>JBBGZY010000332.1:0-1311250 GCA_037952925.1 Lithobates clamitans | reverse complement strand
TTCAGGAAATTTTAGCCATTAATCAGTGTACTGTGTTTGTTTTGTTGCCATGGTTACCAAAGCTTCTGTTATACACAGGGGGGAAGGTGGCTGGAGCATCTCAGCTCTGATTACAGAGCCCGGGGGAGGGGACAGACACACCATGTACTGATTTATAATAGAGGAATATGATGGGGCATTTTTGATAGGGCAATTCTGATGGGGCAGTTTTGATGGGGCAATTATGATGGGGCAGTTTTGATGGGGCAATTCTGATGGGGCAGTTTTGATGGTGGCAATATGATGGGGCAGTTTTGATGGTGGCAATATGATGGGGCAGTTTTGATGGGGACAATTTTAATGGAGCAGTTTTAAAGGTGGCAATATGATGGGGCAATTCTGATGGGGCAGTTTTGATGGTGGCAATATGATGGGGCAGTTTTGATGGTGGCAATATGGTGGGGCAATTCTGATGGGGCAGTTTTGATGGTGGCAATATGATGGGGCAGTTTTAATGGGGACAATTTTGATGGGGCAATTCTGATGTGGCAGTTTTGATGGCAGTGTGATGGGGCAGTTTTGATGGTGGCCGTTTTAGCAATTCAGCATTCCCACGCATTTTCCACAGGAAATGCATTTTCTAGTTTTTAGTGGGAATGCTTTAGCAGTCCCACTATTGTTATTCGATTTTATTTATTAGTGGGAATGCTTTAGCAGTCCCACTATTGTTATTCGATTTTATTTATTTTTCATTTTAATTTTATTCCGTACGTTTTTTGGTTCTGCGTAACTTCTGCATACTTTCAGCTATTAAAACCATTCAACTATCAAAATGTTCGTCTCTTTTAGCTGAGGTGTGCTCTTTTTCAACTTTTTTTCTACCATTTATACTTTTTAAAATATTAAGCTTTTTATCACTTTTTTTTAACATTGAAGTCAATGGGAGCATGCTTGAAATCCTTAAATTCTTCTTCCGCTCCCAAAAGTTTCAGCTCCTTCATACTTTCACCTAGAGACACCAAACAAACTATAAAACGTTCACAAAATATTCAGCTATCTAGCTATATCTTTTCAGTTTGATATCTTTTACAGTTTTTGAGAAAAAGCTTTTTGTTTAGAGGTCATTTCAGGAAATTTTAGCCATTAATCAGAGTGTACTGTGTTTGTTTTGTTGCCATGGTTACCAAAGCTTCTGGTATACACAGGGGGGGAGGTGGCTGGAGCATCTCAGCTCTGATTACAGAGCCGGGGGAGGGGACAGACACACCATGTACTGATTTATAATAGAGGAATATGATGGGGCAGTTTTGATGGGGCAATTATGATGGGGCAGTTTTGATGGTGGCAATATGATGGGGCAGTTTTGATGGGACAATTCTGATGCGGCAGTTTTGATGGTGGCAATAAGATGGGGCAGTTTTGATAGGGCAATTCTGATGGGGGAGTTTTGATGGTGGCAATATGATGGGGCAGTTTTGATGGGGCAATTCTGATGGGGCAGTTTTGATGGTGGCAATATGATGGGGCACTTTTGATGGGGACAATTTTAATGGAGCAGTTTTAATGGTGGCAATATGATGGGGCAGTTTTGATGGGGGCATTTTTGATGGGGACAATTTTGATGGGGCAATTCTGATGGGGCAGTTTTTTAATGGCAATATGATGAGGCAGTTTTTTAATGGCAATATGATGGGGGCAGTTTTGCTGGGGTCCGTTTTAGCAATTCAGCATTCCCACGCATTTTCCCCAGGAAATGCATTTTCTAGTTAGTGGGAATGCTTTAGCAGTCCCACTATTGTTATTCGTTTTTTTATTTATTAGTGGGAATGCTTTAGCAGTCCCACTATTGTTATTCATTTTTTTATTATTAGTGGGAATGCTTTAGCAGTCCAACTATTGTTATTCGATTTTATTTATTTTTAATTTTAATAATTTTATTCCGTACGTTTTTCGGTAATGCGTAACTTCTGCATACTTTCAGCTATTAAAACCAATCAACAATCAAAATGTTCGTCTCTTTTAGCTGAGGTGTGCTCTTTTTCAACTTTTTTTCTACCATTTATACTTTTTAAAATATTAAGCTTTTTATCACTTTTTTTTAACATTGAAGTCAATGGGAGCATGCTTGAAATCCTTAAATTTTTCTTACGCTCCCAAAAGTTTCAGCTCCTTCATACTTTCACCTAGAGACACCAAACAAACTTTAAAATGTTCACAAAATATTCAGCTATCTGGCTATATCTTTTCAGTTTGATATCTTTTACAGTTTTTGAGAAAAAGCTTTTTGTTTAGAGGTCATTTCAAGAAATTTTAGCCATTAATCAGAGTGTACTGTGTGTGTTTTGTTGCCATGGTTACCAAAGCTTCTGTTATACACAGGGGGGGAGGTGGCTGGAGCATCTCAGCTCTGATTACAGAGCCCGGGGGAGGGGACAGACACACCATGTACTGATTTATAATAAAGGAATATGATAGGGCAGTTTTGATGGGGTAATTCTGATGGGGCAGTTTTGATGGTGGCAATATGATGGGGCAGTTTTGATGGGGCAGTTCTGATGGGGCAGTTTTGATAGTGGCAATATGATGGGGCAGTTTTGATGGGGACAATTTTTATGGAGCAGTTTTAAAGGTGGCAATATGATGGGGCAGTTTTGATGGGGGCAGTTTTGATGGTGGCAATATGATGGGGCAGTTTTAATGGGGACAATTTTGATGGGGCAGTTTTGATGGCAGTATGATGGGGCAGTTTTGATGGCGGTCGTTTTAGCAATTTAGCTATTCAGCAATTATTTTTGAAAAAAAAAAAATATTTTTGAAAAAAAAATATATTTTTGAAAAAAAAAATATTTTTGAAAAAAAAAATATTTTTGAAAAAAAAAAAATTATTTTTGAAAAAAAAAATCATTTTTGAAAAAAACAAATTATTTTTGAAAAAAAAATTCATTTTTGAAAAAAAAAATTACTTTTGAAAAAAAAAATTACTTTTGAAAAAAAAAATTACTTTTAGTTTTGATGGGGTAATTCTGATGGGCAGTTTTGATGGGGACAATTTTGATGGGGCAATTCTAATGGGGCAGTTTTGATGGCAATATGATGGGGGCAGTTTTGATGGTGGCAATATGATGGGGCAATTCTGATGGGGCAGTTTTGATGGTGGCAATATGATGGGGCAGTTTTGATGGGGCAATTCTCATGGTGGCAATATGATGGGACAATTTTGATGGAGCAATTCTGATGGGGCAGTTTTGATGGTGGCAATATGATGGGGCAGTTTTATGGGGACAATTTTGATGGGGCAATTTTGATGGGGCAGTTTTGATGGCGGCCGTTTTAGCAATTTAGCTATTCAGCATTCCCACGCATTTTCCCCAGGAAATGCATTTTCTAGTTAGTGGGAATGCTTTAGCAGTCCCACTATTGTTATTCGATTTTATTTATTTTTAATCTTCTTAATTTTAATTTTAATTTTATTCCGTACGTTTTTTGGCTCTGCGTAACTTCTGCATACTTTCAGCTATTAAAACCATTCAACTATCAAAATGTTCGTCTCTTATAGCTGATGTGTGCTCTTTTTCAATTTTTTTTTACCATTTATACTTTTTAAAATATTAAGCTTTTTATCACTTTTTTTAACATTGAAGTCAATGGGAGCATGGTTGAAATCCTTAAATTCTTCTTCCGCTCCCAAAAGTTTCAGCTCCTTCATACTTTCACCTAGAGACACCAAACAAACTTTAAAATGTTCACAAAATATTCAGCTATCTGGCTATATCTTTTCAGTTTGATATCTTTTACAGTTTTTGAGAAAAAGCTTTTTGTTTAGAGGTCATTTCAGGAAATTTTAGCCATTAATCAGAGTGTACTGTGTTTGTTTTGTTGCCATGGTTACCAAAGCTTCTGTTATACACAGGGGGGGAGGTGGCTGGAGCATCTCAGCTCTGAATACAGAGCCCGGGGGAGGGGACAGACACACCATGTACTGATTTATAATAGAGGAATATGATGGGGCAGTTTTGATAGGGCAAATCTGATGGGGCAGTTTTGATAGGGCAATTCTGATGGGGCAGTTTTGATGGGGCAATTATGATGGGGCAGTTTTGATGGGACAATTCTGATGGGGCAGTTTTGATGGTGGCAATATGATGGGGCAGTTTTGATGGGACAATTCTGATGGGGCAGTTTTGATGGTTGCAATATGATGGGCAGTTTTGATAGGGCAATTCTGATGGGTCAGTTTTGATGGTGGCAATATGATGGGGCAGTTTTGATGGGGACAATTTTAATGGAGCCGTTTTAAAGGTGGCAATATGATGGGGCAGTTTTGATGGGGCAGTTTTGATGGGGCAGTTTTGATGGTGGCAATATGATGGGGCAGTTTTGATGGGGCAATTCTGATGGGGCAGTTTTGATGGTGGCAATATGATGGGGCAGTTTTAATGGGGACAATTTTGATGGGGCAATTCTGATGGGGCAGTTTTGATGGCAGTATGATGGGGCAGTTTTGATGGCAGTATGATGGGGCAGTTTTGGTGGCGGCCATTTTAGCAATTTAGCTATTCAGCATTCCCACGCATTTTCCCCAGGAAATGCATTTTCTAGTTTATTTTTAATTTAAATAATTTTATTCTGTACGTTTTTCGGTAATGCGTAACTTCTGCATACTTTCAGCTATTAAAACCATTCAACTATCAAAATGTTCGTCTCTTTTAGCTGAGGTGTGCTCTTTTTCAACTTTTTTTCTACCATTTATACTTTTTAAAATATTAAGCTTTTTATCACTTTTTTTTAACATTGAAGTCAATGGGAGCATGCTTGAAATCCTTAAATTCTTCTTCCGCTCCCAAAAGTTTCAGCTCCTTCATACTTTCACCTAGAGACACCAAACAAACTATAAAACGTTCACAAAATATTCAGCTATCTAGCTATATCTTTTCAGTTTGATATCTTTTACAGTTTTTGAGAAAAAGCTTTTTGTTTAGAGGTCATTTCAGGAAATTTTAGCCATTAATCAGAGTGTACTGTGTTTGTTTTGTTGCCATGGTTACCAAAGCTTCTGGTATACACGGGGGGGAGGTGGCTGGAGCATCTCAGCTCTGATTACAGAGCCGGGGGAGGGGACAGACACACCATGTACTGATTTATAATAGAGGAATATGATGGGGCAGTTTTGATGGGGCAATTATGATGGGGCAGTTTTGATGGTGGCAATATGATGGGGCAGTTTTGATGGGACAATTCTGATGCGGCAGTTTTGATGGTGGCAATAAGATGGGGCAGTTTTGATAGGGCAATTCTGATGGGGGAGTTTTGATGGTGGCAATATGATGGGGCAGTTTTGATGGGGCAATTCTGATGGGGCAGTTTTGATGGTGGCAATATGATGGGGCACTTTTGATGGGGACAATTTTAATGGAGCAGTTTTAATGGTGGCAATATGATGGGGCAGTTTTGATGGGGGCATTTTTGATGGGGACAATTTTGATGGGGCAATTCTGATGGGGCAGTTTTTTAATGGCAATATGATGAGGCAGTTTTTTAATGGCAATATGATGGGGGCAGTTTTGCTGGGGTCCGTTTTAGCAATTCAGCATTCCCACGCATTTTCCCCAGGAAATGCATTTTCTAGTTAGTGGGAATGCTTTAGCAGTCCCACTATTGTTATTCGTTTTTTTATTTATTAGTGGGAATGCTTTAGCAGTCCCACTATTGTTATTCATTTTTTTATTATTAGTGGGAATGCTTTAGCAGTCCAACTATTGTTATTCGATTTTATTTATTTTTAATTTTAATAATTTTATTCCGTACGTTTTTCGGTAATGCGTAACTTCTGCATACTTTCAGCTATTAAAACCATTCAACTATCAAAATGTTCGTCTCTTTTAGCTGAGGTGTGCTCTTTTTCAACTTTTTTTCTACCATTTATACTTTTTAAAATATTAAGCTTTTTATCACTTTTTTTTAACATTGAAGTCAATGGGAGCATGCTTGAAATCCTTAAATTTTTCTTACGCTCCCAAAAGTTTCAGCTCCTTCATACTTTCACCTAGAGACACCAAACAAACTTTAAAATGTTCACAAAATATTCAGCTATCTGGCTATATCTTTTCAGTTTGATATCTTTTACAGTTTTTGAGAAAAAGCTTTTTGTTTAGAGGTCATTTCAAGAAATTTTAGCCATTAATCAGAGTGTACTGTGTGTGTTTTGTTGCCATGGTTACCAAAGCTTCTGTTATACACAGGGGGGGAGGTGGCTGGAGCATCTCAGCTCTGATTACAGAGCCCGGGGGAGGGGACAGACACACCATGTACTGATTTATAATAAAGGAATATGATAGGGCAGTTTTGATGGGGTAATTCTGATGGGGCAGTTTTGATGGTGGCAATATGATGGGGCAGTTTTGATGGGGCAGTTCTGATGGGGCAGTTTTGATAGTGGCAATATGATGGGGCAGTTTTGATGGGGACAATTTTTATGGAGCAGTTTTAAAGGTGGCAATATGATGGGGCAGTTTTGATGGGGGCAGTTTTGATGGTGGCAATATGATGGGGCAGTTTTAATGGGGACAATTTTGATGGGGCAGTTTTGATGGCAGTATGATGGGGCAGTTTTGATGGCGGTCGTTTTAGCAATTTAGCTATTCAGCAATTATTTTTGAAAAAAAAAAAATATTTTTGAAAAAAAAATATATTTTTGAAAAAAAAAATATTTTTGAAAAAAAAAATATTTTTGAAAAAAAAAAAATTATTTTTGAAAAAAAAAATCATTTTTGAAAAAAAAAAATATTTTTGAAAAAAAAAAATATTTTTGAAAAAAACAAATTATTTTTGAAAAAAAAATTCATTTTTGAAAAAAAAATTACTTTTGAAAAAAAAAATTACTTTTAGTTTTGATGGGGTAATTCTGATGGGCAGTTTTGATGGGGACAATTTTGATGGGGCAATTCTAATGGGGCAGTTTTGATGGCAATATGATGGGGGCAGTTTTGATGGTGGCAATATGATGGGGCGGTTTTGATGGTGGTAATATGATGGGGCAATTCTGATGGGGCAGTTTTGATGGTGGCAATATGATGGGGCAGTTTTGATGGGGCAATTCTCATGGTGGCAATATGATGGGACAATTTTGATGGAGCAATTCTGATGGGGCAGTTTTGATGGTGGCAATATGATGGGGCAGTTTTATGGGGACAATTTTGATGGGGCAATTTTGATGGGGCAGTTTTGATGGCGGCCGTTTTAGCAATTTAGCTATTCAGCATTCCCACGCATTTTCCCCAGGAAATGCATTTTCTAGTTAGTGGGAATGCTTTAGCAGTCCCACTATTGTTATTCGATTTTATTTATTTTTAATCTTCTTAATTTTAATTTTAATTTTATTCCGTACGTTTTTTGGCTCTGCGTAACTTCTGCATACTTTCAGCTATTAAAACCATTCAACTATCAAAATGTTCGTCTCTTATAGCTGATGTGTGCTCTTTTTCAATTTTTTTTTACCATTTATACTTTTTAAAATATTAAGCTTTTTATCACTTTTTTTAACATTGAAGTCAATGGGAGCATGGTTGAAATCCTTAAATTCTTCTTCCGCTCCCAAAAGTTTCAGCTCCTTCATACTTTCACCTAGAGACACCAAACAAACTTTAAAATGTTCACAAAATATTCAGCTATCTGGCTATATCTTTTCAGTTTGATATCTTTTACAGTTTTTGAGAAAAAGCTTTTTGTTTAGAGGTCATTTCAGGAAATTTTAGCCATTAATCAGAGTGTACTGTGTTTGTTTTGTTGCCATGGTTACCAAAGCTTCTGTTATACACAGGGGGGGAGGTGGCTGGAGCATCTCAGCTCTGAATACAGAGCCCGGGGGAGGGGACAGACACACCATGTACTGATTTATAATAGAGGAATATGATGGGGCAGTTTTGATAGGGCAAATCTGATGGGGCAGTTTTGATAGGGCAATTCTGATGGGGCAGTTTTGATGGGGCAATTATGATGGGGCAGTTTTGATGGGACAATTCTGATGGGGCAGTTTTGATGGTGGCAATATGATGGGGCAGTTTTGATGAGACAATTCTGATGGGGCAGTTTTGATGGTTGCAATATGATGGGCAGTTTTGATAGGGCAATTCTGATGGGTCAGTTTTGATGGTGGCAATATGATGGGGCAGTTTTGATGGGGACAATTTTAATGGAGCCGTTTTAAAGGTGGCAATATGATGGGGCAGTTTTGATGGGGCAGTTTTGATGGGGCAGTTTTGATGGTGGCAATATGATGGGGCAGTTTTGATGGGGCAATTCTGATGGGGCAGTTTTGATGGTGGCAATATGATGGGGCAGTTTTAATGGGGACAATTTTGATGGGGCAATTCTGATGGGGCAGTTTTGATGGCAGTATGATGGGGCAGTTTTGATGGCAGTATGATGGGGCAGTTTTGGTGGCGGCCATTTTAGCAATTTAGCTATTCAGCATTCCCACGCATTTTCCCCAGGAAATGCATTTTCTAGTTTATTTTTAATTTAAATAATTTTATTCCGTACGTTTTTCGGTAATGCGTAACTTCTGCATACTTTCAGCTATTAAAACCATTCAACTATCAAAATGTTCGTCTCTTTTAGCTGAGGTGTGCTCTTTTTCAACTTTTTTTCTACCATTTATACTTTTTACAATATTAAGCTTTTTATCACTTTTTTTTAACATTGAAGTCAATGGGAGCATGCTTGAAATCCTTAAATTTTTCTTCCGCTCCCAAAAGTTTCAGCTCCTTCATACTTTCACCTAGAGACACCAAACAAACTTTAAAATGTTCACAAAATATTCAGCTATCTGGCTATATCTTTTCAGTTTGATATCTTTTACAGTTTTTGAGAAAAAGCTTTTTGTTTAGAGGTCATTTCAAGAAATTTTAGCCATTAATCAGAGTGTACTGTGTGTTTTGTTGCCATTGTTACCAAAGCTTCTGTTATACACAGGGGGGAGGTGGCTGGAGCATCTCAGCTCTGATTACAGAGCCCAGGGGGAGGGGACAAAAGCTGAAAAATCAGAACATGATTTCTAAATTGCCGCCACTCCCTCATTTTCAAGCCCACCTACACAAATCTTATATCAAAACTTTCAGCTATCCCTGCTGCCACTAAACATGTCCACGGCTAAGCCATAGTCCTGATAGTTTTCACAATATGACCATTTGTTTGCAACTCACACCGTCCATTGACATTCATTGAAACTACACTCTAGCCCCTTCTAATTTGAAGGGCAATTTCTAAACTGCGACCGTGCCTTCAATTTTAATATTTCAGAGACATACTATGTATCAAAATCTAGGTCTGGGTCTTGTGATTCTCACAATATAAAGATCTTCGCTGTAGGATGTATAGTTTTTAAAATACGGCCATTTGTTTAGAGGTCATTTCAGGAAATTTTAGCCATTAATCAGAGTGTACTGTGTGTGTTTTGTTGCCATGGTTACCAAAGCTTCTGTTATACACAGGGGGGGAGGTGGCTGGAGCATCTCAGCTTTGATTACAGAACCCGGGGGAGGGGGCAGACACACCATGTACTGATTTATAATAGAGGAATATGATGGGGCAGTTTTGATGGGGTAATTCTGATGGGGCAGTTTTGATGGTGGCAATATGATGGGGCTGTTTTGATAGGGCAATTCTGATGGGGCAGTTTTGATGGTGGCAATATGATGGGACAGTTTTGATGGCAATATGATGGGGGCAATTTTGCTGGGGGCCGTTTTAGCAATTCAGCATTCCCACGCATTTTCCCCAGGAAATGCATTTTCTAGTTAATTTTAATCTTAATAATTTTATTCCGTACGTTTTTTGGCTCTGCGTAACTTCTGCATACTTTCAGCTATTAAAACCATTTAACTATTAAAATGTTCATCTCTTTTAGCTGATGTGTGCTCTTTTTCAACTTTTTTTCTACCATTTATACTTTTTAAAATATTAAGCTTTTTAACACTTTTTTTTAACATTAAAGTCAATGGGAGCATGCTTGAAATCCTTAAATTCTTCTTCCGCTCCTAAAAGTTTCAGCTCCTTCATACTTTCACCTAGAGACACCAAACAAACTTTAAAATGTTCACAAAATATTCAGCTATCTGGCTATATATTTTCAGTTTGATATATTTTACAGTTTTTGAGAAAAAGCTTTTTGTTTAGAGGTCATTTCAGGAAATTTTAGCCATTAATCAGAGTGTACTGTTTGTTTTGTTGCCATGGTTACCAAAGCTTCTGTTATACACAGGGGGGAGGTGGCTGGAGCATCTCAGCTCTGATTACAGAGCCCGGGGGAGGGGACAGACACACCATGTACTGATGTATAATAGAGGAATATGATGGGGCAGTTTTGATAGGGCAATTCTGATGGTGGCAATATGATGGGACAATTTTGATGGTGGCAATATGATGGGGCAGTTTTAATGGGGACAATTTTGATGGGGCAATTCTGATGGGGCAGTTTCGATGGCAGTATGATGGGGCAGTTTTGATGGTGGCCATTTTAGCAATTTAGCTATTCAGCATTCCCACACATTTTCCCCAGGAAATGCATTTTCTAGTTAGTGGGACTGCTTTAGCAGTCCCACTATTGTTATTCAATTTTATTTATTTTTAATTAGTGGGACTGCTTTAGCAGTCCCACTATTGTTATTCGATTTTATTTATTTTTAATAATTTTAATTTTAATTTTATTCCGTATGTTTTTTGGTTCTGCGTAACTCCTGCATACTTTCAGCTATTAAAACCATTCAACTATCAAAATGTTCATCTCTTTTAGCTGATGTGTGCTCTTTTTCAACTTTTTTTCTACCATTTATACTTTTTAAAATATTAAGCTTTTTTAAGCTCCTTCATACTTTCACCTACAGACGCCAAACAAACTTTAAAATGTTCACAAAATATTCAGCTATCTAGCTATATCTTTTCAGTTTGATATCTTTTACAGTTTTTGAGAAAAAGCTTTTTGTTTAGAGGTCATTTCAGGAAATTTTAGCCATTAATCAGAGTGTACTGTTTGTTTTGTTGCCATGGTTACCAAAGCTTCTGTTATACACAGGGGGGGAGGTGGCTGGAGCATCTCAGCTCTGAATACAGAGCCCGGGGGAGGGGACAGACACACCATGTACTGATTTATAATAGAGGATTATGATGGGGCAGTTTTGATAGGGCAATTCTGATAGGGCAATTATGATGGGGCAGCTTTATTGGTGGCAATTATGATGGGGCAGTTTTGATGGTGGCAATATGATGGGGCAGTTTTGATGGGGCAATTCTGATGGGGCAGTTTTGATGGTGGCAGTTTTGATGGAGCAATTTAGATGGTAGCAATATGATGGGGCAGTTTTGATAGGGCAATTCTGATGGGGCAGTTTAGATGGGGGCAGTTTTGATGGTGGCAATATGATGGGGCAGTTTTGATGGGGCAGTTTTGATGGTGGCAATATGATGGGGCAGTTTTGATGGGGAAATTTTTAATGGGGCAATTCTAATGGGGCAGTTTTGATGGGGGCAGTTTTGATGGTGGCAATATGATGGCGCAGTTTTGATGGGGGCAGTTTTGATGGTGGCAATATGATGGGGCAGTTTTGATGGGACAATTCTGATGGTGGCAATATGATGGGGCAGTTTTGATAGGGCAATTCTGATGGGGCAGTTTTCATGGTGGCAATATGATGGGGCAGCTTTATTGGTGGCAATTATGATGGGGCAGTTTTGATGGTGGCAATATGATGGGGCAGTTTTGATGGGGCAATTCTGATGGGGCAGTTTAGATGGTAGCAATATGATGGGGCAGTTTTGATAGGGCAATTCTGATGGGGCAGTTTAGATGGGGGCAGTTTTGATGGTGGCAATATGATGGGGCAGTTTTGATGGGGCAGTTTTGATGGTGGCAATATGATGGGGCAGTTTTGATGGGGAAATTTTTGATGGGGCAATTCTAATGGGGCAGTTTTGATGGGGGCAGTTTTGATGGTGGCAATATGATGGGGCAGTTTTGATGGGGGCAGTTTTGATGGTGGCAATATGATGGGGCAGTTTTGATGGGACAATTCTGATGGTGGCAATATGATGGGGCAGTTTTGATGGTGGCAATATGATGGGGCAGTTTTCATGGGGCAATTCCGATGGGGCAGTTTTGATGGTGGCAATATGATGGGGCAGTTTTGATGGGGACAATTTTAATGGAGCAGTTTTAAAAGGTGGCAATATGATGGGGCAGTTTTGATGGTGGCAATATGATGGGGCAGTTTTGATGGGGCAATTCTGATGGGGCAGTTTTGATGGTGGCAATATGATGGGGCAGTTTTAATGGGGTCAATTTTGATGGGGCAATTCTGATGGGGCAGTTTTGATGGCAGTATAATGGGGCAGTTTTGTTGGCGGCCATTTTAGCAATTTAGCTATTCAGTATTCCCACGCATTTTCCCCAGGAAATGCATTTTCTAGGTACATTTATTATTCCGTACGTTTTTTGGCTCTGCGTAACTTCTGCATACTTTCAGCTATTAAAACCATTCAACTATTAAAATGTTCTTCTCTTTCACCTGATGATGGGACTTTTTCAACTTTTTTACTACTATTTATACTTTTTAAAATATTAGGCTTTTTAACACTTTTTTTAACATTAAAGTCAATGGAAGCATGCTTCAGATCCTTAAAATCTTCTTCCGCTCCCAAAAGTTTCAGCTCCTTCATACTTTCACCTACAGACGCCAAACAAACTTTAAAATGTTCACAAAATATTCAGCTATCTGGCTATATCTTTTCAGTTTGATATCTTTTACAGTTTTTGTGAAAAAGCTTTTTGTTTAGAGGTCGTTTCAGGAAATTTTAGCCATTAATCAGAGTGATTACAGAGCCCGAGGGAGGGGACAGACACACTATGTACTGATTTATAATATAGGAATATGATAGGACAGTTTTGATGGTGCAGTTTTGATGGTGGCAATATGATGGGGCAGTTTTGATGGGACAATTCTGATTGGGCAGTTATGATGGTGGCAATATGATGGGGCAGTTTTGATGGGGCAATTCTGATGGGGCAGTTTTAATGGGGCAATTCTGATGAGGCAGTTTTGATGGGGGCAGTTTTGATGGTAGAAATATGATGGGGCAGTTTTGATGGTGGCAATATGATGGGGCAGTTTTAATGGGGCAATTCTGATGGGGCGGTTTTGATGGTGGCAATATGATGGGGCAGTTTTGATGGGGACAATTTTTATGGGGCAATTCTGATGGGGCAGTATTGATGGCAATATGATGGGGGCAGTTTTGCTGGGGGCCGTTTTAGCAATTCAGCTATTCAGCATTTCCACGCATTTTCCCCAGGAAATGCATTTTCTGGTTATTCCATACGTTTTTTGGCTCTGCATAACTTCTGCATACTTTCAGCTATTAAAACCATTCAACTATTAAAATGTTCGTCTCTTTCAGCTGATGATGGAACTTTTTCAACTTTTTTTCTACCATTTATACTTTTTAAAATATTAAGCTTTTTAACACTTTTTTTAACATTGAAGTCAATGGGAGCATGCTTCAGATCCTTAAAATCTTCTTCCGCTCCCAAAAGTTTTAGCTCCTTCATACTTTCACCTACAGATGCCAAATAAACTTTAAAATGTTCACAAAATATTCAGCTATCTGGCTATATCTTTTCAGTTTGATATCTTTTACAGTTTTTGAGAAAAAGCTTTTTGTTTAGTGGTCATTTCAGGAAATTTTAGCCATTAAATAGAGTGTACTGTGTTGCTTTTGTTGCCATGGTTACCAAAGCTTCTGTTGTACACTGGGGGGAGGTGGCTGGAGCATCTCAGCTCTGATTACAGAGCCCGGGGGAGGGGTCAGACTCACCATGTACTGATTTATAATAGAGGAATATGATGGAGCAGTTTTGATGGGGCAATTCTGATGGGGGAGTTTTGATGGTGGCAATATGATGGGGCAGTTTGGATGGGACAATTCTGATGGGGCAGTTTTGATGGTGGCAATATGATGGGGCAGTTTTGATAGGGCAATTCCGATGGGGCAGTTTTGATGGGGCAATTCTGATGAGGCAGTTTTAATGGGGGCAGTTTTGATGGTGGCAATATGATGGGGCAGTTTTGATGGTGGCAATATGATGGGGCAGTTTTGATGGGGCAGTTTTGATGGTGGCAATATGATGGGGCAGTTTTTATGGGGCAATTATGATGGGGCAGTTTTGATGGCAATATGATGGGGCAGTTTTGATGGTGGCAATATGATGGGGCAGTTTTGATGGTGGCAATATGATGGGGCAGTTTTGATGGGGCAATTCTGATGGGGCAGTTTTGATGGGAACAATTTTGATGGGGCGATTCTGATGGGACAGTTTTAATAGCAGTATGATAGGGGCAGTTTTGCTGGGGGCCGTTTTAGCAATTCAGTTATTCATCATTCCCACGCATTTTCCCCATGAAATGCATTTTCTTGTTATTTTTTGAGATTATTCTATTTGTATATTGCAGGATTACGGAGGAAGGAGAGTTATTGAAATCCCCAGTGTAAAGGAGAATGGCAGAGTATCTGTGATAAAGGAGACTCCACTTCAAGGGGTATGTGCATGAGACCTGATATTAGGTCAAAACTCTATCATGGAAGCATATGAAAGTTGGTGATGGGATAAACAATTTAAAGTGAAGAAAAATAAACGCACCACGGATTTGACATTCTTTTGGCATCTTTATTACTGCATGAATTCAGGAACACATTGACATTTGAGACTTTATAGAATAGTTTTTTTTTTACATTTTATGTATACTTAAAAGCCATATGCTGCATTGTCATATGGTTAACAAGTGGGAGTGCTTCAGCAGTCCCACTATTGTTATTCGTTTTTTTTATTTATTCATTTTAATTCAATTCCGTACGTTTTTTGGCTCTGCGTAACTTCTGCATAGTTTCAGCTATTAAAACCATTCAACTTTTAAAATGTTAAATTTTCAGCTAATGATCGGACTTTCAACTTTTTTTCTACTATTTATACTTTTTAAAATATTAAGCTTTTTAATACTTTTTTTAACATTGAAGTGAATGAGAGCATGCTTCAAATCCTTAAAATCTTCTTCTGCTCCCAAAAGTTTCAACTCCTTCATACTTTCACCTACGGAAGCCATACAAACTTTAAAATGTTCACAAAATATTCAGCTATCTGGCTATATCTTTTCAGTTTGATATCTTTTACAGTTTTTGTGAAAAAGCTTTTTGTTTAGTGGTCATTTCAGGAAATTTTAGCCATTAAATAGAGTGTACTGTGTTGCTTTTGTTGCCATGGTTACCAAAGCTTCTGTTGTACACGGGGAGGAGGTGGCTGGAGCATCTCAGCTCTGATTACAGAGCCCGGGGGAGGGGACAGACTCACCATGTACTGATTTATAATAGAGGAATATGATGGGGCAGTTTTGATGGGGCAATTCTGATGGGGGAGTTTTGATGGTGGCAATATGATGGGGCAGTTTTGATGGGACAATTCTGATGGGGCAGTTTTGATGGTGGTAATATGATGGGGCAGTTTTGATATGGCAATTCTGATGGGGCAGTTTTGATGGGGCAATTCTGATGAGGCAGTTTTAATGGGGGCAGTTTTGATGGTGGCAATATGATGGGGCAGTTTTGATGGGGCAATTCTGATGGGGCAATTTTTCATTTCGTATAAACAGTCATAAATATCACAACTTAATAAACAAAACCGAATGATATCACCCAATTAAACAAGACATTTCACAATAGATACTTAATATTTCTATTACATAAAAGATTATTCATTCTAGTTATATTCGTCTGTATCATTCGTCTCCAGGTTTCCTTATCCTAACCTCCTAAAAAATCCCTAACCCCTTGCCCCCCCTACCCTATACCTATCTCTTCCATACTAGTCACACTCATACACACACTAAGAAAAAAAAAAAAAAAAAAAGAAGTACCCTCTATCCTCATTCCTTATACATATTCCATTAGTTCATGCAATGCCTTAAACTCATCCCAACTCTGCCAAATCTCGGAAAGTTGATTTATGGTGTAACCTTCCTCTCTTATCTGTTCCTCCATATACTGGATTTCATTCATTTCACATACCCAATCTACTATTGCTGGGCTCTTTGTTTTTTTCCAATCTCTTGCTATTATTGTTCTGGCCGCTGCTGTCATATGGTGAATGATATCTTTTTTAATCTTCTTTATTGATTTTGGTATCAGGGACAGTAGTGAAATTTCTATACTCGGGATTAACTCTACTCCTGATACTTTATGATAAATATCAAATATTTTGTTCCAGAATCCCTTCACCAGGTGGCATCCATACCATATATGTTCCATTGTACCCTTCTCTGTTTTGCATCTCCAGCATAAATCTGTATTGCTTTTATTGATTAGCTTTAGAGTAACTGGGCTCCTATACCATCTCATTACTATTTTGTAATTCCTCTCCTGGTATTTATTTGCAATGGTTGTTCTATGTATAGTTTCAAAAATCTTTTCCCATTCTTCTTCCAGTAGTGGTCTCTCCAGTGCCTCTTCCCATTTCCTTACATTTATTATCTCTTTAAGTGGACCACTTGGGATTAGTTCGTCATATATTTTTGATATTTTCTTAGTTGGAATCTGCTTTTCCAATATTAGTTCTTCAAATTTAGTTGGTGGTCTGTTTATCCTGACTATTTTATGTCCTAAAAACGTCTGAAGTTGTTGATACTGCATCCATTTTTTTTGGTTTTCCGTTCCCATTTCCTTTAATGCAGGTATTTTCCCATTCTCCAGGATTTGTACTAATCTTATTCCCTCTGCCCTATTCCATTTTAAGAATTTTTTACATTCCATTGCTGGAGGGAATTCAGGGTTTAGAAACAGTGGAGTCATAGGTCCCAGTGTCGTGGAGAGCTTCCCATTTTTCATTATGCCATCCCATACCTGCTTTTCCAATATTAGTTCTTCAAATTTAGTTGGTGGTCTGTTTATCCTGACTATTTTATGTCCTAAAAACGTCTGAAGTTGTTGATACTGCATCCATTTTTTTTGGTTTTCCGTTCCCATTTCCTTTAATGCAGGTATTTTCCCATTCTCCAGGATTTGTACTAATCTTATTCCCTCTGCCCTATTCCATTTTAAGAATTTTTTACATTCCATTGCTGGAGGGAATTCAGGGTTTAGAAACAGTGGAGTCATAGGTCCCAGTGTCGTGGAGAGCTTCCCATTTTTCATTATGCCATCCCATACCTTTAGCGTTGCATTTACGAAGAGGGTCAGCTCCTTTCTCTTAGGTCTCAGGTAGGGTTCTATCCATGGGAGGATCTTTAGTTGGGGCCCTATTATTTCCTCCTTCATACTGACCCATTTCTTGTTTTCTTTGTTATGGTACCAATCGATTATACTGGTTAGTGATGCTGCTTGCAAATATTTTGTGCAGTCAGGTAATGCCAACCCCCCCTTGCTTTTCTTTCTTATTAAATTTTCTCTTTTTATCCAGGGGGTTTTATGTGCCCATATAAATCCAATTATAGATTTTTTTAGCTCCTTCATTAGTTTTCTTGGGGGTTCCAGTGGTATCGTTTGAAAAATATACAAGAGTTTTGGTAGTATATCCATTTTTACGGTGTTAACTCTTCCCGTCCAAGAGTATACCAATTTATCGTATTTCTGTAGTGATTTAATAGCATTTCCAATTACCCTCTCATAGTTCATCTTCTGCAACTGTTTCAGATCTTTGGTTAGAAAGACTCCTAAATATTTTATTGCGTTTCGCTTCCATTTAAATGGAAAGTCCTTTTGTATCAGTAAGCTAACTCTTTCATTAATTGATATATTTAGTATCTCTGATTTGTCGTAATTTACCTTGAAATAACTTAGCTCCCCAAATTTTTTCAGTTCTTTCATTAAATTTGGGATGGTTATGATGGGGTTGGTTATATATATTAATAAATCATCTGCATATGCAGCTATCTTGTATTCTTTTTCCCCCACTCTTAACCCTTTAATATCTTTGTTATTCCTAATTGCAGTGATTAAATGTTCCATTATAAGTACAAACAATAATGGAGAGAGGGGGCATCCTTGACGAGTGCCGTTTGATATTTTTATGTCTTTTGATAACATACCGTTCACTCTTACTTTTGCTCTTGGGTTGGAATACAGAGCCATTGACCTGTTAAACATTTTCGGACCCATACCGAGTTGTTTCAATGTTTCTTCCAAGAAGCACCATCCGATCCTATCAAATGCTTCTTCAGCATCTATGGCCAGCATGCATGTTTCAATATCTGCTCTTTGGGCATATTCCAGTAGTGTACAGGTCTTTATGATATTGTCTTTAGTTTCCCTCCCTTTTGTAAATCCGGCTTGATCTAATTGTATATGGTTGGGTAGGATTGGTGTTATTCTGTTTGCAATAATTTTGGAATACAGACGGATATCTATGTTAGTTAACGAGAAAGGTCGATAGTTCTTGCACAACATATGATCCTTTTCCGGTTTTGGGATCAAAGTAATGTGGGCTTCTGTGCTTTGTGATACAAAGCCTTGTATATCGGATATCGAATTGTATGTTTTTTCCAGTATAGGGGCAATTATATCCTGAAAATTCTTTAAAAATCTGGCCGTGAATCCGTCAGGTCCAGGACTTTTTCCCGGAACTAGTTCTTTAATTGCTTGCTGAATCTCTTCTAGAGAGATATCCTTTTCCAATTTTTCGGATATTTCTTCAGGGAATCTAGGAAGAGCAGTTTCGTAAATATATTCTTTAATTTTCTTTCTGTTCCCATTTTCCATCTTATTCCCCTCTGGTGTTTTGATATTATATAAGTTAGAATAATATGTATGGAATTCTTCCATTATATCCTTGGGGTCGTATGTATATTCGCCCTTTGCTTTTTTTTCACAATAGAATATTCGCCCTTTGCTTTTAATATTTTAATTATAGTTGTTGATATCTGTTGTTCTTTTAATACTTTAGCAAGTGTCTTCCCTGTTTTATTCCCGTATTGATACCATTGTGCCCTTCCACGGTCTCTGATCCTAAGAGTTTCCTCATCGAGCATTGTTTGTAGATCCAGCTTTTTCTCATTTAATTTTATTTTATCCATTGATTTTAAATTTTGTTTGTGATTTTTATCCAATTCCTCTATTTCTTTTATCAGCTGGGATTTTTTTTGCTCCCTTCTTTTTTTTAATCTTGAGCCATGTATTATAAATATCCCCCTTATTACGCATTTTAATGTTTCCCATTGTATGGGAATTGATGTTTCATCCTTCTCATGGATTTCTATAAATTCCTTTATTGTCCTACGTATATCTTCTATACATTCTTTATTTTTTAATAGGTTGTCATTTAGTCTCCAGTTTCCTTTTATTTTTTCTCGCTTAATTACTTTGATTTCCAAATACAGCGGAGCATGATCTGACCATAAGAATCCTCCTATATCTGATGATGGAGTCATTGACATTCCCATATGATTAATAAAAAAATAATCTATCCGATGATAGGAATCGTGTATATTAGAATAGTATGAATAGTTTTTTTCCGTTTGATGTTGGGCCCTCCATATATCCACCAGCTGATATTTCTCCATTGTCCTCTTAAATTCCTCTATCTGGCTTTTATTTCTATAAGCATGTGTATTAGTTGTATCAATTTTTGTATCTATAACAAAATTAAAGTCCCCACCCATAATCACTATACCTTCTGCTTTTTCCATGCTCTTATTCATGGCTTTTATTCCCATCCTTATCTGATCATGATTTGGTAAATAAAGGTTAATAATTGTAAAAATGTTTCCATATAACATTACCCTTATAACCAAAGATCTTCCGTCATTGCCCATATATTTTTGTATCACTTGGTGGGGAACATTCTTGTGAAAAGCAATGGATATCCCTTTTGATTTGGAGTAAGGAAATGTATCATGTATCCAGAAATTATAATTTCGATTGTTAATTTTTGGAATGTGATTCGCACGAAAATGAGTCTCTTGGAACAGTATAACATCCACTTTTCGTTTATTGAACATGTTTAAAATTTGATTTCTTTCATTAGGAGAGTTAAGGCCCCTTGCATTGAACGAACAGAATTTAATCTCGCCCATTTAATAGAAAGGAAAAAGGAGAGGGAAACTAGAGAAGAAGAAGCAAAAAAAAAAAAAAAAAAAAATTCCTTATAAATTTCACTCACACACCACACACACTAAATCTACCCTATATCTATTTGACTTAAACAAAGTCTATCTTACTATCTATAGTAAGTTCCCTAATCTGGGGGTTTTAAGACTGCTAACCAAGAATTGTCGCCCACTCGTCCTCTTCATGCCGTTTTTTTTACTATAAATACAGACATATGGTGGGACGAGGGGAGGGGGGGGAGGAGAGGGGGGAAGAGGGAAAAAAAAAACCCAATTCCCTATTTATTATTAACCTTTATCTAATTATCTTCATTCGTTATCTATTATATCTATCTATTATATTGTCTCTCTTACTTATCCTTATTATCTCTTCACCCCCTCTTTAAGGGAGGGGGGGGAAGAGAAGAGACGAAAAAAAAAAAAAAAAGACACTTCTTTTGAATTTTGTGGTCCTTACCTATGTACATATATTAGTAATTCAATAAATTATTATATTCATCTTTTGTTCTTACTATTATATCCGTCTTTAAGGTTAATCCTTATGAGACTTGTTATTTCGTTATATTGTCTCCATCTCTATTCAATAGTAACTTAGTGTGTTAATCGTAAAAATTAATTTTCCACCCTTTATTTTGCACCCGTTTCCTCTCTCCTCCCCCCCCCTCCCCTGTACTTTCAGTGTCCCAGTGTGTTAATTTTAAAGTGCTGTCATAAACGTTGAAAATCTCACACATTTCATTCCCCCATAGTGCTTATACCGTTGTATATACCACCCCATTATAAATAAGGGAAAGAAAAAAAAAAAAAATTCCCAAGCACCTTTACCTTAACGTATTAATATAAACAATAAAGATATCCCGAATTCCAATCCCCTATATTGCTTAAATAATTAAACCATTATATATTCCACCTAGTTCATTATTATTAACCCCCTTCTTCTCTAGATTTTCAACTTTCTTGTGCATATACCTTAAAGTATTATTATAAACAATAAAAATATCTCAAATTCCTTAACTCCGTTCCTCTATAATGCGAAGAGGAGAGGAAAAACAAAAAACAAAAAAAAAAAAAACACCCCAACTTCAATTCCTCAGTGTATAAGCAGCTAATTACCTTAAAACAACAACAACAAAAAAACATTATGAACAAAAAAATATTACATCCCCTTACAGTGCTTAGATCATTAAACCATTAGACCATCAATCTCAACTTCTTCAGTGTATAAACAATTAAATATTTCATCTTATACCTTTTACATCCCTATGAAAAAACAAACAAAAAAAAAACATATAAACATTAAAAATATTACATCCCCTTACAGTGCTTGAATCATTAAACCATTAGACCATCAACCTCAAATTCTTCAGTGTATAAACAATTAAATACTTCAAAATACTTCATCTTGTACTTTTTACATCCCTAACGAAAGAATATAAAAAAAAAAAAAAAAATTTTCTTAAAATTTTCAGTTCCCCAGTATTATTTTAAGCAGTAAGAATATCTCATGTTCCATTCCCCTACATTTCCTAAATCATTAATCCAAAAAAAAAAAAAAAAAAGATTTTTTTTCAGATTTCAGCCTTTTTCAGCCTGCTTTTCCACGTGCCTGTTTCTCAGCACGTCTGCTTGTTAGTGTGGCGGCATGTCAGACCCTTGATCTCCTCATGCGGCCATCTTGGTCAGCAGCTCCTCCCCCCCTGATGGGGCAGTTTTGATGGCAATATGATAGGGGCAGTTTTGATGGTGGCAACATGATGGGGCAGTTTTGATGGTGGCAATATGATGGGGCAGTTTTGATGGTGGCAATATGATGGGGCAGTTTTGATGGTGGCAATATGATGGGGCAGTTTTGATGGTGGCAATATGATGGGGCAGTTTTGATGGGGCAGTTTTAATGGTGGCAATATGATGGGGCAGTTTTGATGGGAACAATTTTGATGGGGCGATTCTGATGGGGCAGTTTTGATAGCAGTATGATAGGGGCAGTTTTGCTGGGGGCCGTTTTAGCAATTCAGCTATTCAGCATTCCCACACATTTTCCCCATGAAATGCATTTTCTTGTTATTTTTTGAGATTATTCTATTTGTATATTGCAGGATTACGGAGGAAGGAGAGTTATTGAAATCCCCAGTGTAAAGGAGAATGGCAGAGTAGCTGTGATAAAGGAGACTCCACTTTAAGGGGTATGTGCATGAGACCTGATATTAGGTCAAAACTCTATCATGGGAGCATATGAAAGTTGGTGATGGGATAAACAATTTAAAGTGAAGGAAAATAAACGCACCAAGGATTTGACATTCTTTTGGCATCTTTATTACTGCATGAATTCAGGAACACATTGACATTTGAGACTTTATAGAATAGTTTTTTTTTTACATTTTATGTATACTTAAAAGCCATATGCTGCATTGTCATATGGTTAACAAGTGGGAGTGCTTCAGCAGTCCCACTATTGTTATTCGTTTTTTTTTATTTATTCATTTTAATTCAATTCCGTACGTTTTTTGGCTCTGCGTAACTTCTGCATAGTTTCAGCTATTAAAACCATTCAACTTTTAAAATGTTAAATTTTCAGCTAATGATGGGACTTTTTCAACTTTTTTTCTACTATTTATACTTTTTAAAATATTAAGCTTTTTAACACTTTTTTTAACATTGAAGTTAATGAGAGCATGCTTCAAATCCTTAAAATAGTCTTCTGCTCCCAAAAGTTTCAGCTCCTTCATACTTTCACCTACAGAAGCCACACAAACTTTAAAATGTTCACAAAATATTCAGCTATCTGGCTATATCTTTTCAGTATGATATCTTTTACAGTTTTTGTGAAAAAGCTGTTTAAGTTTAGGGATCATTTCAGGAATTTTTTTTCGATCAAACAGTGTCTATTGGGCTGCTTAGAGTGGATGATGTCATACCTAGAGCACAGAGCTTTAAAAAATTGATCTTAGTTCCTTCTCTATAAATTGCTCTCATGCCCACAAGATCTACTTGTCATACACAATTTATAAATCAAAACGTAGGTATTTTCGTCTAGTTTCAGGCAATGTGCTCAGTTTTGTGATACACCTTTTACTTTTGGCTAGTTGAGCTTCCAAATGACAAGAGTTCTACACTTTCTTCCATTGACTGTCCTGTATAAAATTCTTCACATTTCCCAGCAAAATGCACAGCCAACTTCTTTTTTAAATCACTGACATGCCCACATTTTTAAGTTTATCAACATAAATTTCATACCGATACATTCACAAAGGCCGTGTGTCTCTAACAGTGAAGTTGCTGTTTCCATAACATGTACTGTTGTGGATTTATTAAGGCTTGTTTGAAGGGTTCTCTCACACTGTCTCTCACTCAGGCAGCTAGCAGATAGTGAGGAGATGTTTTTACAGTGTGTTCAGGGGACAGACAGCTAGCAGATAGGGAGATGCTATTCAGCATTCCCATGCATTTTCTCCAGGAAATGCATTTTCTAGTTGCACTTTATATTTGTACTGCAAGACACTGTAAACGGTTTCTTTAGATGTTTCATATTATTATTTGTGTAATGAAAGCTTTATTTAAATATTACACATTTAGTACTTTTGGGTGGCAGTGTTTGCAAAGCATGCTGTTATTCATATAAAAAACACCCATCACTATTTCTGTAATTGTTAAAGCTGAACTCCACTTTCTCAATCAACATTGACTATTTCTAATCTTTATGCTGCTAGCATAACTAGTAAATAGATAAGAAAGTATATCTAATTTTTTTTTACATTTCAGTAACTTCAGTTACTTCCTGGTTTCTAGACATAGACAAATTATGTTAAATGTCATACTTCCCAGGAGTCCTCATGAGAGAAAGAGGGGTTTTCTTAGCTAAGCACACCCTCCTGTATTCATTGGCTAAGGGCATATGGATTCTGGGAAGTAAATGCTACATGAATCATATGCCCTTACTTAACATTTCCACGGCCAGAAATGCTAGAGGGTGTTTGTCAAAGTGATTTCTCTGCAAAATAAAGCATGGAGACATGGAAGAATGGGTCAGTTGGCTTTTAATATTAACAGGAAATTAAATAGTGTTTTTGGTTTATGGTGCTTAGCAGTGTAGTTCCACTTTAACTTATTTGCATATTGTAAACCCCTAGGAGAAGTGTGTAAACTGTGATTTTGAAATTCAAAAGATGAGCCGAACACACCCCAGTTCGATTTGCACCAGAACTTAAACATCACAAAAGTTTGGACCCGAACGACGATCCCCATTGAAGTCTATGGTACCCGAACTTAAAAAATCAAAAGTCCCCATATTGAAAGCTTATATGTAAGTCATTGGCCTTAAAAAGGGTATTGGGGGCCATATACTGTCCTGGGGGGGGCATGTACCAATGCAAAAAAAACTTTTAAAAACAATCTTTTTTAAAGTGAACAGTGAAAGGGGGGTGTGGCATGAGTAGACACGCTGACTGAGCATGCTGAGATCCCGGGGTCCATGAAGACAAACAGCGATAGCTTGTAAGCTCCTAACCCCCAGGGATATTTCTATACGTCGCCGTACAGCCACACAACCACAGAGGGAAGATCCAAGCAAGCTGGCTACAAGCTTAAAACAAGGAATAGGGGTGCCTCTGAGAAATTATCAAAAAACACTTTATTACAATCATAATATCCACTCACATAAAAGGAGAAGCATGATCAGGGCTGAGGAGATGAGAATGTAGGACTGTAGCCAGCAGCAGTTTCAGTGTAGCTGATACACAATCAGGTCCAGGCAGGCAGGGGTGCAGATGGCTTCGCACAAACACTCACAGATGTAGTTCAGTGTCCCTGGCAGGTGATAACTGCAGTCCAGTGGAGAAGGGGGAGATCAATCCCATAATAACATGGGTGTCAGTGGGAAGAGGGAGGAAGGACGTCCGGGCGGATGGCTGAGCTGCGCTGTATCTCCACAGGGATCGCACTGTCCCTGTGTAGTGGAGGGAGAGACACGGCCGTGTATGTGGATCGAGAGCAAGGCTTTGAGTGCAGACACAGGCCGGCGCTGAGTTGTGACATCATCAGCATGTGGCGCGTTTCTGAAATAGCTAGCTATGGATGTATGGGATAGCCGCATTCCTTTCTCAAGCATGGGTTCTCAAGACACAGGGAGGTATAATATAGGCGGAACAAGGGGCCAGAACATAAATAAAGACACAGAAAAAATACACAAAAGTGGAGGGGGAAGGACCAAAGGAAACATGGAATGGGGCAGTGAACATTAATTAAAAATTGAAAAATAAAAATTAAAAATGATGACTACTGAGAAAACAACAAGGGCAGTGATATAAAAACACAGTAATAATAAGATATATATATATATATATATATATATATATATATATATATATATATATATATATATATATAAATATATAGCTGGGGAGTATGGGAAAAAAAATTAGGTTAAAGACACAATGTTAAAAAATGATGCAAGAGAGAGATATATAATCCAGAAATGTATGCTGGATGCTATATAAATGGGTATAAGGGGAAATAGGGGATAAATATTGATATATGTATGAAGGATATAAAATTTAGATATAAAATATATATGTATATATAAATGGTGACATGTAATGAAAGACAGTCGACCTAGTGTGATAAAAACTTTTTATAGGGCTACTAGGGTAAGGAGGGGAGGGAAAGAGGAGGAAAGGGAGGGGAAGGGGGGAGAGGGGAAAAAAAACATACAGAACATCATGCTACCTCCTGAGTTACCAATACTTACTGGAGACACCAGGAGCGAACCCGCCACCCCCAAAAATTTAAAAAAGGTAAAGAAAATGAAACCTGTGATGAAAATGACAAGAATATACATAAATATAAATATAAATAGTTTAAAAGTATAGTATCATCAAAATACATAGTATAGGCCGCAATGGAAAAAAATGTGGAGCAAGAAAGACTATAGTACTGTGGCTATTTCTATACCTTCATTGAGGCCGCCGGGCGAGAGGACATCAAGGCCATATATCCAAAAAGTCTCTCTCATGCACAGTTTTTTAAAACTTCAGCTTGAGTCATAGATTTGGAGATTTGCTCGATGACCCAAACTTCAAGACCAATGGTGGATTTTTTGTGATGCTCAGCAAAGTGACGGGGGACGCTATGTAAGTCTTTGCCACCCTCAATGAGTCGTCGGTGCTGTCCAAACCGTTGCCTCAGGGGGCAGATCGTCCTACATAAATCAACCCACAAGGGCACTTTAAACCATATACAATGAACTCAGATGAGCAGTTGTAAAATTGATCTAGTGGGTATGTTTTGCCTTTGGAATCAAAGGATTTTTTTCCATGCTGAACAAATGAACAAGTTTTGCAGCAGATTTTTTTACATTGATACATGCCCACTAGGGGTATGAGATTAATGGGGTTGGGAGCAGTCTAGTCTGAAGGAAATTTGCTTGGAGCGATTTTGTTTTTCAAAGATGGGGCTTTCCGGTAGGTAATCCTAGGTATGGGTGGGAGAATGGTTTTGAGGAGAGGATCTTGTTGCAGGATATTCCAATGTTTATGCAAAATGTTTTCCATTTTTTTGTATTGAAAATTGAAGGTAGTTAAAAATCTCATAGAGTGATCTAGTGTGGCTTCCCTTTCTTTTGGTGGGTTTGCCTTTGGAATAGAGGTCACAAGCTTGGTCCACTAACTCTTGAGGGTATTCTTAATCGGCAAACTTCTTTTTTAGTGTGACGCTCTGGGTGTCATAGCCAGTGTCTAGGGTACAATTTTGTCTTAGACAACAAAACTGGCCTTTGAGTATGTTATTGGTCCATTTTGGGTAGTGGCAACTCTTGTAGTGTAGAAAAGAGTTGTCAGCTGTGGGTTTGGTATAATTCTTGGCAATTATAGTTTCACCCACATGGCTCAATTCCAGGTCCTAAAAGGCCAAACAACTGGGATCAGAGACATGTGTGAAAGATAAACTGTAGGGGTTATGGTTGCAGTGATCTACAAATGAGGTAATGGAATCGGTGGGGCCGTCCCAAATTACGATTAGATTGTCTATATAACGGCCAAAAAATACAATGTGGGATGAGTAGGGATTGTTGTGTGAGATGTAATGTTCTTCCCAATAGCCCATGGCTAGATTAGCGTATGAGGGAGCGAAGTTGGCTCCCATGGCAGTCCCTTGTATTTGTAAGTAGAATTTGCCATCAAAGTCAAAATAATTGTGAGTCAGGCAGAAGTTGGTAGCCTCCAAGATAAATGCGGCCTGTCTGGGATTCATAAAGGGATCCTGTGCAAGAAAGAATTCTAGGGCTAATAAGCCAAATTGATGGGGAATGGAGATATAAAGTGAGGTGACGTCTAATGACAACCATATATAGGAAGATTCCCACTTGTAGGGTGCAAGTAATTCTTGGAGATGTGTGCCGTCTCTGATGTAGGAAGGTAACTGTTGGACAATCGGTTGGAGGAATTGGTCAATATACTGACAGAACCCAGTGGTGACGCTATCCATGGCAGCCACAATGGGCCTGCCAGGAGGGGAAGTAAGGTTTTTATGAACTTTGGGCAAATAATAAAAATATGGGGTCTGATAAAAACTTTTTGTAAAAAAGGAGGCTTCAGTTTTGTTGATCACTCCGCGTTCAAGAGCTGATTTAACTAAAACATTAACCTCAGTGGTGAAATCTATGGTGGGATCTTTTTTGAGCTTGTGATATGTGGTCTTATCAGAGAGGAGTCTATTGACTTCTTTGATGTAATCCGCTTTGTTGAGCAAAACTATGCCTCCCCCTTTGTCAGCGGATTTAATAATTACATCTGGCGTGTGAATTAGAGAATCTAAGGCATGAATTTCTGAAGGGGAAAGGTTATGTATATGGGGTGGTACGTGAGATGAAGACTGGCAAAGTTTAAGAAAGTCAGCATAGACTACTCTGTAAAAACTTACCAGATAGGGGCCTTTGGATTGAGCGGGATAAAAAACAGATTTTGGTTTGAGGGATGAATGTGTTATGGGTGGGGAGGTGGCAAGGTGCTGTGTGAAGAGACTAAGAGTGTCTTCTTCATCAGTGAGAGATTCTAAAACATCAATGATGTCGCCATCATATTCAAAAAAGTCTGGGGAAGGGATAACTGAAGGAAGATCAATGGTATTTGTATTGGGTTTGTTCTGTTTGGCAAGAAAAAACCTTTTTAGGATCAAATTCCGAATATACCTATTGAGGTCTTTAAATAGAAGAAAAGGGTTGGGCTTATTTATGGGAGCAAAATTGAGTCCTTTGCTTAGTAAGCTAAAGTCAGCAGGGGAAAGCTGGAGGGAAGATAGATTGTAAATTTTTACAGTTTGCAGAGTTTTGGTGTGTACGGTCTTGGACTTTGTTGTGTCCTCCTCTGCAACCTCTCCGGTGGGTTTTCTTTTTTCCGGTTGGTTCGAGGAGGACTTGGAGCTAAAAAAAACCACAGGATCAGAAGTGATGGAAGGAGGGGGGGAGAGGCGGAAAATCTAAATTATCAGCAGAGGTGGGATCAGATGGTTGAATAGAAATAAGTGGTTCCAGAGTGTGGATCAAATTGTGGGTCACTACTTGAGCGTCCACGGGTTCCATATTAGTGGGCCTAGAAGTGCTGGGTTTATGTATGTTGGTATCATCACTATGACCTATAATTAGGGATGGGGAAATGGACGTGGGATTTTGGGAAAAACTGCACTGGGAAATGTTAGTCCCAGTACTGGGATCTCGAACCCTTCCTCTATAGAAAGGTCTATTGTAAAATTTGTTCAGATCATTGAGCAGATGTTTAGTTCTGATGGTTTTGTTCCTATTATCATCAAGATTGGGATGGAGGGTGGGGGTACCTGAAAGATTCTTGCGTGCAGTGGAATTTTACCAATTTGGTTTTAATCAGGTGGTCTTCTGATTTGGTGTTCTTTTTGAGAACACCAAGCCAGGAAGAGGGGACAGTGACTCTATGATTAATGATAGCCGTAGCTATGGTGTTAGCTTTGAGTCAGAATTTTTCAAAAATATCGGTTCTGTGTTTGATGAGGATTTCCATCCATTTGGAAGTGCAAAATTCTGAAATATTTTCCCATTCTTTTTTATTAGTGGCATTCAGAAACGGACATTCTTTGGTAATTCTGAGGCCTCGAGGTGAGATCTTGGCAAAGATATATTTTTCTAAGAAAAATCTATCCCACCAATGTTGGTTGGTATGGTTAATTATTCTCTCTAGGTGCTTGAATTTTCCACAAAGGGTATACCTAGTGGCAAAAGAGAGTTTGACATCACTAGAAAAAATATTTTGTGGTAGTAAGGTGTATAATTCTTCTAAAACATTGTGTCTATGGGTTTCTATGTCTTTTAAAAGGTCCATTATAAAAAGAAAGGGAAGGGAACACTGAGCAGTGAAGGGAACCAAAAGGAATAAAGGTAATGGAAAGGGGGGCAGATATAAAACATGTACTACAAGATTAATAATAAAAGTAACAGTGGGAGGATTACAAATAATAGTAAAAAATGTGGATAATATAGCAAGATAAAAAATACATTCAAATACAATAAAAAATGGTAATTAGTAGTAAGACGATAGGGTACGGTACAAGAATCTGTGCATGCAGCACTAAAGCTTCTAACATAAGACACTAAACAAGTAACAAGGCGCAATATGCAGATACCTCAGAACGTAGAACCCAATAGTCCAGAGGCATGGATGTATGTACATATATGTACACTAGTAGTGTAAAATCGCTATGTCAGTCAGGGCAGCCACCAAGAAACCAAAAGCGAGTTACAATAGCTGAGAAAAAACAAGGAATAGGGGCGCCTCTGAGAAATTATCATAAAACACTTTACAATCATAATATCCACTCACATGAAAGAAGGAGAAGTTGTGTACAGGAGCATGATCAGGGCTGAGAAGATGAGAATGTAGGATTGTAGCCAGCAGCAGTTTCAGTGTAGCTGATACACAATCAGGTCCAGGCAGGCAGGGGTGCAGATGGCTTCGCACAAACACTCACAGATGTAGTTCAGTGTCCCTGGCAGGTGGTAACTGCAGTCCAGTGGAGAAGGGGGAGATCAATCCGATAATAACATAGGTGTCAGTGGGAAGAGGGAGGAAGGACGTCCAGGTGGATGGCTGAGCTGCGCTGCATCTCCACAGCGATTGCACTGTCCCTGTGTAGTGGAGGGAGAGACACGGCCGTGTATGTGGATCGAGAGTGAGGCTTGGAGTGCAGACACAGGCTGGCACCGAGTCGTGACGTCATCAGCATGCGACGCGTTTCTGAAAAAGCTGGCTATGGATGGATGGGATAGCCGCATTCCTTTCTCAAGCATGGGTTCTCAAGACACGGGGAGGTATAATATAGGCGGAACAAGGGGCGGGGCCAGAACATGAATAAAGACACAGAAAAACTACACAAAGGGGAGGGGGAAGGACCAAAGGAAACATGGAATGGGGCAGTGAACATTAATTAAAAATTGAAAAATAAAAATTTAAAATGATGACTACTGAAAAAACAACAAGGGCAGTGATATAAAAACACAGTAATAGTAAGAATATATATATATATAGATATATAGATATATAGATATATAGATGGGGAGTATGGAAAAAAAATAGGTTAAAGACACAATGTTGCAAATGTTGCAAGAGAGAGATATATAATCCATATAAACCAGAAATGTATGCTGGATGCCATATACCTGGGTATATGTGAATCTAAAAAGGAAAGGGAAGGGGAAAAAGGGGATAAATATTGATATATGTATGAAGGATATAAAATTTAGATATAAAATATATATGTATATATAAATGGTGACATGTAATGAAAGACAGTCGACCTAGTGCGATAAAAACTTTTTATAGGGCTACTAGGGTAGGGAGGGGAGGGAAAGAGGAGGAAAGGGAGGGGGAGGGGGGGAAAGAGGGGAAAAAAAACATAACATCATGCTACCTCCTGAGTTACCAATACTTACTGGAGACACCAGGAGCGAACCCGCCACCCCATTTAAAAAAGGTAAAGAAAATGAAACCTGTGATGAAAATGACAAGAATATACATATAAATATAAATAGTTTAAAAGTATAGTATCATCAGAATACATAGTATAGGCCGCAATGGAAAAAAATGTGGAGCGAGAAAGACTATAGTACTGTGGCTATTTCTACACCTTCATTGAGGCTGCCGGGTGAGAGGACATCAAGGCAATATATCCAAAAAGTCTCTCTCGCGCACAATTTTTTAAAACGTTCAGCTTGAGTCATAGATTTGGAGATTTGCTCGATGACCCAAACTTCAAGACCAATGGTGGATTTTTTGTGTTGCTCATCAAAGTGATGGGGGACGCTATGTAAGTCTTTGCCACCCTCAATGAATCGTCTGTGCTGTCCAAACCATTGCCTCAGGGGGCAGATGGTTCGTCCTACATAAATCAACCCACAAGGGCACTTTAAACCATATACAACAAGCTCAGATGAGCAGTTGTAAAATCGATCTAGTGGGTATGTTTTGCCTTTGGAATCAAAGGATTTTTTTCAATGCTGAACAAACAAGTTTTGCAGCGGATCTTTTTACATTGATACATGCCCACAATATATATATTTTCTTCTTATTACTGTGTTTTTATATCACTGCCCTTGTTGTTTTTTCACTAGTCATCACCATCCATAGCCAGCTATTTCAGAAACGCGTCGCATGCTGATGATGTCACGACTCGGCGCCGGCCTGTGTCTGCACTCCAAGCCTCGCTCTTGATCCACATACACGGCCGTGTCTCTCCCTCCACTACACAGGGACAGTGCAATCGCTGTGGAGATACAGTGCAGCTCAGCCATCCGCCCGGACGTCCTTCCTCCCTCTTCCCACTGACACCCATGTTATTATCGGATTGATTTCCCCCTTCTCCACTGGACTGCAGTTACCACCTGTCAGGGACACTAAACTACATTTGTGAGTGTTTGTGCTCAGCCATCTGCACCCCTGCCTGCCTGGACCTGATTGTGTATCAGCTACACTGAAACTGCTGCTGGCTACAGTCCTACATTCTCATCTCCTCAGCCCTGATCATGCTCCTGTACACGACTTCTTCTTTCATGTGAGTGGATATTATGATTGTAATAAAGTGTTTTATGATAATTTCTCAGAGGCGCCCCTATTCCTTGTTTTTTCTCAGCTATTGGAACTCGATTTTGGTTTCTTGGTGGCTGCCCTGACTGACATAGCGATTTTACACTACTAGTGTACATATATGTACATACATCCACGCCCCTGGACTATTGGGTTCTATGCTCTGAGGTATCTGCATATTGCGCCTTGTTACTTGTTTAGTGGCTACAAGCTTACCTGACCGCACAGAGTGTGGATCTCAGATGTACGGCCAAGATGGCATTGGCCCAGGAAGGAATGAAGCGCGGCTCTTCCAATCAAAAGGGAGGGCAGAAGATGCCTGAAGGCAGCCCCTTAGCACAGGGCCAAGGATCATCTGGATCTGGATGAAGTACCACAATGCCCAGCCGTGGCTATATAGCTTAAGGCCAAAGCCAGTTAGCACTTGATCACATCCCCTCAGTAACGGGGAAGGACCTTCTAATCCCCGGTCATGGTCCCTTAGAGCTGGATCGGGGCCATCCGGGGACCAATCGGGACTTGCCAATGACAGAAGGGAGTCCAGGTGGGACCAGTGAGCCCTTTGCAGATGGTTCTCTGGGAGAAAATTGTGGCACTATAATGCCCAGCAGCAACTTTTCAACGGACAGCAATGGATACCTGACACTTAACGCTGGTTTTCCAGGAACAGCATCTAGAGGGCAGGTGCAGTATACTAACCCTCTGACCCATAAATTCACTAATAGCGATATTATATCTCAGCCAGATTTAATGGTAGCTTGGGACCTTAGAGAACATTTAAGAGCCCTCCCTACTAAAACGGATATTCAAGTACTTATAACGGCTGTTGAAGTATCTTGTAAACAGGCTGAGAAAGGGCTCAGGGAGGATATAGCAGCTTTGGGACATAGAATGGAAGAAGTGAAGATGGGCTAAGATGACATTAGGCAAGCGGTGGCTGATATTCAGGACATGACTAAATACCATGAGAGAGTCTTGAACTCTCTTATGGATCAGATTGATGACCATGAAAACAGAGATCGCCGGCAGAATATACGTATTTGGGGCTTGCCCTAAGTAAAACAGACCTCTGATCTGCTTCCAACTGTGATTAGCTTATTTTGCCAAATTTTGGGGGTTTCCAATTGACGTAGATAGGGTACATCGTGCACTACTTTATACTTCCCAAAATGCAGATAAACCAAGAGTTGATATATGTAAATCACACAGATATATTCGGTGAAAGAAGCTATTATGAAAGCTGTCCGTAATAGATCTATGGTTAATTTCGATTGAACTGAAGTATCTCTGTTCCCAGGTTTAACATATCGTACACTTATGCAATGCTGGACTGTCCGACTCCTGTTAGAAGCTTTACACGCCATTGATGTAAAATATTGCCTGGGCTTTCCTTTTCGCATAATGGCTACACGGAATGGAAAAACAGCAACGCTTCAAACTAAAGATGATTGCAGCATTTCTTAGAAATGTTGGAACTGCCTCCGGGAGACTTTCCAGACTGGAGAATGAATAGCCCCATTCTCTTTTACAATGCAGGGAGTGATGGCATAAGTACCGGCAAGAGGCCGATGGAAGAACCATACAGACAGACAGGGTCAAAGTCCAGCCTCTGATTGACCTGTCTGATTGTTGGTTTAGGTTTAATAGAAGGAGAGGTTTTTATTTTGAATAAGTTTTTGGGTTGAGGGGACTATACAGATTGGAATGTATTGATACTTTTTTGGGAGAGGAATAGCCTGGCCCCCTCTTTTCCTTGTTTTTTTTTTCACCTGAACAGGTCCTGATTTAGTTTTTGAAAGGCTAAGAAGTTAGATTATTGTGTATTCATACTAATGGATGTCCAGGGAGTATTAGCTACTTTGCTCATGCTTTTAACCATCTTTTCCCCAATAGATCAGTCCCAAGATAAGGGACTTTGTATTCTGCTAATTTGCAGAAGGGAAGAGGATTCTGGGTACGGGTGGTATATCCCTTTCCGGACTTGTCTTCCCCTTAGTGGAGATACCACATATGGTGGGATATTTTGCTATTTGTTTTTGTTCTTGAGGTTTTTGTTTTGGTCTGTTTTTTTTTGTTTTTTTGTTTTTTTGTTTTTTAGAATGAAGATTGCATAGTTACATAGTAGGTGAGGTTGAAAAAAGACACAAGCCCATCAAGTCCAACCTATGTGTGTGATTATGTGTCAGTATTACATTACATATCCCTGTATATTGCGGTCATTCAGGTGATTATCTAATAGTTTCTTGAAGCTATCAATGCTCCCGCCTGTGGAAGGGAATTCCACATCCTTGCCACTCTTACAGTAAAGAACCCTCTACGTAGTTTAAGGTTAAACCTCTTTTCTTCTAATTGTAATGAGTGGCCACGAGTCTTATTAAACTCTCTTCTGCGAAAAAGTTTTATCCCTATTGTGGGGTCACCAGTACAGTATTTGTAAATTGAAATCATATCCCCTCTCAAGCGTCTCTTCTCCAGAGAGAATAAGTTCAGTGCTCGCAACCTTTCCTCATAACTAAGATCCTCCAGACCCTTTATTAGCTTTGTTGCCCTTCTTTGTACTCGCTCCATTTCCAGTACGTCCCTCCCGAGGACTGGTGCCCAGAACTGGACAGCATACTCCAGGTGCGGGCGGACCAGAGTCTTGTAGAGCGGGAGAATTATCGTTTTATCTCTGCAGTTGATCCCCCTTTTAATGCATGCCAATATTCTGTTTGCTTTATTAGCAGCAGCTTGGCATTGCATGCCATTGCTGAGCCTATCATCCACTAGGACCCCCAAGTCCTTTTCCATCCTAGATTCCCCCAGAGGTTCTCCCCCCAGTGTATAGATTGCATTCATATTTTTGCCACCCAAATGCATTATTTTACATTTTTCTACATTGAACCTCATTTGCCATGTAGTCGCCCACCCCATTAATTTGTTCAGGTCTTTTTGCAAGATTTCCACATCCTGCGGAGAAGTTATTGCCCTGCTTAGCTTAGTATTGTCTGCAAATACAGAGATGGAACTGTTTATCCCATCCTCCAGGTCGTTTATGAACAAATTAAATAGGATTGGTCCCAGCACAGAACCCTGGGGGACCCCACTACCCACCCCTGACCATTCTGAGTACTCCCCATTTATCACCACCCTCTGAACACACCCTTGTAGCCAGTTTTCAATCCATGTACTCACCCTATGGTCCATGCCAACGCACCTTATTTTGTACAGTAAACGTTTATGGGGAACTGTGTCAAATGCTTTTGCAAAATCCAGATACACCACGTCTACGGGCCTTCCTTTATCTAGATGGCAACTCACCTCCTCATAGAAGGTTAATAGATTGGTTTGGCAAGAACGATTCTTCATGAATCCATGCTGATTACTGCTAATGATATCATTCTTATTACTAAAATCTTGTATATAGTCCCTTATCATCCCCTCCAAGAGTTTACATACTATTGATGTTAGGCTAACTGGTCTGTAATTCCCAGGGATGTTTTTGGGCCCTTTTTAAATATTGGTGCTACATTGACTTTTCTCCAATCAGCTGGTACCATTCCAGTCAATAGACTGTCTGTAAAAATTAGGAACAACGGTCTGGCAATCACCTGACTGAGTTCCCTAAGTACCCTCGGATGCAAGCCATCTGGTCCCGGTGATTTATTAATGTTAAGTTTCTCAAGTCTAATTTTAATTCCGTCCTCTGTTAACCATGTAGGTGCTTCCTGTGTTGTGTCATGAGGATAAACACTGCAGTTTTGGTTACTGAAGCCCCCCGATTCACTCGTGAAGACTGAGGAGAAGAATACATTCAATACCTCTGCCATCTCCCCATCCTTTGTAACCAGATGTCCTTCCACATTCTTTATGGGGCCAATATGGTCTGTCCTCCCTTTTTTACTGTTTACATACTTAAAGAATTTCTTGGGATTTTTTTTGCTCTCCTCCGCTATGTGTCTTTCATGTTCTATCTTAGCCATCCTAATTGCACGCTTACATTTCTTATTGCATTCTTTATAAATTCTGAATGCTGTGGATGATCCCTCAACCTTGTATTTTTTGAAGGCCTTCTCCTTTGCTTTTATATGCATTTTTACATTGGAGTTAAGCCATCCAGGATGTTTGTTCGCTCTTTTAAATTTATTACCCAATGGGATACATTGGCTAATGCCCTTATTTAATATGCTCTTAAAGCAAACCCATCTCTCCTCTGTATTCTTTGTTCCTAATATTTTATCCCAATTTATGCCTTTTAGCAAGGTTTGTAGTTTAGGGAAGTTGGCTCTTTTGAAATTCAGTGTCTTTGTGTTCCCTTCATGTCTCCTATTTGTGTGATTTATACTGAAACTAATTGACCTGTGATCGCTGTTACCTAAATTGCCCCGTATTTCCACATCTGTTATCAGGTCTGTATTGTTGGTAATCAGTAGATCTAGTAATGTTTTATTTCTAGTTGGTGCGTCTACCATCTGACCCATAAAATTGTCCTGCAAGACATTAAGGAACTGGCGAGCCTTAAATGAATGCGCGGTTCCCTCCGCCCAGTCTATGTCTGGATAATTAAAATCCCCCATTATGATAACACTTCCCATCCTTGCTGCTAATCCAATTTGTGATAGGAGATCCGTCTCCACTTCCTCCCTCAGGTTAGGGGGCCTATAGCATACTCCCAGTATTATTTTCCCCTTAGCTTCATCCCTTTGGAGCTCTACCCATAAAGATTCCACCTCCTCCCTAGCCCCCTCAGTGATTTCATCTCTCACATTCACTTGTACATTATTCTTGATATATAGGCATACCCCTCCCCCTTTTTTACCCTCTCTATCCTTGCAGTATAGGGTATACCCTTGAATGTTTGCCAGCCAATCATGAGAGCTGTTGAACCAGGTCTCTGAAATTCCCACAAAATCCAAATCCTCCTTGTACAACAGTATCTCTAGTTCACCCATCTTGTCCGCCAGGCTCCTGGCATTGGTGAACATGCCACATAGTTTAGACCGGTCGCATATTGTCCTCGTATTGGTTGTTTCAAGATTGCTACTTGGACTTGCTACTATACTCACCTTGTGTTTTTGTGCTTTGGTTAACCTACCACTAATGCCCCCAATACTACCCTCTGGAATATCTTCCGCGCTGGTTATCACTGTCTCTGGACCCTCCCCCCCATCGCCTAGTTTAAAAACCTGTCTAACTTTTTGGCCATCTTCATTCCCAGCAGATCTGCACCCTCCTCATTTAGGTGCAGTCCGTCCCTTCTATAGTACCGGTTACCGACTGAGAAGTCGGCCCAGTCCTCCAGGAACCCAAACCCCTCCTTACTACACCAGCTCTTCAGCCACTTGTTTACTTCCCTAATCTCCCTCTGCCTCTCTGGTGTGGCTCGATGTACCGGTAGTATTCCTGAGAACACTACCTTGGAGGTCCTTTTCCTCAATTTAGCTCCTAAGTCCCTAAAATCGTTCTTCAGGACACTCCATCTGCCTCTGACTTTGTCATTGGTGCCAACGTGCACCATGACAGCCGGGTCTTCCCCAGCCCCTCCCAATAATCTGTCCACAAGATCCGTGATGTGCCGAACCTGAGCGCCCGGTAGACAACATACTGTTCGGCGCTTCAGGTCTTGGTTACAGATTGCCCTCTCTGTCTTGGTTACAGCTTGCCCTATATTATTGCCCTATATTATGTCATATAATGTAAGAGGTCTTTGTTCACCTGATAAAAAAGGTTGATTTTGGTATGAACTGTGACACCTGTGGCAGAGACAATGTTTTTACAGGAGACACGCTTTGTGGCAGAGTTGATACCCCATATGCCCCTCTTTCCATTTAAACAGTGGTTTCATGCACCATCTCCCATTCCAAGGGCTAGGGGAGTTACAATAGATTTTCATAATTTGTGTCCTCTGGTACTTATAGAAACATGAGCAGACCCTGAAGGCCGCTTTCTTTTTGTTAAGGGTAGGGTGCAGGGTCAGTGTTATACCTTTGCTTCTATCTATGCCCCTAATGACCGTACTGTTAACTTTTTATCTAAAGCCCTGGGAATACTGGGGAGGTTTAGGGATTGTTTTTTGGTATTGGGGGGGATTTTAATAGCACCCTGGACCCTTGCCTGGATACCTCTTTGGGTAAAACTTCTTTGTCTTTTAGCGCTCCAAGGCATATTAAACAGTGCTTATGCTCCCTTCACCTGGTGGATAGTTGGCAGGTGCTACATAACAGAGATATAGACTATAGTTACTACTCTAAAATTCATAATACATATTCATGGATCAACTTGTTAATGGTGGACCAGTTCTATCTGAACCATGTTCGTTCTTCTACTATTGAGTCAATTACCATATCAAACCATCCACCTATAATTCTAACTGTTTGTTTGGTTTTTGCTCTTAGTGTAGAGCAGACATGGCAATTGAATGAGTCCATTCTGGATCATAAGTTGGTCTTGGAATCCCTATCTCGTACAATGGCACTATATTTTGAAATCAATAGGCCCGGGGAGGTGTCCCGCCAATCGGTGTGGGAAACCCACAAGGTGGTTATTAGAGGGGAGCTGATTTTACATGGTGCTCGTATTAGAAAGGAGAGATAGAAAGAAATTGTAGATCTTTTAGAAGAAATACATAAACTTGAAATTAAACATAAGGCTCATATGAAATCCGCTGATGCCCATAGATTGGAGACACTGCGGTTTAAACTAACTCAGTGCTTGGACCGGAGAGTAAAAAATAAGCATAGGCATTTTGCTCATCGCTTTTACGAGCAGGGGAATGAGGGTGGTAAGCTGTTGGCTAGACAGCTAAAGAAGCAAGAAAACTCACGCCATGTTCACACTTTAACGGCTCACAATAAACAGATAGTAGATACTCAAACAATAGCCGCTGAATTCCATCGTTTTTATAGGTCCTTGTATAATATAGGCTCAATTTTGGTGGGTGCTGCAAACAGATAACGAGTAGGTAAGTTTCAGGAGTATCTTAAGGTCTCAGATCTATCTGTCATACTGTCTGCAGTCCTGGAAGAGATGGAATGACTGATTTGCATTGGATCAATGGAACACAAGATTTCAGCACCTTATTTGGGGATTCATATTACCTCTGATTTAAAGCGTCTATATGATCTTAATTACTGTCCTTTACTGGCAAATATATTAAAGGACTTGCAGAGATGGAGAAAGGAGAGAGGTGTCATCTCAATAGGCACTGTGTGTTTCTAGAAGTGGGCCCCCATCCCAATTTCTTGCCAAACACGAGCACCCCCTATCGGAGTGCAGTTCCTCTAACGGGACTTTTTTAGCGGGGTTACCTCTAATAAAGTAGAAAATAGTAGAAAATCTAGGTTTTTGTATAAAAGTATTGTAGTTTATTGGTTTAACATCTAAAAATCATTACACATGACCTAACCGTATGTACAATAAAATGGATGCATGTAATGGGAAGAAACAATTATATAAGGAGATGACCAATTGCAATGATACAGGTAAATAAAGACCCAATGATCATAGAAACCCAACGTTTCGAGGTATGCAAAAGGGTTGACCTCTTCTTCAGGGGTAACGATAATTGGTCAGAGTGGGTGTTTCATCTAAAAAGTTAACAAAAAAGCAGAGCAAACATAAGTGGATGAATATCTCAGGCATTCACAGCAGGAGGCAGTAGAGAGCATTTAGTTTGCATTACAAAGTTCAGTTCACATTTAAACAGTTGTTACATCATTGGTAAATTCTAGGCATGTACAAGCAGAAAATTCATACTGACCCCTTGAAAATCATGTAAACATTCCCAAGGACATTTCCAGCATCCAGTGCGAATCAAACAATTTGCCGTCCGTCACGGCCACACAGGAATCACAGAACCAAGGTTCAAGGAGATAGAGAGGAGACCAAGTAGACCACAGGAGTGAGAGCCAGGGTGGACTGAGGTTGCTTCACAAAGGATATCCCCCATAAAGAGGAACAGACACAGTCCTCCCCTTTTCCCCCTACGAGGGCTTAAAGAACAGCCTGCTTGATGGAGTATGGAGGGTGGGGGGTACAATCCTGCTGCAATAAAAATACTTCACTTTTATACAAAAACCTATATTTTCTACTATTTTCTACTTTATTAGAGGTAACCCCGCTAAAAAAGTCCCGTTAGAGGAACTGCACTCCGATAGGGGGTGCTCGTGTTTTGCAGAGATGGAGAGGCCATCTCCTGACATGGTTTGGTAGAGTGAATGCTCTTAAAATGAGTATAATACCCATAATAATTTATGTTTTGTATACAGTACCTATAGCACTTCCACAGATTTTCTTTAAACAATTACAAAAGGCATTTTTGACCTCTGTATTTGGGGATAGACACCCTAGGTTGGCACATGGCATTTTTAGGAGACATAAGCTGGAGGGGGGAGTGGGGCTCCCTGACATGGCCCTGGTACATATTATGAATTGGTGTCATGACTCTTTGAACAAGCTTTGGGTGCCCTTGGAGAAGACGTTCGCAGGTAGGAATTTGGCAGGGGCCCCGTGGATCTCGGCCTCTTTCAGGGGTCTGTCAGACTTGGCATCACCATTAACTCGGGTTAACTCTATCTGTATGGGACAGGCTGAACACCTTGGGAAAGTATGCTCCTCCAATATCCTCTCTAACCCCATTGGGGGGATACCTTTGGTTCACCCCAGGGGAAGAGGTGGGAAGCTTAGATCCATAGGGATCAGATGGGAAGGCCACTTGTGCTAGGTTCGTTTCACAGGGCACCCTGTTGCCCTTATTGGAGTTGATAGTGACTCTAGGGGATAGACCATTGGGCACTTGGAGATACCGTCAAATGGCAGACTTATTTAATAAACTGAAGCCTCAAGTAAGGCCCGCAAACTCTTACTATTTTTGAATCTGGGTGTGTTGATACCCCAGAGTCTGGACATCTGCTATCTCAAATGTATAAATTGGTTCTGAGTGCTCAATATACCTCAAACCCCTTATTTTATTAAAGAATGTGAAAGAGAGATAGGTCATAATTTTACATCAGTACAAATCCAAGGGTTGATTAAGGCAAAATATTACACTTCTATAAGTTCTCATATACAGGAAATGTCTTATAAATTTTTGACTAGATGGAATCGCACTCTGGCGTATTTGGCACAGGTGTATCCAACAGCAGATCCTCACTGTTGGAGATGATGTGATCAAAGGGGCACTTTTCTTCCATCTATGGTGGTCATGCCCTAAGATCAAAGTATTCTGGGAGGCAATTGCTCCTTGGATAAAAAAAAAAAATGACTCAGACCCATAGAATTTACTTCACATCTATTGAATGCAGCAGAAGTGCTGATACCTAGGTTTTGGAAACAGTCTAGATGTCCTACTATAATGGGTTGAAAAAGGGAGGTAGAAAAAAAATGGAAACTGAGAGATGATATATATGATTAAAGACCAATATAATGAATTTAAAGATACCTGGGCAGGATGGTTAAACTTTTCCCCAGAAATAGCTATTGTCACGGAACGTCCCACACTCCGCTTGAGTGCTTCCGTCATATACCACTTCCTCCCAGTCTGTATACAGATATCCCAACCTCTCTGAGCACAAACAAGGCGACACTTGCTTGTTGCTACCAAGAACTGACTTTATTCAGAGCCAGAATATAAGACTTTATATGCCGTTGGAACCTCCTCTAACAATACAACTGTAACTTAATTAACATGAGCTAATTATCTAATCCTTTATACAGCCTAGGTGACTGAAACATGACCTTTCGCCCAGACTTGTGGTCACCGAGCTTCACACAGTTATATCAACATAATAGCAGTTGTCCTGTCTCCTACATTGTATAGAGGACAATGTGATCAGCTCATTCAATTAACATAAACACAGGTTGCGTTCAGAATCAACCAAACCAATAATAGTCTCTACATACATCCTGGGAGATATTGTGAACAAATATTACTGTCCCATTTTAAGTAATCCAAGATATATTTTCTCACTCACCCTGTGCCAGGATGGCACAGGGTGACTTAGACATAAGATGTATTCTGAGTTCCACGGGCCCTCCCGTCACAGCTATGGACTAGGTGTTATCACTGTATGGCACCACCCCATTTTGGATTAGAGTATGGTAAGTCTCCCGTTTGGATGCATCTGGCAAAATTTCTTTTAATGATAAATTTAATTGTGTGTTTTTTTTGGGGGGACGGAATGTTGGATAGAAGGTTTGATTGATTATCACTGGAAGATTGTAATATTCAATTGAATAGGAATATATATATATATAAGAAGGCCAGTATGGTGGCCTGAATTTATGGGAGGAGCCCGGGGGGTATTTAACCAGACCGCTTGCCTGTGGTCTTTGTAGGTTTCCTGTGCACGATACCACGTCACTAGGCCAACTATTTGAAACACATTAGCGTCCGTGAGTTCCGTGTTTGAAGTTTTCAAGGCTTTCGTTCCCGTTCGTAGTTTTCGCACAACGTGTCTGGCTCAGCTGTCGCAGGTAGGGTTTAGTTTGACCTTTCATGACCTTTCATTTCATGCATTTTGTTAGATATCTTGTCACCAGATCTCGATATCGAACTTACGAGTCATTCATTAAAACCCTATACATAGCCGTAGCATTACCCACTCACTCATACCGCTATCATACTGAACATTACCTACCTCACTCCGATTCGAATCCAGTAGCGTCAGCACTGCTTTGTTCAGGCGTGTCTTATTGCTTTTCATCTCTGTACCATGCTCCACAGACAGGTCGTTGTCAGTCGCAATTCACAGCACACCGATCCGTGCCTCTGTCATGGCTAAATCATTTCAATCATTTCACTCATTTCACTGTTATGTATCACGTTCCAATTCAAATCCAGTTGCATCCACAATGCACCGATTAATTCTGGCGTGCCCCAGGTATTTTCAGCCTCATTTCAGTACATGCTCCAGAGTCTGGTTTGATGTCAGTCGCCACACGATCGATTCGTGCCTCTGTCATGGCAAACATTTCATTCATTTCACTGTCACGTACCGCGCTCCGTTTCGAATCCAGTTGCATCCGTGATGCACCCATTCGTTCTGGTGTGCCCCAGTTGTTTTGGCCTTATTTCAGTGCATGCTCCAGAGTCCGATTCATGGTCAGTCGCAGTTGCTGCACGACTGATTCGTGCCTCTGTCATGGCAAAAATTTAATTTATCTCACTGTCACGTACCGCGCTCCGATTTAAATCCAGTTGCATCCGTGATGCATTGATTTGTCCTGCTGTGCCCCAGTTGGCTTTGCCTCATTTCAGTACATGCTCCAGAGTCTGGTTCGTGGTCAGTCGCAGTCGCGGCACACCGATTCATGCCTCTATCATGGCATAAATATTTCACTCATTTCATTTCATGCACCTGTTGCTTCGAGTCAAATCCACTCCAACCAACAAAGTCGCCTAAACCCACTACAAAGTTACATAAATCAGTCACTTTTCGAAGTCAGGTAGTCAAACCCTTCACCAGTTGTCATCTGTCATTTCATCTCCAGGTCAGTCAAGTTCAGTAGGTCCACCCTGCACCAGGTTGGACGGTATTCCCCCGGGTAAAAAAAAAAAAATCCAAAGGGCAGGAGCTGGGTACGTATGTTTATTTAGGAAAAGAAACAACTTGATTTTCATGTCACCCCCAATAGGTTCCGGTCGACCGATTTTCTACCTCAAAGACAGGACATCGCATCTAGGGCACAAGTTACCCATAGCCATGTCTAAGGCCAGCAGTGAAAACCTCACGGCTCCTCTGTCACCTTCTCTTCTCAGAGAGTGGCAGTGTGCAGTCCCTTAGGGGATGGACCATCCCCAAATTGAACTGAGGCGCAGGGGTGTGCCTTTCCCCGCTACAGCCAGGAAAGCTGAGCTCTTCAGACTCCTCTGCCCTCTGCCAGCCATAATCGAGCCCAGCAACCAGCAGGTGTCCCGCCAATCAATATCTGCTGCCATCTCCCAATGCCACACCATGGTGTCATCTTTGTCTACCATGGTCACGGATGTCCGAGCTAGAGTGGCACTCTTGGAGGCTTACCCGGCCACAGCTATCCCTGACCCAACCATAGTTCAGGTTCCGACACCCTTCCTGCAGGTACCACAGAGTGGAGTCCCACTGTCTACCCAGCCCACTTGGTTCCAGCCAACATTAGGAAGGACATCCTGGATGGCAAGAACATCAACCTTGCCTCTCTCCTCATTTCGGTCCACGATCTGGCAGAGAACAAAGCTTACACCTGGGGAGACGTGTCAGTGGTTCTCAAGGCCAAAGATCCCAGGCCCAACCGCAAGTTGTCCATCCCAGAATTTGCATTGGTCTTCGGGATGCTCAGGGATGTCCTATGCTCAGCCTGCAGGAGGGAAGAGCTGGACTTGTATCTTCACAATGCGGTGGACCTGGGCTATAAATACGGAGGGTTTTCATTTCATGATTACCATCATTCCTTCTCCGCCAAGGCAACAGCCAGGCTTGCACAATTTCAGACAGACATGGATTAGAGCCTTATGGACACTGAACTGTTCTGCCGTCACTTTGCCAGCTTGCGGTCACCACTGTGCGCCAGTCCTCCACCCACACCGCCACCTGGTGCGCCAATGCATCAGTCAGTCGCCCCTTCAAATTCCCCTCCACTTCCAGTGCAGTTCAAGGCCCATCGGCCCCTGTACAGACGCCTCAGGTGGACAATAGGGATGAGCCGAACACCCCCCGGTTCGGTTTGCACCAGAACCTGCGAACGGACTGAAAGTTCGCACGAACGTTAGAACCCCATTGATGTCTATGGGACTCGAACGTTCGAAATCAAAAGTGCTCATTTTAAAGGCTAATTTGCATGGTATTGTCCTAAAAAGGGTTTGGGGACCCGGGTCCTACCCCAGGGGACATGTATCAATGCAAAAAAAACTTTTAAAAACTGACGTTTTTTCGGGAGCAGTGATTTTAATGATGCTTAAAGTAAAAAAAAAAAAAAGTGAAATATTCCTTTAAATATCGTACCTGAGGGGTGCCTATAGTATGCCTGTAAAGTGACGCGTGTTTCCCGTGTTTAGAACAGTCCCTGCACCAAATGTCATTTTTAAAGGAAAAATCTCATTTAAAACTGCTTGCGGGTTTAATGTAATGTCGGGTCCTGGCAATATGGATGAAAATCAGTGAGACAAACGGCATGGGTACCCCCCAGTCCATTACCAGGCCCTTTGGGTCTTGTATGGATATTAAGGGGAACCCCGCACCCAAATTAAAATAAGGAAAGGTGTGGGGCCACCAGGCCCTATATACTCTGAACAGCAGTATACAGGCGGTGCAAACAAGACAGGAACTGTAGGTTTGTTGTTAAGTAGAATCTCTTTGTAATTTTGAACGGGTACATTTTTAACGTGTTTAGCTCCAGCCAAAAAAATCTTTTTTAAGCTTTTTGGAAAACATAGGGAAGGGTTATCACCCCTGTGACATTTGTTTTGCTGTCTTTCCTCCTCTTCAGAAGATTTCACCTCACTTTTTGTCCCAATGAAAAATGTTTTTTGAAAATTTGGGTTTTTTTGTGGAACAAGGATTGGAAAGCATCAGTGGAAAGGAGAAATGTTTTTCCCATATTAACTCTTACAGGAGAGAATTTCCCTTCCTAGGGATAGATTTCATCGCACTTCCTGTTGTCTCCTTCCGTTTGCAAGTAGGAGTCGTTTGTAAGTTAGTTGTTTGAAAGTAGGGTCCTGCCCTATATACTCAGCAGAAATTTGGGCCTTAGGTGTTGCTGTGGCCACAACACTGTAAGCCCTCACAGGGCCCTGCTGTGAAATATTAGATCAAGAATTGTAATTACATGCCCCTGTTGAACAGGAGCTGAAAAATTAGGCCTTAGGCACTGGTGCTGGTGCCACAACACTGCAACCCCTCACAGACACTCTAGTTGGAACGCAGGAACGAGCCCTGCAGCAAAGTATTGCATCAAAAATTGTAATTACACGCCCCTGTTAAACAAGGGCTGAGAAATTGGGCCTTAGGCACTGGTGCTGGTGCCACAACACTGCAACCCCTCACAGACACTCTAGTTGGAACGCAGGAACGAGTCCTGCTGCAAAGTATTGCATCAAAAATTGTAATTACACGCCCCTGTTAAACAGGGGCAGAAAAAATGGGCCTTAGGCACTGGTGGTGGCGCCCAGAACCAAAAATGTTCTTACAAGCTATCAGCGTGATGATTGAGGAGGAAGAGGATAATTACTCAGGAATAGTCACTCAGCATCAGCATAGGCAGTCTTTGAAGGGATCTGAGATTTCAAAAAAAATTATTCGGTTACATCAGCATCAGGTGCTTGGTAGCTGGTGGTGATCCAAGACTGATTCATTTTTATGAAGGTCAGTCGATCGACCGAGTCAGTGGACAGACGCACCCTGTGATCGGTTACCACGCCTCCAGCAGCACTGAATGTGCGTTCCGAAAGAACACTGGATGCAGGACAGGCCAGTAGCTCAATTGCATACTGTGCAAGCTCTGGCCAGTGATCTATCCTCAAGACCCAGTAACCCAGAGGATTTTCGGTGGGAAAGGTGTCCAAGTCTGATCTTGCCCCTAGGTATTCCTGCCCCATGTAAAACAGACGCTGGCGATGGTTGCTGGAACCGATCATACCTTGGGGCTGCGGACCAAAAAATTGTCTGAACGCATCGGTCAGACGGCCACCTTCTCCACCGCTCCTTCTTTGACTGACCGAAGCCTCAGCAACACGTTGTCCAGAAACAGGTGTTTGTAACCTCCCAGTCTCTGGGAACGCGTTGCACAGACCTTTCTGCAAGGCCTCCCGAAGATGTTTCATCCTCTGCTCCCTCTGCGATGGCAAGATAAGGTCCGCAACCTTACCCTTGTAACGTGGATCAAGGAGGGTTGCCAGCCAGTATTGGTCCTTCTCCTTGATACCACGAATACGAGGATCCTTACGCAGGCTTTGCAGGATCAGGGAGGCCATGCAGCGTAGGTTTGCTGAGGCATTCGGTCCGGAGTCCTCTGGGTCACTAAAAACGGCATGGTCCGCAGCCACCTCCTCCCAGCCACGTACAAGTCCATGTGTTTCTTGGGACTGATCCCTTAAAGACTGCTGCTGATGCTGAGTGCCAGGCTCCACCTCCATACTGACACAATCTTCCTCCTCCTCCTCCTCCTCCTCGTCCTCTTCCTGTGTGATCAGCGGGCACGCAGGAACACTGTCTGGATAAAGGGGGCCTTGAGAGCTAAGAAAGTCCTCCTCTTCCTGCCTCTGTTCTGCCTCAAGTGCCCTGTCCATTATTCCACGCAGTGTGTGCTCCAACAGGTGGACAAGGGGGACAGTGTCACTGATGCATGCACTGTCACTGCTCACCATCCTCGTGGCCTCCTCAAATGGTGACAGGACAGTGCATGCATCCCTGATCATGGCCCACTGGCGTGGGGAAAAAAAAACAAGCTCCCCTGACCCTGTCCTGGTGCCATAGTCGCTCAGGTACTCATTGATGGCCCTCTGCTGCGTGTGCAGCCGCTGCAGCATGGCCAACGTTGAGTTCCACCTGGTGGGCATGTCACAGATTAGGCGGTTCTTGGGCAGGTTAAACTCCTTTTGGAGGTCCGTCAGCCAAGCACTGGCATTATATGACCGTCGGAAATGCACACAGACTTTCTTGGCCTGCCTCAGGACATCCTGTAAGCCCGGGTACCTGCCCAAGAACCGCTGCACCACCAAGTTAAGGACGTGAGCCAAACAGGGCACATGGGTCATTTGTCCCTGTCAGAGGGCAGAGAGGAGGTTGGTGCCATTGTCGCAAACCACCATTCCTGCCTTAAGTTGGCGTGGCGTTAACCACCTCTGAACCTGCCCCTGCAGAGCTGACAGAACCTCTTCCCCAGTGTGGCTCCTGTCCCCCAAGCACACCAGCTCAAGCACCGCATGGCATCTTTTGGCCTGCGTACTTGCGTAGCCCCTTGAACAACTACGGAGCACCGCTGGTTCCGAGGAAGAGACCATGGAGGAAGAAGAAGAGGAGGGGTGGAGGAGAGAGGTGTGTCACAATCATTAGCATTTTGGAGGTGTGGTGGTGGAACAACCTCCAACACTACTGCACCTTGTCCTGAATCCTTCCCAGCTGCCAGCAGAGTCACCCAATGTGCCGTGAAACTTAGGTAACGTCCCTGTCCATGCCTGCTGGACCATGAGTCAGCGGTAATATGCACCTTACCACTGACCGCCCTGTCCAGCGAGGCATGGACATTGCCTTCCACATGCCGGTAGAGAGCCGGAATCGCCTTCTGTGAGAAAAAGTGGCGTTTGGGTACCTGCCACTGAGGAACCGCACATTCCACAAACTCACGGAAGGGGGCAGAGTCTATCAACTGAAAAGGCAGCAGTTGAAGTGCTAGCAATTTTGCCAAGCTAGCATTCAACCGCTGAGCATGTGGATGGCTGGGAGCAAACTTCTTTTGGCGGTGCAGCAGCTGGGGCAGGGAAATTTGCCTGGTACAATCTGACGTCGGTGTACCAAAAGCAGATTGCCCACAAGTACTTGGCTGTGACACACCTAATTCTATACCTTCATTCCTCTCAGTGCAGGTCTCAGAGAGGACTGAAGGTCTAGTGGGGTTGGAAATCTCAGCTGATGAGGAGCAAGGAGAGGTCCTCTTTGTTCTTTGGTGTGGGTCTTTTAGATACGCTTGCCAACGAACTGCATGGCAGGTCAACATATGTCTGGTCAAGCATGTGGTACCCAAGCGGGAGATGTTTTGGCCACGTGAGATACGCTTGAGACATATGTTGCAAATAGCAGCGGTGCGATCTGATGCACTCGTCTCAAAAAAGGCCCACACCAAAGAACTTTTTGAATAATGAGCAGAGACTGCAGCGCCCTGCACATGTGGAGCTTTGGGGTGTGATGCAGTCAATGTGCTGCCCTTAGGCTGGCCCCTGGAGGGCATCCTGCCTCGTTGGTGATGTGCCGCCTCCTCCTCCTCCTCCTCCTCCTCTCTTCTATCAGGCACCCATGTTGAGTCAGTGACCTCATCATCCCCTCCCTCCTCATCACTGGAGCAAACCTGGCAGTATGCTGCAGCAGGGGGAGCATGACTGCCAGATTGCTGTCCTTCTTGGGCCCCCCCTCTGTCTGTGCTCATGTTACTGCCTTCATCAAGCTCAGTATCATCATCAGAGCCTTCCAAACGCTGGGCATCCTCTTGGAGCATGTACCCAACACTGTGGTCAAACAGTTCGAGGGACTCCTCAGGAGGACATGGTGGGGCTAGGGAAGGAGTCACTGATGACATTGAGCCGAGGGAAGAGGCTGCTGCTTTGCCAGACAAAGTACCCTGGGCATGGGTGAGAGAGGATGAGGAGGATGAAGACGGCTTGGTCATCCACTCGACCAAGTCTTCCGCATGTTGCGGCTCAACATGGCCAGCTGCCGAAAAAAAGGCCAAGCGTGTCCCATGGCCACGTGCTGATGAGGATGCACCGTCTCCACGACCAGCACTAGACACAGAGCCTGCTTGCCCTCTCTTATTAGCTGAACACTGTGAGGTGGACGCACCCCACTAACTTGTAGGTTTAGCTTAACACTGTGAGCAGGACGCACCCCACTAACTTGTAGGTTTAGCAGAACACTGTGAGCAGGACGCACTGCACTAACTGTAAATAGTCTAGCTGCCTGACTGTGGTACTAATAGGATCAAAAGAACACCAGTAATTTTCTTCAAAATACTGTAACAAGACAAGCCTGCCTGTCAGTAAGAAGATAACAGGAACAGATCTAGCTGAACACTGTGAGCAGGACGCACTGCACTAAATGCAAATAGTCTAGCTGCCTGACTGTGGTACTAATAGGATCAAAAGAACACCAGTAATTTTCTTCAGGTAGCTGTAAATACTGTAACAAGACAAGCCTGCCTGTCAGTAAGAAGATAACAGGAACGGATCTAGCTGAACACTGTGAGGTGGACGCACCCCACTAACTTGTAGGTTTAGCAGAACACTGTGAGCAGGACGCACTGCACTAACTGTAAATAGTCTAGCTGCCTGACTGTGGTACTAATAGGATCAAAAGAACACCAGCGATTTTCTTCAGGTAGCTTTATATACTGTAACAAGACAAGCCTGCCTGTCAGTAGGAAAATAACAGGAACGGATCTAGCTGAACACTGTGAGCAGGACGCACTGCACTAAATGTAAATAGTCTAGCTGCCTGACTGTGGTACTAATAGGATCAAAAGAACACCAGTAATTTTCTTCAGGTAGCTTTATATACTGTAACAAGACAAGCCTGCCTGTCAGTAGGAAGATAACAGGAACGGATCTAGCTGAACACTGTGAGCAGGACGCACTGCACTAAATGTAAATAGTCTAGCTGCCTGACTGTGGTACTAATAGGATCAAAAGAACACCAGTAATTTTCTTCAAAATACTGTAACAAGACAAGCCTGCCTGTCAGTAGGAAGATAACAGGAACGGATCTAGCTGAACACTGTGAGCAGGACGCACTGCACTAAATGTAAATAGTCTAGAAGATAACAGGAACGGATCTAGCTAAACTGAATACAGTGTATATATATATATATATATATATATGCGCAACACCTGGGATGCATATATATACACAATACACTTTAAGTTCAGCTAACTGACTGACTGTCCTGCCTAATCTAGCTAACTCAAATGAAATGACACTGTCTCTCTCTCTCTCTCTATTTCTCAGCACACCGGAACCCACTGCACAGGGCCGCCGTGCAGGCGGCCTTATATAGTGTGGGGCGTGTACTAAATTCCCTGAGCCATAATTGGCCAAAGCCTCCTTGGCTTTGGCAAATTACGGCTCTCTGTTAAGGCGGCGCTGTGATTGGCCAAGCATGCGGGTCATAGTGCATGCTTGGCCAATCATCAGCAAGCAATGCACTGTGAATTATGGGCCGTGACGCGTCACACGAATTTGGCGCGAACGGCCCATATCGTTCACAATTCGGCGAACGACCGAACACCCGATGTTCGAGTCGAACATGGGTTCGACTCAAACACGAAGCTCATCCCTAGTGGTAAGTATTCAATTTTCTTTTTGAGCAGTGGTTTTCAGCCTCAGTCCTCAAGTACCCCCCCCGACAGAACATGTTTAGGAAATTTATCTAATCTAAAATAGCTGTCGAAAATACAAAACCATTGACTTTGATTTAAAGCACCTGTGCAAGATGAAGGTAAACCTGCAAGCATGGCCTGTTAGGGGGTACTTGAGAAGCACTGATTTAGAGCACTGAACTAAAATCAAGCTGAAGACAATCCTATTCTAATTGTGGACATTTGAGGGAAATCAAGATTTTTATTTTTATTTATTTATTTATTTATTTATTTATTTATTTTAAAGGTTGGGCTTTGTGTTCCTTTTCTTAAAATTGGCTTCACTTCCTGTCACATAGCCAAACAGGAAGTTGGCGTAAAACCCTAACAATATTTTTCCTTGGGGAGACACAGATCAATCTAACTAGTGCCCCCACTATGGAAATTGCACTCTAGCACGTTGTTGTGTACACCCCAAATTATTAGGTATTTTGGGGTTTATTAAAGGCAAATCCTTTCTGCAATACAAGTGTAGTTGATGAAAATCTGAGTGGTAGTACTGGTGATTTTATCATCCAATCATGTAGAGGTAAAGATGCTGTTTTTTTTCTTTTCCTTGCTTGTCCCCCTCGGATCTCCAGCAACTGCACTTCTAAGTGCACTTGTATGCAAAGTGGATTTACCTTTTAGTAAATAAACCCCAAGACATAATAATTTGGGATGTACATGGCAAAATGCTGGAGTGCAATTTCCCGAATGGGGAAACTATTTATGTTGACCTGTGTGTCCCCAAGGACATACATTGGTAGGGTTTTACCATCACTTCCTGTTTGGCTATGTGACAGGAAGTGAATAATTTTGAATGAGAAATTGGCAAAATTTGGGAGGTGTCTTTACCCTATCAGGGGTGTAGACATCCCCCTAAACTTGTAATCCCTCTGCAGTCTATCTAGAGTTGCCATCTCATCCCTTTAAACCCGAACACCTTTGAATTACCCAGGTTCTGAGGCTAATTAAATGCAGATAAGGCAACAAGTGAGTTTAATTACCACCTTAATCGGCCACAGAACCTGTGTAATTAATATGTGTTCGGGTTTAAAGGGATGAGGTGGCAACCATAAGTCTATCCCCAAGCAAAAATAACAAAGTATTTTAATTAGTTTAACTTTGCAAAGACACATTCCTAAGTTCAATTGTGATGCATGTTAATGGCCCATTTAGACCTTTAATAGAAAGTCATCAGTTGCCTTTGACTCTAAACATTATTTTTGGCCAGTCCTAGAAATCTGCATCTGTTCTCCTATTAACCACTTGGTGTCTGTGCTATAGCCAAATGACGGTCTCAGCGTGCACCTGAATTTCTGGGAGGCCGTTATAGGACGGGCTCCCCGTGTGCTCCCTGCAGCGCGCACTGAGTCACTGAGACTCGGGTGATCACAGATCCGAGTAAGGGGCCGATCCCGGCCCCTTACCACGCGATTAGCTGTCAGCCAATGATGGCTGATCACATGATGTAAACTAAAGCTCAGTAATTGTTTATTTTTTTTCTCCTCACGCTGACAGCATGAGGATAAGAATAAAAGCTGATCACCGGCTTAGATGCAAGGGACATCGGTCCCGAAGAGGCAATTCTGCCTCACCTGTGCCCACCAATACCACCTGCCAGTGCCACCTATCAATGCCCACCAGTGGTCCCAAGCAGTGCTGCCTGTCAGTGTAACCAATCAGTGCCGCCTCATCAGCGTACATCAATGAAGGAGAAAAATTACCTGTTTGCAAAATGTAATATCAAAATATCCAAAAATATACAAAATTATTTTTAAAAATCTGTCTTTTCTTTTTTTTTTGAACAAAAGAAAAAAACCACAGAGGTGATCAAATACCACCAAAAGAATGCTCTATTTGTGGGAACTTTAAAAAAAAAACATTTGGCTAAGTATGACCACACAATTGTCATTCATAGTGCATCAGCGCTGAAAATTGGTCTGCACTGCAGGGGGTTTTAAGTGCCCAGTAAGCAAGTGGTTAATTTCCATGCCTAATATGGATTTCTGTAATAAAGATGTGTGCCCGCTGTGTATACGGCATGGACGTAAGCAAGTCGCACACATATTAACGGTACCCATTGTAAATCATGGGGTAGAACTTGTGATGAAACTTTTCAGTCCCAAGTGGCCTTAGGCTCTCTTTCCACTACTGCGAGTTGTTGTGTGACTTGACACATGTGAAGTCGCAGGACAAGTCAAAAAACATGTATTTCAATGTTCCCCCGTTCTAATTGGTGCAACTCCAAAAAAAAGTTCTTGCACTACTTTGTTCCAACTTCAGTGCGACTTTTTCTCTGATGTTTTGAACTAGTCGCATGACATGGCATTAAGGCTCGGTTTCCACTATTGCAAGCCTAAAGTTGCGTGTTTTTTGCCACGAGTTTCCCGCAACTTTTTGCTGAAACTTGAAGCAATGCCTGTGTATTTTTGAGGTCTATGAACCTCAAGTCGCATCAAAGTGGGACCAAAGTAGTGCAGGGACTACTTTGAAGTTGTTGCGACTTAAAGTCGCACACATATGAACGGTACTCATTGTAAATCATGGGGTAGAACTTGTGATGCAACTTTTCAGTCCCTAGTGGCATGACAAGTTGCAATAGTGGAAAACAAGCCGAAAAAGCACATTGTAAATCACGCAACTTTGGGGTTGAAATAGTGGAAAGAGAGCATTAGGCTAAAGCGGTAATAGGAAGATGCACTGTAAGAATTACTTCTAATTGTAAAAAACCAAACAGGCTCTTGCACTGAATCTAATTTATGGAAGATCGAACTGATTGGCCAGTGTATGGTGACCTTTAAAAAAAGGAGGGGTGTGGAGGCGCTAACTGTGGTAGCTTGTTTATGCAAAAATAAAAAGTTAGTGTAACAATTACACTTACTGGTTCGCAGGGTGGAGGTGTTTCTTTGAAATGGAAAGTGTCCTGGGATGTGCTGTTATCTTGTTTCCGGCTCGGATTTAATTCCTTTAGGCGTCTGGTTGTGGAGTCTGTACACAGGCTGAACCGCTGCATCCAGTGCATGGAAAGCTCCATGCTGACCACTCTGGAGCGCGGAAGAGGAAATGACGTCACTGGTGCACGCCAAACGTCCAGGCTGGTGTTGGGGATAATGCAGGGATAATACAGGCTACGCGCTCGGGGCTCACAGCTCCTTCTACTGGCCTTTTTGCTCCATGAAGGAGAGCAGCTTGAATATATAGTGGAGGCAATTAGGTTAATTAGGTTAATTAGGTTAAGGTGTATGGGCTGGAGGTCTGTGGCTGTGGAACCACAACAGCCAGCAGACCCACAATCTTCCAAAAAGCACAAAAAAGTACACCACGTATTCACTGGAGCAATTATAAAAGTCTTTTATGGTGTATGTTTTGTCTTTAACAGTGAAGTTTTTTTGTCCATGGTCAACAAATTTGCACGTTAGGCATAATTTTTTCCGGCATTGGTACATTCTTACTAAGGAATTAGGGGGATGTGTGAGGCTGGAGTGAGTGGGACTTTACGGATTTTACTGGGTGCTATCCTACTTTTAATATTTTTTGCTCTACGATATAAAACCTTGGGTAGTTGGGTGAGGGAGGAACCTAGAAATGGGTCTCCAAGCAAGGTGCACCAATGTTTGGCTAAGATGTTCTCCATCTTCTTGTGACAATCATGAAACTGGGTAGTGAAACGTGTTGGTTGTGGATTATCTGAAATTTTGGTTTTGGGTGAAGGTTTCTTTGCTTGTTGGAGGAAGGCCTTTTGTACCAGATGTGGTGGGTATCCGTTGTCTTGAAATTTATTGGAAAGGAGTTTGCCCTGTATGTGGTAATCTTCGTCCTTGGTGCAATTCCGCCGAATTCTATGGAATTGGCTCTTCGGTATGTTGTTGATCCATAATTAAATAAATAATTGTGTCTGCGCTAAAAATTACAGATATATCCCAATTGCTAAAAAGTGTATATATAATATAGAACTGTGCTCCAAAAATTCAATACATTAAAATAAACAAATGTGCCAATAATACATAGAATGAATAACAATCTTTTTGTGAAAGTATCCCATAAAGTGCAACATGCAAAAAAGGAAAACAATATATGCATATGATTATAAATATAAGATCAAAGTTCTATTTGTGTAACAATCAAGTGTCCACATCCAAAAAAGTTCAGTTCATTGATAACAAGACATAAAGTGCAGGTATATAGTGTCCACAAAAACAGTGTTCATCATGCTCCTCCTTAATGGTGTTCACAATACAGCATGCTTCAGTGCTCTCCTGTGACCCCCCCCACTTGTGCTTGCGCTCACCTCTGAGCGTGTGACACGGTAATTAAACGGTGTCTAAACACGCTTTGGAGCCACTCCTGGGCTCATACAGGGTATGCTGGTGTAAACTCCAACTCTCTCAAATGACATCAAATAGTTTCACATATACGAAAGAAAAAGCTCCATAGTGTGATACAGTTCAGGATTTATTAAAAGTGTATTAAAACTTCCCTCCAGAAGGGTACTCACAATATGCAGGTGCGTGAGTGCACCAGTCTTTCCAGAGTGTGTTGTATGAAACAAGCATTTGTATGGCATGCGGTGTGTTGTTTCTCATCTGCTCCTATTGCTGACAGCTCCGGCCTACCCCTCCCCGACGCGTATTCGGCACAGGGATCAAGTGCCTTCCTCTGGGGGATCATGTTGTTGTTGATCCATGATGGATGGTGACATCTCTGGTAGTGAATATAGGAATTTCCAGCGTGGGTTTGACAAAGTTTGTAGCATGTATTTCAGATTCACTATGAAAAAGTTCTAAGTCCAAGAAGATTAGTTTTTCCGGGTCTATGACATGGGTGAAGGATAGCCCTAGGGAGTTGCAGTTGCAATGCTTGACAAAGGACTCCATACTGTCTGATGTGCCCTCCCAGATCAGAATGATATCATCGATGTAGCATCCATAATATATGATATGGGCAGCAAAAGGGTTGTCATGTGAGACGTATTGTAGTTCCCAGTAGCCCATAGTCAGGGGTTTGAATTTTGTATGTTGAATCGGAGGGGATGTTTGGTAGTGTTGAGTGTACAATTCCATATCTGCAAAGGGATATTCTGTATGGAGTTCATCTGGGTCCAAGATGAGGGAGGAATCTGTGTCTGTATCTATTGGGAGGACATCATGGTTAATGGTTTCAATGGGTTCTTGCGAGAGTGGGGGTTTCAGAGAGGATTGGATATTGTAGAATCTTTTCACTGTCAAGTCTCGTATAAATTTATTAAGGTTTTTGAATAACATGAATGGGTTTGGGTGGATGGTAGGTGCAAAGGTGAGACCTTTGCTCAAGAGTGAGGTCTCTTCCATAGATAATATATGGTTGGATGAGTTGAAAATCTTTATACTTTACATATTTTTCCTTTTAAGTTTTCCTCTGCCCCCCCTTCCTCCTCTCTTGCGTACTTTCTTTTGAAGGTGCCGAGTGGGGGGGCTGACCCTAAAAAAAATCATCATCCTTGGTTGTTTCTGTGTTGTTGGTCACTGTGGGGCTATAGGATGAAGTAGGAAAAAGGGGGGTGCCTAGGTTGGACTGTGTATTTGTTATAACCCTGGTGTTGAAAGAAGGAGTACTTGGGCAAAGTATAGTGGAGTTTGGTTCAACCGCTGGGTTTGAAGGTGTATCTGGTGATGGATCTGGATCCGCATGAGTATTGTTGACTGGTGTGAGCATTGTTTTTGACTGGGGGTTATGAGTTTTTTTGTTTTTGTTGGTTTTTGCCACTCGCTGTGGTTTGGGAATGAGTTGGAGAAGAGGTTGGGGAACGGGGATAGGTGAAGGGTTATGGTGGGAGTGCTGGGTGGTTGTTGTCGGTGAGGGACCTGTTAAGAGTGACCTAGGTGCAGGTCTCCAGGGTGGTGGAGCAACCAGTTTTTTCTTCCAGCAGAAAACCCTGTTAGTATAATCACTAATGTCCCTCCTGAATGTTCCTAATTTGTTTTGGATAAGGTCATTTTCTTGTCTGATGGTGTCTTTTAAAGATATGAAAAGTTGAATTTCTGGTGTTTAAGCTTCATACACACAATGGGACTTTGTACAAACTTTCCAGTGGATTTTTGTACAAAGGGCGTTGGCCTTAGGGTTCTTTCACACGGACGTGTCCGTGTACAGAGCTCGCTCTGCTCAGCCGGGGATAGCTCCGTGGATCCCCACTGAGCAGGCAGATGACAGGTCTGTCTCTGCACACTGTGCAGGGACGGACCTGTCAGAGTGCCGCTCTCCTCTATGGGGGATCGGATGATGACAGACCGTAGAGTCCGTCGTCACCCGATTAGGATATGGTATGGATATTTGGTGGGACCCCACGCCATTTTTTTAAAAAATTTGGTGCGGGGTTCCCCTTAAAATCCACACCTGACCTGAGGGGTCTGGTATAGATTTTGAGGGGGACCCCACGCCATTTTTTTTTGGTTTGGTGTTCCCCTTAATATTCATACCAGACCCAAAGGGCCTGGTGATGGACTGTGGGGGAATCCCGGGCCGTTTTTATCAATGAACTTTTATGTGTATTGTTGGGTCCGACAATTTAATTAATAGCCAGTGTCTTGCCGAGAATGTTCCCCCGGCAGATAAGGACTACCCCTGTACTGCGCTTGCACAGTACGAATGACTACGGAGCTGCCTAAAGTCTACGAAGTTGAACAGCTGATCGTCATCTCTACATTCTGCCTTGAGTCCAGGTTCAAGCCACACCATCCAAGTGGACATAGAGTTAGACTAAAAATATGCCGAACGAACCAAGGCCGTGCCCAAAGCATGGCGAGCGAAGAGAGCCCGCGAAGGGCCCTGTTACAGGCTTCCTGTACAGCTGACTGACAGGTGTTCAGCTTTGGCTATTTTCGGCGCCTCGTACTGCACAGTACAGGGGAGTCCTTATCCGCCAGGGTGAACACCGGCGCTAGCACTTTTAAATGACTTTTTTCTTCCTTTAGAAATGTAATTTTGCTGCCAGATTGTTCTAAACATGGGAAAAATGCACCACTTTACAGGCATACTATTGTCACCCCCCAGGTATGAAATTTAAAGGAATATTACACTTTTATTGTTTCACTTTAAGCATTATTAAATCACTGCTCCCAAAAAACAGTGTCCCCAAACACTTTTTATGACAATAACTTGCATATTAACCTTTAAAATTAGCACTTTTGATTATTCATGTTCGTGTCCCATAGACTTTAATGGTGTTCGCACAAATTTTTTGTTTGTTCGCATGTTCTGCTGAGAACCGAACAGGGAGGATGTTTGGTCCATCCTTAGTTATCATTGAGGATCATGGGGTACAACTTGTCAAGCAACTCGGAGGTCCAAAGTCACCCAACTGTGAAACAAGTCATATATATTTTAATAGAAAGGAGCTCTCATTTATACTCAGCAGAACAAATGCAGGAAGTGATGTGTGCACATGGGTCAGAAGAAAATGTGTGGGGATGCCAAACAAATTAATGAACCCCACCCACACCAAATCTAACTACCACATCCACCCCCGCATTGATTAAGCACAAGTACATATCATACTCTTATCTGGAAAATGAGCAGCACCACCTCTTCGCTAAAGAGGGACCTTGCCATAGCCACCTAGATGGAGATCCTGACCAGCACAGGAACTTCCGGGTGATTACAATGACTTATTTCTGGGTCAGAATGCGAAACCACACTCTTTTGATCGCTGCTGTAAATATTTGATTGCAACCACGATTAGAATTTTTATTATTTTTTGTTTATTTGCAGATATGCAAATTTGTATTTCTACTTATGATATTTAAAGGCGTTCGATAAGAAATGGTGTCCCTGGGTTAGCAGCAGGTGAATGACAAAAACAAAAGGCCCAGTTTGAGCCCTGGTTCACACTGACAGAAGGAGGAAATCATTCAGCTGAAATCACACACTTTGATTCCCGCATGTCAGTCCCGACTGCAAGGGTAATTTCAGAGACATCTGTGCAGGTTTCTGCACTGATATCAATACAAATTACACCCCAAAGTTGCACCAATTAAAACAGTGCAAATGTTACCGCTTTGACATGTTAAATCGCACCAATGTGAACTAAAGCTGACACATACAACTCTGCCTATCCACCAGCTGAATTCATTACCTGAAATTCTCCACAGCTGTTATATATATATATATAGATTCCACCTTTATCATTAACTTGCAGGTGTGCAGAAGCCTAGGTTTACATTGGAGCGATTTGTCATGCAATTTGAGAGATCAAATCGCATGACTATTGGCACTGTTCCAATCCATGCAACTTTTTTTTGTGGCGCCACACCAATTTGCTAAAGTTGTTCCTGCACTACTTTTGCAGATTTCAGGTGCGACTTCAATAGACATTTGTGTATCAAGCCACACGATGTCTATCAACACCGCACCTGAAATCACGCTGACCTTGCTACTTTGAAATCGCGCTACTTCAAGTGAAGTAGCGCGATTTCAAAGTAGCATCAATGTGAACCAGGGCAAAGAGATTCATTATTTTGGTGCACAAATACATATTGAAATAAAATATAAGAGATATTGCACTTTCCCAAAACCACCACCCACAAAAACTAAAGAGAAAGAAAAGTAGAAGAAAAAAAAACACCACAACAAAGCTCAATAATGTACTTTTATTTTACCAGCAGAAAAAAAAAATTACATTCATTTACTAGCTTCAAAAAAAATTTAGACAGGATATATGGTGCTACATTGGGATTTTACAATGGGATTTTAAGGGCCCTGCTCATAGGACACAGCTTTAATTTCAGTGTATAACAGGCAACACATCATATATTTATCTGCAAGATTATAGAAACATATTTAACAGTCATTCTTACAAAGCATCCCAACATAATATTACAAAAGACTTATTCAAAACACCCACCACCAGCCCACAATCCACACATACATACATTGGTGACCATGTTCTGTTGGAAGCTGCATTTCGGTGTACACGATTAAACAAGATCAAAAAGAGTAAGTCAGCAGATGCTTACAAATGATGTTTGCATGATCAGACAGGAACAATACATGCACAACATTGACAGCATGGCCACATAAACCCACTTTTGATTGAAAAAAATGCACAAGAATTTAATCAAATCTCCCTAGTTGGGCATTTCACAATATCATTCCTTCTCCCCCACAATTTTTTTTGTCAATTCAGTAAATGGACAACAACACGCATACTGTCAGTACTTAGTGACTGCGTCCTTCACATCATATGACCAAACAAATTAATATAGAGCACATCTTAATCATGCAAATATATCAAAAGACATTCCACTTATCCCTCTTCCAATATCTCCCAGCTTCTTCCTCCCCCATCACTTTCACATCAAAAAGATAAACAATATACATCCTAGCCAAAAATATCCTCACCGCATCTTCTACAGAAATTAACCTCTTCCTTCCTACCCATATATTCCTAACATCCCACATTACTTCCTTGTAGACAACAGAAAAGCACCATGCCTTCCTGGCTGCATACAAACCACACTCTTGCAAACACAAGACATCACACTCAATCTTAGCCAACTCAGACAAAACAGCTGCACGATGATAGACAGATCCAATCAAACGCACATTCACACTACATATAGACAAAGCCATGAGAAGGATCAAAAAAATCCTGCAGAACACACTAAACCCCTCCATTGGGAAGCTGTTTTCCACTTCTGTTCCCTGTACCTTTTACAAGAGGATCAACTGATCCACTCTCCAAATATTGCATGGCAGGAGAACCTACCAAGCCCAATGGTGATGTTGCTCCACTTGAATCATCTGACACTTGTGAATCCATACTTAAACTTGGCAGTACACACCCACCACCACGGCTTGAACCCAAAGACAAGTCCCATTTAGACTTCTTTCTCCGTGCCTCACTCTCCTGCTCCACCTCAGGCCCTGGTCTTTGAGTTGCCATTAAAAGGTCTTTTGATCCTGACCCCTCCCGCCTCACCTCCAGCACCTCCATATCCTCAGCCCACTCACCAAGCTCCTCATCTACATATTGACTCTCCTGTTCTGCCTCCACCTGTTTTATCAAAGCGAACAGTTCTTCACACACTCCACTCACCTCCCTCCCCCCCTCCTTGCCTTCATCCGCCACAGCTTCTTCCGCCTCACCAACCTGCATCTCATTATCCCCCTCTCTCAGATTAATATTCACTCCACTTTTACCCATACTCCCTTGCAGTTCCTGTCCGACACCTTCCTTGGAGCTACTACTGGGGTTTTCAGCGTCTGGGGGGGTCGGCGCCTTTCCACCTTCCGTGCCGGCCACCTGCTTACCCCCGTCATCCGCCCGCTCAGTCTCCTGCTCCTCCAGTTCTCGGCTTACATTCTGCCCTGTAAACCGCCATCTCTGCACAGCCTCCGCATACGAGAACATCTTCCTCCCCACAATTCCGGACAGTTTCTGACCATATGCTCCCCTGAACCACACAGATCACATTTCTTTTCCTTACACTCCGCTGCATTGTGTCCCGGCTTCAAGCACACTCTACAGCAAAGCTTAGAAGGGCAGTCCTAACGAATATGTCCATACTGAAAGCACCCCCTGCAGTAACGGGGTTGCCCAGAATAGCAAACAGTACATCGCTCCCCAGCAATGGTAAATGCCGGGGGAGGGTGACACTCAACAAAAACCTGATGGGTCCCTCTTCATGCGTACTTTAAAACGCAGGTTACCTCTATACATACCATACTGATTATAAAGCTTCTCTCCTCGATCAGCCCCCCACACAATACCGCAACAAAAATTGTCTCACCAATTCCGGCTCCAAAAAAGGATTATAGCAATGTACAGTCATGGTCTTCAATCCAGGATCAAACAATAAACTGATGTCCATCTTCTTAGTTAGCAAATTTCCTCCCAGATCCGCCTTCACCCAATTCTCATATGCAGCTTGGCAGATATCCTCAGTATGAAAAGAAACATCGTATTGACCACTGACCACAAAATCTTGGAGAGCAAATATATCACTGACCTGTAAATTCAGCAACTTCTGTAAAACATCCACAGCGATCGTCTTCAGACCCACTTCAGCACGATATTCAGGCTTTACCAGGATTCTCATAGAATTTCGCAAACGCATTGGACCTCGCGACATGGCGACGTCCTTTTTTGGTTCTGCCTTTCTTTGGCCTCTAGTTTATCCGGGGGTCCCCCCCAGAAGAGGGGCCCCCAAAACACTCCCAACTTAAAACCTACGCAAATATGACACCTGATCTTAAGTTAGGAAGCCGAGCAGCACTCCAGAAGGAAGATTTTAGCCCTCCTCCCCACAAATCACAGCAAAAAATCTGACCATCTCAGGCCAAACAAACCCCCCTACTGCAGGCCTTTATATAAGAGAGGTTGTATTGTTAGCACACTGACACACCCAATAGAAGCACACGCCCACCAGTATCTTTCAATCTGTCTCTTTATGTATGTCTAAAGTGATTGCACCTGATGAGCAGGAACACATAATACTATTCGCAACTGTGTTAGCCCTTGGCTATGTGCAACTACAGAACAAAGATCAAAGTCCATTTGCATCCACATAAAAGTTTTCTAAGCATATGTACCCGTGCAGTGTAAACCCTGAAATTTGAAATGTCCAAGTCCCTGAGCATGTTTAGTGCTAATAAACATTAACATCAGTCCCTGGCTGCAATGAGCTTCCACTCTAAAGTCCAAAATTAACTTTCTTACATTAGAACCTATTTCGACAGGAGACAAATAACATGCCTGCATGTCTTTGGATTGTGGTGAGAAACCCACACAGGGAGAACATATAAACTTCAACACAAGGATTAGTATGTTGGGGAATTGAACCAACATCCCAGGTGCTGCTAGACAGAACTGCTACCCACTTAGCCACCAGGCATCCCCACACATGTTCTCTGCATCTCTGTGGGGTGAACCAGCCTTAAGTCCATAGCCATGCTCAGTGTCACAAGCAATAAACAATATATTGGCCTAAGTATTGGGACGCCTGCCTTTAAACGCACATGTTTAATGTAATGGCATCCCAATATTAGTATTGGGTTCAAAACTCATTTGGCCCACCCTTTGCAGCTATAACAGCTTCAACTCTTCTTGTCCACAAGGTTTAGGAGTGTGTCTATGGGAATGTTTGACCATTCTTCCAAGTGCATTTGTGAGGTCAGGCACTGATGTTGGACAAGAAGGCCTGACCTACAGTCTCCTCTCTAATTCATCCCCAATGTGTTCTGTTGTGTTGAGGTCAGGACTCTGTCCAGGCCAGTCAAGTTCCTCCACCCCAAACTCCTCTTTATGGACCTTGCTTTGTGCACTGGTCCAAATGATTTGGTGGAGGGGGGATTATGATGTGGGGTTGTTTTTCAGGGGTTGGGCTTGGCCTCTACATTAGAGTAGAGACTGAGAGCCAGGCCTTCTCATCCAACATCAGTGCCTGGCCTCACAATGCACTTCTGGAAGAATGATCAAACATTCCCATAGGCACACTAAACCTTGTGGACAGCCTTCCCAGAAGCTGTTCTAGCTGCAAAGAGTGGGCCAGATCAAATGTTAACCCTATGGACTAAGACTGGGCTGCCATTAAAGTTCATGTGTGTGTAAAGGCAGGTGTCCCAATACTTTTGGCTAAATAGTGTATCTGGAAAAGACTTACAATGGTGGTGGAACCCTCCTACACATAAGGACTACATTTATGCCTCGTTTTCCACCGAGCGAATCGGTTCGGTTCGGTACGGTACACTATTTTGGGTGTTTCCATTATGAAAGCGGCCCATACAACCGAACCGTACCGCTCCATTCAGGGTCTTGCTTCAGATGTGGGGCCATAGAAAATGGAACGGTTCGGTTAGGGCGGAGCTACCGACGTCACACAATACTTTCCACTGATTGACTGACAGAAAACCCTCTGCTGTGCTATGCTGATGTCAAAGGAAAGCACCAAACAAACTGCATATAAAGGAGAATTAAAGGAGAAGGATGCCTGCAAACAACAGCAGGGTTTGGTCATCTCAGGAAATGTCTACTTTCCTAAGTATAATAGGTGATAGCATTATTCAGAGTGAGCTTGATGGATCAGTAAGGAATGAAAAGGTGTATAAAGATATTTCTCAGCGGATGTCAGCCGAGGGATTTGAACACACGTCGGGTCAGTGTAGGGCAAAGCTTAAGAAGCTTAAAGGCCAATATAAAAAATTTAAGGACGACAACAGCCGTAGTGGAAACAGTCGGAGTACTTGGAAGTGGTACGACGCCATGGATGCCATTTACGGTCATAGGCCAGCAAACCAAGGCAGGAGGGGAGATCTGGACGCTGCAACTGCAATTCTCTAATAGATGATAGACCCCTTTGGTGAGTTTTTTTTATTATACATATGATTTTGCTCTGCTAACCATTTAAAAAATATATATAACCATATGTGCATTTTCAGAAACAAGTGATGGAGTCTCCAATGATACGTCAAATGTTTCCGACGATGGACCTTCAACCTCTTTAAGCAGCACCAGTACTATTTCCTCAAGCCAACCACAGAGTAGCCAACCACAGAGTACACCCAATACACCCCAGCACACTGGTAAGACATGATGATAATATAGTGAAAGTTGTAATTGTGCATTTTCTTAAAATAAATCAGCAGTGAAGCAGATGTGCAGGGGGTACAGTGGTGGAAGAGAAGAGCAGGGGGTTCAGCAGTGTGGCAGATGTGCAGGGGGTACAGTGGTGGAACAGATGAGAAGGGGGTTCAGCTGTGGACAGAAGAGCAGGGGCTTCAGCAGTGTGGCAGATGTGCAGGGGGTACAGTGGTGGAACAGATGAGAAGGGGGTTCAGCAGTGGACAGAAGAGCAGGGGCTTCAGCAGTGTGGCAGATGTGCAGGGGGTACAGTGGTGGAACAGATGAGAAGGGGGTTCAGCAGTGGACAGAAGAGCAAGGGATTCAGCAGTGTGGCAGATGTGCAGGGGGTACAGTGGTGGAACAGATGAGAAGGGGGTTCAGCAGTGGACAGAAGAGCAGGGGCTTCAGCAGTGTGGCAGATGTGCAGATGTGCATGGGGTACAGTGAGAAGGGGGTTCAGCAGTGGACAGAAGAGCAGTGGGGCAGATGTGAAAGGAGGTGTATTGCCGGGGCAGATGAGCAGGGTAAACAGAGGTGGGGCAGAATATCAGAGGGAACAAAGGTGGGACAGGAGAGCAGGGGGGTACAGTCTGGTGGGGTAGATGAGAAAAGGGGTTACAGTGGTGGGACTGATGCTTCCAAAAACTATTCTGGTCTTTTGTATATTACAGGTGAAAGGAGACGGTTGCAGATGGATCTGCGCATAGTCATGGAGGATATGTGGGCATCAGAGGAAAGGCAGCTGGAAAGGATTGAGAACCTTTCTGAGAGGCGGTTTCAGGCACTGCGTCAGAGTGCACAGGAAGCTATGCGCCAGGAGGCAGAAATCACCCGGAAGCAGATAGAGCAGTTGGCTACCTTCAACCAGGCCTTCCTTGGTGTCCTGGGTCAGCTTGTTCAAGTGCTTGGAGCCAGTCGTGATCACAGGTCACCACCCAGACAGTAGGACCTTTCATGCAGCACAGGAATTGTACGCTTGTACACATAGGTGTGCGTAGCCTATTGCATTAGGGTTTGCACCCCAAAACTCAAACACACGTGTATATGTGTGTATCTGTATGTATATATATATATATATATATATATATATATATATATATATATATACGGTATATATACAGATACACACACACACACACACTCTTATGGCGGAACCGGTACAGTGAAAGATAAGTACGGTAGCACTTCATTAATGGCAGAACTAGTCAGAGGGAGATATTTCCAATCTTCCTTCAGGAACACAATAATGCAATAATGCTAATGTATTGGGGTGATTAGGGTGTGCCCAGGCACACCTTGCACACCCCCTGCGCATGCCTATGCTTGTAAACGTTTTGTTAAATAATTTTTAGTTAAGTTTTTGTAAAAAAAACTTATTTTTAAATATATTTTTCACCTTTTGACTTTCTATATATAGAAATATTATTTTTTTTGTGAAATAAAAAACATGAAAGACTTTTTATGTCTGTTTTAATGTAACACTTTATTAACAATACAGTAATACTTTATTACAACTTGTAAAAATGAATGGTAAGAGATTAAACATTGAGGTGACGCATCAGAGCCTGATGTATTTCACTGCACTCTTCTTCGATATCCTGTGCTGCTATTACTAGTACTGGCTCTTCTGAGGATGTATTCCAATCCTGGTGGAAGTCTTCTCCATGACTTTCACAAAGATTGTGAAGAGCACAGAAAGTAAACACCATGAATTTGGCAAGTTTAATGTCACTGTCATTGCTCTTCATAAGACACCGCCATCTACCCTTAAGTCTTCCGAAAGCATTTTCCACTACGAACTGTGCCTTGTATGTTTTCTTGTTGTAGATTTGTTGTTCTGGTGTCAAGCGGCCATTGTCAGGAAATGGTTTCAGGAGCCAATTTTGTAAAGGGTAGGCAGAGTCCCCGAGCACATAAAAGCCAACATTCATCCCACAAATGTTCTTAGTGAAAACAGGGTACAGGCCTCCCTGGCCAACCCAATCCCAAAATGTGGACAATCTTAGAACCCGGGCATCATGCAAACTCCCAGGCTTTCCTACATTCACATTCCAGAACAGTCCTTTTCCATCCACTACTCCCTGGAGGATGATGGAATGCCAGCCTTTTCTGTTGAAGTAGTCAGTGTGGTATTCTTGTGGTGTGTGTAAGCCATTAATAGCACCAACACACTGTGGAAGGCCCCACCCGTTCTCAAAGTAGTCAGCCATGTCTTTAAGCTTTTCCCTGTCCGGAAAATGTACAATTTCAGGAGCTAGCAATGTGTAGACAGCCTTACAGAAGTCCTGCACACACCGGCACACAGATGATTTACTGACACCAAAAAGATGACCTATACTTCGGAATTCACTGTTGGTAGCCAGCTTCCACAGTGCAGTGGCAACTCTTTTCCTCACAGGCAAACTGGCTCTGAAGTTGATGTTTTGCTTCTCCATCGCTGGACGTAGCTTTGCACAAAGGTATGAGAAGGTTTCCTCCAGACATTCTGAAATTGTGCACCCACTGTGTATGTGTGAATCCCAGGATGGTCACATCCCACCACTCATTGGCGCAGGGGAGAGCTCAAATCATTGGTCGGTGGCGCTTCTTTGACAAGAGAGAAGCATAAAAAAAAACAAACACAGATGGTAAGCCCCGGTTCACACAGGGGAGGCACGGCTTTCAGGTCACCTCACCGAGGCGACCTGCACACGACTTCAGCGGCGACTTGCAAAACGACTTCTGTATAGCAGTTAATGCAAGTCGCCTGAAGTCGCCCCAGAAATACTACAGGAACCTTTTTCTAAGTCGGAGTGACTTGCGTCGCTCCTATTAGAACGGTTCCGTAGTACAGAACGGGAGGCGACTTGTCAGGCGGCTAGGTCGCCTGACAAGTCGCCCCTGTGTGAACCGACAGTAACAGATCACAAAAAACACATATTCATACAACATATACATTTTTCATTATTCTTGGTAAGTGTGTCAGGTAGGTGGGTCAGTGTGTGTCAGGTAGGTGGTTCAGTGTGTGTGTGTGTGTGTCAGGTAGGTGGGTCAGTGTGTGTGTGTATGTGTCAGGTAGGTGGATCAGTGTGTGTGTGTGTCAGGGAGGTAGATCAGTGTGTGTGTGTCAGGTAGGTGGGTCAGTGTGTGTGTGTGTGTCAGGTAGGTGGGTCAGTGTGTGTGTCAGGTAGGTGGGTCGGTGTGTGTGTGTGTCAGGTAGGTGGGTCAGTGTCTGTGTGTGTGTGTGTGTGTGTCAGGTAGGTAGGTCAGTGTGTGTGTCAGGTAGGTGGGTTCTCTTTTCTGCTGTGTTTCTCATTGCGGCTCGCAACCTTCTCTCATACAGTGAGCATGTTTTTTAAATATGAAGAACCAAGACTATGACATCACACTAGGCATTTTTTCTAAACCCTGTATGACCTCTTATGGTCCCACTTGCAGTGGAAACGCTCACCAGAATAGACCAGACCATTCAAACTGTACCAACCCGAACAGTGGAAACGAGGTATTAGACATAGTTATAGCACCTGGGAGATGAGACAACTTCTCTACATGAAGCAACATGTTTGGGATTTGAACCCAGACCCTCAAGAATACTAAGCAGAAGTTCTAACCTCTAAGCCACGGAGCTGCCACATTTCAGAGCCTACTACACATAACTACACATAAATACAGATAAAAACACATAAATACTGCATTTCTTTGGACATACATGTGATGGAATTACATTACTCAAGAGTTATTCTTCTTGATTTATTCTTTGATATTTGGTGTTTTTTTGTGGGTGAGAGTAGAATATTACCCTCAAATTTTTGGGAATTACATTTTGCTTTCTGATGTTGGTGCACATATCACATTTTTTGGGCTCAAATTATGAATATTTGGAAATAATAAAAAGCACAAAAAATTGTTTGTGGATTATAAAGACACCTGTCTGAGTTTGGGTAAAGATTGCTGTGAGATTGAGAGTAATGCCGCGTACACACGGTCGGACTTTTCATCTACAAAAGTCCGACAGCCTGTCCGAGAGACTTCCTGCGGACTTTCGGCGGACTTGCGGCAGACTTTCTAACGAACGGACTTGCCTACACACGACCACACAAAAGTTTGACAGCCTAGTACGCAGTGACGTACATCAAGTCCGGCGAGACTATAAAACGGAAGTTCAATAGCCCGTACGACACCCTTTGGGCTCCTTCTGCTAATCTCGTGTTTATCTCGTGTTAGTAGAAGTTTGGTGAGAGACGATTCGCGCTTGTGAGACTCGTATTTTTCAGTTCGTTTTAACTGTTGTTCAATCTGTGCTTGTGAGGTTTGTATCTGCTTTTCAGTGCGTTTGGTCAGTTGGCATTGAGAAATCTTTGTTTTATTGGCCGCTCGTTCCTAATTTTCAGGTCGTTCTTCACAGGCCTTGCTGTTCTTCAGTGCGTTCTGTTAAGTGCGTTCTGACCAGCCGACCGTTTTATAGCCATGTTACCTGTACGTACTCGTCGTCGAGCTCGTGCATTGTATGTGTTTGGTGCTGTAGTTTATTCTTCAGACCAAGACCAGTCCATGAACAGGTCGAGGAGGAGTTCATGGACCAAGAATTGGTTGCTCCAGCGTGACCAGTTCTGTCACATGCCATTGCTCCGTGAGATCCGTGAGAATAATCCTGAGGATTTCAGGAACTTTCTCCGGATGACGGACCCCTTTTTTGACCGTTTGGTGGCTTTGCTGACCCCCTATATCAGCAGGCAGGATACCTGCATGAGGCAAGCCATCACTCCGGAGCAGAGGCTAGTTGCCACGTTGCGGTACTTGGCGATGGGGAGAAGCCTGCAGGACCTCAAGTTCTCGACAGGCATCTCCCCCCAGGCTCTGGGGATCATTATCCCAGAGACCTGTTCTGCCATCATCCAGGTCCTGCAGAAGGACTATATTAAGGTAAGAATTGTTTCTTTTATTAGCATCACATGTTCTTTTATTTATTCTTTGATAATGTAATGTATTTCTTAGCTCAAACACTACTTACCATCATTGTAATATAGTGTGAATGTCCCCTTTTTCTTCTCACGCATGCTTGATTTGTTTCATGTTCTTTTTTGTCATGCATGTATATTTGCCTTCAATAACCTCTCCAGCATACAATGCTGGTCACATATTCACCTAGTCTACTCAGTTTGAATGTATTTAGTCAGCTGCATTGTATTTTGTTTCCCCTAAACTCTATCCAAATAGTGTGCTTATAATTAGCTTGATTTCAACCCCCCCCCTAATAATTTGCTAGAATCTTCTGTGGTGTTGAACTTTGCAAAATGCATGTGCACTCTACAAGTGCATTTGCTCCAGTGCTTTAGTAAATGAGCAGAAGCTCTGCTGATTTCCATCATCAAATCATATACAAGCCACAAAGTGTTTTCATTAATTGCCCTTGCATGTGATTGTGTACTCCTTGCAACATGAAAGCCTTTTTACCTTACCTCATTTACTTTAAGCAGGGGAGCAACTGCACTTGCAGAGTGGGACAACTGCAGTCTTGTAGCCTTTTTAGTCCATAAATCCCCGTGTGTCCTAAAATTAATATTTTTTGGTAATTTCACCACCCCCTAAAATGTAATTAATGTTCCATCAGAGGGGGTGAGCAATCTGATAAGTGTGCCTTTCAATATTATTTCTTCCAGAAGATATACATTATTTAATGTTATACTGATGCTGTGGAATAATGTTTTTAATTGTATAATTTTCTTGCCATGTTCGATTCAAAATTACTGATTTTTGTTTTCTTGTTTGATTCCCCAGTTTCCTTCAACGCCACAGGAATGGCAGACTGTGGCATCCCATTTTGCCACCCTTTGGGACTTTCCCAATTGTGGAGGGGCTATAGATGGGAAACATGTCCACATTGTGCCACCACCCCATTCGGGGTCATACTATTTTAATTATAAGGGGTTCCACAGTATAGTTTTAATGGCGGTGGTGTCGGCACACTATGAATTTCTATATGTGGACGTGGGGAAGAATGGCCGGATGTCGGATGGAGGAGTATTTGCCCAGACGGAGTTCTGCCAGCGTCTCCAGAGTGGTGGCCTGGGATTGCCACCTGATGCGGATAACGTGGAAGGACTCCCCTTTGTCTTCATTGCAGATGAAGCCTTCGCTCTGAGCAAGCACCTCATGAGGCCATTCCCCCAAAGAACCCTCACCCCGGAGAGGAGGGTTTTTAATTTCCGGCTGGCCAGAGCTAGAAGAGTGGTTGAGAATGCGTTTGGGATTCTGGCCAGCCGGTTCCGCCTGTTTCAAACCTCCATTAATTTGGCGGAATACAAAATTAATTTTATCATTTTATCGTGCTGCATCCTGCACAACTTTTTGCACAAACATTCTCAAAATTATATGGTGCCAGTTGGGCCTGAGGCCGGACTTATCGTTGAGAATCTTACGGGCCTGGATACTGTCCATACTGGCTTGGTCCCCCAAAGTGCCCGTCAAGTTAGACAGCAATATGTTAATTATTTTATGGGTAGGGGGGGCCATTGCAATGGGCCAGGATATCTAAAGATTTAAAATAAAAACAATCTTGATGAAATCTTGAATTATATTTATTGCTTGCCTTTCTTTTGGGCTTTCTCCTAGGTTATGGTCGAGCAGTTGTAGTGCCAACTTTATTTTCCTTGTAAATTTCTAAATAAGCTCCATTGCCACTGTAAACCACTTTTTTGAAATTTATAAACAAACTGATACTGAGCATTGAAATAACAAACCACACATTTATTTAATTGTAAGCAGATGTTTTTAATCTTTGGTATCCATTCAGTTATGCATTTAGTATAAAATGTTCCTAGCCAAAAATATAAAGATATATTAAATAAATTTAGAATAATATAATTAGAGTTAAATATTTTTAGATAATCAAAAATAAAATTTGTTGGGCATTTTGATTTTAGCAAACAGGCCTTTTTTTTTTGGTGTTTTTTCAAATCCTTTTTTTTTTTTTTGTCTTTTTTCAAATCCTTTTTTTTTTGTCTTTTTTCAAATCCTTTTTTTTTTTTTTTTTGGTGTTTTTTAAAATCATATTTTTTTTTTGTCTTTTTTCAAATCCTTTTTTTTTCTGTCTTTTTTCAAATCCTTTTTTTTTTTTTGTCTTTTTTTCAAATCCTTTTTTCTTTTTTTTTGGTGTTTTTTAAAATCATATTTTTTTTTTGTCTTTTTTCAAATCCTTTTTTTTTTTTTTTTTGTCTTTTTTCAAATCCTTTTTTTTTTTTTTTTTTGGTGTTTTTTAAAATCATATTTTTTTTTTTTTGTCTTTTTTCAAATCCTTTTTTTTTTTTGTCTTTTTTCAAATCCTTTTTTTTTTTTGTCTTTTTTCAAATCCTTTTTTCTTTTTTTTTGGTGTTTTTTAAAATCATATTTTTTTTTTTTTGTCTTTTTTCAAATCCTTTTTTTTTTTTTTTTGTCTTTTTTCAAATCCTTTTTTTTTTATTTTTTGTTTTTTTTAAAAAAATAGGCCTCCTTTTTTAAATGTTGTTAAACAGGCATATAATTTAACAGAAAATAATAAAGAGAAGGCCCAGAATGGGTTCAGCAAAAGAGGAAATGAAGGACATGATCGATGTTTTGGGTTTTAAAAAAGGGCATTTAGATTCGACCCAAAACATCAATCATGTCCTTCATTTCCTGCTGCATACGATCCAGCCGATTCCGCATTTGATCGATCTCCCCATTCCAGGCCATTATTTGAGCAATTAGCCGTTGGGCACTGTCTGTGGTGAAATAGTCACTTGGACCTAAAGTGGAATGAAAAAAAAAATGTGTTTAGAAATATGCACACATACATAGTTTACCTTACCATAAAGCTGGTGTCTCAGACACTGACCTGGTGGGGTGCCCATGTCGCATACTTCATGAACATCCTCGGGGGTGGCGCTGTTGCTTGACTCAAGCACAACCAGATCACCTAAAATAGAGTAGAAAAATTACATAAAGTAAAAGGCAGCCATGCATAGATTACCGTAAGCTGGTGTGTCAGACACTCACCTGGTGGGGTGCCCATGTCGCCCACCTCTCCTTCCTCCACATCCTCAGTGGGGCTTGGGCTGATTTCCCAAGTATGTTCTTTTGCTTGGGGGGGACTGGGTTCCTCTTGTTGGCTGAGTGATTTTTCCCCTATGTGAAGCAAAAAATTAATATACTTAGCACACAGATATTTTAGTACATACTAATCTTCAAACATTTGTAGTGAAGTGGTGTACAAATTGTCTGTTTGTGTAGAGTTCCTAGTAGACTTCAAGATTTTAATTTCTAAAGACATATCAAGATAGATAGATATCTCGATATCTAGATATCAATATAAAAATATATCAAAAAATCTTTGGATCTCTCTCTCTCTCTATATCTATAACTAAATATAAATCTTCAATCTCAAACAAAATCTAAAAATAGATATTAATTTAAATAAAAAAAAAAAAAAATTCTATATCTATCTATATCTACCTATATATCTATATACATACATATATACATACATACATACATATGTATATATCTATATATAGATATATAGATATATACACACACATATATATATATACATATATATATATATATATATATATATATATATATATATATATATATATATATATATATATATATATATATATATATGTATATGTGTGTATATATATATATATGTGTGTATATATATATATGTGTGTATATATATATATATATATATATATATATATATAGAGAGAGAGAGAGAGATATATATATATATATATATATTATATATAGATATGTAACGATGTTTATTAAAAGATCGTTTCAAACGATGCAAACAATCGTATAGGAATGAAAAGCACATGGAGCGGTATACGAGGTAATCAACACAAGATGAAAACACAGGTACTTACTTTTTTTCAGCACTTTACGGATCCGTCTGTACTGATCCGACTCCCTGAGTTTGAGGTCAGACCATCTTTTTCTAATTTGATCCTTGGAGCGCTGTACCCCAAAATAAGCCTGTAAAGTGTAAAGTGTCCACCACCTTCGCCATTATTTTGGCCTTGTGCAAATTTGGCCGGGCGTACGGCCCATACTTCCCATCATAGTCCTTTTTTTTAAGAATGGCCACGATCTCCACCATCTCTTCAAAGGAATAATTGGAGGCCTTAAATCTAGGCCTCACAGATCTTGACGTTCCGGCCTCCGGGCTTTCTTCGCTACCGAAGGTAGTAAACACCTGATGTGTCTCCGCCATTATTCACCCCACTACGCGCCGTAACTAAAAATGGGCGGAGAACATGAGTTAAAATCGAACGTCAGGGGCGGGCGACGCAGGCGGAGTTTCACACATGCGTAGTGTATAAAGAGGGGCCTTGCGCACGCGTCGTACGTACGTTCTGTGCCTAGAATTAAGGGGCGGAGAACATGAGTTAAAATTGAACGTCAGGGGCGGGCGACGCAGGCGGAGTTTCACACATGCGTAGTGTATAAAGAGGGGCCTTGTGCACGTGTCGTACGTACGTTCTGTGCGTAGAATTAAGGGGCGGAGAACATGAGTTAAAATTGAATGTCAGGGGCGGGCGATGCAGGCGGAGTTTCACACATGCGTAGTGTATAAAGAGGGGCCTTGTGCACGTGTCGTACGTACGTTCTGTGCGTAGAGTCAAGGGCGGGTTATATGCGTAAATAAAAAGAACGTCAGGGGCGGGCCAAATAGGCGTAGTATTACGCATGTGCAGTGTATAAAGCGCTGTTACGTATTGTGTCGTACGTACATTCTGTGCGTAGGTGATAGTGGACCGGGACGCTACTAAACGAAGGTAATTTAAAATTTATACTTTTGGTCAAGACTTTGTAGCAAGTGGCCTATATGGCTTGACAGATTGATGAGGCCTACATAGGGATAAGATGATGAGGGTTTAGCAGAAATCCAATAAGTGTTTTTTGTCTTGTGACTTTATCTTTTATACAGACATTATGAATCCCCTATTTAAGGATCCAGAGTTCCTTACTGCTTTTATTTCTAAATATAGAGAGATGAGGAATTTGTGGGAGATGAAACACCCACAGTATTATGCAAAGCATGTGAGGAAGTCAACGCTGGAGAGACTTCTGTCCTTTGTCCAGGCGACCATCCCGGAAGCAACAATGGAGACATTGCTCAAGAAAATTGGGGTCTTGAGGAACATGTATAAGAGGGAACATAAGAAGATCCAGGAATCAATGAGATCAGGAGCATCAGCAGATGATGTTTATGTACCCAGGCTGTGGTACTACAATCAACTCCGTTTTCTTGATGACCAGACGGAAGCCAGGGCATCACTTTCAACCCTTCCCTCCACCCTTCCCTCCACCCTTCCCTCCACCCCAGCAGAGGCTGATGAGGAGCAAGCTGGGTCTTCCATCCTGGATGAACCGGATATGACCATCTGGAGTCAGGTAAATTATTTTAACAAATATTTACTGTACTAATATTAATTATGTTAACTGGATGTTATAATTGTCTAAAATAATTTTGCCCTCAAAATTGTGTATACATATAAATTGACAGTAGTGGCTAAATATGTTTGGCACCTGCTTGAAATAATTAGGGTGTCTGATTAGACTCTTTTCTTAAAGAGATGTATTCACATTGAATTTGCTAGTCATGAGAAGCAAACTGTGTGTCATTGATGAACCCAAAAAATATACTAAAACTATCTCCTTTTTTGATACACAGGATGAGTCCATCCAGGAGGAATGTGGGGAAAGTGGAAGGCAGGAGGAGACCGGGCCCATGGACAGCCTGGAGGAGGCCGGATTCACCATCATCCTGGAGGAGGCTGGGCCCAGTGTCAGGCAGGAGGTGGCTGCTCTCAGTGAGGTGGCTGGGCCAAGTGAGGTGGCTGGGCCAAGTGAGGTGGCTGGGCCCAGTAGGAGCCTGACCGAATCCCAAGTGCCTCCCCTCCACCTTCCCAAAAAAAGGACCAGGAAGGGGAGGGTCACACAGGAGGCATCCCTGCGCCTCCTGCAAGAGGCCACCCGTTTTTTAAGGAGCCCCCCCGAAGCGGAAGAGTCCTATGGCTGCTAGCAGGCTTCTTCAGATGGATTGGGAGCAGCGCCTCATTTGTGAGCGACTATTTGGGGAAACAATCCAGAAGGGGCTGCAGGGCACGCTAACACGAAACACCCAACTACATGAGGCAGCCCCCCCTCCTCCTCCTCCTCCTCCTCCTCCTGCCACAACTGAAACACCAGAGCCACAGCCTCGAAAGAAGGCTACAGGGAAGGCTGCAGGAAAGGATGCAGGGCAATGTGGAGGAAAGGCTGCAGGGAAGAGAAGAAAGTGATGACTTGGGTTCAGTCTGGTCTGACAGAAGACGCAGTAATAATAGTTTTTAGACACAATGTTAAATTAACAAGGGACAACAATCTCATTGATTTTGCAAAAACACACCAAAAATAGATTAAAATAATGTTAATAATGTTCGAGTAGTAAGTATTTAAAAAAAAAAAGATACATAACCAAAAACGGTTCTTTGGGTTAACTTTATATAAAAAAAATAACAAATCACTATAAAAACAAAAATTATAAAGGGTTCTCTGTGGTAACTTTACAAACATTAAAAAAATACAATAAAAACATAAAAAGAAAAATGGTTTCTTTGTGGTAACTTTACAAACACCAAAAAAAAAAATTATATATAAAAATGGGTTCCCTGTGGCAACTTTACAAACAAATTTATAGATAAACAGAAAAAAAGTTCCACAACAATCATAAAATAAATATCTGGTTAAAAATTACAAGAAAAGATGACTCCACCAAAAAAAAAAAAATATTTAAAAAGTATTATTAGTATGGAAACATTCTTTTGAAAAAGCATACCATGTCATTCATGAGATCAAAGAGAAAAAGAATCCAGAAATCTGTTTGGGAGAACTCTGTTTGAATAAGAACAGCAAAACATCTTCGTTCTTTATAGCATTCGTAAAGAAGACATCAAATGCGCTGCATTCAACGATCACAGATTTTGCAGCGTGAGGAATGTGCTTCCTACAATACGAACACTAGTTTTACTAGACCGAGTGCTTCCGTTTAGTTTTTGCTTATGAGCATGCGTCGTTTTTTTGTCCGTAGGACTAGCATACAGACGAGCGGATTTCGGGGTCCGTCGTAGTTACGACGTAAAGATTTGAAGCATGTTTCAAATCTAAAGTCTGTCGGATTTGAGGCTGAAAAAGTCCGCTGAAAGTCCGAAGAAGCCCACACATGATCGGATTACCAGCCAGCTTTAGTCCGTCGGCGTACGTTGGACTTTTGTAGACGAAAAGTCCGACCGTGTGTACGCCCCATAACAAGTGAAAGTGACAGAGACAAATATATTTTACCAAAACATCAAAACATTTCACATTCTAAGATTCTTAAAATCAAAATACTTTAAGTAGAAGCAACAATATTGCAAAGGAAAATGTATTTCACAGAAAGATACATTTCATCTCAACTTTAAAAGTTTTTTTTGTGAAAGTTAGAATTGTTCCATTAGAATCAATGGCTGAAACTTGATTTGGACTAAAATAGAGCAGATTTTCACTTTAAAAAAATGCTCTCTAATTAGCTCTCATTTTGGTATTTACTATAGCGCCAGCTAAAAAAGACACTTGAGTTAAAATGAGAGCTATTTTCAGGTCTGAGCATGCTCAGTTGTGTTGGCACCTAGTTGTCCAAAACGGGGAATTTTTCACTTCTCAGACTTTTAAAGATATTTCAGTGTAGAAATCACTTTTTTCACACAGTTTAAAAGCAGATTATCTTTAAATAATATACCACATATTTCAGTACCATTTAGGCAAGTATATCATGCTCTAAACATTTTTTCCATGTGCACTACTCCAGGTTTTAGAGTAAGAGTTTGGGCACTATTTAGGGAACTATAGGAAACTATAGTAAATTTGATTTTGGGAGTATTTTCTCACCAGCGCTATAGTGAATACTGTTTTAGCGCTAATTAGCGCTAATTACCGCAAATTAGTGCTATTAGCTCTAATTAGCGCTAATTCGCAGAAATTAGCGCTAATTAGCACTGCAGCTCTATAGTAAATGACCCCCAGTGTCTCAGTAGATGTTGTTATCTTAACGCCTAGGTACTTCAGTTCTTTTTCCCCCAGACAAATGGGAATCTTTCTGATAAGTAAGCTCTTCTTTTTTTGATGTGTTGATGTTTAAGGTTTCTGACTTGGCCGGGTTCATCTTAAGATTGGATATCTCGCCGTACTCTTTTAAGGATTTCATTAGATTTGGGAGGGTTATCCTGGGACAAGTTATGTAAAATAAAATATCGTCCACGTAGGCTGCTAGTTTATGGGTTTCCTCACCTAATTTTATCCCCCTGATATCTGGATTTTGCCTTATCCTCATCCTAATTAGGAGGGGTTCCAGTGCTAGCACAAACAGTAAGGGAGATAATGGGCACCCCTGCCTGGTGCCATTGTGCATTTCGAACGGTCCCAAAACTACCCCGTTTACCTTCACCCTTGCTGTGGGTCGATTGTACAGTGCCTTTATCCATCCAATCATTTTAGCTCCCAGTCCCGTTTCCTCCCATGTACCCTGCATAAAGCCCCAGTCTACCCTGTCAAAAGCTTTCTCAGCATCGATTGACAGGAGTAGTCCTGGGGCCCTACTACTATCTTTAATTTTCTGTACTGCCAATAATGTTCTAGTTCCATTATCCCTCCCCTCCCTTCCTGGAATAAAGCGTACCTGATCTGGGTGTATTATGTCCTGCATTATTGTTTTCATCCTACCTGCAAGAACCTTCGCAAATATCTTGGTGTCCGAGTTTAGGAGTGAAATGGGTCTATAACTGGAACAGAGCATGTTGTCTTTCCCCTCTTTCGGGATGATAGCAATAGTAGCTTCCAACGCCTCTTTACGCATCTCCCACTTGTCCCCAATCCCGTTCATGTAGGAGCACATTTTAGGGATTAAAATATCCCTGAATATTTTATATTAGAGTGTTGTCAGGCCGTCAGGACCGGGACTTTTCCTTGCCGGTGATTCTTTTAAGATTTTTATTATCTCCTTCTCTGTTATAGGGGCTTCTAGGTGGCTAAGTTGATCCTCTGAGATTTTATTTAAACAGGTGTCCTTTAAAAAGGCTTTTGTTTTCTCATGTTTCTATTTTACCTTCTCTTTAGTGACCTGCTTATTTATTGAGTAAAGTCTCCCGTAGTAATCTTAGAAGGTCTTAGCGATTTCTGCTGTTTTATGTACTAGTTCCCCTGTACTTGTTTGTATTTTCTCAATATAATTAGCAGCTTTTTTTTCTTTTTGTTTCAAATAATTTTTATTGATAAAGCAATAAATGGTACAATAACAATTCTCATAGAGTACAATCGACACAGTTGTGTCAAAGTGTATTGCGCATTGAAAAACAGTATCGTATACATATTTGCGATATACTAAAAATAGGAATGATCATACTCAAGATCATAACATATCAGAATATAAACTGTAAAATAAAGTTAAGTTAGACTAGTAAATAACTTTAGTGCATTCAGTAGGCCTTGAGGATGGTATGTGTCTGTTAGGTAGATTGAGAAATGCCAGTATTCCATCTCGCACCCCTGATGGGAGCATGCTGTGCGAGGGATACGGCAATAAAAGTCGCGCAGATCTTATCAAAATTGTCAATCTACATATACCTGTAGTAGTTCACCTCACGCCTTCATAATAGGAGTGGGATTGAGAGATATCTAATCTTTTGCCTTGCAGGGGTTGGGGGAGCCCAAGTAAATAAGGTAAAGCATTTATCAGTGATAAAGCTGGTACTTAGTATCTTGAAAGGGGTCTTTTCGCTTCTAGGGATTGCAAAGTAGGTAATGGTCATCTAGTTTTTAAGGATTATATATTGAGGGTTGTACAGCTCTCATAGAGGTAATGTTATACAAACTAAACCAGTATAACTAACATGGCAGCCACAAAGAACCATAGAATCTTTCCTATATATGAAAGTGGTATTATGAGTTGTGAAGGAGCTCTTGGTATTTTGGGGAAGCCCTGAAGTGCGTCCAACACGCCCAAATTTTCCCATATTTAGAGGGGTTGTCGTTAGCTTGATGAATTAGATTTTCCAATTCATATATTTTGTCGATTCGTTTGAACCACATTGCTACAGTGGGCGGGTCAGAACTTCTCCACAATACTGGTATACATTGTTTCGCGGTGTTCACGAGATGAAGTACAAGGGATTTTTTGTACACGTATTGTGGAATTGATGAGTGATGTAGGAGGTATTGTGACGGCGTAAAGGAAAGGGCATAGGTCGTGATATAAGTTATCGTCTCATGTACTGTTTGCCAAAAGAGTTTAATTCGTGGACAATTCCACCATATATGGAGCAACGAACCTTCGGCGGCGTTGCATCTCCAACAAAGGGGTGAGATAGATGGGTGATATCGATGTATAATATCTGGAGTTCTATACCATCTCGAGTAAAGTTTGTAGGAGTTTTCCTGTGTTGATACACTTATGGAACCCTTATGGATGTGGTCATATATGTTTATCCATTCTTCAGAAGAGAGGTCTAACCCTAATTCCACTTCCCATTTTTGGTTAGTTGTATTTATTTTGGGGTCATACTCACTGAAGAGGAGTGAATACATTTCTGAGAAAAGGTGTTTTTGTGGCGATGAGCTAGTGCAGAGTGATTCAAATGATGTCAGGTCTCTATACCATTGGGATGTGGGTCTGGCCTCATTCAGGAAGTGTCTAATTTGGAGGAATTTGAAGAATGGTATGTGGTATTCCGGAAAGTGAGAGAGTAGTGTGTTAAAAGGAAGCAGCTTTCCATTATGGAAAAATTGTGAGGTTCTAAGAGGTGTTTTTTTCTGTGTATGAGGTTGGACATGTGGTTGTATTCCTGGTTCGAAGTCAGGGTTGTCAACTAAAGGGGTGAGTGGTTCTGGGGAAGGGCGCCAGTGAAGTGTCTGGGAAATTTGTCTAAAGGTGGCAAATGTAGATCCTGTTAGTGGGTGTGATGTGTGTTCTTTCGGTGCAGCTCGTGGAGAAATCCATGGTAAATGGGTAAGAGGAATTGGTGCAAAGGAGTCTTCAAGGTCAACCCAAGCTTTAGTGGATTGATGAATATGCCAATCAATTATCCTTGTGAGATGGCATGCTGAGTGGTACTTCTGGATGTCGGGAAGACTCAAACCACCTTTTATTTTGGGGTGGTTAATTTTTCCCAGCTTAATCTAGGGAATTTCGCTGTCCAAATGAAGTTCCTGCAATTTTTTTTATACGTGTTGAAAAAGGAGGTGGGAAGTTTGATTGGAACAGTCTGTAGGAGATACAATAATCTGGGTAGTATATTCATCTTTACGATAGCAATCCTTCCAAACCAGGAAAAATGGCCCGAAGTCCATTTGAGGAGATCTTTTTGTATGTTAGCGAATATCGGGAGGTAGTTGCTATCATAAAGGTCATTTAAATGTGTCGGTAGTTGTATTCCCAAATAAGTAAGGACATGGGGCTCCCATTGAAACGGAAAGTTTAGCTTACATTGCGTCCCTATCCTCTGTGGGAGGGAAATATTAAGAGCCTTGGCTTTCGTGAAATTAATTTTAAAGTTGGACAGGCTGTGAAAGGTAGCAAAGTCTTTTAGGAGATTGGGCATGGAGATCAGGGGCTCCGAAAGGAATAGGAGGATGTCATCAGCGTAGGCTGCAGTCTTGTATTGTTTGGAGTTAATATCTATTCCTTTTATATCGGGATTTGCCCTGACTTTACGTAATAGTGGTTATAAGGTTATAATAAAAATGAGGGGTGATAGTGGGCATTCCTGACGAGTACCGTTCGAAACGGAGAAGGCGTCCGACAGGTGACCATTGACTCTTATCCTAGCCGTGGGTGATGAGTATAGTGCTAATATCATTCGTATAAAGAGTGTTGGGAACCCCAAAACTTGCAACGTTGCAGACATATAGTCCCATGCCACCCTGTCGAACGCCTTCTCCGCATCAAGCGACAGAAAAAAACCTTGTTGTTTGGTAGGGGAGGATGAGGAAAGATGATGATGTATGAGGATGGCTTTTATGGTGTTATCCCTGGCTTCCCTGCCAGGGACAAATCCAACTTGGTCGAGGGAGATCAATTTAGGGACAATGGGGGGTATTCTGTTAGCAAGAATTTCCGCGTAGAGTTTCAAATCTACATTTAGGAGGGATATGGGCCTATAGTTGGTGACTAAGGTATCATCTTTGCTTGGTTTTGGTATTAGGGTGATATGTGCCTCTAATAGGTCTATATTGCTGTGTGGAGAAGAGGCCAATGAATTAAAAGCTTTTGTGAACTGGGGGGCAAGTATATCCTGAAATGTTTTATATAACCAACGGTAAGTCCGTCTGGACCGGGACTCTGTCCTGTTTTGAGTTGTTTCAATGCCGCCATTGTTTCCTCTACGGTAATGGGGCAATCAAGGGTCTTGGAGTCATCAGTAGAGATAGGTGGTATGCCATATTGTGAGAGGAAGGCAGAGATAGCAGCCTGCCTATCTTGGTCACCGTCAGTCATTTTTGGGGTGGGTAAATTGTAAAGTTTAGTGAAGTAGTTCACAAATTGTGTTGCTATGTCATCTGGTGAAGTAAAGGATTTCCCGGCTGGATTCTTAATTTCATGTATGTTATAGGATGCTTTCTTGTGTTGCAACGCTTTTGCTAATAGTTTCCCCGATTTATTGCCGAATTCATAGTATAATTTGTTCTGCAAAATGTATTTGCGTTTTAGTGCCTTGTTCATTTCTTCTCTCAAAGCTTCTCTAGCTTGTAAAAGTTCTTTGAGGGATTTAGTGGCTAGGGATAATTTATGTGCCCTTTCTAATGTATGTATTTTGGATGAGAGGGTATTGATATGGGCTCGTCTTTGTTTATTACGGATAGCAGCAATGGAGATGAAGTCTCCTCTTACCACACATTTATGTACCTACCCATATGGTGGGCGGATTAGGTTCGTCCAATGAGTTGTCCTGAAAGTAGTGGATAAGTCGGGTGGAGATTCGTTGTGTGAGGTCAGGATCCGTCAGTAGTGAGCCGTCTAGCCTCCATATCGAATGGGCATGTGGAGATAGTGAGAAAGTCAGTGAGATTGAAATGGGATTATGATTAGAGAGTATCATAGGTTCTATGGTCGCTTGTTGGAGAAGGGGTAGATCAGTTTGGGAAATGAAGAAATGGTCGATTCTAGAATATTTGTTGTGAGAGATGAGTAGAAAGTAAAATCTCTATCGTTTGGGTGTAATGTGCGCCAGGTGTCGTGAAGGGTCAGTTCCTGTAGTTGCTTCTTAATGGCTCTGAGTGCCCTGTAGGGAAGTGAGGTTGTACCCGTGGAGGAATCCTGTTGCGGGTTTAGCGCGACATTGAAGTCTCCACCCACCACAAGAACCCCAGAGTAGAATTCAGTGAGTGCTTGTAGAGTTTCTCTAAAGAATGTGACTTGTTGTTTGTTAGGAGCGTAGATATTTGCCAGGGTGATGGGTTTGTTGTATAAGGTTCCTTTGAGGAACAAGTATCTGCCGTTAGGGTCCTGTTTAGTGTCCAATATATGCAAGGGACAATTTTTTGATATTAAAATTGTGACACCTTTTGTTTTTGATGTGTCATTGGAAGCATGGTATACAATGGGATAGCGATATCAGTGCGAAAATGCGTCTCCTGTATGAAAGCTATGTGTGTTTTGTGTCTCTGTAACGTGTATAGGAATTGTGACCTTTTTTCTGGGGTGTTTAGTCCTCTAATATTTATTGAACATATCTTTATCTTTAAATCCTTCTGGGGCTTTTGAGGGTTGTGTTTCCCATGCCGATAGGAATCTGTAGCTGCCATGTCAGATGTGAGGCGTAAGCGTCTGATTCAAGAACGTGACCAACAATAAGTAGATTCCTACGGTGAGGATATAGTACCGGTAGTGTGAATTTATAGAAGCAAAAAAGCAAGGAGAATTGGGCGGAGATAGGTGGGTGAGGGAAAGGGTAACTTAACTAACCTATTCTATAAAGATGATAGGTCAGATTCGTACAGTGCTGTATCTTTGAAAAGTTGACCAGTACAGAAGCTGGATCTCCTTACAGCACTGATGGGGGGTTGGGATGTACCAAACGTAGGAGATAGTTTGTGAGCTATGTAAAGGGGATATATCCCGCCGTTGCGATCCATGAAGTCGCATGTGTGGAGGATGTCATAAGAGGTGATACAAATAAGAATATATATTTAGATATATCAGCCTGATGCGTGTTGATAACCACTTAAAAATGTAAAACCAATAAGTCAGTAGTTTGACGGATGAAAAATGACAGAAAGTCCCTTGAAGGAATGTGATAATTGAGATAAATGAGATACTCAAAATAATTGAAATAATTGAAACCTCAGGGATACGGTCTCGAAGGTGTAGGTGTCACCTAAATCATTGTTGTGTTATTATTGGGTGTGCTGGTCGCATAGAGTTATATGCAGTTTAGTGAGATATGTCATATAGAATGTTGTCTATAGGGATGGATGTATATACATCTCCTGACCAGCAATGGTTTGAAAGACGTTTCCTTCATTTGAACACTACTAAAAAGGGAGTTTCATAACAAATCATAACAAGCAACATAAACCAGGTTCTACATTCTTACTAGTGAGCCTAGGCATTCCACAGTAGGGCCGTGTTCCCTTAATTATAACTTTCTAGGTTTTAGTTTATTTTTTTTTTTCCATCTATATAATTGATTAGCCCTCTTTGCCCCTCCCCCGTTTGCTCCTGGCAATGCATTCGGTAATTGCCTCTCCTCATTACGGGGAGATGCGGTGACATTAAACAATATATGTTTTGAGATCTCCAGAAATCCAGCCTAGGATGCTAGGTTGATAGGGGGTGCATTATTCAATGTGTGTAGTACAGCATGAATTTGTCTGCGGATTACCGCTACCTCCCCCGTATGAGTATGAGAAGATATATTCCAATTCGACAACAAGTTTTTCTAAATGTAGTATTACCATGTCACTGAGTCTTGACCAAAAGCGTATGAGCCTGTTGGAAGTTTGAATCTAGCAGAGAGGGGATGTGTGAAGGGGCAGCAGCGAGGGAGGGGGCGTTGACTAGCTAAGGAGGGGGGGTATCTAAAGCGAACAGTAGACTGCACCGAGTCACGTGCTTGTTATGTGTCTGGTTGAGCGTAAGGGGAACCTGTCACTTCATTGGTCAAGTGATTTCTGGAGATCATTTGTTAACCGCAAGCATGCACTACTGTGGAATAGCGGTCTCTGTGCCCGTATAGAGGTATTACAACCAAAACCAAACCCTTGGAGAACTATAACATCTAGTCTTATTAGGAGCATTCTTACCCAGATCAAAACGTTTAACAAACAAACATTACCTAAGCCCTTAACCGACATAAAAAAGGCATTAAAGCTTGACTGTAGATATGTACTATCCAATTATTTAGTCTTCAGATGCTTGTCGATCTGTTGTCTGGAGTCTGTCCTGCGTTGGTGAAGGAAGAGTGAGTCCGCTTGTCAGAGATTTGGGCGATCATTCTGTGTGTGGGGAGCCAGTGTCATAGCTGACATAAGACACTGCCGATGTCTATTCGCCAGACATAGAACATCAAAGAGTGGTAATAGTTAAGTGATAGACATGGCGCAGAAAGGCTAAATGGTGTTCTCCTTGTAGAGGCAAACTTTGTGGTAACAGTCCGATGTCCAGAAAATAGATCATTAGCTGAAAACTATAAGGCCGGTCTCTGCGCTACGCACTAAAAGGAATGTGGCGGCTGCGGAGAGACATGAAGCCTGTCTGTTTGACTGGGAGTTCCGAAAACTTGTAAAGTATAACAGACCTTAATAGTCTCTGCGGGCTCTCCGGGTCCTCAGTGATAGCATGCAGCCGTTACCGCACTGGGATCCTTGAGATGTCGCATGGGCTCGGTCGTCCGATGGGGATCTCCGTCAGCGAGGTTGCGAGACTTGCGTCTCCATCGGTTCTTCATGAGGAGAATGTTTCCCGCTGGTGTAATGGTGGAATTCCGCATACCATGCCGGAACCTCTACAAGGGGTATGCCCAGGCTGTCACAGAAATAAGGCAAGTCCTCCGGCACTTTGAGGAAGGCTGTGCGGCCTAAATGAGTGGCAGCTAAGCAGAATGGGAATTTCCACCGATATAGAATGCCATGAGTGCGTAACACGTCGAGTAGTGGTTTCAGGTCCCTGCGATGCTGCAGGGTGATGCCTGATAGGTCTTGGAAGATCTGAATATGTGCACCCTGGTATTGTAGTGGGTGTTTGTTTCTCGCCTGCTTCAAGATATCTTCTTTTAATTTATAATCTACAATACAGCAGATAATGTCTCTTGGTGGGTAATTTTCTCTGCCTTTTGGGCGCAGTGCCCTATGGATCCTTTCCATTTCAATTCTGGTCTGAGGTGGTCTGTCAAGTAGGCCATTAAACAGTTCAGATACTGCAGGGGTTAAGTGTTCAGAATCAATGGCTTCTGTCAAGCCTCGTATTCTGAGGTTGTGCCTGCGACCGCGGTTGTCGAGGTCCTCAATGCGGCGTTGTGCTTCCCTAAGTTGCAGGGTATGTGTATCTATCTTCCTTGTAGCTTTGCAGAGGACGATATCATGTTTGGCAGAAGTTTTTTCAACTTCAACCACACTGTCAGATAGTGTATGAATATCCATTCTGAGTTCAGCAATGGCGGCTGACAGAGTGTCTTTAATATCAGTTGCAATAGCCCTCAGGTCGTGTATGTTTAGACCGGGAGGTTGAGGGTTCTCTGTCAGACCCGCAGCCGAAGGGTATGATCCCTGAGGTATGAGTAATTGTCCCAATGTGTGCGTTCCTGAATCCTGTGAGGAGCTGTGGCGGGACAGCGCCATATTGCTTCTCTGTGTCCTGAACATTTCAGGGATATTTTGACTCGGATTCCCGGGATTTTCGCGAGGTGAGCGGGACCGAGAGGCCGACGTGTGGCGGGAGGACGTTCCCATTATGTCCCGTGGGTGTAAAACCGAAAGTTACCTCCGTTAAAATCGGTCATAAGGGATGCAACGGCGGGAGCTGTTCTCTCAGGCTGCCATCTCCTAGCTCGTCCAGGCCACGCCCCCCAGCTTTTTTTTTCTAGTACCCTAGCCATATGTTTACCAGACTTGTTCCCATATTGATACCTTTCTCTCTTGATTAAGTTATAAGCCGTTTGCATTTCCTGTTCTATTAGATCTCTCATAGCCTCCCTTTTTAGACTGTGTTTTAATAACAGTTCCATATCTCACGTTGTCTTATGTTGCTGTTCTAAATTCTAAATATCTTTAGTTAAGGCTATTTTATTCTCCTTAGTTTTCTTTTTCCTCTCCGACCCGGCCATAATCAGAATACCCCTAATATGGGCCTTGTGGGGCTTCCCACACTATGGCTTTTGATAAGCCCTCAGTGTTATGCCTGAAAAACTGCTTTAATTCTTCTTTTATTCACTCTTCTATTGCTTTATCGTGTAGTAGGTCTTCATTTACCCTCCACATGTTACTTCTTATTTGGGCCACTACTGTCTTCAGTTGTAGTGTCACGGGTGCATGGTCTGAAAAGGTCATTATTCGAATGTTTGTGCTGACCGCTGCTTCCAACAGCCTGTGCTCAATAAAAAAAAATCTAGTCTGGAATACGTCCCATGTACGGGGGAGTGGAATGTGTAATCCCTTGCCTTAATGTGCTGCGACTTCCACACGTCTATCAGTTGGTATTGGTGCATTTTCTTTTTTAGTTTATTCCTCCATCCCATTCCAGTCTCCCATACCTGCGACGTACTATACTTCCTCGGTTCTATCCAGAAGTTGAAATCCCCCGCCATGATGGTCCCCCTATCTTAAATTCCATGAACTCCGCTATAGCCCCCATTAAGTATCCAATGGGGTTTTTATTAGAGCCATATATGTTTGCCAGGGAACACTCAGCTCCATTCAATTTTCCTCTCAAAAATAGTTAGCGCCCTTCTGGGTCTGTCTTTCTCTCCTCTAGGTTGAACCTCACTCCCCTGGTAAACCCTATGGCCACTCGCTCGACTAATAGGAGAATCCCCATAATACCATATCGGAAATCTTTAGAAAATATTCTACAGTTCGAGCCCAGGAAAAAATGGGTCTCCTGTAGCAGTACCACGTCTGTTTTAGGATGTTTTAATTCACTTATTATATTAGCCCTTTTTATAGGAGCATTTAAACCACGTACATTATATGTAATTATGTTTAAACTAGACATCATTACTTTTTTTATTTTATTTTATTACCAATGATTTTTATTTTTGTTGAAAAAAAAAAAACAAACATTCAAATTACAAGTTATAGTCACGTACATAACAATTGTAATCCATTATAGGATAATCTGGTGATAATCTCATACCAAATATAAATGATTACAGGTTGCATGAATAACATTAACAAACATGTATGACTGCCCTATCTGGTTACCGAAACTACCATTATTGTATTAGGGGAATATCCTAAGGGCATCACATGCTTAAAACCATAAGAAGAGAAAGGGAAAAAGAGAAAAGGGGGGATCTGACATATTGACCATGAGGTACCATGCATAAGTAAATCCACAGTCCTTGGACCTTAAAGATCAAAGGATGACCAGGGGGCCCACTTTCTTTCAAATACTGGCATAGTGTTCATCAAAGTGTGGTGGACTCTTTCCATGAGACGGATCTCCTCCATGCGTCATAGTACCTCGTCCCATGGAACTGCCGGCGATCTCCAGTGCAAGGCTATTGCCCAATGTGCTGCACTGAAGAGTGTATGGAGTTTCTGAGCCTGGGGGGTGGCCTCTGGGAGGTCAGCGAAAATAAGGCCCATCTGGCAGGTTATAGTATATTGTGTTCCTGTGATTTGGGCCACTTTATTGGCTATTTTTAGCCATAGAGGCTAGAGGACCTTGCATCTCCAATAAATATGGAGGTGTGTGCCTCTATCAGGACAACCTCGGAAGCAGTTTCCTGGGATCAGGGGGTTGAATCTATTCAATCTTGAGGGGGTATAATACCAACTTGTGTGGAGTTTTATGACTGTTTCCCTTACCGCCATGGATTTTGTACATTTTCTCATATTTGATACCATATCTGTCCAATCCTCGGGGGCTATTTCTAGATCTGTTTCCGCCTCTAAGCTAAGCATCGCTTGTGACTTTGAGGGGAGGTCGCGGTCATTGAGGTATTGGTACATGGTGGAAATAGTTCCTTTATCCCTGGAGGAGGACCGACATAGATGTTCAAATGTGTTAGATGTACTAGGCCCCTCCCTTTGATAGTGAGTAGCACAGAAATGCCTAATCTACAAGTATTTATAAAATTCTGTCCTAGGTAGATCATGCTGCTCCTGCAGGAAGGCAAAGAAGCTAAAGGGGGTTCTTGGATCAGGGCCTCAAAGGTGGTTAAGCCTTTCTGTATCCAGAAGGAAAATTTTTTAGGTGTGTTACAGGCTGCCGGGAACTTGGGGTCACCTAAGAATGAGGCCAAGCAAGGGCAGTGTGGAACTAGGGCATATGATTTTTTATATAACGACCATAGCTGTAATGATTGGCCAACTACTCAGTTTAATGGTGTTAAGTCTTTGGGCCTTACTCTATCCACCCAGAGAAGACCCGGGAGGTAATATAGGTCCACCAAGGATCCCTCAAACTGAAGCCATGGGACACTTCCCGAAGGATAGTGCCACTTTGCCATTTGTATCAGTCTGGCGGAAGCATAATGTAGCCACAAGTGCAGTAGCCTCAGACCTCCCATCTTCGCTGGTAGGTAGAGTAGTTTTTTATTCAACTGGGGTTTTTTAGCTTGCCAGACAAAGGCATTAACCTCCTTTTGAATAGTCTCTATGGTCTGGCGAGAAACATAGAAGTAGGGATCTGAAATAGAAGAGAAGCTTAGGAAGTATGGACATCTTGATGGCCTGTATCCTACCCAAAAATGATATGTGGTATGTAGCCCACATGCGTAGCAGTTGCTTGATACGAGCAAATACCTGGGGGTAATTTGCAAAGTATAGTTTGTGGTGGGAAGTGGCAAGCTTAATCCCCAGGTAAGGTAATGTTTCCCCGCACAAAGTAAAGCCAAAACTCGAATGGATTCCTATCAGTGTACATTGCGGAATGTTGATTGGAAGCGCAGCACATTTTGATAGGTTGACCCCCAGGCCCGACAAGTTATGGAAGGTGTTTAAGATGGGGATCAAGTTTGGCAAAGAGACCAGATAAGAAAAGGAGTACATCGTCAATGTACATACTTAGTTTAAATTCTTGTTTCACTTTCACATATCCCCTAATGTTGGGGTTCAGACAAATCGCTCTGGCCAGAGGCTCAATCGCCAAAGTGACGAGCAAAGGGGATAGGGGACATCCCTACCTGGTCCCCCGGCCCAGTGTGAAATACTCTGAGGTACAGCCCGGGAGTTTAAAGCGGGTGCGAGGGTGGTGGTATAGGGCTCTGAACCCATGCACAAACTCCCCCCGAAAACCCAAATTTGGACAGGACGGATTCTAAGTAAGGCCAAGTCACGCTATCAAATGCCTCAATAACTGTACATCTAGGCTCAACAGTAGGACATTTCTGGAGAACATGTCTGCGTCTTAAATTATATTGGAGGCCAAGCGGATATTGTCTGTGATTTGCCTAGTGGGGATAAAGCCTGTCTGATCCAGGGAGATCAGCATGGGAACTTATTTTTAAAGTTTTCTTGTGACACACAGCAGACAAGCAAAGTGATAAGAGATTCTCCACCATACCACCAGTGAGAAAAGGGATCTGTGCATCCTATTCTTCTGTCATACCTTTCCCGATAGATACCCAATCCTACCCAAATTCCAACCTCCCCCATTTTCCCTACCCCTCCCAACCCCCTTGGCCTCCCAGTACCCTCCCCCCAAGTCCTACCCACAATAGGGGAACTGGCCTCCCCGTGGCCTCTTGAACTGTGGCCCACCGAACTCCTCCCAGCCCTACGGTTATCCCTCTAGAGGTTGAGCTCTAAGTGTGATCATCAGGCAGAGCCAGTACTCCCCCCAAGTTTTTTTTTTGGGAGCTCCCGTGCCTCCCCTCCTGCCCCCCCCATCCTAAACCAATCTCTCTTCGTCTTTTAATTTTCATTTTCGTCTTTTCATTTTCCATCTACATATTAATGTTAATTTCTTCGTATCTCTTCCCTTGAGTCTTATTTTTTCTTCTCATCGTTTCGGTTTATCGACTGGTTGCCACAACTGCTGTCCATCTGTGTCTTTTGTATTCTCCAGTCATTCCCATCAACCCAGGATTTCTACCACTGGAATATCTAGTTGATTGCAAAATTTTACCATATCTTTGGGGAACCTTAAAATTGCGGATCGGCCCTCTGTACGACCGATTAAGCAGGCTGGAAAGCCCCATGTATATTGAATATTGTGCGATTTAAGCTGTTCAAGTAAAGGTTTGAGGGTTCTTCTTCTGGCCAGGGTCTCAGCAGCCAGACCTGGAAATATTTGTAGGGTGATCTCTATATATTTAGCCAGTTGGTTGGTTTTCATGAATGCCCTTATCTCTTCTTTGTCCTGGAAATTCTGAAATCTTGTGATGACATCTCTTGGGACGTCTCCTGCCATTTCTATGGGCTCTCTGATCCTATGGATTCTTTCGAACTTGATTTTACGACTTACACCAGATGCGCTTAGCATGTGACCAAAAAAATTATACATTTTTCCTTGCAGTTCTTCGCTTTCCCCTCGCATTTCTGGTAGACCTCTAATCCGGACATTTTTCCTTCTATTCCGATTTTCTTGGTCCTCGATTTTATATAGTATATTCCTTTGGTCTCTCTGCATCTCAGCCATCTGTGTCTTAAACCTTTTTATCTCGTCCCACTGTGTGACCAACCTTTCTTCTGTATCTTCAACTCTTTTTAATACATGATTCATACCTTCATACCGGGTTGCTATTTCTCCTTTTATTGATAATTCCAGTCTCGCAAACATTTCTGCCATTTCACCCTTTGTTGGTAACTGTTTTTTTAACTTTCAGTATGTTTATTGAAGTTTAACAGGAATAAAATAACATACAGTAACAACCAAATTGTTGGCTTATTAGGTCAAAATTCATAGTTACATAACATAACAACATCTTAAGAGTGATATAATAGCATTTGCATGTTGAAAGGAGCTCAGGTTCAATCGAAAGCCATATGCTTTAAGCTAGCTTACTCCCTGGGTTTGTGATAACATTTCCTTCTGGTCAGAGGTGGTGTCTGAAGCTTAGGAAGTATGAACATCTTGATGGCCTGTATCCTACCCAAAAATGATATGTGGTATGTAGCCCACATGCATAGCAGTTGCTTGATACGAGCAAATACCTGGGGGTAATTTGCAAAGTATAGTTTGTGGAGGGAAGTGGCAAGCTTAATCCCCAGGTAAGGTGATGTTTCCCTGCACAGAGTAAAGCCAAAACTCGACTGAATTCCTATCAGTGTACATTGCGGAATGTTGATTGGAAGCGCAGCACATTTTGATAGGTTGACCCCCAGGCCCGACAAGTTATGGAAGGTGTTTAAGATGGGGATCAAGTTTGGCAAAGAGACCAAATAGGAAAAGGAGTACATTGTCCATGTACATACTTAGTTTAAATTCTTGTTTCCCTTTCACATATCCCCTAATGTTGGGGTTCAGACAAATCGCTCTGGCCAGAGGCTCAATCGCCAAAGCGAAGAGCAAAGGGGATAGGGGGCATCCCTGCCTGGTCCCCCGGCCCAGTGTGAAATACTCTGAGGTACAGCCCGGGAGTTTAAAGCGGGTGCGAGGGTGGTGGTATAAGGCTCTGAACCCATGCACAAACTTCCCCCGAAAACCCAAATTTGGACAGGACGGATTCTAAGTAAGACCAAGTCACGCTATCAAATGCCTTATGTACATCTAAGTTCAACAGTAGGACTTTTCTGAAGAACATGTCTGAATCTTAAATTACATTGGAGGCCAAGCGGATATTGTCTGTGATTTGCCTAGTGGGGATAAAGCCTGTCGAATCCAGGGAGATCAGCATGGGTACTTATTTTTAAAGTTTTCCTGTGACACACAGCAGACAAGCAAAGGGATAGGAGATTTTCCACCATACCACCAGTGAGAAAAGGGATCTGTGCATCCTATTCTTCTGTCATACCTTTCCCGATAGATACCCAATCCTACCCAAATTCCAACCTCCCCCATTTTCCCTACCCCTCCCACCCCCCTTGGCCTCCCAGTACCCTCCCCCCAAGTCCTACCCACAATAGGGGAACTGGCCTCCCCATGGCCCCTTGAACCGTGGCCAAACAAACTCCTCCCGGCCCTACAGTTATCCCTCTAGAGGCTGAGCTCTAAGTGTGATCGTCAGGCAGAGCCAGTACTCCAAAGGCACAAAGTCTCTGCGCTTAGGACAGAGGACAGAGGAGAGAAAGAAGAAGAAGGAAGAGGTCGGACGGGGGGGGGGAAAGGAAGGATGAGGGAAGTGGAGAAAGCTAAGAAGAGGAGAGAAATGCTAAGGTGTGCTGCCTCCCCTGGTTAAGCCCTCAAAGAGGGCTAACGTATGTAACAAAATGTATATGGGGGTATGGCGCTCCCTTATGGGGGGTATATAAGTGATACAGTAAGTGCTGATATGGATATAATATATTAATCAATGTATGCCATACGCAAAGGGTGACAGAGTGCAAACCTCATAAATGGATTAAACTCTAAAAAATTTTTTTAAAAATTGTGAGACCAAAAAGCATGTGATGAAAACACCCCTATAATACGTTCACATATAATAACAGGTGTAAAATAGTGGTCAATAGCAGGTAGTGACCACTAGGTGCTACTACTATGCAACTTGTGTGATGAGTACAAATGTGTTCCAATCGTGAATGACAAATACATTCCAATCGATAAAATAATAAAGGAAAAAAAAATTTTTTTAAGTGAAAAAAAAAGAATAAAATAAAAAATGCACAAGAGTCTATTCAAAAGTGATATATTCCGAAGATGTAGATAACATGACAAAGTTCCAAAAGCTTTAGTGACTATAGTGCCCACAGAGGAGAATATCCGTAACTTCTGTGCTCTCCCTTTTGGCTCCCCACTCATCAGCTCCCAATACCCCTGCAGGGGTGACAGACACTTTAAGATCCCAATGCCGTTCTCTTGGTAGGTATCCCGTGGTTACTGCGATATGGTATCCTCTCTCCCAGGACTTCCAGGTCACTCCTCCATATCACCTTGTCACCTTAATCCACATCCAAGAAGGGGATCGCCAGAGAAATCCTCATAAGAAAAAATGCCACCTCATAGTGTAGTATGATTAAAAGCTTTATTAAAATAATAATCCCCGAAAGGGAAAGAATAAAATCCACAAAACACTACACTATGGGTGAAGCCGAAACTAGGAAGTGCTTTCCCGCAGCGTGCGGTCCAGCTGCGTTCCAAGCTCTCTCGCTCCGTACCCGGAAATGACGTAAGTGCGTAGCTCCGCCTTACGCGTTTCGTCATCAACGTTGTCAAAGGCGGCGCCATCTTACTACACCTCACAGGTTATATGGTAAGCGGACATGCTGGGTCCTCCCTTCTCCCATCGCTATAGGAACTGTGATTGGATATTCAATCATAAAGCCCTCCCTCCAGGTGCAACCCCATTGGAAGAACCACAGTCCAGATCCTTATGTCCGTAGGCAGAAATAGTTATCACGGACCCATGCATCTCCGCTAACCCTTACATAGATTGGCAGACATATTTCTCGCAGAGTGATATTGACATCATACATCTATGAATATATAATTTATTAATATGTAATACAAGTTAAAATTGGTTAAAGTATCCAGGTAAGTATATCACATAGACAAAATCATCAGTGGTGAGTTACGGTACTACATATTAACCATCTTACAAACCCAGTGCCTATCTTGTAAAAGTGGGATAAAGTTAAATGCAAGACTGAGTCCCAATCAAGGTGTGTTTACATATAGAAGTAAAAGAGAAAGTTTTGAGTGTTCATTACTGTCCTTTATGGATACCAGCCTCAGGTCTCCAAGCACGAAAAGAAAAAAAATTTTTACATCTGAGACTTCAAAACTAGTACAGGCCGGTGTTTCTAAAACCATCCAAGCCACTCAAATGTGAATACAAGGGATATCAATAAAAAAGATGGTTTACAGACGTCCCTATGTTAGACCGATATATTGCTGGGTACAAGTGTTATATAGGCATCTATAACTGCAGAGCACTAATTCACATGGGTAATATCCCACATACAGAAGCCTCCCAGTGGTATATTCCGGTGGTACACTCTGCCCACGCAGACCCAGATATTACTTAGTAAACCTTCTCCAATATAGTACCAGCAACCCCGAGGGGGGCCCTTCATTACGTTCGGGGATGTTAAAAAATCCTGGGATTTGAAGTACATAATATCATCCCGGGGATACAGATTGCATTCAAGACATGAAGATTATAAAAGGAAGCAGCATGAAGGACTATATTAAAAAGGTATATACATATATGGAAGCAATATCCATATACGTAAGAGTTACACATAGCCCCGCATATATAGGTAAAGATACCACCGCCTACCCCCATATATGCACATATTGCCTAATTATTTCTGTATATTGATGGTATTAAGTGTGTATGCTGTGTTCAAACCCATACATCAACCCCATGGTTTTCCCACTGCTGTCCCTTATTCCACTATTTATCTCCCAGGCCATGTATTGCAAGAGCAGTGGATTAATCACCTGATAACATGATGTATTATTACATACTACCCCCTTTTTTAAAACAAAAACAGGCAAAAAGCAAAGAACAAACATCAGAGAGAACGTGGGGGAGTTTAGTTTAAATATTGCTACCATTAATTAGTTCAAGGGTTAGCTATAAAACAGTTGAGGTCTATATCCAAATTCAGGCCTCTAGGGGCAATAGACCCCAACCGATATATCCAAATATATATATTTTTCACCTGGTCAATGTCATAAAAAATAAGGCCACTTGGATCTTTTTGATGGAATTCAGCAAAATGCCGTGATAGATGATGTTTAGGGAACCCTTTTTTTTTAATATTTTTAATATGTTCCCGTATTCTGACATAGAGGGGGCGGGTGGTTCTTCCCACGTACTGTAAATGGCAGGGGCATTCAATAATATAGGTAACATGGGTGCTATGACAGGTTATCAACTCCTTAATCTGATATTCTTTATGGTCTACAGTTGACCTAAACTTTTCCTTCTTTCTTGGTTGGGGTGTACTAACTCTACAAGGTAGACATCTGCGACATCTGTAAAACCCTTTCATATTAGGTATGATATGGGTTTGCTTAGGGGGATCAATGACATTATGTACAAGATTGTTAGGAAGGGTAGGTGCTTTCCTATATACAAACTTCGGTTTAGTGGGAAGGACTTTAGCTAATACACGATCCTCTTTTAAAATGGGCCAATATTTCTTAATGATCCGTTCCACATCCTTATATTGGTTATTGAACCCTGTAATAAATGTTATCTCCGTCTGATCATTTTTGGCCCTACTTTTCTTCTTAAGTAGTTGGTTTCTGTCCATGTTCTTGATCTCCTATTTCAACTTATCCAGATTTTCCTGTGGGTATCCCTTCTCTTGGAACCGCTGGATAAGGATATCTGCCTGGACGTCAAAGTCTTCAGGTGTGTTACAATTTCTCCGTATCCTTAGTAGTTGGCCTTTCGGAATGTTGGATTTCCACTTCGGATGATGGCAGCTTGAAGTAGGTATGTATCCGTTCCGATCTGTACTTTTAAAAAAAGTGCGGGTATTGAGGGAGTCCCCTGCTTTGAAGATTTCCAGGTCCAGATAGTCAGTTGCCTGCAGGTTCCACTTGCCCGTGAACGTGATCCCATACCTGTTCATATTCAGCTCTTCAAGAAATTTCTCAAAACTATCCGTTGTGCCATCCCACAAGATGATTAAATCATCAATATATCTGCGGTACATTTTAATTTGGGGGATATTTCTGTTATAGATATATTCCTCCTCCCACATGTTCATGAACAGGTTTGCAACACTTAGTGCATATCGTGCCCCCATTGCAACACCTTTAGTTTGTACAAAATATTCCTTGTTGTACCAAAAGTAATTGCATTCCATTGCCATTTTTAGGGCTTCCCGAATGTAATTGATCTGCCCCTGTCTCATTGCTGTGTTCTCATATAGAGCCTTTTCTACTGCAAGCAATCCATCTTTTTGTTCAATGCTTGTGTACAATGAGTTGACATCTATTGTTGCCAGTACCCAGTTTTCTGTACCTTTTATACTTTGGAGTTCTTCCATGAGCTGTAAACTGTCACGCAGGTATGATTTCCCTTGCTGTACCAGAGGTTTCAGGTATTTATCTAGGTATTCCCCTAATCTTGAAAAGATCGAGTTTATGCCACTGATAATGGGCCTTCCAGGTGGTTTATGCAATCTTTTGTGGATCTTCGGTGTGTAATATATCACAGGGGTCTTTGTAGAGTTAGAGAATAAGTATTCTGCTTCTTTAGCATTCAATATCCCCATGGCCTTTCCTTTAGTGATATACTTCTTTAGTTTTTCCTCATATTTTTTCTTTGGGTTCGTTTTAAGTTTCTTATACGTGTTTTCCACATTTAATAGGTTGCCCATCTCTTCTTGATAGTCTTTTTTGTCCAAGATAACCAGTCCTCCTCCTTTATCGGCCGGTCGTATAACTACCTCATGTCGTTTCCCTAATTCTTTGATGGTCCTCCAGATATTGTTTCTCTTTCTTTCCCTACTTTTCAGATTTCTTAAATCTTCCTCTACCATTTTCTTAAAAGCAGTCAGGCACTGACTGCCTGGCATCTTAGGATTGAAGGTAGAGTTGTTCCTGAGATTGGTTTGAATATATTCTGGATTTTCCTTAATCCTAATATCTGTATTCATAACAAATTGTTTTTTCAGGTTAAGCTTCCTCATGAACTTTTGAAGGTCAATATAGGCCTCAAACTTATCCAAGGCCTTATCTGGTGCGAATTTTAGGCCCAAATCCAGCACCTGGAGTTCTTCAGCTGTAAATGTTACATTGCTTAAGTTATAAATGCCTTTTCCTAGTACACTCTCCTTCTTTTTCTTTCTGCCTCCTCTGCATCCTCTTGTCTGCCTCTTCTTACCGGGTTTCTTCGCATCTCCTCTGTATTCCTTCTCTGGCCGTATTCCTGCCCGTAATTGGAGTTCTTCCTCTCTCCATATCCTCGATTTATGGTTGGGGTTCATTCTTCTCCAGTTCCCCATTGATCTTCTCTCTGCATATTGCCTCTGTTCGCATTCATTCCTCTCCATCCATAGACCCTGTAAGGAGGGTGGGTCTTCCATCTTCCCGGAGGTCTGTTTTTCTGTCCTCCATGAAAATCCCTCTCCTCCCTCGAGTCTCTTCTGTAAGAGGGATGGGAATCATACTGGTTTCTCAGAGGTGAGAATCTTTGATGACTTGCCCTTCTGTGATTAGATCTATCCAGAGCCCTATTGAGAGGTCTTGATCTCCCACGATTCCTACCATTAGAATACTCTGGGGATAAGAATTGGGAATTATCAGCCATCAATTCCATCATCCGGCCTCCAATAGTTTCATCTGGGCTCTCATCCATGCTGATGTCATCCATTTCATCATTCTGATCTCTCATCATTGATTGCCACTTGTATACTTTCTCATTCCTATAATCAAGGACATCCCTCTTAAATTTCTTTTGTTTTTTTGCCTGGATCTCCCCATCATATTTTTTGATGATTTCCTGGAGTTCCTTTTCTTTATCCTTATATTCCCTTTGAGTAGAAAAGGGTGCTAACATATTTTTAATCTCTATAATATTTGCTTCTATGCCCCTTAGTTTAAATTGTCTTCTCTTGACAATATTTCGAAGCAACTCTCCCTCACACTTGTTGAAGAAAGAGTACCAGTCACCCATAAGGTCTCTATCATCAATATTGTCATTTGGGTGTAGGTCCCACCTCAGTCTTCTAGGGGTCATTTTTTCAGTAATATACATATCTAAGGTGGCAATATCCCACCACACTCTCAACTGCTTTTCCATAGCATGTCTGAGCTGCCTCATGAGGCTATGCATATCCTGCGTGTTGGTGACTTGTTCCTGACTAAACACGCCCCCTAGGTCTATATTTCTGCTAGTCATATACCCAAAGATGTCCATAGCTGCAGAGTATATTCCCACCCTGAGGTGGTCAAGTTATATCAAAGTCACAAAGTCTCTGCGCTTAGGACAGAGGACAGAGGAGAGAAAGACCTGAGGCTGGTATCCATAAAGGACAGTAGTGAACACTCAAAACTTTCTCTTTTACTTCTATATGTAAACACACCTTGATTGGGACTCAGTCTTGCATTTAACTTTATCCCACTTTTACAAGATAGGCACTGGGTTTGTAAGATGGTTAATATGTAGTACCGTAACTCACCACTGAGGATTTTGTCTATGTGATATACTTACCTGGATACTTTAACCAATTTTAACTTGTATTACATATTAATAAATTATATATTAATAGATGTATGATGTCAATATCACTCTGCGAGAAATATGTCTGCCAATCTATGTAAGGGTTAGCGGAGATGCATGGGTCCGTGATAACTATTTCTGCCTACGGACATAAGGATCTGGACTGTGGTTCTTCCAATGGGGTTGCACCTGGAGGGAAGGCTTTATGATTGAATATCCAATCACAGTTCCTATAGCGATGGGAGAAGGGAGGACCCAGCATGTCCGCTTACCATATAACCTGTGAGGTGTAGTAAGATGGCGCCGCCTTTGACAACGTCGATGACGAAAAGCGTAAGGCGGAGCTACGCACTTACGTCATTTCCGGGTAAGGAGCGAGAGAGCTTGGAACGCAGCTGGACCGCACGCTGCGGGAAAGCACTTCCTAGTTTCGGCTTCACCCATAGTGTAGTGTTTTGTGGATTTTATTCTTTCCCTTTCGGGGATTATTATTTTAATAAAGCTTTTAATCATACTACACTATGAGGTGGCATTTTTTCTTATGAGGATTTCTCTGGCGATCCCCTTCTTGGACGTGGATTAAGGTGACAAGGTGATATGGAGGAGTGACCTGGAAGTCCTGGGAGAGAGGATACCATATCGCAGTAACCACGGGATACCTACCAAGAGAACGGCATTGGGATCTTAAAGTGTCTGTCACCCCTGCAGGGGTATTGGGAGCTGGTGAGTGGGGAGCCAAAAGGGAGAGCACAGAAGTCACGGATATTCTCCTCTGTGGGCACTACAGTCACTAAAGCTTTTGGAACTTTGTCATGTTATCTACATCTTGGGAATATATCACTTTTGAATAGACTCTTGTGCATTTTTTATTTTATTCTATTATTTTCACTTAAAAAAATTTTTTTTTCCTTTATTATTTTATCGATTGGAATGTATTTGTCATTCACGATTGGAACACATTTGTACTCATCACACAAGTTGCCTAGTAGTAGCACCTAGTGGTCACTACCTGCTATTGACCACTATTTTACACCTGTTATTATATGTGAACGTATTATAGGGGTGTTTTCATCACATGTTTTTTGGTCTCACAATTTTTTAAAATTTTTTTTAGAGTTTAATCCATTTATGAGGTTTGCACTCTGTCACCCTTTGCGTATGGCATATATTGATTAATATATTATATCCATATCAGCACTTACTGTATCACTTATATACCCCCCATAAGGGAGCGCCATACCCCCATATACATTTTGTTACATACGTTAGCCCTCTTTGAGGGCTTAACCAGGGGAGGCAGCATACCTTAGCATTTCTCTCCTCTTCTTAGCTTTCTCCACTTCCCTCATCCTTCCTCCCCCCCCCCCCTTCCGACCTCTTCCTTCTTCTTCTTTCTCTCCTCTGTCCTCTGTCCTAAGCGCAGAGACTTTGTGACTTTGATATAACTTGAACACCTCAGGGTGGGAATATACTCTGCAGCTATGGACATCTTTGGGTATATGACTAGCAGAAATATAGACCTAGGGGGCGTGTTTAGTCAGGAACAAGTCACCAACACGCAGGATATGCATAGCCTCATGAGGCAGCTCAGACATGCTATGGAAAAGCAGTTGAGAGTGTGGTGGGATATTGCCACCTTAGATATGTATATTACTGAAAAAATGACCCCTAGAAGACTGAGGTGGGACCTACACCCGAATGACAATATTGATGATAGAGACCTTATGGGTGACAGGTACTCTTTCTTCAACAAGTGTGAGGGAGAGTTGCTTCGAAATATCGTCAAGAGAAGACAATTTAAACTAAGGGGCATAGAAGCAAATATTATAGAGATTAAAAATATGTTAGCACCCTTTTCTACTCAAAGGGAATATAAGGATAAAGAAAAGGAACTCCAGGAAATCATCAAAAAATATGATGGGGAGATCCAGGCAAAAAAACAAAAGAAATTTAAGAGGGATGTCCTTGATTATAGGAATGAGAAAGTATACAAGTGGCAATCAATGATGAGAGATCAGAATGATGAAATGGATGACATCAGCATGGATGAGAGCCCAGATGAAACTATTGGAGGCCGGATGATGGAATTGATGGCTGATAATTCCCAATTCTTATCCCCAGAGTATTCTAATGGTAGGAATCGTGGGAGATCAAGACCTCTCAATAGGGCTCTGGATAGATCTAATCACAGAAGGGCAAGTCATCAAAGACCCCATGAACATAGGACACCTAGTAATGTAAGGTATAATGTACCTACACACAACAGATTCTCACCTCTGAGAAACCAGTATGATTCCCATCCCTCTTACAGAAGAGACTCGAGGGAGGAGAGAGATTTTCATGGAGGACAGAGAAACAGACCTCCGGGAAGATGGAAGACCCGCCCTCCTTACAGGGTCTATGGATAGAGAGGAATGAATGCGAACAGAGGCAATATGCAGAGAGAAGATCAATGGGGAACTGGAGAAGAACGAACCCCAACCATAAATCGAGGATATGGAGAGAGGAAGAACTCCAATTACGGGCAGGAATACGGCCAGAGAAGGAATACAGAGGAGATGCGAAGAAACCCGGTAAGAAGAGGCAGACAAGAGGATGCAGAGGAGGCAGAAAGAAAAAGAAGGAGAGTGTACTAGGAAAAGGCATTTATAACTTAAGCAATGTAACATTTACAGCTGAAGAACTCCAGGTGCTGGATTTGGGCCTAAAATTCGCACCAGATAAGGCCTTGGATAAGTTTGAGGCCTATATTGATCTTCAAAAGTTCATGAGGAAGCTTAACCTGAAAAAACATTTTGTTATGAATACAGATATTAGGATTAAGGAAAATCCAGAATATATTCAAACTAATCTCAGGAACAACTCTACCTTCAATCCTAAGATGCCAGGCAGTCAGTGCCTGACTGCTTTTAAGAAAATGGTAGAGGAAGATTTAAGAAATTTGAAAAGTAGGGAAAGAAAGAGAAAAAATATCTGGAGGACCATCAAAGAATTAGGGAAACGACATGAGGTAGTTATACGGCCGACCGATAAAGGAGGAGGACTGGTTATCTTGGACAAAAAAGACTATCAAGAAGAGATGGGCAACCTATTAAATGTGGAAAACACGTATAAGAAATTTAAAACGAACCCAAAGAAAAAATATGAGGAAAAACTAAAGAAGTATATCACTAAAGGAAAGGCCATGGGGATATTGAATGCTAAAGAAGCAGAATACTTATTCTCTAACTCTACAAAGACCCCTGTGATATATTACACACCGAAGATCCACAAAAGATTGCATAAACCACCTGGAAGGCCCATTATCAGTGGCATAAACTCGATCTTTTCAAGATTAGGGGAATACCTAGATAAATACCTGAAACCTCTGGTACAGCAAGGGAAATCATACCTGCGTGACAGTTTACAGCTCATGGAAGAACTCCAAAGTATAAAAGGTACAGAAAACTGGGTACTGGCAACAATAGATGTCAACTCATTGTACACAAGCATTGAACAAAAAGATGGATTGCTTGCAGTAGAAAAGGCTCTATATGAGAACACAGCAATGAGACAGGGGCAGATCAATTACATTCGGGAAGGCCTAAAAATGGCAATGGAATGCAATTACTTTTGGTACAACAAGGAATATTTTGTACAAACTAAAGGTGTTGCAATGGGGGCACGATATGCACCAAGTGATGCAAACCTGTTCATGAACATGTGGGAGGAGGAATATATCTATAACAGAAATATCCCCCAAATTAAAATGTACCGCAGATATATTGATGATTTAATCATCTTGTGGGATGGCACAACGGATAGTTTTGAGAAATTTCTTGAAGAGCTGAATATGAACAGGTATGGGATCACGTTCACGGGCAAGTGGAACCTGCAGGCAATTGACTATTTGGACCTGGAAATCTTCAAAGCAGGGGACTCCCTCAATACCCGCACTTTTTTTTAAAAGTACAGATCGGAACGGATACATACCTACTTCAAGCTGCCATCATCCGAAGTGGAAATCCAACATTCCGAAAGGCCAACTACTAAGGATACGGAGAAATTGTAACACACCTGAAGACTTTGACGTCCAGGCAGATATCCTTATCCAGCGGTTCCAAGAGAAGGGATACCCACAGGAAAATCTGGATAAGTGGAAACAGGAGATCAAGAACATGGACAGAAACCAACTACTTAAGAAGAAAAGTAGGGCCAAAAATGATCAGACGGAGATAACATTTATTACAGGGTTCAATAACCAATATAAGGATGTGGAACGGATCATTAAGAAATATTGGCCCATTTTAAAAGAGGATCGTGTATTAGCTAAAGTCCTTCCCACTAAACCGAAGTTTGTATATAGGAAAGCACCTACCCTTCGTAACCATCTTGTACATAATGTCATTGATCCCCCTAAGCAAACCCATATCATACCTAATATGAAAGGGTTTTACAGATGTCGCAGATGTCTACCTTGTAGAGTTAGTAAACCCCAACCAAGAAAGAAGGAAAAGTTTAGGTCAACTGTAGACCATAAAGAATATCAGATTAAGGAGTTGATAACCTGTCATAGCACCCATGTTACCTATATTATTGAATGCCCCTGCCATTTACAGTACGTGGGAAGAACCACCCGCCCCCTCTATGTCAGAATACGGGAACATATTAAAAATATAATAAAGAAAAGGGTTCCCTAAACATCATCTATCACGGCATTTTGCTGAATTCCATCAAAAAGATCCAAGTGGCCTTATTTTTTATGGCATTGACCAGGTGAAAAACCACTGGAGAGGGGGTAATAAAGAAACACTGGTCTCTAGGAATGAGACAGGGTGGATATATCGGTTGGGGTCTATTGCCCCTAGAGGCCTGAATTTGGATATAGACCTCAACTGTTTTATAGCTAACCCTTGAACTAATTAATGGTAGCAATATTTAAACTAAACTCCCCCACGTTCTCTCTGATGTTTGTTCTTTGCTTTTTGCCTGTTTTTGTTTTAAAAAAGGGGGTAGTATGTAATAATACACCATGTTATCAGGTGATTAATCCACTGCTCTTGCAATACATGGCCTGGGAGATAAATAGTGGAATAAGGGACAGCAGTGGGAAAACCATGGGGTTGATGTATGGGTTTGAACACAGCATACACACTTAATACCATCAATATACAGAAATAATTAGGCAATATGTGCATATATGGGGGTAGGCGGTGGTATCTATACCTATATATGTGGGGCTATGTGTAACTCTTACGTATATGGATATTGCTTCCATATATGTATATACCTTTTTAATAATGTCCTTCATGCTGCTTCCTTTTATAATCTTCATGTCTTGAATGCAATCTGTATCCCCGGGATGATATTATGTACTTCAAATCCCAGGATTTTTTAACATCCCAGAACGTAATGAAGGGCCCCCCTCGGGGTTGCTGGTACTATATTGGAGAAGGTTTACTAAGTAATATCTGGGTCTGCGTGGGCAGAGTGTACTACCGGAATATACCACTGGGAGGCTTCTGTATGTGGGATATTACCCATGTGAATTAGTGCTCTGCAGTTATAGATGCCTATATAACACTTGTACCCAGCAATATATCGGTCTAACATAGGGACGTCTGTAAACCATCTTTTTTATTGATATCCCTTGTATTCACATTTGAGTGGCTTGGATGGTTTTAGAAACACCGGCCTGTACTAGTTTTGAAGTCTTAGATGTAAAAATTTTTTTTCTTTTCGTGCTTGGAGACCTGAGGCTGGTATCCATAAAGGACAGTAATGAACACTCAAAACTTTCTCTTTTACTTCTATATGTAAACACACCTTGATTGGGACTCAGTCTTGCATTTAACTTTATCCCACTTTTACAAGATAGGCACTGGGTTTGTAAGATGGTTAATATGTAGTACCGTAACTCACCACTGAGGATTTTGTCTATGTGATATACTTACCTGGATACTTTAACCAATTTTAACTTGTATTACATATTAATAAATTATATATTAATAGATTTATGATGTCAATATCACTCTGCGAGAAATATGTCTGCCAATCTATGTAAGGGTTAGCGGAGATGCATGGGTCCGTGATAACTATTTCTGCCTACGGACATAAGGATCTGGACTGTGGTTCTTCCAATGGGGTTGCACCTGGAGGGAGGGCTTTATGATTGAATATCCAATCACAGTGCCTATAGCGATGGGAGAAGGGAGGACCCAGCATGTCCGCTTACCATATAACCTGTGAGGTGTAGTAAGATGGCGCCGCCTTTGACAATGTCGATGACGAAACGCGTAAGGCGGAGCTACGCACTTACGTCATTTCTGGGTACGGAGCGAGAGAGCTTGGAACACAGCTGGACCGCACGCTGCGGAAAAGCACTTCCTAGTTTCGGCTTCACCCATAGTGTAGTGTTTTGTGGATTTTATTCTTTCCCTTTCGGGGATTATTATTTTAATAAAGCTTTTAATCATACTACACTATGAGGTGGCATTTTTTCTTATGAGGATTTCTCTGGCGATCCCCTTCTTGGACGTGGATTAAGGTGACAAGGTGATATGGAGGAGTGACCTGGAAGTCCTGGGAGAGAGGATACCATATCGCAGTAACCACGGGATACCTACCAAGAGAACGGCATTGGGATCTTAAAGTGTCTGTCACCCCTGCAGGGGTATTGGGAGCTGGTGAGTGGGGAGCCAAAAGGGAGAGCACAGAAGTCACGGATATTCTCCTCTGTGGGCACTACAGTCACTAAAGCTTTTGGAACTTTGTCATGTTATCTATATCTTGGGAATATATCACTTTTGAATAGACTCTTGTGCATTTTTTATTTTATTCTATTATTTTCACTTAAAAAAAAAAATTTCCCTTATTATTTTATCGATTGGAATGTATTTGTCATTCACGATTGGAACACATTTGTACTCATCACACAAGTTGCATAGTAGTAGCACCTAGTGGTCACTACCTGCTATTGACCACTATTTTACACCTGTTATTATATGTGAATGTATTATAGGGGTGTTTTCATCACATGTTTTTTGGTCTCACAATTTAAAAAAAATTTTTTTAGAGTTTAATCCATTTATGAGGTTTGCACTCTGTCACCCTTTGCGTATGGCATATATTGATTAATATATTATATCCATATCAGCACTTACTGTATCACTTATATACCCCCCATAAGGGAGCGCCATACCCCCATATACATTTTAGTACTCCAAAGGCGCCTCTTAGTGAGATTGTAAAAATGTAATGATACAATTCCATTAATCCACTCACATGTAAAGACTGTGTAGTCCGGCATAGGTAAAGTCAGTATAGGCCATGTCCGTGCTCGCAAATAAAGGAAAGCCTGGTTCCTCAACGCTGCCTGCTGATGTTGTGCCGACTTCCGGGTTTCGATCGTGGATCACTGTCCAGAACGAGGCAGGGTCGGGCAGTCGAATGGATGGCTGGAGCGCAGATGAGGTAGTGGCACTGTACTGCTGTAAAGCAATGCGTTTCAGAGCATGCGCATTGCGGCGTGCTCCTTTTTCAAGCTATGGGGAATTACTGTGTTTACGGCCTATTTATGTGCTTACCTAGCACTGCCGCCTAATGGACATAATGGGTAATCCAGAAATAAATTACAATTTAAAATTCAATTGGAAGAAAATATAATAGAGATAGAATGTAAAACCTGAAGAGTTTAGATTTAAAAATAGAATTAAAAAGGCTGATATATATGCATATATACCTATATATGTCTACGTGCCTATATATTTATATTGCACACACAATGGGGAGAAATGGTCTAATAAACTACATCTTCGTCATTATTACTATCACATATCTTGTCTAAAATAAGATATATACCGTTCCAGTATATGCATCTAATAATAAAAACAAAATAAGCCATAATGAAATAAGTATTAGGGCTGATGTAGATCCTACCACAATATCTTCTTCTGCAGCTAGAACTACCATTAGTCCAGCATCTAATATTTCTCCCAGCTGTCCCATCCACCTATCCATCCCACTGTCCCCTAATAATACTAACAATACACCAATTACATTTGGTTCCAATAGAGTTCTAGAAAATTCTGCTTTTTTATCCATAAACTCCTCTCCAGCCACTCAGATGAAAAGAACGTTTGTTGGAGAGGATCCAGAGGGGGAAGAGGTAGAAACAGAAATACAAGCAAACAAAAATCAGAAACGGTCAAAATCTTCAATTTGTCCAAACATACTCTGTCCCTAGCTGAATCTCCCTGTTGAACCATGGCCAAAATTTTTCACCATCTAATAAGCCAGACCCATTCCCCCTATTCAAAGATCTCAATAGATATGTCAGAAATCTTACATTGCATAGATATTTTCATATCCAAAGTGCAAAAAACAGTAGTAACAACAATAGTTCCCTTCTAGTAGACAAGATAGATCTTCCCTGTGAAGAACAAATATTTGATTTTGATGTTGAAAACATGGAAATGTTGGAGCAACTCTATCATGATGATTCATACACCGGATTAAATCTCTTCACTCAACATCTACACACTTCACCACCGGTCATACACTCAGGATTAAAACCAAAATCGGTCTTCTTTCCATACCAATCAAAAGGCCCACATCTCACCACATTTTACAACATGGTATATTCAGATCTGAAAAAGATGTGTGCTAGTACAGAAGTAGGGACCACCAATCTTGGTAGCCTTACATCAAAAGAAAAAATAGCCCTGAAAACATTGACTGATAATAAAGACCTGATCATCAAAACCACCGACAAGGGTGGCGGAATTGTGATCCAGAATAGATCGGACTATATCGAAGAAGCAAATCGTTTGCTTGCAGATAGGTCCACCTATCGGAAACTAAGTTCTGATCCTCTACCTGAATTTCAAATAGAAATAAATTCACTTATAGATGGCGCCATTGTATCCAATATTATTAATAAAAATGTAGCTTCATTTTTGCGAAGAGATTATTATAGGACCCCATATTTTTATCACATACCAAAAATTCATAAGAACCAGACCAATCCACCAGGGAGTCCAATTATTGCTGCTATGGACAGTATTACTTCGGGATTATCAAAATACATTGACCATCATCTGCAACCTTTAGCACAAGGGTTGCAGTCTTATATTCGTGACGGAACCCATCTCCTAGACTTATTAAAATCTCATAGATGGGAAGAGCAATACATCTGGATATCTTTGGACGTGAATTCCCTGTATACCTCTATCCCCCACACTTTTGGTATAGCAGCTCTTAATCATTTCCTGTTTCAGGATCCATACATGAGTAACAAACAAGCCTCATTTATCCTGGACTGTGCATGTTAATGTTTGACACACAATTATTTTACCTTTGATGAACAATATTATTTGCAGGTGCAAGGAACAGCCATGGGGGCTAATTTTGCACCTTCGTACGCAAATTTGGCAATGGGATTATGGGAAAATAGGAAAATCTGGCAAAATAATACATTCCTTAGGCATATTATTTTCTATGGTCGATTCATAGACGACATCATAATCATCTGGGATGGGCCAGATGATGTTGTTAATGAGTTAGTTTCCCATTGCAATGATAACCGACACGGCCTTAGTTTTACACGTTATGGATAAAGACAAATTAGCCTTTTTGGATCTTGACCTGTACCATGATGGCCATGAAATACATGCTAAGAACTTTTTTAAACCCACGGCAGGAAATTCTCTATTACATTATAAGAGCTGTCATTAGAACAAATGGAAACAAAACATCCCTAAGGGGCAGTTTTGCCGGTTGCGGAGAAATTACACCAAAATATCAGATTATAAGGAACAAAGTCACTTGCTTAAAAAGAAACTCAAGGACAAGGGCTACCCAGAATCATTGGTGGATCAAGCACAAAAATATTATTTGCAATACACACCTGGAGCTCGAGAGAAAAATGATGGAGATTTTAATCAATCTGGGCGCTTCATCATTAGGTTTCACACTAAGTTTTCCAAAATGGAGGCAATTTTCAAGAAGTACTGGCCAATCCTTCTTGAGGATCCACACCTTACCAAACTACCCAAGAATTACCTATAGAAAGGCGCCCAATATTAAAAATAAAATTGGCCTAAGCAAACTAAAATCCATTAAAGAAAATGCACCGACACAGGCCCATATGATCCCACTGAAGGGCATGTTCCAGTGTAAAAAAGCTATGTGTAAAACCTGTAGTTTTGTTCAACATGGTAAAAAACATTTCTCCACAAAAGGAAAAATTTACACGCTAGAGGAATTTTACAACTGTGGCTCAGACTTTGTGGTCTATGGCCTCAGTTGTCCCTGTAACCTGATATACGTGGGACGTACCATCCGCCCTCTAAGGCAGAGATTTGGCGAACACAGAAGAAAGATAGAAGGAGGAAGGGACAAACATAGTGTCCCACGCCATTTCTGTGAATACCATAAAAAATGTACAGAAGGTCTCGAGGTATGGGTGATAGAGCAGATTCCCAAAAACCTCACTACAGCAGAGAGGTTTTATAGATTATGCGAACGAGAGACCTTCTGGATATATTCCTTAGACACTTTAAACCCAGGCGGAATTAATGAAGAACTGGAAATCTGCACCATCTTATAATAGATTAGTTCTAGAGTCACAGTAGGTACAACAACAAGCTAATCCAGTTATGTCCTAATTCTAGTATGCAGATGGTATATATAGTTATTAATTTTTGTAAACGTGTACAAGTCGACAATTCCCGATTTTCATTGGGTGGGTTATTTTTCCTGTAAGAATTGCGTAGATCGTGTCATGCAGATGTGCATGTATACTTGCAACTATGTATGTGCGTGTATATGTGCATGCTCAAAGGATTACAGGATACTCAATGGTCCTGATCTCACCCCCCTAGTCTTGTTTTTGCTCCTCTAGCCCTTCCACATATCCAAATACACTAAAATATTATTTTAGACAAGATATGCAATAGTAATAATGACGAAGATGTAGTTTATTAGACCATTTCTCCCCATTGTGTGTGCGTAATATAAATATATAGGCACGTAGACATATATATAGGTATATATGCATATATATCAGCCTTAATGCCCAAAGAAAATGGAAAACAAAATCTCAAAAAGGCTGGTAGCATACTTGAATTTTGCATAAACACATATTTTCAATTCTATTTTTAAATCTAAACTCTTCAGGTTTTACATTCTATCTCTATTATGTTTTCTTCCAAATGAATTTTAAATTGTAATTTATTTCTGGATTACCCATTATGTCCATTAGGCGGCAGTGCTACGTAAGCACATAAATAGGCCGTAAACACAGTAATTTCCCATAGCTTGAAGAAGAAGCACGCCGCAATGCGCATGCTCTGAAACACGTTGCTTTACAGCAGTACAGTGCCACCACCTCATCTGCGCTCCAGCCATCCATTCGACTGCCCGACCAAGCCTCGTTCTGGACAGCGATCCACGATCGAAACCCGGAAGTCGGCACAACATCAGCAGGCAGCGTTGAGGAACCAGGCTTTCCTTTATTTGCGAGCACGGACATGGCCTATACTGACTTTACCTATGCTGGACTACACAGTCTTTACATGTGAGTGGATTAAGGAAATTGTATCATTAAATTTTTACGATCTCACTAAGAGGTGCCTTTGTTGTTTATCTTTTGTCTTACATATTTGGAGTAGCTTCACCCCCTTGATAAGGCTGCCCTAGCAACAGAACGTATACATCTCACAAGGAGCTTTTCAGAGCTAAAAGCACTTTCTTAATGTGCATTGAGACTTACTGTTACACATTATAACCTGCGCTGCTTATTGTATTGTATTTTCTTAGAGACAGTACTCCCCCCAAGTTTTTTTTTGGGAGCTCCTGTGCCCAGTCTGCTCCCCCCATCTCCCCCCTCCCAGCCCTCCCATCCTAAACCAATCTCCCTTTGTCTTTTCATTTTCATTTTCATCTTTTCATTTTCCATCTACATATTAATGTTAATTTCTTCGTATCTCTTCCCTTGAGTCTTATTTTTTCTTCTCTTCTCATCGTTTCGGTTTAACGACTGGTTGCTACAACTGCTGTCTGTCTGTGTCTTCTGTATTCTCCAGTCTTTCCCACCAACCCGGGATTTCTACCACTGGAACATCTAGTCGATTGAAAAATTTAGCCATATCTTCGGGGAACCTTAAAATTGCGGCTCGGCCCTCTGTACGACCGATTAAGCAGGCTGGAAAGCCCCATGTATATTGAATATTGTGTGATTTAAGCTGTTTAAGTAAAGGTTTGAGGGTTCTTCTCCTGGCCAGGGTCTCAGCAACCAGATCTGGAAATATTTGTAGGGTGATCTCTATATATTTAGCCAGTTGGTTGGTTTTCATGAATGCCCTTATCTCTTCTTTGTCCTGGAAATTCTGAAATCTTGCGATGACATCTCTTGGGATGTCTCCTGCCATTTCTATGGGCTCTCTGATCCTATGGATTCTTTTGAACTTGATTTTACTACTTACACCAGATGCGCTTAGCATGTGTCCAAAAAATGTATCCATTTTTTCTTGCAGTTCTTCGCTTTCCCCTCACATTTCTGGTAGACCTGTAATCCGGACATTTTTCCTTCTATTCTGATTTTCTTGGTCCTCGATTTTATATAGTATATTCCTTTGGTCTCTCTGCATCTCAGTCATCTGTGTCTTAAGCCTTTTTATCTCGTCCCCCTGTGTGACCAACCTTTCTTCTGTATCTTCAACTCTTTTTAACCACTTCAAGACTGCCGCACGACGATGTACGTCCAAACTTTGAACGGGATATCATTGTTATGGCAGCAGCTAGCTGCCATAACCCCGGTATCCCCATTTTCGTGCGGCGGCCGGCTTTCAGATAAAAGTGGTCCCTGCGGCGGATTCACCGCAAGATCACTTTTATCGGTGGCGGGAGAGGGCCCCCCCTCCCGCCGCTTACCGGAGCCGTCGGTAGCGGCGGAGGCGATCGCGTCCTTCTCCGTGGTGTGTCTGGAGACGAGTGAGGCTAAGATGGCTCTCACTCGTCTCCATGACACTGCTGGGCGGAAGCGACGTCAAAACGTCACTTCCGTCCACGCCTCTTAAAGGCACATTTTTTCAAATGTCATTTTTCTAAATTATTTTTTTTTATTGCATTTTAGTGTAAATATGAGATCTGAGGTCTTTTTGACCCCAGATCTCATATTTAAGAGGTTCTACCATGCTTTTTTCTATTACAAGGAATGTTTACATTCCTTGTAATAGGAATAAAAGTAACACTATTTTTTTCTAAAACAGTGTAAAAATAAATAAAATATTGTAAAATAAATAATAAAAATAAAATTTTTTTTTTAAAACCCCCCTGTCCCGACGAGCTCGTGCGCAGAAGGGAACGCATACGTGAGTAGTGCCCGCATATGAAAACGGTGGTCAAACCACACATGTGAGGTATCGCAGCGACTGGTAGAGCGAGAGCAATAATTCTAGCCCTAGACCTCCTCTGTACCGCAAAATATGCAACCTTCAGAATTTTTTAAATGTCGCCTATGGAGATTTTTGAGGGTAAAAGTTTGACGCCATTCCACGAGCGGGCGCAATTTTCAAGTGTGACATGTTGGGTATCAATTTACTTGGCGTAACATTATATTTCACAATATTAAAAAAAATTGGGCTAACTTTAGTGTTGTCTTATTTTTTCATTCAAAAAAGTGATTTTTTTCCAAAAAAAGTGCGCTTTTAAGACCGCTGCGCAAATACGATGCAAAAAAAAGTATTGCAATGACCGCTATTTTATTCTCTAGAGTGTTAGAAGAAAAACCATATATAATGTTTGGGGGTTCTAAGTCATTTTCTAGCATGAAACATGTAAACACCTAAAATCCAAAACGAGGCTGGTCCTTAAGTGGTTAATACATGATTCATACCTTCATGCAGGGTTGCTATTTCTCCTTTTATTGATAATTCCAGTCTCGCGAACATTTCTGCCATTTCACCCTTTGTTGGTAACTGTTTTTTTAACTTTCAATATGTTTATTGAAGTTTAACAGGAATAAAATAACATACAGTAACAACCAAGTTGTTGGCTTATTAAGTCAAAATTCATAGTTACATAACATATGACTTGGTTAAATTGATGATAGGAAACTCCTATCCTCATATTGATTAGTGGTTCCAAATTAATAATAACTACTGCAGTAGGGAACAGACACGAAAGATACGCTCAGTATCTTTCCAAATTACTGTTCTGCTTTATTATGACGCAATTGAAGGTTTTTATGCACATGATTACGTAGGTATCACATTAATATTACAATTGTATGTTTATGGTAACAAGGGGCGTTACATAGGCAGGCTAATTCTAATCAGGACTCGAAAGAATGTAAACATGTAAAGAAAACATTATTAGTGCCGTGTGCACAATGAGGGTAGTGTGCAATACATACAAAATAGAATACAATTATATACAGAACATACAAATTTCCATTACACATAAGAACATCTTAAGAGTGATATAATAGCATTTGCATGTTGAAAGGAGCTCAGGTTGAATCGAAAGCCATATGCTTTAAGCTAGCTTATTCCCTGGGTCTGTGATAACATTTCCTTCTGGTCAGAGGTGGTGTCTCCCCATGTAGGAGGTGGTCCTAGTCAGTCTCACTGTCTTCGACCACTGTCTCATGCTGAGAGATTACCTAGAGATCACTAGATGGGGTCCTCCAACTGTGCCAGGGGGCGTTCAGCCCGCCACCCCAATGGGATCAGACTGTGGCAGATCTCAACCTCCCCCTGGTCCCGTTCAATAGGGTAGCTTTCAGACCATCTGATTGGTCATAGAATCAGGTTTCTAGGGAAGGAGAATCAGTAAAATGATTGAGGGAACAGGGTTGCCAGCATCGTCTCGACTTCTCAGCCTGTCCCAGTCTGCTCCATTTCATTAATGAGGGGAACAGTTTCCCCTTCTCATGCTTAGAGGAGAGAGGGAGCAGAGTGTCCCTTACAGAGAGAGTAGAAGAGGATGAAATAGAGGGAGGGAAGGGGGATCCAGGTTCAGCCAGTCATTCGTTTGTTATGCCTGGGCAGAGGAAAATATTGGAGTACGATGCCCAGGGTTCCCAAATAGCTTTGTATTTGCCTACTTTGTCCTAGATTTTCGCCACTATGTGTTCTTGTGCCTTTATCCAGGATATTTTAGGCTTAGCCCCCCTATAAGATATAGTGGGAGTTTTCCATGTCCTTGCGAGTGTCATTTTTGCTCCTAGGAGGATATAGAACGTTAGGGCTTATAGGTTTCTAGGGATCATTGGGATTTTGCGATTTAGGAGGGCAATGGAGGGATCTGGAGAGATGATGAAGTTTGTTATCTTCCTCAGGGTGTGAAATACCCTTTTCCAGTAAGACCTAACTCAGGGACAGGTCCACCAAATGTGGAACATTGTGCCCTCCATGTCACACCCCTGGAAGCATAGAGGGGATGCCTCTGGATAGATCATTGCCAGTCTAGAGGGGACGTAGTACCACCTGGTTAAAACTTTAACATTTGCTTCTATCAAAGAAATATTAAGGATACCTTTATATGAGCGTTGGAAAGCCTGGGACCACTCCGCTGGTGCCCATGAATGTCCCGTGTCCATTTCCCAGGCCCGGGCATATGGTGGGCTGCCCTCCCTAGCCTCCAGGGAGGAGTAGATCAGTGAAATACCTCCCCTCTGATCCATGATACTGGAGCACCATTTTTCATAAGAGGTGATTTTAGGTGGGTCTTTCTTATCTTTCCAGATTGAATTGAGGAAGTGGAGAATTTGGGTGAATCTGAATTTTTCTGAGTTGGGCATTTCCAACTGTGTCTTGCAGTGTTGCAGGCTTAGGGGACCCGATGGTGTGAGGAAGTGGCCAATGCGGAACATGCCTTTATTGGTCCACCAAGGAAACGCTTGAATGTTTAGACCCGGGGGGAACATTGGGTTGTGAAAGATATGGACCAGGGGGAGCAGGGGAGAGATCATTGAGTTTTGTTTGTGTAGTGTGCTGCATAATGCTACTGAGTGAGAGAGAGTAGGGGACATAATAGTTGGTCTGGATTTGGGGTCACACCATAGGAGGTAGTCCACAGTATTCAGGGGGACCGCTTTTCTTTCCATTGAGAGCCAGTCTGGTTTCGGGCCCCTAGTGTATGCTATGGAGATTTGGGTGAGCTGTGTGGCTTGATAGTACGACCACAAGTTTGGAAGTCCCACTTCCCCCTGTGATTTCAAACTGTATAAGACCTCCTTGGTGCATCTGTAACCTATGTTACCCCAAACAAAGCGCAGTGTTTCCTCATACAACTGCAATGGTTGTGATTGCAGTTGTATAAGGAATTATTTCCTTATAGCCATCGGGAGAGACCTAAACAGGTAAAGCATGCGCGGAAGAAGAGTCATTTTTAACTCAAGTTAACTCTGCCTAGCCAGGATAGACCACACTTCGACCACTTCTCAAGATCTTCACTACATTTACGCACCATGGAGGGGTAGTTGGCATGAAAGATGTTACTTATGTTATTAGTGAGTCTAATTCCCAAATATGGAATAGAGTCTGTCGCCCATGTGAAAGCAAAGCTTTTTAACTGGGTAATCTGTTCCGGGGGGGACCGTAACGTTAAGAGCCATGGACTTAGAAAGGTTGACCTGCAGACCTGAGACCCTACTGAGGTCCTTAAGAGTTCTGTAAATAATGGGGAAGTGAAGAGGAGAAGATTGCCCGCAAATAATGCACATTTGTGTTTCTGTTCCCCGCAGAAGACCCCCTTGATGTCTGGATTGGACCTAATTGCTATGGCCAGAGTTTCTATGGCCACCGCAAATAGGAGGGGTGAGAGCGGACATCCCTGTCTGGTCCCCTTGCCTATGGGGAAAGATTCAGAATAGTTACCCAGTAGTCGTACTTGTGCGGTGGGTGACGAGTAAAGTGAGTGGACAATACCCAAGACGTTTGGTCCGAATCCCCACCTCTCCAGTATCTCGGAAATGTAGGGCCATGTAACCGAATCGAATGCCTTATGAATGCCTTATGAAGGTCAATCGAGAGGATAAAGCCCCTCTGTGGAGGTCCACCATCCCATTGAGAGTTGAGTAAAGTTATTATATTGACTGCTCTCCTAATTTGGTCTGATCCCTGTCTCCCAGGGACAAAGCCTACCTGATCTCTGTGTATGTATGTCGCTATGAAACTTGCTATTCTATATTTTAGTCATTATCTTTATGTCGTTATTGATGAGCGAGATTGGACGATAATTACAGGCGTCGCTTGTATCTTTCCCAGGTTTGGGGATAACAGAGATATATGCAAAGTTGAGATCCCTGTCTAGGGAGGCTCCATCCCTGAGAGAGTTAAAGAACCGTGTCATGTACGGTGCTAGGCTAGGGCCAAACTTTTCATAGTAACCCGTGGAGAAGCCGTTGGGCCCTGGAGAGGAGCCCAGTTTGAGGGATTTAATGGTGTCTAACACCTCCTCAGAGGTAAAGGGGTCCTCCAAGAGTTCCCAGTGTCCTCGGGTTATTAATGGGATAGGGAGGGACTCAAGTAAAGTATCTTTGAGTGCTGGAGATGGTGGGGGGGTTAGGTTTATATAGCTCAGAGTAGAATTTCAAGAAAGTGTCCATTATTTTGGTCGGGTTTTGGGTCAGATCTCCGGTTGGGGTTCTTAGTTTCGGAAAAGCTAGCATGCAACTCTTGGAGGTCTGCCCTGTGCTCCTTCTTAAGCTTAGCAGAAAGCTGGATTAGCTTCCCTCTGAGGACTGTTTTGTGGGCAGCCCACAGCGTTGTTGGGGAAACATCAGTATTATTGTTGTCCCGAAAGTACTCTTTTATGGTCTGCTCTATTAATGTACACTAATGTCGGGTCGCTAAGAAGTGTTTCGTTGAGGTGCCACCTATAAGTCCCAGAAGACCCTGCAACTGGGCATGTGACTAGCATCACGAAGGAATGGCCCAACAGGGGGGTGTCCTTGAGCTTAGAGTCAGTGGGACCGTTTTAGAGTGTGCAAAAATTAGGTCTATCCTAGCATATGAGTTGTGGGGCACCGAGAAGTATGTTTAGTCTTTTGCTCTGGGGTTGAGCTCTTTCCATATGTCCACCAACCCTGCCTCATGAAGCAAATTAACTATTTTTATGCTCTGTTTCGAGGGTAGTTTAGGTCTGGATTTCCCTCTGGCCATTTTGTCAGAGGAGAAATCGAATGCCACGTTGGAGTCCCCTCCAATGAAGACCATCCCCCTGAAATGTTTTTGTAGAGTATGAATAAGTGAGTCAAAATATTTGGTTTGGCCCTTGTTGGGGGCATAATACGATACAAATGTGTAGGATTCCCCGTCAATGATGCCCAATATTAGGATGTATCGGCCTAGGGGATCCGTGACGACCTCCGACTGGGAGAAGTGAATGTGTTTGGAGAAGCAAATGGCTACTCCTTTTGTTTTGTTATATGCAAGGAAGAATTGAGGGTAGCGCTGGTGTAGGAAAGAAGGTCTATATGTAGCAGGGAAGTGTGTTTCTTGTAAGAAGAGGATATCCGCGTTCATGTCATGATACAGTAGGAAAATTTTCCGGCATTTTATTGGGGAGTTTAGGCCCTAAGTATTGTGTGAAATCATTTTAAAGGTGGGGGGTGGGGAATTTGTGTCAATCATGGATCAGAGAGGAGTGTAGCTGACTGGTGTATTCCTTACCATCCTTCAGCAACGACTGCGAAAGGGGGGACAAAACCAGAAGTTGAACCAATGCCCGTGCTCTAGATCAAAACATCTGTGGGTGCCTTGAGAACCTGTAGGGGTGGGAAGAGGAAGTAGAGAAGCAGGGAGGAAAAGGAGTAAAGAAGAGAGTTAGGAGGATAAAATCAAATACTTGGTAACAGTTGTAACAATATAGAATCCGGGGACCCCCTAGTCCCCCCCCACCCCGTAGAAGGAGTGGACCTGGCAACGCCCATCCTGTAACCTGAAAGATCTGGAGTACCCTGGGGAAGGGTCTCTGAATCATCCCTGAGAGGCGAACTAGGTGCCCTCTGAGACTAGTGGAGGTGCACTGGGCCCACCACGGCCCTTCCACTATCAATAAACAGTAACTTTATAAATTGAACAGAACACCCTTGGGGATAGAAACTTAGGAATTGAAGTTCAACCCCGGGCCCCCCACCCAGGTCCACCCCCCCAGACATCCCAAGGGGGGGAAGCAAGTACCTCTAAGCCCTGCCTCGGACTCACCCCACTTGATTGTGAGACCATGAGGGGGGTGTCCAGATGCCAGGAGAGACCTGTAATTACCTATGGGCCCAGAGGTGAACATCATCATAACTAGAACACTACATAACAGTGAATATATTGTAAAAGTCAACAATACAAATACATTGCAGGATAAACAGCAGGATTATCAAAAAAGATATAAGGAAAGAAAAAAAAAGGAATCAGAACAGTCAGCAAACGTCAGAGAATCAATCTTGGGCTTCCCGCCTCGCCCCCGCTGCCCTGGCAGCCTCCCCGACCGAGGGGAGCCAAATTTGCCTGCCAGCTGTTACCTGTAAGGGAGAAGGGTTAAAACAGTGCTTGGGGAAGGCTCCCGGGGAGGTAGGTTCTAGAATAGGGGCAGTTAAAGTAGAGGAAAGGGGCTGCGCCTAAGTCAAGTTAGTGGAGAACTTCTCAGTCCAGAGCCCTGGTATAGGAATGCAAGCGGGCCATTCAAGTTGACAGAGTTTCTTTAGACCACTTAGAATGTTGTTGTAGCCAGGTGGGTTGTAGAGGGCTTACAGGAGGTGGTCTCTTTGAGGACAAGGGGGTACCTTTGTTGGGGAGAGGAGGGAGAAGCTCCTGGGAGAGCAAGCCCAGGTAGAGCAAAAGACGTTCGCCTTCCACAAAGGACGAGAAACCATAGCTTTTGTTGTGGTAAGAAAAATTTAGGCGGAGAGGGAAGGACCACCTGTAAGCTATCTCCTTCTGCTGTAGGATCTGGAGCAGCGGTTTAAGTGATCTCCTTTTCTGTAGCGTGTAGGGTGATAGGTCGGCAAAAATCTGACCAATGTGGCCAAGGATAGTGAGGGCAGTGGTTCCTTCGATTTCCTCATCACCTCCTCCTTCACTGAAAAAAAATGAGGTTTGACTATAATGTCTCTGGGGAGTCCGTCTGATTGAGGGGGCTGCAGCGTCCTGTGAGCCCTGTCAAGTTCCAGGTGGTGGTCAGCGATACCCGAGATAAGCCCCGTGATGAGGGCCTTGACAGCCTGCCGTGTGTCTTTTACTGATTCAGGGAGCCCTCTGATCCTGAAGTTGTACCTTCTTGACCTGTTCTCCAGGTCATCGATCTTTGAAATGACGGTTTCTAGTTGGTCCTGCAGGTCTTGAATCTTGACTGAATTTTGGTTTATTTTGGCAACTGCTTGATCTGACTATTTTTCTATGGCTTCTATCCTTGTCCCCAGATGCTGCAGATCTGTGTGTATTGATAAGTTGATTTGGGCTGCATTTAAAGCAAGTCCTCTGGTCAGCATCTGTGAGAAAGCTGCCATCATGGATGGAAAGTCAGTGGGAGCTGGAGCGGAGTCATAGCTATCCACCTCACAGCCAAAAAAGCCTGAGGTGGGGTCTTGCATAGGTGTGGTAGGCATCTCTGGCAGTGATCTCCCCAGTGGGGATTCAGTGCGTGTACCTGGTGGGGACGGGGGGCCATGTCCTGGTCTGCTATTGATTCCTCTGCTGCTGCCTCCGTGTATCCCTCTTGTGGAGCAACCACCATTTTGGCATAGCTGGGTGGGCCCGCAGCGGAGCCCATCTGGCGAGCGAGGCTTCTTCTGGCTGCTCCTGAGGACATCCATCAGTTCCCGGGTCGTTCCCCCAGCTGTATGTCCCGGTGCGGTGGTCAGTCGGGCACTCTGTTCGCTGCAGCGGGCAGTTGTAGGGCCATGGTGGTGCGGAGCTCTAAGAGGTCGCGGCCATCTTAGGAGCTGCCGCGCATGCGCCTTTTGGTAACTGTTTTTTTGTCTAGGTTCCATTATAGCTTTTTCCTCTGGTGCCTCACTTCTCCCTGTGGGGTTATCTAATTCTTCTAACTGTTTTCTCAGTCCGTTCTTTTGTATATCCTATTGATCTTCTCTCAGTTATATATATATTTTTTTTTCAGGTTGACGTTGTGATTCGGCTGTTAACTGTTTTAATACGTTTCCATTTTAGGGGTCTTATACAGTCCCTTGAGTACCCCCCATAGTCCGTGCTCCCTTTATTTATGTCCGGGAGATTTTTTGCATGTACCAAGCACCCCGCCTGTACGGCTACCATCCATTCGGGCACATATACTTCGCCTCTCAGCCCCTTGCTATTCATAAGCTGTTTTCCATCTGCTGTCTGGCCTCCACTTTCATCTGTGCTCGCGATAATCCTTTCCCTTAACTATATGGGCTGTTCACAGTCCTGCTTGTGCAACGTCAGTGTGCGGCCTGTATGGTCTGTATACACTCCTTGCAATCAATATAACAGTCACTATGCAGTCTATGCAGTCTCTATGCCCACATGTGTGTGCTTGTTATGCTAAAGCCACAGGATTCCTTAATCTGACCATTGTGCTGTAATTACTTCTATATCGTCCTTATTCCTACAATCTAGGGATAGGACTTGGTATATGAACAAAGCCCAATTGACTAATAAGTCATACTGCTTTGACATTCAACTTTCCCTAAAGGACTATCTTCTGCATAATGCCATACCTGATATATTGCCTGTTCTTTTTTGGGGAGCCCACAAACCTGTTATCAGGGGAACTTGTATTTAGGTCTCCTCTCAGATTAATCGTGATAAAAAAATGTGGTTACAGCAGCTAGAGTCCGAATACAATGACCTATTTTTTCGTTTCCAATCCCACCCCTCGGACCAAAATAAACTTCTTCTGGAAAAATCGAAAATTGAACTAGACTTACTGCTAGCTGAGTCGGATGAGAAAGCCCTTCGCAGGTCTCATCACATGGTTTACACCAAGGCTAATAAGCCAAATACTTTCTTGGCTCTTCGCCATCGTCGACTTGATCAGTTTTGCAAGCCAATTAGACTCTCAAAAGATTTATACTCAAGTAACCCTATGAAGGTACTTTCTGAATTCCGGAAACGTCTTTCACAATTATATGCAGCTAAGCCTGCTTTTACTGCTGATCAGACGGACTCCCTGTTTCTTGACTTGGATATGCCTAAACTCTCAGATGCCAACTGAGAGTCATTGGAACGAATGGTATCGGTTGAGCAAGTTTCGAAGACTATTAAATCCCTTATACCCCATAAAAAGCCAGGCCCAGGCGGCTTTCCAGCCACTTATTATAAAAAGTTTGTGGGTAGCCTACTGGCAAATGCCTTTAATGCCTTGGTGCAGCAACCTGCCCTCGGCAGTAAGACACTGACTGCTATTATTTCAATGATACCCAAACCTAATACAGACACTACAGCCTGGTCGAACTACCAGCCTATTTATTTGTTTAATATAGATATCAAACTATTAGCTAAGATAATTGTCAGCAGACTAAAACCCATCATTGGGAACTTAGTCCACAAAGATCAAGTGGGCTTCATTCCAAGTCAACAATCTGGTGACAATGTCTGTAGAGTCATTCTTATGCAACACCTGGCTTGCTCCCGCATGATCCCCATGCATCTACTATCACTCGATATCAGAAAGGCATTTGATACGGTTTCTTTGACATACATGCAGTACATTTTGCAGAAATGGGGTTTTACCCCAAACCTTATTAATTGGATAGCTTCCTTATAAGCACGCCCCCAAGCATATATCAGATATTTCGGCTTCTGCTCAGAAAGGTTTTTGATAGCTCGGGGAACTAGGCAGGTTTGCCCCCTCTCCCCCTTGATATTCACCCTCGCCATTGAACCATTGGCATTGTTAATTTGTGCCTATCTAGATATTAGGGATATTGAGTTGGCCTCCACCCATCACAAACTATTTGCAGACGATGCCCTGTTGTTTATTACCTCCCCACAATTAACCTTGCCGAACTTGCTCAAATTATTGGACAGATTTGCCCAAATGTCGGGCTTAAAAGGTAATAACCATGAATCTAAGCCACCTAATGTGTCCCTGTCCATCTATACCACACAAATTACCTCCCCATGCTTTCCCATCTTACATCCTTGATGGCTAGCTGGCATTCCCTATGCGTCTCATGGCGGTCAAGATGATCCTACTCCCCAAAATCCTTTACCTCTTTAGAGTTCTCTCCATTTCATACCTTCATACTTTTTTCCGAGTCCTCCAACGTCGTGTTCATGAGTATGTCTGGGGCTCCACCAAACCTAGGGTCCCCAGATCTATTCTTCAAAGGGGTAAATTGCCAGGTGGCTTGGGAGTGTCTAATTTCCTCAAATATTACCAAGCAGCCCAGCTGGCCTAATTGACACTCTATCATGCTACGGATAAAGTGCCTATATTGGTGGGATTGGAGGCTGTAGAATTAAGCCTGGTGTAGGTTCCCAATATCCTCTGGGTACGTCGTAAAGACTGATGGCCTTTAACCAATTCCGTCACACAACACTTTCACTCCCTATGGGATAAACTAAAGCTCCCCTTTAGGTTAATCTCACCCCACAGCCTGTTAGTTTCTTTTTATCATCATCCAGCCTTCTATCCTGCCTATTCTGACCCAGCTTCATTATGGCACTCTTTATACTTAACCATCTAATCAACTTGACCACTGACTCAGGCCTAAAATCTTTCCCTGTTTTCCAAGAACAAGCTAGTCTTTCCTAAATGGAATGCTTTCGATACCTTTGAATTTCCCATTTTTTTGCTATGTATACTCATACCTGTTCATCCCTTACCAGCTTGTCTCTATGAGGGCATTTGTAATTGACCCGCATGCCCAGGCCTTATCAATAAACTTTATTCTCATCTTAACTAATCTCCCCCAGGGCTGCCCTCTTATGCTTCTAAATGGGCCTCTGACCTAGAGGTGCAGTTGGAACATGAGGACTGGGATGGAGTCTGGGCAGCAACCAAGTCCTCTTCACAAAATATGCTAGCAGTGGAAACCAACTATAAGGTTTTGCTCTGGTGGTACTTGGTCCCAGCAAGAATCTCAAAATACCTACCTGGTTACCCCTCTGAGTGCTTTTGTGGATGAGGAGAGCTGAGCACACATGTCCCTATTTGGTGGACTTGCCTGATCGTGCGGTTGTTTTGGGCTGAAATTTTCAAGATGGTCTCAGTATTGCTTAAACAAACCTTAGAACCTGATCCTGTCATCACTCTTCTGAACCACTGTGCTCAGCAACTTATGACTGCCTTTAAACAAACCATAGCAAAGGTCTGGAGGACCTCGGTACTCGAGCTTTGATTCATGGCAAAATTGAAGCCACCATACTAGATAAGATCCCTAAACACCGTAGGGTCTGGCAACCTTGGGTGGACTGCTATCTTCCGCCTGCCTTTGATTCTTCACTCCTCTAACACTGACAACCGAGGCCTATTTAGGACTGTTCATTGTGTCCATCAGCTGGCTCAAAGGCTGACCTCCCTCCCCTGATTCTTCTCTTCTCTTTCCCCATTCTTTCCTCCTCTCTTACCATCTACTTATCTTTTTCTTTATTATTATTTTTTCTCTTATAAGTGCTAGGGGTATTGTCCTCTTTCTACTGGTGCCTCATGACATTGGATCACCTGATGGCGTTTTAGTTCCAGGCGCATAGACTTTTGTAATGTGTGTTTTTGGAGGACCTTAACCTCCGTGTTCTCTATACTCATAACTAAAGCTATGTGTTCCAATGCACAGTAGCACTCTTTTGTTTATACTCATTTTTATAGCTGTGAGGTTATTTGTGAACCTACATATTTTTGTTATTACCAGCGCTTCTAACTCTATTGATGTTATGTATCCCCTTAAGAAGTCATGTGGGCGTGTTGTAACACGTAGGGCACAAACGGAGGTATACCGGAAGTGATGCTAGTAAGAATACCTTGGTAGTCGTGGATTTTTGCCGGTTTTCTGCTTTTAAATGTGAGTTTTAGCTGTTTTTTTCTTAATAAACTTGTTTGAACGTTAATACACTATGAGACTATTCTTTTTTTTTTTTTGAAAATAGTTTTTATTCAGAATTTTGTCAGTTTACGAAGATATACATCACATTTACAAGTTACAGGAGATATCGTAAACTGGGTTAATAAAAGAGAATAAGAGAAAATAAAACCAAACAATAGAGGTTAACAGATACATATAGTTTGTTGTTCAGTACTATAATTTAATTATGAGGAATAGATCAAGGCAGGAGAGACCATGTATCTCCGCCAGCCACCCCATTGGGAACTAACTGTGGCACAGCGGAGGCATAGCCCCTACATGTCTACATGTCCACATCAGTATTAATCATTTTATATCTGTTAGTAGTTATATAACAAGAGCGTATAGCTCATAACTAGATAAAAAGTAACTCTTATGTAAATTATACAGGATCAATTCAGAAACCATATGGAAAGGGAAGGCCAAGGTTCTAGGTGAGCAAAAAAGTTTGATGTTATGCACTCTATTGGTAATGAGTAGTGTCATGTTGGATTGCGATGGGTGTTGTACCAATTAATCCTGTGTTGCCAGCATGGGAGAAAAATATCGTACTTTCCACTAATTGATGCTAACATCCTTTCATAAGTGTAATGCAAAGATAATGTATTTACCATTTCTTCTATATCAGGTGGATCCAATGATCTCCATTTTCTTAGGATCACTAATTTAGCAGCTAGGAATAAGTGAGTAGTAAATTGTCTATACAATGGTGGGATATATTCTATGCCTATATTTAGGATGGCCAATGAAGAGGTGTTAGTTATGTTGAGATTTGTTGTTTGACGTAGGATGTTGAAGACGTGGGACCAATATGAGGTCAGGTGTTTACAATCCCATAGGATGTGGTAGATAGTGCCCGGGTGCCCACAATTCCTCCAACAAGTGGAAGGTGGGGAGCGGTCAAATTTAGCTAATCTATAGGGTGTTAAATACCATTGTTGTGTGATCTTATGTGAGAGTCCCCAGAGGTTGGTGCTCTTGGTGGCTGAATGGATATGTTGTAAAGCCTTGTGCCATTGTTGTGGGGAAAAGGAGTCATTGAGATCTCTTTCCCACGCTAACATGGAGTTTGTTTTGGTAAATATACTTTTATGATGAAGATAAGTATAAAATAATGAAATACCTCCCTTACGAGGTAGCTTGGCATTTGAGTACACATGAATTTGCCAGAATATCTTGTATTGGATGTCATGTGTTTTGAGATAAGAGGCAATTTTGAAGTGTTGAAATCTGTCTGAAATAGGTAGGTCATAGGATTTTTGTAGATCATCAAACAATCTAGCATTAAGGCCAGAGTGCACATCTGAAACCCATTGTATTCCTTTCTCTATCCATTTAGCCACGGGTATATCTGGGATCAATAGAGCCAGTGTTGATAGAGGGATTGACAGGGATATGGTGGGGGATGATCTAGATTTGGTAGTTATCAATGTCTTCCATGAGCTTAGTGTCGCTAGAATCGGGAGAGAGAGGTCAGAAGGTTTGGATTTAAGATGCACAAAAGCCAACAAATAATCATAAAGGTTGCCACATGGTATTGTGGATTGTTCAATAGCGCACCAAAGCGGTGGTTGGTGGTGGGGAAACCACCCTCTTAATTGTGCTAGGATTGCAGCTAAATGGTAGTCAGCAAAAATCGGTAGGCCAACGCCCCCTGCTGTTTTTGTTTTACGGAGATTGGTTAGCACGCTTCTGGCTTTTTTACCTTCCCATAAGTATCTAGAAAGTGTGGATTGTAAAGTTTTAAAGTGCTGTCGAGGAGCTGGAATAGGAACTGTACGAAAAATATAGAGTATTTGTGGCAGGATTTGCATTTTAAAGGCGGCCAACCTACCTGACCAAGACAATGTGTGTTTGCTTATGGATTGTAAGTTCGTATTTAAAGAGCGTATCAAAGGAAGGTAATTAGCAGCATGAAATAGTTGCGTAGGGCGGGACGTTAGTTTAATACCTAAATAAGTTATTTCATGGGAGTCCCAGATATACGGGTATCTGTTTTGCAAAAGTAATCTATCGTTTGCCTTTACTCCAAGATCCAATATGTAAGATTTGGTTTCGTTCACTTTGTAGTATGATATTAAACCATATTCGTGTAGTAAATGAGACACGTGTTGCAGAGAAGACACCGGATTTGTTAACATGAGGATTACATCGTCTGCGAAGAGACTGATGACATGTTTGTGATGATTAATAGGAAAGCCTTGTATATTAGGGTTTTGTCTAATGCTGGACGCTAGTGGTTCCATTAAGAGGTTGAAAATGAGTGGGGAGAGGGGACATCCCTGGCGGGTGCCATTTGTGATCTTAAAAGGTTTAGATAGCATACCTGAAGTGTATACTCTGGCTGATGGTGTAGAATATAGGGATAGTATGGCAGATAGCATGTGACCCTTAAAACCAAATTTTTCCAAAGTGCTTGCAAGATATGTCCAATGTACTCTGTCGAACGCCTTCTCTGCATCCAGAACAAGAAGCAGAGAAGGCGTCCCTGTCTTCCTGGCCATATGAATCACATCTATTAATCTTCTGGTAGCGTCAGATGTTTGTCTGCCTTTGGTGAATCCACATTGGTCAGGGTCAATTATAGTGGGGAAAATGTCAATGAGCCTTAACGCTATCATTTTAGCATAAAGCTTCAGATCAGTATTCAGTAATGAAATCGGTCTAAAGTTTTGAGGAACATCCGGTGTCTTCCCTGGTTTAGGCAGCGTAACTGTCAAAGCCTCTAACATCTCAGAAGGAAAAGAAGATGAGACAGCAGCGGCCTCAAACACCCTGAGGAGATGAGGACCTAAACATTGTTTAAAATTCCTATAATATTCCCCTGTCAGGCCATTTGGTCCTGGTGATTTATTTGTAGGTAGGGTGTCAATAACTTTCAGTAACTCAGATAGTGAGAAGGGGGAATTCAAGACTTGGATTTGAGAAGTGGATAGACTAGGTAGATCAATATTTTTTAGGAAATCATTTATGGCGTTTGTGACGGTTGGTTGAGAAGATTGTCTTGATTTAAATTGTATAGGGAACTGTAGTATTCACTAAAAGCATTGGCAATACTTTGAGGGTCAATCACTTTTTGTTTGGAGGAGGGGCTTAGGATGTAAGGTATTTTATTTTTGTAGCGTTGACCTTGTAATTTGCGAGCCAATGCTTTCCCAGCTTTGTTACTAGTCGAATAGTATGACATTTTGAGTCGTCGTTCCTTTTGCTCAAAGGAGTGGAGTAGTTCTAATCTGAGATCATGTCGAAGAATAGTTAGTTGTTTACTAATCTGGCGTGTAGGATTTTTTTATCTAGGTCCTCTAGGTATTTGATATCTGCAAGGATGATGTCAAGCCACCGCTGTCTCTGTCTCTTAAGTTTTGAGGTTAATTGAATAAATATTCCTCTAATGTATGCCTTGTGAGCATTCCATAAAACAAACGGATCATTAGTGGAAGGGGAATTGATCTGGAAGTAATCAGACAAGTGGTTCTCTAATATTTTTTTAGTGGCTGGTGATTGTATTACTTGAGGATTTGCGCGCCAGAGGTATGCCCCATTAGTAGGGTATTTATCCCCAAGTGTCAGGAGGATAGAGGCATGGTCCGACCACGTAATGTTATTTATTTAAATTTGAGATACTTTTTGTAGCAACCACTTGTCCATCAAGACCAGATCGATCCTCGAATAAATACAGTGTCTATGAGAATAAAATGTGAAATCTCGTTCACTAGCGTGCATCGCCAGCAATCGAATAAGTCATGCGATCGTAGGAAAGCATGTAGAGAAGGAGATTTTTGTGAACAGGTCGAGGTAGAGTCCATGTGTGGGTCAGGAGTAATATTAAAGTCTCCACAAATTATAAGGGAACCTTTTTGAATTTTTTTAACCTTTTTCATCAAACTATTGAGGAAGTGAATTTGTTTGGTATTAGGAACATACACATTCACCAGAGCATAACGGGTGGAATTGATATCGCATACAAGTATGAGGTATCGGCCCGCTTCGTCAGATATTTCGGAGTGAAGTTGAAACGATATAGAGTCTTTAATAGCCACCATAACTCCTCTCTTTTTCGCTTTCATACTGGAGAAGAAGTAGTGTTGGAAATTTCTGTGAGAGCAGTAAGGTGGGGCTGCTTGATGGAAGTGTGTCTCTTGAGCACATAGAATATCGCATTGGGAAGAGTCAACTTCTTTCCAAAGAGATGCTCTCTTGGCTGGATGGTTTAAGCCATGGGCTTTGATGGATAATATTTTAACTGGCATGAGGCATGTTGGAGGGTATGCTAAATGTCAAGGTTTTATAGTACTCACGGCCGATGAATGATTGCGGTGCCAGGCTGGTTTTGCCTCTAGAATATCCCTTGAAGCGGACAGTTGGAGTGCAGATGTTGTAGGTTACTTTCCATAATATCGCAGGTGAGCATGGTTCTGTAGAAAGTTGTTGATCCATAAAAACAGCAAAAAACAAAGAACAAAACAAGTTAGAGGGAAAAAAAAGAGAGGTTACAGGGTGATAGGAGAATCCACAGGGGGATGCTTGATCCATAAGCACTGTTCAATAAGGTTGAGGGGTTTTGGAAAAATTTCCAAGTGTGCCTGCAGTGTAGACATAAAGATCAAGTAAAATTAGTAAAATGAGTAGGAGCGATCAGACATTTAAGCATGCTTTTTGTCGCTTTTTTTCCTTTTCACTACCTGCCATTCTGCCTGCATGTATTGAGGAGGGTCAACCTGTATAGGAGATGGTGATGCTTCCATCAAGATTCCCCATTGCCTGAGGATATGCAGACCTTCTTCCATAGTGGAGACCGTGGTGGTCGTGCCGTTATGTGTGATTGAGAGCGTAGCCGGATACTTCCACCTGTGAAGTATGCGATGGTTACGGAGCGCCTTAGTAATGGTGGCTAAATTACGGCATTTCTGGAGGGTATGCCTTGACAAGTCAGGGAGTAGCTGAAGAGATGCATACTGAGGCGGGCGCTGATCGGGGTTGCGGAATGAAGCCAAAATGGTTTCTTTCATTTTATAAAAGTGGAGCCTCAGTAGAACATCTCTGGGTACATCATCGGGTAAAAAGGACGGTTTCGGTATTCTATGTACCCTATCTACCGTGAGCTCCAATGCAGATGTTGCAGGGAGCAGCGCCATGAATAATTCTTGGACATATTTCGGTAATTGCAGCGCAGAGATAGATTTAGGAATGCCTCTTATTTTGAGGTTATTTCTTCTGGATCGGTCTTCAAGGTCAGACAATTTATCTTTGATCCAGGAAATGTCATCAGAGTGAATGGCATGAGCATCCACCATTTTGTTGAAAGAGGATGCATGAGAGACTAGGGTATTCTCAATTTGGTCCACCCTCCCTCCTAGAGCCTGTACTTCAGCTTGGCACTTTTGTACTGTCATCAGCATATCTTGATGTAGGGATGCCCTTAGGGACATTAGCATCTCTTTAAGGACAGTGTCTGATATAGGTCGTCCTGTAGTGGGGAATTCCTCTATTGGATCTGAGGCGGCTGAGGCCTGGGCATGTGAGGGGGTATGTGCTCTCACCTCCATAGCTTGCTGCGGTTGATTTCCCTGTGGAGAAGCCGTCCTCTGCCTGGATTTAACAGGGCTTCTTGTAGTGGGGGTGGATGCCGCTGAGGACGATCCGCTTTGCTGGGTCTGTGAATCGGCGCTGTTTAGGCCGGGCAGACAGCTCGTGGATGCGGCCTGCTGCGGTTTTCGTTTCGGCTGGGCGCCATTTTGGTTAGGCCGTGCTGAGGCGGAGAAATACTCCGGCAGCTTGCTGAGCTGCGGCGGAGGGTCCTTTCGTCTCCGCGGCATCCCTGTGTATATACGGGACTCTGATGGGTCGGATGGCGGCGGATGGCACTAGCGATCGCTCCGATGGCAGTGGATTCCCCCGGTGGTGTGGCGGAGCTCGGGAGCTAAGCTGCCATCTTCGGGCTCGGACGCCACGCCCCCGAGACTATTCTTTTTTATACACTCATACCTGGAGGATATAGGAAAGGACCCTGTAGGAACACTACAGAATCTACACTACCATTACAGAGAGTTGAGTGTTGGGAAAATATAGAGAGCACCCCCAGAGGTGACACGACCACATTACATCACTTCTGAGAGATATCAATATATGCTATATACCAATCATATCTCAGGTGAGAGGCTAGAGAGCACAGAGGTGACACGGGAAGACAGGGAAAAAGTCACCCATTATTATGGATGTTCACAAGCAATGGTGAAGGGATACATCACAAATATTCATTATAGACTATAGTAAGGATGCATTCTACTGAAGGAATGTTACGTTTGTTTCACAGATATTACTATATTTTTTCAGCTTGTGTGTGAATTTATTTTTGTCCATACTTGAGACACGGTAATATTGTTTATAATGGAGAACGTTATGCACCTAAACACCACGCCAATTGCCAGATAACGGACGTGGTCTACTTCCTCCTGTGTGACTGTTCTTGTTTTTATGTAGGCAAGACGATCCAACAGTTCTGCCGTTGGCCTACCGACACATTGTGTCAATGAAAACGTGCAATCCCAGTCTTCCACTGGGTAGGTATATCACAGAATTACATGATGGTGTCACCCCGAAAATATCCTTCCTTATTTTGTATAGGATGCATTCCCAATTACAAATACAAGGTGGTGACACAAACAAACTACTTTTACAGTCAGAACAGAGGTGGATATTTTGCTTAAATGCGACTAAACCACCCGGCCTGAATGGAACGATGTCTTTAAGGCCCTTTCTGGACGGTTTCTCCTCGGAAGGATCCAAGTGGGAAACCCCTGAATAAGTTGGGCTCCCTTTGACCAACTGTAACTCTTTGATACATTTGGTCATAGCTGGACCCCTTGCTCCTCGCTAAAGTGTGCGGTATATATCTTTTTCCCCTCTTTTCTAAATGGCTTTCCAATTATCTGATCTTGGATTATATACCATGCATGTTATATTTTGTGTGCAATTGCTAATTTCTTGTTGTTTATTGTACTATCAGTGTATAATTGCATATGATTGTTTTGGTCTTATGTTGTCCATCCATCCAGGTATCTGGGTGATCGGTGCGCTGCACCTACTGAGAGGCCATGTATTCCACAGGTGGGTGGGGCTATCTCTGTTTACATCCTCTCTCCCCGTCATCCCTGCAGCTTCCACTCAGTGCAGGGGGGGTCGTGGCATGCCTTTTGATGTGCCCGGCCTCCCATATCTCCGGCAGTCTGTTGTCTTGGTCTCCATGGCGACGGACGTGTCAGGTCGCGAGACCTTGCCGTGGGATGACACTTCCGGGATGTCACACTGGCCCCACCTTCCACAGAGCAGCGTGACATATGCATGCCAGGTGACGCCCCCTCAGGACGCCGCTCCTTCTCCATCTATCAGGTGGTGTGTCGGAGATTGCACCGCGCGCCGCTGTACTCGGGGGGCACCTCTCCAATGGCAACACATCGTGTTCGGCACCTCACTCCCAGTCCAATTAGCCTATCATGTAGCCACATTGGATATGCCTCATATATTTAAAAAACAGCTGTCACCCAGTATCCTCCTGCTTGCAGCATACCACAGACACTCTGGGGCAGGAGGTGCATCTAGGTAAGTTATTCCCTGACCTGCTGCTATCACTATTAGGTCTACCTGTATGGGCTCATTATGAGAACCTAACCAACACTCTATACCTTTTTGTGTTTTCCTTTCCCAGATCTTTAAGTCCTCTCCAATGCTCCTAAAGGAGGCTTGTGATCTAGCCCACTTTATACCTAATAAGGACTTTTTAAGGTGCCCCTGCTGCTGGTTCTGTGGATATACAGTTGAGAGCTGGCAATCTGGGTAGGTATTATTTTACCTGCAAGATACTGTCTCTCACATTTGTACCAGCTTCTCAATGTACTTAGTGGAGTTCACTAGCCAACTTAACTACTATGGACCTTTATTTATATATATATATATATATATATATATATATATATATATATATATATATATATATATATATATATATATATATTTTTTTTTTAACACAGTCTAATTTATCCCTATATATATATTTTTTTAGTGACTGGGACGATACGTGGACCATCTCTTGTGAACTGGTCCTGTCCTACTTCCCTACAGAGTGGGAACCTGTGCTGTTGGAGGTGCACTTTGTGGAACTGCTTTGACATTTGGGGACCCCTGTACACCTTGGGGACTCTGTCCGCTCTTTGGGGCCTCTTTCTGCCGCTCTGGTCCATTTCTGTTTCCTCCGTCTTCTTTTTTCTGGTCCCAGCTTTCATCTTTACCCCTCTCTTGGCCTCTTGGGGTCTGCACCTGATCGATACCCCCTTTGGATACCTTGGATGTTCTCAGAAAATTCCCTTATCAACACATATGGTCAGTACCCATACCCCTATTTGACATATGTTCAGTAATTCAATTACCATATATATGATCTTTTAGGACTGATATTGGAAGTACAGTAAACTGTTTAAATGCGTTGTATCTGTTTACAAACCTTGTCCTTTCTCTTTTCTGACCATAGATGTAAATCTTTGTGACCACATTTGTTACCCCTGAAGAAGAGGCTGATCCCCCCAATACCTCAAAACGCTGGGTTTTGTCTATTTGTCAATATACAATAGAGTTGGTCTATGTTACATATTCTCATATCCATGAATTTGCATCTATTTTAATGTTTATTGTGTTATGTCATAGGTATCATGTTGTATCTTTTTTCTATAATAAATACTCTTTTTTTAACTACTACTTTTCTACTTTATATATTAATATCCAGGGCTTTTTTTCTCAGAGAATAGGTGCAGGAACTCACCTTCCCCAGCCAACTTCCAACCACGCCCCGAGGAGAGACATAAATCAACATTAAATAATCGGCGCTTTGCACAAGATGCAAGAGGTACAAGGTACCGCACTCAGGAGCGAATAACACAGAGGGCTCTGGAGTGCATACTGTGCAGTGCTGAGGTGTGTGTATCACACAAGGCACAGAAACAAATCAGCACAAGTGATTTACATATTCCTTCCCAAGGTAACCATCTATTCCACACCTCTGTACCCCTGTCCACAGCTCACCTCTACAACCCTCGTTCATATCTTACCTTCTCTTCCCCTTGTCCACAGCTCATCTCTTCTCCTTGTCCACAGTTCACCTCTTCTTCTGTCCACAGCTCACCTCTTCTCCTTGTCCACAGCTCACCTCTTCTTCTGTCCACAGCTCACCTCTACAGCCCTCGTTCATATCTTACCTCCTCTTCCCCTTGTCCACAGCTCATCTCTTCTCCTTGTCCACAGTTCACCTCTTCTTCTGTCCACAGCTCACCTCTTCTCCTTGTCCACAGCTCACCTCTTCTTCTGTCCACAGCTCACCTCTTCTCTTCTTCTGTCCACAGCTCACCTCTTCTTCCTCAGTCCACAGCTCAAATCTTCTTTTCCTTGTCCAAAGTTCACCTCTTCTTCTGTCCACAGCTCACCTCTTCTCTTCTTCTGTCCACAGCTCACCTCTTCTTCCTCTGTCCACAGCTCCCCTCTTCTTCCTCTGTCCACAGCTCTCCTCTTCTTCTCCTTGTCCACAGCTCACCTTTTCTTCTCCTTGTCCACATCTCACCTTATCTTCCTCTGTCCACAGCTCACCTCTTTTTCCTCTGTCCACAGCTCACCTCTTTTTCCTCTGTCCACAGCTAACCTCTTCTTTCTCAGTCCACATCTCACCTCCTCTTCCCCTTGTCTACAGCTCACCTCTTCTTCCCCTTGTTTACAGCTCACCACTTCTTCCTCTATCCACATCTCACCTCCTCTTCCCCTAGTCTACAGCTCTCCTCTTCTTCCTCTGTCCACAGCTCACCTCTTCTTCCTCTGTCCACAGCTCACCTCCTCTTCCCCTTGTCTACAGCTCACCTCCTCTTCCCCTTGTCTACAGTTCACCTCCTTTTCCCTTGTCCACAGCTCACCTTCTCTTCCCCTTGTCTACAGCTCACCTCCTCTTCCCCTTGTCTACAGCTCACCTCCTCTTCCCCTTGTCTACAGCTCACCTCCTCTTCCCCTTGTCTACAGCTCACCTCCTCTTCCCCTTGTCTACAGCTCACCTCCTCTTCCCCTTGTATACAGCTCACCTCTACTTCCCCTTATTCACAGCTCACCTCTTCTTCCTCTGTCCACAGCTCACCTCCTCTTCCCCTTGTCCACATCTCACCTCCCCTTCCCCTTGTCCACAGCTCACCTCCTCTTCCCCTTGTCCACAGCTCACCTCCTCTTCCCCTTGTCCACAGCTCACCTCCTCTTCCCCTTGTCCACAGCTCACCTCCTCTTCCCCTTGTCCACAGCTCACCTCCTCTTCCCCTTGTCCACAGCTCACCTCCTCTTCCCCTTGTCCACAGCTCATCTCTTCTTCCCCTTGTTCACAGCTCACCTCTTCTTCCTCTGTCCACAGCTCACCTTTTCTTCCTCTGTCCACAGCTCACCTCCTCTTCCCCTTGTCCACAGCTCACCTCCTCTTCCCCTTGTCCACAGCTAACCTCCTCTTCCCCTTGTCCACAGCTCATCTCTTCTTCCCCTTGTTCACAGCTCACCTCTTCTTCTTCTGTCCACAGCTCACCTTTTCTTCCTCTGTCCACATCTCACCTCCTCTTCCCCTTGTGCACCTCTCACCTCCTCTTCCCCTTGTCCACAGCTTACCTCTTCTTCTTCCCCTTGTCCACGGCTCACCTCTTCTTCCCCTTGTCCACTGCTCACCTCTTCTTCTCCTTGTCCACAGCTCACCTCTTCTTCCCCTTGTCCACAGCTCACTTCTTCTTCCCCTTGTCCACAGCTCACCTCTTCTTCCTCTGTCCACATCTCACCTCCTCTTCCCCTTGTACACATGTCACCTCCTCTTCCCCTTGTACACATCTCACCTGCTCTTCCCCTTGTACACATCTCACCTCCTCTTCCCCTTGTCCACAGCTCACCTCTTCTTCCTCTGTCCACAGCTCTCCTCTTCTTCTCCTTGTCCACAGCTCACCTCTTCTTCTCCTTGTTCACATCTCACCTCTTCTTCCTCTGTCCACAGCTCACCTCTTTTTCCTCTGTCCACAGCTCACCTCTTTTTCCTCTGTCCACAGCTCACCTCTTCTTTCTCAGTCCACATCTCACCTCCTCTTCACCTTGTGCACATCTCACCTCCTCTTCCCCTTGTCCACAGCTCACCTCCTCTTCCCCTTGTCCACAGCTCACCTCTTCTTCTTCCCCTTGTCCACAGCTCACCTCTTCTTCCTCTTGTCCACAGCTCACCTCTTCTTCCCCTTGTCCACAGCTCACCTCTTCCTCCCCTTGTCCACAGCTCACCTCTTCTTCCTCTGTCCACAGCACATCTCTGTACTCCTGTCCAAAGTTCACCTTAGCACCCCCACAACTATCCTTTGTACGCCCTGTCACCAGTTTAACTCTGCACGCCCCAGTCCTCCCCTATGTTGCTTCTCTGCACAACCACCCCTTCCCCATTTTCCCACCAGGTCTCACTTGCGAAAATCCCCCCCCCCAGTGCTTACCTCTGTACAACCTGCCCCCAGCTCTCAATATTTACCGCTTTTTCATAAATCCCCCCCCAACTCTTTACAGCTCTCTTCTCCACAGATCCCCTCCCCCACCTTCACAGCTCTCACCTATTAACAAATCCCCCTACTCTTTACAAACCCCCCCCCCTTTACAGCTCTCACCTCTTCACAAATCCCCCCCCCCACATTCTTCACAACCCCCCCCAACTTCTTCACAAATTTTCCTATCCAGTCTTCACAAATTCCCCTCCTCCTTCTTCACAAATTCCCCCCATTCTTTATAAATCCCCCCCACACTTCACAAATTCCCCCTATTCTTTATAAATCCCCCCTCCACGCTTCACAAATTCCCCCCTCTACACTTCACAAAACCCCCCCCCCCACACTTCACATATTCCCCCCATTCTTTATAAATTCCCCCCATTTTCATAAATTCCCCCCTCCACGCTTCAGAAATTCCCCCCATTCTTTATAAATTCCTCCTCCACACTTCAGAAATTCCCCCCATTCTTTATAAATTCCCACCTCCACGCTTCAGAAAATCCCCCCATTCTTTATAAATCCCCCCTCCACGCTTCAGATATTCCCCCCGTTCTTTCTAAATTTCCACGATTCATAAATTCCCCTCATTCTTTATAAATCTCCCCCCCTCCACACTTCACAAATCTCCCCCCCATTCTTTATAAATTCCCCCTCCGCACTTCAAAAATCCCGCCCATTCTTTATAAATTCCCCCTTCACAAATTCCCCCCTCCATGCTTCAGGAATTCCCTCCATTCTTTATAAATTCCCCCCTCCACGCTTCAAATTTCCCCCATTCTTTATACATTTCCACACTTCACAAATTCCCCCCCATTCTTTAGAAATTCCCTCATTCTTTATAAGTTCCCACCTCCCTCATTTCTCACAGCTCTCACCTCTTCTCACATCCTCCCGCCCGTTCTCACAGCTCTCATCTCTTCTCACATCCCCCTTCCTGTTCTCACAGCTCTCATCTCTTCACACATCCCCCCTCCCGTTCTCACAGCTCTCATCTCTTCTCACATTCCCCCTCCCTCCCGTTCTCACAGCTCTCATCTCTTCTCACATCACCCCTCCCGTTCTCACAGCTCTCATCTCTTCTCACATCCCCCCTCCCTCCCGTTCTCACAGCTCTCATCTCTTCTCACATCCCCCCTCCCTCCCGCTCTCACAGCTCTTACCTTTTCACAAATCTCCCCACTCCCCCAGCTGTCAATTCTGCACTGCACCTCTAACCTCCCCACAGCTACCTCTCTGTAAACGCCCCCCTTTCCTCCACTGCCCTCTCTCATCTTTTCAAACGAGGGCTGCACCTCGCAAATCTGTGATAGATGTGCGGCGTGTGCCGTTTTTTCCCCAAACACATCGTAACTTACAAGGAGCCAAAAGCACAGAGCTGAGTGTGGAGAGCTGGAACGCTTCACTCGGCTCTGTGCTACACAGGTCAGACAGGTGCGGGTGGGGACAGGAGCGGCTTCCCGAAGAATCACAGGAATGGCAAAAAAAGAACAAAATGAGAGCATTTGTGGGGCTGGGACTGGGGCATCCACCAACATATGCCTTACCTGCACATGCACTGGATGCCTGACAGAAGCCGGCGGAGGAAGTGAGTAGTTCAAAAACTTCCTCTATCGCCTTCTGTGATTAGTGACAGGTTGGAGAGGATTGGGCTAGCCAGAGGTGGTGGAACGCCATTCTGCCGAGTTCCGGCTGAAAAAAAGCCCTGTTAATATTTATTTGTCAGTGACCCAAATCAAAGTCCCACTAGAGGACATACACTCTCTTTTGAGTGATTTTTTTGGTAATATTGTTTGAACCATTGCACAGGAATTATTGTCATTTATTATTGTAACTATGAACTTGATACAATTGTTTGGTTGATAACCCAACACTACTCATCTTTTACCTTTTACCAATTAGCCACAGATAAGCTGTACAGTGTGAGCAGCTGTCTCATATAATTTGTACCATTCATACACAGTGGTAGCGCAAGAGTAGGGATGAGCTGAACACCCCCCCCGGTTCGGTTCGCACCAGAACCTGCGAACGGACCGAAAATTCGCACGAACGTTAGAACCCCATTGATGTCTATGGGACTCGAACATTCGAAATCAAAAGTGCTAATTTTAAAGGCTAATTTGCATGGTATTGTATTGAAAAGGGTTTGGGGACCCGGGTCCTGCCCCAGGGGACATGTATCAATACAAAAAACCTTTTAAAAATGGATGTTTTTTCAGGAGCAGTGATTTTAATGATGCTTAAATTAAAAAATAAAAATGAACTATTCCTTTAAATATCGTACCTGGGGGATGTCTATAGTATGCCTGTAAAGTGTTGCGTGTTTCCCGTGCTTAGAACAGTCCCTGCACAAAATGACATTTTTAAAGGAAAAAAATTCATTTAAAACTGCTTGCGGCTTTAATGTAATGTCGGGCCCTGGCAATATGGATGAAAATCAGTGAGACAAACGACATGGGTACCCTCCAGTCCATTATCAGGCCCTTTCGGTCCTGTATGGATATTAAAGGGAACCCCGCACCCAAATTAAAAAAAGGAAAGGTGTGGGGCCCCCAGGCCCTATATACTCTGAACAGCAGTATACAGGTGGTGCAAACAAGATAGGGACTGTAGGTTTGTTGTTAAGTATAATCTGTTTGTAATTTTGAACTGTTACATTTTTAAAGTGTAGCTCCAGCCAAAAAATCTGTTTTTAAGCTTTTTGGAAAACATAGGGAAGGGTTATCACCCCTGTGACATTTGTTTTGCTGTCTGTGCTCCTCTTCCGAAGATTTCACCTCACTTTTTGTCCCAATGACAAATGTTTTTTGAAAACTTGGGGTTTTTAGTGAAACAAGGATTGGTGATAAAGCATCAGTGGAAAGGAGAAAAGTTTTTCCCGTATTAACTCTTACGGGAGAGAATTTCCCTTCCTATGGGGTAGATTTAATCTCACTTCCTGTTGTCTCCTTCCGTTTGCAAGTAGGAGTCATTTGTAAGTTGGATGTTTGAAAGTAGGGGCCTGCCCTATATACTCAACAGAAATGTGGGCCTTAGGTGTTGTTGTGGCCTCAACACTGTAAGCCCTCACAGGGCCCTGCTGTGAAATATTAGATCATGAATTGTAATTACATGCCCCTGTTGAACAGGGCCAGAAAAATTGGGCCTTTGGTGATGGTGGTGGTGGTGCTGGTGCCACAACACTGTAAGTCCTCACAGTTACTCTTGGTGGGCGCTGGAACGAGCCCTGCTGTGAAATATTAGATCAAGAATTGTAATTACATGCCCCTGTTAAACAGGGGCTGAAAAATTGGGCCTTTGGTGGTGGTGTTGGTGCTGGTGCCACAACACTGTAAGTCCTCACAGTTAAACTTGGTGGGCGCAGAAACGTGCCCTGCTGTGAAAAATTCAATCAAGAATTGTAATTACATGCCCCTGTTGAACAGGGCCAGAAAAATTGGGCCTTTGGTGGTGGTGGTGCTGGTGGCACAACACTGTAAGTCCTCACAGTTAATCTTGGTGGGCGCAAAAACAGGCCCTGTTGAACAGGGGCTGAAAATTTGGGCCTTAGGCACTGGTGCTGGTGCCACAACACTGCAACCCCTCACAGATACTCTAGTTGGAACGCAGGAACGAGCCCTGCTGCAAAAGAATTGCATCAAAAATTGTAATTACACGCCCCTGTTAAACAGGGGCTGAAAAATTGGGCCTTAGGCACTGGTGCTGGTGCCACAACACTGTAACCCCTCAAAGATACTCTAGTTGGAACGCAGGAACTAGACCTGCTGCAAAGAATTGCATCAAAAATTGTAATTACATGCCCTTGTTAAACAGGGGCTTAAAAAATTGGGCCTTAGGCACTGCTGGCGGCGCCCAGAACCAAAAATGTTCTTACAAGCTATCAGCATGATCATTGAGGAGGAAGAGGATAATTACTCAGCGTAACAGGATAGTCACTCAGCATCAGCATAGGCAGTCTTTGAAGGGATCTGACATTTCAAAAAAAATATTTGGTTACATCAGCATCAGGTGCTTGGTAGCTGGTGGTGATCCAAGACTGATTCATTTTTATGAAGGTCAGTCGATCGACCGAGTCGGTGGACAGACTCACCCTGTGATTGGTTACAAAGCCTCCAGCAGCACTGAATGTGCGTTCCGAAAGAACGCTGGATGCAGGACAGGCCAGTAGTTCAATTGCATACTGTGCAAGCTCTGGACAGTGATCCATCCTCAAGACCCAGTAACAAAGAGGATTTTCAGTGGGAAAGGTGTCCAAGTCAGATCTTGCCCCTAGGTATTCCTGCACCATGTAATGCCCCGTACACACGGTCGGATTTTCCGATGAAAAATGTCCGATCGGAGCGTGTTGTCGGAAATTCCGACCATGTGTGGGCTCCATCGGACATTTTCCATCGGATTTTCCGACACACAAAGTTGGAGAGCAGGAGATAAAATTTTCCGACAACAAAATCCGATCGCGTCAATTCCGACCGTGTGTGGCCTGTTCCGACGCACAAAGTGCCACGCATGCTCAGAAGAAATTCCAAGACAGAACAGCTCGTTCTGGTAAACTTAGCGTTCGCAATGGATACAGCACTTTCGTCACGCTGCAATGTTAAAAATGGTTTAATACAGCGCAATCTCTTCTTCTTTATAATGTGACAAGAATTAAGTAGTTTTGCTGCTCATATTCACACACACTTCTCACAAACTTATTTTGTTACTATTTATCGTGATTCCCTCAATATATTTTGATTTCTCACATCTGACAACATATTTTTGTATATTTTTTATATATTTTTTGGCTTTAATGTACATTCTTTTTTTGTGTTTGTATTTTTTTTTTTTTAGGCGATTTGGATTTGTACTCCTGAAAATGTTTGTGTGTGTTTTTTGTGACAAGTTCCCACAACACCATTGATATGTCGTTCTATTTAATCTGTAGGAGATTGGTTGGTGTTGTTGTCTCTTGTTAATTTCACATTTTATGTTAGAAATGTACCTGAATCGTCACCAGCAAACTGTCCTTTTTGGATGAAAACACACACAGGAGAGTAGAATTTACCTAAAAAATTTTATTAAGGGCTCACAGCTAAACAAAGAGGGAGGCAACGCTGGAGAAACTGCAGAAGTGGGTGAAGCCTTGGACCCCCAGGGCAGACATCAACTATTTTGAAAGCAAAATTGGTGGCCTGAGGAGTCAATATCTAAGGGAGTGCAGTCTGGTCCAGAAGTCCCAGAGATCCGGAAAGCAGCAGATGACATCTGTGTCCCCAGGCTGTGGTCATACGAGAGACTGCATCTTCTTTCAGACCAGACTGAACCCAGGGTCATCACTCTCTGGTCTTCTTTCCACGCTTCCTTCCATGCGGTGGCTGTGGTGGTGGAGTTGTGGCAGCAGGAGGAGGAGGAGGAGGAGGATGGTCCAACTCAATGACATCCGTCTTGGGTGTTAGTTCCCCACTCACCCCCTTACGTAGGACTTTGTACAGAAGGTCCTCACAGAGCCTGTGTTGACCCTCCTTCATGCCCTGCAATTTGGTGGCAGCCATGCAGGCAAAGGCCTCTTCAGGAGTTGGTAAGGCTCTGAGGGACGCAGAAGCCTCCTGGATCAGCCTGAATGCTGAAACCTGCACGGGACTCGGAGTCGCCTTCCTGGCTCGTTTATGTGGCGGGCGGAGGGGAGGAACCTGAGACTCAGTCAGGCTGCCACTGGTCCCTGGCTTCTCCTGGCTGACACTTAGCCCCGCCTCCTCCTGGCTGCCACTAATCCCCGCCTCCTCCTGACTGCCACATTCCACAGCCTCCTCCTGGCTGAGGTCTTCCTGTGTATGAAAAAGGGACATAGTTTTAGTATTTTTTCCATCAATCACACACAATTTTCACCTCCTGACTGCTGCAAATTGAATGTTAACAAATATAACAGACTATCCTTCAGAGCCCAGCATTTTTCATTCTTGTCCCAATTTTGGGTGCCCACTACTGTCTATTGATATGTAAAACACTTTCAATTAGTGATCAATAATAACATCTAATAAACATAATTTATTTATTGACCAGAAATCAGTAGAAGAATGCTATACCTGACTCCAGCTGGGCTCCTCCACTTCTTCCTGGCTGGAAGGCCCAGGTTGGACATCAGAAGCCTCAGCTGGGGTGGAAGGAAGAGTGGAAGGAAGAGTGGAGAGGGATTCCCTGACTTCAGTGTGGTCTGACAGAAATCGCAGTCTCTCATAGTACCACAGCCTGGGGACATAAACGTCATCTACTGCAGCTCCAGACCTCTGGGAATCTGTGACCTTCTTGCGCTCCCTGAGATAAGTGCTCCTCAGGCCACCAATTTTAGCTTTTAAATATGGGATGGTTGCTGTGGGGACCACCGGCATCACCAACTCTAGCAGTTTCTCCAGCGCTGCCTGCCTCTTCTGTTTGTGATTATAGTGGGGGTGTCTGACCTGCCACAGACAGGGCAGCTCCCTGTATTTGTTAATGAACAGGGGCAGGAAATTGTGGTCGTTGAACCCATCCATTTTCTCTGCAAGACACAACACAAGACAAACCCTAATGTCAGGCCAAACTCCCCTAATCTTGTTATAATATAGGCTTCCATTTCGAAGCAGTATAGGCGCAAGTTTAGATCTTACCTTCGTTATCACGATCGGCGTCTCTGATGCTCCTACCTCCGCTCACAGATCGTACGTAATACGCACGTGTGTTACGCTTTATACACACCGCGCATGCGTATAACTCCCCCGCCCCTGATGTTTTTTCTAGTCTATTCCCCGCCCCTTTTCGTTCGGCGCAGTGGGGAAAGAGCACATGGTGGATAGACAGCAGGTGCGTGCTAATTGTAGCAACGAGGAGGAGGGGGAGGAAAGGCTGGAGCCTGAAACGTCCCAATCCAGAAGGAGATTTAAGGACTCAAATATGTCCTTTGGGGAGATGTTGGAAATGGTGGACATCCTGAAGAAGTCTGACTATAATGGAAAGTATGGGCCTTACCCCAATGACCGAAAGGCCAAGATCATGGCAAAAGTGGTCAGGAGTCTGCACCGGAATTTTGGGGTACGACGATCGAAAGATCAGCTCAGGAAGCGGTGGTCGGACCTCAAATTACGAGAACATGAGCAGTACAGAAAGATCCGGAGAGTGCTGCAAAAAAGTAAGTAGTTGTGCTGTGTTCCTATTTTTTCCTTGTCAAAAGAAGTTTATTGAGTATACAATGTTATAAAGATACATAAAGTAAGTTTACAAGGATCTATAAAGTAAGCTCATTGTTTTACAGTAGGGTTTACATAGGTAAATATCATGAAATTTCAATTATTAAACATTGGGTTCACGTAAACCTAAATTAAAGATATATATCATTTCCTTAGTTACTTTTGTAGGTATTTAAATGATTTATACCTACTATACATATTGTTTACAAGTAGAGTGTATATAGGTCAAATAAATTCTGATAATGAGCTTTAATCGTAAGGTGGAGAAAAGGAAAAAGAAAGAAGAAAAAGGGTTGAAAGGTAGAGGTATGGTCCACAAGGTTGTCCCGCTCGTCAGTTTATTATTCTTTTTAGTTCTCTTTGAAGCCTTAGAATGGGTGTCTCTGTAAGTCATTTAATCTGTTACCATGGCAACAGGACAGAGTCATTGAAGTTTGACAGGAACTGTTGTTTTATCCAAGGATGCCAAAGTTTTTCAAATTTTGGAATTTGATTTTGATCGATGGCTACCATCTTAGCATGGGACATTGTATTATTCATTCTGTGAATTGTTTCTGCTAGTACCAATGTAGGAGATTTCCATGCCTTGGCCACTGTTTGTTTTGCAGCCGTTATTAGTTGGATCATAGGTTTGAATTGAGAGAGTGTTAACCATTCCGGTTTTAGATTAAGTAAAGTTAAATATGGATCTGGTTGTATTATTTTTTTAAATATTTTAGATGCAATCACGAAGACTTCCTTCCAGAAGGTTTGGATTACTGGGCACGTCCACCATATGTGTAAATATGTGCCTATTTCTGGGCATCCTCGAAAACAAAGAGCTGAGGTATTAGGTGAATATTTTGCCACTCTAGCGGGTACAAGGTACCAGCGAGTTAGGACTTTATAATTTGTCTCCAGTGCTAAGATGTTGGGTGAAGATGACTTAGATGTGAGCCATATGTTAGACCAGTCCGTGTCTTCCAAAGTTCGTCCCAGGTCCTCCTCCCACCTCTGAACGTAAGAGGGTCTATTAAGATTTGCTACTCCATATAATTGATTATAAAGTGATGAAATTGTACCTTTAGCAAATGGATCTTTTGTACAGATTGATTCAAAAATGGATAATTGGGATAATGGTGTATCCCCCTTTAGGAATGGTGTATAGACATTTTTGATTTAGAGATATCTAAATATCTCAGAGTTTGGTAGATCATATTTTTCTCTAAGCGATGGGAATGAAAGGAATGATTTAGATGCTATGAAGTCATTTAGTGTCTGAATGCCTGATGTTGTCCAAGCTTTAAAAGAATTTGGGTAGATCCATGCCGGATAAAAGGCCGGATTTCTGATAAAAGAAAGGAGAGGATTGTGTGGAGATTGTAACTGATATTTGGTTTTTAGTTTATCCCAGAGAGATAAGAAGTGTTTAGTTATGGGATTGTGAATTTTAAAGCGGTCTTTAGGATCAAGCCATAATAAATTTGATATTAATAGAGGGTCATTTTCTGAAGCCTCTATAAATACCCATAATGGGATTTCCTGTTTTGCATGGTATTTGGACAGACTGGCCAAATGTGCTGCTCTGTAGTAGTTAGTAAAATTAGGGTATCCCAGGCCTCCTTTATTTTTGGGAAGATGTAGTGTGTGTATAGGTATACGTGGTTTAGAAGAGCCCCATATAAATGAAGTTGCTCTTTTTTGTACTATTCTCAAAAAATAGGAAGGAATTGGAATAGGGAGGACTCTGAATAGATAAAGCAATTTGGGTAGAATAGTCATTTTGATTGCACTAATCTTCCCTATCCAGGATAAAGGAAGTTGCGACCATTGTTTTATTAGATTTGTGATCTGTCTTAATACAGGAGGATAATTGGTTGAGAATAAGTCAGAATGAGATGCTGTTAAATGAATTCCAAGATATGGGATTGATTTTTCTGCCCATGTGAATGGGAGTGCAGCCCTAGCCGGGATCAAATCCATGTTTGTGAGTGCAATATTAAGCACTAGGCATTTCTTAGGGTTAATCATAAGGCCGGATAGGGCTGCAAATCCATCAAGAGCTGGTATTAAGTTAGGACCAGAGACCTGTGGTGATGATAGAAAAAGTAATATATCGTCTGCAAATATACATAATTTGTGTGTAATACCTCCTACTTCAATGCCAGTTATAGTTTGGTTTGTTCTGATGTATTGGGCCATGGGTTCGAGTATAAGGGCAAATAATAAGGGAGATAATGGGCAACCCTGTCGGGTACCTCTTTCGATATTAAAGGCTTCAGATTTGTATCCAGCATATTTTATATAGGCTTTGGGTTTATTATATAATGCTTTGATCCATGTTAAAAAGTGGGGTCCAAAACCCCATTTTTGTAATGAATATTGCATATATTGCCAGGATACTGTGTCAAATGCCCTCTTAATATCGAGAGATAGAAAACATAAAGGGATTTTCCGTTTTTTCGCAATATGTGCCAATAACACTGTCCTGCGTATATTATCGCCTGCCTGTCTATTTGGCATGAAGTCTACTTGATCTCTATGTATTAATTTTCCTATAATGCTATTGAGGCGTTTTGCCATTATTTTTGCTAATAATTTAATATTGAGGTTTAACAGAGAGATAGGCCGATAATTCACACAGGAAGTATCATCAGAAAGGGGTTTTGGGATCATACAAACAATTGCCATTAGTGTTTCTTGCCGAAAAGAATATACATCTAGAAGTTTGTTAAAAGGTGTTCCTATTTTTTATGTTTATTACGTTCGTGCTGCTCCATGTGCTTTTAGGAACTGTTGTACAGTTTAAAATGGCAACTTTCATGTTCATGGTCACATTATTTGTTCGGATCAAACATTTTTCGTTCCAACTATAAAATACCATTGTTTAGGCCATATGCATTTGGCCACCATTTTGACGCCCTATACTTGTCTTCCAAGAATTGGGTTGTGTAGATGGCTTTGTTACTAGAATGAAATGCAAACTAGATTGTGTGTAAGGAGAGGACACTGAGCAGCTGTTTTCACATCTGGACACTGGAGCACTAGTGTGGGACACAAGAACACCATTTTTATTAGGGGGGCCACACAGGTGCTTCAGTGTATACTATAGGGGGGTCTCCATCTGTGAAGCTTGTACCAAACAGGTAAAGTATTGCAGCTTGACAAAGGACACTAAAAAAGCTACATCTTGGAACTCTGCTAAAATAGACAATTGTACCCCATTTTCAAGCAATGTTCCATATTTATAGTTCTGCCATCAAATATCTGTGTGCTAATTATACCATTTTTGCTTTACATAGGGGAGAAAATACTCGGAAGACACCCCTCATCCGAGGAGACCAGAGCCCCCCCCCCTCTGGAAGAAGGGGGAATCCCCCCAACACAAGAAGAGCTGGAGGAAGAAGATGTGGTGGAACTAGTCACCACAACAGGTGAGTGTCTGCGACCACAGGCTCAGATAAGAGATGGATGGCGGCATTTTTTTTAGACCTAATTTATTTTGGGGTTCCTCTCTTTTTAGGTGATCGTGAGGGTGTGGATCCAGATCCTTTCACATCCGAAAGTGCCCAGATCCTGATCGGGGAGATCATGGGGTGTAATTTACAATTGGAAATCATCAAGCAAAACATCAATGATGTTATTCCAAAAAATAAAAACATCATTGATGTTTTGGGGCGAGTTTAGAGCCCCTCCAAATCACTTTCTTCTTTTGTGTGCTACAATGTGCAAAATGTTTTTGGGATTTTTCCCAAAGCCAAATTTGGAGGATGCACACAGTGTGTAAACATGTGCTATCTGCCATCACGGGAGATCAATGGACGCGTTTTGGGGGTGCAAACCCTTCCTCAATAATAAAGTAGCTGAGAGGAAGGGCTTGCTCCCCCAAAACACATCCTTTGATCCCCCGTGATGGCAGCTAGCACATGTTGACATTGGCAAAATTGTGTGCATCTTCCAAATTTGGCTTTTCCAGGGGTGATTTCCCCCCATCTGAACGCAATATCAAACACAGTTCCTAAATACTCATGTCTGATATTGCCATCAAGTTCTACCAAATGTGAACTTTGTAAGTTCAAGATGTGTTTCTTTCTTGTTAGTTTTACACATGCCTGTTTTATCTAAAATGGACATTTTGAGTTTTGATAATGCCACCACAAAAATTGGTATACCACAAACATGTTGGTTATTTTTAAAAACCTTTGGTAAATGCACATGTGATTGTACAGGTATTAAAAAGATTGTTAATCAAGAATGTGTGGGTTATTGTCTCAACGCTACAACACTTTTGGGGTGATGTAATTGCTGTTTTCATTGAAAATGGGGGTTATTTACTAAGGGCAAATCCTCTTGGCACTACAAGTGCAGTTTCAGTGCAGTTGCAAGTGCACTTGCATTACATTACATATCCCTGTATATTGCGGTCATTCAGGTGATTATCTAATAGTTTCTTGAAGCTATCAATGCTCCCCGCTGAGACCACCGCCTGTGGAAGGGAATTCCACATCCTTGCCGCTCTTACAGTAAAGAACCCTCTATGTAGTTTAAGGTTAAACCTCTTTTCTTCTAATTGTAATGAGTGGCCACGAGTCTTATTAAACTCTCTTCTGCGAAAAAGTTTTATCCCTATTGTGGGGTCACCAGTACAGTATTTGTAAATTGAAATCATATCCCCTCTCAAGCGTCTCTTCTCCAGAGAGAATAAGTTCAGTGCTCGCAACCTTTCCTCATAACTAAGATCCTCCAGACCCTTTATTAGCTTTGTTGCCCTTCTTTGTACTCGCTCCATTTCCAGTACATCCCTCCTGAGGACTGGTGCCCAGAACTGGACAGCATACTCCAGGTGCGGCCGGACCAGAGTCTTGTAGAGCGGGAGAATTATCGTTTTATCTCTGCAGTTGATCCCCCTTTTAATGCATGCCAATATTCTGTTTGCTTTATTAGCAGCAGCTTGGCATTGCATGCCATTGCTGAGCCTATCATCCACTAGGACCCCCAGGTCCTTTTCCATCCTAGATTCCCCCAGAGGTTCTCCCCCCAGTGTATAGATTGCATTCATATTTTTGCCACCCAAATGCATTATTTTACATTTTTCTACATTGAACCTCATTTGCCATGTAGTCGCCCACCCCATTAATTTGTTCAGGTCTTTTTGCAAGATTTCCACATCCTGCGGAGAAGTTATTGCCCTGCTTAGCCTAGTATCATCTGCAAATACAGAGATTGAACTGTTTATCCCATCCTCCAGGTCGTTTATGAACAAATTAAATAGGATTGGTCCCAGCACAGAACCCTGGGGAACCCCACTACCCACCCCTGACCATTCTGAGTACTTGTAGTGAAATGTGTTTTTGCATTTAGTAAATAACAGCCAACAGTGCTTTGTATAAGGTTACACAATCACAACATTTTCTGCACTCAAAACATTTCTGTCAGGGTCAGCTAAAACAAACACAAGCAGTAAATGTCCACAAAGAATTTCTTTTTTGATTTTATTATAAAAAGGCTTCACAGATTGTCTGGCATATTGATAGCCCCTCTACCCGCAAAGAACTCCAGGTAGCGTAACCGGACATCACAGGCACTCAGGGAGGGCAAGCCAGGATGGCCACTTTCAAGCACAGTCAGTGTGATTTGATGTATGATTCCGGCCTCAGGCCCAACTGAGCCAGCATAGTTGGCCGAATGTTTCCTTAAAAAGTTATGGAGAGCACAGCACGCAAGTATAATATGGTTCAGTTTATACTCCGCCATATGGATGGGTGTCATAAATAGGCGGAACCGGCTGGCCAGGATTCCAAATGTGTTCTCCACCACTCTTCGGGCTCTGGCCAGCCGGTAATTAAAAACCCTCTGTTCCGGGGTGAGGGTCCTCATTGGGAATGGCCGCATCAGGTGGTCCCCTAGCGCAAATGCTTCATCAGCAACGAACACAAATGGGAGTCCTTCTACATTGTCCTCTGGAGCTGGCAAGTCCAAGCTGCCATTCTGGAGACGCCTGTAAAACTCTGTCTGGGCGATGACTCCACCATCGGACATCCGGCCATTCTTCCCCACGTCCACATACAAGAAGTCGTAATTAGCTGACACCACCGCCAACATCACTATACTATTAAACCCCTTGTAATTATAATAGTACGACCCGAGTTGGGTGGTGGGACGATGTGGACATGTTTCCCATCAATTGCCCCTCCACAGTTAGGAAAGTCCCACCGCTCGGCAAAGTGGGAGGCCACAGTCTGCCATTCCTGTGGCGTGGAAGGAAACTGTTGAGGAAAAAACAATAAATTTCACTATTTTTACTCTGAAACATGGCAAGCAGTTTAGACGCAAACATTATGGGGCAACCTCCAGATAGCATTTATTAAGGGGAATTTAACAAGGCCAAAGTATAAGGTACACCTATCATATTCCCCCTCCCCCCCTCTCATGGGCCATTTCTAACATTATAGGGGGTGTGTGGAAATCTTGGACAGGTAACCCTCTTCACTTCATTGAGAGATGAATGCCTAAATAATGGGTATTACTTGGAACAGCCCCTCCTTAGTTACACTATTGGCAGCCCACTGGACAGGTAAGAAGTGTTATAATACAAAGATATAAATACACATTGTACACATTTGAGAACATTTGGACATTCTGCTATTACCTATCAAGATAATAATAGGATCCAAAAACTTTAAACAGTACCATTGGAAAGTATACAGGCAGGCCCTTGCACTACATGCTTTGGGGAATTCATCCATAAATCTGAGCACTAAAGAGATGGGTATAGTGTGTATGGGTTTGGCAAAGTCAGCAGATAGATGATTGAGGATAGAGAATTGGTATCAGCTGACTTAGCAGTTGGGGGGAGGGAGGATTACTAAAAATTATTTAGGGACACCACAAAAAAAAAACCTCTGGCACTCTGCCTGAATTTAAATCAAAAATAACATTTCAAAACATTTTAGGGGGTGTTTGGGGTAAAGCACTACTATGGAGCTGATAAAATACATTGTTAAGTGACTACATGAGGTGAATATAGGGCCAGGAGACACCATGCTGGAGAGGGTATCCTGCCTGCTGATATAGGGGGTCAGCGAAGTCAGCAGATGGTGAAACACGGGGTCCGTTATCCTGAGAAAGTTCCTGAAATCATCAGGATTATTCTCACGGATCTCACGGAGCAAAGGCATATGAGAGAACTGGTCACGCTGAAGCAACCAATTCTTGGTCCATGAACTCCTCCACACCCTGTTCATGGACTGGACTTGTGTCAAGGTCAGGACCCCAACACCAAGCCCCCGCACAGCACGAACTCTACGAGGAGTACGCATACGAAACATGGCTAGAAAACGGTTGGCTACTCAGAACGAAGTAACAGAACGCACTGAAGAACAGCAAGGCCTGTGAGGAGCGAACTTAAAAACAGTAACGAACGAACAAGAATACAATGACTACCTAAAGGCACGAGGAACTTGCTTGCACGAACTGAAGAGCAGATACAAACCCACAAGCACAAACTGAACGGCAGAAAACGATCTGAAAGCCACGAGTCTGAAAAAGCGCGAATCGCCTCTCACCAAACTTTTACTAACACGAGATTAGCAAAAAGAGCCCAAAGGGTGCTGCGCTTGGTTCTGAACCGGCCTTTTCTAGTCTCGTCGTACGTGGTGTACGTGACCGCGTGGTTGGCGATCGGAAAGTCCGACCGTGTGTACGCCCTATTAAACAGACACTGGCGATGGTTGCTGGAACCGATCATACCTTGGGGCTGCAGACTAAAAAATTGCCTGAATGCATTGGTCAGATGGCCACATTCTCCACTGCTCTTTCTTTGACTGACCGAAGCCTCAGCAACACGTCCAGAAACAGGAGTTTGTAACCTCCAAGTCTCTGGAAATGCGTTGCACAGACCTTTCTGCAAGGCCTCCCGAAGATGTTTCATCCTCTGCTCCCTTTGCGATGGCAAGATAAGGTTTGCAACCTTACCCTTGTAACGTGGATCAAGGAGGGTTGCCAGCCAGTATTGGTCCTTTTCCTTGATACCACGAATAGGAGGATCCTTACGCAGGCTTTGCAGGATCAGGGAGGCCATACAGCGTAGGTTTGCTGAGGCACTCGGTTCGGAGTCCTCTGGGTCACTAAGGACGACATGGTCCGCAGCCACCTCCTCCCAGCCACGTACAAGTCCATGTGTTTCTTGGGACTAATCCCTTAAAGACTGCTGCTGATGCTGAGTGCCAGGCTCCACCTCCATACTGACACAATCCTCCTCCTCTTCCTCTCCCTCCTCCTCCTCTTCCTGTGTGATCGGCGGGCACGCAGGAACACTGTCTGGATAAAGGGGGCCTTGAGAGCTAAGGAAGTCCACCTCTTCCTGCCTCTGTTCTGCCTCAAGTGCCCTGTCCATTATTCCACGCAGCGAGTGCTCAAACAGGTGGACAAAGGGGACAGTGTCACTGATGCATGCACTGTCACTGCTCACCATCCTCGTGGCCTCCTCAAATGGTGACAGGACAGTGCATGCATCCCTGATCGTGGCCCACTGGCGTGGGGAAAAAAAACAAGCTCCCCTGACCCTGTCCTGGTGCCATAGTCACACAGGTACTCATTGATGGCCCTCTGCTGCATGTGTAGCTGCTGCAGCATGGCCAAGGTCGAGTTCCACCTGTGGGCATGTCACATATTAGGCGGTTCTTGGGCAGGTTAAACACCTTTTGGAGGTCTGCCAGCCGAGCCCTGGCATTATATGACCGGTGGAAATGCACACAGACTTTCCTGGCCTGCCTCAGGACATCCTGTAAGCCCGGGTACTTGCCCAAGAACCGCTGCACCACCAAGTTAAGGACGTGAGCCAAACAGGGCACATGGGTCAGTTGTCCCTGTGGAAGGGCGGAGAAGAGGTTGGTGCCATTGTTGCAAACCACCATTCCTGTCTTAAGTTGGCATGGCATCAACCACCTCTGAACCTGCCCCTGCAGAGCTGACAGAACCTCTGCCCCAGTGTGGCTCCTGTCCCCCAAGCACACCAGCTCAAGAACTGCATGGCATCTTTTGGCCTACGTACTTGTATAGCTCCTTGAATGCCTACGGAGCATCGCTGGTTCCGAGGACAATACACAGGAAGAGGCCATGGAGGAAGAAGAAGAGGAGGGGGTGGAGGAGAGAGGTGTGTCACAATCATTAGTAGTGGCATTTTGGAGGTGTGGTGGCGGAACAACCTCCAACACTACTGCACCTTGTCCTGCATCCTTCTCAGCTGCCAGCAGAGTGACTCAATGCGCCGTGAAACTTAGGTAACGTCCCTGTCCATGCCTGCTGGACCATGAGTCAGCGGTAATATGCACCTTACCGCTGACCGCCCTGTCCAGCAAGGCCAAGACATTGCCTTCCACATGCTGGTAGAGAGCCAGAATCGTCTTCCCTGAGAAAAAGTGGCGTTTGGGTACCTGCCACTGAGGAACCGCACATTCCACAAACTCACGGAAGGGGGCAGAGTCTACCAACTCAAAAGGTAGCAGTTGAAGTGCTAGCAATTTTGCCAAGCTAGCATTCAACCGCTGGGCATGTGGATGGCTGGGAGCGAACTTCTTTCGGCGGTGCAGCAGCTGGGGCAGGGAAATTTGCCTGGTACAATCTGTTGTCGGTGTATCGAAAGCAGATTGCCCACAAGTACTTGGCTGTGACACACCTAATTCTACACCTTCATTCCTCTCAGTGCAGGTCTCAGAGAGGACTGAAGGTATAGTGGGGTTGGAGATCTCAGCTGATGAGGAGCAAGGAATGGTCCTCTTTGTTCTTTGGTGTGGGACTTTTAGATATGCTTGCCAACAAACTGCATGGCAGGTCAACATATGTCTGGTCAAGCATGTGTTGCCCAAGCGGAAGATGTTTTGGCCACGCGAGATACGCTTGAGACATATGTTGCAAATAGCAGCGGTGTGATCTGATGCACTCATCTCAAAAAAGGCCCATACCAAAGAACTTTTGGAATAACGCGCAGAGACAGCAGCGCCCTGCACATGCAGAGATTTGTGGTGTAATGCAGTCAGTGTGTTGCCCTTAGGCTGGCCCCTGGAGGGCATCCTGCCTTGTTGGTGATGTGCCTCCTCCTCCTCTCTCCTATCAGGCACCCACGTTGAGTTAGTGACCTCATCATCCCCTCCCTCCTCATCACTGGAGCAAACCTGGCAGTGTGCTGCAGCAGGGGGAGCATGACTGCCAGATTGTTGTCCTTCTTGGCACCCCCTCTGTCCATGCTGACGTTACTGCCTTCATCTAGCTCAGTATCATCATCAGAGCCTTTTAAACGCTGGGCATCCTCCTGGAGCATGTACCCAACACTGTGGTCAAACAGTTCGAGTGACTCCTCAGGAGGACATGGTGGGGCTAGGGAAGCAGTCACTGATGCCATTGAACTAGGGAAGAGGCCATGTTGGCAGCTGCTTTGCCAGACAAAGTACCCTGAGCATGGGTGAGGAAGGATGAGGAGGATGAGGACAGCTTGGTCATCCACTCAACCAAGTCTTCCGCATGTTGCGGCTCAACACAGCCAGCTGCCGAAAAAAAGGCCAAGCGTATCCCACGGCCACGTGCTGATGAGGATGCACCGTCTCCACAACCAGCACCGTTGGCTCTACACACAGAGCCTGCTTGCCCTCTTTTATTGGCTTGTGACTGTCTGCCTATCCTTGTTGGCCTTCCAGACATACTAATGGCCTGTAGCTGCACTAAGCTGGGATATATATATATATATATATATATATATATATATATATTTATATATATATATATACTGATACTGCAGCTAGCAAAATCAACTGCCTGCCTACAGAATGAGAACACCACCAACCTTCTACAGGTAGCTTTAGGCTTTAGCTGAACACTGTGCAGAGGTCGCACTACACTAACGTGTAAATAATTTAGCTGCCTGCGGTATTGATAGGATCAGGAAAACACCACCAACCTTCTACAGGTAGCTTTAGCTGAACACTGTGCAGAGGTCGCACTACACTAATGTGTAAATAATTTAGCTGCCTGCGGTATTGATAGGATCAGGAAAACACCACCAACCTTCTACAGGTAGCTTTAGCTGAACAGTGCAGAGGTTGTACTACACTAACGTGTAAATACTTTAGCTGCCTGCGGTAGTAATAGGATCAGGAAAACACCACCAACCTTCTACAGGTAGCTTTAGCTGAACACTGTGCAGAGGTTGCACTACACTAACGTGTAAATACTTTAGCTGCCTGCGGTAGTGATAGGATCAGCAAAACACCACCAACCTTCTACAGGTAGCTTTAGCTGAACACTGTGCAAAGGACGCACTACACTAACTTGTAGCTTTAGCTGAACACTGTTCAGAGAACGCACTACACTAACTTGTAGCTTTAGCTGAACACTGTACAGAGCACGCACTACTCTTACTTGTAGCTTTAGCTGAACACTGTGAGGTGGACGCACTACACTAACTTGTAGCTTTAGATGAACACTGTTCAGAGGACGCACTACACTAAATTGTAGCTTTAGCTGAACACTGTGCAGAGGTCACACTAAACTAACCTGTAGCTTTAGCTGAACACTGTGAGGAGGACGCACTAAACTAACTTGTAGCTTTAGATGAACACTGTGAGGAGGACGCACTACACTAACTTGTAGTTTTTAGCTGAACACTGTGCAGAGGTCGCACTACACTAACTTGTAGTTTTAGCTGAACACTGTACAGAGCACGCACTACACTAACTTGTAGCTTTAGCTGAACACTGTGCAGAGGTCGCACTAAAATAACTTGTAGCTTTAGCTGAACACTGTGCAGAGATCGCACTACACTAACTTGTAGCTTTAGCTGAACACTGTGAGGAGGACGCACTACACTAACTTGTAGCTTTAGCTGAACACTGTGAGGAGGACGCACTACACTAACTTGTAGCTTTATCTGAACACTGTGCAGAGGTCACACTAAACTAACCTGGAGCTTTAGCTGAACACTGTGAGGAGGATGCACTACACTAACTTGTAGCTTTAGCTGAACACTGTGAGGAGGACACACTACACTAACTTGTAGCTTTAGCTGAACACTGTGCAGAGGTCGCACTACACTAACTTGTAGTTTTAGATGAACACTGTACAGAGCACCCACTACACTAACTTGTAGCTTTAGCTAAACACTGTGCAGAGGTCGCACTAAAATAACTTGTAGCTTTAGCTGAACACTGTGCAGAGGTCACAATACACTAACTTGTAGCTTTAGCTGAACACTGTGAGGAGGACGCACTACACTAACTTGTAGCTTTATCTGAACACTGTGCAGAGGTCACACTAAACTAACCTGGAGCTTTAGCTGAACACTGTGAGGAGGACGCCCTACACTAACTTGTAGCTTTAGCTGAACACTGTGAGGAGGACACACTACACTAACTTGTAGCTTTAACTGAACACTGTGCAGAGGTCGCACTACACTAACTTGTAGTTTTAGCTGAACACTGTTCAGAGCATGCACTACACTAACTTGTAGCTTTAGCTGAACACTGTGCAAAGGTCGCACTAAAATAACCTGTAGCTTTAGCTGAACACTGTGAGGGGGACGCACTACACTTACTTGTAGCTTTAGCTGAACACTGTGAGGTGGACGCACTACACTAACTTGTAGCTTTAGATGAACACTGTTCAGAGGACGCACTACACTAACTTGCAGCTTTAGCTAAACACTGTGCAGAGGTCACACTAAACTAACCTGTAGCTTTAGCTGAACACTGTGAGGAGGACGCACTACACTAACTTGTAGCTTTAGCTGAACACTGTGAGGAGGACGCACTACACTAACTTGTAGCTTTAGATGAACACTGTTCAGAGGACGCACTACACTAACTTGTAGCTTTTAGCTGAACTCTGTGCAGAGGTCGCACTACACTAACTTGTAGTTTTAGCTGAACACTGTACAGAGCACCCACTACACTAACTTGTAGCTTTAGCTAAACACTGTGCAGAGGTCGCACTAAAATAACTTGTAGCTTTAGCTGAACACTGTGCAGAGGTCACACTACACTAACTTGTAGCTTTAGCTGAACACTGTGAGGAGGACGCACTACACTAACTTGTAGCTTTATCTGAACACTGTGCAGAGGTCACACTAAACTAACCTGGAGTTTTAGCTGAACACTGTGAGGAGGACGCCCTACACTAACTTGTAGCTTTAGCTGAACACTGTGAGGAGGACACACTACACTAACTTGTAGCTTTAACTGAACACTGTGCAGAGGTCGCACTACACTAACTTGTAGTTTTAGCTGAACACTGGACAGAGCACCCACTACACTAACTTGTAGCTTTAGCTAAACACTGTGCAGAGGTCGCACTAAAATAACTTGTAGCTTTAGCTGAACACTGTGCAGAGGTCACACTACACTAACTTGTAGCTTTAGCTGAACACTGTGAGGAGGACGCACTACACTAACTTGTAGCTTTATCTGAACACTGTGCAGAGGTCACACTAAACTAACCTGGAGTTTTAGCTGAACACTGTGAGGAGGACGCCCTACACTAACTTGTAGCTTTAGCTGAACACTGTGAGGAGGACACACTACACTAACTTGTAGCTTTAACTGAACACTGTGCAGAGGTCGCACTACACTAACTTGTAGTTTTAGCTGAACACTGTTCAGAGCATGCACTACACTAACTTGTAGCTTTAGCTGAACACTGTGCAGAGGTCGCACTAAAATAACCTGGAGCTTTAGCTGAACACTGTGAGGAGGATGCACTACACTAACTTGTAGCTTTAGCTGAACACTGTGCAGAGGTCACACTAAACTAACTTGTAGCTTTAGCTGAACACTGTGAGGAGGACGCACTACACTAATTGTAAATAGTCTAGCTGCCTGACTGTGGTGCTAATAGGATCAAAAGAACACCAGCAATTTTCTTCAGGTAGCTGTAAATACAGTAACAAGACAAGCCTGCCTGTCAGTAGGAAGATAACAGGAACAGATCTAGCTAAACTGAATAGAGTGTGTATATATATATATATATATATATATATATATATATATATATATATACACACAACACCTGGGATGCATATATATACACAATACACTGTAAGTGCAGCTAACTGACTGACTGTCCTGCCTAATCTATCTAACTCAAATGAAATGACATTGTCTCTCTCTCTCTCTTTCTATCTCTCAGCACGCTGGAACACACTACACAGGGCCGCCATGCAGGCACCTTATATAGTGTGGGGCGTGTTCTAAACCCCCTGAGCCATAATTGGTCAAAGCCACCCTGGCTTTGGCCAATTACAGCTCTCTCTACTGACAGCGCTGTGATTGGCCAAGCATGCGGGTCATAGTGCATGCTTGGCCAATCATCAGCCAGCAATGCACTGCGATGTCGCAGTGAATTATGAGCCGTGATGCGCCACACGAATTTGGCGCAAACGGACCATATCGTTCACAATTCAACGAGTGGTGGACGAGTGGAATCAAATTCAGCGGACGCACTACACTAACTTGTAGCTTTAGCTGAACACTGTGCAGAGGTCACACTAAACTAACCTGTAGCTTTAGCTGAACACTGTGAGGAGGACGCACTACACTAACTTGTAGCTTTAGCTGAACACTGTGAGGAGGACGCACTACACTAACTTGTAGCTTTAGATGAACACTGTTCAGAGGACGCACTACACTTACTTGTAGCTTTTAGCTGAACACTGTTCAGAGGTCACACTACACTAACTTGTATTTTTAGCTGAACACTGTACAGAGCACGCACTACACTAACTTGTAGCTTTAGCTAAACACTGTGCAGAGGTCACACTAAAATAACTTGTAGCTTTAGCTGAACACTGTGCAGTGGTCGCACTACACTAACTTGTAGCTTTAGCTGAACACTGTGAGGAGGACGCACTACACTAACTTGTAGCTTTAGCTGAACACTGTGAGAAGGACGCACTAAACTAACCTGGAGCTTTAGCTGAACACTGTGAGGAGGACGCACTACACTAACTTGTAGCTTTAGCTGAACACTGTGAGGAGGACACACTACACTAACTTGTAGGTTTGGCTGAACACTGTGCAGAGGTCGCACTACACTAACTTGTAGTTTTAGCTGAACACTGTTCAGAGCATGCACTGCACTAACTTGTAGCTTTAGCTGAACACTGTGAGGAGGACGCACTACACTAACTGTAAATAGTCTAGCTGCCTGACTGTGGTACTAATAGGATCAAAAGAACACCAGCAATTTTCTTCAGGTAGCTGTAAATACAGTAACAAGACAAGCCTGCCTGTCAGTAGGAAGATAACAGGAACGGATCTAGCTAAACTGAATAGAGTGTGTATATATATATATATATATATATATATATATATATATATATATATATATATACACACAACACCTGGGATGCATATATATACACAATACACTGTAAGTGCAGCTAACTGACTGACTGTCCTGCCTAATCTATCTAACTCAAATGAAATGACACTGTCTCTCTCTCTCTTTCTATCTCTCAGCACGCTGGAACACACTACACAGGGCCACCGTGCAGGCGCCTTATATAGTGTGGGGCATGTTCTAAACCCCCTGAGCCATAATTGGTCAAAGCCACCCTGGCTTTGGCCAATTACAGCTCTCTCTACTGACAGCGCTGTGATTGGCCAAGCATGCGGGTCATAGTGCATGCTTGGCCAATCATCAGCCAGCAATGCACTGCGTTGTCGCAGTGAATTAAGGGCCGTGATGCGCCACACGAATTTGGCACAAACGAACCATATCGTTCGCAATTCAACGAGTGGTGGACGAGTGGAATTAAATTCAGAGGACGCACTACACTAACTTGTAGCTTTAGCTGAACACTGTGCAGAGGTCACACTAAACTAACCTGTAGCTTTAGCTGAACACTGTGAGGAGGACGCACTACACTAACTTGTAGCTTTAGATGAACACTGTTCAGAGGACGCACTACACTAACTTGTAGCTTTTAGCTGAACACTGTGCAGAGGTCACACTACACTAACTTGTAGTTTTAGCTGAACACTGTACAGAGCACGCACTACACTAACTTGTAGATTTAGCTAAACACTGTGCAGAGGTCGCACTAAAATAACTTGTAGCTTTAGCTGAACACTGTGCAGAGGTCACACTAAACTAACCTGTAGCTTTAGCTGAACACTGTGAGGAGGACGCACTACACTAACTTGTAGCTTTAGCTGAACACTGTGAGGAGGACGCACTACACTAACTTGTAGCTTTTAGCTGAACACTGTGCAGAGGTCACACTACACTAACTTGTAGTTTTAGCTGAACACTGTACAGAGCACGCACTACACTAACTTGTAGCTTTAGCTAAACACTGTGCAGAGGTCGCACTAAAATAACTTGTAGCTTTAGCTGAACACTGTGCTGAGGTCGCACTACACTAACTTGTAGCTTTAGCTGAACACTGTGAGGAGGACGCACTACACTAACTTGTAGCTTTTAGCTGAACACTGTGCAGATGTCACACTGCACTAACTTGTAGTTTTAGCTGAACACTGTACAGAGCACGCACTACACTAACTTGTAGCTTTAGCTAAACACTGTGCAGAGGTCGCACTACACTAACTTGTAGCTTTAGCTGAACACTGTGAGGAGGACGCACTACACTAACTTGTAGCTTTTAGCTGAACACTGTGCAGATGTCACACTGCACTAACTTGTAGTTTTAGCTGAACACTGTACAGAGCACGCACTACACTAACTTGTAGCTTTAGCTAAACACTGTGCAGAGGTCACACTAAAATAACTTGTAGCTTTAGCTGAACACTGTGCTGAGGTCGCGCTACACTAACTTGTAGCTTTAGCTGAACACTGTGAGGAGGACGCACTACACTAACTTGTAGCTTTATCTGAACACTGTGCAGAGGTCACACTAAACTAACCTGGAGCTTTAGCTGAACACTGTGAGGACGACGCACTACACTAACTTGTAGCTTTAGCTGAACACTGTGAGGAGGACGCACTACACTAACTTGTAGCTTTAGATGAACACTGTTCAGAGCATGCACTACACTAACTTGTAGCTTTAGCTGAACACTGTGCAGAGGTCACACTAAAATAACCTGGAGCTTTAGCTGAACACTGTGAGGAGGATGCACTACACTAACTTGTAGCTTTAGCTGAACACTGTGCAGAGGTCACACTAAACTAACTTGTAGCTTTAGCTGAACACTGTGAGGAGGACGCACTACACTAACTGTAAATAGTCTAGCTGCCTGACTGTGGTACTAATAGGATCAAAAGAACACCAGCAATTTTCTTCAGGTAGCTGTAAATACAGTAACAAGACAAGCCTGCCTGTCAGTAGGAAGATAACAGGAACGGATCTAGCTAAACTGAATAGAGTGTGTGTATGTATATATATATATATATATATATATATATATATATATATATATATATATATACACACACACAACACCTGGGATGCATTTATATACACAATACACTGTAAGTGCAGCTAACTGACTGACTGTCCTGCCTAATCTATCTAACTCAAATGAAATGACACTGTCTCTCTCTCTCTTTCTATCTCTCAGCACGCTGGAACACACTACACAGGGCCACCGTGCAGGCGCCTTATATAGTGTGGGGCGTGTTCTAAACCCCCTGAGCCATAATTGGTCAAAGCCACCCTGGCTTTGGCCAATTACAGCTCTCTCTACTGACAGAAAAAAAAACAAGTTTAATGCCCTAACTGGGTTCAAAAACACTTACAAGATAGAAGGTGTAATCAGGCACATCGTGTGTGAGGCTGCATTGGAAGGGGTCACGGTGGGAGGAAGCCTTCAGAGGAGATGGATGTAGTCACTAGCAGCAGCAGAGTGAGACACAGGGAGCCGCTGTGAAGCCGGCGTCGTCAGCATGGAAAGACGGCGTACCCGGAAGTGATGTCATCCGCTGAGCGGCTCCGTAACCAGCCTGAACCGCAAGCACACAGCCAGAGGGGGGATGTGATGTCATCAATAAGGGACGCGTTTCGGAACCGTCAATCGTTTTTTGTGTTCCTATAGATCCTGCTTCAGTCTTTTAAGTTGCAGCCCTTTGTGCTGAAGATTATCATCCAACAACTCTCATCATCTTCACCAGCACCCCCATTCTATTTTGGACTGCCTCCTTTTTTATAGAGACATTATTCAGGCTACGTCAGTCCTGTGCGCCCTATATATATTTTTCTATCTCTCTACTGACAGCGCTGTGATTGGTCAAGCATGCGGGTCATAGTGCATGCTTGGCCAATCATCAGCCAGCAATGCACTGCGATGTCGCAGTGAATTATGGGCCGTGACGCGCCACACGAATTTGGCGCAAACGGACCATATTGTTCGCAATTCGACGAGTGGTCGAACAGACAATGTTCGAGTCGAACATGGGTTCGACTCGAACACGAAGCTCATCCCTACGCGAGAGTAACATAATACACATTCATACACAGCCAGTGCTCGGTTGGCTGAAATTCAGCAGGAATTCCACCTGCCCATAAACCGCCTGATTTGTGACCTGCCCACCAGGTGGAACTTGACTTTGGCAATGTTATAGTGGCTGCACAGGCAGCAGAGGGCCGTAAATGTGTACCTGTGTGAGTATGGCACGACAGGCTCAGGTAGGCTTGGCTTTTTTTCCCCACGTCAATGGCTGCTGATAAATATTGCATGTACTGTACTATCATCATTTGAGGAGGCCACGAGGATGTTGAGCCATGACAATGCATGCATCAGTGACATAATCCCTGTTGTGTTCCTGCTGGTGCAGACTCTGCATGGCATTATGGACATGGCACTCGAGGCAGAGCAGCGGGAGGAAGAGGAGGACTTCTGTTCCTCTCAAGGCCCGCTTTATGCAGACACCATTCTTCTTATGCCACAGAACACACAAGAGAGGAAGGGGGAGGAAGTGAAGGATTCTGGTAGTTTTGGAGGCATTGAAGCAGAAGAAGACATACGTTAAAACTTAAGAGATGATTTTTCAACCCCTAGAACCCTTGGGAGTAGTACGTGGCTGGGAGGAGGCAGTTCCAGATACTGTAATGCTCAATGACCCAGAGGAGTCTGCTTCTCATGCATCTGCAAACTTGCAGTGCATTGGCTCTCTCATACTTCAAAGCCTGCGAAAGGAGCCAAGAATACGTGGCATAAAGGAGAAGGATTACTATTGGTTGGCAACCCTCCTTGACCAGGAGAAAGTCTCAGAACTCATCCTGTCCCCACAGTGGGTGCAGAAGATGAAATCTCTTGAGGACACCTTAAAGAGGAGTTTATCTAATGCTTTTCCTGACTCTGGTAGGATACAGTGTCATGAAAAGCATAGTTTTGAGGCCTCTGTTGGTCAAGAGAGGAGCGGTGGATAAGGTGGTGGTCTAAGTGATGCATTTCACAATTTTTTTTTAGTCCTCACCGCCCAGGGCTGTCAGCTTCCACATCCCATTGGCATCATATGGTGGACGATTATTTAGGGGAAAAAACAGAGAAGGAGAGCTTTCGAGTTGACGATTTACTGGCTTACTGGGTCATGAAAATAGACCACTGGCCAGAACCTGCCTAGTATACAATTGAGCTGCTGGGCTACCCTGCATCCAGCTTGGTTCCCAAATGGGCATTCAGTGCTGCTGGAGGTTTTGTTACTGATAAAACAACGCGTCTGTCCACAGACAGACATCTGACATTTATCAAAATGAATAAGTACTGGATTACCAGCAGCTATGAAGCCCCTGATAGCGATGTCACTGATTAAGTGTTTTTGGGATGTGGAATATCTGCAAGACTACTAGGCTGCCTAGTTTTGTGGGCGTTTTCATCTGGAAGAATTTTTTAGGTGTATGTTTCATGGGCCCAATTAACACCCAAAGACCAAATTTTCTGCACCTGTTACTTCTATCAAAAGTCTGCGGAAGAGACACCAAAATGTATCCAAAAAATCTCTAATCTTGTCCCAGTACACTACATTGTGGCCTCATCATACAGACTGGCTCCCCAAGTCATTGCTTACAAAATAAAGAGTGCTTGCAGGGAATAGGTCATTTTTTGGCTTTTTAAATGCAATTATTGCTGCAGCAGCTTCTATACACATTCTATACACAGTACAGATGTGCTACTTTACAGGTGGACTGGGGACCCCCCCCGGCACTATATTGAATTTTTTTTCATTTTTATTATTTCTCCTTTTAAGGCTTTCACTTTATGCATCAGTAAATCACTGCTCATTTAAAAATGACATTTTCTTCAAACTTTTTCTTCATTGATACATGTCCCCTGAGGCAGTATTTGACCCTCATAACCATTGTATCCCCAGCACTGACTTTTACAGTTCAGGTCCCATAGACTTCAATGGGGTTCGTTATTTGATTCTGAACTTTTGCGATGTTCTAAAGTTCTGGTGTAGTAGGAAGTAAATAACATAGATTTGGACATTAGGGTTGCAGACTTTGGTCTGTACAATCCTATCAAAAATGGCCACGGGAAATGCACATACGTTACACATCTATAGGCTTCGGTCTGTAATATCACACCCGAAATGGCAGTTGAAGTAAGTCACAATCCATACTACATTTGGATATAGGGATTGAGGACCTCGGTGTTTGGAGGACTGCCATTACATCGGGGATCATCCATCCTTTAAAGTGTTACACAGTGGCAGATACTGCGAATGCTCCATACCCCAAGAGGGGCGGGGGGGAATTCCGGTGAGTGCAGCCACAATAAGAGCACGGATAAGACACGTATGCTGTGATCACCCTTGGAAAGTGGAAATTATCAACACTAATTGTTCACCAGCACAGAAGCACTTTTTTGAATATTCACTAAGTGGGACAATATAATTTTAAATGCATGTCTATGGGACTGAACTTGTCCCCTTTTTTGAGATTTAAGTTTATTAATTCCATTAAAGTCACTAACTTGATAAATGGTTAATATTAACACTAATCCTTCACCAGCACAGAAGCACTTTATTGTTATATATATGGGATTATATATTTGCAGGTCACATGGGACCTAAATTGGTCGAGGCAGCAGTTCTCTTAAACCAGATATCTTTCTGCTAGTACTTATTAGTAGTATATTAATATTAGGGGGTGGCATATTTAATTTTAGCAAAGTAGTTTTTAATGAGGAGGAAATTAAAATTTTGGACCTAGGACTAAAATACGCCCCTGGTAAGGAATTTAACAAATTTGAGGCTTACATAGATTTGCAAAAATTTGTGAGAAAAATGAATATTAAAAAATTCTTTGCCTCAAAAGAAAAGAAACAGGGAACAAAAGAAGCCACTATAAACATTCAAATCTAAAGAATAACTCCACCTTTGATCCAAAATTGCAACAAAATGAAAGTCTGGTAGTTTGTAAAAAAATGGTGGAAGATGACACTAGGAAATTAAAAATAACAAAGTCAAAGAGAAATAACATTTGGAAAACAATAAAACAAATAGAGAAAAAGAAAAACATAATCATACAGCCGGCAGATAAGGGAGGGGGCCTTGTTATATTCAACAAAAAAGACTATGAACTTGAGATGGAAAAATTACTAGGGGTACAAGATTCATATAGAAACTCAAGGGAAATCCAAGAATTGAGTATGAAAAGAAACTCAAATCGTTTGTAAAGAAAGGTGAAGACAAAGGAATCCTTACAAAAAAAGAAGCCACTTTTTTGACACCAGGGGCAGCGAAAACACATATGATCTATTATGTTCCCAAAATCCACAAAAATCAAACAAACCCACTAGGAAGACCAATAATCAGTGGGATAGACTCACTCTTCTCCCGATTGGGATCATACATAGATTGGTACCTACAACCGCTGGTAAAAGAAGGCAAATCCTATTTGAAAGATAGTAGACAGTTGATCGATGAACTAAGAAACCTGGAAATTGATTAAACTGACATCCTAGTTACAATAGATGTCAACTCATTGTATACTAATATAGTACAAGAGGATGGAATCAATAGTGTGGAATGGGCATTACATAAACAAACAAACATGAAAAACAAACAAAACCAATTCATCCTAAAAGGCTTAAGATTAGCCATGAGCAACAACTACTTTTGGCACAAAGGGGACTACTTTGTCCAAAGGGCGTAGCTATGGGGGCAAAATATGCCCCCAGTGTAGCTAATTTTTTCTTCAAGCATTGGGAAGAAGAACAAATGTTTAGCATAGAGAGAAGTAATCTAAAGATGTATCGGAGATTTATCGATGACATTGTGATCGTTTGGAAGGGAACAGAAATTGAACTACAGACCTTCTTTGACGAAATTAATCAGAACATATATGGTATTACTTTTTCGGGCACCTGGAATAAACAAACAATAGATTATCTAGACCTACAGCTTTACAAGAACAATGGATGCATTAATACAAGAACCTTCTTTAAAGTGACGGATAGAAATGGATATATCCCGACCAACAGTAGCCAACACTGACAGTAGATTGGCAACATACCAAAGGGCCAACTAATGAGACAGTATAGGAATTGTAGCAATATAAACGATTATAACATCCAAGCAGACATCGTCATAAAAAGATTTGTAGAAAAAGGATATAGGAAAAGTGAACTAGAAATACTGAAGGAGAAAGTAAAGACTATGAATAGAAATTTGTTGATAGAAGGCAAACCAAATGAAAATAATAAAAATAAAAATGTGGATATGGCTTTCCTGACAGGATTCAATATACAACATAAAGCATTAGAAATGGTCATAAAGAAACATTGGGGAATTCTACAATCCGATAAAATTTTAAAAACCTTTTTACCACCAAGACCCATTTTTATCTACAGAAAAGCACTCTCAGGAAAAGATTGGTACATAATGCCCTAGATCCGCCAAAGCAAATTAAAATATCAGACCATCTTAAGGGTTTCTACAAATGTGAAAAATGCCTCCCATGTAGGGTCAGTAAGAAAACCAGCAAGAAAAAAATGGAATTTACGTCTATGGCAAATGGAACCAAATATAACATAAGGGAACTCATCACATGTAATAGCACACATGTAACCTATGTGTTAGAGTGTCCCTGCCACAAGCAATACGTGGGCAGGACCACGAGAGAACTACATGTAAGGATCCGGGAACACATAAATAACATCAAGAACGGTTACAATAAGCATAGTGTCTTTAGACACTTCAGAGACTATCACAACAGAGATCCACATGTATGGTTTTCTATGGCATAGACAAAATTAAAGATCATTGGAGAGGGGAAAATAATAAAATTAAGATCTCCCAAAATGAAACAAAATGGATTTTCCAATTAGACACTCTCCAACCCACAGGAATAAATATTGATGTAGATTTGAATTGTTTTTTAACACATTTTTAGATGATGTATTCCCCCCTTTGGAAAAGGGAAATTAGGTAGGGCTTATTAATCTTGAAAAAAATCCTCTGGAACTGCCATTGCATTGGGGATCATCCAGCCTTTAAAGTTCTACACAGTGGCAGATACTGTGAATGCTCCATACCCCAAGAGGGGGGGATTCTGGTGAGTGCAGCCACAATAAGAGCACGGATAATACACGTTTGCTGTGATCACCCTTGGAAAGTGGAAATTATAAACACTAATTGTTCACCAGCACAGAAGCACTTTTTGAATATTCACTAACTGGGACTATATAATTTTAAATGCATGTCTATAGGACTGAACTAGTCCCCTTTTTTTGAGATTTAAAGTTATTAATTCCATTAAAGTCACTAACATGATAAATGGTTAATATTAACACTAATCCTTCACCAGCAAAGAAGCACTTTATTGTTATATATATGGGATTATATATTTGCAGGTCACATGGGACCTAATTGTCTCCATTTCTCTGAGATTTAGGTTAACATTCATATTTTTTATATTTTTTTATATTTTTTCACGTACACACATGATATGGTGTATTGCATGCAAAATGCATTATTACATGTTCACAATATCTGTTTGGTATATTTATGCTCATCAGGAATCAGGTGCACAAACACAATAGAACAGCGCCACATCTACTTCACTTTTTTCTCATCTATGTACCCCACCTATAGGTAGTGGTAGTAATTAGTAGAGGCAGCAGTTCTCTTAAACCAGATATCTTTCTGCTAGTACTTATTCCTTTGCACGGAAACATTCATACTTTCTTCATTTCGTGGCATTCTGTTGAATGCCAGTGGAGTCTGCGGCAATGGATATCTTTAAGTACATGAACAGCAGAGCAATAAATCTAACAGAAGTTTCTAATCGGGAACAGGTGGTTAATAGACAGGACATGGAAGGCCTGTTCAAACAACTTAAACACTGCATGGAAAAACAACTTAGGGTGTGGTGAGATATCGCAACCTTGGAAATGTATATTTCAGAAAAATGACACCAAGAAGACTCAGATGGGACATCTCACCCAATGATGCAGTGAATTATGAAAACCTAATGGAAGAATGGTATCGTTTTTTTAACCAAAGTGGGAATGATTTATTGCAAAAAATTGTAGTGCAGAGGCAGCACAAAATAAAAATTATAGAGGGAGAAATCCTTAATTTAAGAGATCAACTGGCAACATTCATTGATACAAGGGAATATAAGGACAAAGAAACTGCTCTACAGGAAGCGGTTAAAAAATATGATAAAGAAATCCAAAAAAAAAAAGCAGAAGAATTATAAAAGGGATGTGCTGGACTACAAAAATCATCAGGTTTGTAAATGGCAGATGGATGACATCTACAATGAAAATGAGAAAAACATTGCTATGATGGAAGAATCAAGAGAAAATTCACCAGAACTAGAGCAAACTGCATGGCAAACTATAAGACCAGGTGATAATAGAACACCGAGAAGAATACAGGTGGAACAACCTACACCAGTTCAAAGGAGAGAGGAAAGGAGCCCAATTCAGCGAAACCATAGACAGGAAGATAATTATAGAACACAACAATCAAATTCTATTCCAACTACACCAATTTAATTCCATTAAAGTCACTAACTTGATAAATGGTTAATATTAACACTAATCCTTCACCAGCACAGAAGCACTTTATTGTTTTATATATATGGGATTATATATTTGCAGGTCACATGGGACCTAATTGTCCCAATTTCTCTGAGATTTAGGTTAACATTAATATATATATATTTTTTATATTTTTTCACGTACATAAATGATATGGTGTAATGCATGCAAAATGCATTAATACATGTTCACAATATCTGTTTTGTATATTTATGCTCATCAGGGATCGGGTGCACAAACACAATAGAACAGCGCCACATCTACTTCAATTTTTCTCACAAAATTTATTCTGTGAGCATCCATCATTCTGATTGTCTTTTTAACTTCAGCTTTCTGTTCAAGTATGGCAGGATATGACAAAAGTACGGCTAATCCTACTTGAATACAGCACTTTGTGCAACAAAAATCAAATAAATGTAAACAAACAAAACACTTCAGCACCTTTCAATCTGTCAGTGAGAGTGAAAAATTAAACACAGGGGGTCATTTACTATAGCACCGCACGCTAATTAGTGCTCAAATTACCGCAAAATTGAAATGAAATGGAATTCACTATAGCGCTGGTGAAAAAACACCCTCTAATCAAATTTACTATAGATCCCAGAAAACAGATAGCGCCAAAACCCTTATGCTGTGTACACACGAGCGGAATGTCCAACAGAAAAAGTCCGATGGGAGCTTTTCATCATATATTCTGATCGTGTGTATGCCCCATCTGACTTTTTACGTTGAAAATTCTGATGGACCTAGAAAGAGAACATGTTCTAAATTTTTTTGATGGAACCAATTCCTATCATGAAAACTGATCGTCTGTATGCTGTTCCGACGTACCAAAAATGACACATACTCTGAAGCAAGTACGAGACGGAAGCTATTGGCTACTGGCTATTGAACTTCCATTTTCTAGTCCTGTTATACATGTTGTACGTCACCACGTACTGGACGGTCGGAATTTTGGTGTGACCGTGTGTATGCAAGATGGCTTGAATGGAATTCCGTAGGAATTCCGTCGGAAAAACCTTCAGAGTTTATTCCGACGGGAAAACCGGTCGTGTGTACAGGGCATTAATCTTGTTAGGACCTGGAGAATTGCACATGAAAATAATGTTTAGAGCATGATATGTTTGCCTAAATGGTACTGAAATATGTGGCATATTGTTTTATAGCAGATGACGGCCAGGAAGTTCTGTTATCCTGACTGGGCATCAGGCAGGATAACATGCCAGCACGCGCCCACAGGCGCGTTCAGCCTGGCGATCGTTGGTGCTGTGTGTCAGTCTGACACACTGCATCTCCAATCGTAGTAAGGAGCATCTGATGGAGGCTCCTTACCACCTGTTTAGCTGTGACCAATCACAGCTGATAATCTCGTGAACCAGGAAGTGCCAGTAAATGGCATTCCTCAGTTTGCGCTGAAAGGGAAAGCCACCGATCGGTCAGAGGGGGGTCTGTGCTGATAATTGTCACATTGATTATCATCACAGCCCCCATCAGCTGCCAATCAGTGGCCAATAGCTGCCAGTCTGTGCCCCATCAAGAACACCAGTACCTATAACAGTACCTATAACAGTGCCCCATCAGTAATGCCTGTCAGTGCCCTTCAGATGCCAATCAGTAATGCCTGTCAGGTGGCACTGATGAAGAGCTACTATCAGTGCCCATCAGTGTTGCCTATTGGTGCTTATCAGTGCTGCATCTCCATGCCACCTATCAGTGCCCATCAGTTCTACATATCATCCCTGCCTCATCAGCGCTGCCTCATCAGTGTCCATCAGTGCAGCCACATCAGTGCTCATCAGTGAAGGAGAAAACAAAATTTTATAACAGAAACTAAAACTTTTTTTTCAAAAATTTTGGTCTTTTTTCATTTGTTTAGCAAAAAATAAAAACCCCAGCAGTGATCAAATACCACCATAAAGCTCCATTTGTGAGAAGAAAATGATAAAAATTTGGTTTGGGTACAGTGTTGTATGTCTGCGCAATTGTCATTCAAAGTATGACAGCGTTGAAAGCTGAAAATTGTCCTGGGCAGGAAGGGGCGAAAGTGCCTGGTAATAAAGTGGTTAAGGATAATCTGCTTTTAAACTGTGTGAAAAAGTGATTTCTACACTGAAATATCTTTAAAATTCTGAGAAGAGAAATTCCTGTCATGACTCCGTGGTAGTGTTATTTTCTGTTTGTTCACCTTTCTGTTGTGTTCAGCTTAAAAGCCAGTCGCTGTTCAACTGTATGCTTAAGTAATCTTCCCTCAAGCAGGGCTCCACTCAAGCCTCTAATTAGGAACACTATATTACCCGTGCACTGCAAGCCAAGCTAATTTATATTGTGTGTTTGGCTTCCGTGTGCTCATTGCTGTGTGTCCTATGTCTGATCCTGTTTACCGATCTTGGCTTGTTATTGACTGTCTCTGTCTGCCTGCTTCATATCCCAACCTTTGGCATGTTCTTTGATTATCCCTAGCTACTTGTTGCCCTGACCTTTTGGCTTATCTCCTAAATATCCTTGTTGTCCCAGGCTGCTGCTTGCTTTCTATCCTCCAGTAGTCTACCGTGAGTATGAGCTGGGAGACCCTAGGGGCCGCGACCTGGAGCCAGACTGTAGCGAAGTCCATCCCCACCATCAGGGGCCCTGGTGAACACCCGCTGACTCTGCTCCCTGGGAAATCTCATGCTCTAGCTCCCAGTGTGATCCATGTTGGTGCTCATGAGTACCTGCTTTCCTAAATCACTCAGAGCTCTATTGGCAGGAGTCACCCGTAGGGTGCACTCCTGACTCCAATGGGAGTGATACCAGGTGCATCTGTCACCTGTTATCAGGTGACCTGACAATTCCCCCTCTCTTTACAACTAGGTGCTAGCACAACTGAGCATGCTCAGACCTGTAAATGACTCTCATTTTAACTCCCATGCCTTTTTTTACCAATAGTGGAAATGAGAGTTATGTAGCCCAATGCAAGTTCCGGCCATTGATTCTAATGATACAATTGTAACTTCCCCAAATACTTTTCATGTTAAGATGAATGTATTTTTCTCTCAAAGAAATTGTCCTTGCAACAATGTTGCTTCTTCATTTATTTTGTTTTTAAGAATGCTAGAATGTGTAATGTTTTGATATTTTGGTAAAATATATTTTTCTCTGTCACTTTCACATGTTGCTGTCCATCTCACAAAAATCTTTACACAAACTCACTTTACAATCCACAAACAATACCATTGCTGATGCAAATTTAAAATGAGTCACAATTTTGTGAGTTTTTATTACTTCCATATGATCCTAATTTGAGCCCAAAAAATGTGATAAGTGAACCAACATCAGAAATAAAAATGTCATTTATGTGTAGAAGGGTTCCACCACCATTGCAAATTGTGTCATATGTTTTCCATGGGCAAGGACGATAATCAGCCTTAACATTTCCCCACCACCACTATTTGCAGCCTCTTACCAAGCCAAAACCCACAAAATGACAGCTGTTTAGCTCTGACAGTAATCAGCCATAACCAGCCTTTAAAACAGATGGCATATGCCAGAAACTGGTTGTTCACTGGCTATCTGGCCTTCCACAGTACATTTGCATTGATAAACTTCTTGCACCCCTGGGACTTAGGACTGTTTTACACTACAGAGTTGCAGCCTAAAAACATGTAGCAGCATGGGGTGGCTAATGACTAACATTTCTGCCTACAAGCCCTGAGTTTCTTAGTTTGAATCCCAAGCCTGCTATCTGGCTAGAGGTTTGTATGTTGTGGTATTAAAGTTTCTTTTTCACCAGTGCTAACATTTTTGATGGTTTTCACATAACGGAACCTCAAGAAACCACATTATAAATCAAGCAAGTGTGGGTTTACACCAAATCTCAAACTGGGGTGTTTTGGCCCAGATATGGATTTATAAGATTGGTGTGATCCTGCACACATTTTAATGTTGTATGTTGATGATAAATGATGAATGTGCTTTGTCACCAATTTATTTGAAGCACCCCTCACAAAGTTGTCATTTACTGTTTTGGACCCTTCATATGCCCAACAATGTACAAGTTTAATTTGGAGATTTTTCAGGATCAATCATGGCCACAGCCTTGGACATGTGTTATTTTGAGCTTTACCCTGCACAGATCTCAATGCTGAGGCATTCTTTCATTTGTAAAGAGTGTGTGTTCCTGATGAACAGGTATGAGCACTTGAGGCCTACATGAAGAGACAGAATCAATTACACTGGTGGGTGTGTCCTTTACTGGGTGGGTGGAGGTGAGCAAGCTTAGCTAGGTTATTTAAAGGCCTGCATTTGTCGCGGGTGTTTGGCCTAAGAACAGGCCTGAATTTTTCTTTGCAGTGTGTGTATTGGGTTACAAATATGTTTTTTGTGGGTTTTGGGGGGGTGCATAATTCCTGACCCACGCCCCACTAAGACTGTTTGATGATTTGTTAAACTTACAACTGCTATGTAATGGTTTCTGCTAATTCATTCCTGCTATGTTTGTCAATGTAGTTTGTGCGCTGCCTTTTTGGCTTTTGTCTGTTTTTGCTGATAATTCTGCCATGTTACTTTTTTGGGGGTTGGGGCGAGGACTCCTGATCACAAAAAAGATTAGTCATGCTTGTTGGCTTGATTTGTATCCCTGCTTTTACAAGGTGATTTGTTTAATGTGTCTAATTTTTAGTGTCTTTTCCTTGTAAAATGTAAGCTCTTTTGAGCAGGGCCCTTCTAACTATATTGTCAAATGCTGGAGCATAATTTTCATGGCTTTTTTTTTTGGCCCAAGTACATTAATCTACCAAATATTTATACTAATTTTGAAACAATAAGTTGATTGTTTTTTGCTTTAAGTTTGATTTTTGCAGGCTCGAAATATATATATATATATATATATATATATATATATATATATATATATATATATATATATATATATATATATATTAAGTGCAAACCATTCATACACCCTCAAATCTGTATTAAATATAGTTGCATACAAAAGTAATTGGTTGTGCAAGTCCTTGAGTAGAAAGTGTAATGGGGGAGGGGGAAGAATAACCCCCAAAAAATAAACCCTGCTCCAAAGCTGAAATTCAGGGCTCTACTATTTTGTGGACTAGGTAAGCCATGAAGTATGTCAACTAAATGTGAATTCCCCCCCCCCAAAATCTATAACAGGCCCTTATCCAAGCATGCAGCATGGTCAGGATGGGGGGGACAAGCAAATAACCCCCCTCCTGAACCGTACCAGGCAACATGCCCTTAACATGGGGAGGGTGTTTTGGGTCCCCCCCAAAGCACCTTATCCCCATGTTGATGAGGACAAGGGCCTCTTCCCGACAACCATGGCCTGTGGTTGTCGGGGTCTGTGGGTGGGGGCTTATCAGTATCTGTAAGCCCCCTTTAACAAGGACGCCAGATCCTGGCCCCCCTATGTGAATGGGTTTTGGATACATTGTACCCCTACCCATTCACCAAAAAGCAATGAAATGTAAAAAAATACAAGAGCCGATTATTGACAAGTCCTTTATTGTAAAAAAGCTCTGAGCCATCTTCTCCCCGAGCCCCGCCTCCCACTGTCATCTTCTCCTGACGCCGTCTCTCCCCTGCTGCTGTGTTCTTCCTTACCGCCGGTTATCTGGTAATGTAAAAAAAAGGGGGGTGGGCTCTTCAGGTGACATCATCGGATGGCCATGCCCCATGGTTATGTAAAAGATGCCAGACAGCGGGTGACAACACAACAGAGGAAGACTGCGGCGAGGAATAACACAGCAGTGGGAGAAGTAGGCAGCGGCAACAGACGGCAGCAGGAGATGATGGCGACAGGAGTGAGTGTGCCAGGAGAAGACGGTGACAGAAGATGGAGGTGAGAGAGACAGCACCAGGTGAGGATGGCAGCTTCCAGATCCTGACAAGTACCCCACCCGCAGACCCCAACAACCACCGGTAAGGGTTGTCGTGAAGAGGCCCTTGTCTTCATCAACATGGGGACAAGGTGCTTTGGGGTGAGGGGTACAGAGCCCCCCTGCCCCAAAGCACCCACCCCTCTACGTTGAGGGCATGTATGCTGGTATGGTTTAGGGGGGATGCTCGCTTGTACCCTCTCTTTCCTGACCTCCAGGCTGCATGCTCAGATAACGGTCTGGTAAAGATTCTGGGGTGACCCCAAACCATTTTTTTTTAAATTGGTGGGGGGGTGCCCTCTGAATCTATACTACCCATACAACCTGAAGGGCTGTATTTTTTGTGATTTATTTTTTTTTTGCTGGCAATTTTTTGTACATTTAGGTGTCAGCGGGGAATCCTGCTGACAGCTGATGACTCATCATTAAGGACGTGACCTATTACAGTTTTAGAGGGCATGAAATGTCAAGATAGCAAAAAAAACCCCACAAATGACCCCATTTTAGAAAGAAGACACTTCAAGCTATTTGCTAAGAAGTATGCTGTGTCCGTGGAATATTTTATATTTTGCCACAAGTTTGAGGAAAATTACAATTTTTATTTTATATTTTTTTGCACAAAGTTGTCACTAAATTATATATTCAAACATGGCATGGTTATATGTGGAATTACACCCCAAAATACATTCTGCTGCGTCTGAGTATGGGAATACCACATGTGTAAGACTTTTTGGGAGCCTAGCCACGTACAGGACCCCAAAAACCAAGCATTTTACTCCTCACTACCTATTACAGTTAAGGAGGCCCTGAAATGTCCAGATAGCACAACCCCCCCCCCCCCAAATGACCCCATTTTGGAAAGTAGACACTCCAAGGTATTTGCTGAGGCATGGTGAGTATTTTTCAGCGCTCATTTGTTTTTAAAAATGAAGAAAGAACATTTTTTTTTTTTTTCAATTTTCAAAACTTTGTGATAAAAAGCAAGATCTGCAAAATACTCAACATGCCTCTCAGCAAATAGCTTGGGGTGTCTACTTACCAAAATGGGGTCATTGTGGGGGGGGTTGTGCTATCTGGGCATTTCATGGCCTCCGAAACTGATAGGCAGTGAGGAATGAAATCAAAAATTTACGCCCTTAGAAAGCCCGAAGGCGGTGATTGGTTTTTGGGGTCCTGTGCGGGTTAGACTGTCAAAGTCCCACACATGTGGTATCACCATACTCAGGAGAAGCAGCAGAATGTATTTTGGGGTGTAATTCCACATATAACTATGCCATATTTGAACAATATATTATTTTGTGACAACTTTGTGTAAACAAAAAAATAGTAATTTTCCCGCAACTAGTGGCAAAATATAAAATATTCCATGGACTTAACATGCCTCCCAGCAAATAGCTTGGGGTGTCTACTTTACAAAATTAGGTCATTTGGGGGTTTGTGTTATCTTGGCACTTTATGGCCTTTGAAACTGTGATAGGTAGTGAGGAGTGAAATTAAAAATTTACACCCTAATGCCCCGTACACACGGTCGGATTTTCTGACGGAAAATGTGTGATAGGACCTTGTTGTCGGAAATTCCGACCGTGTGTAGGCTCCATCACACATTTTCCATCGGATTTTCCGACCCACAAAGTTTGAGAGCAGGCTATAAAATTTTCCGACAACAAAATCCGTTGTTGGATTTTCCGATCGTGTGTACACAAATTCAATGCATAATGTGCCACGCATGCTCAGAATAAATAAAGAGATGAAAGCTATTGGCTACTGCCCCGTTTATAGTCCCGACGTATGTGTTTTATGTCACCGTGTTCAGAATGATCGGATTTTCCAACAATTTTGTGTGACCGTGTGTATGCAAGACAAGTTTGAGGTAACATCCGCCGGAAAAAATCCTAGGATTTTGTTGTCGGAAAGTCCGATCAATGTCCGACCGTGTGTACGGGGCATAAGAAATCCTGAAGGCGGTGATTGGTTTTCTGGGTCCTGAACACGGCTAGGCTCCCAAAAAGTCTTACACATGTGGTATCCCCATACTCAGGAGGAGCAGCAGAATGTATTTTGGGGTATGATTCCACATATAACCATGGCATGTGTGAGCAATATATCATTTAGTGACAACTGACAACTCTTTTTTTTGTCATTTTTCAAACACTTGTGACAAAAATAAAATATTCAATGGGCTCAACACAGGGGTGGATCCAGGGGGGGCAATGGGGCAATTGCCCCCTCCGAGAATGTGGGTCAGTAAATGTGCTGGCAGGCGTCGCTGTGGGTGAGAGAGCCGGTGGGCGGGTCCGCAGCTGAAAGACAGCGGTGGGGAGAGACAGCGGGTCTCGAGCGGCTCCGGTGGGGACTGGGGAGAGACAGCAGGCGGCTCTGGTGGAAACTGGGGAGAGACAGCAGGCGGCTCTGGTGGGGACTGGGGAGAGACAGCAGGCTGCTCCGGTGGGGACTGGGGAGAGACAGCAGGCGGCTCCGGTGGGGAGAGACAACGGGCAGCTCCGGTGGGGACTGGAGAGAGACAGCGTGCTGCACTGTTGGTGAGCAGCTGTGCGGCTCGGTGATAGCGTGAGCGGCTGCTGGCCAATCAGGGAGCCGGCGGGCGGAGGAACAGAGAGATAACACCATCTCTCACTGCCCAGCGCCCGCCCTGCATCCCTGCAGTTCCACCCTCACTGTGTTAGCAGTGTGAAGGCAGCCGCGGCAGCAGAGAGATTACACCATCTCTCTGCTGCTTGACTTGGACACAGCAAGAGATGATTATAGAAGGCAAGTAACAATCCGCAATGTGTGGCATGGGGCTTGGCAAGTAACAATCCGCGAAATGTGGCATGGGATGTGGCAAGTAACAATCCACAACATGTGGCATGGGACGTGGCAAGTGACAATCTGCAACATGTGGCATGGGACGTGGCAAGTGACAATCTGCAACGTGTGGCATGGGACGTGGCAAGTAACAATCCACAACGTGTGGCATGGGACGTGGCAAGCGACAATCTGCACTGTGTGGCATGGGACGTGGCAAGTGACAATCTGCAACGTGTGGCATGGGACGTGGCAAGTGACAATCTGCAACGTGTGGCATGGGACGTGGCAAGTGACAATCTGCAACGTGTGGCATGGGACATGGCAAGTGACAATCTGCAACGTGTGGCAAGTGACAATCTGCAACGTGTGGCATGGGACGTGGCAAGTCACAGTCCGCAATGTGTGGCATGGGACGTGGCAAGTGACAATCTGCAACGTGTGGCATGGGACGTGGCAAGTGAAAATCTACAACATGTGGCATGGGACGTGGCAAGTAACAATCCGCAACGTGTGGCATGGGACGTGGCAAGTGACAATCCGCAACGTGTGGCATAGGACGTGGCAAGTGACAATCTGCAACGTGCGGCATGGGACGTGGCAAGTGACAATCTGCAACGTGTGGCATGGGACGTGGCAAGTGACAATCTGCAACGTGTGGCATGGGACGTGGCAAGTGACAATCTGCAACGTGTGGCATGGGACATGGCAAGTGACAATCTGCAACGCGTGGCAAGTGACAATCTGCAACGTGTGGCATGGGACGTGGCAAGTGACAATCTGCAACATGTGGCAAGTGACAATCTGCAACGTGTGGCATGGGACGTGGCAAGTGACAATCTGCATCTAGTGACAGGCGACATGGCAAGTGGCAATCCGCAACGTGTGGCAGGTGACAGTGGCAAGTGACACACTCGGGGCTCCCACTGATTCTGCATTATGGTGAGTTGAACTATTTCTTTTTTTTATAACAATGTAATAATTGTAATAATGCGCTTCAATCATCCTGACACCATAACAACCATGGTGCCGTGATGATTGAAGCGCTAACACCAACCATTTCCATTAAATTTACCCCAAAAAAAGTATTTTCTGGCAGTGCCCCTCCCAAGACTAGGCTCTGGATTCGCCCCTGGCTCAACATGCCTCTCAGCAATTTCCTTGGGGTGTCTACTTTCCAAAATGGGGTAATTTGGGAGGGTTATACTGCCCTGCCATTTTAGCACTTCAAGAAATGAGATAGGCAGTCATAAACTAAAAGCTGCTTAAATGCCAGAAAATGTACCTTAGTTTGTAGACGCTATAACTTTTGCGCAAACAAATAAATATACGCTTATTGAAATTTTTTTTTTAACCAAAGACATGTAGCTGAATACATTTTGGCCTAAAATTATGACTAAAATTGAGTTTATTGGCTTTTTTCTATAACAAAAAGCAGAAAATGTTTTTTTTTTTTTAATTTTCAGTCTTTTTTCATTTAAAGCACAAAAATAAACATCACAGAGGCAATCAAATACCATTAAAAAAAAGCTCTATTTGTGGGAAAAAAGGACACAAATTTCGTTTGAGTACAGCATTGCATGACCGCACAATTACCAGTTAAAGCAGCACAGTGCCAAATTGTAAAAAATGCTCTGGTCATTGAGCAGCCAATTTTTCCAGGGCTGAAGTGGTTAATCAGCAGCATATGCTGACAATAGGTGAATACCTAATAGCCAATGCCACATGAGCATGGTTTTTACTATAATAATGCCTCAAATGCAAAACATTATTGTATAGAATGAAAAGAAACAAACATTAGTAATTGTATTTTCTATGTATGATTGTGCTCAGCTCCATAGCGTATGACCTGTAGAGATGAGCCGAACACCCCCCTGATTCGGTTCGCATCCAGAACATGCGAATGGACCGAAAATTTACGCGAACATTCGAACACCGTTAAAGTCTATAGGACTCGAACGTGAGAAATCAAAAGTGCAAATTTTAAAGGCTAATATACAAGTTATTGTCCTAAAAAGGGTTTGGGGACCCGGGTCCTGCCCCAGGGGACATGTATCAATGTAAAAGAAAGTTTTAAAAATGGCTGTTTGTTCGGGAGCAGTGATTTTAATGATGCTTAAAGTAAAAGAAAAAAAATGAAATATTCCTTTAAATATCGTACCTCGGGGGTGTCTATAGTATGCCTGTAAAGTGGCGCGTGTTTCCTGTGTTTAGAACAGTCCCTGCACAAAATGAAATTTCTAAAGGAATACCAGTCATTTAAAATTGCTTGCGGCACTTCCGGTTCTGGTGCCGCATGGAGTAGCTGCTCTTCACATCAGCTCCGGCAGCTCGACTCCAAAAACCGGCATATAAAGCCTGCGAACCCGCTAATTACACCGGCACTTGCTCCACTATATACCCGGTCACGAGATGGACCGGTTCGTTGAAAAATCCAGCCCGCGATCGTACGCGGCCACGACGGCACGGACGGCACAGCCACAAATTGAGGCCCCGCTTCAGCCTACGCGGAACCCCCCACAGAAACTGAGCCTGCCATGGAGGTAAGCGGCGCTGCGGTCCCCTCCTTACCTGCTGACACATCAGCTAAACACACAGGAACCTCCAACACTGAGATGATTGCACAGGCTGTGGCAGCTCTTCTTTCCCCAATGATAACAGCCTCTGTGGAGAAGGCTGTCAGCGCAGGCATGCAACAGCTCCAGGCCCAGCTAGGGGAACATGCCTCCAGGCTGAATGAAGCTGAGCACCGCATAGCTAACATAGAGGAAGAACTATACCACTCGCAATCCACAGATCAGGCTCAAGATAAAATGAACAAATACATTCTTGAGAAACTGGACGATTTGGAAAATAGATCCAGAAGGAGCAATCTGCGATTTGTTGGCATTCCAGAATCGCTGCAGCCTTCAACCCTCACAGACTTATGCGCCAGGTGCATTCCCGAAGCACTAGGCCTTCGAGGCCCCTGCACAGTAGAACGTGCACACCGCATGGGAACCTTCAACTCGGATCGCAAATCGCCCCATCCCATAATCGCCAAGTACCTCAACTACTCAGACAAAGCTTTCATCTTGCAGAAATCCAGGCAATCTAGATCTCTTCAGATCGACGGAATTAAAATCCTGATTTTCGCGGATTACTCCATTGAGGTATCCAAGAAGAGGAAAGCCTTTCAACAAGTTTGCTCGCAGCTCCATCATCAACAAATCAAATTTACTTTAGCTTTCCCAGCTACCCTCCGACTTAAAGCCCCGAATGGTGACCAGCTCTCCTTTCATGATCCAACCGAGGCTGAGGCCTTCCTAAGATCACTGCGCACGGGCCCCCACCTCAGCCCCTCTCCCAGAGCAGCTCATGTCAACTGTGCTCTAGACCAGGAGCCCACGCAAAGAATCTCCTAAACGGTTTAGAGCCTCTGCCCCAGACCATCATCGCTCCACACCCCATTGAAGACCACTCTCACGGTTTCAAACTGTTTTCACTCACCACCTCACCTCAAACGGCCATGATGGTTCAACCTTCAACGAGATGTCTCTCACTGAAATTTCAATTTCTCTCTCAAGTTGGCTCTCTCCTCTTCCCCAGGCACTTCAGCTACTGGTAGGCCGAGGTGTATTTGAATGTTATACATACTGTTAACTTGTTAACTTGGCTTGTTGTTATACCTTAGGCACTGATTTTCTCCCCTGGCTCTCCTGTGTAACTCACTCCTTCTTTCCTGTGCACAACCCAAGCTGCCTGTGTACATCATCCCCTTAACCATGGGTTTAAGTACAGCAGTCAATGGGTCTTGCAATAGGAGCTGGCCTACACGGTGACTCCAAGCAGAAAAAAGCGAAGTTTATCGAATATGTTTTATTGTTTCTCTTTTTTACCCCCATCCTTCTGAACCCCTCCCTTCATTGCGCACCCCCATCCCATGATACATACGCTCCCAGTGGTTTTACACCCACTCGTTCAGACAGCCTAAACTCCCCCATAATCCTGCCTATTCTTACAACACACCACCACATATTAACTTATGAAAATCATGTAATACCCGCACATACTCCCCAGTGACCCCCCCCAATATGAAACTGGTCTCCTGGAATGTCAAAGGGCTTCGTTCCCCTAATAAGAGAATGAAAATCCTCCGCCACCTTAAAAGACTTAAAACTGACATTGCCCTGCTCCAAGAAACCCACCTTTCCGCCTCAGACTTCCTTCGCATGAAAAAATTATGGGTAGGCACGGTCCTAGGCTCAGATTCAAAAGGGCGCAAAGCAGGAGTCTTGATACTCATACACAAAAACCTCCCATGCACGGTCCTGTCTGTTAAATCAGATTCACAGGGACGCCTTATCTCAGCCCACATTCAATTAGGAACCAAAGATTTGATAGTCTCTAACATCTACGCCAGTGTTTCTCAACTCCAGTCCTCAAGGCGCACCAACAGGTCATGTTTTCAGGATTTCCCTCAGATGAAACGGCTATGGTAATTACTAAGGCAGTGAAAACTGATCAAATCACCTGTGCAAAATAGTGGAAATCCTGAAAACATGACCTGTTGATGCGCCTTGAGGACTGGAGTTGAGAAACACTGATCTACGCAACTAATAACCCCACTTAGCAGTTCTTTAGTGAACTTTCCACATGGCTCCTTAGTGACCCAAACCTCCCGCATATAGTCAGCGGAGACTTCAACTCCACGATTCACCTGATAGATGACAGATCCACTCCTAAACACCCACACTCCCCCCCAGACCACGATACACAAACTTTTCTGGCCTCCATGATAGAGTCCCTCCATTTGCACAACATTTGGCGACTCCGGCACCCAGCTGACAGAGAATTTACTTTCTATTCCAACCCCCATAACATTTTCACCAGAACTGACTATCTCTTCTGCTCAGACGACCCACTGATATCCGACGCTGACATTCATAACATTGCCATATCTGACCACGCACCTATTTCGAGCACGATTGACAACCCTGAACTGCACCCGAATCCTAAAATATGGCGATTCCCATCTTACCTTCACAATAACTCTGACTTCCGACACTACATGGAAAATGCCTGGTCTGAATATACCTCAATGCTGGACACTCTGACAACCCCAATCTATTTTGGGAAGCAGGCAAAGCCTTTCTCAGAGGCCGTGTAATCTCCTATGCTGTTTCTTTTAAGAGAAACACACTCAAACATTACAAACTAGCCAGCTCCCGACTGCACCAAGCCCAACGATCACTTTACATAAACGACTCCACTGACAATAGGAAGACATGGCAGTCAGCAAAGCAATCTTTTGGGCCGAAACCCTGGAACTGACAAAAAAAGCATACATGGATGCTACACTCCACACATTCTGTAATAAGGCAGGTAAACTTCTGGCCAAACTATGTAAGGACAAAAAAAGGGTAGAAAATACCGCGCCAATCAAAAAACGTGAAATAGCAGCCAACACTCCAATAAGACCAAATTGTGCAAAATACATAAACATAAATAGTGTAGCGCTAAAATATAAGCCTCTATAAAAATTAATTTCCAAAAGGAGAAAAAATTATTCCACAGTGAAGTAAAGAGTAATCTTATCTCGTCTCTCGATTACATATTTTTGAAAAATAAATACCAAATGTGTAGTGTAACAGCATATGAAAACACTCATTTATCAGTGAAGATAAGGAAAAAATGGTGAAATACAATAATAAAAAGATAACGTGAAAACTTAAAGTGTCCACATTCCAAAAAGGAAAGTAAAAACTTGGGTGATGATGTCCAAAATTAAAATAAGAGGTGTGGCCACCAAATGGGTCTGGAAATAATCTAGTCCCAATAATATATCATGCAAATAAGGCAGATTTCATACAATGCAAATGATCCATAAATATCTCCTCCGTAACGATCTTAATCAACGTAAGGGATGAGGTACTCTTACCAACTTTGGTGGACTCACAGGCCATTGGCGGTGAGTCAGAAAAGGCTTGCACTGTCTCAGGATGAAGGACAGTATGGGAGCAGGTCATATGCTGGTAAACCTCTTCCTCCAAATGGGGGGCCAGGATCCTGCCCGGATGGTCTACACAATCTTGGTCAGCAATGGTAACCATGTATAGAGAAAAGAAACAAGCAGCCTCCACATGGTGTAAATCCAAAAATTCAATTGGCATTTATTTGATCCATTTACGATCATCAATATTCCATAAAAATATAAAACAGGTATAATAGAATCGATTCCAATAATAAAAAAGGGCAAGCGTGGTGTGGGTGGCTGGGTACAGCAAGGAGACCCGACGTGTTTCGTCTGAAAAGACTTCTGCTGGGGTATATGCCATCCTGCCACCACCACGCTTTTATACACATACTAAATTAGTAACCCATACACAGCTGATTACAGCGCCGCGCGCTCTAACTTCCTGGATACTTGGCGTGCGTTCCAGTCGCGATCATGTGTTCCCACATGTTAGCCAATCAGGGGACAAATCCGCCTCTACCTACCAAGCCTCAGTGTGGGTATCCTATCCCGGTGTGCTCTCAGTGAGCGGAAGTGTGAACTATTTATCCGCCCATAGTAGATCGTCACCGCGTATGACGCGCACGTGATACAGTGGACCACAATACTTTACTTGTCCGCCTCGCTGAAGTTGCAGGAGCTACAGGTTCCGCTCTAAAATGGTTTACATCCTTCTTAGAGAATCGCTCCCAGACAGTGAAACTAGGAACATTCACCTCGGAAACCCGGGCAGTCTCCTGTGGAGTCCCTCAAGGCTCACCCTTGTCACCAGTACTATTCAACATATACATCCGCCCACTTCTCAATATCATCAGGAAAACCGATCTTTGCTTCCTTCATACGCTGACGACACCCAACTCTACCTTCGCATCAACGGACAAAAAGACCTTCATCAGCAATTACAGAAATGCGTCACCTTAATAGATGACTGGATGACCACTAGCTCCCTCAAACTTAACGGATCAAAAACAGAACTTCTTCTCCTACAAGCTAACAAAAATTCCAAAATAAAGACTCCATGGACACCTCCCACCATCCTTGGACAGACCATCTCTCCAAGCACCAAAGCCAAGAGTCTCGGAGTCATTTTTGACTCAGGAATGACAATGGATGCACAAATAGGATCAGTGGTGAGCGGATCCCACCATCTCCTCCGCCAGCTACGTAGACTCATCCCCTTCATCCCAGAAGAGGACAAAGCGGCAGTTGTGGGAACAATCATCAATTTCCGACTCGACTACGCAAATTCGCTCTACGTAGGACTACCCCAATATCAGCTTGCACGCTTACAACTCATCCAAAATACGACGGCAAGACTGTTAACAGGAAAAAAACCCTGGGACTCCATCTCCCCTTCCCTAAAGAGCCTACACTGGCTAACCGTGAAGAATCGGATTACATTCAAGACCCTCTGCCTCACCCACAAATGCATACAAGGAAACGCCCCACTATATCTCCGCGAGAAAATAAAACACTACACACCGAATTGTAGTCTTCGATCAGCTAACCAAAACCTCCTTACCATTCCCAAATACCGCTAAAAAACAAAGGGAGAATGAAGATTCGCATTCCAAGGACCTCGACTATGGAATGCTCTTCCAACCAAGTTCCGCATGGAAGCAAACCACCAGGCCTTCAGGAAAAAACTAAAGACCTTCCTTTTCTGAGAAGCTGACAACAGAGAATGCATCCAGCGCCTTGAGGCGATTCAGTTCGCATTTGCAGCGCTTTACAAATCATTCATTCATTCACTACTCCTCCCTTTACGCGCCAGACCCCATACACTGACAGCATATTCTTTTCTTGAAAAGGTAACCCTCTCTCAAGTCTCTCCTTCTCAGTTAGATGCTCTAAACGCTCCTATCTCCCTCCATGAAATTTCCATTGCTATCAAAAACCTAGCCCCCTCTAAAGCCCCAGGCCCAGATGGCTTCACGGGTGAAATCTACAAGTCCTTACAATCACCCTTAGAACCCACACTCCACAAAGTCTATCATCACATATGGTCAGGGGGCTCATACCTACCACGGGTAACCAAGCCATTATCAAATTACTGGCCAAAAAAGGTAAAGACCCTCAAGAACCAGGCTCATATAGACCTATTTCACTCCTAAACCTGGATGTAAAGATCCTTTCCAAAATTATTGCCACTAGATTAGCTGACATCATACACTCTCTGATACACCCTGCCCAATCAGGGTTCGTGAAAGGCAGAACTGCCACCATGAACATCAGAAAGGTGATGATGGCCCTGGAACATGCCAAATGTAACCCAGAGGGAAATTATGCTATCATTACCCTAGATGCGAAGAAAGCCTTCGATAACGTTAGTTTTGAATGGCTTTCCATGGTCATGACTAAAATGGGATTCTCAGGCCCTTTCGCCCATCTTATAAACACCATGTACACCGCTCCGGCAGCTAGACTGGTAGCGGCAGGCCTCCTCTCGGAAGAATTCCGCCTCCACAAAGGCACTCGGCAGAGTTGCCCCCTATCACCACTCCTTTTCAATATTGCTTTAGAACCCCTGTCTAGATATTTGTCCCACATAGTCCCACTAAATGGCATTCCCGTCAGTAAACACGAGCTTCATACCTCACTCTTCGTGGACGATGTCCTTATATTCTCAGCAAACCCCTCTTCTGACATGCTCACGATTAAATCAATTTTTGACCAATTTAGGTCATGCTCCGGCCTACGCATAAATTATAACAAAAGTGAAATCCTCCCCATAGGCACCATGTCCAACCCTTCCTGGACTCTGAATTCCATATTCTCTGTCGCACAATCCCACATTACCTACTTAGGCATAAAAATAGGGAAATTGCCCTCCTCTCTCTATCATCTTAACTATCCCCCACTACTCAAAAAATTCTCTCAAGAACTAGACAACTGGATGGATCTGCCTCTTTCCCTACTGGGAAGATACCATCTAGTGAAAATGGTCAGTTTCGCCCGCCTACTTTACCCACTACAAACCATTCCCTTACTCTTGCATCATAAAGACACAAAAATTCTCAATAATGCCATCTCCAAACTCCTGTGGCGAAACAAGCGACCACGCATTGCATTCACGAAGTTTTATCTTCCCAGGCGCAAAGGGGGTATTAGTTTCCCTAATGTCAGAACCTACAATCTAGCCTGCCTCTTGAGGATAAGTTTGGACTGGGTAGCTCAAACATCTCGTTACTCCAATTTCCCCCTGGAAACTGAAATGGTTCACCCATACTCCTTGGTAGCTCTCCTTCACTGCAAGTGGAAATCCATTCCTCCGCCCTATCAACACAACCTCCTACTCTGGGACACAGCAATTGCTTGGAGGGAAATCCGGAAAAGCCTTAAACTCTCACCTTTCATATCTAGCCACCTTCCAATACAAGGATACCCCTGTTTTCCCCCAGGTATAGAACGCCAGCCATATGCCACCTGGCAGCAGAAAGGCCTTACCAACTTTTCCTCGCTTTGTGACTTAGAGTCTGGACACCCCATTCCTTTCCTGTCCTTCCAGCTGAGACGTTCCAACTTCCCCAGTCACACATCTTCCACTATGGTCAATGCATCAGCTTTCTGAAAAATGCTTGCAGAGAGGATCACAAAAGATTCAAGCCATCTTTCTCTGACTCTCTTCTCTCAAAGGGCTCTTACAAAATTTCAGACATATACCAGCCTCTTCTCCTGAAATCCATTCCTTCTCTAGAGCAGTGTTTCTCAACTCCAGTCCTCAAGGCACCCCAACAGGTCATGTTTTTAGGCGTTCCATTATTTTGCACAGGTGATTTGATCAGTTTCACTGCCTTAGTAATTACCACAGCTGTTTGATCTGAGGGAAATCCTGAAAACATGACCTGTTGGGGCGCCTTGAGGACTGGAGTTGAGAAACACTGCTCTAGAGTCCTCATCAGCAGCTAACTGGGCAAAAGACTTCCCAGACACCGACCTAGTAAATAAACTTCTTCAAGGCCTCAACACCATTCACAAACTGGTGCCCAACGAATCTTGGAGGGAAACCCAACTGAAGATTGTCCATTGGGCTCATATACCTTTCCTCTTGAACAAAACAAGCGCAAACCGCCCCCATATGTCCCTTATATCAACATCCCAGGCCTTCACTGACCCATCTCTTCTGGTCGTGTACTTACATCTCTGCCTTTTGGGACCAAGTCCTATCATACATATTTAAGGTGACCCTGCTGAAATTACCTAAAGACCCTGTACTTCTCATCTTCGGTCACTGGGACCCCCAGCTACTACCCTGGCCACCCAACTCTACCCTCTCTTGCAAAGATTGGACCCTGATATGCCTCCTACTCGCTAGAAGAGCTATCCTGAAAAACTGGATCTCCAACGTTTGCCCAAACACCTCTCAAATCAAAAGAGATCTCCTACAACTACTCTATAAAGACAGGATCAACATGGACTTAACGCATGAAAGGACCAATTCCCACTTCTATCACAAATGGCGTGCCTTTATGGCTTCAACACTCACTCCTTTGGATATAGTGAACTACGAGACATTCTCATATCATGACCCCTCCCCTATACCTTAGATGGAGTGCTTCCTCCAAACCAAAGACCTGCAACACAAGGAATCCAACTCATACCAAATACTACAACATTGTGCAAGACCTCTTCTCGCCCATCTACCCTCTATCTTCCCCCACACAGGAAGGGGGTGACCGTAAATGTTATTACTATTAAAATCATAGTTTTATTTTCACTGTCTACCCAAAGGCTACAGTGTTTATCCAAAATATGAACTTGGTGCTCAACTTTCCCTACCCCCCTTTCTGTACATTTTGTTTTTCTTGTTTTTCTCCACTCACTTCCCTCCCCACCCCATACCGTATTTTGGACACATGCATCAACATCCTTCTGGTAATCTTAGGGATCCCCCCCCTACCTAGATCCATCCAGTTATTTCTTCTTTCTCAAATAGAAGGTTACCATATTACCTCATCCCCCAGGCTACTTATCTTTGTCATTGTTCTGTATCTCTACTGCATATCAGGTCAATGCTTTGTTTTTGTACAAAATACACTGATACTTTTGATGTTATACCCTGTATGTTACATCTTTCAATAAAATCTATTTAAAAAAAAAAAAACTGCTTGCGGCTGTAATGTAATGTCAGGTCCCAGCAATATGGATGAAAATTATTGAGAAAAATGGCATGGGTAACCCCCCTGCCCATTACCAGGCTCTTTGGGTCTTGTATGGTTATTAAGGGGAACCCCGCACCCAAATTAAAAAAAGAAAAGGTGTGGGGCCCCCAGGCCCTATATACTCTGAACACCAGTACCAGACACCAGGAGGTCCAAACAAGACAGGGACTGTAGGTTTATTCTTAAGTTGAATCTGTTTGTAATTTGGAACAAGTACATTTTTTAAGTGTAGCTCTAGCCAAAAAATCTATTTTTAAGCTTTTTGGATAACATAGGGAAGGGTTATCATCACCCCTGTAACATATGTTTTGCTGTCTGTGCCCCTGTTCAGAAGATTTCACCTCACTTTCCGTCTCAATGACAATTGGATTTTGAAAATTTGGGGTTATCAGGGGAACAAGAACTGGTGATAATAAAGCATCAGTGGAGACACCTTTTCCCATATTAACTCTTACAGGAGAGAATTCCCCTTCCTAAGGGGTAAATTTCCTTTTTGTTTGTAACTTGGATGTTTGAAAGTAGAGGACTATATATACTATACAGCCTGCCCTATATACTCTGCAGAAATTTGGGCCTTAGGTGTTGGTGGTACCAGAACACTATAAGCCCTCACAGTTACTCTTGGTGGGTGCTGGAACGGGCCCTGCTGTGAAATATTATATCAAGAATTGTAATTACATGCCCCTGTTGAACAGGGTCAGAAAAATTGGGCCTTTGGTGGTGTGGTAGTGTTGCCACAACACTGTAAGCTCTCACATATACTCTTGGTGGGCGCAGGAACGGGCCCTACTGTGAAATATTAGATCAAAAATTGTAATTACACGCCCCTGTTAAACAGGGGCAGAAAAATTGGGCCTTAGGCACTGGTGCTGGTGCCACAACACTACAACCCCTCACAGATACTCTAGTTGAGTGCAGGAATGAGCCCTGCTGCAAAATATTACAGCAAAAATTGTAATTACACGCCCCTGTTAAACAGGGGCAAAAAAATTGGGCTTTAGGCACTGGTGCTGTGCCACAACACTGCAACCCCTCACAGATACTCTAGTTGAACGCAGGAACGAGCCCTGCTGCAAAATATTACAGCAAAAATTGTAATTACACGCCCCTGTTAAACAGGGGCAGAAAAATTGGGCATTAGGCACTGGTGCTGGTGCCCAGAACCAAAAATGTTCTTAGAAGCTATCAACATGAACATTGAGAAGGAATAGGATAGTCACTCAGCATAACAGGATAGTCACTCAGCATAGGCAGTCTTCAAGGGATCTCACATTCATAAAAAAATCGGTTACATCAGCATCAGGTGCTTGGTAGCTGGTGATCCAAGACTGATTCATTTTTATGAAGGTGAGCCGATCAACTGAGTCTGTGGACAGGTGCACTCTGTGATCCGTTACAAAGCCTCCAGCAGCACTGAATGTGTATTTAGAAAGAACGCTGAATGCAGGACAGGCCAGTAGCTCAAATGCATACTGTGCAAGCTCTGGCCAGTGATCCATCCTCAAGACCCAGTAACCCAGTGGATTTTCAGTTGGAAAGGTCTCCAAGTCTGATCTTGCCCCTAAGTATTCCTGCACCATGTAAATCAGACACTGGCGATGGTTGCTGGAAACGATCAGACCTTGGGGCTGCGGACTAAAAAATTGTCTGAACGCATCGGTCAGATGGCCACCATCTCCACCGCTCCTTCTGTGACTAACAGAAGCCTCAGCAACACAATGTCCAGGAGGACCAGGAAATTGCAACCTCCCAGGCTCTGGAAACGCATTGCGCAAACCTTTCTGCAAGGCCTCCCGAAGATGTTTCATCCTCTGCTCCCTCTGCGAAGGCTGGATAAGTTCCGCAACCTTACCCTTGTAACATGGATGAAGAAGGTTTTCCAGCCAGTAGTGATCCCTCTGCTTGATACTACGAAACCGAGGGTCCTTTTGCAGGCTTTGCAGGATCAGGGAGGCCATGCAGCGTAGGTTTGCTGAGGCATTCGGTTTGGAGTCCTCTGGGTCACTAAGGACGACATGGTCCGCAGCCACCTCCTCCCAGCCACGTACAAGTCCATGGGTTTCTGGGGACTGAAAATGATCCCTTGAAGACTGCTGCTGATGCTAGGTGCCAGGTTCCACCTCCATGCTGACACAATCCTCCTCCTCCTCCTCCTTTTCCTGTGTGATAGGCGGGCCTGCAGGAATACTGTCTGGATAAAGGGGGCCTTGAGAGGTAAGGAAGTCCTCCTCTTCCTCCCTCTGTTCTGCCTCAAGTGCCCTGTCCATTATTCCACACAGCGTGTGCTCCAACAGGTGGACAAGAGGGACATTGTCACTGATGCATGCACTGTCACTGCTCACCATCTTCATGGCCTCCTCAAATGGTGACAGGACAGTGCATGCATCCTTGATCATTAGCCACTGGTGTGGTGAAAAAAAAGCCAAGCTCCCCTGACCCTGTCCTGGTGCCATACTCACACAGGTACTCATTGATGACCCTCTGCTGCGTGTACAGCTGCTGCAGCATTGCCAACGTTCAGTTCCACCTCGTGGGCATGTCACAGATGAGGCAGTTCTTGGGCAGGTTGCATTCCTTTTGAAGGTCAGCCAGCCGAGCACTGGCATTATATGACCGGCAGAAATGCCCACAGACTTTCCTGACCTGCCTCAGGAGATCCTGTAAGCCCAGGTACCTGCACAAGAACCGCTGCACCACCAAATTAAGTACGTGAGCCAAACAGGGAACATGGGTCAAGTGGAGGGCGGAGAGGGGGTTGGTGCCATTGTCGCAAACCACCATTCCTGGCTAAAGCTGGCGTGGTATCAACCACCTCTGAACCTGCCCCTGCAAAGCTGCCAGAATCTCTGCCCCAGTGTGGCTCCTGTCCCCTAAGCAGACCACCTCAAGCACCGCATGGCATCTTTTTGCCAGAGTGCTTGCATAGCTCCTAGAACGCCTACGGAGCACCACTGGTTCTGAGGACAAATCTGCACAGGAAGAGGCCATAGAGGAAGAAGAAGAAGAGGGGTGGAGGAGAGAGGTGTGGCAGAATCACCACTACCAGCATTTTGGAGGTGAGGTGGTGGAACAAGCTTCAACATTACTGCACCCTGTCCTGCATCCTTCCCAGCTGCCAGCAGGGTTACCCAGTGCGATGTGACCATGAGTCAGCGGTAATATGCACCTTACTGCTGACCGCCCTGTCCAACGAGGCCAAGACATTGCCTTCCACATGCCAGTAGAGAGCCGGAATGGCCTTCCGAGAAAAAAATGGCTCTAAATCAGTGCTTCTCAACCCTGTCCTCAAGTACCCCCCAATAGGCCATGTTTGCAGGTTTACCTTCACCTTGCACAGGTGCTTTAAATCAAAGTCAATGGTTTTGTATATTGGACAACTATTTTAGAGAAGATAAAATTTCCTAAACATGTCCTGTCGGGGGGGTACTTGAGGACTGAGGCTGAAAACCACTGCTCAAAAAGAAAATTGAATACTTACCACTCTGAAATGTTACTTTCCTGGTCACTATCCATGGCAGCATATGCAAAATGTGCTACCATGAAGGCACCAGGAAAGTAACTTAAAATTTAAAAAAAATAAAAAAGGGATTTGTCTAAGACATGCCAATCAGCCTAGTTAAGCTGTAGCTGGGAAATCCGTTGCATGAAAAGAACACACATAAAACATAAAAAATTTGAAACAATTTTATTGGTCTAAAAAAAAAAAACAGGACTTGGAAAAGAAGCAAGGAAAGCAGAATACACACAAGTATGTTAATTTGAGACACTAACAGAATATGTTTGAGGTTTGACCCTTTGGAGTGTAAATTAACAGGAGTTAAAAGGAGTGCACCCACAAATGGACATCTATTAAGGATTAAAACAACATTAGGCACAACATCTTGAGAAAGAATCTTAAAAATAAGGCAGCACAGACAGTTAAATCAAAGTGAACAACGTAAAAACAACAAAAATTGCCAACATAAAAAAGATTTCATGGTAAAATAACCACCAGGTTTGTGTGCTAATGAGGCAATTGCAAACACATGGACAGTCCATGAAACACACAAAATGCAAGTTCACCCAATGTAGAGAGAACTTAAATGTGAGTACACCTGTTAAGGATGCCCTTAAATTACTAACCCAAAAAACACACTCTGAGCATGCCCAGAAACATCCAAGTAATGTTCACACACAAAAAGCACCACCAAAAAAAAACAAAGTCCCTGAGCATGCCCAGAACAAATGCAGCTAGCACAAAATAAGCCACCCCCATGTCCAAAATTAAGCACATCATCCAGCATGCACCAAAATTACAGATGGAACAAAACACCCCCCAGTTCAGGGGGGCAACTAAAGAGCCTAACATGTGCAATAGTTATACAACAAATACCATTGCAGTCTAAGGGAACTGACTTGGCAATTTTACTAGTCCCCACTTGGCTGGCTTATCTTCTAGTTATTGGCCTTAAAATGGGTATGGGGCCCAGGTCCCACCCTAAGGGAAATATATCAATGTCACCAATTGGACAACCCCAAAAACGAAAAACAAAGAGAAATGTCTTTAACCACTTCAGCCCCGGAAGGATTTACCCCCTTCCTGACCAGAGCACTTTTTACAATTTGGCACTGCGTCGCTTTAACTGCTAATTGCGCGGTCATGCAATGCTGTACCCAAACTAAATTTGCGTCCTTTTCTTCCCACAAATAGAGCTTTCTTTTGATGATATTTTATCACCTCTACGGTTTTTATTTTTTGCACTATAAATGGAAAAAGACCGAACATTTTGAAAAAAAATGATATTTTCTACTTTTTGTTATAAAAAAAATCCAATAAACTCAATTTTAGTCACACATTTAGGCCAAAATGTATTCAGCCACATGTCTTTGGTAAAAAAATGTAAATAAGCGTATATTTATTGGTTTGCGCAAAAATTATAGCGTCTACAAACTACGGTACATTTTCTGGAATTTACACAGCTTTTAGTTTATGACTGCCTATGTCATTTCTTGAGGTGCTAAAATGGCAGGGCAGTACAAACCCCCCCCCCCCCAAATGACCCCATTTTGGAAAGTAGACACCCCAAGGAAATTGATGAGAGGCATGTTGAGCCCATTGAATATTATTTTTTTTTTGCCCCAAGCGATTGAATAATGACAAAAAAAAAAAATTACAAAAAGTTGTCACTAAATGATATATTGCTCACACAGGCCATGGGCATATGTGGAATTGCACCCCATAATACATTTTGCTGATTCTCCTCAGTACAGGGATACCACTTGTGTGGGACTTTTTGGGAGCCTAGCCGCGTACGGGGCCCCGAAAACCAATCACCGCCGTCAGGATTTCTAAGGGCGTAAATTTTTTATTTCACTCCTCACTACCTATCACAGTTTTGAAGGCCATAAAATGCTCAGATGGCACAACCCCCCCCCCAAATGACCCCATTTTGGAAAGTAGACACCCCAAGCTATTTGCTGAGAGGCATGTTGAGTCCATGGAATATTTTATATTTTGACACAAGTTGCGGGAAAGTGACACTTTTTTTTTTTTGCACAAAGTTGTCACTAAATGACATATTGCTCACACAGGCCATGGGCATATGTGGAATTGCACCCCAAAATACATTTAGCTGCTTCTCCTGAGTATGGGGATACCACATGTGTGGGAATTTTTGGGAGCCTAGCCATGTACGGGACCCCGAAAACCAAGCACCGCCTTCAGGCTTGCTAAGGGCGTAAATTTTTGATTTCACTCTTCACTGCCTATCACAGTTTCAGAGGCCATGGAATGCCCAAATGACACAAACCCAGCCCAAATGACCCCATTTTGGAAAGTAGACACCCCAAGCTATTTGCTGAGAGTCATGGTGAGTATTTTGCAGCTCTCATTTGTTTTTGAAAATGAAGAAAGATAAGAAAAACATTTTTTTTTCTTTTTTCAATTTTCAAAACTTTGTGACAAAAAGTGAAGTCTGCAAAATATTCGCTATACTTCTCAGCAAATAGCTTGGGGTGTCTACTTTCCAAAATAGGGCCATTTGGGGGGGTTTGTGCCACCTGGGCATTCCATGGCCTCCAAAACTGTGATAGGCAGTGAAGAGTGAAATCAAACATTTACGCCCTTACAAAGCCTGAAGGCGGTGCTTGGTTTTCTGGGTCCCGTACGCGACTAGGCTTCCCAAAATATCTCACACATGTGGTATCCCCAAACTCAGGAGAAGCAACAGAATGTATTTTGGGGGGAGGAGCCTGGTAATGGTGCAGTGCTGCACGCCGTGAGGATCCCACGGTCTCTCCCCCTGCCTCTGAGATGGAAGACAAGCTGATGAGGTAGCGTCAGCAGCTCTCCCTTGTCTATCCCCCTATAGAGTTTGCTGTCTTGGTTCTCTTTTTGTCTCCCTTGTTGCTTCCCCGGATAACCCCATAACACAAACTGGATGACTTTACCTGGCTGAGAAGGCTGAGAAGGGTGAGCCTGAGAGCAAGAGGGACGGAGGTCTTGGGTCCCATCGGCGGTGGATGTGGATGGCGGTTGCCGGTCTGAGACGCTGTTAGCGGCCGCCCACTTCGGAGTAGCGCCGGGTTGTGTGGCGGTGTTGGAGACGAGAAACACTCGGCGGTCGGAGGAGGAGCTGGTGGGGCGGAACGAGAGGACAGCGGGTATCCCCGAGACTCGAAAGACGCCGACTAGACCCGAGCAGACCCGGAAACACCCGATTAAAACACAGAAGAAGCAGCAGGATCACAAAAAGCAAGTGCAGGTAGACGGATTATCTCCAAGTATCTCCAAGTGCCTCCTAACCTCTCAGAACCTTCTGGACTGCTAACTCTTGATTCCTTTCTGATTGTGTCTAAAATGTGTCCATAATAAGGGAGAGAAAAACTTGAGTGAGAGTAGAGGACAAAAGGAAAAAGAAATGTGTAAAGAATAAATGAATGTATAAGTCAAGAATGTTTGGTTAAAAGAGACTCCAGGAAGAAGTGAGAAGGCAGAAGGGAGAAGTGAAGGAGAAAACTGAAAAAGACAGAAACTATAAGATACTAGGAGTTTGTTATTTATTTGGTCTAGCATCCAGGCAATATTAAAGGGGAAGAGTCCTTGGTGGAGAAAGGAAGGAAGAAGGCGGAAAGGAGAGGGGGACAATGGAAGACATCTAATAGGAAAAAAGTGGTTATAAAAAGGACTGTGGCATACACATCTAGTCGTTACCTCACGATATACTATTGAATTTCATTGTTTGACACTACGTGTGGAAAGAGTGATTTTGCCATTGAAAGCTGTGGTTTACCTTGAAAGGTTTGGAATTTTTTTTTTTTTAAAGAGCTGGTTTCCTCAGTGGAGTGTTCTTAGAGTGAAGACCGAAGTGCAGGGACGGTCGGCTAAAATAAGCCGACTGGACGAACTGGCCTTACCCCTGAAAAAGTACCCTAAAGGATTTACTCAAAAGTGGTTATTTGGGGTTCTCTTGGTTAACTGCTGGGATGAAGGGAAAAACAACAAGAAGTGCGGGAGCAGTCGCCAAATCACCCAGGGCTAGCTTAGGCCCAAGCCCTGGCCCCATGAACAGATACGTATTGCAAGGAAACGGAGAAGGAGAAAGGCAATTGGTACAAAGGGCCGACAGATAGATACAAGAGAGAAGGATAATAAGGAGAAAAAGGGCCAGAATAAAACAGTAGTAGAAACTAGCCATCTCTCAGAACCTAGAATGGAACTAGAAATGGAGAGAGAAGAAAGAGGAAGGGAGGAAGGCCAGCACGCGCTTCAGTTACCAACAAAATATGACATGGAAAAAATGTTCGCAGCCCTAGAAAACTCCCTGAAAGCAAAGATGACAACATTATACAAGGACATGGGACATATTCTATCAAGAGTGGAAGAAGTGGAGACCAAAGTAGATTTGCATCTAAAAATGATAAAAGAGTTGAAAGGGGAAATAAAGACCAAGAAAATAGAGAAAGAAGGAAAAACCTGAGAATTCGTGGTCTCCCGGAAGCAGAACAAGCAGAAAATCTAATAGGAAAAATGAATAACCTCTTCAACCATATTTTGGGAAAGGAAGAATCCAATATAATAAAAATAGAAAGAGCACACTGACTAAGAAGACCCCAAGGGCTCTCAACGGAAACACCAAGAGATATAATAGAAAAAAACACAGTATAATCCCAGCGCCAATGGTGGGCTACCTGGAGTGTCCTGTATAGAACATGTGATACGTGACTCATCTGAATCTATCGTACCAAGTGTCAGACATTATGTAACTAGACACCATTATCTATACAGAAAAGTGGAGGAAAAAAAAAAAAAAGAAACAGGACACCCCGTGCAGCTGGACCAACCGTAGCTGGTAGATACAGGTCATAACAAGCAAAAAACAAATACAGCCCAGCGCTCAGGATGTGTTGAAAGACTAGCTACTACAACAGAACATAAAATAAGTATTGATTTATTAAACCAAAATATAATTAAAGGTGGTAACTATTGAATAATAAAACCACCAATTGTACAAAAATTTGTAAAAAAGCTGTTGTAGAGAGCACCACAGTAACACAGAATTAAAAAACAATAATGATTAGGAACAATAACCAAAAGTTAAAAACAGTGCATTACAATATTAACATATAAAAAGCACTCGCAATAATGGACAGAAGACCAGCACAGGAGATTTAGTCCAGAAAAAAACTAAATATAACGCAATGGGTAATATGACACAGTTGAAGTGTGGAACTTGGAGCAGATGGGTAGAGTAATAAAAGTACAAAATGTGGAGAGAAGACACTGACAGCCTACCCGTGGTGGAGGGAGTCTGACCTCATGTGGGGGAGCTCGCCGCCTCCAGTGAGCTGTCGGGTGGCTGCGATGGTCAGGGAGATGGAGGGACTGTAGGCTCATGCAGGGGGGCTCGCTGGCTCTAGTGAGCTGTCGGGTGGCTGTGGAGATCAAAGAGCCGACGCTCTATCTTGGGGAAAACAACCTGATTGAAGCTCCGGGGCGACGGCTGATGACGTCAGCACGGGGAGAGCCGCCGGGATGTCAGCAGGTGGAACACTGAACCGCTGCGTATCTGGAAGGTGTCTCCACGAGGGTAAACGCTCCTCAGTAAAACTTGGTGTCACTGCTCAACAGCCAATGCTGGACATGATGTGAATGATGGGGGGGGAGTGAAAGAAAAAACAAGCTGATGGAGCTCGCATCAGCCTGGAGGACCTCAGGCTCCCCAAAGAAGTGCAGAGTCAATTAAAAAAAAAAAAAATTGTACAAAATAAAAAATAAAAATTGTCAAAAAATCATATGGCAGGGGAGGATGCGGAGGAAGAAATGGCTGAGGTAACCGCTGCTAGCTATAGTGAAAGCTACGCAGGGATGGTGGATGGGTGGCCAGATGAATCAATACCCACTGTGACCAAGTCCTGGCAAGGGCTGCTGTCCTGGGGTTGCCTTGATGACGCGTTTCGCGCACAGCGCTTTGTCATAGTCAAGGGAGTAGGCAACTCACAAAGTTTAAATAGTTGTGTGTAATTTAGGGGAAGGAACATCAGGGGAGGGAAAAAAAAAAGGAGGTCTTAACCCAATGTGGGGGAAGGAAACAAAATCTCCAATGTTGACCCCCTGTAGTTCCGGCTACTAAACAATGGAGAAACATACAATAAACCAATGCTGATATGTATCTATATATAAAACTCATAAATGAACATATAAATAAAACATATATATATATATATATATATATATATGAACATGTGAACATATGTGAATTAATAATCAAGACAAACATTCTATTGGGTTTTCACTCAACATTAATGTTTCAAAAGAATTCTCTTGATCAAAACAAAACATCAAAACAAATATTCACAGATAAAAAATACTAAAATGTAAAAAAACATAATATACAAATACGAAAATACCCAAATATACAGATGAACCAATATCCAATGAAAAAAGATTCTTATTTGGGCATATCTTATTAATTAAAAATATATATATATATATATATATATATATATATATATAAAAAAAAATTATATAAAAAAATATATTATTATCAGTGTATTCTCGACCAAATTCACCCTTAACCAACTCTACACAAAGCTACATGTTTCTAGTTCTTCATTCAACCCCCTGGGGGCAAGCGAGTCAAACATGTAGATCCAAAAAACCTCACGTTTACATAGCAAGGAAAATCTCTCATTATTAGTTAGTGTGCCCTTGGGGATCGTTTCGATCACAAAGACTTCCAAAAGTCTGACATCCTTGCCATGAAAGCGTAGAAAGTGCCGAGGTACACTGTGTTCGTCATTTCCTTTAGAGATAAGTCGACGATGGTCGCCCACTCTGGCCCGTAATGCTCGAATGGTCCGGCCAACGTAGACTAACCCACATGGACAGCGCAAAACATATATAACAAACTCTGTGGAACAGGTGATGAATTGCCTGATCTCATATTTCTTGCCTGTGATGGTTGTAATAGTTTTGGTGCCATGGGCAATAAACTGACAAGTCAAACAACCCCTCTTTTGCACTGAAATATGCCCTTTCTATCATGAAAGTAAGATCTGATATCAAGGGGGGATTTGAATGTTTTGTCTATTGTTTTGCTGGGTGCTAGCAGGTTCTTTATAGTGCGAGCCTTACGAAACGTTACCTGCGGGAACTCAGGTAGAACCGGAGCAAGACGTTGATCCAGACGTAGAATATCAAAATGTTTTCTAATAATTTTAGATATTGACTTGTAGTTGTCATTAAAAGTAGAAATAAATCTCACTGTCTGGTTAGTTCTTGATTCGTCTACTGGACCCTTAGCTCTGAGGGGGAGGTTCATGTGGGACAGGAAGGCGTCATTAATGAGGTCATATGGATATCCTTTCTCTTGAAATTTCTTTTTCATCACTGCCCCCTGTTCCACGTAGTCCTCTATCCTTGAGCAATTATGTCTTAGTCTATTAAATTGACCGCTTGGAATATTGCGTTTCCATGAGGGATGGTGGCAACTCCCAAAGTGTAGGTAGGAATTGCCACTAGTTGGCTTGACATGGTTTCTAGTAAAAATGTTATGTTGCTCATGGAATAGCACTAAATCTAAGAACACAAGTTCCTGAGGATCTATGACGCGAGTAAATGATAAGCCAAGAGAGTTGGAATTACAGTGGCCTACAAATGAGGAGAACAACTCTGGAGTCCCACTCCATATGATCACAACGTCATCGATATACCGCCCAAAGAAAACGATGTGCTCAGCGAACGGATTATTAGTCCAGATGTTTTGTTCTTCCCAATATCCCATGGTGAGATTAGCATAGACCGGAGCAAAGTTCGCTCCCATAGCAGTTCCCCTACGTTGCAATTTAATAGACTCAGACGTAATTGCTCAAGGATGGAGGACTACGTGGAACAGGGGGCAGTGATGAAAAAGAAATTTCAAGAGAAAGGATATCCATATGACCTCATTAATGACGCCTTCCTGTCCCACATGAACCTCCCCCTCAGAGCTAAGGGTCCAGTAGACGAATCAAGAACTAACCAGACAGTGAGATTTATTTCTACTTTTAATGACAACTACAAGTCAATATCTAAAATTATTAGAAAACATTTTGATATTCTACGTCTGGATCAACGTCTTGCTCCGGTTCTACCTGAGTTCCCGCAGGTAACGTTTCGTAAAGCTCGTACTATAAAGAACCTGCTAGCACCCAGCAAAACAATAGACAAAACATTCAAATCCCCCCTTGATATCAGATCTTACTTTCATGATAGAAAGGGCATATTTCAGTGCAAAAAGAGGGGTTGTTTGACTTGTCAGTTTATTGCCCATGGCACCAAAACTATTACAACCATCACAGGCAAGAAATATGAGATCAGGCAATTCATCACCTGTTCCACAGAGTTTGTTATATATGTTTTGCGCTGTCCATGTGGGTTAGTCTACGTTGGCCGGACCATTCGAGCATTACGGGCCAGAGTGGGCGACCATCGTCGACTTATCTCTAAAGGAAATGATGAACACAGTGTGCCTCGGCACTTTCTACGCTTTCATGGCAAGGATGTCAGACTTTTGGAAGTCTTTGTGATCGAAACGATCCCCAAGGGCACACTAACTAATAATGAGAGATTTTCCTTGCTATGTAAACGTGAGGTTTTGAGGTTTTTTGGATCTACATGTTTGACTCGCTTGCTCCCAGGGGGTTGAATGAAGAACTAGAAACATGTAGCTTTGTGTAGAGTTGGTTAAGGGTGAATTTGGTCGAGAATACACTGATAATAATATATTTTTTTATATAATTTTTTTTTTTTATATATATATATATATTTTTTTTAAATTAATAAGATATGCCCAAATAAGAATCTTTTTTCATTGGATATTGGCTCATCTGTATATTTGGGTATTTTCGTATTTGTATATTAAGTTTTTTTACATTTTAATATTTTTTATCTGTGAATATTTGTTTTGATGTTTTGTTTTGATCAAGATAATTCTTTTGAAACATTAATGTTGAGTGACAACCCAATAGAATGTTTGTCTTGATTATTAATTCACATATGTTCACATGTTCATATATATATATATATGTTTTATTTATATGTTCATTTATGAGTTTTATATATAGATACATATCAGCATTGGTTTATTGTATGTTTCTCCATTGTTTAGTAGCCGGAACTACAGGGGGTTAACATTGGAGATTTTGTTTCCTTCCCCCACATTGGGTTAAGACCTCCTTTTTTTTTTTCCCTCCCCTGATGTTCCTTCCCCTAAATTACACACAACTATTTAAACTTTGTGAGTTGCCTACTCCCTTGACTATGACAAAGCGCTGTGCGTGAAACGCGTCGTCAAGGCAACCCCAGGACAGCAGCCCTTGCCAGGACTTGGTCACAGTGGGTATTGATTCATCCGGCCACCCATCCACCATCCCTGCGTAGCTTTCACTATAGCTAGCAGCGGTTACCTCAGCCATTTCTTCCTCCGCATCCTCCCCTGCCATATGATTTTTTGACAATTTTTATTTTTTATTTTGTACAATTTTTTTTTTTTTTATTGACTCTGCACTTCTTTGGGGAGCCTGAGGTCCTCCAGGCTGATGCGAGCTCCATCAGCTTGTTTGTTCTTTCACTTTCCCCCCCATCATTCACATCATGTCCAGCGTTGGTTGTTGAGAAGTGACACCAAGTTTTACTGAGGAGCGTTTACCCTCGTGGAGACACCTTCCAGATATGCAGCGGTTCAGTGTTCCACCTGCTGACATCCCGGCGGCTCTCCCCGTGCTGACGTCATCAGCCGTCGCCCCGGAGCTTCAGTCGGGTTGTTTTCCCCAAGATAGAGCTTCGGCTCTTTGATCTCCACAGCCACCCGACAGCTCACTAGAGCCAGCGAGCCCCCCTGCATGAGCCTACAGTCCCTCCATCTCCCTGACCATCGCAGCCACCCGACAGCTCACTGGAGCCGGCGAGCTCCCCCACATGAGGTCAGACTCCCTCCACCACGGGTAGACTGTCAGTGTCTTCTCTCCACGTTTTGTACTTTTATTACTCTACCCATCTGCTCCAAGTTCCACACTTCAACTGTGTCATATTACCCATTGCGTTATATTTAGTTTTTTTCTGGACTAAATCTCCTGTGCTGGTCTTCTGTCATTAAAGAGCTGTCTGTCCATTATTGCGAGTGCTTTTTATATGTTAATATTGTAATGCACTGTTTTTAACTTTTGGTTATTGTTCCTAATCATTATTGTTTTTTAATTCTGTGTTACTGTGGTGCTCTCTACAACAGCTTTTTTACATATTTTTGTACAATTGGTGGTTTTATTATTCAATAGTTACCACCTTTAATTATATTTTGGTTTAATAAATCAATACTTATTTTATGTTCTGTTGTAGTAGCTAGTCTTTCAACACATCCTGAGCGCTGGGCTGTATTTGTTTTTTGCAAGAGATATAATAGTCAGTTTTGAAAAATGGGAAGTAAAGAATCAGATTTGGATAAATCTGAAGAGAAAATCACCAATTGAATACGCAGAAGCTAGACTACAAATATTTGCAGACCTGTCCCAAGAAACGTTAAGAAGAAGACGGGCGCTAAGACCTCTATTGAGCATTCTTCAGGAGCAGGAAATTCAATATAATTGGGCCTTTCCAGCATGCTTAATAGCGAAGAAAAATAGAAGAAGTGCTAGACTAAGATTTATAGAAGAGATTCCGGACTTTTGCAATAAATTAGAAATCCCACTATCAGTAATTGATAGGAATGTAAATAGACAAGATCAAACAGCACTACGCGACGACCTTCAATGGCAATTAAGCTCTAGGAATAGAACACAGGAAGTAGAGCCTTGAAGGAAATAAGTATTCGAACAGTAGAGTGAAAAGTCTATAAAGACAAGAGGTACAGCCTTTAAATTGTGGGGTGGGGACTATGGGGGGGGTGGGCTGTGGAGAAGGGTGAATGAAAAGAAAAATAGAAAAAGAGGATAACAAATAAATAAAATAAGTTAGAGGCAGGAGGGGGAGATAGGGACTCATGGTGTGGACAAGGGGTCACCCTATCTGAGTACAGAAGAAAGGGGCTCAGGGCTTCCAACAGACCTAGTAGAGCAGAGGGGGCAAAGTTATGCCCCATAAGACAAAAATGCTCTCAGCTCTAGAGACCATGGGGTCAAAGCACCCTCACCAGGGAGGTCGGGAGGGGGAGGGGAGGGGTGGGGTTTTGGGGGGAGGGGAGAGGGAGGGAGAGATCTGGTTTACATAGGTTGTTACTTTTACTCAAATACCCCGAAACAAGTCTGGGGAGACCCCGCGTGTCGGCCCGGGGGTCCCCCCTCCCGGTCTCTTAAACGGACTGGGGGGGATACCGGGGGGATGGAGGGGGGGTGGAAGAAAGAAAGAGGGGGGAAAAGGAAGAAAAAAAATAGAAAGCACAAATAGCATAAAAATTTTGTCTTATAACGTCCGAGGGTTAAACTCCCCGGGGAAGAGAAATATTATTCTCCGAGTATTAGACAAAAGTAAAGCAGAAATAATTTTCCTGCAGGAGACACACATTACTCAAAACTCAAATACCAAAATCTACTCTAGAAGTATACCAATATGGTATCATAGAGATTCACCAATAAGAAGGGCTAAAGGAGTAGCCATTGGAATAGGGAAAAGTCTACGTTTCCTAATAGAACAAAGAAAAGTGGACCCTGAGGGACATTTCCTCTTTATCATAGGTACCATACAGGGAGTAAAATATACACTTGCCAATATTTACTGTCCCAATACAAACCCTAAAAAATACCTGATAGATATATTAAAAGTATTAATGGAATTTAAAAAAGGCAAATTATTATTGGCTGGAGACTTCAATTTTAGCATGGACCATAAAATGGATAGTACCTCCACAGCAATTGACAGAGAAGTGAGACAACTAAAGAAACTAAAAAGAAAACTACATGAACATCAATTAATTGATCCTTGGCGAATTCAGCATCCAAGCACAAAGGATTACACTTTCTATTCAACTGTACACGGAAGTTATTCCAGGTTGGACTACATCATGGTTGAACATAGAAATTTGGAAGAAATAGAAGAAACAAAAATAGGAATAATAACAGCCTCGGACCACAGCCCAGTAATGTTGAGAATCAAAATGCAAGGAGAAGTCTCTGAGAAAGGGCCATGGAGAATCAACAAAGATATAATTGAAGACAGTGAGATGGAAAAAATTATAATAGAAGAGATTAAAAGATACTTTAGGAAAATGATACTCCAGGGCTATCGAAAGCAACAATTTGGGAGGCGCATAAAGCTGTCATCAGGGGTAAATTAATAGCAATTGGGGCGGTAAAAAAACAAGAAAGAAGAAAAAATATGCAGCAAACCATAAAGGAAATATATAAACTGGAGCAAAAACATAAAAAGCAATCAAACAACAAAACATACTGGTTATTAACCCAAAAAAGAGAACAACTAAAGGAGTGGATGGAACAAGAAGAAAGGAGGGAGTATAATAGAGTTTTACAAGGAAAATTCAAATGGGGCAATAAACCAGGAAAATATCTTGCAAATATGGTAAAAAAAAAGAAGTCTTTAAATTTTATTGAGAAGATCAAAAACGAGAAAGGAGAAGTGGTAAACAAGACTACAGATATTGCGGTGGCATTTCAAAAATATTTTAGCTCTCTATATGCAATAAAAAGACAGGAAATACAGATAGAGGAAGATACAAGAATAAAGAAGATACAAGACTATTTAAGAAAAGCAAATCTACCAAAAATGAAACTTGAGCAATTAAAAGAGCTTGAAAAAAATATAACGCAAGAAGAGATAAAACTGGCATTAAAAGAAACTCCTGCAGGAAAAAGTCCAGGACCAGACGGGTTCACAATAAATTATTACAAAAATATTCAAGAACAATTGATCCCTAAGCTACAAGAATATCTGAATACCATAGGTGAAGAAGAAAAAATAAGACGAGAATCGTTATTAGCCCATATCACAATATTGCCAAAGGAAGGGAAGGACAAAACTAACTGTTCAAGTTACAGACCTATTGCACTGCTGAACGCGGACACAAAATTATATGCTAAAATTTTAGCTACTAGAATAAAAAAACTAATCCCACTCTGGATTACCCCGGACCAGACTGGATTTGTTGCGGGGAGAGAAGGACGGGACAACAGTCTAAAAACAATACTGATGTTACACAAGAGTGTGCAAAACGAGCCCCTAGTTCTATTCCTATCATTGGATGCAGAAAAAGCATTTGACAGGGTAGACTGGGGATTCATGATGGATACGCTGCGCCATCTGGGACTAGGGACAAAAATGATGAAGTGGATAACAAACCTATATAATGGTCCGACAGCAATGGTAAAGGTGAATGGTAGACTCTCTCCTTTAATCGAGATGCAGAATGGAACACGGCAAGGTTGCCCGCTCTCCCCATTACTATACGTACTGGCACTGGAACCATTGTTAGCGACACTCCGTAACAACCAAGATATGAAAGGGGTGAGAACTGGAGAAAAAGAACATAAGATCGCGGCATATGCGGATGACATCTTGATGTATGTAACCAACCCAAGAGTGACACTGCCAAACATGTTGAAAGAAATAAAAAAATATGGAGAACTGTCAAACTTCAAAATTAACACAATAAAAACAGAGATATTAAATATAGGATTAGAGAAAAAAGAAGTCCAGTCCCTACAAAAAGAATTTCCATTTACCTGGGTAAAAGAATTAAAATATCTTGGAATCAAAGTAACCCCAAGGGTTGAAAAAATGTATCAGGCAAATTATATCCCATTGATCAATGAGGTTAAAGAAGAAATAAAAAAACTAAGTACACAACCACTTTCATGGATTGGAAGAGTAAATATGTTTAAAATGATGGTCCTCCCAAAAATAATTTACAAAATCCAGATGTTGCCAGTAATGATTCCACAGAGTTTTTTCAAAACAATTAAAAAAATTTTGTTAAAATATATCTGGTTCAATAAAAAAACAAGAATTAAATACACGCAGATCACAAGGAAAAGGGAGCATGGAGGATTAGCCACCCCAGATATAAGCAGGTATTATAAAGCAATTGTTTTGACACGTATGTTTGAATGGACAAATGAAAATAGTGAAAAAAAGTGGGTAGAAATGGAAAACACAATAAGTAAAACCACACTGCACAAAAACATATGGATACCACGAAAGTTCAGACTAATGGACACGGAAACTCATGAAATAACAAAAAATGTTTTTAAAATTTGGGATATAGTACACTTGAAGAATGAATGGAGACACAATTCACCGCTATTAGCACTCACAGGAACGAATTTCTTCACCCCTGGGAAGGAAATATTTGCAGGTCAAGGAATAAGAAACCCACAATTGAAAGATATCACCATAAACAGTAGGATTAGAACACAATTGGAACTAGAAGAAACCAACGGGTGGAAGATGAGTGAATGGAATTATTGTCAATTAAGACATTTAGTAAGCACAATATCACATCCACTTAGAGACGAAGAGAAATTAAATTCACTGGAAAAGCTCTGTTTTAATAAAACACCATTGAAAAATGGAATATCAAGAATATATCTAATATTAGCAGATCTGGATGGACAAGAAAGACCTGAGTTCATAAAACAATGGGAAAGAGAAATGAATCTAAAACTCGAAGACCAAAGAGTGGAAAAAATGATAGAAATGGGATACAACAATGCCTGGGATATGAAGACCATTGAAATGAATTACAAACTAGTAGCAAGATGGTACTTGACACCAGTAAGAACACATAAATATCAGCAAGAAAAAAGACCTCTGTGCTGGAGAAAATGTGGTCAAAAAGCAACGATTACACATCTATGGTGGGGATGCCCAATAATAGTGGACTACTGGAATGAAGTACTAAAAAACATAGGAGGAATTACCAGTGAAAAAATAGAACAAAACATATGGACCTGTCTGTTCCATGACTATAAAAAAACAAGGAAACAATATATGAGATCAATGGTTCCGAGTCTTCTGAATGCCGCTAAGGGTCTGATTCCAAGATATTGGCTAAAAAGTGGAAAACCAGATATTAGAGAATGGTTTGAGAAAATAGATTGTTATTATAAAATGGACCTGCTGAGAAGCAAGGAAAGAGGAAATAATAAGCGTAATAGTCTCTGGGAGGGATGGAAAAAATCTAAAACCTTGGATATATATCTAGACAAGATGAAGGAAGCAATAGGTACAGAGTTAAAAAGACATATAATATAAGAAGGAGTAAACCAGACATAAAAGAGGGGAGGAGGGAAGGGGGGGGATAAGAGGGACCGAGAAGGAATAAAGGCATAGTGGTAGTTACATATTTTGGAGTTGTTTTTCTGTTTTTTGTACTTAAAGATATATGATGGGAAAACTAATAAAGATAACACAGAAATAATCCACAATGATGTGAAAAATGAGAGGCGATAAATTTTGATATACAAAGTTGATATAATGTCTCTCAGAAAAATTTTCGCTTGCCAGACCGACGCTTGCGTTCGCCTTTGCGCGAGAGCAGGGGGGGACAGGGGTGCTTTTTTTTTTTTATTATTTTTTTGCTTTTTTATCTTATTTTTAAACTGTTCCTTTCATTTTGTTTTTTTTTAAATAATTTATATTGTTATCTCAGGGAATGTAAATATCCCCTATGATAGCAATAGGTAGTGACAGGTACTCTTTTTTGAAAAAATTGGGGTCTATTAAACCCTAGATCTCTCCTCTGCCCTCAAAGCATCTGACCACACCAAGATCGGTGTGATAAAATGCTTTCCCAATTTCCCAATGGCGCTGTTTACATCTGGCGAAATCTAAGTCATGAAATGCTCGTAGCTTCCGGTTTCTTAGACCATAGAGATGTTTGGAGCAACTCTGGTCTCTGATCAGCTCTATGGTCAGCTGGCTGAATCACCGGCTGCATTCTCAGGTTCCCTGTTGAGACAGGGAAAAACATGGAAGACGGTGGGGGGGTGCATTCCCTCCCACTGATTGTAAAAGCAGTCTAGAGGCTAATTAGCCACTAGGATTGCTTTTACATGAAAGCCAACTGCTGGCTGAAAAGAATGATACCAAGATGATACCTAAACCTGCAGGCATCATTCTGGTATAACCACTCAAATTCGTGAATGGCGTACCTGAAGACAAAAAAAAGGTTAACAATAAAACACAGTAAACAGTAAAGTATAAAAAATTGCATACCTGAAAAGCAAACATGATAAAACATAATAACAATAAAATATTGCAGAATAGAATACAGTAAAACAGAGCAGAACAATAGAGAGAGAATAGAGAGAGAGAACAATAAAACAACAACTATTTTTTTTTTTTTATATATATTTTTTTGTGTTTTTTTTTTTTTTACACTTTTTTTGTAACTGTAACTTTTATAACTGTAACCGGTTCCAGGTTCGGGTTTCTCAAAATGTGATGGCATCTTGGGAGACCCTGTGTTAGTGTGTCTTGTCTGTGCAATGCTGTACACTAATACTCAACTAGTGTATGGTAGCATTCAAAACATTCACCAATGCAAAGACCAGGATTGTCAGGACAGGAGGGACAATAATAGCAGGTGTCACATCTACAGTATATCCGCACTTGCTGCAGACACAACATCTTTTTTGGGGGGGTTCGTTGGGTAGGGGTACTTGGGAGGACATAAAGAAAATGCCTCTCATGCAGCCGACTGCATTTGGTTGGGGATGTGAATGGGGGAAGTACGGGTGCTGCAGAAGTGGTGGGTTCCCAATTCGGATTGATGAATGCTGCAGGAAGAGCACTATGGGCACGACGGGCCTGTGTTTGTCTTCTTCTTGGTGGCAGTGGGATACTTCTGCTTGCCACGTCACCAGCTTGAACTGCACTTATGAGACTCGCCACGTCACCAAGTGTTACTGCAGTGCTGGTTTGACTATGACCGGGGTGTACTAGGCCGCTGGTGCTTGTCAGTTCACCAAAACGCTACCAAAAAAACTGTTAACAATCGCAGGGATCAGGCCTGACTCTGCGAAAGCTGCAGTTATGCGTTTAGTGTTTTGTAAGTGACAGTGATCGATCGATACTGCACTTGGGTGGACTGGGCTGGGCTGGGCTGGGCGGAGGGGCAAAATGCAGTTGCTAGCAGGTATCTGGGCTGATCCCACTAACACTGCGTTTTTGGGAACCCTAAACTGCTGGGGACGCTAGTATAGATCTGATCGGATCAGGTATTGATCCGTTCAGATACTATACCACTAAGAAAGGTGTACGGTGCGTGCGTGGGTGTTATCACTACTGGCACCAACCTGACGCTGCCTGGGGCTGGTGCTTGCCAGTTCACCAAAACGCTACCAAAAAAACTGTTAGCAATCGCAGGGATCATGCCTGACTCTGCGAATGCTGCAGTTATGTGTGTTTAGTGTTTTGTAAGTGAGAGTGATCGATTGATACTGCACTTGGGTGGGCTGGGCTGGGCCTGGTGGAGGGGCAAATTGCAGGTGCTAGCAGGTATCTGGGCTGATCCCACTAACACTGCGTTTTTGGGAACCCTAAACTGCTGGGGATGCTAGTATAGATCTGATCGGATCAGATATTGATCCGTTCAGATACTATACCACTAAGGGAGGTGTATGCTGCGTGCGTGGGTGTTAGCGGTACTGGCGCTAACCTGACGCTGCCTGGGGTGAGGCAGACCCTATCTGACCCTAAAACCTAAGTTATATCACCGCCGGGCGATCAGGGGGCTAAACCTTTATTAGGTAATAAACGGCGGGTGCCCTGACACTATAAAAAATAAACTAACTAACCAGCGTCACCCGTAACAGTTATACAGTGATCACTGGTGAAAGAGTTAACTAGGGGGCAATCAAGGGGTTAAAACCTTTGTTAGGTAGTATATGGGGGTCCCTGACGCTATAAAACACTGACGGCGAACCTATTTATTTACCTCCCTAACTAGCGTCACCAGTGACACTAATACAGCGATCAGAAAAATGATCGCTTAGTGACACCGGCAACGGGAGGTGATCAAGGGGTTAAAACTTTATTAGGGGGGTTAGGGAGGTACCCTAGACCTAAAGGGGGCTAACACTAACTGCCCTACCACACTAACTTTCACAAACTGACACCTATGCAGTAATCAGAAAACTGCTTGGTGTCAGTGTGACAGGGGGGGTGATTTGAGGGTGATCAGGGGGTGATCGGGGGGTGATGCTGGGTTATGAGGGGTGTAATGTGTGCCTGGCATGTTCTACTGTGTGTGTTGTGTTGTGCAACTCACTCAGATGTCTTCTCTCCTCAGCGCCGGAACGGAAAATACCGAGCCGAGGAGAGATGATATCACTTCCTCTGCTGCTGTTTACTATACAGCAGCAGAGGAAGAATCTCTTTGGTTGGGAGCGATCGCGAGGGGGGCCACGAATGGATGGTCTCCCCCTCACCTCTGATTGCTCCCGGACAGAAGCCGACTGCCTCGGGCACCGGGGGGGTCCGATGGGACCCCCCACCCGTGGGAGGCAGATCACGTACCAGGTACGTGATTTTGCCTGCCCGTGCCATTCTGCCGCAGTATGTCTGCGTGAGGCGGTCGGTTAAAGGCGCAAATTGCTTAAGGGTCAGTTCACACCAATGCAGTCCAGTGCATATTTTATGCATCAAAAATGCATGGAAATTCGATTATATAGTTTTTAACGGCATAGTTCACACCAGTGCTTGCAGTTCCAATGCGTTCCAGTTCCAGAAAAAAAGTAGAACATGCTGCATTTTTTTCTGCACTGGACTGTACTGGAAAGCTGTAAAACGCATCAAAACGCACTGGAACGCACTTGTACTTATTTAAGGTTAAGAAAAAAGAGGGGGGAAAAAAGCACTGGACTGCATAAAAATGCACCAAAAATGCACTGGAACGCATCAAAAACGTGCATGCAGAAAAGCACCTGGAACGCATCTGGACTGAGTTTCTATGGTGTGAACTAGCCCTAAGGGCCCTAAGGGCCAGATCACACTATAGAAACGCAGTCCGGACGCGTTCCAGGTGCTTTTCTGCATGCACGTTTTTGATGCGTTCCAGTGCGTTTATGGTGCATTTTTGATGCAGTCCAGTGCTTTTTTCTCCCCTCTTTTTTCTAAACCTTAAATAAATACAAGTGTGTTGCAGTGCATTTTTGGTGCATTTAGGTGCGTTCCAGTGTGTTTTTGATGCATATTACAGTGTTCCAGTACAGTCCAGTGCAAAAAAAAATGTTCTACATTTTTTTCTGGAACTGGAAACGCACTGGAACTGCAAGCACTGGTGTGAACTATGCCATTGAAAACCATATAACCTACTTTCTGTGCGTTTTTTGATGCAGAAAAAAAACGCACTGGACTGCATGTGGTGTGAACTGGCCCCTAAGGAATAAAAGTTATTTAAAAATACTCGTGGCTATAATGAAATGTCGGTCCAGCAATACACATAAAAGTTCATTGATAAAAACAGCATTAGGAAAAAAACAACAAGAACAAAAAAATGTTTGGGGTTCTCCCGAAATTCCATACCAGGCCCTTCAGGTCTGGTATGGATATTAAGGGGAACCCCGCGCCAAAATAAAGCAAAAAATGGTGTGGGGGCCCCCCCAAAATCTATATCAGGCCCTTCAGGTCTGGCATGGATTTTAAGGGGAACCCCGCGCCAAAATTAAAAAAAAATGGTGTGGGGTCCCCCTCAAAATCCATATCCGGCCCTTCAGGTCTGGCATGGATTTTAAGGGAAACCCCGCGCCAAACATTTTTAAAAAATGGCATGGGGTCCCCCTAAAAATCCATACCAGACCCTTATCTCAGCACGCAACCGACCCTTATCCGAGCATGCAACCTGGCAGGCCGCAGGAAAAGAGGGGGGACGATAGAGCGCCCCCCCTCCTGAACCGTACAAAGCCACATTTCCTCAACATTGGGAGGGTGCTTTAGGGTCCCCCCCAAAGCACCTTGTCCCCATGTTGATGAGGACAAGGGCCTCATCCCCACAACCCTTGCCCGGTGGTTGTGGGGGTCTGCAGGTGGGGGGCTTATCGGAATCTGGAAGCCCCCTTTAACAAGGGGACCCCCAGATCCCGGCCCCCCTGTGTGAAATGGTAAGGGGTTTTGTACCCCTACAATTTCACAAAAAAAACTGTCAAAAATGTTAAAAATGACAAGAGACAGTTTTTGACAACTCCTTTATTTAAATGCTTCTTTCCATCTTCTTTCTTCTATCTTCTATCTTTCTTCATCTTCTTCTTCTTTTGGTTCTTCTTGTTCTTCCTCCGGTGTTCTCGTCCGGCATCTTCCTCTGCGACGTCTTCTTCCCTTCTTCTTATTGGGCCACTCTGCATCCATGGGAGGCTCCCGCTGTGTGACGCTTCTCGTCTTCTGACGGTTCTTAAATAATGGAGGGTGGGGCCACCCAGTGACCCTGCCCCCCTCTGACGCAGCGGAGGAAGATGCCGGACGAGAACACCAGAGGAAGAACCAGAAGAACCAGAAGAAGAAAAAGATGAAGGAAGAAACCAAAGGAAGATAGAAGATAGAAGAAAGAAGATAGAAGAAAGAAGAAGCATTTAAATAAAGGAATTTTCGAAAACCGTCTCTTGTCATTTTTAACATTTTTGACACTTTTTTGTGAAATGGTAGGGGTACTTTTGTACTCCCTTACCATTTCACACAGGGGGGAGGGTCAGGATCTGGGGGTCCCCTTGTTAAAGGGGGCTTTCAGATTCCGATAAGCCCCCCACCCGCAGACCCCCACAACCACCGGGCAAAAGGTTGTGGGGATGAGGCCCTTATCCTCATCAACAAGGGGACAAGGTGCTTTGGGGGTGACCCCAAAGCACCCTCTCAATGTTGAGGGCATGTGGCCTGGTACGGTTCAGGAGGGGGGGCACTCTGTCGTCCCCCCCTTTTCCTGCGGCCTGCCAGGTTGCGCGCTCGAATAAGGGTCTGGTATGAATTTTGGGGGGACCCCACGCCATTTTTTTTTAAATTTTGGCGCGGGGTTCCCTTAAAATCCATACCAGATCTGAAGGGCCTGGTATGGATTTTTAGGGGGACCCCATGCAATTTTTTTTTTTTTTGGTGTGAGATTCCCCTTATTATCCATACCAGACCTGAAGGGCCTGGTATTGAATTTTCGGGGGAAGCCCATGCATTTTTTTTCAGAATTTTGTTTTTTTTCTTAATGTTGTTTTTATCAATGAACTTTTATGTGTTTTGCCGGACCAACATTTCATTATAGCTGCGAAGTGAACCAGCGTAAAAAAAAAAAGTCTAGAGGTGCGCCCGTTCAACCTATGCAAATGCATTTACGTTGCTTGACATTTACTAAGATTTTGCCGGCGCACTGAACCAAAGCATTTGAACACGCGCAAATGCCATTTGAGCATGCGCAGTGTATAAATTCACCTCCCGCAGCTCTAAATGTATTTGCCGGCGCTGCCGGCTTGTCAGAAAAAGACACTTTCTCATTCTATTTTTGCCATATTTGTTACTTGGACAGTTAGTACTACACTTCCCCACATCACCCCACATCACCCCCATAATATTGGCACTTCCAGCTTGTTTAAATTTTAAGTTAAAGATGCCGTGCGCCATGTCTATAGTGGCGTACCGATCACCTCTTCCCGTGAGCCGGGAAGAGAATAGTAAATGGGGGATCGTGCTGTGTTACCGGTGCAAATGCTTTGTAAATACGAAAATGTAATTTGTGCATCATGCTTCGCAAATCAGCCCTAGTGTATATATATACATATATATATATATATATATATATATATATATACACAAAGCCGGGGTGTATATATATATATATATATATATATATATATATACTAAATACACTGCAGCTAACTGAATCAACTGCCTGCCTGAAGTAATTTAGAAACAGTACAGCAGGAACGGTCTGCAGTGAGATCTATCTAAACTGTATGCAGCGGAGATATATATATATATATATATATATATATATATATATATATATATATATATATATATATATATATATGTATATATATATATCAGTCTGATTATATATATATATTAAATACAGTGCAGATAACTGAATCAACTGCCTGCCTGAAGTATATTAGAAACAGTACAGCAAGAACGGTCTGCAGTGAGATCTAGCTAACTGATTAAACTGCCTGCTCAAAGTAAATGAAATGACTCTCTCTCACTCTATCTCTCTCTCCGCCAGCAACACACTACACAAGGCCGACGTGCAGGTGGCCTTATATAGTGTGGGGCGTGGACTTAACACTCTGAGCCATAATTGCCCAAAGGCACCCTGCCTTTGGCCAATTATGGCTCTCTTTGCTGACGGCGCCGTGGTTGGCCAAAGAATGCGGGTCATAGTGCATGCTTGGCCAATCATCAGCCAGCAATGCACTGCGATGATGCAGTGCATTATGGGGCATGACGCGCCGATCGAATTTGGCACAAACGCCCCATAATGTTCGATCTTTGCCGAATGGTCGAACAGTCGATGTTCGAGTCGAACTCATGTTCGACTTGAACTCGAAGCTCATCCCTACTGGGGAGGTTAGTGAAGGCAAATATGCATTAAGGACAAAAGGGAGCATTAAAAGCTTAGAGCATGCATGAGGACAAAGAGGACATTCACAACATATTACAATCATGGTAATTATGGAATCATTAAACGAATACAATACATTAGCAAACATTAAAAAGAATATGATGTTAAAGACTACAACTTACCTTAAAATAGTCCTTCTGCAGGACCTGAATGATGGCAGAACAGGTCTCTGGAATAATGATTCCCAGAGCCTTGGGGGAGATCCCAGTCATAAACTTTATATCCTGGAGACTTCTCCCCGTCACCATGTACTGCAAGGTGGCGACTAGTCTTTGCTCAGGAGTGATGGCTTGCTGCATGCAGGTGTCCTTCTTAGTAATATAGGGGGTAAGCAAAGTGTCAGATAAAGGTACTCACCGAGGCCAAGATGCAGAGAGCGGTTCACTCTTGTGACTAAGCGCACTGCACCCCCTGGAGATGGTACAGAGGGCGAATTGCACAAAGAGGCACAAGCTACCAGCAGGATAGGTAGATCTTGCGTGAAGGTCAGCAAGGAGCTGGATAGCTGTGCAGGTGCCGATAGGTGTTGGACCCAGCAGGTCGGTAGGAGAACAAAGTCCAGGGCAGGCTGGGGAATGAGCAACAGAGACTGGTCGTAAACAGGCTGGAAGCCTGGATACAAGGCTGGAAGAAATCCAAGAGCAGGCTGAGGGTCAAACACTGGAGACAGCAGAATAATCCAAAAACAGGCAGAGGGTCAAGACACTGGAGACTGTAGATAGATCCGAGTCACAGGCTGAGGGTCAAGGCACAGGAGACAGAAGGCAAATCCGGGTACGGGCTGAGGGTCAAACACCAGAGGTAATCAGAGTCCGTTAAACAAGCCAGGGGTCAGGTCCAGGAGAGAATCAGAGTAGGTCAAGGCAATCCGGGTCACAACAGGTAATCGATCAGCAGAAAACAGGAACAAGATCACAGGGGAGCTGAGAGACAAACCAGCAATTTGCTTGAACAGCCAGGCAGCTTTTTTAGGCCGGCAGAGGATTCATGTCATGTGCGCGCTAGTGCGCATGCGCACGCACCGTTCAACTGAGCTGCAAACGCGCGTGCGCTGAAGTGCCGTTCCGCCGTGCATGTGTGCAGGGAAATGGCGAAACTGACAGGATTGATTCTGGTTTCTTCCCTGACAGTGCCCCCCCAAGGTGCGGCCTCTGGACACCCAAACTGGCCATTAACTCTGGATGTTCCTGGTGAAAGGCTTTGATCAACCGTGGAGCATGTAGATTCCCAGAGGGTTCCCAAGAGTTATCTTCGGGGCGATACCCATTCCATTTTATCAAATACTGGAGTTGTCTACCCATCTTTCTGCAGTTTAGTATGACTTCTACTTCAAATTTCGTGCTCCGCATTAACGTCAACTGGAGGAGGAGTAGGTTCCTCTCTTCCAGGAAATGGACTGGGGACCACTGGTTTCAGGAGAGATATGTGAAATACTGGGTGTATCCTGTAGGAGCTAGGTAACGCTAGCTCGGAGGCCACAGGATTCATCATTCTTTTAATCTTGAATGGCCCTATGAATCTAGGGCCCAACTTTCGTGAGGGGCAAGGTAACTTGAGATTGGTGGCGAATAGCCAAACTTTCTCACCTATTTTGAATTCCAGGCTCCCATTCCTTCCTTTGTCATAGTACTTCCTGTAACTGTCTTGAGCCTTTTGCATAGTCTCCTGAATCGTCTGGAAGTTAGATTGAATAGAGGTTATTCGATCTTGAACGGCAGGGACTGAGGTTTCAGGGACGGAGGTAGGCATAAAAGATGGATGAAATCCAAAATTCGACCAAAATGGTGTTTGGTTGGTAGCTGTATGTATGGAATTATTGTAAGCAAATTCTGCGTAGGGCAGAAGGGAAGACCAATCATCCTGGGAGCCGGAACAAAACAACGGAGATACTGTTCTAGGGTTTGGTTTGTTCTCTCAGTCTGACCATTGCTGTGGGGGTGGTATGCGGAAGAGAGATAAACCTTAATTTCCAATGACTTGCGGAGCTCCTTCCAAAACTTGGAGGCAAATTGGACACCTCTATCCGAGACAATACTAACAGGTACTCCATGCAGCCTTACTATCTCTTTAATAAAGATGTTGGTTGTATCAAGAGCAGAGGGAGTGCCTATCATGGGTAAGAAGTGTGCCATCTTTGAGAGGCAGTCGACAACGACCAGAATGGTGGTAAATCCTTCTGAGGGTGGCAAATTGACAATAAAGTCCATAGAAACTTCTGTCCATGGCCGTTCCGGAATAGGTAAGGGCCTCAGCAGCCCCCAAGACTTGGCATTATGTCCCTTACTGCGCTGGCAAGAGATGCATGAGGTGACATAATCTTTACAGTCCCGTCTCCATCCAGGCCACCAAAAGGAACGGGGGATTAATTCTGAGGTTTTTTGCATTCCGAAATGACCAGCCAGTTTATGATCATGAAAGGTTTTTAAGTTTAAAGGTCTTACTTCCAGTGGAACAAAAATCTTATTCCGGGCCCAAAGCAAGTCGTTGCATCTCTCTAAGGAGGGTACCTCTGGATCAGTACAGTGACTGGATGTTGTTTTGATAGCGGCTGTCAAATCATACTGAGTGAGAAGAAAACATTTTGTGGTGATAAAATGGTACTGGGCTTCGTTAACTGGGGAGGTTCTGGGAACATCCGGGAGAGTGCGTCCACTTTCCCATTTTTGGAACCAGGTCTGTATGAGATGTGGAAGTTGAACCTGGAGAAAAAAAGTGCCCACCGTGCCCACCGTGCCTGTCTGGGTCTTTAGCATTTGGCTGCCCTGAGGTACTCCAGGTTCTTGTGGTCAGTAAAAATTGTGATAGGATGGGATGCACCCTCCAGCAGATATCTCCAATCCTCCAGGGCGAACTTGATGGCTAACAATTCCCAGGCACTGACATCATAATTCTTCTCTGGGGGACCTAGTTTCCAGGATGCAAATGCTACAGGATGCTCCAGTGGCAGTTTCAGAGGCATCTACCTCCAATACAAATGGCAGAACTGGGTCTGGATGCTGTAAAATTGGTGCAGATGTAAATAGAGTCTTTAATTTGACAAAGGCTTCTTGAGCCTCCTGGGACCACTGAAAACGACTGTGTTGACGGGTTAACTGAGTGATGGGTGAGACAATGGATGAAAAACCTATAATAAATCTCTGATAGAAGCCTATAAACCGTTGCATTCCCTTTTTGTCTACCGAAGCAGGCCATTCTTGGATCGCCCTGACTTTTTTTGGGTCCATAGCGACCCCTTCGGTGGAGATGACAAACTGTAGAAATTGGACAACAGTCTTTTCAAATTCACATTTTTCAGCCTTGAGGTACAGTCTATGTCTCCTGAGCATTGGGAGAACCTTTTTCACATGGATACGGTGTAATTCAATGGTGGCAGAAAAAATAAGGATGTCGTCCAAGTAGATGACTACAAAGTTGTCAAAATAATCTCCAAAAATATATCTTAGTGGCCGGGGCATTGCACAGCCCAAAAGGCATCACTAGGTATTCGTAGTGTCCAAATCTGGACCTGAAAGTGGTTTTCCATTCATCGCCAGCACAAATTCGAATAAGGTTATAGGCGCCCCGTAAGTCTAACTTGGAAAAAATTAGGGCAGTCCCGAAACGCTGGAATAACTCTGGGATGAGTGGAAGTGGGTATCGGTTTTTGATAGTTATTTTGTTGAGTTTTCTGTAGTCGATGCAAGGTCTTAGAGAGCCATCCTTTTTCCCAACAAAGAAAATACCGTCTCCAGCTGGAGAAGAGGAAGGGCAAATAAAGCCTTTTTTCAAGTTCTCATCAATGTAAGCTTTAAGGACCTCCAACTCTGCTTCAGACAAGGGGAATATGCGTCCAAAAGGAATCTCAGAGCCAGGTAACAGTTCAATAGGGCAATCGTAGGATCCGTGAGGTGGTAGACAGTCAGCTTTTTTCTTATCAAAGACGTCTTTGAATTTGAGATGTACTGGAGGAATGTGCTGGAGATTATCAGGTACCGGAATCACTGTCAGGCAGGAAGCTGGAGCTGGAACAAGACAATGCTGGGAGCAATAGGTAGAGGAGAAGGAGATCTCCTTGTTCCAGTTAATTTGAGGATCATGGGCCTGCAGCCAGGGGAGCCCCAAGATAATAGGGAACATAGGAGAACTGATGAGGTCAAAGCGTAAGAACTCTCAGTGACCAGAGTCTGTGGTGGTAAGGATGGGTTGAGTTTCTTGTGAGACTGGTCCGCAACAAGGAAGGGATCCATCAGGCAGATGGACCAGAACATTTTGTTTCTTATTCTGGAATGGAACGTGCAACTTTTGGGCTAAGGAAATGTCCAGAAAACAACTGCACGCGCCTGAGTCAATGATGGCCGGTAGTTGAATCTCTTCTTCCGGCAACTATAGGGAGACAGAAAGAGTGATGTAAGACTGAGCAAAACCTGTGGCTTTGTGGTGCATAATAGACCGTGGAAACAACTTACTAGGTCTCACAGTGCAGTTGCGAAGGTAATGTCCTGTCCCTCTACAGTACAGGCATAGGTTGGCTTGGCGTCTGCGTTGCCTCTCATCAGGGGTAGGAGGAGATCGGACCAGTCCTAGTTGCATGGGTTCTCCTTCCGGAGAGGAGGTAGCTGAAGGAACTGGGAGTGGTGGATAAGCATAAGAAGCTTTAGGGAGCATCCAGCTGGGTCGGGGAGCCTGGAAGTGCTCGGAGCGCCGCTCTAGCTTAGTAGCTAATTGAATTAAATCCTCTAAAGAAGCAGGGGTCTCAACCCAAGCCAGCTCGTCTTTAAGAGCTTCTGAGAGACTTTGGTGGTACTGATATCTGAGAGCGGCCTCGTTCCAACCGGTGTCAGCTGACCATTCACAGAATTCAACAGTATAGTCCTCAACCGGTCTCTTTCCTTGAAACAAGGCGTGTAAGGTGGCTTCGGCTGTGGCGGTGCATTGTGGGTCGTCATATAGTTGGCCCATAGATGCAAAATAGGTATCCATGGAATTTAATAGAGGGCTTCTCTGTTCCATGAGGCTGTGAGCCCAGGCCTGTGGCTCTTCGGACAGTAGGAAATGATGAAACGATTTCAGAAGAAATAGTCCTGGGTTGAAGAGCTAGGTACAGGGAGCAGGCATTCTTGAATGCTGTGAATTTCTTTTGGTCACCTGCAAAGCGCTTCAGTGTGGGGACCCTAGGTTCGGGAACAGCCATCATCACAGCAGAGCATTAGACTGGACCTGAGAAGAGGAGGCCCCACTAGTGGGTGCTGGAGCTGCAGATGCTGGTGCAGGTGCCCCGGCAAGTTGCTGAAGGCGACCATCAATTTGGACGTAACCCTCCTGTAATTTCTGGACTGCTTCTGTGAGGGCCGTGACCTACTGGCACAGTACTTCAAGAGGGGAACACGCTCTGTTGGCCTCTGACATAGCTGGTTTGTACTGTCAGATAAAGTTTCTCACCGAGGCCAAGATGCAGAGAGCGGTTCACTCTTGCGACTAAGTGCACTCCACCCCCTGGAGATGGTACAGAATGTGAATTGCACAAAGAGGCACAAGCTACCAGCAGGATGGGCAGATCTTGCGTGAAGGTCAGCGAGGAGCTGGATAGCTGTGCAGGTGCTGGTAGGTGTTGGACCCAGCGGGTCGGTAGGAGAACAAAGTCCGGGGCAGGCTGGGAAACCAGCAACAGAGACCAGTCGTAGACAGGCTGGAAGCCTGGATACAAGGCTGGAAGAAATCCAAGAGCAGGCTGAGGGTCAAACACTGGAGACAGCAGAATAATCCAAAACCAGGCAGAGGGTCAAGACACTGGAGACTGTAGACAGATCCGGATCACAGGCTGAGGGTCAAGGCACAGGAGACAGAAGGCAAATCTGGGTGCAGGCTGAGGGTCAAACACCAGAGGTAATCAGAGTCCGTTAAACAAGCCAGGGGTCAGGTCCAGGAGAGAATCAGAGTAGGTCAAGGCAATCCTGGTCACAACAGGTAATCGATCAACAGGAAACAGTTACAAGATCACAGGGGAGCTGAGAGACAAACCAGCAATTTGCTTGAACAGGCAGCTTTTATAGGCAAGCAGAGGATTCACGTTATGCGTGCGCTAGTGCGCATGCGCACGCCATTCAACTGTGCGCGTGCACCGAAACACCCTTCCGCCGTGCATGCACGCAGGGAAATGGCAAAACTGACAGGATTGATTCTGGTTTCTTCCCTGACACAAAGCCAACAGACGGTGAAAAATGGGGTCCGTCATCCGGAGATAATTCCTGAAATCATCAGGATTATTCTCCTGGAGATCCTGCAGCAAAGGCATATGACAGAATTGGTCACAATTAAGTAACCAATTCTTGGTCCCTGAACTCCTCCTCCTGCTGTTCATGGACTGGACTTGGGTCAAAGCAAGAACTCCAACACCAAGCCCAACAACGGCACAAACTCTACGATGAGTACATAACTGCAACATGGCTGGAACAGAATGAACTGACAGAACGCACTGAAAATCAGAAAGGACCTGAGAAGAACGAGCTGAAAATCAGAAATGAGCGGACAAGAACGCGCTGAAGCGAACTATAAATAGAACACACTGAAAGACAGGAAGATAACACGAGATAAACACGAGATTAGCAGAAGGAGCCCAAAGGGTGTCACACTGGCTATTGAACTTACTTTTTATCTGCTTGTCTTACGTGTTGTACGTCACCGCGTTCTCACGTTCGGAAGTGTTGGCCAACATTTGTGTGACCGTGTGTATGAAAGACAAGTTTGAGCCAACAACCTTCAAACAAAAATCCATGGTTTTGTTGGCGGAAAGTCCAATTGTGTGTACGCGGCATAATAGATTTTATTTCAGTGTGATTACAAGCACCAGCCTTGTAAGCAGCTGGTTTTTTTTCTACCATTACTCTCTGTATCTTTTCCTGAAGCCAGCATTCTATCTATTTTTTTTATCTATCCAGTGTTTTTTAATGTTTTAAATAAAACGTGATTTTAACAACATACAACCCCTGGCAAAAATTATGGAATCACCAGTCCCTGAGGATGTTCCTTCAGTTGTTTATTGTTGTAGAAAAAAAGCAGATCACAGACATGGCCAAAAACTAAAGGCATTTCAAATGGCAACTTTCTGGCTTTAAGAAACACTAAAAGAAATCAAGAAAAATAATTGTGGTGGCCAGTAACAGTTAGATTTATAGAACAAGCACAGGGAATAAATTAGGGAATCACTCAATTCTGAGGAAAAAATTATGGAATCACCCTGTAAATTTTCATTACAAACACTAACACCTGCATCAGATTAAATCTGCTTGTTAGTATGTAGGTAAAGAGGGTAAATCATCACGCAGTGTTGCACAAGATGTTGGTTGTTCACAGTCGGCTGTGTCTAAAAGATGGACCAAATACAAACAACATGGTAAGGTGGTTAAAGGTAAGTATACTGGTAGACCAAGGAAGACAGCAAAGCGTCAAGACAGAAAACTTAAAGCAATATACCTTGAAAACAGAACATGTACAACAAAACAAATGGGAGGAAACTGGAGTCAACATCTGTGACCGAACTGTAAGAAACCGCCTAAAGGAAATGGGATTTACATACAGAAAAGCTAAAAGAAAGCCATCTCTAACACTTAAACACAAAAAAACAAGGTTACAATGGGCCAAGGAAAGGGAATTGTGGACTGTGGATGATTGGATAAAAATCATATTCAGTGATGAATGTGGAATCTGCATTGGGCAAGGTGATGATGCTGGAACTTTTGCTTGGTGCCGTTCCAATGAGATTTATGCAGACGACTGTCTGAAGAAAACATGCAAATTTCCACAGTCAATTATGATATGGGGCTGCATGTCAGGTAAAGGCACTGGGGAGATGGCTGCCATTAAATCTTCAATAAATGCACAGGTTTACATTGAAATTTTGGACACTTTTCTTATCCCATCTATTGAAAGTATGTTTGGGGATGATGAAATCATTTATCAAGATAATGCATCTTGCCATAGAGCAAAAACTGTGAAAAAATTCCTTGAAGAAAGACACATAAGGTCAATGTCATGGCCTGCAAACAGTCCAGATCTCAATCCAATTGAAAATCTGTGGTGGAAGTTAAAGATAATGGTCCATGACAAGGCTCCAACCTGCAAAGATGATTTGGCAACAGGAATCAGAGAAGGCTGGAGCCAGATTGATGAAGAGTACTGTTTATCACTCATTAAGTCAATGCCTCAGAGACTGCAAGCAGTTATAAATGCCAGAGGTGGTGCAACAAAGTACTAGTGATGTGTTGGAGTGTTATTTTGTTTGTTTGTTTTTCATGATTCCATAATTTTTTCCTCAGAGTTGAGTGATTCCATAATTTATTCCCTGTGCTTGTTCTATAAATCTAACTGTTACTGGCCACCACAATTATTTTTCTTGATTTCTTTTAGTGTTTCTTAAAGCCAGAAAGTTGCCATTTGAAATGCCTTTAGTTTTTGGCCATGTCTGTGATCTGCTTTTTTTCTACAACAATAAACAACTGAAGGAACATCCTCAGGGACTGGTGATTCCATAATTTTTGCCAGGGGTTGTATACAGGAAATTGTTAAGTATAATGCTGTCCACAAAACATGACATTATTTAATTTCAACCAGCTTTTTAGGTAATTTCCTAATAGGTGAATGCAGCTTACCAACAACAGTTTCTGTCAAGATCTCAAAATTATTTAAAATGTCAGTAATATACTACACAAATCTTTTTGTTTGTAATTGAAACAGGTTAAAAATATCTGACATTGCTAAAAGTTGTCTTTTTATCTATCAATGCTGTGACAACAAATGTTAATAAGTGATAGTTAAGGGACCCTGAGTGACAGCAGAGAAGTTTAGCCTTTTCCTGAGCACTGGAAAAATTCCATACCAAATGTCCAATGTTCCAGCACCTCAAAAAAATATACTGAGATTTTGAATGTTCAAGTCTGTAACTATAGGGGACCATGGACATTCCAAAAAACTGAGTGATATAGAACATCTACTGAATTCTGGATTTTTCTTTTGTTTTTCCACAGTTAGTATACTATTACATTAATTAAGACAAGCTTGGTTAAAACTATTGTTTGAATTATACATAACTATCACTTGTTTATTGCAATGCTTATATAGCTTTAGCTAATACTTATCAAATTCTTTTGCCCTGGTATAACTTGTTTTGCCATTTTTGCTTTGAAATGCATTATCTTGCTCTTATTAGCTAGCTATTAAAAAGGATATTGCAAAACAGCCAGTGTATGACCCACACAAGATCAGCAAGTCAGATACTTACATCAAAGACGTATGAGTTCAGGCTAATTTAAATTCTATTTTCTTTAAGCAGAATATGCTTTAGGCAAATAAGCCTGTGTTCAGATATTCAGCATATTTAAACAAAATGGTGTGTTCCTGGGGAAGCAAAAAATTCTTTCTCAAGTAAAAACCACTATTATAAAGAAATTTGATTATCAGACAAACTAGGCTTTCTTACTATAACAAAAAATGAAACTATTTAAATTCCCTCATTAAACTATAATGCTTTTCTTCACAAGGGAAACACAGAAAGCAATTTTAGAATATATATGTAGAATTACTACATCTGGCATTCCCTGTAAAATATCATTGCTGAATAGTAATTTAAACGCATATGTTTGGATTGTAGAATTCTCACAACTATAATATTGTAACTTATGTTTAGACAGTAGGGATGTTAGGCTTTTAACATACAACATGCTTAGAAGACAAAAGGGCCAATTCAGTAATGTTCACTGCATGCAATAACACAGTCACCTGACTTATTTGCATAAATCAGTGTATGCGGTAAAAAAATTCAATTCACAAAAAAAAAATTAAGATGTTGCGTTAATTAAACATTAGAAAAAAAAATTGTCTGTAAATATCATCAAAAATCGTGCGGTGAGCTGAGACCTATCCACAAATGGAACGGGAAGTTAAAAAAAAAGAGGTCTTTGAGTGTAATTTGTTGCCATTTAACCTCCTCAGAATGTGTACGAGAAGGAGGAGAAGGGTGGTTGACATGGCTCCACAACATTTTGCAGAGAGGACCCTTCTGGATGATTTCACGGAGGTTGAAGCTCTGCAGAGGTTCCGCCTGACCAAGGAGCTGATTGTGGCGTGAAAATGCCAGTGTCTTTGCAGTGACTTTTTTTTTAAACTTTTTTCAGCGTTTTTGCAATAGCGTTTTTGAGCGTTTTTGAGTGTTTTTTTTTTATTTTTTTTTTCCTCTTTTGGCTCTTTTCTATTGCAATTGTCTTGAAGTGAACAAGCAAAGGAAAAGTAATAGAACAAAAGAAAGGGAAAGGGAAAGATCACATTGAAATAAAATGAAATAAATGGAATGAAAAGTGAAAGTAAATGAAAGTAAATGAAGGCGAAAGAGCTGAAAAAGTAGAATCAAGTGAGCTAAGAAAAACAATAAAAACAGGGGGGGGGGACAGGGGAGAAGAGAAGGAGAAGGTGAAAGAAAGACAAGCCAACGGAAGAGTTGTCTCCCAGCCCCCACTTGCTTGCTGCTGCTGCTGCTGCAGTATCTCCCTTTCTTGTGAATTTTTTTTTGTTTTTTTTTTGGTTTTGTTTTTGTTTTTTGCAAATGGTACTAACTATAGGCTTGATAGTACAAACTATAGAATAAGAAGAAATTTCATAGTAACAAAAATGTGGAACATATAAGCTCATACTGGAACTATATTGCTGAATATATAAATCATCTTGCTGAATACTTGAATTAGATTGCATTATATCGCTAAAACATTTGAATTATTTTGCTGAGCACCTGGGCCCTCATGCACACGGGCTGTTAGAAAAGCGCTGTGAAGACGCCGGTGTCCTTGCAGTGACTTTTTTTTTAACTTTTTTCAGCTTTTTTCAGCATTTTTGCAATAGCGTTTTTGAGCGTTTTTTTTTTTTTTCTTTATGGATTAAAAACGCTGGAAGACGTTGGTGAATGACGTTTTTGGGCGTTTTTGAGCGTTTTTTAGCGTTGGAGCATTTTTTCAGCTGAAAAACGTCTCTCAGAACCTATTGGGCCTGGGATTTTTTTTTTTTTGCAGCTTAGGAACGCCTATGCCACTTGCAGCTCAGAGACGCCTGGGTGGGCATGAGGCCATAGACTAACATAGACAGGCCTTTTTGAGCTGCAGAAAGGGCTCAGAAAGGCAGCTGTAGAGACGTCCGTGTGCATGGGGACTTAATACTATGGTTTAAACAATTGAACAGCACCAAGGAATGCTTAATGTACTTAAGGTAGTAACATAACTTCTGGAAAACGGGGACTACTCATATCTCATTAATTATTTCTATTATTGTATTGTGGGGAGGATGCCGGGTATGAGAACGGAACAAAAGAAATATTAGTAAAAATAAGTCAATTTAAGAAGGCCGGGAGATTTTTTCATCATTAAGAGACCCCAATCAAGGGGTATTCTGGAAGGCAGCTTCGAAGATCTTATAAATCCAGCCATAGAAACAAACATGAAGGGGAAAACAACAAGAAGTGCGGAGCAATACCGAAATCACCTAGGACCAGCCTAGGCCCAAGTCCAGGCCCTATGAACAGGTATATACAGCAAGGAATCGGAGAAGGAGAGAAACAAGTGGGTTCAAAGGGCAGACAAATAGATACAAAAGAGAAGGACAACAAGGATAAAAAAGGCCAGTATAAAGTACAAACAGAAACCAGCCACCTCTCAGAACCCAGAATGGAGCCAGAAATGGGAGAGGAAGACAGAGGAAAGGAGGAAGGACAACAAGGGCCACAGTTGCCAACAAAACAGGATATGGAAAAAATGTTCGCGGCACTAGAGAATTCCCTAAAAGTAGAGATGTCAACACTCCATAAAGACATGGGATATATGTTAAACAGAGTGGAAGAAGTAGAGATCAAATTAGACCTACATCAAAAAAACATAAAGGAACTGGAAGAGGAAATAAAGAAACTAAAACGGGAACAACAGGAACAATCATATAAAGACATAAGAGATAAAAAGAAAAACTTGAGAATACGCGGGTTACCGGAAACAGAACAAGCAGAAAACCTAATAGAAAAAATGAACAATCTCTTCAACCAAATCTTGGGAAAGGATGCAACCAACATAATAGGAATAGAAAGTGTCTTTCGAGTAAAAAAACCTCAAAGGTTCTCAAGGGAAATACCTAGAGATGTAATAGTACGCTTCGAAAAATGGGAAGAAAAAAACTGATCTGGATAAACCTAAAGAGGAAAACACAAATAGAGTTTGCGGAAGGTAAATTACAAATATTTCAAGATTTGTCTCAAGAAACGTTAAAAAGACGACGGACATTAAAACCATTATTAGGAATCCTCCGGGAGTAAGAAATTCAATACAACTGGGGTTTTCCAGCATGTCTAATAGCAAGGAAAAATGGAATAAGTGCGAGGCTAAGATATGTGGAGGAGATTCCGGACTTTTGCAACAAACTAGAAATCCCCTCCCCAGAACTGGAAAAATATGCAAATAGACAGGAGCGAATAACGGCAGGAGATGACCTGCAATGGCAATTAAATTCAAGGAACAGACATCAAGATGTGGAATCTCGAGGAAATTAATAACTGAGAAAATACCACACATTAGTGCAAGGGGCCTTAGAGTGGAAAGGGGGGGGGCTGGGGTTGATGGGATGGGAAAAAAGGAAAGTGAAAGGATTGGTAAAACACAACAAAAATGCAGGGAGAGGGAGACAGGGACTCACGGAGTGGACAGGGGGTCGCCCTATTAGTGCTTAGGCGAGGGGGGAATAGGGTGTCTCACAGAGCTCCGCCTCACAATAAATAGAGCAGAGGGGGCAGGGTGTGCCCCACAAAACAAAGTAAAATGCTCTCAGCTCTAGAGAATATGGGGGTAAAAAACCCATATCAGAAAAAAGGGAGGGGGAGGGTGGGAGAAGGGAAAAGGGAGGGAAGGAGGGAGGGGAGGGAAAGGTCTGATCCACATGAGTGGTTACATAGGCGCACCTATTTTGAGACAAGAGATGAGGAGACCCCGTGCGTCCGCTGGGTGTCCCCTCCACCCGGCCTTCTAAGAGGACCGGGTGGGGGGGAGGGCCGGAGGACGGGCGGGGAAGAAAAGGCACAAGAATGGAAAATGTAAACAGCATAAAAATAATCTCCTATAATGTCCGAGGACTAAATTCCCCAGGGAAGAGAAACATCATTCTCCGAGAACTAGAAAAAAGTAAAGCAGAAATAATTTTCCTACAGGAGACGCATATAACCCAAAATTCAAATACCAAAATTTATTCAAGAAACATACCAACATGGTATCAAGGAGACTCGCCAATAAGAAGGGCCAAAGGAGTAGCCATCGGTTTAGGGAAAAATGTACGTTTTCTAATAGATCAAAGGAAAATAGATCCGGAGGGTCGATATCTTTTTATTACAGGAACTATACAAGGGGTAAAATATACATTGGCTAATGTCTATTGTCCTAATAAGAACCCTAAAAAATATTTGATAGATATCATTAAAATACTAATGGACAAAGGGACAAAGAGGTAAAACAACTAAAGAAATTAAAAAGAATATTATATGAACAGAAACTAATAGATCCTTGGAGAATTCAGCACCCCAGCACAAAGGACTACACATTCTACTCAACAGTACACAAAAGTTACTCCAGATTGGATTACATCATGGTCGAACATAGAAACTTGGAAGAAATAGAAGAAACAAAAATAGGTATAATAACCGCCTCAGATCACAGCCCAGTAACGTTGAGAATGAAAATAAAAGGAGAAGTCTTTGAAAGGGGTCCATGGAGAATCAACGAAACTTTATTAGAAGACAGCGAGACCGAAAAAAGTATCATAGAAGAAATTAAAAGATATTTTGAGGAAAATGATATACCAGAGGTATCGAAAGCAACAATATGGGATGCGCATAAATCTGTTATTAGGGGCAAATTAATAGCCATAGGGGCAAGAAAAAAACAGGAAAGGAAAACAAACATGCAACAAATAATTAAAGAAATTTATGAATTGGAACGAAAACACAAAAATCAAGTAAACAACAAAATCTTCGGCCTATTATCTCAAAAGAGAGAGCAATTAAAAGACTGGATGGAACAAGAAGAAAGGAAGGAGTACAACAGAGTAGTACAAGAAAAATACAAATGGGGTAACAAACCAGGAAAATACCTAGCAAATTTGGTAAAAAAAAAGAAGTCTTTGAATTACATTGAGAAGATCAAAAATGAAAAAGGAGAAGTGGTAAATAAAACTACAGATATAGCGATAACATTTCAAAAAAACTTCAGCTCCCTATATGCAATAAAAGGACAGGAAAGTTGGAAAGAAGCGAATACAAGAACAAAGAGGATACAAGAATATCTAAAAAAAGCAAATTTACCAAAAATAAAAATAGACCAACTAGAAGAATTGGAAAAAAATATTACGCAAGAAGAGGTAAAACTGGCATTAAAGGAAACTCCTGTAGGAAAAAGCCCAGGACCAGATGGGTTCACGGTCAAATACTATAAAAAATTTGAAGAACAGCTGACTCCAAAACTATTAGAATATATAAATTCCTTAGGGGAAGATGAAGAAATAAGAAGTGAATCGCTACTAGCTCATATTACAATACTACCAAAAGAAGGGAAAGACAAAGTTAACTGCTCAAGCTACAGGCCAATAGCCCTATTGAACGCTGATACGAAGCTGTACTCCAAGATCCTGGCCACTAGGATAAAAAAACTAATCCCACAGTGGATCAACTCGGACCAGACTGGTTTTGTCCCGGGGAGAGAGGGGCGGGACAACAGCCTAAAATCATTACTGATGTTGCACAAGAAGGTGCAGAATGAGACCCCAGTTCTATTCCTGTCATTGGATGCAGAAAAAGCATTCAACAGGGTAGACTGGGGTTTCATGATGGATACATTGCGGCACTTGGGTATCGGGACAAAAATGATGAAGTGGATAACAAATTTGTATAATGGCCCGACAGCAGTCGTAAAAGTAAACGGTAGACTCTCTCCAAAAATTAAGATGCAGAACGGAACACGGCAAGGCTGTCCACTGTCTCCACTATTATACGTATTGGCTTTAGAACCATTACTAGCAACACTCCGCAATAACAAAGAGGTAGAAGGAGCGAGACTAGGAGGAAAAGAGCATAAGATCACAGCTTACGCGGACGACATCTTGATGTACGTATCCAACCCAAGAGTGTCACTCCCAAACATATTGAAAGAAATAAAAAAATACGGAGAACTGTCAAACTTCAAAATTAATCCAATAAAAATGGAAATATTAAACATAGGACTAGAGAAAAAGGAAGTTCAGTTTTTACAAAAAGAATTCCCATTTACATGGGTAAAAGAACTAAATTACCTTGGAATTAAAATAACTCCTAGAGTCGAAAAAATTTACCAGGCAAATTTCATCCCATTGATCAATGAGGTCAAAGAAGAAATGAAAAAGTTAAGAATACAGCCACTTTCATGGATTGGAAGAATAAATATGTTCAAGATGATGATACTACCCAAAATAAATTACAGATTACAGATGTTACCAGTAAAGATCTCGCAGAGCTTTTTTAAAATAATTAAAACAATTTTGTTAAAATACATATGGTTTAATAAAAAACCAAGAATCAAATACACGCTGATTACAAGGAAAAAGGAACACGGAGGTCTGGCCGCTCCAGGTATAAGTAGGTACTATAAAGCCATAGTTTTAACATGAATGTTAGAGTGGACAAATGAGAAAAATGAAAAAAAATGGGTGGAAATGGAAAACATAATAAGCGGAGTCACATTACATAAGAATATTTGGATTCCACGGAAATATAGAACATTGGACACTGACACACACGAAATAACAAAAAATGTATTTAAAATTTGGGACACCATTCACTTAAAGTATGAATGGAAATATAATTCACCACTATTAGCACTCACAGGATCGAATTTCTTCACCCCTGGAAAGGAAATATTTGGAATTCAAGGAATACGTAACCCACAATTGAAAGATATCACTAGAAATGGAAAAATAAGAACACGAGTAGAAATAGAGGAAAGGAATGGATGGAAGATGAATGAATGGAATTATAATCAACTAAGGCACTTAGTAAGCACAATACCACATCCACTGAGAGACGAAACGAAATAAACCGCACTGGAAAAGCTATGTAGCAATGAAATACCATTGAAAAACGGAACATCAAAAATTTATAGTACACTGACAGATTTGGAAGCACAAGAAAGACCAGAATACATAAATCAATGGGAAAAAGAAATGAACTTAAAAATAGATAACCAAAAAGTGGAAAAAATGATAGAAATGGGATATAATAAGGCCTGGGACATGAAGACTATTGAAATGAATTATAAACTAGTATCAAGATGGTATATGACCCCAGTAAGAATACACAGATTTCATCAAGACAAAACTTCTTTGTGTTGGAGAAAATGTGGCCAAATAGCAACGATCATACACATATGGTGGGAATGCCCAATAATAATGGAGTACTGGAAGGAAGTGTTAAATAACATAAAAGAAATAACTGAAGAAGAAATAGAACAAAACATCTGGACTTGCCTCTTCCACATCTATAATCAACCTAAGAAACAATATAGAAAATCAATAGTACCTAACCTCCTGAATGCGGCCAAGGCCTTAATTTCCAAGAATTGGCTAAAAAGTGGAAAACCAGACATTAGAAACTGGCTAAAGGAAATAGATTATCACTACAAAATGGAAGGAGGAGAGAAAAGGGATAATAGTAGATGGGAAAGTTGGAAAAAATACAAAGTCTCAGACATTTATTTAGATAAGATAAAAGAAAGAATAGGTGCATAGCCAAGTGGATAAATAAATAACATAAAGGAATGGACCAAACACAGGGGAGGGGGAGGGGGGGTGGGGGGAAATAAGAGGGACTGAGAGAGAATAAGATAATAGTGGGTTCATATTTATAGGAGGCGTTTTGTCGTCGGTTTTTAAAATTATTAAATAATATCCTAGAAGGGAAAAAAGATGTGATGGAAACAATCCACAATGATGTGAAAAAGGAGAAGAGATAAAGTTTGACATATAAAGTTGAAATAATGTCTCTCAGAAAAATTTTCGCTGAAGTGGAAAAAAAAAAAAAAAAAAGAACCACCGTGCAACCAGAACCGGACCGCAGAAAACTTCATAAGGGAAGATACACCTTGGTCCTAGGAGGAGGACAAAAAAGGCAAAAAAGGAACACGGTCTATGGCTAGAAGCAAAGATTTATGGGAGTGGGGTCCTATGAAATATGAGAGGCGGGATTAACCCATACGTAGGCTGCCATGGAGTCTGTCAGGAAAGTCCTTTTTGCCTTACTAAGCTTGGAGAAAGCATTTCTAGCTTTTTTTCCTTCCCAGAGGAATCTAGAAAGTGTTATTTGTAAAGTTTGAAAGAATTTTCAGGGGATAGGTATAGGTACTGTTCAGTATATGTAAAGTAGCTGAAGTAAGAGTTGCATTTTGAAGGCTGCCAACCTTCCTGACCATGATAATGTGTGTTTGCTTAACCACTTCCCGCCCACCCTATAGTGGATTGACGTCTGGAAAGTGGTTCCGTTATCCTGACTGGGCGTCATATGACGTCCAGCAGGATAACATTCCGCCGTGGGCCCGCAGGGGCGCGCATCGCGGTGATCGGTGGAGCGGTGTGTCAGCCTGACACACCGCTACACCGATCTTGGTAAAGAGCCTCCGGCGGAGGCTCTTTACCACATGATCAGCCATGTCTAATCACGGCTGATCACACTGTCAATAGGGAGAGCCGTTGATCAGCTTTTCCTCACTCGCGTCTGACAGACGCGAGAAAGGGAGAGCCGATCGGCGGTTCTGCTGACAGGGGGGTCTGTGCTGATTGTTTATCAGCGCAGCCCCCCCTCAGATCACCACACTGGACCACCAGGGATCGCCACTAGAACCACCAGGGAAGGGGCAACATGTGGATGGCCAGGTATGTACCCCATGGCCATCCACATGTGCCCAATGTGCCCAATCTGTGCCAATCAGTGTCCACAAATGGGCACTTATTGGCACCATTATGTTTTAGTTATGCCCAGCAATGCCACCAATAAATTTTATCAGTGCCACCAATCAGTGTCATCAGTGCCACCTGTCATTGCCCATCGGTGCCACCTGTCAGTGTCCATCTGTGCCCACCTATCAGTGCCCATCAGTGGCACCTATCAGTGCCACTCATAAGTACCCATCAGTGCCACCCATATGTACCAATCAATGCCACCTACAAGTGTCCATCAGTGCCGCCTATGAGTGCCCATCGGTGCCACCTATGAGTGCCCATCAGTGCCACATACCAGTGCCACCTATCAGTGCTCATTAGTCCCACCTATCAGTGCCCATCAGTGCTGCCTATCAGTGCCCATCATCAGTGCCCATCAGTGCCATCTCATCAGTGCCACCTCCTTGGTGCCACCTCATCGGTGCCCATCAGTGCCACTGTATCAGTGCCCGTCAGTGCAGCCATATCAGTGCCCATCATTGAAGAAGAAAACATACTTATTTACAAAAAAATTTAACAGAAACAAAGAAAAACGTGGTTTTTTTAAAAAAATTCGGTCTTTTTTTATTTGTTGCGCAAAAAATAAAAAACACAGAAGTGATCAAATACCACCAAAAGAAAGCTCTATTTGTGGGAACAAAATGTTAAAAAATTTGTTTGGGCATAGTGTAGCATGACTGCGCAATTGTCATTCAAATTGTGACAGCGCTGAAAGCTGAAAATTGGTCTGGGCGGGAAGGTGTCTAAGTGCCTGGTATTGAAGTGGTTAATATTTCTAGCCCCTCCTTTATTTTTATTTTTTTCAAATGGGAGGTAGCTGGCCTTAAATAATTGCTCAGGTTGGGAGGTGAGATTTATAACTAGATAAGTGATTTCATGGTCATTCCATACATATGGGAATCTAGATTGCAGGTTCAGTTTATCTTGTGGAGATACTCCTAGGTCTAAAATGTAAGATTTGGTTTCATTTACTTTATAGTATGACACCATACTATACCTTTGAAGTAAACGTGAGACATGTTCCAAGGAAGACACCGGATTTGTGAGAATTAAAATCACATTATCGCCAAAAAGGCTTATGACGTGTTTACGGTTATTGATCAAAAAGCCATGTATGTCAGGGTTTTCTCTAATACTAGTGGCTAATGGCTCCATTAGCAGATTGAAAATAAGGGGAGATAGTGGGCACCCCTGGCATGTACCATTTGTAATCCCAAAGGGCTTGTACAACGTGCCTAATGTATATACCCGGGCAGATGGAGAAGTAAAAGGGCAAGTGTAGCAGAAAGCATATGTCCTGCAAAGCCAAATTTCTCCAACACATTTGTTAGGTACAACCAGTGCACCCTATCGAACGCCTTCTCTGCATGCAAATCTAGAAACAGAGAAGGCGTCCGCTTTTTCCTGCAAGATGAATTATATCTAATAATCTTCTGGTGGCATCTGACATTTGCCTGCCTTTGGTAAATCCAGATTGATCTGGGTCAATTAGAGTAGATAGGATATCTACTAATCTTAATGCTAGCATTTTGGCATAAATCTTTAAGTCGTTGTTTAATAAAGATATAGGCCTAACATTTTAGGGAACATCCAGTTTCTTACCTGGTTTAGACAATGTTACGATCAAAACTTCTAACACCTCAGAAGCTGAAGGCAGCTGTGGTACACCCTAATGCCGTGTACACACGATCACACATTCCAACAACAAAATCCATGTTTTTTTTCCAACGGATGTTGGCTCAAACTTGTTATCTTATCAACACGTACGACGGCACTAGAAAAGGGACGTTCAATACAAAGTGCGCCACCCTTTGGGCTCCTTCTACTAATCTCTTGTTTATCTCGTGTTAGTAGAAGTTTGGTGAGAGACGATTCACGATTTTCAGCCTTGTGCTTTTCTGATCATTACTGCTCTTCAGTTTGTGTTTGTGGGTTTGTATCTGGTTTTCAGTGCTTGCCCCCCCAAAGCGCAAGCAAGGTCCGTATAAAATATATGGAGTACTTTGCGGGTAGGGGGGCCATTGATATGCCAGAAAATGTTTAATAAACATTTGTAAAAAAAAATTTGTTTTAGTTAACTGAAATAATATTTCCTTTGATTCACTGCTTGTGTTTCTTTTAGCTGTCTCCTAGGTTCTCCAATGGGCTTTTTTTTTGGACATTTTCTTCTTCAATAGTGCAAATGTAATTTATTTGATACATGAGGTGACAATCTCTTCTTCAGCGAACTATTATTAAGTTTTGGGTCTGCTACACACACACCTTGTTTTTGTTGTTAATGTATGTAATGCATTACTGATAAAAATATTCAGAATTTTTAGCACCATGAATGAATTTTGTTGAGTCATGAAAATGGCCTGATTGTGGCAAATTATAAAGCACCGTGGGAGTTATTTACTAAAGGAAAATCGACTTTGCACTCCAATAGTGCACATGAAACTGCACTTGAAACTGCACTGAAAGTGCACTTGCAGTGCAAAGTGGATTTGCCTTTAGTAAATAACCCCCATTTCAGTGTAAACAGCAACTTAGTCCAAAAAACGATATTGAGCATTGAAAGAAGAAGCCACACATTGTTGAGCAAAATTTTTTTTACTATGTGCACATTCAAAAGTGCATTAGAAAAGGATTTTTGAACAAACCAACATATTTTAGTAATAACATTGTTGTTTTTGACAGTACAAATGGACTTTTTAGTGTTAAAACAGACATGTTTAAAATCATAAAACAATACACAACTCAGGAACTTACAAACTTCAACTTTGACAAAGTGAAGGAAATATCAGACATTAGTATGTTCAAACTGTGTTGATATTGCCTTCATCAGATGGGGTGATGTCACCCCTGTGAAAGCCAAATTTTGAAGATGCACACAAATTAAGTCAAAGGCAGAAGGCTCCTCCGCTATAGCAAAAGAGCGGCAAAAGAGCAGAAGATAGCCGAGGAGCCCAGCAGAAGACCCGGAGAGCGCGGAGAACAGGTCGAACAACTGGAGAACAGGCCGGAGACAGTGGAGAAGAACCGGAGAGACCCCCAAAGTCAGAAGAAGACCCCGAAGTCGGAAGAAGACCCCCGAAGCCGGAAGAAGACCCCCCCAGAGCTGTCTAATAAATTACTTTAAAAACCTGTGCATTGTGTTTTTTTATTGACACTTTTTCCCTAGGTGAATGGGTAGGGGTACCACGTAACCCATACTCATTCACATAGGGTGGGGGGCCAGGATCTGGGGGCCACCTTATTAAAGGGGGCTCCCGGATTCTGATAAGCCTCCCACCCGCAGACCCCGACAACCAACGGCCAGGGTTGTTGGGAAGAGGCCCTTGTCCTCATCAACGTGGGGACAAGGTGCTTTAGGGTGGGGGGCTGCAGCGTGCCCCCTTCCCCAAAGCACCCATCCCCCATGTTGAGGGCATGCGGCCTGGTACGGTTCAGGAGAGGGGGTGCTCGCTCGTCCCCACCCCCTTTCCTGACCGACCGTGCTGCGTGCTCAGATAAGGGTCTGATATGGATTTGGGGGGACTCCCCAAGCCGTTTTTTGGCGTAGGGGGTTCCCCTTGAAATCCATACCAGACCAAAGGGCCTGGTATGCCCCTGGGGGGAACCCATGCCTTTTTTTATTTAAAATTTGCTGTGGAGTTCCCTCTCAAGATTCATAGCAAACACAGTGCCTCGCATTGGCGGGGATCCAATTCGGATTCCCATTCAATACAGTCGGTGCTCTGTCGGGTTGCTATGGAAATGGCAAACCTCAGCTAAACGCAACGGCAGCTAATCGCACTGTACCAATGCAGCTGAGCGCAGTGCCTGGATTCTTAAATTTCACAGAAAAAAAACCATGCTTTTAACGGCGGCAGTATAGCCGTCCATGTCAAAGGCGCCTAAGGCCCCTTTCACACTGGGGTGTTTTTCAGGAGCTATAGCGCTAAAAATAGCGCCTGAAAAACGCCCTAAAGAAATGGCTCTATTCACTCCAGTGTGAATCAAGCTTTCACACTGGAGCGGTGCGCTAGCAGGACAGTAAGGCTCAATTCACATCTATGCATGTTGCTTTTGAGTGTTTCTGCAGTGCTTTTTGCGATGCTTTCTGCGTTTTTGGACCAGCGATTTTACAGCGATTTTTCTGCGATTTTCGTTTTTAAAAAAAAAAATTTACACTGTATATAGCAAGTTGCTAAGGAGGGGGCCAGGAAGCCGGCTGCTGCATCCTTAACAACCCATGAGTCATCAGCTGACTTCCCGCTCAATGTAAAAAAAAAAAATGCCGGCTAAAAAAAAAAGAGAAAAAAAAACAGCGTGGGGTCCCCCCCATACCAGGCCCTTGGGTCTAGTATGGATTCGGAGGGGACCCCCATGCCAAAATTTAAAAGAAAAATGGCGTGGGGGTCCCCCCAAAATCCATACCAGACCCTTATCCGAGCACGCAGCCCGGCAGGTCAGGAAACGGAGGGGATGAGCGAGCGCCCCCCCTCCTGAACCATACCAGGCCGCATGCCCTCAACATGGGGGGATGAGAGCTTTGGGGCAAGGGGGGCTCTGCGCCCCCCCACCCCAAAGCACCTTGCCCCCATGTTGATGGGGACAAGGGCCTCTTCCCGACAACCCTTGCCCGGTGGTTGTCGGGGTATGCGGGCGGGGGACTTATCGGAATCTGGAAGCCCCCTTTAACAAGGGGGCCCCCTGATCCCGCCCCCCATGTGAATGAGTATGGGGTACATTGTACCCCTACCCATTCACCTGTACAAAAAAAGTAGTGTAATGTTAAAAAATACAGTCGACAGTTTTTGACGAGTCTTTTATTATGCAGCTCCGGGGGTCTCTTCCGACTTCTCCACTCTCTTCTCCGCGCTCTTCGGTTTTTCTCCTGTTGTCCTGTGCCTTCTGCCGGGTTCTTCTGCTCTTTTGCTAGCTCTTGCCCGGTCTTTGTCATCTTCTCCCCTCCTCTCTTCTTCCGATGTTGACTCGTCGCTGTCTCCCGCTGTAATGCCGTGTGTGCCGTGCCCAATGACTTATATAGGCATGGGGCGGGGTCACTGGGTGATGTCATCCAGTGACCCCGCCCCCTTATGACATTACAGCCCGGGGCATGATGGGTCTGTGATGTCACAAGGGGGCGTGGCATTCTGATGACGTAATTCGGTTGCCACGCCCCCATCGTTATTTAAGAAATGCAGGACATCGGCACCAACAGATCAGCAGGACGCAGCATCGGAGGAAGGTCGTCGGCGGGAGCGGAGAAAGAAGAACACAGGACAAAGAAGACAGAAGAAGAGTGGAAGAAGAAGCAGGGGGAGAAGGAGAAGAGCGGAGGATGAAGATGCGGGAGAAGCGGAGAAGATTTGTAATAAAAGACTCATCAAAATCTGTCTACTGTATTTTTTAACACTACACTACTTTTTTTTACAGGTGAATGGGTAGGGGAACAATTTTGGCATGGGGGTCCCCTCTGAATCCATACTAGACCCAAGGGCCCCACGCTGTTTTTTGTCCAAGATTCTTTTTTTTAACTGGCATTTTTTTTTTTACATTGAGCGGGAAGTCAGCTGATGACTCATAGGTTGTTAAGGATGCGGCAGCCGGTATATAGCAACCAGCTATATACAGTGTAAAAAAAATAAATTTTAAAAAATGCTAAACGCGGTACTTGCGTTTTGGATGCAGGTCCATTAAAATCGATTACAAGCAAAACGCTGCATTTTGCGGGAAAAAAGTCCCAGACCCTTTCCAAAAACACAGAGGCACAAAAATGCATTGATGTGAACATGTTCCATAGGAACCCATGTTAAAAAATTCCCATGCATTTCTGCAAAATGCATCAAAAAACGCATTAGTGTGAAAAGAGCCTAAGGCCCTTTTCACACTGGGGAGGGGGGTGTCTGTGGTAAAGCGTCGCTATTTTTAGCGCCGCTTTACTGTCATTTTAGCGGCGTTATTTGGCTGCTAGCGGGTGGTTTTAACCCCCCACGGGGTGGTTTTAACCCCTCTGCTAGTGGCTGAAAAGGGGTTAAATCCGCCCGCAAAACGCCACTGAAATGGCATTTTGCCAGTGGTATCACAGCGCTGCCCCATTGATTTTAATGGGGAGGAGCAGTGAGTTCACCACTCCAAAGAAGCTGCTGGCAGGACTTTTTGTGATGCCCTGCCAGCACACCACTCCAGTGTGAAAGCCCTCACTGGAGTGAATGGAGCCGCTTCTTTAGGGCATTTTTCAGGCGCTGTAGTGCCTAAAAATGCCCCAGTGTGAAAGGGGCCTAAAAATAGTCCTGCTAGCAGCATCTTTGGAGCAGTGTATAAACGGCTCCTGCCCATTGAAATCAATGGGACAGCGCGGCTATACCGCTGACAAAACGCCGCTGCGGTGGCGTTTTGCGAGCTGATTTAACAACTTTTTGGCCGCTAGCGGGGGTTCAAACCGCTAGCGGCCGAATACCGCCGGTAAAGCTGCGCAAAAAATTACGTAGTTTTAACGCTTCCGCCCGCACCGCCCCAGTGTGAAAGTGGCCTAAGGCTCCCCTCACACGGCCGGACCTTTCAGGTCTGCCTCGGGCCTGAACAGACACTCTATAGACCTCTATGGAGGGTCGGATGTCAGTGGTGACATGGCCGCTGACATCCGACCCACTCCAATCCTAAAAAGTGTAACGGAGGAAAAACCTATTTTTCCATCCATCTGCGGATCGGATAGGGTGACGACGGACTCTACGGTCCATCATCATCCGATCCCCCATAGAGGAGAGCGGCACTCTGACAGGTCTGTCCCTGCACAGTGTGCAGAAACAGACCTGTCATCTGCCTGCCCAGCGGGGATCAACGGAGCGATCCCCCGCTAAGCAGAGCGGGCTCCGTACACGGGGTACAAAGTCCCATTGTGTGTATGAGGCTTAAACACCAGAAATTCAAGTTTTCATATCTTTAAAGGTCACCATACACTGGCCAATCAGTTAGATCTTCCATAAATTAGATTCAGTGCAAGAGCCTGTTTGATTTTCTACAATTAGAGGTAATTCTTACAGTGCATCTTCCTATTACCGCTTTAGCCTAATGCTCTCTTTCCACTATTTCAACCCCAAAGTTGCGTGATTTACAATGTACTTTTTCGGCTTGTTTTCCACTATTGCAACTTGTCATGCCACTAGGGACTGAAAAGTTGCATCACAAGTTCTACCCCATGATTTACAATGAGTACCGTTCATATGTCTGCGACTTCAAGTCGCAGCAACTTCAAAGTAGTCCCTGCACTACTTTGGTCCCACTTTGATGTGACTTGAGGTCCATAGACCTCAAAAATACACAGGCATTGCTTCAAGTTTTGGCAAAAAGTTGCGGGAAACTTGCGGCAAAAAACAGGCAACTTTGGGCTTGCAATAGTGGAAACTGAGCCTTGATGCCGTGTCATGCGACAAATTCAAAACATCTGAGAAAAAGTCGCACTGAAGTTGGAACAAAGTAGTGCAAGAACTTTTTTTGGAGTTGCACCAATTAGAATGGGGGAACATTGAAATACATGTGTTTTGACTTGTCCTGCGACTATACATGTGCCAAGTGGCACAACAACTCACAGTAGTGGAAAGAGAGCCTAAGGCCACTTGGGACTGAAAAGTTGCATCACAAGTTGTACCCCATGATTTACAAGGAGTACCGTTCATATGTGTGCGACTTGCTTACGCACATGCCGTATACACAGCGGGCACACATCTTTTTTACAGAAATCCATATTTGCCATGGAAATTAACCACTTGCTTACTGGGCACTTAAACCCCCCTGCTGTCCTGACCAATTTTCAGTACTGATCCATTTTGAATGACAATTGCGCGGTCATACTTAGCCAAATTTTTTTTTTGTTTTTTTTTTAAGTTCCCACAAATAGAGCATTTGTTTGGTGGTATTTGATCACCTGTGTGTTTTTTTTTTTCTTTTGTTCAAACAAAAGAAAAGACAGATTTTTATAAATAATTTTGTATATTTTTGGATATTTTGATATTATATTTTGCAAACAGGTAATTTTTCTCCTTCATTGATGTACGCTGATGAGGCGGCACTGATTGGTTACACTGATAGGCAGCATTGCTTGGGATCACTGGTGGGCATTGATAGGTGGCACTGGAAGGGGGTACTGGTGGGCACAGATGAGGCAACAATTGCCTCTTCAGGACCAATGTCCCTTGCACCTAAGCTGGTGATCAGCTTTTATTTTTATCCTCATGCTGTCAGCGTGAGTAGAAAAAATAAACAGATCGGCCCTTACTTCGATCTGTGATCACCCGAGTTTTAGCGACTACGTCCTATGACAGCCTCCTAGAAATTCAGGTCCACGCTGTGACCGTCGTTTGGCTATAGCACAGACATCAAATGATTAATAGAAAATCAGATGCAGATTTCTAGGACTGGCCAAAAATTTAGAGTCAAAGGCAACTGATGACTTTCTATTAAAGGTCTAAATCGGCCATTAACATGCATCACAATTGAACTTAGGAATGTGTCTTTGCAAAGTTAAACTCATTAAAATCCTTTCTTATTTTTGCTTGGGGATAGACTGCAGAGAGATTATAAGTTTTGGGGGATGTCTACACCCCTTATAGGGTGAAGACACCTACCAAATTTTTCCAATTTCGCATTCAAAATTATTAACTTCCTGTCACATAGCCAAACAGGAAGTGAGGGTAAAACTCTACCAATGTAGGTCCTTGGGGACACACAGGTCAATCTAAATAGTTTCCCCATTCGGAAAATTGCACTCTAGCATTTTGCCATGTACATCCCAAATTATTATGTATCTTGGGGTTTATTTACTAAGAGGTAAATCCACTTTGCACCACAAGTGCAGTTGCTGGAGATTCGAGGGGGACATGTAAGGAAAAGAAAAAAATAGCATGTTTGCCTCTACATGATTGGATGATAAAATCACTAGTGCTACCCTTCTGATTTTCATCAACTACACTTGTATTGCAGAAAAGATTTGCCTTTAATAAACCCCAAAATACCTAATAATTTGGGGTATACACAACAAAGTGCTAGAGTGCAATTTGCATAATGGGGGCACTAGTTAGATTGACCTGTGTGTCCCCAAGGAAAAATTAAGGTTTTACTATCACTTCCTGTTTAGCTATGACAGGAAATGAAGCCAAATTTAAGAAAAGAGACAAAGCCCAACCTTTAAAAAAAAAAAAAAATCTTGATTTCCATCAAATGTCCACAATTAGAATAGGATTGGCTTCGGCTCGATTTTAGTTCAGTGCTCTAAATCAGTGCTTCTGAACCCTGTTCTCAAGTACCTCCCAACAGGCCATGTTTGCAGGTTTTCCTTCATCTTGCACAGGTGCTTTAAATCAAAGTCAATGGCTTTGTATTTTGGACAGCTATTTTAGAGAAGATAAAATTTCCTAAACATGTCCTGTCGGGGGGGTACTTGAGGACTGAGGCTGAAAACCACTGTTCAAAAAGAAAATTGAATACTTACCACTCTGAAATGTTACTTTCCTGGTCACTATCCATGGCAGCATATGCACAATCCATGCATGTGCTACCATGAAGGCACCAGGAAGGTAATTTAAAAATAAAAAAAAATAAAAATGAAAAAGGGATTTGTCCAAGACATGCCAATCAGTCTAGTTAAGCTGCAGCTGGGAAATCTGATGCATGAAAAAAAACACACATAAAACAAAGAATTTGAAACAATTTTATTGGTCCAAAAAATAAAAATAAAAACAAAAACAGGACTTGGAAAAGAAGCAAGGAAAGCAAAATACACACATGTATGTTAATTTGAGACACTAACAGAATAGGTTTGACCCTTTTGAAGTGTAAATTAACAGGAGTTAAAACGAGTGCACCCACAAATGGACATCTATTAAGGATTAAAACATTAGGCACAACATCTTGAGAAAGAATTTTAAAAATAAGGCAGCACAGACAGTAACACATAAATTGCATAAAGTAACACATAAATTGCATAAAAACACATCTGTTTTGCAACAACATAACAAACAAAATACAAATACACGTGTTATAAACTCGATAAGGACACCCAAATGTACTCTCTTGCCGGCCCCCCACACACACAATCTTGGCTCTTTTCAGGGCAAAGTGAAGATTGCTATCTGTAAGCTTTATATAACATAGTTTTGTGTGCTAATGAGGCAATTGCAAGCACATGGACAGTCCATTAAACACACAAACTGCAAGTTCACCCAATGTAGAGATTGAACTTCAAAGTGGGTACCTGTTAAGGATGTCCTTAAATTACTAACCCAAAAAACACACTCTGAGCATGCCCAGAAACAGCCAAGTGCTGTTCACACACAAAAAGCACCACCAAAAAAAAACAAAGCCCCTGAGCATGCTCAGAACAACCCAAATGCAGCTAGCACAAAATAAACCACCCCATTGTCCAAAATTAAGCACATCATCCAGCATGCACCAAAATTACAGATGGGACAAAACACCCCCCAGTCCAGGGGGGCAACTAAAGAGCCTAATGTGCAAAAGTTATACAACAAATACCATTGCAGTCTAAGGGAACTGACTTGGCAATTTTACTAGTCCCCACTTGGCTGGCTTATCTTCTAGTTATTGGCCTTAAAATGAGTATGGGGCCCAGGTCCCACCCTAAGGGACATATATCAATGTCACCAATTGGACAACCCCAAAAACGAAACAAGGAGAAATGCCTTTAAATATGCCAAATTGCTTAAGGGCCAGTTCACACCAATGCAGTTAAGTGCATATTTTATGCATCAAAAATTCAAGGAAATTCGGTTATATGGTGTGCAATGGCATAGTTCACACCAGTGCTTGCCATTCCAGTGCGTTCCAGTTCCAGAAAAAAAAGTAGAACATGCTGCATTTTTTCTGCACTGGACTGTACTGAAAAGCTGTAAAACGCATCAAAAATGCAATGGAACGCACTTGTCCTTATTTAAGGTTTAGAAAAAAGAGGGGGGGAAGCACTGGACTGCATCAAAAACGCACCAAAAACGTACTGGAACGCATCAAAAAAGTGCATGCAGAAAAGCACCTGGAACCCGTCCGGACTGCGTTTCTATGGTGTGAACTGGCCCTAAGGGCCCTAAGGGCTAGATCACACCATAGAAACGCAGTCCGGATGCGTTCCAGGTGCTTTTCTGCATGCACTTTTTTATGCGTTCCAGTGCATTTTTGGTGCATTTTTGATGCAGTCCAAAGCTCCCCCCTCTTTTTTCTTAACCTTAAATAAGGACAAGAGTGTTTTGGTGCATTTAGGTGCATTCCAGTGTGTTTTTGATGCAGCATGTTTGACTTTTTTGGGGGGAGCTGGAAACGGACTTTTAACTGCAAGCACTGGTGTGAACTATGCCATTGAAAACCATATAACCTACTTTCCGTGCGTTTTTGATGCAGAAAAAAAACGCACTGGACTGCATGTGGTGTGAACTGGCCCTTAAGGAATAAAAGTTATTTAAAACTACTCTGCTATACCGCAGAGTACCGCTGCTATAATGAAATGTTCGTCCGACAATTAGGGATGAGCCGAACACCCCCCTGTTCGGTTCGCACCAGAACTTGCAAACAGGCAAAAAATTTGTTCGAACACACGAACACCGTTAAAGTCTATGGGACACGAACATGAATAATCAAAAGTGCTAATTTTTTAAGGCTTACATGCAAGTTATTGTCATAAAAAGTGTTTGGGGGCCTGGGTCCTGCCCCAGGGGACATGGATCAATGCAAAAAAAAGTTTTAAAAACGGCTGTTTTTTCGGGAGCAGTGATTTTAATATTGCTTAAAGTGAAACAATAAAAGTGTAATATTCCTTTAAATTTCATACCTGGGGGGTGTCTATAGTATGCCTGTAAAGGGGCACATGTTTCCCGTGTTTAGAACAGTCTGACAGCAAAATGACATTTCAAAGGAAAAAATGTCATTTAAAACTACTTGCAGCTTTAAAAGTATCTAATATATCAAATACCAATGCTCTCTTAGTCTGGATTCACACCTATGCAGTTTTAGTGCTTTTTGCATTTTGCAGATTTGCACTGCAGTCAATTTAACATGGTTTCCCTATGGAACACGTTCTGTAGTGCAAATCAGCAAAATGCAAAAAGCACTAAAAATGCATAGGTGTAAATCCAGCCTTAGAGGGAGTGCTCATCCCCCTGACATTCCATAAGCCTATCTTTAGTCCCATTTACTAATCTGAAGTAAAGTTAACACCACAATAGAGAAATAAGGACAGATATCGTCTAAGGGTACACCCTCTATGGATCTCCACTGGTCCTATTATTCTTTTGAAGCTTCCTATTATTTTCATATTTTAGTACAATCCTGCTCCATTTCTTCCCATACCACATTTACCCAGGTGTTGGAGTTTATATCGTGTTTACAAAATAATAACTCTGTGTTATCCCATAACACCCAAAACCTACTTTTCATATCGTGTAACATCCAGTGCAAAACCTGCATATCATTTGTCTCACTACAAACATTCAAATTATCCCTATATTTATCCCTATTTTTATGTGTCTTCTGTGTTTTTCTATCCTTCAATGTGTCATAGGTTCTTTTTACATTTAACGTGCGGCTTACTACCTTATATTGTGTTTTACTATATCCATACTTAATCCCCCCACCCCCCCTCTTGTTCTTATCCTCTAACCAAGCTAGCGCACTGTCAGGGGTCTCAAAAATCTGACTTCCCCCAGTGCGGTTATCCGTAACTTAGCTGGGTAGAGGAGGGCATATGTAACAATGAATTTCTGGAGGCTATGTTTAACCCCCAGGAACCCAGCTCTACGCCTCTGTAGGTCCGGGGAGAAATCTGAAAATATTGATACCCTGGCATCTTTATATAGGACCTTCCCCAATTCTTGGGCTTTACGTAGGAGAGTTACTTTGTCCTTGTAATTTAGGAACTTCACTATGAATGGTCTTGGGGGGTTTCCAGGAGGGGGGGGTCTAAACGGGACTCTATGTGCTCTTTCTATTGAAAATTGTTGGGAGAATATCTCACCCCCAAACACCCCCACCAACCAGTTCTCCAGAAAAGGATCTGGACCTTCACTCCCCTCAGGAAAAAAAAATTCAAAGAGAAAGCGCCTCTTAAGTATCAGTGATTTATTCAAATATTAAAAGCATACATGAGCACTTACATTAAGGCTGAGGAGTGACAGCTTCCATAGAGAACTAGACCCGGTATCGTATCATAGAACTACCCGAGTGACGTCATCACCCATGTGACCTGTTGGAACGCGGAAGTGACTTCTCCACTTCACCGCACACACAGCCGGTGCTTCCGAGCGGAGGACCGCGGCCATCCGCCCGGCATCCATCCAGCCCCACACTATTGGAGTTTTGACGATACCGGATCTAGTTCTCTATGGAAGCTGTCACTCCTCAGCCTTAATGTAAGTGCTCATGTATGCTTTTAATATTTGAATAAATCACTGATACTTAAGAGGTTGCTTTCTCTTTGAATTTTTTATGTCTATATGGAGAGCTGACTTCACTCAACAGGAAGCTGCCCTTGGTATCTTGGTTGCATAGATCCCCCTGGCTCCCACATCCATCTACATTGCGGATGATCCACACATCATAGACTTTTTTTAGCATTGGACTGATTACTGTCTTTTGTTTATTTATATATTTTTAATCCTTTTTATAGATTATTATACTAATAATCGTGTGGGTAGAGAGATATATATATAAATATACTAATTTTAACATCATTTACTTTTATACCCACGGACTTGAGCGCTGCTACATTATATATCTTATTCACTCCCCTCAGGGACCCCCACCACCCTCACATTGTCCCTGCGAAGTCTATTTTCCATTTCATCAAACTTCCCCACCAACTTGTCGCACTTTTCTCTCCAGCTCTTCACTTCTTGTTTCAGAGGGAATAGCTCGTCCTCTATCAGGCTTATTCTATTTTCTGCTTCCGTCACCCTTTCTGCGGTTTTCTTAAGATCGTTTCGCACTAAAGATAGCTCCTTCATTTGAACTCCAAACTCCCCCAGCGACTGCTTACATACATTTATTGCCAGAAGAATGTCCTTTAGGGAGGGCTCACCTTCTGCCTTACATTCTGAGGAGGCTGAGGCCCTGTGTGATGCTTCTCTCTTCATCTTCTTCTCTTCATCTTCTTCTCTTCATCTTCTTTACGAGCCGCTCCACATCCATGATGGCATGGAGGGAGGCTCCCACTGTGTGACGCTTCTCCTCTTCTGACAGTTCTTAAATAAAGGGGGGCGGGGCCACCCGGTGACCCCACCCCCCTCTGATGCACGGGGTCTTGACGGGACTTTCCTGTGGCATTCCCGTGACACCACAGGGAAGTCCCGTTTAGTCACCGTGCGTCAGAGGGGGGCGGGGTCACCGGGTGGCCCCCTCATTATTTACGAACCGTCAGAAGAGGAGAAGCGTCACACAGCAGGAGCCTGCCTCCATGCCATCATGGATGCGGAGCGGCCCGAAAAGAAGATGAAGACAAGAAGCTGAAGAGAAGAAGCTGAAGAGGATCTGATCAGATCAGATAACATCCCCCCTGGTCTGATAGTCTGTTATATTTGTTAACATTGAATTTGCAGCAGTCAGGAGGTGAAAATTGTGTGTGATTGATTGAAAAAATACTAAAACTATGTCCCTTTTTCATGCACAGGAAGACCTCAGCCAGGAGGAGGTTGTGGAATGTGGCAGTCAGGAGGAGGCGGGGATTAGTGGCAGCCAGGAGGAGGCGGGGCTAAGTGTCAGCCAAGAGAAGCCTGGGACCAGTCGCAGCCTGACTGAGTCTCAGGTCCCTCCCCTCCGCCTGCCACATAAACGAGCCAGGAAGATGACTCCCAGTCCTGTGCAGGATTCAGCGTACAGGCTGATCCAGGAGGCTTCTGCGTCCCTCAGTACCTTCCCCAGTCCTGGAGAGGCCTTTGCCTGCATGGCTGCCACAAAATTGCAGGGCATGCAGGAGGGTCAACGCAGGCTCTCTGAGGACCTGATTTATAAAGTCCTACGTAAGGGGGTGAGTGGGGAACTAACACCCAAGACAGATGTCATTGAGATCGACGATCCTCCTCCTCTTGCTGCCACAACTCCACCACCACAGCCACAGCGTGGAAGGAAGCATGGAAAGAAGACCAAAGAGTGATGACCCTGGGTTCAGTCTGGTCTGACAGAAGAGGCAGTCTCTCGTATGACCACAGCCTGGGGACACAGATGTCATCTGCTGCTTTCCAGATCACTGGGACTTCTGGACCAGACTGCCCTCCCTTAGATAAGGACTCCTCAGGCCACCAATTTTGCTTTTAAATAATTGATGTCTGCCCTGGGGGTCCAAGGCTTCACCCACTTCTGCAGTTTCTCCAGCATTACCTCCCTGTTTGTTTAGTTGTGACCCACTAATAAAATTTTTTAGGTAAATTCTACTCTCCTGTGTGTGTTTTCATCCAAAAAGGACAGTTTGTTGGTGACGATTCAGGTACATTTCTAAAGTACAATGTGAAATTAACAAGAGACAACAACACCAAACAATCTCCTACAGATTAAATAGAACAACATATCAATGGTGTTGTGTGAACTTGTCACAAAAAGCACACACAAACATTTTCGAGAGTACAAATCAAAATCACCAAAAAAAAAAAAAAAAAGAGAAACACAAAAAAAGATTCAACATTAAAGCCAAAAAATAAATAAAATATAAAAAAAATGTTGTCAGATGTGAGAAATCAAAATATATTGAGGGAATCCAGATAAATAGTAACGAAAGAAGTTTGTGAGAAGTGTGTGTGAATATGAGCATCAAAACTACTATATTCTTGTCACATTATAAAGAAGAAGACAGTGTGCTGTATTAAACCATTTTTAACATTGCAGCATGACAAAAGTGCTGTATCCATTGCGAACGCTAAGTTTACCAGAACGAGCTGTCCCGTCTCGGAATTTCTTCTGAGCATGCGTGGCACTTTGTGCGTCGGAACAGGCCACACACGGTCGGAATTGACGCGATCGGATTTTGTGGTCGGAAAATTTTATCTCCTGCTGTCCAACTTTGTGTGTCAGAAATTCCGATGGAAAATGTCCGATGGAGCCCACACATGGTCAGAATTTCCGACAACACGCTCCGATCGGACATTTTCCATCGGAAAATCCGACCGTGTGTACGGGGCATAAGTGTTCAAAAAAGACAGGTTTTGTTTTTCAGAGCTACATGCCAACTCAATTCTTTCATAGTTTTGCGACATGTCAAAAAAATTATTTTTAGCTGTGGTGCAAACATGTATGATATTTCTATCGTCAGTGTCCAAAAAATACACTATTTTCATTTTTCAGATGCTAAATGCTCAACCTCTCAGAAATTGTGACCTGTTCAAATAGGTTTTCTAGCTGTGGTGCAAACCTGTATGCTTTTTCCATCATGAGTGTCCAAAATAGTCATTAATATTTTTTTTTCTTACAGAAATTTCCTTTCAAAGTATTTTATTGATTTTTCAGAAAAAAGATTACAAATCATCAGCATTAAATGAGGGAGTACACAGCAGGGAAAATCAAACCCCCTTGGGGGTACATTTCAAACTTGTGAGAGTAGGTATGAGTAGGATACTAGATTGAGACAGTACAATACAACCATTCTAGTACAAAATTCGAGCACTTAAACCCTAAAACCTTGAGAATTGAGCTGGGTGAGAGGAGGGGGGGGGAGGGAGAGACTGACAGCACCCCGAATGGGAACACACTGTGCTAGAACGGAGCTCTCCAACCCATCCCCGTCCCCCCCTCCATCAGATATAAAAAGGCACTTCGCGTCTAACAAAGTCGTTAACACCTACGTCAAAAGCTTTTCTTGGGGGAATGACCCCCATGGTTCCCTACTGCTGCCTGTAATAGAACAGACAACTCATCAACTTGTTAAATCAAACAGATAAATAAAAAAAAAAAGAAAGAAGAAGAAAAGGAGTAGAGATGAGAGCGGGAAGAGAGGAAGAGAGAGAGAAGAGTAGTCAGAAGCCAATCCGCGGGAGGACTCCCCCCCAACCCCGAGGCAGGCCCACGCTTCATGGTTGAATCCCTGGAATCAGGGAAATGCCCATGAAGTTGGCCCAGGGTTCCCAAATAGCTTCAAATTTCTCTTTGGTGTTGTTCAGAGTGCTGGCAAGTTTCTCTTGGGCCATGATCCAAGAGATTTTGCGGGTAGCAGCTTTGAAGGAAACCCTAGGTTGTTTCCATGCCTTGGCAATAGATAGCTTAGCTCCCAGCAAAATGAAGTGAATTAATTTACGTGCCAGTTTAGGTGTTTTAGGTAAGTGATCGTTTAATAAAGCTAAGGCGGGGGATCTCGGGATCTGGACTCCAGTAACTTTCTTAATCACGCGGAAAATCCTGCACCAGAAAGGCCTCAATCTTGGACATTCCCAGAAGATATGAGCCAGGGAGCCCCTGAGCAGACAGCCCCTGAAGCAACCGGGGTCCGTGGAGGGGAACATTTTGGCCAGTCTCTCCGGCGGGAGATACCATCTTGTGATAACCTTCACGCTGGATTCAACCAGAGAGATGTTCAAAATGCTCTTGTATGCCCTGCTAAAGGCTACCCTCCACTTCTCGAGGATCCACTCCACGGAGAGGTCTGACTCCCAAGCTTTCATGTATGAGGTCTTGGTGGACTGACTAGCGAGTGACTGATAGATAAAGGATATTCCACCCCTCTGCTCCGTAGCCTGACCGCACCACATTTCATATGGGGTGAATGCATGGTTTGAAGGTTTGTCTTTTCCCAGCTGAGTAAGGAAGTGTCTGATCTGCTGGAAACGAAAGGTCTCGGAGTTAGGCATCTCTAGTTGATTCACACAGAAGGCCCTGGTGATAGGCCCCAAAGATGTGAAGTAGTGTCCGATCCGGTACAGCCCCTTGTTCAACCACCAGCGAAATGCCTTAATGTCAGTTCCCGGGGGAAAGTCAGGATTATTGAAGATGTGAGCCAGGGGGTGTCTGTAGGAAGTTATGGAGTGAAGGTTTCTGAGAGAATCCCATAATTGAAAGGATTGCGAGAGGATAGGGGATAGAATGGGGGGACGTTTTTTGGGGGGGACCCATAAGAGAAAATCGATAGTGAAAGAAGAGACCGCCTGTCTCTCAATTAGAATCCAATCCGGTCTTTCCGCCTTCGCGTATACCGTCGAGATCTGGGCTAGCCTGGCTGCTTGATAATACCAAACGAGTTGCGGGAGGCCTAAACCCCCTTGTGGTCTATTTAAGTATAGAGTACTCTGTGGAAGTCTGTACCCCTTCCCTCCCCAGATAAATTTAATTATTTTCCTTTGAAATGCTTTCAAGTGCTCTTTATTGATGCTTATTGGAATGGCTCTAAAGAGGTAGAGGATTCTGGGGAGCAAAGTCATCTTGACTGCATGAATCCTCTCTAACCAGGATAAACCCCCATTAGTCTATTTGGATAAGTCTGCCTCTAGTTTGCGGTATGTGTGAGGAAAGTTAGTTGTATAAAGGAGTTCTGTCTTAGCTGTGAGCCTTATCCCCAAATAATCAATGTATGAGTCACTCCATTTGAATTCAAAGGCACTCTGCAGGGATGACACTATAGTTGGTTTAAGGGAGATGTTTAAGGCTGAGGATTTGGTATAATTGACCTTCAGTCCAGCAACCTTCGAGAAATTTTTCAGGAGTTTACAGAGGTTAGGAAGGGAGGTGGTTGGTGACGTGATAAACAGGAGAATATCGTCCGCAAATAATCCGCATTTGTGGACCTGTTCGCCGCAGGCGACCCCATGGATGTTGGGATCTGCTCTTATTGCTATCGCCAACGTTTCGATAGCGATAGCAAAAATGAGGGGGGAGAGTGGGCATCCCTGCCTAGTGCCTCTTGTAATGGTTAGGGGTTTAGAGTATTGACCTTGTAAACGAATCACCGCTTGAGGTGAGGAATATAGAGATTTTAAAGTTCCTAAAAAGTTGGGTCCGAACCCCCACTTCTCCAATCTTACAGAAATTTAATTGCATGACCATGTGTCTTCTTTAGAGACCTTAGGTTAAATAGTTTTCTCCCAATGCTAAAATCACCATCTCTGGCATATCCCTTTTTAAAGGCCTTATCTCTTAGAGAGAAGTTCAGGATTTGAAAGAAACACACATTTATACTCACCTAGATGGATGCAGCATTGTTCCGATGCTGCATCTGTCCCCCGCTGGCTCTGTAGTGAGTAGGGATGAGCCCGATGTTTGAGTCGAATGTAAGTTCGACTCGAACATCGGGTGTTCACCTGTTCACCAAATAGCGAACAATTTTGGGTGTTTGTGGCAAATTCGAAAGCCGCAGAACAGGCCTGAAATTGGAACGCTGAGCTGTAGAGGGGACAGGAGGGGCAGGCTCAGACTCTGTGCAGATCACTGAGAGGCTGAGCCAGGTTCCGGTTCAAGCTTCTGGGCAGATACCGACCATATGGTCGGGATCTTTCCCAAACCTGGACCGGCACTGTGATGTCAGCTGACAGTGGGTTTCAGCACTCTGTTGGCTGAAAATGGATCACAGGAGTGCAGAACGAACTGCACTCCTGTGATCCATAGAAGTATGGGCAAAATAACTTTGGTGACACTTCTCCTATAAGTTTAATGTCTGTAGCTGTTCCTCATAACTAAAGTCCTCCAGCCCCGTTATTAGCTTTGTTGTCTTTCTCTGGAATCTTTACTTCATGGACATCCTTACAGAAGATTAACAACCAGAAACGGACAGCATACTCAAGATGTGACTGAAGCAGAGTTTTGTAAAGCTGTAGAATTATAGTTTTATCTCTTGAATATGATGAAAGGTACACTATTCCTACTGTGAAACACGGAGGTGGATAGCTGATGTTTTGGGGATGTATGAGCTACAAAGGCACAGGAAATTTGGTCAAAATTGATGGCAAAATGAATAGTATGTTATCAAAAAATACTGGAGGAACATTTGCATTCATCAGTCAGGAAACTGCGCATGGGATGTACTTGGACATTCCAACATGACAATCATCCAAAACACAAGGCCAAGTCGACCTGTCATTGTTTTATCTCTTGAGTAAATACCCTTTTTAATGCATGCTAATATTCTGCTAGTCTGCACAGAGTTGAGCATGCATTCACTCCTATATATGGTGAAAATCTAAGCTAAAAGATATGCCAAAGTTCAAAACACAAAATAATGTAAAGTTGAAACTGCTAAGTGCTATGTGATCCACCAAATTTCATTTAAAAATATTGTGCAAGAACACAAGAAAATCATATAAATAGGGCTGCAACTAACGATTATTTTCATAATAGATTAGTTGGTCGATTATTGTTTTTAGATTAATCAATTAATCTGATAATAACCTTAAAAAAATTGTAGTGTATAATTTAGTTAATCAGTAAAGTAAAAAAAAGGCAATTTATTCTTAAATATCTAAATGCAGTGGTAAATTTAAAAAAACAACTATATGGTTAGGGAGCAAAATCTCTAATCCACTGTGAGAATAACAGACTGAAGAGATATACTGTATATACTATTAGAGGCTGAATCTGGTAAATATGATCAGACTCAGAAAGCAAATTTGTTATTTAAAGAAAGAAAAATTAAAGTCTCTTTTGTGGATTTTCAAACAGAACTGTAAGACACTTTTCACACTGAGCCACGGTCGCGTTGGCGCTAAAGCGCCACTCATTTTAGTGGCGCTTTAGCCCTGTTTAATCGATGCTTTTCGGCTGCTATCGGTTGTGTTTTTAACCCATGCTAGCGGCTGAAGAAGGGGTTAATAACGTCTGTGCTGCGGTGCTTCCGAGTCGCTTTTCAGGCACTTTGGAAGCGTTGCCCATTCATTTCAATGGACAGGGTGTTGCTCGCAAACCGCCCCAAAGATGCTGCTTGCAGAACTTTTCCTAACGTCCCGCAAGAGCACCGCTCCAGTGTGAAAAGTCACACTGAAATTAATGGGAGGCAGTTTTCAGGCATTATTTAAAGGGTATTTCCAGTGCTAAAATGCCTGAAAACCACCTCAGTGTGAAAGGGGTCTGATATATTATGTATGACAGACTCCCTTGTCATAGGCAGGTGGCTTGATAAAAGCTCCCTGCACCTGCTGTCCATACAAAAACAATGTCTTCCTTAAAAAAAATTCATTTTCATTTTAAGAACGATTTTCTAATCGTTAGTGGGATTAAATCAGCGTTCTTTTCTACCACAGTGACAGGAAAATTCGAAGGAGCAGAATAGAAAACTTCTTGGTGAAAAGAATTTTCAGACAGTATGTGTGGTTTTCGTTTAGAAATTACATTCATTTTAAAACTGAATGTTAAATTCAAGTGAAATTTTCAAACAACATTCTTTCATTCAGCAAATGTACAAAGATTTTTTGCATGCCCAGGACTCAGGCACTTACTGACATGTATGGATGATGTACTGAGCTGTATGTGTGCTGCACTGTCTCTTCTGACATGTATGGATGGTGTACTGAGCTGTCTGTGTACTTCCCTGAATTTCCGGATATGTAAAAAAATAAAGAATTCTGTATGCAGTCCAACTAATCGGCTGACCGAATAATCGATTATGAAAATAATTGACAACTATTTTCCTATTTGATTAGTTGTCGATTAATCGATTAGTTGTTTTGGCCCTACATATAAATATCAACTAAAAAATGTCATCAATAGGATAAATATGGAATGCATTCATTTATTCAAGGAGGTATCCACCATCATTCCAATATGCTATACAAAAATTCATAAAATATTTAATTGATTGAAACAAAGTCTATCAATACTTTACCATGCCACGTAATTAATAATGTGCAATAAAGAGTTCATGAGTTTTTTTTTTTTTGTTTCAAATAATTTTATTGAAAGTATAATAAAATAGACAGAAGTGTTATACATGACATACAGGTAAGATATGATATATCCAAAATCATACCTAGACTAAAAAATGAATACATCAGTATCATAAAAATTGTCTAGAGGGGGGTAATGATCTATGGTTGTATACAGTTAAAATTTTGTAAATTAAGAGATCGTAGGGAAGGTACAGGAGAATATAGCAGGCAGTAAATACGAAAATTGTCATATACCGGTATATAACTAATCTATAATTCTATAAAGTCTTTCTGCTTTTTATTTGAAGCGTGTTAAGTGTTTATTGAGAAAATAAAGTAACCCAAGAAATAAATAAACAGGAATATCCCTTACCAGTGTAAGGACCAAGGTGTGACTAATCTCGAACCTTGCACCCCTATCGGGAACAAACTGTGCAAGGTGAGATCATGAAAAGAACGTTTAGTAGGATCACATTGGTGATGGCCCGTAATGGTGAAAAATATGTGGTTCATGTCTCCTGTTGTGTATGGTGTATGATAAGTGTATGAAAAGAAAAAGAGTTAAGTTATGAACTGATGAGAAAGGTAAGTAGGGAAAAAGGTAGATAGAAAGGAATGGGGGTAGGTAGATATATAGGTAGACACTTCAACTCAGAATCCTGGTGATAAGTTTGCTATAGGTATCAGTGGGATATAGAGGAGGAGCTGGAGTTAGGGTCAGACACCAAAGTCTTAAATTCTTGGGAGTCTCAGAAATGTAACCAACATGCCCAAGTGGAACGAAATTTGGTAGGGTTTTCTTTGGCCTGATGAATTAAGTCTTCCATGTCTGCAATTTTCCCAGCTCTTTTCAGCCAATCAGAAATTGAGGGAGGATTAGTATCTTTCCATCGCACGGGGATACATTGTTTAGCCGCGTTGACGAGGTGGAGCATTAAGGATTTTCTGTATATAGATTGAGGCAGAGACGTGTGGTGTAACAGGTATTGGGCTGGTGTGAAGTTCAGAGTGTAGGTGGTAATGCGAGTTATCAGATCATGTACTTTTTTCCAGAACGGTTTTATGTGAGCACAATCCCACCAAATATGTAGCAGAGAGCCCAAATCTGAGTCACATCTCCAGCACTGTGAGGATAAGGTTGGATTAAATGAGTGAATGCGAGCAGGAGTGTTGTACCATCTGGAGTACACTTTGTAATTGTTTTCTTGTGCTGTAACGTTTATAGAGCCTTTGTGTATATGTTCATGTATCCTCACCCAGTCCTCAGTGGTAAGGTATAAGTTGAGCTCCTTTTCCCATTTCTGATTGGTTGATAACAATGTTTGATCAATTGTTCCAAACAGTATGGCGTATATTTTCGAGATTAGATGATTTTGCGGCCTAGTAGAGGAGCATAAGGTTTCAATAGGATTTAGGTCTCTGCAACATTCAGAGGTGGGACTAATGCTACCAAGAAAGTGTCGGATTTGAAGAAATGTGAAAAATGGGATGTTGTGATCTGGGAATTTACAAGATAGATCCGAGAATGTGATGATTGAGCCTTTGTGAAAAAGATGACGAGCTTTTAGGGTATGATCTGTTTTTGCTAAAATTGCATTATTCTCCAGGAGGCCTGGGGGGAAGTCAGGATTACCAGTCAAGGGGGTCAGTGGGCATGGTGAAGGTATATATTTGAGATACTAACACACTTTGTGGAAGATTTCCATAATGGGTCCAACCAATGGGTGTGTGGTGTGAAATTTCGGGATGTACTTTTTTTTCGATCCAAGGAATATGAGACAGAGGGATTTGGCCGTTGGAGTCCTCCAGGGCAATCCAATCTTTCGATTGTTTGTGAATGTGCCAATCAACTAGTCTTGATATTTGGCATGCCTCATAATATTTTTGAATATCCGGAAGGCCCAAGCCACCTTTGAGCTTGGAGAGTGTCATCCTGTCCCAACCTATTCTGGGAGATTTGTTAGCCCAAATGAAGTGTCTGCATATTCTTTTATATGTTCTAAAAAATGATGGGAGTATTTTAATTGGGACTGTCTGAAAGATATATAATATGCGAGGTAGTATGTTCATTTTTAGTATAGCTATTTTTCCAAACCAGGAGAAGTTCCCCGATGACCACCTGATGAGATCTTTTTTAATGTTTTGGAGCAGTGGAGAATAATTTCTGTCGTATAGTTCATTTAATTTAGAGGGGATTTGGATTCCTAGATATGTCAGGGCATGTGGTTCCCAGCTAAAAGGAAAGTTAGCTTGACATTGGGAAACTAACGAAGGTGGAAGGGTGACGTTTAGGGCTTTAGATTTTGTGAAATTTATTTTCAGATTAGATATTTTCTGGAAGAGTTTAAAATCTTGGAGGAGATTAGGTATAGTGATTAAGGGATTGGAGAGAAAAAGAAGAATGTCGTCAGCGTACGCAGCAATTTTGAAATTTTTGTGTCTAATATCAATACCTGTTATATTGGGGTTATGCTTAAGCTTATGCAGTATAGGTTCTAGGGTGAGTACAAAGAGAAGGGGGGAGAGGGGACATCCTTGTCTAGTACCGTTAGACACGGAGAAGGCGTCCGACAGCCGGCCATTAACCCTTATTCTGGCAGTGGGAGAGGTGTACAATGCTAGGATCATTTGGATGAAATGAGTCGGGAACCCCATTGCTTTTAATACTGCTATTATGTAATCCCATGCCACCCTGTCGAACGCCTTCTCCGCGTCCAAGGATAGAAAGAAGCCTTGCGTGGTTGAAGTGGAGAGCCAGTGATGTATATTGATCGCTTTGATAGTATTATCCCTAGCTTCCCTGCCAGGGATAAAGCCTACCTGATCTAATGAAATCATTTTGGGTAGAAAAGGAAGCATTCGATTGGCAATAGTTTTTGCGTACATTTTGATATCAACATTTAGAAGTGATATAGGTCTGTAATTAGACACTAGTGCATCATCTTTTCCTGGTTTGGGTATGAGCGTAATGTGGGCTTCAAGAAGGTCTTTATTAGCTTGTGTGGGAGAGGAGAGTGAGTTAAAAGTCGTGACAAGATGAGGAATAAGTACGTCTTGAAAGGTTTTATAGTAACCTACAGTTAGACCATCGGGGCCAGGGCTCTTGCCCGATTTAAGTTGTTTTAAAATGACTGAGATTTCGTTTTTATCAATAGGGCGAGATAAAGCAATGGAATCTTCTTGAGAGATAGTGGATGGACAGTGATTTCCTAAGAATTCTTTAATGAGATTTTGTCTGTTTAAGATGTCTCCTTGAGTTTTGGAAGACGGTAAATTATAAAGGTCGGAAAAATATTTCACAAATTGGGAGGCTTTGTCATCTGATGAGGCGAAAACGGTGCCGGACGAGTCTCTAATTTTGTGTATAGTGTGTGAAGCTTTCTTTGATTGTAATGCTCTTGCTATTAATTTACCACATTTGTTTCCCATCTCATAGAACAATTTTTGAGTAAGGTTGTATTTGCGCTTCATGGATTTGCCTAAAATTTCCAGCAGTTCTTCTCTGGTTTTGATTAGTTCTGTAAGAGTTTTAGAAGCTAACGAGAGTTTATGAGCTTGTTCCACGTTGTGAATTTTAGCTAATAAATCAGTTATATGCTTCTTTCTGGACCTGTTCCTATGTGTGGTCAAAGACATAATTTCTCCTCTGATGACACATTTGTGTGCTGCCCAGATGCTGGATTGTTTTATGTCAGTGGAATCATTTTCCGTGAAGTATTGTAGTAGGCGCGTGTTAATTTTTTGAGTGATGTCAAGATCAGTCAATATTGAGTTATCTAAGCGCCAAATCATGTTTTTGGATTGGGTTTCTGGTATGTCTAGAGATATAGAAACAGGGTTATGATCTGAAAGTATCATTGGATCAATGGAAGCTTTAGCGAGAAGAGGCAAGTCTGTTTGAGAGATGAAGAAGTGATCGATTCTGGTGTATTTACTGTGTGGCGATGAATAGAACGTGAAATCTCTTTCGTTCGGGTGTAGCGTACGCCAAGTGTCATGCAATGTTAAGTCTCGAAGCATTGTTTTAATGGCTTTTAAGGCTCTATATGGCAAGGATGATGTTCCTGTTGATGAATCTTGTGTAGGAGAAAGAGCTACATTAAAATCACCCCCAACAATGAGGACTCCAGAGCAAAATTCAGTTAGTAACTGGAGAGTATCACGTAAAAAAGAGACTTGTTTTGTGTTTGGAGCGTAGAGGTTCGCCAAAGTGAAGGGTTTGCTATGTAGCGACCCTTTGAGGAATAGATATCTACCTTTCTTATCTTTTTTAACTTCTGACACTTGAAAGGGGCAATTTTTAGCTATTAGGATTGATACCCCTTTTGATTTAGATTCCTCATTGGTAGCATGATAAGCCGTAGGAAAATGGTGGTTCGAAAGATTAGGGATATTTTCCGAACGAAAGCGAGTTTCCTGGATAAATGCTACCTGGACTTTATTTTGTCGAAGGGTATGAAGTAGTTTTGATCTTTTTTCTGGAGTATTAAGTCCTCGCATATTCAGAGAGCAAAATTTCACTTTTGAGTGTGGAGGAGGGTTACAGTGGTTGTGTGATCCTCTATTTGTAGTATCTACCTTGGGTGGGATGGAAGGGGTATTCATTTTAAGGCTTGCGTATAGGAGTGTTGAGTAGGTGAAGAAGAGTGAGACGAATCAGAAGGTATCAGTGCCTGTGTTGTAGCAAAATGGGGGGAGGAGGGGGATAAGGATGGGGTGTTATGTATATCTCTTCCTGTGGTGTGAGAGGAGTATTTAGTACAGTGAGATTACAGTGAGACGTAACCTGAACAAGGTCTAGTCTATGAAACAGCACTGTGTGGGGGTTGGGAGTAACCTAGCATAGAAGATAGAATAAAAACTATAATAAAAATAAACCGGTGAAGAATCTGAGTGAGTCCGCCTGTACCAGCCAGAGAAGCAAATATTGAAGTGGAGAAGTGCTTAAAGTGGGTGTGGCAATTTATGAGGAGAGAGGACAGAGGTATGCTATTACAAGAATGTGAGTTTGGGTAAATTCATAGCATTGAATGTTGAGAAGATGTGTGTGTCATGCATGGGAGCAGACTTATAAGTGTCAGCCTCAATTGGGTGTCAATCATACAGCATCTAAATAGGATCAAACATCTTGAATTCTCTTTTATAAAGCCATTTCATTACAACCTAATATAAACCAAACAATAAGGTAAATCTAAATGTGAATCACAACAGAACGATTGGTAATGCAAATCGTATAAAGCCTTAATATTTCAGGTTTTCAAAACTACAATAGATCTAACATGTGAAAGGTGAACCAAGCCTATAGGAGGTGGAATTAAATATAAAATGTAGTCTTACATTGTTATCCGAACCGTGAAGATAAATGTTTACAGTGTAATGAGGGTAGTTAACTTGGACGTGAAGATGTAGATTTCTGTAGCTCAATGTCCTTACTCTATATCCCATAACCCGTAAGGGGATGCGCTACACTGTAAGGCGGAATAAATGGAGAGTTGGTCTTGCGATATATGACGGTGAATCAAGATCGCGGTGGATAACCGCCTATATATGAATCGGTTGGTCCGGAAGTTTAGAATGACTGCAGGTTTAAGCATATGTCAGACATTGGTTAGGAGAAGAATAAGTTGCCTGAAAATATAGGAGGATGTATAATCATTTCTGACTTATATCTAGGAATGAGTGGGACGCTTTAGTACAGCAGAAGAAGGGTAGGGATTAAAGTACGTCTTTCTGTTGTCATGTAAGAATGTGGGATTATATACCTATGGAGTATTGCCAATAGTGGATCTAAAAGGTTTGGGTGTATCTTTTGAAAGGTTAAAAGGGGCGAAAACCTGAAACGAGTAGGATTTGTAAGATACATAGGTGCATACAGTCATGTAGAAGAATGAGAGTGTAGTATAATTATTAAAAGATAATTAAGAATAAATGGTTAAATTGTGGTGCATCGTAAACCATTAATTTAATTTATATCCAATAAAGGAAAAGGGCTGAGATAAATCCTATTATATACTAAAGAGGATTTTGGTTCCCCCTTAAAGAATATCCAAAATATACAATTGCCCGCCTATATGCAGGTATGTCTTGCCTTACCCAAACCTGTGCAGACATATGTGGTGTGGGCAGATGAAGGGAAGATGAAAAGTCGTTAATTTGGATAGGTATATATTAATGGGATAGTTCCAGAGTCAGTCCGGTGAAGTCGGATCCCAGTCATTGGTGTAAAAGATGAATACTCCGTTGTCTGACCGCTGTACGGGTGAGATTTCTTTATAAGACCCTGTATTGATAGGTAAGTCCTCTGTAGTAAATCCTATTAAATGAAGGTAGATAGTGGGCTCGTAGTTAACGCTGTGCATAAGAGAGGGAGGGATAGAGCTCATTCCAGAATGCAGGAGTGCACAGGGTTATACAGGCGTTGTTGAAGATAAAGATCAGTTGCTTTCCCATATGCCGTGGAATGAATGGACGAAAATGCAAACAAAAGTAATGATGGTGAACTTAATGGTACTTAACGGAGGAGATGAAGAAAACAGCTGGAACAGTGCTGTATCTTAACTCGTGAGGAACGATAGTGAAGATTTCTTTTAAAATCCCCTCCTAGCTCTCCGAGACCGAGGTGAATCGGATGGACTGGAGCCGCGGTGTGAGTTATAGCGGGGATTGCGTCTCCTGTTGCTGGAAGGTGATCTCCGTCCACGAATCCGCGAGTCTTGTGCCTCCATCGGTTCTTCTTGCTGGGTGTGTTTCTTCGTTGGTTGGTAACGGAATTCTGCATACCAGTTAGGTACGTCAATCAGAGGAATATCCAGGGCTTCGCAGAATGATTGTAAGTCCTCGGGGACCCTGAGGATGGCCGTACGTCCCAAGTGAGTAGCCGAGAGGCTAAAGGGGAATTTCCACCTATATTGGATTCCTCTGGTGCGTAATACATCAAGTAGGGGTTTGAGATCCCGGCGGTGCTGCAGTGTAATACTTGATAGGTCTTGAAAGATCTGTACAGTGTGTCCTTCATGAAGTAATTGTTGGCGGCTTCTAGCTTGCCTAAGTATGTCCTCTTTGAGCCTGAAATCCACTATGCAGCAGATGATATCGCGGGGGGGATCTGTGTCTCTGCCTTTAGGGCGGAGTGCTCTGTGAATTCTCTCCATATTGATCGGTGTTAGAGGTCGTCTATTCAGTAGATCGTTAAACATGCTAGTTACCGTAGAGGGGACGTGCTCTGTAGTAACCGTTTCAGGCAAACCTCTAATCCTGAGGTTATGACGGCGTCCTCTGTTGTCGAGGTCTTCGACATGACGCTGGATTTCCCTTAGTTGTAAAGTGTGAGTGTCAATTTTCCTGGTGGCTTTGCGCAATACTTGATCATGCTTTGTGGTCACTTGTTCTACCTCATGAACCCTGTCAGAAAGAGAGTGAATGTCAATGCGTAAATCCGCTATGGCAGCTGACAGGGTGTCCTTAATATCTGCTGCTATTGTCTTCAGGTCATGAATATTGAGGTATGGTGGAGCAGGAACAGAACCACCGGCATTTTCTGATATTACCGGTTCCAAAGCTGGAGGTAGGATCAAGGGATGAAGCTGAGGTGTGTCCGAGATCTGAGGAGAACTGTGGCGGGAAGGCGCCATATTGTTTCTCTGAGCACGGAACATGTCAGGGATATTCCGGCTGTTTCCTTCGATCTGCCCTCTCGGGGAGCGGGATCTAGATGCCGATGATGTTCTAGAAGCTGTCCCCATTATCGATAGCTTGTTTTGTTGCTATTAATCTCCGGTTTTATGGTTAAAAGGCTGGTGACAGGCAGGAGCTCATCAGTTAAGCGGCCATCTTCCTGCTTGGCCAAACCACGCCCCCGAGTTCATGAGTTATATGGCATGATAAAGTAATGATGGACATCCCTTCACCATGCCATATTCTATTTTAGATGCCCTGATATTATATTTCTTATTGCATTCTTTGTTGTTTTGGAATGCTGATGGTGATGCTATATCCTTATATTTTTTAAAGGAACTTTTTTTTAAAGGAACATGTTTTTTGGGTTAATAATCTTTTTGACCTTAGTATTTAGTTACACAAGATTAACTTTTGCTGGTTTATATTTGTTGCCAATTGGAATGCACTGATGAATGCCATTGATTAATATGTCTTTAAAGCATTCCAACTTTTATATAGTGTTCTTAGTTGCAAGAATTTGATCCCATTTAGTAACACACAGCATGGAATGCATCTTAGTAAAATTGTCTGTTTTTAAATGTAATGTTCTTCTTCTACCCTCATATCTCCCTTGCCAATAATTTATGTTAAACATAATTATTCTGTGATCATTGTTACCTAAATTTTGCCTCATGTAGATATCTGCAATCAGCTCTGTATTGTTTGTAAGTGGATGGTCCAACAGAGTATTATTTCTAGTTGGGGCTTCCCCCATTTGACTCAGAAATCGTCCTGCAATACATTCAAGAAATGACAAGCCATGGTTGGATGAGCAGTTCCATCTGCCCAGCCAATATAAGGGTAGTTCCCATATAATGCCATGATTATATTATTTGCCTGTCTCCACGTCATTTCTAACTGCTCCTCTTTAATGCTAGGGCCTAAAGCATACAGTATATCAACAAGCAATCTAACATTTGTTTCATCCGTTTGAAGCTCTAGCCACAAAGACTCCACTTCCTCACTAGCCCCATTAACAGTGTCATCCCTTATAATATGTTCACACTGATGCGACACTGAAGTTGCATGACTTTGACTTTGCCCTGCGACTACATGTCAACTTCCATGCGACCTCAATGAATGGGATAGGTAACTCTAGAGAGGGTAATTTAGTGGGACTTTCAGGGTGCCAAGTAGATAGAATAAACTAGTAATACAGCAGCAAATGTAAAAAGATATCAAAACTTATTAAACAGTGAACAGACGTTTTAAAACCAATATTGTTGGCTATACAAAAATTGTGCAGACATAAGTATACATCTAGTGGATAGATGAAAAAAGGTCTTTTAGCAATTATGTCCTGACATGTTTCACCTGCTAGGGCTTCCTCAGGGGTTGTTTGTTGAGAGACAACAGTAGATGTGTCACTACATAAGACAAGATGCAGTTAAAAACATACAGAGCAATATACAAATATACAGAAGAATATGGCATTGACCGCCCAAAACCAATAATCATTAGCCACCCACCAACCTGCGTTTACCCGTGCGCTGATGTTGAGCCAAAAATAGAAATACGGACACTGAGATACACACAAGGAACAGGCCAGGAAGGGCCCAGGAACAGAGCCAAGGCAAATATCTACCCAATGAGAAAGGAAAATGAATAGAGATCCGCAAAAATTCGGAAGAGGGAGGGGTGGGGAGGGGTGACGGGTGCATGGGGTGAGGGTAAAGGGAAGTGCATGGAGTGAAGGGGGAAGTGAGTGTGGCTTGGATTAAGTGCAAAAAGGGGGTGGGAAGGTAAAAAGAATGGAGGGAAAAGAGCGAGGGGTTAGAGGGAAAATAGTGGAGGAAGGGGAAAGGAAAGAGGGAAGGGAAAAGGGGGTGGGGTTAGGTGTGGGGAAGAAGGGTGAGGGATACAGAGAAAGGGGGGGAAGGGAGGCATCGGGAAGGGAAACAAGGAAAAGGAAGGTAAGGGGAAGGAAAGGGGGGGAGGAAGGGAAAGGGAAGAGGGGGAAATGGGAGAAAAGGGTTGGGAAACAGGGGAGGAAAGATGGGGGAGGGGAGGGGGGAGGGGGAAAGAAAGAAAACGGATGGGGGGAGGGGAAGGATGGGGAGGGAAGAGAGAATGGTGAAGGGGAGGGAGAGTTGTGAAAATAGATACCGTGATGTGTAGATCCCACCAAAAGGATGGACTAAGGGAAATGAAGTGAAAGGTGAAGGAAAGGAAAAGGAGAGTAGTAAAGTAATGTGGATAATCATGAACAAAGATGAACTATAATGTAGTATACTTATGGACCACACAACTGGGTCTAAGAAAAAGCCAGGGGTGCCAATATAGAACAAAATGTTATCTAATTAAGAAAATATAAGCAAGGATATAATTTATTTTTTTGTTTTTTTGTTTCCATAAAAGATGAGTACTTGCTGAGTATGCATTGGAATGGAACAGTCAATTTAATAATGACCATGCTCAGTAACGAGATGAAAATGCATATATATATATATATATATATATATATATATATATATATATATATATATATATTCAGATGGTAATAGGTAAATAAGGATTACTGAAATACCAAGCATATACCAACTAACTTGATCAAATGCAGCAGCACTTACAGGGAAATAGAAGGAGACAAGAGGGCAAAAAGGCAAAAAGCAACAAAGGCTAAATTAGATAGACTACGTCATGTGAAGAGATGCAACAGCATGTCAACCCCGTCCAGTGTCTACCAAATAGGAATGAAGGTGATTCCTTTTATGTGTGCACACGCCATGCACGTAATGACAATGACACATAGTGGACGGCACTCTGCACATATTGAAAGAAGTGAACACTGGGTAGAGAGCTACACTACCCATAAAGCAGCGCGGCCGGTGAGCGACAGGGGAGGCAACGTTAGAGCAGCTGACATGCCTCAATTAGTGGGCGCGCCTCTGTCCTCCGTCTCCGCTCACAGGCCAGCGAGCAGACAAAAGGGGATAAATAAATAGATAAAGTAAAAAAGAGAGGAGAAGGTGTGTGGAATGAATTAGGATAAGGAACAAGCATCGGGTGGAAATCCAACTGGACTCAAAAAGAAAAACGGAGGGGGAGTGAGGGGGGGAGGCAATGTGCAGGACAAGTCCGTCATCTATAAACAAGCAGGAAAGTTCAATAAATGAGCTTGTGAGCCTTAGGTGGTGAGAGCAATGGTATGGCGGAACGTAGAAGTAATATACACAGACATATGAAATATAAACTTACACATACACAAATTTAATACACACCAATTTATACAGTCAAATTTCTCAATGAATGGGATGTGACTTTGATCCGACTTTGAGATGATTGTGACTTGTCCTTTGACCAATCAAAACAATTCCTTTGCTTCTGGTATGGAGGAAACCTCACGCAAAATGTATCCCCCCAAAAAATGGAGTGGGGCCCCCCAGATACTTACCAAGCCCTTTGAGTCTGGTATGGATTTTAACCACATGCTGACCAGCGCACGATGATGTACATCGGCACAATGGCACAGCTGGGCAAATGGGCGTACGGTCCCCATTAAATCTCGGCATTGTGGGCGCACGCGTGCCACCGGCGGGGCACACACACCAGGGCTGAGTACTCTATGACCATGCCAGCGGGTCCCACGGACTCGATGTCCACCGGGGGCCCATGATCGTGTCATGGAGTGGCAGAACGGGAGATGCCTTTGTAAACAAGGCATTTCCCTGTTCTGCCTAGTGACATGACAGGGATCTACTGCTCCCTGTCATCGGGAGCAGTGATCGATGTCATGTCAGTGGTAGCCCATCCCCCCCACAGTTAGAATCACTCCCTAGGACACACTTAACCCCTTGATCGCCCCTAGAGTTTAACCCCTTCCCTGCCAGTGTCATGTACACAGTAATCAGTGCATTTTTATAGCACTGATCACTGTATAAATGACAATGGTCCCAAAATAGTGTCAAAGGTGTCTGATGTGTCCGCCATAATGTCGCAGTCACAATAAAATTCGCAGATTGCCACCATTACTAATAAAAAAAAATAATGAAAATGCCATAAATCTATCCCCTATTTTGCAGATGCTATAACTTTTGCACGAACCAGTCAATATACGCTTATTGCGATTTTTTTATTCAAATATGTAGAAGAATACATATCGGCCTAAACTGAGAAAGAAATTTGTTTTTTATATATTTTTTGGGGATATTTATTATAGCAAAAAAGTAAAAGAAAATGCTTTTTTTTTCAAAATTGTCACTCTTTTTTTGTTTCTAGCGCAAAAAAAAAAAAACGCAGAGGTGATAGAATACCACCAAAAGAAAGCTCTATTTGTGGGAAAAAAAAAGACGTCAATTTTGTTTGGGTACAAGGTTGCATGACTGCGCAATTGTCAGTTAAATCGTACAGTGCCATATTACAAAAAGTGCTCTGGTCAGGAAGGGGGTAAATCCTCCCGGGGCTGAAGTGGTTAAAGGGGAAACCCCACATCAAATTTAAAAAAATAAAAAAAATGATGTGGGGTCCCCCACAAAATCCATATCAGACCCTTATCCGAGAATGTAGCCTGGCAGGTCAAGAAAAGGCGGGGGGGGGGGGGGGGTTGAGAGAGAGCTAGTAAGAATTGTATGGTCCTCCTGGACCATACAATGATACTTGCCCTCAACATGTAAGTTTTGGCTGGTACGCCAAAAATGCACTCCACAATGTGTCATGCCTTTGTGAGATGATGATTAAATACCCTCTTCTAAACAGTAAGTGAGCGATTTGCATATGGCTATAGAAGATGCTAAGAAATAGGGAACGCTTCATCCCCAACAAAGACATATGGCAGAGAAGGTTGATTTGTTCCAGGAAGTGGGCAATTATTAGGAAGGTTGAGTGTGTTTTCATGAAGCATTTTGCCAAAAGAAGAACGAGAGAAAATACTTGAGTCTGAGCTACTTCCGTATGTACCTATATTCACATAGGTAAATAATTGATTGGCATCAGCCACTACCAGCAGAATAATATGTTTGCCGTCTACTGCACCCACACAATTAGGAAAGTTGCATCGCTCCTAAAAAACCTCTGCAATATCGGCCCATTCATCCCTAGTTGGCTTCTTCATCATCAAATCTTTCAAAACATCCCCGATGCCTCTGCAGATTTCATGGACAATAGAGCTCAAGGTGGATTTTCCCAGCTTGAATTCATATTGTAGACTGGCAAATGTATTGTCAGTAGCTACAGTAGGTACCTGAAAGGAAATAGAAGGATAATTATTGCTGCACTTTATGTTTTCCAGTTCAAGCTATACAGATGGGTGGCAGAGTCTACGTGACACAATAAGTTCCTAAAGAATGAGCATGAGGCCAGAAAATATGCTTTTGCATGTTACCTCGATATCATAAAGCCAGTGCTGGAATGGAAGAGGTAAGTTAGCATTCCATCCCTCCCTCCCTCCTTCCTTCCCTCTTACCGACTCAACCACCATCCCTCCTCTGGACTCTCTTTACTTCACGGACATCCTTACAGAAGATTGGCAATCAGAACTGGACAGCATGCTCAAGATGGGACTGAAGCAGAGCTTTGTAAAGTGGTAGAATTATAATTTTATCTCTTAAATACCCTTTTTAATGCATGCTAATAGTCTGCTAGTCTGCATCCACTCCTATATATGGTGAAATCTAAGCTAAAATTGTGCAATTTTGTCTACGTGACACAATATGTTCCTGAAGAACAAGCGTGAGGCCAAGAGTGGATCTGCTGCCCCTCGAAAAAAGCTCTCATCCTCCATCCCTCCCTCCCTCCTTCCCTCTACCTCCTCATCTTCATTTCCATCTCAAACTAGCATGTATACAACATTTGTATGTTCACCCTAATTATACATTAAGTTACATAAAAAATTATTGTAGCAAGGTCCGAGGCCTCCTTTAGTCTAATGAAACCTCCAGAGCCAGGGACAGCTGACATCCTTCTGTATAGAGTGGGTTGCAAGGCATAATGGGTGTAATGTAAGGTAGATTTATGGGCGCCAGACACTTCTTGCAAAGAGATTTATTTTCTCTTGAAAAGAACAGTGGAAGAGAGGGTTTAGGGCCAGGACACCCTTGGGAAGTTGCAATGTCAATTAGCAGACTCTGAGACTTCTACAGGTAGACAGCAATGCAGGGAAAGGCATCCAGAAAGACACAAAATCTGCATGTGTAGGAGCACTGTCTCCTATGGCAACAGTCTTAGAACAGTTCCTAACACAGATAGCAATGATCTCCTTTACTTTTATACAGTCACTTCTTGTTGACTCTCAGCCCACTGAGCTTCCAGTCCCTCTCACTAGACTTTGCTGATTCACTGCCACCGAATCCCATGAGCTCTTCTAATCTTCTTACTTTAGTATCTCCCTCAAGCATCACTCCTGCTTCCCTGCTCAGTCCCTGGCTTGGCACTCCAGATACTCCTCAAGCGTCACCCACTGGCTGGGTCCCTGGCTTGGCACCTGCTGAAGTTTCCAGATTCTTTACCGTGAGAATACTGCTCTGGTACTGCTTCAGCTACTCACTGTAGTCCCTGGTAACAAGGTGGTTGGTCCCTTAGTGGTGACAGCTTCCCCTCTACCTCCAACCACAACAGGTTTTCAGAACCGTCACTTCTGGTTGGACTGCAAGCCACAATCCCAGCCCTAAGCTGCTCTCTTGCTACTGGATAGGCCCTCAGACAGCCTAGCAACCAGTTGTGCCCGGGTTAGGACCAAACTCTGGCCTAGCAGCCCAGGCAGCACAACACATGTCCACCCAGACAGCCGTCCAGGTGGCACAGAACCCCGATCACCTGACCTCACCCAAATAAATAGGCTCTCCCAGCAGGCCAAGGGACCCAAGAAAATCCCTGCCCATTGGCTAAAATACCCTATCTATTCCTAATCTGTCCTTGTAATACCCTTGTTTTATCTAATGTCACCAGATACCCGGACATCTAGTGACAGAAGAGAGAAGTGCAGCAATTCCAGACTTAGGGTGAAATCAAAAAATCCCTCACAATTGGCCGAGGCAATGATTCCTGGCAAGTAAATTTAGGAGCAACCCTGCCTAGACATCAAGGTGCTATATTATAATTACAGCACACAAGCAAGTTGGGAGGAGAAGGATCAGCTAATGAAGAGGGGGAAGCAGTTGGCAGCAGCTTTTGGATAGAGAAGTTAACGCCTATTTTTACTTCAGCATGCACATTGGGATCTATTGGCCTGACATAAAATCACAGCTGTGACCAATCCCCTCACAAATGTGCAACTAATTTACTGTGTTGCACCTGACACAGAAAGAATCGCACTTGACACACAAACAACGTAGTGTGAAATTGCACCACAATCCCACTAAAAAATGGATTTAATTTGCACTGTAGCACTGTGAACGGGGCCTAATGCTCCTACAGCATTTTTGATGTGTTTATGATGTGTTTTCGTTATGTTTATGAAGTTAATGAAAGTGAAAATGCTGCGGGAATGCTTCATAAATGCCAATGGAAGTATTGCTTTTCTAGTCAAAGAGCTTAAATGGGAAGTGATGTAGAGGAAGTTATCCAATTTGATATGTTGATTTAGGATATTATTACAACAAATATATAAAATGAAAAAAAAAACAGCCATGTAATCATATTCACTACTGCTCTCATGCTGCCTGGAGGACAGTTTTTCCCAGTCTAAGGAAAATACCCACTTGGTGACTTGTTGCCAGATCTGTTTTTTTTTTGGATGCATCACAAAAGCTTGGGATACTTGGGTCATTACTAGTTCATAAAATTTAACATGTAATATATAGTCACACTAAAATCACAACATATCTCAGAGCCGCAAACTTCTTCTCCTTCATAACAACAGTATAGGACCATCTCTCCTAGTGTATCTGACAGGCATGATGAAGGTCTCCACCTTACATGTTACACCCTAGGCGGGGCTTCATCATGTATATTTGTGTTGAAACACACGTTGATTGTTAAAAATGTGTAAATATTAACACTTTTAGGTTTAGGGAGTCAAACTTCTAGTGCTGCACAGCTAGCACACCTACCAGGAAGGTGTCATTGCACACCACCAATCATAGGTGGAGCCCACAAAGTAGGTGTTTTGCATGTGCATAGTTTGCTAAAGTTTGAGTGGTCTCACATATTATGCTACAGTATTGATTGCTTTGAAGATATCTTGCTTATATTATTTTTATAATAAGATTGTAATATGCAGGTATATTTGTGTTTTGAAAATTTGAAAAAAAAAATATATGTCTAGGTTTAGGGAGTGTCACTTCTAGCGCTGCACACTTATCTGTATATCTATTTAATGTTAGGATTTTTTGTGGTTTAATCATTTTTTGTTCAGCTGCTTAGAATATATAATTTTAACACTTGTCTGTGTAGTTACACATTATAATTTTGACAGGAAGCGTCTGGAGCTGCTCTGTCCTAGTTCTCTATTATTTCCTAGTGCATTTTGGGATTCCGGAACCTCCACTGTCCCCCCCCAATGCCCAGCTAATGCTTTATAAATGCTTCACTAACACACCATACATTTTCTAGGTCTTGTAAAGGAGCAGGTTTTGGGCATCATCATTGAAATCAATGGAAGAGGTTAACCACTTCAGCCTTGGAAGAATTTACCCCCTTCCTGACCAGAGCACTTTTTGCGATTCGGCACTGCGTCGCTTTAACCGACAATTGCGCGGTCGTGCGACGTGGTTCCCAAACAAAATTGACGTCCTTTTTTCTCACAAATGGAACTTTCTTGTGGTGGTATTTGATTGCCTCTGCGGTTTTTATTTTTTGCGCTATAAACAAAAAAATAGGGACAATTTTGAAAAAAATGCATTATTTTTTTACTTTTTGCTATAATAAATATCCCCAAAAAATATTTAAAAAAACAATTTTTTTTCTCAGTTTAGGCTGATACATATTCTTCTACATATTTTTGGTAAAAAAAATTGCAATAAGCGTTTATTGATTGGTTTACGCAAAAGTTATAGAGTTTACAAAATAGTGTATAGTTTTATGACATTTTTATTAAAAATTTTTTTTTACTAGTAAAGGCGGCGATCAGCGATTTTTATTGTGACTGCGACATTATGACGGACACATCGGACATTATTGACACATTTGTGGGACCATAATCATTTGTACAGCAATCAGTGCTATACAAATGCACTGATTCCTGTGTAAATGACACTGGCAGTGAAGGGGTTAACCACTAGGGGGCTAGGGAGTGGTTAAGTATGTCCTGGGGAGTGTTTCTAACGGTGGGGGGGCATGGCTACGTGTGATATGTCACTGATCTCTGCTCTCCGATCACAGGGAGCAGAGATCAGTGACACTGTCACTAGGTAGAATTGGGAGATGCTTGTTTACATTAGCATCTCCCCATTCGTCCTTTCCGTGAGGCGATCGCGGGACCGGCGGCGCACATGCAATGGCACGGCGGCAAATTTAAAAGGATGTACAGGTACGCCCATTTGCCCAGCCGTGCCATTCTGCTGACGTACATCGGCGTGCGCCAGTTGGGAACCGGTTAACAAGCATTGAACTCTGATGAAAGCGACATGCTGCTTAATTTTTAACGTAACACAACACTACTGTTCCTGGGCGAAAAGCATTGTGAGGTGCAATTGCAATATTTATGACAGGTGATGACTGGCGGTTATGAGGCGTTAGAAATGCTGAATAAATGCTGCATAAACACATGGTTTTGACACACATGTGAACACATGGTTTTGACACACCACTCCATTGTGGCTCAAGGTACAGGTTTTCAAATGCTAAATGCCTGTTTAATCTTTTAGAAATTGTAACCGTTTAAAAAGTCTTTCTAGCTGAGGTACAAACTTGTATGCTATTTCCTTGGTCAGTGTTAAAAAAAAAGGCACATTTTTTTTTCATGCCTGTTCCATAGTTGCCAACATTGTAAAAAAAATTATAAGGACACTTTTATGTCTATAGGCAGGTCTTATTATAATTAGGGTGTGGGGCATTTGTTTGTAGGTGTGACGTAGTGGGCGAAGCGCGCCTCTGCGAAAAATGGGCATGGTTTAAGCAAAATGTTGGGCGTGCCTTAAAAGGGCATGACTCAAAGGGGGTGTGGTTAGAGTCTGAGATGAACGAGGCATGGAGGAAGAAACAAAGGGAGAAAGAGAGAGAAAGAAAGAAAGAAAGGGATGGAGGGACAGCAGGCCCGGATCCTACACTACAATAGAAATATGCGTATTTCTGAAATTTTAACAATTAGCAGATAAAAATACTCCAAACACCTGGTGTTAGCGCTTCAATCATCATGGTTGTTATGGTGTCAGGATGATTAAAGCACATTATTACTATTTTTACATTGTAATATAAAATTAAATAGTTCAACTCACCATAATGTAGAATCAGTGGAAGCCCTGAGCGTGTCGCTTGCCATGTTGCCTGCCACCAGATGCCATCAGGTGTTCCCAGCAGAGTCCCTCCTTACATCAGGCATTTCCAGTAGAGTCTCTCCTTACATTAGGTGTCCCCAGTGGAGTCCCTTTTTACATCAGGTGTCCCCAGCGGAGTCCCTCCTTACATCAGGCATTCCCAGTAGTGTCCCTCCTTACACCAGGCATTCCCAGTAGAGTCCCTCTTTACACCAGGCATTCCAAGTAGAGTCCCTCTTTACACCAGACATTCCCAGCAGAGTCTCTCCTTACATCAGGTGCCCCCAGTGGAGCCCCGCTTACAACAGGTATTCCCCAGTGGTTCCCCCCCCCTTACATCAGAGGTCCCCCAGTGGAGCCCCCCTTACATCAGGTATCTCCCAGCGGTGTTGCCCATACACCAGGTGTCCCCCAGTGGAGCCCCCTTTACATCAGGTGTCCCCCAGTGAAGCCCCTTTTACATCAAGTGTCCCCCAGTGGAGCCCCCTTTACATCAGGTGTCCTCCAGCGGTGTCCCCCTTACATCAGGTGTCCCCCAGTGGAGCCCCCTTACATCAGGTATCCCCAGCGGTGTCACCCTTACATCAGGTATCCCCCAGTGGAGCCCCCCTTTCATTAGGTATTTCCCAGTGGAGCCCCCCTTTCATCAGGTTTCCCCTAGTGGAGCCCCCCTTTCATTGGGTATCCCCCAGTGGAGCCCCCTTTCATCAGGTATCCCCTATTAGAGCCCCCCTTACATCACATATCCCCCAGTGGAGCAGCCCCCCTTATATCAGGTACCCCCCAGTGGAGCAGCCCCCCTTACATCAGGTATCCCCCAGTGGAGCAGCCCCCTTACATCAGGTATCCCCCAGTGGAACAGCCCCCCCTACATCAGGTATCCCTCAGTAGAGCAGCCCCCCTTCATCAGGTATCCCCCAGTGGAGCAGCCCCCCTTACATCAGGTATGCCCCAGTGGAGCAGCCCCCCTTACATCAGGTATCCCCCAGTGGAGCAGCCCCCCCTTACACCAGGTATCCCCAGGTGGAGCATCCCCCCTTACATCAGGTATCCCCCAACGGTGTCGTCCATACATCAGGTGTCCCCCAGTGGAGCCCCCTTTACATCAGGTGTCCCCCAGTGAAGACCCTTTACATCAGGTGTCCCCAGCGATGTCCCCCAGTGGAGCCCCCTTTACATCAGGTGTCCTCCAGCGGTGTCCCCCAGTGGAACCCCCCTTACATCAGGTATCCCCCAGTGGTGTCTCCCAGTGGAGCCCCCTTACATCAGGAATCCCCCAGCGGTGTCCCCTTTACATCAGGTATTCCCCAGTGGAGGCCCCCTTACATCAGGTATCCCCCAGTGGAGCCCCCTCCTTACATTAAGTATCCCCAGCGGTGTCCCCCTTACATCAGGTATCCCCCAGCGATGTCCCCCTTACATCAGGTATCCCCCAGTGGAGCCCCCCTTTCATTAGGTATTTCCCAGTGGAGTCCCCTTTCATCAGGTTTCCCCTAGTGGAGCCCCCCTTTCATCAGGTATCCCCCAGTGGAGCTCCCTTTACATCAGGTATCCCCCAGTGGAGCAGCCCCCCCTACATCAGGAATCCCCCAGTGGAGCAGCCCCCCTTACACCAGCTATCCCTCAGTGGAGCAGCCCCCCCTTACATCAGGTATCCCCAGTGGAGCAGCCCCCCCTTACATCAGATATCCCCCAGTGGAGCAGCCCCCCGTACATCAGGTATCCCCCAGTGGAGCAGCCCCCCTTACATCAGGTATCCCCACAGCAGCGGAGACTCTCTCCGCCACCATTACAGAACACCAGAATAAAGTAACAGGCATAGTGGAACAAAATAGGCGGAGTTGGCTGGGTGGCTGCCACTAGAAATTGAGCTGCGGTGCTGCCCACAACCCACCCCACGGGCTTTCCCACAACAGGTCACAGACAGGTCGGCAGTGAGGTGGGTGGCGCCGCAGCTCAATTTCTATTGGCAGCCACCCGGCCGTTTGTTTGTTCTCGGCGTTCAGGTCTTCTGTAAAATGGCGGCCGGTGGAAACATTGTCTCTGCTGGCCGCGGACCTCTAGCGGCGGCAAAAAATCTGGAAAACAAGGATTTCCTGGGACAATTCCCTGAAATCCCAAAAACTGGGAAAAAGGTCTAAATCCCAGGAATGTCGGGACAGTTGGCAAGTATGCTGTTCAAGCTCTCAGAAACAGCTGCTTCTTATAACAGGCATTCTAGCTGTTGTTAAAATGTGTTGGCTATCTTCATCATCAATGTTAAAAATACACTTTTTAGATGCTCAATGCCTGCTCAAGTTCTCAGAAATTGTTGTGTTGCCTGCACAAGCTGTAGTTGCCTTCCTAGCTGTAGTGCAAATCTGTATGCTACTACCACCATGTCGGTGTCCAAAAAATTGAAAATTGTATACTCACCTTTCAGTAATTTTCCTTTCCTGGTGCGTCTTCATGGCAGCATACAATAAATTGGTTGTGGCTCCACCCCCACAACCTGATAGGACTGGTTAACTATAAATCAAAAACAGACCCGGATTACAGCATTCTCTGTAACTCCACCATTTGGGTGGAAATCTGTATGCTGCCATGAATATGCACCAGGAAAGGAAAATTACAGAAAGGTGGGTATACAATTTTCCATTTTCCTGGTGCATCGTGGCAGCATACAATGGGAACTAACTCGCCATATGGGAGGGTGCAAGAACAATTTTGTAATGGCAGTAGAGTAAGTATGCACAATGAATTTTTCAAATTTTACTGTTGTGAGCTGAGGCAGGTCCACCTAATAAAGTGTAATGAAGGTGTCCTGGGAGGACCATATTGCTGACATGCAAATAGCATCAGGAGACACCCAGCACTGCTCTGTCCACAGAGCTGGCTCTGCCCTGGTTGAATGTGCTCTTAAGTCCTCCAGTGCAGGAAGGTCTTGTGAAGAGTAGGCTTTTTTATGTCTTAACAATCAAGGAGGTGACTGTAAGTGTTGATACTGACTGGCCCTGCCTTAAGCCATGCCAGAACCAAGCACAGACTTCAGCTTTCCTGAATAAAAAGGTAGCTTCCAAGCATCCAGGGGATGTGGTTCTCTCGCTTCACAAGAAAGATGGTACATTGACTTCCTGGTTAAAGTAGAAGGAGAAAGACACCTTTGGGATTAAAGCAGTCTGGGGGTTTTAGGACTATTCTGTCCGGTAGGGAGGAGCCGAACACCCCCCTGTTCGGTTCGCACCAGAACATGCGAACAGGAAAAAAGTTTGTTCAAACACGCGACCAACGTTAAAGTCTATGGGACACGAACATGAATAATCAAAAGTGCTAATTTTAAAGGCTTATATGCAAGTTATTGTCATAAAAAGTGTTTGGGGACCTGGGTCCTGCCCCAGGGGACATGGATCAATGCAAAAAAAAGTTTTAAAAACAGCCGTTTTTTCAGGAGCAGTGATTTTAATAATTCTTAAAGTCAAACAATAAAAGTGTAATATCCCTTTAAATTTCGTACCTGGGGGGTGTCTATAGTATGCCTGTAAAGGGGCGCATGTTTCCCATGTTTAGAACAGTCTGACAGCAAAATGACATTTCAAAGGAAAAAAGCCATTTAAAACTACTCGCGGCTATTGCATTGCCGGTCCGACAATACACATAGAAGTTCATTGATAAAAACGGCATGGGAATTCCCCACAGGGGAACCCCGAACCAAACCCTTCAGGTCTGGTATGGATTTTAAGGGGAACCCCACGCCAAAAAAAAAAAATGGCGTGGGGTCCCCCCAAAAATCCATACCAGACCCTTATCCGAGCACGCAACCTGGCAGGCTGCAGGAAAAGAGGGGGGGACGAGAGAGCGCCCCCCCTCCTGAACCGTACCAGGCCACATGCCCTCAACATTGGGAGGGTGCTTTAGGGTAGCCCCCCAAAACACCTTGTCCCCATGTTGATGAGGACAAGGGCCTCATCCCCACAATCCTGGCCGGTGGTTGTGGGGGTCTGCGGGCGGGGGGGATTATCGGAATCTGGAAGCCCCCTTTAATAAGGGGACCCTCAGATCCCAGCCCCCCCTGTGTGAAAAAGTAAAGGGGTACAAAAGTACCCCTACCATTTCACTAAAAAAACTGTCAAAAATGTTAAAAATGACAAGAGACAGTTTTTGACAATTCCTTTATTTAAATGCTTCTTCTTTCTTCTTTCTTCCTTCATCTACTTCTGGTTCTTCTGGTTCTTCTGGTTCTTCCTCCGGCGTTCTCGTCCAGCATCTCCTCCGCGGCGTCTTCTATCTTCAGACGAGGAGACGCCGTCACACAGCGGGAGCCTCCCTCCATGCCAGCATGGATGCGGAGCAGCCCGGAGAAGAAAATGAAGAAGAGAAGAAGATGAAGAGAAGAGCGGGAGCCTCCCCCCATGCCATGGGTGTGGAGCGGCCCAAGGAGAAGAAGATAGAAGACGCCGCGGAGGAGATGCTGGACGAGAACGCCGGAGGAAGAACCAGAAGAGCCAGAAGAACCAGAAGAAGAAGAAGAAGATGAAGGAAGAAAGAAGAAAGAAGAAGTATTTAAATAAAGGAATTGTCAAAAACTGTCTCTTGTCATTTTTAACATTTTTGACAGTTTTTTAGTGAAATGGTAGGGATACTACCCCAAAGCACCCTCCCAATGTTGAGGGCATGTGGCCTTGTACGGTTCAGGAGGGGGGGCACTCTCTCATCCCCCCCTCTTTTACTGCGGCCTGCCAGGTTGCGTGCTCATATAAGGGTCTGGTATGGATCTTTGGGGGGACCCCACGCCATTTTTTTTTTTTTTTGGTGTGGGGTTCCCCTTAAAATCCATACCAGACCTGAAGGGTCTGGTATGGAATTTAGGAGGACCCCCACGTCATTTTTTTTTTTTTTTTTAATTTTGGCCGGGGTTCCCCTTAATATCCATACCAGACCTGAAGGGCCTGGTGTGGAATTTAGGGGGACCCCCATGTCATTTTTTTTTAACTTTGGTTCGGGGTTCCCCTGTGGGGAATTCCCATGCCATTTTTATCAATGAACTATGTGTATTGTCGGACCGGCAATGCAATAGCGAGAGTAGTTTTAAAAGGCTTTTTTCCTTTGAAATGTCATTTTGCTGTCAGACTGTTCTAAACACAGGAAACATGCGCCCTTTTACAGGCATACTATAGACACCCCCAGCTACGAAATTTAAAGGAATATTACACTTTTATTGTTTGACTTTAAGCATTATTAAAATCACTGCTCCTGAAAAAACGGCTGTTTTTAAAACTTTTTTTTGCATTGATCCATGTCCCCTGGGGCAGGACCCAGGTCCCCAAACACTTTTTATGACAATAACTTGCATATAAGCCTTTAAAATTAGCACTTTTGATTTCTCCCATAGACTTTTAAAGGGTGTTCCGTGGCATTCAAATTTGCCGTGAACACCCCAAATTGTTCGCTGTTCGGTGAACTTGCGAACAGCCAATGTTCGAGTCGAACATGTGTTCGACTCGAACTCGAAGCTCATCCCTACTGTCCGGGTAGAACGTCAGATGAGGTTCCTTGAGTGTAAAGCCTGCAGCTCTGTCACCCTTTTCAGAGAGGTTAAAGCAACCAGAAATATGGTCTTCAGAGTTAGATTGTAGAGTGTAGCCAATTCTGTAGAGTAGAAATGAGGCCTCGATAGAGCTGACAATAAGCTAGTCCTACATAGGGAACAATGGTTTCTTGGCAGGTCTATAACTTCATCCAAGCCTTTTAAGAACGGCATCGCTAAAGGGTTAAGGGCTCCTTAAACCTCTGTAAGTGCAGACCAGGCTGAACTTTGAATTTTAAACATATTTGAACCTAGGCCTCTGTCCAGCCCCAGTTGTAAGAACTGCAGAACCTGTGCTGGTTTTGGTGATAAAAAATTCCAGGCTTTTGCTGCGTGAGATCTGCACATTTTACCCATATGCTCTGGTAAGTCTTATTCATGGAGATCTCTCTGGGTTGACACAAGGTAGCCACAACCTGCACTGAGCACCCTTGACTTGGTAGCCTCCGCCTCTCAACTTCCATGCTATCAAAAGTAGTCTCTTGCAGCTGGATGGCAAAACTGGCCATCAGAAAGCAGATCTGTAATCACAGGCAGAGGATGTGGTGACTCAATGCTCAACTGTAGGAGACACTAGAGCCTCCTCAGCTAAAATGGCATAATGGCAATTGTCGATACAGGAAATTCCACTGACAGCCTAAGAATTCTACCCTTCCACTGCTTTCTAGGCACAGTACAACTCTTGTTCCTCTTATAAAAGGATTGAATGACAGAAGGGCTTTGAACACTGCTCTCAGTTCGAGCCTGCTCTTTGAAATGCATCTCTCAAACTTTCTGGCTGGGGTCTGATGTGATAATGTTCCATTCAAAAACAACTATTGGTCAGGTAAGAAGAACCAATGATACTCAGGCACTGTTCTGCTGGAAGAGATTTTGCACCCTAAAGCACCTTTGACTTTCTCTATTAGAGGACAGATCTTCCCTCAAGGAAGTTTTACTGAATTTTTCTGTGTATCCAAAAATACCCCCAAGAACATAATTCTTTGGACTGGGCAGGGGAAGCTCTTCTTCCAATTAATTAGCTATCAAAATTTTGTACATTGTGTAGCAATTCTTTGTGATGGCCTGGGGGAGGTGGACAGACCAAAGGGGAGGCACTGAAGCTGGTAGTGGAACTGAAATGCAGGATGAATTGGGACAAGTAAGTAGGTGTCTGATAAACCTACAGAGAATCCAATATCCCAGATTTATCAATAATAGAATTGATTGGAGGTTCTCTATCTTGCATGACTCCAACTATCTGTGCTTGTTGAGTTTTTTCAAGTTTAGCACTGGGCACAGATTGCCTGATTTTTTTTTCTTACTAGGAACTAGGGATGAGCTTCATGTTCAAGTCGAACCCATGTTTGACTCGAACATCGTCTGTTCGCCTGTTCGCCGAATTGCGAACGATATGGGCCGTTTGTGCCAAATTCATGTGGCGCGTCACGGCCTATAATTCACTGCGGCATCGCAGTGCATTGCTGGCTGATGATTGGCCAAGCATGCACTATGACCCGCATGCTTGGCCAATCACAGCGCCGTCTGAACAGAGAGCCATAATTGGCCAAAGCCAAGGAGGCTTTGGCCAATTATGGCTCAGGGGATTTAGTACACGTCCCACACTATATAAGGCCGCCTGCATGGCGGCCCTATGTAGTGTGTGTTCCGGCGTTGAGAGAGAGAGAGATAGATAGATAGACAGAGAGACAGTGTCATTTGATTTAAGTTAGATAGATTAGGCAGGACAGTCAGTGAGTTACCTGCACTTACAGTGTATTGTGTATATATATGCATCCCAGGTGTTTTTTATATATATATATATATATATATATATATATATATATATATATACACTGTATTCAGTTTAGCTAGATCTGTTCCTGTTATCTTGCTAATGACAGGCAGGCTTGTGTTGTTACAGCATTTAGAGCTACTTGAAGAAAATTGCTGGTGTTCTTTTGATCCAATTAGTACCACAGTCAGGCAGCTAGACTATTTACAGTTAGTGTAGTGTGTCCTCCTCACAGTGTCAGGTAAAGCTACAAGTTAGTTTAGTGAGACCTCTGCACAGTGTTCAGCTAAAGCTACAAGTTAGTGTAGTGCGTCCTCTGAACAGTGTTCAGCTAAAGCTACAAGTTAGTGTAGTGCACAGTGTTCAGGTAAAGCTACAAGTTAGGGTAGTGCATCCTCCTCACAGTGTTAAGCTAAAGCTACAAGTTAGTGTAGTGCGTCCTCTTTACAGTGTTCAGCTAAAACTACAAGTTAGTGTAGTGCGACCTCTGCACAGTGCTCAGCTAAAGCTACAAGTTAGTGTAGTGCGTCCTCCTCACAGTGTTCAGCTAAAACTACAAGTTAGTGTAGTGTCGACCTCTGCACAGTGTTCAGCTAAAGCTACCTGTAGAAGGTTGGTGATGTTTTCCTGATCCTATCACTACCGCAGGCAGCTAAATAAGCTACAAGTTAGTTTTTTGCGAGCTCTGCACAGTGTTCAGCTAAAGCTACCTGTAGAAGGTTGGTGGTGTTTTCCTGATCCTATTACTACCGCAGGCAGCTAAATAAGCTACAAGTTGGTGTAGTGCGTTCTCCTCACAGTGTTCAGCTAAAACTACAAGTTAGTGTAGTGTGACCTCTGCACAGTGTTCAGCTAAAGCTACAAGTTAGTGTAGTGTGTCCTCCTCACAGTGTTCAGCTAAAACTACAAGTTAGTGTAGTGCGACCTCTGCACAGTGTTCAGCTAAAGCTACAAGTTAGTGTAGTGCGTCCTCCCCACAGTGTTCAGCTAAAACTACGAGTTAGTGTAGTGCGACCTCTGCACAGTGTTCAGCTAAAGCTACCTCTAGAAGGTTGGTGGTGTTTTCCTGATCCTATCACTACCGCAGGCAGCTAAATAAGCTACAAGTTAGTTTTTTGCGATCTCTGCACATTGTTCAGCTAAAGCTACCTGTAGAAGGTTGGTGGTGTTTTGCTGATCCTATCACTACCCCAGGCAGCTAAAAAAGCTACAAGTTAGTTTTTTCCGAGCTCTGCACAGTGTTCAGCTAAAGCTACCTGTAGAAGGTTGGTGGTGTTTTCCTGATCCTATCACTACTGCAGGCAGCTAAAAAAGCTACAAGTTAGTTTTTTGCGATCTCTGCACAGTGTTCAGCTAAAGCTACCTGTAGAAGGTTGGTGGTGTTTTCCTGATCCTATCACTACCGCAGGCAGCTAAATAAGCTACAAGTTAGTTTTTTGCAAGCTCTACACCGTGTTCAGCTAAAGCTACCTGTAGAAGGTTGGTGGTGTTTTCCTGATCCTATCACTACCGCAGGCATCTAAATAAGCTACAAGTTAGTTTTTTGCGAGCTCTGCACAGTGTTCAGCTAAAGCTACCCGTAGAAGGTTGGTGGTGTTTTCCTGATCCTATCACTACCCCAGGCAGCTGAAAAAGCTACAAGTTAGTTTTTTCCGAGCTCTGCACAGTGTTCAGCTAAAGCTACCTGTAGAAGGTTGGTGGTGTTTACCTGATCCTATCACTACCGCAGGCAGCTAAATAAGCTACAAGTTAGTTTTTCGCGAGCTCTGCACAGTATTCAGCTAAAGCTACCTGTAGAAGGTTGGTGGTGATTTCCTGATCCTATTATTAGCGCAGGCAGCTAAATAAGCTACAAGTTAGTGTAGTGCGTACTCCTCACAGTAATCAGCTAAGACTACAAGTTAGTGTAGTGCGACCTCTGCACAGAATTCAGCTAAAGCTACAAGTTAGTGTAGTGCGTCCTCCTCACAGTGTTCAGCTAAAACTACAAGTTAGTGTAGTGCGACCTCTGCACAGTGTTCAGCTAAAGCTACAAGTTAGTGTAGTGTGTCCTCCTCATAGTGTTCAGCTAAAGCTACAAGTTAGTGTAGTGCACAGTGTTCAGCTAAAGCTACAAGTTAGTGTAGTGCATCCTCTGAACAGTGTTCAGCTAAAGCTACAAGTTAGTGTAGTAGACAATAATCAGTGTAGCGCTGGACACAAATAATAAATAGTAATGAGAAAATATTGACTACAAAATATGTTATACACAATCCCTAGTATTACTAGATCCCCAATGGGTGGGATATCATCAGTGAAAAAAATTATATATATATCAAAACGAACAGTGTGGCATTAAACTGGTGATGCAATGCACATATATAATATAAACACATGTGAATTATTCACCTAAAATTTATATCATCATAGAATAAATGGTGAAAATCATATGAGTGATAATCCTTATTAATGTGAGTCCATACCCTGAAGGGTATATACAAGGAAAAAGGTGTAAAATAAAAAATGTGAAATAAAAAGTTCATAAGTGTCTCAAATAAATCCAGAAAAGGCTTATTGCAGGGTTCAGGATTGCTTGATCCACCTTTAGTGCAGCCCACCACCAGATGGTAAAATTAGAGGCTTACCAGAAAGCATGCGACCGCCCTTACTCAGGGGGGTCAATACAGGCTTAGTAGTGGAAAATATCCGAGGATAATAAGTTCTCTGAACTATTCTCCCGCTCTCCTCGCCAGGCAAGTAGTCCGCAGCAACGGGGACTCCAGTATGGAAGAAAAGCTCCCAGGGATTCCTTCAGTGCTCCTCTGCCAGGAAGTCTCGTAATGATAAAAGTAGGCCAATGACCACAGCTGCCAAACAAGTATCTTCTGTGCAGTTCTTGCAGAATGATCTGTGTGTCCTCCTCCCTTGGAGAGCTTCCTGTGCACTATGACAGATTTCCTCCTAATGAATTTCCAGCCTGAGAAGTAGAAGATCCTCCCCCTTCCAAGTCCAATGACTAGTTGCTGAAGTGCACATACAGCACAGAATACATGGATGGCAGGCACAGAGAACACTACAGGATCTTCATGGCCAGGGCAGGCAGGGAGGATGTGATCACTGCAATGAGCGGTCAGCAGTACAGGCAGACAGGCTGGAGACAATGACTGTGCTCAGTATAACACACCATCCAGCACAGAGCAGATTTCAGGGAAGGAAGGGAAGTATGAATCCTGATCCTCAGCGATCACTACAGGAAAAAGCAGCACTACAAGTTAGTGTAGTGCGTCCTCCTCACAGTGTTGAGCTAAAACTACAAGTTAGTGTAGTGCGACCTCTACACAGTGTTCAGCTAAAGCTACCTGTAGAAGGTTGGTGGTGTTTTCCTCATCCTATCACTACCGCAGGCAGCCAAATAAGCTACAAGTTAGTTTTTTGCAAGCTCTGCACAGTGTTCAGCTAAAGCTACCTGTAGAAGGTTGGTGGTGTTTTCCTCATCCTATCACTACCGCAGGCGGCTAAATAAGCTAAACGTTAGTTTTTAATTAGCTCTGCACAGTGTTCAGCTAAAGCTACCTGTAGAAGGTTGGGGGTGTTTTCCTGATCCTATCACTACCGCAGGCAGCTAAATAAGCTACAAGTTAGTTTTTTGCTACCTCTGCACAGTGTTCAGCTAAAGCTACCTGTAGAAGGTTGGTGGTGTTTTCCTGATCCTATCACTACCGCAGGCAGCTAAATTATTTACACGTTAGTGTAGTGCGACCTCTGCACATTGTTCAGCTAAAGCTACCTGTAGAAGGTTGGTGGTGTTCTCATACTACAGGCAGGCAGTTGATTTTGATAGCTGCAGTATCAGTATATATATATATATATATCTATATATATATATAGATATATATATATATCTATATATATCCCAGCTTAGTGCAGCTACAGGCCATTAGTATGTCTGGAAGGCCAACAAGGAGAGGCAGACAGTCACAAGCCAATAAGAGAGAGGGCAAGCAGGCTCTGTGTCTAGAGGCAACAGTGCTGGTCATGGACACGGTGCATCCTCATCAGCACGTGGCCGTGGGACATGCTTGGACTTTTTTTCGGCAGCTGGCCGTGTTGAGCCGCAACATGCGAAAGACTTGGTCGAGTGGATGACCAAGCCGTCCTCATCCTCCTTATCCTCTCTCACTAATGCTCAGGGTACTTTGTCTGGCAAAGCAGCTGCCAACGCGGCCTCTTCCCTCGGCTCAATGACATCAGTGGATCCTTCCCTAGCCCCACCATATTCTCCTGAGGAGTCCCTCCAACTGTTTGACCACAGTGTTGGGTACATGCTCCAGGAGGATACAGAGCGTTTAGAAGGCTCTGGTGATGATACTGAGCTAGATGAAGGCAGTAACGTGAGCACGGACAGAGGGGGTGCCCAAGAAGGACAGCAATCTGGCAGTCATGCTCCCCCTGCTGCAGCATACTGCCAGGTTTGCTCCAGTGTTGAGGAGGGAGGGGATGATGAGGTCACTGACTCAATGTGAGTGCCTGATAGGAGGGAGGAGGAGGAGGCACATCACCAACGAGGCAGGATGCCCTCCAGGGGCCAGCCTAAGGGCAGCACATTGACTGCATCACACCGCAAAGCTCCGCATGTGCAGGACGCTGCTGTCTCTGTGCGTTATTCTAAAAGTTCTTTGGTGTGGGCCTTTTTTGAGATGAGTGTTTCAGATCGCACCGCTGCTATTTGCAACATATGTCTCAAGCATATCTCGCGTGGCCAAAGCATCTCCCGCTTGGGCACCACATGCTTTACCAGACATATGTTGACCTGCCATGCAGTTCGTTGGCAAGCGTATCTAAAAAACCCACAAAAAAGAACAAAGAGGACCTCTCCTTGCTCCTCATCAGCTGAGATCTCCAACCCCACTATACCTTCAGCCCTCTCTGAGACCTGCACTGAGAGGAATGAAGGTGTAGAATTAGGTGTGTCACAGGCAAGTACTTGTGGGCAATCTTCTTTTGGTACACCAACATCAGATTGTACCAGGCAAATTTCCCTGCCCCAGCTGCTGCCCCGCCGAAAGAAGTTCACTCCCAGCCATCCACATGCCCAGCCGTTGAATGCTAGCTTGGCAAAATTTCTAGCTCTTCCACTGCTACCTTTTCAGTTGGTAGACTCTGCCCCCTTCCGTGAGTTTGTGGAATGTGCAGTTCCTCAGTGGCAGGTACCCAAACACCACTTTTTCTCATGGAAGTCGATTACGGCTCTCTACCAGCATGTGGAAGGCAATGCCTTGGCCTTGCTGGACAGGGCGGTCAGTGGGAAGGTGCATATTACCGCTGACTCGTGGTCCAGCAGGCATGGACAGGGACGTTGCCTAAGTTTCACGGCTCATTGGGTCACTCTGCTGGCAGCTGGGAAGGATGCAGGACAAGGTGCAGTAGTGTTGGAGGTTGTTCCGCCACCACGCCTCCAAAATGCCACTACTAATGATTGTGACACACCTCTCTCCTCCACCACCTCCTCTTCTTCTTCCTCCATGGCCTCTTCCTGTGCTTTGTCCTCGTAACCAGCGGTGCTCCGTAGGCATTCAAGGGGCTACGCAAATACGCAGGCCAAAAGATGCCATGCAGTGCTTGAGCTGGTGTGCTTGGGGGACAGGAGCCACACTGGGGCAGAGGTTCTGTCAGCTCTGCAGGGGCAGGTTCAGAGGTGGTTGACGCCACGCCAAATTAAGGCAGGAATGGTGGTTTGCGACAATGGCACCAACCTCCTCTCCGCCCCCTGACAGGGACAGCTGACCCATGTGCTCTGTTTGGCTCACGTCCTTAACTTGGTGGTGCATCGGTTCTTTGGCAGGTACCCGGGCTTACAGGATGTCCTAAGGCAGGCCAGGAAAGTCTGTGTGCATTTCCACCGGTCATATAATGCCAGTGCTTGGCTGGCAGACCTCCAAAAGGAGTTAAACCTGCCCAAGAACCGCCTAATCTGTGACATGCCCACCAGGTGGAACTCAACGTTTGCCATGCTGCAGCGGCTGCACAAGCAGCAGACGGCCATTAATGAGTACCTGTGCGACTATGGCACCAGGAGAGGGTCAGTGGAGCTTGTTTTTTTCCCCATCAGTGTGTAAGGCCCAATTTTTAAGCCCCTGTTTAACAAGGGCATGTAATTACAATTTTTGATGCAATTCTTTGCAGCAGGGCTAATTCCTGTACTCCAATTAGAATATCTGTGAGAGGTTGCAGTGTTGTGGCACCAGCACCAGTGACTAAGGCCCAATTTTTTAGCCCCTGTTTAACAGGGGCGTGTAATTACAATTTTTGATGCAATACTTTGCAGCAGGGCTCGTTCCTGCGTTCCAACTAAAGTATCTGTGAGGAGTTGCAGTGTTGTGGCACCAGCACCAGTGCCTAAAGCCCAATTTTTCAGCCCCTGTTTAACAGGGGCGTGTAATTACAATTTTTAATGCAATACTTTGCAGCAGGGCTAGTTCCTGCGCTCCAACTAGAGTATCTGTGAGGGGTTGCAGTGTTGTGGCACCAGCACCAGTGCCTAAAGCCCAATTTTTCAGCCCCTGTTTAACAGGGGCGTGTAATTACAATTTTTAATGCAATACTTTGCAGCAGGGCTAGTTCCTGCGCTCCAACTAGAGTATCTGTGAGGGGTTGCAGTGTTGTGGCACCAGCACCAGTGCCTAAGGCCCAATTTTTCAGCCCCTGTTTAACAGGGGCGTGTAATTAGAATTCTTGATCTAATATTTCACAGCAGGGCCCGTTCCTGCGCCCACAAAGATTAACTGTGAGGATTTACAGTGTTGTGGCACCAACACCACCACTACCACCACCAAAGGCCCAATTTTTCAGCCCCTGTTCAACAGGGGCATGTAATTACAATTCTTGATTGAATATTTCACAGCAGGGCCCGTTTCTGCGCCCACCAAGATTAACTGTAAGGACTTACAGTGTTGTGGCACCAGCACCAACACCACCACCAAAGGCCCAATTTTTCTGGCCCTGTTGAACAGGGGCGTGTAATTACAATTCTTGATCTAATATTTCACAGCAGGGCCCTGTGAGGGCTTACAGTGTGGAGGCCACACAACACATAAGGCCCAAATTTCTGCTGAGTATATAGGGCAGGCCCCTACTTTTAAACATCCAACTTACAAACGACTTCTACTTGCAAACGGAAGGAGACAACAGGAAGTGAGATGAAATCTACCCCATAGGAAGGAAAATTCTCTCCTGTAAGAGTTAATATGGGAAAAACTTTTCTCCTTTCCACTGATGCTTTATCACCAATCCTTGTTTCACTAAAAACCCCAAATTTTCAAAAAACATTTGTCATTGGGACAAAAAGTTAGGTGAAATCTTCTGAAGAGGAGCACAGACAGCAAAACAAATGTCACAGGGGTGATAACCCTTCCCTATGTTTTCCAAAAAGCTTAAAAACAATTTTTTTTGGCTGGAGCTACACTTTAAAAATGTACCAGTTCAAAATTACAAACAGATTCTACTTAACAACAAACCTACAGTCCCTGTCTTGTTTGCACCGCCTGTATACTGCTGTTCAGAGTATATAGGGACTGGGGGCCCCACGCCTTTCCTTTTTTTAATTGGGGTGCGGGGTTCCCTTTAATATCCATACAGGACCCAAAGGGCCTGGTAATGGACTGGAGGGTACCCATGCCATTTGTCTCACTGATTTTCATCCATATTGCCAGGACCCGACATTACATTAAAGCCGCAAGCAGTTTTAAATGACTTTTTTTCCTTTAAAAATGTCATTTTGTACAGGGACTGTTCTAAGCATGGGAAACATGCGCAACCTTACAGACATACTATAGACACCCCCCAGGTACGATATTCAAAGGAATATTTCACTTTTTTTTTTTTTTACTTTAAGCATCATGAAAATCACTGCTCCCGAAAAAACGGCCGTTTTTAAAAGTTTTTTTTGCATTGATACATGTCCCCTGGGGCAGGACCCGGGTCCCCAAACCCTTTTTAGGACAATACCATGAAATTTAGCCTTTAAAATGAGCACTTTTGATTTCGATTGTTCGAGTCCCATAGACATCAATGGGGTTCTAACGTTCGTGCAAATTTTCGGTCTGTTCGCAGGTTCTGGTGTGAACCGAACCGGGGGGGTGTTCGGCTCATCCCTACTAGGAACAGAGGTGAACCAAATCTTCATCTCCTCTGGGCACTTGGAACATTCACAATTGCTCTTTTTTTATTTAATTCGGATAGAAGCTGGACCAAATTTATTTACTTTTCAATCAAATCCAGTAGCCTGGCTAGCTGGAAGAGATCAGAATGTGGGCATCCCTTAATCTTCCACCAATGTCACACCAATATAGCTGATATGACCCACTGATCCTGAATATTTTTTATCCAGGTGTGTGCGCAATGCTTCACACAGGCACCCCCTGAATGAGCGCACCCTTAAAAGGACTTGTGCTGTTCTCCCAAGACAGGTGCCTTCGATTTTCCTTAAGAAATGAAGATTGGGTATTTCTCTAGTTCCTTTAGTAGTCTTTTCCTGCGCCGGTCCGTAGGATTTTGCCTTCTCATATTTACTGGGGAGTTACTGCCGAACCTTGCTAGACCTTTCTGTTTTTTTGTTTTTTTTGTCAGATGATATCTGCCCTGACCTGCCAGTGGTCACCCTTGAGATGGCTGTATCCTGTCTACTCCCAAATAGATTGGATCTGTCGTCTGGTATCGTGCACCAATTTTATTTTTTAGGCAGGAACCACCGACCATGGCTTCAGCATATTGCGCTCCTTGCCGTGACCGCGGGCTACATCACTCTTGAAAAACATCAATTAATGTCTACTGACAACTCCAACACAGAGTCTCCCATCAATTTCAGCTCTTATGCCGTGTACACACGGTCGGACTTTTCAGCTACAAACGTCCAACAGCCTGTCCGACAGACTTTCAACAGACTTTCTAATGACCGGCCTTGCCTACACACGATCACACCAAAGTCCAACAGATTCGTACATGATGACGTACACCGGACTAAAATAATGAAGTTGATAGCCAGTAGCCAATAGCTGCCCTAGCGTCAGTTTTTGTCCGTCGGACTAGCATACAGACGAGCGAATTTCTGGGTCCGGCGAGTTACAACGTAAAGATTTGAAGCATGTTCCAAATCTAAAGTCCGTCAGATTTGTGACTGGAAAAGTCCGCTGAAGGTCCGGTGAAGCCCACACACGATCGGATTGTTCTCCAGATTTGGTCCATCGGTGTCCGTCGGACCAATCCGGTCAAAATTTCAGACCGTGTGGACGCCCCATTAGGAAGCTGTTACCACCTTGTCTCTCTTCATTTCTTCCAGAAGGGCTTCTTTAAAGGGTAACTCCACTTTCCTTTTCAATCTGCAGGGCTGTAATTTTCTGTAAAATGCAATGCAATATGGCTATCTGGAGGTGTTATGTACACAGAATTTGGTCTCCGGGCTCCACATCAGGACAAACAAATGGCCACTGCCCCCACCTATAACTGACCTTCACAGCAAGACGCACATGGAAGGGCAACGCATGCAAAACAAAACCAGAGAAAATTCCCAGTTAAACTCACCAACCAGTCTGCTTACCAACCCAATTAACCTGTCTAACAGTATGTGTTAAAACAGGGATTTTTGTTAGCACACATTTGCAAACACATGCTTAAGCTGCAGAGCCACTTCACAGCACCCGAGTATTATCTGCAGTCCTAACTCTTGTAACTTTATGAGAGTCTCCACAGTGGAAGCACATGCATTCTAATGGATAGATAGAGGGCAGGTGAGCCTGCAGGTAGCCCATCCCTACTTAAAGGCAAAATGGCAGACTGGACAACCAGCACATAGCACAATGGCAGCAAAGGTATCAACTGTGTCACCTCACCACTATAACATCAGTAACAAACAAATGGTCACTGCCCCACCTATGATTGTCCTTCACAGCTACTGTTAGATATGCTAATTAGACATGCTTTGTGCTGGGTGTCTAGTGTGCCCCTGTGCCTTTAAGTAGGGATGGACTACCTTCAGCCTGCTCTCTATCTATCCATTAGAATGCATGTGCTTTCACTGTGGAGACTCTTATAGAGTTAGGACTGCAGATAACACTGGGGTGCCGTGAAGTGGCTCTGCAGCTTACGCATGTGTTTGCAAATGTGTGCTAATGAAACCCCTGTTTTTAATACATTTTGTTAGACAGGTTAATTTGGTTGGTAAGCAGGCTGGTCAGTGAGTTGAGCTGGGAGTTTTCTCTGGTTTTGTTTTGTCCACATCAGTACACCTTGCAGGCCATCTATCACGTACCGGGTGCTGGAGTCACTCAAGGCAAGGAATCACAGGAACACAGGTAACAAGCTGAGATCAGTCAGCAACTTTAACCACTTCAATACCAGGCACTTAGACACCTTCCCGCCCAGCCCAATTTTCACCTTTCAGCGCTGTTGCAATTTGAATGACAATTGCGCGGTCATGCTACACTGTACCCAAACAATTTTTTTATCATTTTGTTCCCACAAATAGAGCTTTCTTTTGGTGGTATTTGATCACCTCTGCGGTTTTTATTTTTTGCGCAACAAATAAAAAAAGACCGAAAATTTCTAAAAAAAACAAGTTTTTCTTTGTTTCTGTTAAATTTTTTTGTAAATAAGTACGCTTTCTCCTTCAATAATGGGCACTGATATAGCTGCACTGATGGGCACTGATACGGTGGCACTGATGGGCACCGATGAGGTGGCACCAATGAGGTGGCACTGATGAGGTGGCACTAACGGGCACTGATGATGGGCACTGATAGGCGGCACTGATGGGCACTGATAGGTGGCACTGATGGGCACTGATAGGTGGCATTGGTATGCAGCACTGATGGGCACTCATAGGTGGCACCGATGGGCACACATAGGCGGCACTGATGGGCACTCGTAGGTGGCATTGATTGGCATATATGGGTGGCACTGATGGGTACTTATGTGTGGCACTGATGTGTGGCACTGATGGGCACTGATAGGTGGGCACTGATGGGCACAGATGGGCACTGACAGGTGGCACTGATGGGCAATGACAGGTGGCACAGATGGGCAATGACAGGTGGCACTGATATAGCATTGCTGAGCACTGATATAGCATTGCTGGGGATTGCTATGGAAATCCTGGGCATATCATTGGCATAATAGTGCCAATCAGTGCCCATTTGTGGGCACTGATTGGCACAGATTGGGCACATGTGGATGGCCATGGGGTACATACCTGGCCATCCACGTTGCCCCTTCCCTGGTGGTCCTAGTGGCATCCCTGGTAGTCCAGTGGGGTGATCTGCGGGGGGGGCTGCGCTGATAAACAGTCAGCGCAGACCCCCCCTGCCAGGAGAGCCGCCGATCGGCTCTCCTCTACTTGCGTCTGTCAGACGCGAGTGAGGAAGAGCCGATCAACGGCTCTTCCTGTTGACAGCGTGATCAGCCGTGATTGGACACGGCTGATCACGTGGTAAAGAGCCTCCGCCGGAGGCTTTTTACCAAGATCAGTGTAGCGGTGTGTCAGACTGACACACCGCTCCACCGATCGCCGCGATGCGCGCCCCCGGGGGCGCGCTGCGGCATGTTATCCTGCTGGACGTCATATGACGCCCAGTCAGGATAACACAACCACTTCCCGGACGTCAATCCGCTATAGGGCGGGCGGGAAGTGGTTAAGCACTGATACACTTCCTTACAAAGGCCCTTGTGATGTATTTTTGGGGACGCTGGGTCCTAGAGTCCTTCTCCCATTGTTGGTGCCCTGACAGATGCTGGGTCCTAAAGACCTTCTCCTGCTGTCAGCGCCCGGACACCATCATGTCCTCAAATACAGTCTTTAATCCAAGAACCTCTTATTCTCCTTCCCGAGATTTCAGACTTTACACAGTGGTGCCAAGTGCATCATCCAAATTCAGCCAAGTTGAATCTAGCTGAAAGGAGACCAAGAGGTGAAGGCTCACCTAGGGGTACCACCTTCAGTATTTGGGACTAGGGATGAGCCGAACACCCCCCGGTTCGGTTCGCACCAGAACCTGCGAACGGACCGCTATGGGACTTGAACGTTCAAAATCAAAAGTGCTCATTTTAAAGGCTAATTTGCATGGTATTGTCCTAAAAAGGGTTTGGGGACCCGGGTCCTGCCCCAGGGGACATGTATCAATGCAAAAAAAAGTTTTAAAAATGGCCGGTTTTTCGGGAGCAGTGATTTTATTGATGCTTAAAGTAAAAAAAAAGTGAAATATTCCTTTAAATAATGTACCTAGGGGGTGTCTATAGTATGCCTGTAACAGTCCCTGCACAAAATGACATTTTTAAAGGAATAAAAGTCATTTAAAACTGCTTGCAGCTTTAATGTAATGTCAGGTCCTGGCAATATGGATGAAAATCAGCGAGACTAACGGCATGGGTACCCCCCAGTCCATTACCAGGCCCTTTGGGTCTTGTATGGATATTAAGGGAAACCCCGCACCCAAATTAAAAAAGTAAGGTGTGGGGCCCCCAGGCCCTATATACTCTGAACAGCAGTATACAGGCGGTGCAAACAAGACAGAGACTGTAGGTTTGTTGTTAAGTAGAATCTGTTTGTAATTTTGAACTGGTACATTTTTAACGTGTTTAGCTCCAGCCAAAAAATCTATTTTAAGCTTTATGGAAAACATAGGGAAGGGTTATCACCCCTGTGACATTTGTTTTGCTGTCTGTGCTCCTCTTCAGAAGATTTCACCTCACTTTTTGTCTCAATGAGAAAAATTTTTTGAAAATTTGGGGTTTTTAGTGAAACAAGGATTGGTGATAAAGCATCAGTGTAAAGGAGAAACGTTTTTCCCATATTAACTCTTACAGGAGAGAATTTCCCTTCCTAGGGGTAGATTTCATCTCACTTCCTGTTGTCTCCTTCCGTTTGCAAGTAGAAGTCGTTTGTAAGTTGGATGTTTGAAAGTAGGGGCCTGCCCTATATACTCAGCAGAAATTTGGGCCTTAGGTGTTGTTGTGGCCACAACACTGTAAGCCCTCACAGGGCCCTGCTGTGAAATATTAGATCAAGAATTGTAATTACATGCCCCTGTTGAACAGGGGCAGAAAAATTGGGCCTTTGGTGGATGTGGTGGTGCTGATGCCACAACACTGTAAGTCCTCACAGTTACTCTTGATGGGCTCAGAAATGGGCCCTGCTGTGAAATATTACATCAAGAATTCTAATTACATGTCCCTGTTGAACAGGGGCTGAAAAATTGGGACTTAGGCACTGGTGCTGGTGCCACAACACTGCAACCCCTCATATATACTCTAGTTGGAGCGCAGGAACTAGCCCTGCTGCAAAGAATTGCATCAAAAATTGTAATTACACACCCCTGTTAAACAGTGGCTGAAAAATTGGGCCTTAGACACTGGTGCTGGTGCTACCACACTGCAACCCCTAACAGATACTCTAGTTGGAGCGCAGGAACTAGCCTTGCTGCAAAGAATTGCATCAAAAATTGTAATTACACGCCCCTGTTAAACAGGGGCTAAAAAATTGGGCCTTAGGCACTGGTGGCGGTGCCCAGAACCAAAAATGTTCTTACAAGCTATCAGCATGATCATTGGGGAGGAAGAGGATAATTACTCAGCATAACAGGATAGTCACTCAGCATCAGCATAGGCAGTCTTTGAAGGGATCTGACATTTCAAAAAAAAATATTCGGTTACATCAGCATCAGGTGCTTGGTAGCTGGTGGTGATCCAAGACTGATTCATTTTTATGAAGGTCATTGCAGTGATTGCAAAGCCTCCAGCAACACTGAATGTGCGTTCCAAAAGAACACTGGATGCAGGACAGGCCAGTAGTTCAATTGCATACTGTGCAAGCTCTGGCTAGTGATTCATCCTCAAGACCCAGTAACCCAGAGGATTTTCGGTGGGAAAGGTGTCCAAGTCAGATCTTGCCCCTAGGTATTCCTGAACCATGTAAAACAGACGCTGGCGATGGTTGCTGGAACTGATCATACCTTGGGGCTGCGGACTAAAAAATTGTCTGAACGCATCGGTCAGACGGCCACCTTCTCCACCGCTCCTTCTTTGACTAACCGAAGCCTCTGCAACACGTTGTCCAGAAACAGGAGTTTGTAACCTCTCAGTCTCTGGGAATGCGTTGCACAGACCTTTCTGCAAGGACTCCCGAAGATGTTTCATCCTCTGCTCCCTCTGCGATGGCAAGATAAGGTCCGCAACCTTACCCTTGTAACGTGGATCAAGGAGGGTTGCCAGCCAGTATTGTTCCTTCTCCTTGATACCACGAATACGAGGATCCTTCCGCAGGCTTTGCAGGATCAGGGAGGCCATGCAGCATAGGTTTGCTGAGGCATTCGGTCCGGAGTCCTCTAGGTCACTAAGGATGACGTGATCTGCAGCCACCTCCTCCCAGCCACGTACAATATGTTTCTTGGGACTGTAAATGATCCCTTAAAGACTGCTGCTGATGCTGAGTGCCAGACTCCACCTCCATACTGACACAATCCTCCTCCTCCTCCTCCTCCTCTTCCTGTGTGATCAGCGGGCACGCAGGAACACTGTCTGGATAAAGGGGGCCTTGAGAGCTAAGGAAGTCCTCCTCTTCCTGCCTCTGTTCTGCCTCAAGTGCCCTGTTCATTATTCCATGCAGCGTGTGCACCAACAGGTGGACAAGGGGGACAGTGTCACTGATGCATGCACTGTCCCTGCTCACCATCCTCGTGGCCTCCTCAAATGGTGACAGGACAGTGCATGCATCCCTGATCGTGGCCCACTGGCGTGGGGAAAAAAAACAAGCTCCCCTGACCCTGTCCTGGTGCCATAGTCGCACAGGTACTCATTGATGGCCCTCTGCTGCGTGTGCAGATGCTGCAGCATGGCGAACCTTGAGTTCCACCTGGTGGGCATGTCACAGATTAGGTGGTTCTTGGGCAGGGTAAATTCCTTTTGGAGGTCTGCCAGCCAAGCACTGGCATTATATGACCGGTGGGAATGCACACAGACTTTCATGCCCTGCCTCAGGACATCCCATAAGCCCGGGTACCTGTCCAAGAACCGCTGCACCACCAAGTTAAGGATGTGAGCCAAACAGGGCACATGGGTCATTTGTCCCTGTCGGAGGGCGGAGAGGAGGTTGGTGCCATTGTCGCAAACCACCATTCCTGCCTTAAGTTGGTGTGGCATCAACCACCTCGGAACCTGCCCCTGCAGAGCTGACAGAACCTCTGTCCCAGTGTGGCTCCTGTCCCCCAAGCACACCAGCTCAAGCACCGCATGGCATCTTTTGGCTTGCATACTTGCGTAGCCCCTTGAACGCCGACGGAGCACTGCTGGTTCCGAGGACAAAGCACAGGAAGAGGCCATGGAGGAAGAAGAAGAGGTGGGGTGGAGGAGAAAAGTGTGTCAGAATCATTAGTAGTGGCATTTTGGAGGCGTGGTGGCGGAACAACCTCCAACACTACTGCACCTTGTCCGGCATCCTTACTGCTGACCGCCCTGTCCAACGAGGAATGGACATTGCCTTCCACATGCCGGTCGAGAGCCGGAATCGCCTTCCATGAGAAAAAGTGGCGTTTGGGTACCTGCCACTGAGGAACCGCACATTCCACAAACTCACGAAAGGGGGCAGAGTCTACCAACTGAAAAGGTAGCAGTTGAAGTGCTAGCAATTTTGCCAAGCTAGCATTCAACCACTGGGCATGTGGATGGCTGGGAGCAAACTTCTTTTGGCGGTGCAGCATCTGGGGCAGGGAAATTTGCCTGGTACAATCTGAAGTCAGTGTACCGAAAGCAGATTGCTCACAAGTATTTGCCTGTGACACACCTAATTCTACACCTTCATTCCTCTCAGTGCAGGTCTCAAGGTATAGTGGGGTTGGAGATCTCAGCTGATGAGGAGCAAGGAGAGGTCCTCTTTGTTCTTTGGTGTGGGTCTTTTAGATACGCTTGCAAATGAACTGCATGGCAGGTCAACATATGTCTGGTCAAGCATGTGGTGCCCAATCGGGAGATGTTTTGGCCACGCAAGATACGCTTGAGACATATGCTGCAAATAGCAGCGGTGCGATCTGATGCACTCGTCTCAAAAAAGGCCCACACCAAAGAACTTTTAGAATAATGCGAGACAGCAGCGCCCTGCACGTGTGGAGCTTTGGGGTGTGATGCAGTCAGTGTGCTGCCCTTAGGCTGGCCCCTGGAGGGCATACTGCCTCGTTGGTGATGTGCTTCCTCCTCCCCCTCCTCCTCTCTCCTATCAGGCACCCACGTTGAGTCAGTGACCTCATCATCCCCTCCCTCCTCATCACTGGAGCAAACCTGGCAGTATGCTGCAGCAGGGGGAGCATGACTGCCAGATTGCTGTCCTTCTTGGGCACCCCCTCTGTCCGTACTCAAGTTACTGCCTTCACCTAGCTCAGTATCATCATCAGAGCCTTCTAAACGCTGGGCATCCTCCTGGAGCATGTACCCAACACTGTGGTCAAACAGTTGGAGGGACTCCTCAGGAGAACATGGTGGGGCTAGGGAAGGAGTCACTGATGCCATTGAGCCGAGGGAAGAGGCTGCGTTGGCAGCTGCTTTGCCAGACAAAGTAACCTGAGCATGGGTGAGAGAGGATGAGGAGGATGAGGACGGCTTGGTCATCCACTCGACCAAGTCTTCCGCATGTTGCGGCTCAACACGGCCAGCTGCCAAAAAAAAGACCAAGCATGTTCCACGGCCACGTGCTGATGAGGATGCACCGTCTCCATGACCAGCACTGTTGCTTCTCCTTGCCCTCTTTTATTGGCTTGTGACTATCTGCCTCTCCTTGTTTACCTTCCAGACATACTAATGGCCTGCAGTGAGATGTAGCTGCACTAAGCTGGGATAAATACATATATATACTGATACTGCAGCTAGTAAAATCAACTGCCTGCCTGTAGTTCAAGAACGCCACCAATCTTCTACAGTTAGCTTTAGCTGAACACTGTGCAGAGGTCGCACTACACTAACTTGTAGCTTTAGCTAAACACTGTGCAGAGGATGCAATACACCAACGTTAAAATAATGTAGCTGCCTGCGGTAGTGATAGGATCAGGAAAACACCACCAACCTTCTACAGGTAGCTTTAGCTGAACACTGTTTTGAGGATGCACTAAACTAAGGTGTAAATAATGTAGCTGCCTGCTGTGGTGATAGGATCAGGAAAACACCACCAATCTTCTACAGGTAGCTTTAGCTGAACACTGTGCAGAGTTCACTCTACACTAATGTGTAAATAATTTAGCTGTCTGCGGTAGTGATAGGTTCAGGAAAACACCACCAACCTTCCACAGGTAGCTTTAGCTGAACATTGTGCAGAGGTCGCACTTAACTAACGTGTAAATAATGTAGCTGCCTGAAGTAGTGATAAGATCAGGAAAACACCACCAACCTTTTACAGGTAGCTTTAGCTGAACACTGTGCAGAGGTCGCACTTAACTAACATGTAAATAATGTAGCTGCCTGCGGTAGTGATAGGATCAGGAAAACACCACCAACCTTCTACAGGTAGCTTTAGCTGAACACTGTGCAGAGGTTGCACTACACTAACGTGTAAATAATGTAGCTGCCTGCGGTAGTGATAGGATCAGGAAAACACCACCAACCTTCTACAGGTAGCTTTAGCTGAACACTGTTTTGAGGATTCACTAAACTAAGGTGTAAATAATGTAGCTGCCTGCTGTGGTGATAGGATCAGGAAAACACCACCAACCTTCCACAGGTAGCTTTAGCTGAACACTGTGCAGAGGTCGCACTACACTAACTTGTAGCTTTAGCTGAACACTGTGCATTACACTAACTTGTAGCTTTAGCTGAAAACTGTTCAGAGGATGCACTACACTAACTTGTAGCTTTAGCTAAACACTGTGCAGAGGTCGCACTACACTAACTTGTAGCTTTAGCTGAACACTGTGAGGAAGTCGCACTTAACTAACGTGTAAATAATGTAGCTGCCTGCGGTAGTGATAAGATCAGGAAAACACCACCAACCTTCTACAGGTAGCTTTAGCTGACCACTGTGCAGAGGTCTCACTACACTAACGTGTAAATAATGTAGCTGCCTGCGGTAGTGATAAGATCAGGAAAACACCACCAACCTTCTACAGATAGCTTTAGCTGAACACCGTGCAGAAGTCGCACTTAACTAACGTGTAAATAATGTAGCTGCCTGCGGTAGTGATAAGATCAGGAAAACACCACCAACCTTCTACAGGTAGCTTTAGCTGACCACTGTGCAGAGGTCTCACTACACTAACGTGTAAATAATGTAGCTGCCTGCGGTAGTGATAAGATCAGGAAAACACCACCAACCTTCTACAGGTAGCTTTAGCTGAACACTGTGCAGAGGTCGCACTACACTAACTTGTAGCTTTAGCTGAACACTGTGCATTACACTAACTTGTAGCTTTAGCTGAAAACTGTTCAGAGGATGCACTACACTAACTTGTAGCTTTAGCTGAACACTGTGCAGAGGTCGCACTACACTAACTTGTAGCTTTAGCTGAACACTGTGAGGAAGTCGCACTACACTAACTTGTAGCTTTAGCTGAACACTGTGAGGAGGTTGCACTACATTAATGTGTAGCTTTAGCTGAACACTGTGCAGAGGTTGCACTACACTAACTTGTAGCTTTAGCTGAACACTGTGCACTAAACTAACTTGTAGCTTTAGCTGAACACTGTTCAGAGGACGCACTACACTAACTTGTAGCTTTAGCTGAACACTGTGCACAACACTTGTAGCTTTAGCTGAACACTGTTCAGAGGATGCACTACACTAACTTGTAGCTTTAGCTGAACACTGTTCACTACACTAACTTGTAGCTTTAGCTGAACACTGTACAGAGGTCACACTACACTAACTTGTAGTTTTAGCTGAACACTGTGCAGAGGTCGCACTACACTAACTTGTAGCTTTAGCTGAACACTGTGCACGACACTTACTTGTAGCTTTAGCTGAACACTGTTCAGAGGACGCACTACACTAACTTGTAGCTTTAGCTGAACACTGTGAGGAGGACGCACTACACTAACTTGTAGCTTTAGCTGAACACTGTGCAGAGGTCGGACTACACTAACTTGTAGCTTTAGCTGAACACTGTGAGGAGGACGCACTAAACTAACTTGTAGCTTTAGCTGAACACTGTGCAGAGGTCGCACTACACTAACTTGTAGCTTTAGCTGAACACTGTGAGGAAGTCACACTACACTAACTTGTAGCTTTAGCTGAACACTGTGAGGAGGTCGCACTACATTAACGTGTAGCTTTAGCTGAACACTGTGCAGAGGTATCACTACACTAACTTGTAGCTTTAGCTGAACACTGTGCACTACACTAACTTGTAGCTTTAGCTGAACACTGTTCAGAGGACGCACTACACTAACTTGTAGCTTTAGCTGAACACTGTGCACAACACTTGTAGCTTTAGCTGAACACTGTTCAGAGGATGCACTACACTAACTTGTAGCTTTAGCTGAACACTGTTCACTACACTAACTTGTAGCTTTAGCTGAACACTGTGCAGAGGTCACACTACACTAACTTGTAGTTTTAGCTGAACACTGTGAGGAGGACGCACTACACTAACTTGTAGCTTTAGCTGAACACTGTACAGAGGATGCACTACACTAACTTGTAGCTTTAGCTAAACTTTGTGCACTACACTAACTTGTAGCTTTAGCTGAACACTGTGCAGAGGTCACACTACACTAACTTGTAGCTTTAGCTGAACACTGTGCAGAGGTCGCACTACACTAACTTGTAGCTTTAGCTGAACACTGTGCAGAGGTCGGACTACACTAACTTGTAGCTTTAGCTGAACACTGTGAGGAGGACGCACTACACTAACTTGTAGCTTTAGCTGAACACTGTGCAGAGGATGCACTACACTAACTTGTAGCTTTAGCTGAACACTGTGCACTACACTAACTTGTAGCTTTAGCTGAACACTGTTCAGAGGACGCACTACACTAACTTGTAGCTTTAGCTGAACACTGTGCAGAGGTCACACTACACTAACTTGTAGCTTTAGCTGAACACTGTTCAGAGGACGCACTACACTAACTTGTAGCTTTAGCTGAGCACTGTGCAGAGGTCGCACTACACTAACTTGTAGCTTTAGCTGAACACTGTGCACTACACTAACTTGTAGCTTTAGCTGAACACTGTTTAGAGGACGCACTACACTAACTTGTAGCTTTAGCTGAACACTGTGAGGAGGACGCACTACACTAACTGTAAATAGTGTAGCTGCCTGACTGTGGTACTAATAGGATCAGAAGAACACCAGCAATTTTCTTCAGGGAGCTGTACTGTAAAAACATCTGCCTGCCTGTCAGTAGGAAGATAATAACAGGAACGGATCTAGCTAAACTGAATATTGTGTATATATATATATATATATATATATATATATATATATATATATATTCACAACACAACACAACACAACTGACTGTCCTGCCTAATCTATCTAACTTAAATCAAATGACACTGTCTCTCTGTCTCTGTCTCTCAACGCCAGAACACACTACACAGCGCCGCCATGCAGGCGGCCTTATATAATGTGGGGCGTGTACTAAACCCCCTGAGGCATAATTGGCCAAAGCCACCCTGGCTTTGGCCAATTACATCTCTCTCTACAGACAGCACTGTGATTGGCCAAGCATGCGGGTCATAGTGCATGCTTGGCCAATCATCAGCCAGCAATGCACTGCGATGCCGCAGTGAATTATTTGCCGTGATGCGCCACACCAATTTGGCGCGAATGGCCCATATCGCTCCCAATTCGGCAATCGATCAAACAGACGATGTTCGAGCCGAACATGGGAATCCCTATTTGGAACTCTGTTGAAACTGGGCATTTTCTACAAATTTCTAGAACATTGGAAACCGCACAGAATTTTAAAGATTGAATCCTCTTTTCCCTGCTGTAATGATTGAGTTGTTGGCAAGTAAGCCGAGATATAGGGCTAAGTGGTATTTAAGTCTTGGTCATGTCTTCTCTTTTTAGGATCTAGTGACCGTCACAAATCTTGGTAAATGAGTACTGATTATTCTTCCCCCTTGGGACTTGCAGTGCAAATAGTGCTGGACATGTTGTCCCACTCTCCATTCTTCTGAATAAGACTTTCTCAATATTCTCAGTGGCACTGAAGCAGTATTTCTTATGACTATCATGTCTGGAAGAAGGATTTCAGATATCTAAGCGTTAATCTGTAATCTACCTTATTGCTTCCAGTATCCAACAGAACAGCTCTAGTTTCTTCTCCAGCACCATAAAAAGGTCTGCAAATCTTTGCATGTGGGTCAGGACATCATCCTTCCAGCATGTACAAACTAAAATGTGTGAGTCACCACAAGCATTAGATGTGGACTCCATGTTGAAGAAATACATGGTAGTGGACTCCATGTTGAAGAAATACATGAAAGTGGCCCTTCTCCAGAAGCACAGACAATGTGCTCTTTAGGCCTGGCAGTTTTAGAAAAAGACTTTCCCTGTCCACTAGGACAATTGCATTGTCTTGGGTCAAGGTAGTCTGATGGGCTTATATGACGAAGTTGAATCCATCTAATGCAAAGTCCACTTTACCAGACGATTTGCATGCTAATGGGCAGGTTACAGAGGTCCAGAATTATTCTACAGGACACCAAACAGGTTCATGTAGTTCAAACCATTTCTAGCCTATTGCTAAGTTACTCAAGTAACATTAAAAACAGGGAAGTTTGACTTCAGTTCTAAATTAATCTAATGATATGTTGATTGAAACACTTCAGCATGGAACTCTTTGCTGGAGAGGGAGGAGCCTAAGGATGGCACTGACAGGGAGCCCGTAGTAGCATCTCTAGGAGTACCCAATTCTCTATAATGCAGCAGTAGTACTACCCGGTACCTACCCCCCTCCCAGCCATACACCTGATATCCCTACTACCTTACCCGGTGGTCTTTCTGGGATGCGGGAGACAGAGGCAGACTGGCAGCATGTGGGCTGCAGTGGAGAGGAGAGGGAAGGCTTGTCCCCGAGTGATGAGAGATTCGGCCATGCTCGAATAACCGGAAGTGGAGGAGCTGTGGGAATGCTCGAAGACACTCAGCAAGGCAGGGAGCCACTCGGTTGAACTCGGCAGTAATCGGTGAGGCCCGTAGAGCAAGAGGGAGATGCAGACGCTTACAGTGTGGAGCCCGGTCAGTACATCAAGAACCCCTTAGGGAGTATAGAGCTTCAGGCATACGCGAGAGATTAAAGCAGAGTGATATACAGGGGACTCTGAGCAACCCCTCCTCTAACTGAATTAACAAGGAGAAACACAAAAACAAGCCTCTTTTGCATTATAGAGAAATACAGGACTACCTCCCTGTCCCTTTTTCATACATAGGTAGAATTTGAACAGATTAAAGATTCGAGAGAAGGTGTGGTAAGTATTCATTGTACCATTTCATGTTACCTGTTATACATAAAGACTGCATATGATTAAACATCTAGAGTACTCAATACATTGATGAAAGTATCTACTGAGACTGAAGTAAAGTACAGTCGGCTCATAGAGAAGCAACAAGGGTCCCGTGGGAAGCAGACAGACATGAAAGATAAAAAAAAGCCAAAATAGATTGTCGCCAGACATGAGCATACACAGCCAATCGAGAATCGAACAAGATCTGGAAATAGATAATAAAGACATAAAGAAGAACAGCCAAAAACTCAATTACCAGCAGAGATGGCGGCCATGTTTGCTGCATTGGAAAACTCTCTGAAAACAGAAATGGCAATAATACACAAGGTCCTAGAACATGTACTTACAAGAATGGAAGACCTGTAAAAGAGATTGGATAGCCATACACAAATTATAACATAAATAAAAGGAGAAATGAAAGGACGAAAAAGTGAACAAAGGAAACTTGCATATATAATGGAAGACCAGGAGAAAAGACACAGGAGGAAGAACTTGAGAAAATGTGTTCTACAAGGGCCCACACAAGGAGAAGACCTGGTAGAAAAAATGTGGAAAATATTTAATCCAATATTGGGCAGAGAGAAAGTAAATCCAATAAAAATAGAAAGAGTACATAGGATAAGAAAACCTAAATGTATACCAATTGAAGTGCCAAGAGACATAATTGTAAGATTCCATAATTTAAAAAAAAATCAAATATAGGGGGAAATGAGGGGCAAGACACCAATAAAATATGAAGAGAAAAACCTCCAGATTTTTGCAGATTTGTCACATGAGAAGCTAAGAAGAATATTACTAAAACCTTTACTGAAATTGATGCAAAATCATGAGATACAGTGTAATTGGGGCTTCCCAGCCTGCCTGGTAGGACAGAAAGATGGATGTACGCAAAGCTTAAGTTCCCGGAAAAGACACAAGACTTCTGCAATAGACTGGAAATTCCTATTCCAGAAATCCCTGGACAGACAGTTGCGAGGAAAGAAATACAGGTGGTCCCCCAGTTATAAACATCCGACTTACAAACGACTCCTACTTACAGAGGGAGGCAACAGGAAGTGAGAGAAAATCTACCCCTAGGAAGGGAAATTTACTCCTGTAAGAGTTATTATGGTAAAAAGGTACCTCCTACTGATTTTTTTTTACTAAGGCTTGTTTCCAGAACAACCCAAAATGTTCAAAATCCAATTGTCATTGGGACAGAAAAGTGAGGTAAAATCTTTTGAACAGGGGCGCAGACCGCAAAACAAAAGTTACAGGGGTGTTAACCCTTCCTTATGCCATCCAAAAAGCTTAATATTTTTGGGGGCTGGAGCTACACTTAAAAAATGTCCCTGTTTCAACTTACAAACAGATTCAACTTAAGAACAAACCTACAGACCCTGTGTTGTTTGTAACCCAGGGACCGCCTGTAACAATACAAGATGAAGATCAATGGCAACTGGTCCCTAGGAAAAATAACACAAATAGAACATAGAATATAATAAATAGATCAGTATGGATTAGTGTGGATCAGGTGGAGGTGCTAGGGGGAGATGGGGCTGGGGAGATCAGGATACAATAAAATAAATAGGAAGTAGAGGATGGGGAACCTGAATAACCAGCGGGCTCCAGATCTGCACCCCTAAAAGTTATCAAAGGGGTGTGGGACTGGTGAAACCATCTGACAGAGCACCACCTCAGAAGCAGGAGCGGAAAAGCTGAAGGGGCCCAAATTAAATGAAAATACATGGATCTGCTCTATGACCAGAAGAAGGTCAAAATAGCATCTATGAGGAATCAGGGGTGAAGGGGGGAGGGAAGGGGGGGAGGGGATATGTCAGAGATTTCCAACCTGCTTTGTTTCCCCTGATCTCCTGGAGTTTTGGTCCCCCACTCTCCTCCCTAATAAAGGCCCTCAGATCTCCGATCCTGGTGTCAGGCATAGGTATGGGGGGGGGGAGATGGATTTAAGATGGCATCATTAACTTAATTAACCTTTGACATTAGAGGGTTAAATACTCCAGAAAAAAAGACACAAGATGCTAAAAGAAATCAGAAGATACTCTGCAAATATTATCTTTTTACAAGAGACACATATAACACAAAATACAAATGTACAATTATATTCAAAACTCTATCCAGCATGGTACTATGGAGACTCTCTTACAAGAAGAGTGAAAGGAGTAGCAATAGGCATGGCAAAAGATGTAAGATTTATATTGGAAGATAGAAAAGTAGACACAGAAGGGCGGTACTTAAGGGGATGGAGTGCACACTGGCTAATGTCTACTGCCTTAACAAAAGCCCAGAGTCATATTTGAAAGAGATCTTGAATAAATTAATGGACTTCAAAAAAGGTAGTCTAGTTTTGGCAGGAGACTTTAACCTTTGTTTGAATCCTCAAATAGACAGTACGTCGAATGCACGGGGGACTGGAAATCACCAACTAAGAATGATACAGAAAAAATTACATTAATGTCAGTTGGTGGATGTATGCAGGGCCCAAAACCCACAGACAAGAGACTATTCATTCCATTCCTCAGTGCATAATACATACTCAAGGTTGGATTATATTTTGGTGGTGCATAGACTTTTGGAGGCTGTAGTTAACTCATCCATTGAAAAAACAACACTCTGAGATCATGCCCCTATAGCTGTGGAGTTGGGACCCACGGGAACCCAGAATAGGACAAATGGAGACTGAATGAAGATCTGATACAAGACATAGAAGTGGAAATAAAACTAAGAAAAGAAATAGAATAATATTTTCTGTCAAATGTGTCCCCGGGGGTCTCAAAGGCTACAATTTGGGAAGCGCATAAGGCATATATTAGGGTTATACTGATCTCTATAGGAGCCAGGAAAAAGAAAGAAAGATCAAAAGACATGGAAAGGACAATAAAAGAAATACATGAATTAAAACAGATGCATAAAAAAGAATCTAGACGCTGAAATGCATAAAAAATGTATAATTAAAAGAGATAATTTAAAAGACTTGTTGAAACAGGAAACAAGAAAAGTTTTTAATATAGCGGCGAAAGACAGATATAAACGGGGAAATAAACCAGGAAAATATCTTGCAAAGACTATAAAATATAAAAAAAATCATTAAACTATATAGAAAAGATGAAAATTGTAAAGGAGAAATGGTATGTGAAACATCAGAAATTGCAAAAGTTTTTCAAAGTTAATACAGTGCCCTCTATTCTGTAAAGGAGAAGGAGACACAAGAAGCAGAAATAAAAAGGATACAAAAAATACAGGAATACTTAAAGGAATCAAAGCTACTGAAAGTTTCAAGAGAAAAACTTCAGGCCTTGGAAGATCCAATAACAGAAGAGGAGATCAGAATAGCAATAAATAGTACAATAGTAGGGAAGAGCCCGGGACCTGACTGATTTACAATAGCATACTATAAAATTGTTAGGGAACCACTTATCCCAAAATTATGCAAATAAAATTGACTGCATCCATTGGGAAAATATACCAAGCTAACTATATTCCATTGCTCAATGAAATTAAAATGGAAATCAAGAAACTATCAACACACCCTCTGTCGTGGATGGTAAAGATAAATATGTTAAAAATGGTAATACTCCTGAAAATAGTATATAAATTTCAAATGATATCGATAACACTTCCCCAGGTCTTTTTTAGAACAACGAAAACAATGTTTTTCAGATTTATCTGGTAGGGTAAGAGTACAGTACGTGATATTAAGTAGTGATAAAAAGATATTATAACACAGTAAGTTTCGCATGGATGATAGAATGGACAAAAACAAAAAATGCAAAAATATGGGTGGATATGGAAAACACCTTGAGTAAAACACAGTTAGATAAAAATATATGGATTCCACGAAAGTACAGAACCCTAGATGAAGGTACACATGATTTGACAAGAAATGTATTTAAAGTATGGGATATAATTTATGGGCAAGAAAAATGGGAATATAATTCACCACAAATGTTTGTTCTTACCGGGTAAAGGGACACTCTTTGGAAGCTGGATAGGAAATGCACAATTAAAAGATGTAGTAGATAAGGGTAAAATAAAAATGTACCGGGAATTAAAACATAAAAGTGATCTATTAACCACCTCAATACAATGCGCTTACACCCCCTTCCTGCCCAGACCAATTTTCAGCTTTCAGAGCTCTCACACTTTGAATGACAATTACTCAGTCATGCAACACTGTACCCATATGAAATTTACGTCCTTTTTTCACACAAATAGAACTTTCTTTTGGTGGTATTTAATCACTAGTGGGTTTTTTATTTTTTGTGATATAAATAAAAAAGTCCATACATTTTGTGAAAAAATGCCTTTTTCTTTGTTTCTGTCATACAATTTTGCAAATTAGCAATTTTTCTTCATAAATTTTGACCAAAATTTATACTGCTACATATCTATTATTTGGTCTTTGTGAAAGTTATAGAGTCTACAAACTATGGTGCCAATCACTGAAAATTGATCACATCTGATCACACCTGATGTACTGAAGGCCTATCTAATTTTTTGAGACACTAACAAGTCAGGAAAGTACAAATACCCCCCAAATTACCCCTTTTTAGAAAGTAGACATTCCAAGGTATTAAGTAAGTAGCATGGTGAGTTTTTTAAGTTGTAATTTTTTCCCACAATTCTTTGCAAAATTAAGATTTTTTTTTTTTTTTTTTACAAAATTGTCATATTAACAGGTTATTTCTCTCACAGAGCATATGCATACAACAAATTACACCCCTAAAAACATTCAGCTACTCTTCCCGAGTATGGCGATACCACATGTGTGAGACTTTTACACAGCCTGGCCACATACAAAGGCCCCACATGGAAGTAGCATCTTCAGGCGTTCTACAAGCATAAATGACACATCTCAACCACCTATTACACTTTTGAAGGCCCTGGAGCACCAGGACAATAAAATTGCCTCCAAAATGACCCCATTTTGGAAAGCAAATACCCCCCACATATAATCTATGAGGCATAATGAGTCTTTTGAATGGTTCATTTTTTTCCAGAAGTTTTTGGAAAATGTGGAAAAAAATGAAAAAGCATTTTTTTTACACAACATTGAACATTTAAATAATGTAATTAAATTCAGCGCTGACTAATATAACAAAATAAATGCAAGCAGGCACTAAGGTCAACTCAAAAAATACCTCAAAAGCATATATATAAATAGAAAGTGCTGCGCAAATAAAAATCCATAAACAACTAATAAAATTAGAGTGTGGTAGCTAAATAGAGGAGCAGGAACCACCGGTGACAATAAGTATCTGGATGGTGACTTTTATCCCTCCACCGCTCTTAGATGGCCCCTCACCTCAGATATTCGACCTGAAACAGGTCACACCGCTTATAGGATTGAATGGATCAATCTGTATGATACTCCTTCACCTCCTTCAGCTCACAATGCTCAATGTAAGGCAGATGATGAATATAAAATAGAAAACAACAAACCATAGTGTTCTCCGTATATAATTTTTTAAAATTGATGAAGACTAAAAAGACATCAGTATCACTCACATGAAACCGGCATTCCGATCCGAGTGCCGGCCAGCGGGCTTGCGATCGTGTCTGTCGGATGACCGCGGGTGACGTCACACGCTCCTAACCCCCGTACGCATTACGTCCTATGGGCGGGACTTCATCGGCGTGGGGCGGGATGCGCAGTGACGGCCCGCATTGTTATTATTCTACTCCATGGTGACGGCGGCACCAATCGAAAGGGCAGGAGCAGTAATCTGGAGGTCAAACGCCTCCCTGTCATTACTTAGTAGCTATTAGTTCCTATTACCCTTTACTCCTAACGGAAATTACACAGATCAAAACCGCCAGCAATAGACAAACATAAACTATATAATATATAGAGATGATTAATTGCAATATCCAAATGGCATATATCCTCATGCATAGCAAACATTCTAGGTCTATATATCAAAGTGTTTTAAAACATAATAATTGAATACGCATAGATTACTGCTGCAAAATCGCATGCCAAAAAGGTCGCATAATAAAACGCATATTGTATAAAGATGATTGCTTATAATACCCGAATGGCATGTATCACCATGCACAGCAAACATTCTAAATCTCTAAATCAGAGTATTTTAGACATAAAAAATGATATTAATTAAATACGCATAAACTGATGCTGCAAAATCGCATATAAAAAAGTCGCATACTAAAACTCCATACACAATGTGCAGTATTAAAAAATAAAATTATAATAACATCATCTATTTGAGATAAAACAATTTAAATCAAAATCAACGTTCATTCCAAAGGGGGAGAGAACTTTGGTCTCATAGATCCAGAACGATTCCCTACGGCTGAGCTGTCTGATGTAATGACCACCCCTCCAGTGTCGCGGCACCTTTTCTATCCCCCAAAATTTAAGGCATTTGGGGTCTTTTTGATGAAAAAGGCGAAAATGCCTAGACACACTGTGGGTCTTTACCCCCCGCTTGATGTTACTAATATGTTCTCCAATTCTTACATGGATACATATATAAACCGAGGGTTATCGGGAAGAACTGGGCCAAGGGTCCTATCTCCTTTGAGTATAGGCCAATGTCTAGCTATAATATGTTCCAGTTTTTTGTACTGGATATTATAATTATAATTTTGTTGGGAAAAGCTTTGATCTTCTCCGGTTTCTGCTTGCTCGCAAACAGAAGAAAAAGCAACACCTGGAGAATCAGATCAAAGAGATTACTGACCGTATTGAGAGTCATAAAGATTCCAGTGATTTTATTCAATTATCTGGTGAATTAAAATCTAAACTCATTAAATGGGATAGGGAAATTAGAGACAAAAAGAGGAAGAAATATTTGCGAGATATTAGGGATTTTGAGGGAAAACAGATTTTTAAGTGGCAGACACAAGACATAATTCCAGCCAATAATCCCTTGGGCGCAGCAGCCATGATCCCGCCACCAGAAACTAATCTACCTCCTCAGGGTTATTTTAATTATGAAATACCCCCTTCTCAGTTTCCCCAAAGTGTACCTAATTTGATAAACACACCAAGAGGGAGGGGACAGGGTCCCCCTAGAATGAACAAACGTGGTCGAGGTAAAAAGAACCACCACCCCCATCCAAGGCCTTATATGAATGGGTATGACCATCAATCCCTACAAACTGAGAACCATTCATGGCAAACAGTACCCACTAAACGAAAAGGTAAATCTCAAGGGAGAAGGAATTCAATAAGAGAGACACCTGTCTATACCTCCAATTATTATGCCCCCTTGCAAAACTCTCAAGGTGAATTACAATACAATCAAAATCATTTTTTAGGGCAGGAGAGGACCCCCTGGAGGGGACCTCCAAGGACCCCCCTAGGGGTGAGAGAACCGGCCGAACAAGGGAATTCCCAGAACCAGAGGAGAGGTCCACAAGACCCAAGGAGAGATCAAGGCAGTTTAAAAAGAAAACACAGAGAGGGTCCAGGGGGGGAAGACGATTCCAAAAGGTCAAGACCCCATTAGGCACTGGCATCTTTAACCTTAGTGGTATTCCTCTCACTGCCGAAGAAATATTGGTTTTAGACAGGGGCCTGAAGTTTGCTCCGGTCCGTAACCTGAACAAATTTCAAGCTTACATCAGCATTCAGAAATATGTTCGTAATCTGAATATGAAAAAATATTTTCTCTCCAATGTGGTGCCACATACCACCCCTTCCGTAACTACTAGCACTAGACATTCCAACCTTCGGAATCGCTCTGTGTTCAATCCTATTTGTAATGACAACAAACACTTAGAGGTATTCAGGAATATGGTGTGTCATGATCTTGATTTACTCAAGGTCAAAAGGGCTAGAGATTCACAGGCTATCAAGAGAGGTATTACTTCCCTTGAACAAAGGAAAGACATAGTTATCCGGCCAGCGGATAAGGGTGGTGGGTTGGTTGTGCTTAGCAAAACATATTACCAAGCAGAAATGGAGAAACTGTTGAATGACAGGAATACATATGAGCCTCTGAGGAGTGACCCTATGTTGCCCTTCAAGAACAATTTACATTGTCTTATAGAAAGAGGTAAAAACCAGGGGATTCTAAATTCTAAAGAAGCTTCTTACCTGGACCCCTTCTATTGTAGAACTCCAATCATTTATATTTTACCCAAACTGCACAAGAATGCAGAACAACCACCTGGTCGTCCGATTGTAAACGGAATTGATTCCGTGACTTCCAGATTGGGTCAATATCTTGACTTCTTCCTCCAGCCACTTGTTGTTAAAACCAAATCATTTTTACGGGACACCAAGCAAATTCTTCAAATCTTATCTACCCTTCCTTGCACCCCGTCTAGCATTCTTATTACTGCTGACGTGGGTTCTCTTTATACTATCATTGATCACAAACAGGCCCTAGATTCAGTTAGATGGGCTTTAGGGACCTCCAATCTTTCGAGTGATCACATTTCGTTTTTATTGGAAAGTTTGGAGTTTTGTTTGTTAAACAATTATTTCTGGTTTAATGGGGACTTCTACTTGCAGACAAGGGGAGTCGCCATGGGGGCAAGGTTCGCTCCCAGTGTGGCCAATTTGTTCATGGCCCACTGGGAGGAGGAAACTATATTTCATGACCCCCCCCCGCAATTGTCGTGTTACAGACGATATATAGACAACCTAATTATGGTCTGGGAGGGGGACATGCCCAGTCTTCAGATCTTTATGGATGGGCTGAATGCCAATAATAAAAACATCAAGCTAACTTGGACGATTAGTCACCAACAGACTAACTTGGACGATTAGTCACCAACAGATTATATTCCTTGACCTTGAAATATTCAAAGGAGAAGGGGTTTTCCACACCAGGAATCACTTTAAAACAACTGATAGGAATGCATATATCCCTCTCACCAGTTGCCACCAAAAATCCTGGCTTTGTAACATACCAAGAGGCCAATTTATCCGCCTACGCCGTAACTGTACTTCAGATGATGATTTTCTTGCACAGTCGCAGGTGCTCGCGGATAGGTTCAAGGAGAAAGGGTACTCCCAAGTAGGGATGAGCTTCGAGTTCGAGTCGAACTCATGTTCTACTCGAACATTGGCTGTTCGCAAGTTCGCCGAACAGCGAACAATTTGGGGTGTTCGCGGCAAATTCGAATGCCGCGGAACACCCTTTAAAAGTCTATGGGAGAAATCAAAAGTGCTAATTTTAAAGGCTTATATGCAAGTTATTGTCATAAAAAGTGTTTGGGGACCCGGGTCCTGCCCCAGGGGACATGGATCAATGCAAAAAAAAGTTTTAAAAACGGACGTTTTTTCAGGAGCAGTGATTTTATTAATGCTTAAAGTCAAACAATAAAAGTGTAATATCCCTTTAAATTTCGTACCTGGGGGGTGTCTATAGTATGCCTGTAAAGGGGCGCATGTTTCCCGTGTTTAGAACAGTCTGACAGCAAAATGACATTTGGAAGGAAAAAACTCATTTAAAACTAGCCGCGGCTATTGCATTGCCGACAATACACATAGAAGTTCATTGATAAAAACGGCATGGGAATTCCCCACAGGGGAACCCCGAACCAAAATAAAAAAAAAAAAATGATGTGGGGGTCCCCCTAAATTCCATACAAGGCCCTTCAGGTCTGGTATGGATATTAAGGGGAACCCCAGCCAAAATTGAAAAAAAAAATTGACGTGGGGTTCCCCCTAAATTCCATACCAGACCCTTCAGGTCTGGTATGGATTTTAAGGGGAACCCCGCGCCAAAAAAAAAAAAAAAAAACGGCGTGGGGTCCCCCTAAAAATCCATACCAGACCCTTATCCGAGCACGCAACCTGGCAGGCCGCAGGAAAAGAGGGGGGGACGAGAGTGCGGCCCCCCCCCCCTCCTGAACCGTACCAGGCCACATGCCCTCAACATTGGGAGGGTGCTTTGGGGTAGCCCCCCAAAACACCTTGTCCCCATGTTGATGAGGACAAGGGCCTCATCCTCACAACCCTGGCCGGTGGTTGTGAGGGTCTGCGGGCGGGGGGCTTATCGGAATCTGGAAGCCCCCTTTAACAAGGGGACCCCCAGATCCCGGCCCCCCCCCCTGTGTGAAATGGTAAGGGGGTACTTACCCCTACCATTTCACTAAAAAACTGTCAAAAATGTTAAAAATGACAAGAGACAGTTTTTGACAATTCCTTTATTTAAATGCTTCTTCTTTCTTCTTTCTTCCTTCATCTTCTTCTGGTTCTTCTGGCTCTTCTGGTTCTTCCTCCGGCGTTCTCGTCCAGCATCTTCTCCGCGGCGTCTTCTATCTTCTTCTCCTCGGGCCGCTCCGCACCCATGGCATGAGGGGGGAGGCTCCCGCTCTTCTCTTCATCTTCTTCTCTTCTTCATCTTCTTCTTCATCTTCTTCTTCTTCTTCTTCCTTCTTCTCTTCTTCCTGTCTTCTCCGGGCCGCTCCGCAGCCATGCTGGCATGGTGGGAGGCTCCCGCTGTGTGACGGCGTCTCTTCGTCTGATGGTTCTTAAATAACGGGGGGCGGGGCCATCCGGTGACCCCGCCCCCCTCTGACGCACGGTGACTTGAGGGACTTCCCTGTGACGTCACGGGGAATGCCACAGGGAAGTCCCGTCATGTCACCGTGCGTCAGAGGGGGGCGGGGTCACCGGGTGGCCCCGCCCCCCATTATTTAAGAACCGTCAGACGAAGAGACGCCGTCACACAGCGGGAGCCTCCCTCCATGCCACAGCATGGCTGCGGAGCGGCCCGCAGAAGACAGGAAGAAGAGAAGAAGAGAAGAAGGAAGATGAAGAAGAAGATGAAGAAGAGAAGAAGATGAAGAGAAGAGCGGGAGCCTCCCCTCATGCCATGGGTGCGGAGCGGCCCGAGGAGAAGAAGATAGAAGACGCCGCGGAGAAGATGCTGGACGAGAACGCCGGAGGAAGAACCAGAAGAGCCAGAAGAACCAGAAGAAGATGAAGGAAGAAAGAAGAAAGAAGAAGCATTTAAATAAAGGAATTGTCAAAAACTGTCTCTTGTCATTTTTAACATTTTTGACAGTTTTTTAGTGAAATGGTAGGGGTAAGTACCCCCTTACCATTTCACACAGGGGGGGGGCCGGGATCTGGGGGTCCCCTTGTTAAAGGGGGCTTCCAGATTCCGATAAGCCCCCCGCCCGCAGACCCTCACAACCACCGGCCAGGGTTGTGAGGATGAGGCCCTTGTCCTCATCAACATGGGGACAAGGTGTTTTGGGGGGCTACCCCAAAGCACCCTCCCAATGTTGAGGGCATGTGGCCTGGTACGGTTCAGGAGGGGGGGGGCCGCACTCTCGTCCCTCCCTCTTTTCCTGCAGCCTGCCAGGTTGCGTGCTCGGATAAGGGTCTGGTATGGATTTTTAGGGGGACCCCACGCCGTTTTTTTTTTTTTTTTTTGGCGCGGGGTTCCCCTTAAAATCCATACCAGACCTGAAGGGTCTGGTATGGAATTTAGGGGGAACCCCACGTCAATTTTTTTTTTCAATTTTGGCTGGGGTTCCCCTTAATATCCATACCAGACCTGAAGGGCCTTGTATGGAATTTAGGGGGACCCCCACATCATTTTTTTTTTTTTATTTTGGTTCGGGGTTCCCCTGTGGGGAATTCCCATGCCGTTTTTATCAATGAACTTCTATGTGTATTGTCGGCAATGCAATAGCCGCGGCTAGTTTTAAATGAGTTTTTTCCTTCCAAATGTCATTTTGCTGTCAGACTGTTCTAAACACAGGAAACATGCGCCCCTTTACAGGCATACTATAGACACCCCCCAGGTACGAAATTTAAAGGGATATTACACTTTTATTGTTTGACTTTAAGCATTAATAAAATCACTGCTCCTGAAAAAACGTCCGTTTTTAAAACTTTTTTTTGCATTGATCCATGTCCCCTGGGGCAGGACCCGGGTCCCCAAACACTTTTTATGACAATAACTTGCATATTAGCCTTTAAAATTAGCACTTTTGATTATTCATGTTCGTGTCCCATAGACTTTAACGGCGTTCGCGTGTTCGAACGAATTTTTTTCCTGTTCGCATGTTCTGGTGCGAACCGAACAGGGGGGTGTTCGGCTCATCCCTACTCCCAAGCTTCAGTAGATGCAGAAATAGCCAATGTACTGGCAATTGATAGAAATACCGTAGTCGCAGACAAGGTTAAACCCTTGGAGGGTAGTGCCAATCCATCTGACTATCGTATTATACTTGATTATAATATCCAGTACAAAAAACTGGAACATATTATAGCTAGACAATGGCCTATACTCAAAGGAGATAGGACCCTTGGCCCAGTTCTTCCCGATCACCCTCGGTTTATGTACCGTAGGGCTCCATCCTTACGGGATCGGGTGGCACCAGGGGTCATTGATCCGCCCAAGACTGTGACTAGCGGCCTATTTGGGTTCCTTTCCGGCTTTTATGCATGTGGGAAATGTGCCACATGTAGGAAGGCCTGCTGAAATATTAAGAGACGTAAGGAGTTTGTTTCATATGCAACACAAAAGAGTTATAAAATTGAAGGTTTAATTGCGTGCTCGACAGTGGGGGTGGTCTACATGCTGGAGTGCGATTGTGGCCTTCAGTATGTGGGCCGGACCTCAAGAGCACTCCATGTAAGAATTGGAGAACATATTAGTAACATCAAGCGGGGGGTAAAGACCCACAGTGTGTCTAGGCATTTTCGCCTTTTTCATCAAAAAGACCCCAAATGCCTTAAATTTTGGGGGATAGAAAAGGTGCCGCGACACTGGAGGGGTGGTCATTACATCAGACAGCTCAGCCGTAGGGAATCGTTCTGGATCTATGAGACCAAAGTTCTCTCCCCCTTTGGAATGAACGTTGATTTTGATTTAAATTGTTTTATCTCAAATAGATGATGTTATTATAATTTTATTTTTTAATACTGTACATGTGATCGTGTCTGACTGATGCCCGTGGGCTGATGTCTTTCTTTTTTGATATTATTCATACACATTGTGTATGGAGTTTTAGTATGCGACTTTTTTATATGCGATTTTGCAGCATCAGTTTATGCGTATTTAATTAATATCATTTTTTATGTCTAAAATACTCTGATTTAGAGATTTAGAATGTTTGCTGTGCATGGTGATACATGCCATTCGGGTATTATAAGCAATCATCTTTATACAATATGCGTTTTATTATGCGACCTTTTTGGCATGCGATTTTGCAGCAGTAATCTATGCGTATTCAATTATTATGTTTTAAAACACTTTGATATATAGACCTAGAATGTTTGCTATGCATGAGGATATATGCCATTTGGATATTGCAATTAATCATCTCTATATATTATATAGTTTATGTTTGTCTATTGCTGGCGGTTTTGATCTGTGTAATTTCCGTTAGGAGTAAAGGGTAATAGGAACTAATAGCTACTAAGTAATGACAGGGAGGCGTTTGACCTCCAGATTACTGCTCCTGCCCTTTCGATTGGTGCCGCCGTCACCATGGAGTAGAATAATAACAATGCGGGCCGTCACTGCGCATCCCGCCCCACGCCGATGAAGTCCCGCCCATAGGACGTAACGCGTACGGGGGTTAGGAGCGTGTGACGTCACCCGCGGTCATCCGACAGACACGATCGCAAGCCCGCTGGCCGGCACTCAGATCGGAATGCCGGTTTCATGTGAGTGATACTGATGTCTTTTTAGTCTTCATCAATTTTAATAAATTATATACGGAGAACACTATGGTTTGTTGTTTTCTATTTTATATTCATCATCTGCCTTACATTGAGCATTGTGAGCTGAAGGAGGTGAAGGAGTATCATACAGATTGATCCATTCAATCCTATAAGCGGTGTGACCTGTTTCAGGTCGAATATCTGAGGTGAGGGGCCATCTAAGAGCGGTGGAGGGATAAAAGTCACCATCCAGATACTTATTGTCACCGGTGGTTCCTGCTCCTCTATTTAGCTACCACACTCTAATTTTATTAGTTGTTTATGGATTTTTATTTGCGCAGCACTTTCTATTTATATATAAACATTGAACATTTATCAGATATTTCCAACACATAGCATGTACATAGCAAAGATGACACCCCAAAATACATTCTGCTTCTCCTCCAGAGTATGGTGATACCACATGTGTGAGCCTTTTACACAGCCTGGTCACATACAGAGGCCCAACATCCAAGTAGCACCATCAGGCATTCTAGGAGCATAAATGACATATATAATTTCCTGGCAACCTATCATTTTTGAAGTCCCTTCATATTTCTAACACATAGCATGCACATACCAAGAATTACAATCCAAAATAAATTCTATTGCGGAAAGGGTAAAAAAAAGCATTACCTGTGCTTTTAGTAATATCCACAGAGGAGAGCACTGGTCCAGGCAGCAGGCATGGATGTGCTTAGCGACAGCAATAGTAATTATCCAGGCAGCAGGCAGGAATATTGTCTAAAAACGTGGAGTCCCCCTAGCGGGGTTTTAAAGCAGCCGATAGTGTGGTTTACAAAATACAAAAGAATAAGTAATAAATAATTTTATTGATACAAAAAAGTATATTAATACTGACATCAAAAGTCAGGACATGAACTGGAGTACAAAAACAATAAATTAAAAAACAGTACCAATAGCAAAAGGCAGTGTGCAGTAGGTTACATCATTAGCGACAGTAATACAATAACACAGAGATCTTGTGTGTAGGATTCTGACGTGTTTCGACCCCAATGGGTCTTCTTCAGAGACTAAATGTATAAAAACTGTAAGGATGTAAACATGTGTTAAATTGCTTCAAAAACAAAAAAAAGAAAAGAAAAAAATATATGAACAAGTCCATATATTACATCTTTACCAGTCACAATGTATTCAGTAGTTATGGGTGGCCATGGTATGGAGAAGTTTATATTGAATATGGTCTATAGTCAGAGCAAGGATATTGTCAGCACAGAACAGTCCATAGAAATTGTCCAGGCAGAGATAGCCAGCACAGCCATAATATTGGTCCTGGTTAGGGATGAGCTTCGTGTTCGAGTCGAACCCATGTTCGACTCGAACATCGGCTGTTCGACCGTCCGTCGAATTGCGAACGATATGGGCCGTTCGCGCCAAATTCGTGTGGCGCGTCACGGCCCATAATTCACTGCGGCATCGCAGTGCATTGCTGGCTGATGATTGGCCAAGCATGCACTATGACCCGCATGCTTGGCCAATCACAGCGCCGTCAGTAGAGAGAGCTGTAATTGGCCAAAGCCAGGGTGGCTTTGGCCAATTATGGCTCAGGGGATTTAGTACACACCCCACACTATATAAGGCCGCCTGCACGGCGGCCCTGTGTAGTGTGTGTTCCGGTGTGCTGAGCGATAGAGAGAGAGAGAGACAGTGTCATTTGATTTGAGTTAGATAGATTAGGCAGAACAGTCAGTCAGTTAGCTGCACTTACAGTGTATTGTGTATATATATGCATCCCAGGTGTTGCATATATATATATACACTGTATTCAGTTTAGCTAGATCCGTTCCTGTTATCTTCTATCTAGACTATTTACATTCAGTGCAGTGTGTCCTGCTCACAGTGTTCAGCTAGATCCGTTCCTGCTATTTACATTCAGTACAGTGCTTCCTGCTCACAGTGTTCAGCTAGATCCGTTCCTGCTATTTACATTCAGTGCAGTGCGTGCTGCTCACAGTGTTCAGCTAGATCCGTTCCTGCTATTTACATTCAGTGCAGTGCGTCCTGCTCACAGTGTTCAGCTAGATCCGTTCCTGCTATTTACATTCAGTGCAGTGCGTCCTGCTCACAGTGTTCAGCTAGATCCGTTCCTGGTATTTACATTTAGTGCAGTGCGTCCTGCTCACAGTGTTCAGCTAGATCCGTTCCTGCTATTTACATTCAGTGCAGTGCGTCCTGCTCACAGTGTTCAGCTAGATCCGTTCCTGCTATTTACATTCAGTGCAGTGCGTGCTGCTCACAGTGTTCAGCTAGATCCGTTCCTGCTATTTACATTCAGTGCAGTGCGTCCTGCTCACAGTGTTCAGCTAGATCCGTTGCTGCTATTTACATTCAGTGCAGTGCGTCCTGCTCACAGTGTTCAGCTAGATCCGTTCCTGCTATATACATTTAGTGCAGTACGTCCTGCTCACAGTGTTCAGCTAGATCCGTTCCTGTTATCTTCCTACTGACAGGCAGGCTTGTCTGGTTACAGTATATAAAGCTACCTGAAGAAAATTACAGGTGTTCTTTTTGATCCTATTAGTACCACGGTCAGGCAGCTAGACTATTTACATTTAGTACAGTGTGTCCTGCTCACAGTGTTCAGCTAGATCCGTTCCTGTTATTTACATTCAGTGCAGTGCGTCCTGCTCACAGTGTTCAGCTAGATCCGTTCCTGCTATTTACATTCAGTGCAGTGCGTCCTGCTCACAGTTTTCAGCTAGATCCGTTCCTGCTATTTACATTCAGTGCAGTGCGTCCTGCTCACAGTGTTCAGCTAGATCCGTTCCTGCTATTTACATTCAGTGCAGTGCGTGCTGCTCACAGTGTTCAGCTAGATCCGTTCCTGCTATTTACATTCAGTGCAGTGCGTCCTGCTCACAGTGTTCAGCTAGATCCGTTGCTGCTATTTACATTCAGTGCAGTGCGTCCTGCTCACAGTGTTCAGCTAGATCCGTTCCTGCTATATACATTTAGTGCAGTACGTCCTGCTCACAGTGTTCAGCTAGATCCGTTCCTGTTATCTTCCTACTGACAGGCAGGCTTGTCTGGTTACAGTATATAAAGCTACCTGAAGAAAATTACAGGTGTTCTTTTTGATCCTATTAGTACCACGGTCAGGCAGCTAGACTATTTACATTTAGTACAGTGTGTCCTGCTCACAGTGTTCAGCTAGATCCGTTCCTGCTATTTACATTCAGTGCAGTGCGTCCTGCTCACAGTGTTCAGCTAGATCCGTTCCTGCTATTTACATTCAGTGCAGTGCGTCCTGCTCACAGTGTTCAGCTAGATCCGTTCCTGCTATTTACATTCAGTGCAGTGCGTGCTGCTCACAGTGTTCAGCTAGATCCGTTCCTGCTATTTACATTCAGTGCAGTGCGTCCTGCTCACAGTGTTCAGCTAGATCCGTTCCTGCTATTTACATTCAGTGCAGTGCGTCCTGCTCACAGTGTTTAGCTACATCCGTTCCTGCTGTTTACATTCAGTGCAGTGCGTCCTGCTCACAGTGTTCAGCTAGATCCGTTCCTGCTATTTACATTCAGTGCAGTGCGTCCTGCTCACAGTGTTCAGCTAGATCCGTTCCTGCTATATACATTTAGTGCAGTACGTCCTGCTCACAGTGTTCAGCTAGATCCGTTCCTGTTATCTTCCTACTGACAGGCAGGCTTGTCTGGTTACAGTATATAAAGCTACCTGAAGAAAATTACAGGTGTTCTATCCCAGCTTAGTGCAGCTACAGGCCATTAGTATGTCTGGAAGGCCAAGAAGGAGAGGCAGACAGTCACAAGCCAATAAGAGAGGGCAAGCAGGCTCTGTGTCTAGTGCTGGTCGTGGAGACGGTGCATCCTCATCAGCACGTGGCCATGGGACACGCTTGGCCTTTTTTTCGGCAGCTGGCCGTGTTGAGCCGCAACATGCGGAAGACTTGGTCGAGTGGATGACCAAGCCGTCCTCATCCTCCTCATCCTCTCTCACCCATGCCCAGGGTGCTTTGTCTGGCAAAGCAGCGGCCTCTTCCCTCAGCTCAATGTCATCAGTGACTCCTTCCCTAGCTCCACCATGTCCTCATGAGGATTCCCTCGAACTGTTTGACCACAGTGTTGGGTACATGCTCCAGGAGGATGCCCAGCGTTTGGAAGGCTCTGATGATGATACTGAGCTCAATGAAGGCAGTAACATGAGCACGGACAGAGGGGGTGCCCAAGAAGGACAGCAATCTGGCAGTCATGCTCCCCCTGCTGCAGCATACTGCCAGGTTTGCTCCAGTGATGAGGAGGGAGGGGATGATGAGGTCACTGACTCAACGTGGGTGCCTGATAGGAGAGAGGAGGAGGAGGAGGAGGAGGAGGAGGAGGAGGTGGCACATCACCAACTAGGCAGGATGCCCTCCAGGGGCCAGCCTAAGGGCAGCACATTGACTGCATCACACCCCAAAGCTCCACATGTGCAGGGCGCTGCAGTCTCTGCGCGTTATTCAAAAAGTTCTTTGGTGTGGGCCTTTTTTGAGACGAGTGCATCAGATCGCACCGCTGCTATTTGCAATATATGTCTCAAGCGTATCTCGCGTGGCCAAAACATCTCCCGCTTGGGTACCACATGCTTGACCAGACATATGTTGACCTGCCATGCAGTTCGTTGGCAAGCGTATCTAAAAGACCCACACCAAAGAACAAAGACAATCTCTCCTTGCTCCTCATCAGCTGAGATTTCCAACCCCACTAGACCTTCAGTCCTCTCTGCGACCTGCAGTGAGAGGAATGAAGGTGTAGAATTAGGTGTGTCACAGCCAAGTACTTATGGGCAATCTGCTTTTGGTACACCGACGTCAGATTGTACCAGGCAAATTTCCCTGCCCCAGCTGCTGCACCGCCGAAAGAAGTTTGCTCCCAGCCATCCACATGCCCAGCGGTTGAATGCTAGCTTGGCAAAATTGCTAGCACTTCAACTGCTGCCTTTTCAGTTGGTAGACTCTGCCCCCTTCCGTGAGTTTGTGGAATGTGCGGTTCCTCAGTGGCAGGTACCCAAACGCCACTTTTTCTCACGGAAGGCGATTCCGGCTCTCTACCGGCATGTGGAAGGCAATGTCCATGCCTCGCTGGACAGGGCGGTCAGCGGTAAGGTGCATATTACCGCTGACTCATGGTCCAGCAGGCATGGACAGGGACGTTACTTAAGTTTCACGGCGCATTGGGTGACTCTGCTGGCAGCTGGGAAGGATGCAGGACAAGGTGCAGTAGTGTTGGAGGTTGTTCCGCCACCACGCCTCCAAAATGCTGATTGTGACTCACCTCTCTCCTCCACCCCCTCCTCTTCTTCTTCCTCCATGGCCTCTTCCTCGGAACCAGCGGTGCTCCGTAGGCGTTCAAGGGGCTACGCAAGTACGCAGGCCAAAAGATGCCATGCGGTGCTTGAGCTGGTGTGCTTGGGGGACAGGAGCCACACTGGGGCAGAGGTTCTGTCAGCTCTGCAGGGGCAGGTTCAGAGGTGGTTGACGCCACGCCAACTTAAGGCAGGAATGGTGGTTTGCGACAATGGCACCAACCTCCTCTCTGCCCTCCGACAGGGACAACTGACCCATGTGCCCTGTTTGGCTCACGTCCTTAACTTGGTGGTGCAGCGGTTCTTGGGCAGGTACCCGGGCTTACAGGATGTCCTGAGGCAGGCCAGGAAAGTCTGTGTGCATTTCCGCCGGTCATATAATGCCAGTGCTCGGCTGACGGACCTCCAAAAGGAGTTTAACCTGCCCAAGAACCGCCTAATCTGTGACATGCCCACCAGGTGGAACTCGACGTTGGCCATGCTGCAGCGGCTGCACACGCAGCAGAGGGCCATCAATGAGTACCTGTGCGACTATGGCACCAGGACAGGGTCAGGGGACCTTGGTTTTTTTTCCCCACGCCAGTGGGCCATGATCAGGGATGCATGCACTGTCCTGTCACCATTCGAGGAGGCCACGAGGATGGTGAGCACTGACAGTGCATGCATCAGTGACACTGTCCCCCTTGTCCACCTGTTGGAGCACACGCTGCGTGGAATAATGGACAGGGCACTTGAGGCAGAACAGAGGCAGGAAGAGGAGGACTTCCTTAGCTCTCAAGGCCCCCTTTATCCAGACAGTGTTCCTGCGTGCCCGCCGATCACACAGGAAGAGGACGAGGAGGAGGAGGAGGAGGAGGAGGAAGATTGTGTCAGTATGGAGGTGGAGCCTGGCACTCAGCATCAGCAGTCTTTAAGGGATCAGTCCCAAGGAACACATGGACTTGTACGTGGCTGGGAGGAGGTGGCTGCGGACGTTGTTGTCCTTAGTGACCCAGAGGACTCCGGACCGAATGCCTCAGCAAACCTACGCTGCATGGCCTCCCTGATCCTGCAAAGCCTGCGTAAGGATCCTCGTATTCGTGGTATCAAGGAGAAGGACCAATACTGGCTGGCAACCCTCCTTGATCCACGTTACAAGGGTAAGGTTGCGGACCTTATCTTGCCATCGCAGAGGGAGCAGAGGATGAAACATCTTCGGGAGGCCTTGCAGAAAGGTCTGTGCAACGCGTTCCCAGAGACTGGGAGGTTACAAACTCCTGTTTCTGGACAACGTGTTGCTGAGGCTTCGGTCAGTCAAAGAAGGAGCGGTGGAGAAGGTGGCCGTCTGACCGATGCGTTCAGACAATTTTTTGGTCCGCAGCCCCAAGGTATGATCGGTTCCAGCAACCATCGCCAGCGTCTGTTTTACATGGTGCAGGAATACCTAGGGGCAAGATCAGACTTGGACACCTTTCCCACCGAAAATCCTCTGGGTTACTGGGTCTTGAGGATGGATCACTGGCCAGAGCTTGCACAGTATGCAATTGAGCTACTGGCCTGTCCTGCATCCAGCGTTCTTTCGGAACGCACATTCAGTGCTGCTGGAGGCGTGGTAACCGATCACAGGGTGCGTCTGTCCACCGACTCGGTCGATCGGCTGACCTTCATAAAAATGAATCAGTCTTGGATCACCACCAGCTACCAAGCACCTGATGCAGATGTAACCGAATAATTTTTTTTGAAATCTCAGATCCCTTCAAAGACTGCCTATGCTGATGCTGAGTGACTATCCCTGAGTAATTATCCTCTTCCTCCTCAATCATCACGCTGATAGCTTGTAAGAACATTTTTGGTTCTGGGCGCCACCACCAGTGCCTAAGGCACAATTTTTCAGCCCCTGTTTAACAGGGGCGTGTAATTACAATTTTTGATGTAATACTTTGCAGCAGGGCTCGTTCCTGCATTCCAACTAGAGTGTCTGTGAGGGGTTGCAGTGTTGTGGCACCAGCACCAGTGCCTAAGACCCAATTTTTCAGCCCCTGTCTAACAGGGGCGTGTAATTACAATTTTTGATGCAATACTTTGCAGCAGGGCTTGTTCCTGCGTTTCAACTAGAGTGTCTGTGAGGGGTTGCAGTGTTGTGGCACCAGCACCAGTGCCTAAGACCCAATTTTTCTGCCCCTGTCTAACAGGGGCGTGTAATTACAATTTTTGATGCAATACTTTGCAGCAGGGCTCGTTCCTGCGTTCCAACTAGAGTGTCTGTGAGGGGTTGCAGTGTTGTGGCACCAGCACCAGTGCCTAAGGCCTAATTTTTCAGCTCCTGTTCAACAGGGGCATGTAATTACAATTCTTGATCTAATATTTCACAGCAGGGCCCTGTGAGGGCTTACAGTGTTTTGGCCACAGCAACACCTAAGGCCCAAATTTCTGCTGAGTATATAGGGCAGGACCCTACTTTCAAACATCTAACTTACAAACGACTCCTACTTGCAAACGGAAGGAGACAACAGGAAGTGAGATGAAATCTACCCCTAAGGAAGGGAAATTCTCTCCTGTAAGAGTTAATATGGGAAAACAATTTTTCCTTTCCACTGATGCTTTCCAATCCTTGTTCCACAAAAAAACCCAAATTTTCAAAAAACATTTTTCATTGGGACAAAAAAGTGAGGTGAAATCTTCTGAAGAGGAGGAAAGACGCAAAACAAATGTCACAGGGGTGATAACCCTTCCCTATGTTTTCCAAAAAGCTTAGAAAAGATTTTTTGGCTGGAGCTAAACACATTAAAAATGTTCAAAATTACAAACAGATTCTACTTAACAACAAACCTACAGTCCCTGTCTTGTTTGCACCGCCTGTATACTGCTGTTCAGAGTATATAGGGACCTTTCCTTATTTTAATTTGGGTGCGGGGTTCCCCTTAATATCCATACAAGACCCAAAGGGCCTGGTAATGGACTGGGGGGTACCCATGCCGTTTGTCTCACTGATTTTCATCCATATTGCCATGACCCGACATGACATTAAACCCGCAAGCAGTTTTAAATGAGATTTTTTCCTTTAAAAATGACATTTGGTGCAGGGACTGTTCTAAACATGGGAAACACGCGTCACTTTACAGGCATACTATAGACACCCCCCAGGTACGATATTTAAAGGAATATTTCACTTTTTTTTTTTTACTTTAAGCATCATTAAAATCACTGCTCCCGAAAAAACGGCCGTTTTTAAAAGTTTTTTTTGCATTGATACATGTCCCCTGGGGTAGGACCCGGGTCCCCAAACCCTTTTTAGGACAATACCATGCAAATTAGCCTTTAAAATGAGCACTTTTGATTTCGAACGTTCGAGTCCCATAGACGTCAATGGGGTTCTAACGTTCGTGCGAACTTGCGGTCCGTTCGCGGGTTCTGGTGCGAACCGAACCGGGGGGTGTTCGGCTCATCCCTAGTCCTGGTACACTGCAGACACTCATTGTACCGCTCTCCAGCCCTTCATAAACATACTGCCTCTTGCTACAGCTAATTATTTGCATAGTCCAGGTAGCGGCGTGGTCCGTTCATGTGGCAGGCAGAGGCATGATGGCAGTAAGTCAACAGTAGGCTGAGGCTTCAACCCACCCAAATCTCTATGAAGCCTCCGGACTCCAGACTCTAATCCAGAAATTCCGAAATCCGGAGAAAACAAAAAAAAATTGTTTTCTCCATCCAGAAAAACAATTCTGGAGCCCCTCACATATGTGAGACCCCTGTGTACTACAGTCTTTTATCCTTCCACCTCAAGGCCAGCACTTCGTTGCATCTCAATGCTGTCCTTTCCCCCTTCACAGCTTTTTGTTTGCTATAAATTGTGGGAAGCCCTATTATTTTTTCTGGAGGTTCCGCAGTCCGGGTTTTTTGCAATGTATAGGTGTTTGAAAAGGGGCAGGCCAGTGTAGAAATTGTCAAGGTATATGTGATATCCTTTTTTCAGAAGTGGGTATGCCAAGTCCCATACAATCTTTCCAGTTGTGCCCATGTAGACCGGGCACTCAGGGGGCTGGAGCTGGGTATCTTTTCCTTCATATATGCAGAACGCATACAAATATCCTGTGGCTCTCTCACAGAGCTTGCATAATTTTACTCCGTATCTGGCCCTTTTGCTAGGAATATATTGCTTTATTCCTAGCCGGCCTGAAAAGGGTACCAGGGACTCATCGACACATATATTCTAATCGGGGACATAGAGTTTTGCAAATTGTTGGGAAAAGAAATTTATCAGTGAGCAAAGTTTATATAATTTGTCGTAATTTGGATGATTGCGGGGTGGGCACTCGGTGTTGTTGCTAAAATGAAGAAAGTGCATTATCATTTCGTATCGGGACCTGGCCATTACAGCAGAATAAATGGGCATGTTGTGGATGGGGTTGGTGGACCAATAGGCATGTCCTTAATTTTTTTTTAAGCCCCATGTTTAGGGTGAGGACCATAAACAATTTGAACTCCTCCAAATTCAGATCTCTCCACTCAAATGGACGGGCATAGGATGATTGGGGGTTGTTGGCAATATACTGCTGGGCATATAAATTTGTCTGATCCACAATGAATTGCAGCAAAGTGTCGGGCAAAAACAGATAAAAAAAATCAATCGCTGTGAAATTTTGGGTGTTGGCCTGTACACCTGGCTGTGCTGTGAAAGGGGGAATAATTGTAGATCCCGAGTCGGATGGGAGTCATGTTGGGTTGGCAAGACCATCTGGCATATATGTAGAGGCCCTGGCTCTTGGGGGACGTGACACTCCAGTAGTTGGGGGATTTGAATTCCTTGTGCTGGTACTCAGGCATGATGTGGCAGCACTGGTACTGGGTCTGGGCATTTGTTCCTGGTGCCTATCACCGGCGGCAGCGCTGGTACTGGGCATTTGTTCCCTGGGCCTATCACTGGCGGCAACACTGGTACTGGGCTTGGGAATTTGTTCTTGGGGCCTATTGCTGGAGGCAGCGCTGGTACTGGGCCTTAGAATATATTCCTGGTTTCCAGAGTGCCGTGCCCTTTTAGGAGAAACCCATTCTTCCTCCGAATCATTTGAAAATTCACTATTTGGTTCAAATGCTGAATCTGATTTGGAATCAGAATTGGAATCTGATGAGAACTCCCCGTTGCTCTCATCAGTCATGGAGAGGATCTGAAATGCCTCCTCACTGTTGTAAACTCTTTTGGACATGACTCTGATGGCTGTGTGACAGGTGGCAGGTGACGGTCACTGATGGGCTGTGAGATGGGTGGCAGGTGACATTCACTGAAAGGTGAAGATGGTGTGACAGGCGATGGTCACTGATGGGTGACAGGCCACGGATGGTGATGAGTGATGATCACCGATGGGTGATGGTCACAGATGGGTGACAGGCCACGGTCACTGATGGGTGATGGGTGCACCGCTGAAGGTCACTAATGAGTGACGGGTAATGGCTGACGGCACTTATGGGTGACGGGTAATAGCTGACGTCACTGATGGGTGATGGGTAATGGCTGACGTCACTGATGTGTGATGGGTGATGGATGATGGTCACTGATGGGTGACGGGTGATGGCTGATGGTCACTGATATGGGATGGATAACGACTGATGGTCACTGATGGGTGACGGGTAATGGATGACGTCACTGATGGGTGATGGCCACTGATGGATGACGGGTGATGGCTGATGGGTGACGGCTGACGGTCACTGATGGATGATGGGTGACGGCTGACGGTCACTGATGGGTGATGGGTAATGGCTCACGGTCACTGATGGGTGACAGGTAATGGCTGACGTCACTGATGGGTGACCGGTGATGGCTGATGGTCACTGATGGGTGACGGGTGATGGCTGACAGGTGACGGTTGATGGTCACTGGTGGGTGATGGCTAGGGATGAGCTTCGTGTTCGAGTCGAACCCATGTTCGACTCGAACATCGCCTGTTCGCCCGTTCGCCGAATTGCGAACGATATGGGCCGTTCGGGCCAAATTCGTGTGGCGCGTCACGGCCCATAATTCACTGCGGCATCGCAGTGCATTGCTGGCTGATGATTGGCCAAGCATGCACTATGACCTGCATGCTTGGCCAATCACAGCGCCGTCAGTAGAGAGAGCTGTAATTGGCCAAAGCCAGGGTGGCTTTGGCCAATTATGGCTCAGGGGGTTTAGAACACGCCCCACACTATATAAGGCCGCCTGCACCGCGGCCCTGTGTAGTGTGTGTTCCGGCGTTGATAGAGAGATAGATAGACAGAGAGACAGTGTCATTTCATTTGAGTTAGCTAGATTAGGCAGGACAATCAGTGAGTTAGCTGCACTTACAGTGTATTGTGTATATATCGTAAAAACCCCAGGAAGACGACAGATTTGTCGAAACGGCAAAGGGAGGAGCGGCGTGCTGACGTCACCACCATACCACGCTGAACCCGGAAGAAACGGGCAGCAGCTGAAGCCGGCCGGCGCTACATGTTTTTATAAGCGATCTTTACTGCACAAATTGTAAGTGCTTTTCTTTTATAAATTAAAGTGGATTTTAACTGTATTACGCTATGGAGCATTTCTTTCCTATTTATCCATGGTCTGTGAGCGGATAAATCACGTTTGGATTGATTTCCTGGAGAGGTGGCTTCCGATCTGCGCACTGACAGAGACCCAGTGGCTGGGGGACACAGCCACATGTGTGCATGATCTCTGTGACAGGAGATCTTTGGATCTGGTAAGGGGCTTACCTTACTTGAGGTGGAGGATCTTCTCTCTATTTTAACATCACGCTCCCTACGGAGATAATCTTTATATCACTTGAAGGAAGGGTGTCTTTCTCCCTCTATCCAACCATTTTCTACACCCACAAGACCTACAGTTCATTTCAATCTATGACTAAATGGACTCTATTTAATCGTTTTTGTTTACTGAATGTTCCACTCATTTTTTTTGCATGCGATTCTTTTTTTTTGCATGCGATTTATGTGCATTTTTTTTTTTTTTGTTATGAAACAATTCACTTGTGTTCATTCATAATTATGGTATTTTCAGTTAATATGATCATGTATTTGCACTAGCAGCGCAGCCTTTAAATTGTATAGCTATTGTGTATATATATGCATCCCAGGTGTTGCATATATATATATACACTGTATTCAGTTTAGCTAAATCCGTTCCTGTTATCTTCTTACTGACAGGCAGGCTTGTCTTGTTACAGTATTTACAGTTACCTGAAGAAAATTGCTGGTGTTCTTTTGATCCTATTAGTACCACAGTCAGGCAGCTAGACTATTTACAGTTAGTGCAGTGCGTCCTGCTCACAGTGTTCAGCTAAAACTACAAGTTAGTGCGGTGCGTCCTGCTCAGAGTGTTTAGCTAAAACTACAAGTTAGTGGGGTGCGTCCTGCTCACAGTGTTCAGCTAAAACTACAAGTTAGTGCAGTGTGTCCTGCTCACAGTGTTCAGCTAAAACTACAAGTTAGTGCGGTGCGTCCTGCTCACAGTGTTCAGCTAAAACTACAAGTTAGTGGGGTGCGTCCTGCTCACAGTGTTCAGCTAAAACTTCAAGTTAGTGCGGTGCGTCCTGCTCACAGTGTTCAGCTAAAACTACAAGTTAGTGTAGTGAGACCTCTGCACAGTGTTCATCTAAAGCTACAAGTTAGGGCAGTGCGTCCTGCTCACAGTGTTCAGCTAAAACTACAAGTTAGTGCGGTGCGTCCTGCTCACAGTGTTCAGCTAAAACTACAAGTTAGTGTAGTGAGACCTCTGCACAGTGTTCATCTAAAGCTACAAGTTAGTGCAGTGCGTCCTGCTCACAGTGTTCAGTTAAAACTACAAATTAGTGGGGTGCGTCCTGCTCATAGTGTTCAGCTAAAACTCCAAGTTAGTGCGGTGCATCATGCTCAGAGTGTTCAGCTAAAACTACAAGTTAGTGCAGTGTGTCCTGCTCACAGTGTTCAGCTAAAACTACAAGTTAGTGCGGTGCGTCCTGCTCTCAGTGTTCAGCTAAAACTACAAGTTAGTGTAGTGAGACCTCTGCACAGTGTTCATCTAAAGCTACAAGTTAGTGCAGTGCGTCCTGCTCACAGTGTTCAGCTAAAACTACAAGTTAGTGCGGTGCGTCCTGCTCACAGTGTTCAGCTAAAACTACAAGTTAGTGTAGTGAGACCTCTGCACAGTGTTCATCTAAAGCTACAAGTTAGGGCAGTGCGTCCTGCTCACAGTGTTCAGCTAAAACTACAAGTTAGTGTGGTGCGTCCTGCTCACAGTGTTCAGCTAAAACTACAAGTTATTGTAGTGAGACCTCTGCACAGTGTTCATCTAAAGCTACAAGTTAGGGCAGTGCGTCCTGCTCACAGTGTTCAGCTAAAACTACAAGTTAGTGCGGTGCTTCCTGCTCACAGTGTTCAGCTAAAACTACAAGTTAGTGTAGTGAGACCTCCCCACAGTGTTCATCTAAAGCTACAAGTTAGTGCAGTGCGTCCTGCTCACAGTGTTCAGCTAAAACTACAAGTTAGTGTGGTGCGTCCTGCTCACAGTGTTCAGCTAAAACTACAAGTTAGTGCGGTGCGTCCTGCTCACAGTGTTCAGCTAAAACTACAAGTTAGTTTAGTGAGACCTCTGCACAGTGTTCATCTAAAGCTACAAGTTAGCGCAGTGTGTCCTGCTCACAGTGTTCAGCTAAAACTACAAGTTAGTGCGGTGCGTCCTGCTCACAGTGTTCAGCTAAAACTACAAGTTAGTGTAGTGAGACCTCTGCACAGTGTTCATCTAAAGCTACAAGTTAGTGCAGTGCGTCCTGCTCACAGTGTTCAGCTAAAACTACAAGTTAGTGCGGTGCATCCTGCTCACAGTGTTCAGCTAAAACTACAAGTTAGTGTAGTGAGACCTCTGCACAGTGTTCATCTAAAGCTACAAGTTAGGACAGTGCGTCCTGCTCACAGTGTTCAGCTAAAACTACAAGTTAGTGTGGTGCGCCCTGCTCACAGTGTTCAGCTAAAACTACAAGTTACTGGGGTGCGTCCTGCTCACAGTGTTCAGCTAAAACTACAAGTTAGTGCGGTGCGCCCTGCTCACAGTGTACAGCTAAAACTACAAGTTAGTGGGGTGCGTCCTGTTCACGGTGTTCAGCTAAAACTACAAGTTAGTGCGGTGCGTCCTGCTCACCGTGTTCAGCTTAAACTACAAGTGAGTGCGGTGCGTCCTGCTCACAGTGTTCAGCTAAAACTACAAGTTAGTGTAGTGAGACCTCTGCACAGTGTTCATCTAAAGCTACAAGTTAGTGCAATGCGTCCTGCTCACAGTGTTCAGCTAAAACTATAAGTTAGTGTGGTGCGTCCTCCTCACAGTGTTCAGCTAAACCTACAAGTTATTTTTTTGCGAGCTCTGCACAGTGTTCAGCTAAAGCTACCTGTAGAAGGTTGGTGGTGTTTTCCTGATCCTATCACTACAGCAGGCAGCTAAAAAAGCTACAAGTTAGTTTTTTGCGAGCTCTGCACAGTGTTCAGCTAAAGCTACCTGTAGAAGGTTGGTGGTGTTCTCATACTACAGGCAGGCAGTTGATTTTGCTAGCTGCAGTAACAGTATATATATATATATATTAGGGATGAGCCGAACACCCCCCTGTTCGGTTCGCACCAGAACATGCGAACAGGAAAAAAATTTGTTCGAACACGCGAACGCCGTTAAAGTCTATGGGACACGAACATGAATAATCAAAAGTGCTAATTTTAAAGGCTAATATGCAAGTTATTGTCAATAAAAGTGTTTGGGGACCCGGGTCCTCCCCCAGGGGACATGAATCAATGCAAAAAAAAGTTTTAAAAACGACCGTTTTTTCAGGAGCAGTGATTTTAATAATGCTTAAAGTCAAACAATAAAAGTGTAATATCCCTTTAAATTTCATACCTGGGGGGTGTCTATAGTATGCCTGTAAAGGGGCGCATGTTTCCCGTGTTTAGAACAGTCTGACAGCAAAATGACATTTTGAAGGAAAAAACACATTTAAAACTACCGCGGCTATTGCATTGCCGACAATACACATAGAAGTTCATTGATAAAAACGGCATGGGAATTCCCCACAGGGCAACCCCGAACCAAAATTAAAAAAAAAAATGATGTGGGAGTCCCCCTAAATTCCATACAAGGCCCTTCAGGTCTGGTATGGATATTAAGGGGAACCCCAGCCAAAATGTAAAAAAAAAATTGACGTGGGGTTCCCCCTAAATTTCATACCAGACCCTTCAGATCTGGTATGGATTTTAAGGGGAACCCCGCGCCAAAAAAAAAAACAAAACGGCGTGGGGTCCCCCCAAAAATCCATACCAGACCCTTATCCGAGCACGCAACCTGGCAGGCCGCAGGAAAAGAGGGGGGGACGAGAGTGCGGCCCCCCCCCTCCTGAACCGTACCAGGCCACATGCCCTCAACATTGGGAGGGTGCTTTGGGGTAGCCCCCCAAAACACCTTGTCCCCATGTTGATGAAGACAAGGGCCTCATCCCCACAACCCTGGCCGGTGGTTGTGGGGGTCTGCGGGCGGGGGGCTTATCGGAATCTGGAAGCCCCCTTTAACAAGGGGACCCCCAGATCCCGGCCCCCCCCCTGTGTGAAATGGTAAGGGGGTACTTACCCCTACCATTTCACTAAAAAACTGTCAAAAATGTTAAAAATGACAAGAGACAGTTTTTGACAATTCCTTTATTTAAATGCTTCTTCTTTCTTCCTTCATCTTCTTCTTCTTCTGGTTCTTCTGGCTCTTCTGGTTCTTCCTCCGGCGTTCTCGTCCAGCATCTTCTCCGCGGCGTCTTCTATCTTCTTCTCCTCAGGCCGCTCCGCACCCATGGCATGGGGGGGGGGCTCCCGCTCTTCTCTTCATCTTCTTCTCTTCTTCATCTTCTTCTTCATCTTCTTCTTCTTCTTCTCTTCTTCCTTCTTCTCTTCTTCATGTCTTCTCCGGGCCGCTCCGCAGCCATGCTGTGGCATGGAGGGAGGCTCCCGCTGTGTGACGGCATCTCTTCGTCTGACGGTTCTTAAATAACGGGGGGCGGGGCCATCCGGTGACCCCGCCCCCCTCTGACGCACGGTGACTTGACGGGACTTCCCTGTGACGTCACGGGGAATGCCACAGGGAAGTCCCGTCATGTCACCGTGCGTCAGAGGGGGGCGGGGTCACCGGGTGGCCCCGCCCCCCATTATTTAAGAACCGTCAGACGAAGAGACGCCGTCACACAGCGGGAGCCTCCCTCCATGCCACAGCATGGCTGCGGAGCGGCCCGGAGAAGACATGAAGAAGAGAAGAAGGAAGAAGAGAAGAAGAAGAAGAAGATGAAGAAGAAGATGAAGAAGAGAAGAAGATGAAGAGAAGAGCAGGAGCCTCCCCCCCCATGCCATGGGTGCGGAGCGGCCCGGGGAGAAGAAGATAGAAGACGCCGCGGAGAAGATGCTGGACGAGAACGCCGGAGGAAGAACCAGAAGGGCCAGAAGAACCAGAAGAAGAAGAAGATGAAGGAAGAAAGAAGAAGCATTTAAATAAAGGAATTGTCAAAAACTGCCTCTTGTCATTTTTAACATTTTTGACAGTTTTTTAGTGAAATGGTAGGGGTAAGTACCCCCTTACCATTTCACACAGGGGGGGGGCCGGGATCTGGGGGTCCCCTTGTTAAAGGGGGCTTCCAGATTCCGATAAGCCCCCCGCCCGCAGACCCCCACAACCACCGGCCAGGGTTGTGGGGATGAGGCCCTTGTCTTCATCAACATGGGGACAAGGTGTTTTGGGGGGCTACACCAAAGCACCCTCCCAATGTTGGGGGCATGTGGCCTGGTACAGTTCAGGAGGGGGGGGGGCCGCACTCTCGTCCCCCCCTCTTTTCCTGCGGCCTGCCAGGTTGCGTGCTCGGATAAGGGTCTGGTATGGATTTTTGGGGGGACCCCACGCCGTTTTTTTTTTTTTTTTTGGCGCGGGGTTCCCCTTAAAATCCATACCAGACCTGAAGGGTCTGGTATGGAATTTAGGGGGAACCCCACGTCAATTTTTTTTTTAAATTTTGGCTGGGGTTCCCCTTAATATCCATACCAGACCTGAAGGGCCTTGTATGGAATTTAGGGGGACTCCCACATGATTTTTTTTTTTTTTATTTTGGTTCGGGGTTGCCCTGTGGGGAATTCCCATGCCGTTTTTATCAATGAACTTCTATGTGTATTGTCGGCAATGCAATAGCCGCGGGTAGTTTTAAATGAGTTTTTTCCTTCCAAATGTCATTTTGCTGTCAGACTGTTCTAAACACGGGAAACATGCGCCCCTTTACAGGCATACTATAGACACCCCCCAGGTACGAAATTTAAAGGGATAGTACACTTTTATTGTTTGACTTTAAGCATTAATAAAATCACTGCTCCTGAAAAAACGTCCGTTTTTAAAACTTTTTTTTGCATTGATCCATGTCCCCTGGGCAGGACCCAGGTCCCCAAACACTTTTTATGACAATAACTTGCATATAAGCCTTTAAAATTAGCACTTTTGATTTCTCCCATAGACTTTTAAAGGGTGTTCCGCGGCATTCGAATTTGCCGCGAACACCCCAAATTGTTCGCTGTTCGGCGAACTTGCGAACAGCCAATGTTCGAATAGAACATGAGTTCGACTCGAACTCGAAGCTCATCCCTAATATATATATATATATATATATATATATATATATATATCCCAGCTTAGTGCAGCTACAGGCCATTAGTATGTCTGGAAGGCCAAGAAGGAGAGGCAGACAGTCACAAGCCAATAAGAGAGAGGGCAAGCAGGCTCTTTGTCTAGTGCTGGTCGTGGAGACGGTGCATCCTCATCAGCACGTGGCCGTGGGACACGCTTGGCCTTTTTTTCGGCAGCTGGCCGTGTTGAGCCGCAACATGCGGAAGACTTGGTCGAGTAGATGACCAAGCCGTCCTCATCCTCCTCATCCTCTCTCACCTATACCCAGGGTACTTTGTCTGGCAAAGCAGCGGCCTCTTCCCTCGGTTCAATGACTCCTTCCCTAGCCCCACCATGTCCACCTGAGGAGTCCCTCAAACTGTTTGACCACAGTGTTGGGTACATGCTCCAGGAGGATGCCCAGCGTTTGGAAGGCTCTGATGTTGATACTGAGCTCGATGAAGGCAGTAACATGAGCACGGACAGAGGGGGTGCCCAAGAAGAACAGCAATCTGGCAGTCATGCTCCCCCTGCTGCAGCATACTGCCAGGTTTGCTCCGGTGATGAGAAGGGAGGAGATGATGAGGTCACTGACTCAACGTGGGTGCCTGATAGGAGAGAGGAGGAGGAGGCGGCTTCACCAACGAGGCAGGATGCCCTCCAGGGGCCAGCCTAAGGGCAGCACATTGACTGCATCACACCCCAAAGCTCCACATGTGCAGGGCGCTGCAGTCTCTGCGTGTTATTCAAAAAGTTCTTTGGTGTGGGCCTTTTTTGAGATGAGTGCATCAGATCGCACTGCTGCTATTTGCAACATATGTCTCAAGCGTATCTTGCGTGGCCAAAACATCTCCCGCTTGGGTACCACATGCTTGATCAGACATATGTTGACCTGCCATGCAGTTCATTGGCAAGCGTATCTAAAAGACCCACACCAAAGAACAAAGAGGACCTCTCCTTGCTCCTCATCAGCTGAGATCTCCAACCCCACTATACCTTCAGTCCTCTCTGAGACCTGCACTGAGAGGAATGAAGGTGTAGAATTAGGTGTGTCACAGGCAAGTACTTGTGGGCAATCTGCTTTTGGTACACCGACGTCAGATTGTACCAGGCAAATTTCCCTGCCCCAGCTGCTGCACTGCCGAAAGAAGTTTGCTCCCAGCCATCCACATGCCCAACGGTTGAATGCTAGCTTGGCAAAATTGCTAGCACTTCAACTGCTGCCTTTTCAGTTGGTAGACTCTGCCCCCTTCCGTGAGTTTGTGGAATGTGCAGTTCCTCAGTGGCAGGTACCCAAACGCCACTTTTTCTCACGGAAGGCGATTCCGGCTCTCTACCGGCATGTGGAAGGCAATTTCCATGCCTCGTTGGACAGGGCGGTCAGCGGTAAGGTGCATATTGGTCCAGCAGGCATGGACAGGGACGTTACCTAAGTTTCACGGCGCATTGGGTGACTCTGCTGGCAGCTGGGAAGGATGCAGGACAAGGTGCAGTAGTGTTGGAGGTTGTTCCGCCACCACGCCTCCAAAATGCTAATTATTGTGACACACCTCTCTCCTCCACCCCACCTCTTCTTCTTCCTCCATGGCCTCTTCCTGTGCTTTGTCCTCGGAACCAGCGGTGCTCCGTAGCCGTTCAAGGGACTACGCAAGTACGCAGGCCAAAAGATGCCATGCGGTGCTTGAGCTGGTGTGCTTGGGGGACAGGAGCCACACTGGGGCAGAGGTTCTGTCAGCTCTGCAGGGGCAGGTTCAGAGGTTGTTGACGCCACGCCAACTTAAGGCAGGATTGGTGGTTTGCGACAATGGCACCAACCTCCTCTCTGCCCTCCGACAGGGACAAATGACCCATGTGCCCTGTTTGGCTCATGTCCTTAACTTGGTGGTGCAGCGGTTCTTGGGCAGGTACCCGGGCTTACAGGATGTCCTGAGGCAAGCCAGGAAAGTCTGTGTGCATTTCCGCCGGTCATATAATGCCAGTGCTCGGCTGGCGGACCTCCAAAAGGAGTTTAACCTACCCAAGAACCGCCTAATCTGTGACATGCCCACCAGGTGGATCTCAACGTTGGCCATGCTGCAGCGGCTGCACATGCAGCAGAGGGCCATCAATGAGTACCTGTGCGACTATGGCACCAGGACAGCGTCAGGGGAGCTTGTTTTTTTTCCCCACGCCAGTGGGCCATGATCAGGCATGCATGCACTGTGCATTTGAGGAGGCATTTGAGGAGGCCACGAGGATGGTGAGTAGTGACAGTGCATGCATCAGTGACACTGTCCCCCTTGTCCACTTGTTGGAGCACACGCTGCGTGGAATAATGGACAGGGCACTTGAGGCAGAACAGAGGCAGGAAGAGGAGGACTTCCTTAGCTCTCAAGGCCCCCTTTATCCAGACAGTGTTCCTGCGTGCCCGCCGTTCACACTAGAAGAGGAGGAGGAGGAGGAAGATTGTGTCAGTATGGAGGTGGAGCCTGGCACTCAGCATCAGCAGCAGTCTTTAAGGGATCAGTCCCAAGAAACACATGGACTTGTACGTGGCTGGGAGGAGGTGGCTGCGGACCATGTCATCCTTAGTGACCTAGAGGACTCCGGACCGAATGCCTCAGCAAACCTACACTGCATGGCCTTCCTGATAGTGCAAAGCCTGCGTAAGGATCCTTGTATTTGTGGTATCAAGGAGAAGGACCAATACTGGCTGGCAACCCTCCTTGATCCACGTTACAAGGGTAAGGTTGCGGACCTTATCTTTCCATCACAGAGGGAGCAGAGGATGAAACATCTTCGGGAGGCCTTGCAGAAAGGTCTGTGCAACGCGTTCCCAGAGACTGGGAGGTTACAAACTCCTGTTTCTGGACAACGTGTTGCTGAGGCTTCGGTCAGTCAAAGAAGGAGCGGTGGAGAAGGTGGCCGTCTGACCGATGCGTTCAGACAATTTTTTGGTCCGCAGCCCCAAGGTATGATCGGTTCCAGCAACCATCGCCAGCGTCTGTTTTACATGGTGCAGGAATACCTAGGGGCAAGATCTGACTTGGACACCTTTCCCACCGAAAATCCTTTGGGTTACTGGGTCTTGAGGATGGATCACTGGCCAGAGCTTGCACAGTATACAATTGAGCTACTGGCCTGTCCTGCATCCAGTGTTCTTTCGGAACACACATTCAGTGCTGCTGGAGGCTTTGTAACCGATCACAGGGTGCATCTGTCCACCGACTTGGTCGATCGACTGACCTTCATAAAAATGAATCAGTCTTGGATCACCACCAGCTACCAAGCACCTGATGCTGATGTAACCGAATGATTTTTTTGAAATCTCAGATCCCTTCAAAGACTGCCTATGCTGATGCTGAGTGACTATCCCTGAGTAATTATCCTCTTCCTCCTCAATGATCACGCTGATAGCTTGTAAGAACATTTTTGGTTCTGGGCGCCATCACCAGTGCCTAAGGCCCAATTTTTCAGCCCCTGTTTAACAGGGGCGTGTAATTACAATTTTTGATGCAATATTTGCAGCAGGGCTCGTTTCTGCGTTACAACTAGAGTATCTGTGTGGGGTTGCAGTGTTGTGGCACCAGCACCAGTGCCTAAGGCCCAATTTTTCAGCCCCTGTTTAACAGGGGCGTGTAATTACAATTTTTGATGCAATACTTTGCAGCGGGGCTCGTTCCTGCGTTCCAACTAGCGTGTCGTGAGGTGTTGCAGTGTTGTGGCACCAGCACCAGTGCCTAAGGCCTGATTTTTCAGCCCCTGTTCAACAGGGGCAAGTAATTACAATTATTGATCTAATATTTCACAGCAGGGCCCATTTCTGCACCCACTAAGAGCGAGTGAGGACTTACAGTGTTGTGGCACCAGCACCACCACCACCAAAGGCCCAATTTTTCTGCCCTTGTTCAACAGGGGCATGTAATTACAATTCTTGATGTAATATTTCACAGCAGGGCCCATTTCTGTACCCACCAAGAGCGAGTGAGGACTTACAGTGTTGTGGCACCAGCACCACCACCACCAAAGGCCCAATTTTTCTGCCCTTGTTCAACAGGGGCATGTAATCACAATTCTTGATCTAATATTTCACAGCAGGGCCCATTTCTGCGCCCACCAAGAGCGAGTGAGGACTTACAGTGTTGTGGCACCAGCACCACCACCACATCCACCAAAGGACCAATTTTTCTGCCCCTGTTCAACAGGGGCATGTAATTACAATTCTTGATCTAATATTTCACAGCAGGGCCCTGTGAGGGCTTACAGTGTTGTGGCCACAACAACACCTAAGACCCAAATTTCTGCTGAGTATATAGGGCAGGCCCCTACTTTCAAACATCTAACTTACAAACGACTCCTACTTGCAAACGGAGGGAGACAACAGGAAGTGAGATGAAATCTACCCCTAGGAAGGGAAATTCTCTCCTGTAAGAGTTAATATGGAAAAAACATTTCTCCTTTCCACTGATGCTTTCCAATCCTTGTTCCACAAAAAACCCTAAATTTTCAAAAAACATTTGTCATTGGGACAAAAAGTGAGGTGAAATCTTCTGAAGAGGAGGACAGACAGCAAAACAAATGTCACAGGGGTGATAACCCTTCCCTATGTTTTCCAAAAAGCTTAAAAAAGATTTTTTGGCTGGAACTAAACACGTTAAAAATGTACCCGTTCAAAATTACAAACAGATTCTACTTAACAACAAACCTACAGTCCCTGTCTTGTTTGCACCGCCTGTATACTGCTGTTCAGAGTATATAGGGCCTGGTGGCCCCACACCTTTCCTTATTTTAATTTGGGTGTGGGGTTCCCCTTAATATCCATACAAGATGAAAAGGGCCTGGTAATGGACTGGGGGGTACCCATGCCATTTGTCTCACTGATTTTCATCCATATTGCCAGGATCCGACATTACGTTAAACCCGCAAGCAGTTTTAAATGAGATTTTTTCCTTTAAAAATGTCATTTTGTGAAGGGACTGTTCTAAACACGGGAAACACGCGCCACTTTACAGGCATACTATAGACACACCCCAGGTACAATATTTAAAGGAATATTTCACTTTTTTTTTTTTACTTTAAGCATCATTAAAATCACTGCTCCCGAAAAAACGGACGTTTTTAAAAGTTTTTATTGCATTGATACATGTCCCCTGGGGCAGGACCCGGGTCCCCAAACCCTTTTTAGGACAATACCATGCAAATTAGCCTTTAAAATGAGCACTTTTGATTTCGAACGTTCGAGTCCCATAGATGTCAATGGGGTTCTAACGTTCGTGCAAATTTTCGGTCTGTTCGCAGGTTCTGGTGCGAACCGAACCGGGGGGTGTTCGGCTCATCTCTAGTGATGGCTGATGGCTGATGGGTGACAGGTGCACCACTGACGATCACTGATGGCAGTCTCTTATGTGACAGGTGCACTTTATGGGGTGACTGTGGTGACTGTTGGGTGACAGATGACAATGGGGGGGGCAATGGGACAAGTGTTGTGCTTGGTGCAGTACAATACAGACACAGATCAGTAACTCACTGCTCACTGGAAACGGTGTGTGAGGAGAGAAGAGCTGGTAACAGCTAGTTACCGCTCTGTGTTTACATTTAGTGATCGGCTGTGAAAGGATCACAGCCAATCACGTGGTAAACAGCCACCGGCCAATGGCTGTTTACCATCCTGGGTGATGAGCAGTGTTCCCGGGAACACGCCGCCACCGACAGGCACGTGCGGCGCGCTCCTGATCCTGATATGCGCCGTGCACAATGGGGACGGTACCATCTGTCATTGGCCATGACTTCATCATGGCCAATCACGTGGTAAACACCCATGTCCAATGGCTGTTTACCCCCCCCTCGGTGGCGAGCGGTGTCTCCGTGACACGCCACCACCGAGGGTACAGGGATGCGTGCACACGATCGCGCGCATTCCCTGTTTGAAGGGCAGGGCGCCATATGATGCCCTTCCAGAACGAGAGCCGTGCCGCCTGGCCGCCATATGACGGACGGCGGGCGGCAAGCGGTTAAAGATCAATGAATGGAGGTATTTACAGTTGAAGCATTTTGTGGCAACAATACCACAGCCAAAGAGAACTTAAATCCAGTAGAATGTTTATGTATTCTACAGACAATATTGAAACATGGAATCTCTCAGATCTATAAAATACTTACGGACTTTGAGGGACTGGAAAGACCTCCATTCATTGAAAAATGGCAAGGGGAATTGGGTTCACGATTAGATGAGCAACAGATGGTAAAAGTGGTGGGAGCAGTACACGATTATGCGACTGACATTAAAACAATTTAAATTAATTATAAGTACTTGGTTAGATAAAAAAAATCAAAAAATACCAACAAGAAAAATCCCCACTATGCTGGAGAGGCTGCAATCTGACAGACAACATGTCCCATATATGGTGGAACTGTGCAAAAATAAAGGAATTCTGGCTAGAGATACAACAGTATATAGGCGAAGTTACAGGGAAAGTGATATTAAACGATCCATGGACATGTTTATGTAACAAAACATGTAGTTCAAAAAATGGAAAATTGTATCATACTTATCGTAATTTTCCTTTCCTGACGCCAATCCATGGCAGCATACTAGTGATAGGCTTGCCTTTCTCCCCTCCCTCAGGACCAATGAAATAGCATAAATTAAAGGCCAGTTAGGCCCCACCCATTCTTCGTAATTAGCTAGATACGAAACGCACAAACGTATGCTGCCATAGATTGGCATCAGGAAAGGAAAATTATGATAAGTATGATACAATTTTCCATTTTCCTGACGCCACCATGGCAGCATACTAGTGATACATATCCTAGCTGACAGGGTGGGTTCTACTTAACAAACCAAAATAATTATTTTATGTATATTATATATGTATATTTTTAAATTGGACAGAAGACTGAACAGTCATTCCTCCGAAGCCCACTGATGAAAAGGCACCCAGATCTATTCTGTAAAGGTTGAAAAGGTATGCTGGGAAAAGCATGCCACTTTCCTGTAGAATGAATCCATAGATGCTTTCAACTGGGCCGCCTATGAGGCCTCAAACCCTCTGGAAGAGGATGCATCCTACCACTGAAGGAGGCTCACGACCCATTTCCCATCTGCACAACCAATCTTGCTAAAGTCCAGGAGGCAACCTCTCTTGCCTGATGAATTCTGTCTAAAGACTTATCATATGAACTGAAAAGAGCAATTGTGGACAGAAACTTCATTCAAGGTCTGGGAATGACCAATTTGTGTGGTTTTCTTGCTTGAACGTCTGGAAAGTTAGGCAATGGACAGATGATTGATAGATGGGGGGCTGTCGCTACCTCTGATATAAGCTAAACTACAGGATGCAGCTCTACTCCTGTAACAAAAGCAATATGCTTTTCTGAAGCTCTAAGGGCTTGAAACTCAAACCGACTTCTGTTTGACGATTTGCGCTAGCGATATCTTAAACCGAACACTGCCCTGTTGGAGTAAACAGTTGAAATAAACCCCAACAGCATCGAAAGATTTTAATTGTGAAAGATTCTCTCTCGCGGTTGACGAAACCTCTTGACTTTTGCAAACTAAAGGGCCTTTGGCCAAATTAAACCTTGTTCTTGCTGACACCAGCAACCTCAAAAGAGTATAGGGTAAGGTTCATGTCCAATCTGACCTACAAGAAGACCAGAACAGCTGCCACCAGAGGTGCAGTAAGAATAATATCCTTCCATGCAAAATAGAAAAAAAAAGACAAATTTGTTCCAGATATTGTCATAGAGGCTGTTAGTAGAGTGCCTTTCGCACCCCCCAAAGTAGAGCTCACTATCTTGGAATCCAGTGCGGTTGTGTCTGCATCTGGACATTGACAGTACAAAATGTCTGGCAGATTGTGGTGTAAAGCAACCCTTGCTGGCTACAAGAGAGGCCTCCGAAATCAGCGGGAACACACGGCCCTGCTGAAAATTGAAGGGGTCTACGCTCGGGATGAGACAGACTTCTACTTGGGCAAGAGATGCGCCTATCTATACAAAGCAAAAAATAACACAGTGACCCCAGGCGGTAAACCTAATAAAACTCGTGTGATCTGGGGGAAGGTGACCAGAGCTCATGGAAACAGTGGCATGGTCCGTGCGAAGTTCCGCTCCAACTTGCCTGCCAAAGCCATTGGAGAAAGAATCCATGTGATGATGTACCCTTCAAGGATCTAAATTTCTTAAAACAAAGTAGAGTTTACTCTTGGAGCAACTCTGGAGCAATCTAGGTTCTGCGGCTTCCCCTTCCCGCCATTATGCTTGCATCTCTGGTCTGTGTATGTGTGAAGGGGAATCGACTTCTGTATTCTGAAGTAGATAGCCAGGAAGCACCAAGACTCCTATAGTCAGAATGGAGGGGTGGTGGTAACTACCATGCTCATTCTTGACAGCTTCCAGAGGAATTTCATTACGAGAGAAGTTGGGGAAAAACATATACAGTAGGCTTGACTGCAGTTTTTATGGAGAAACTCAGCTTCTGTTCTCTGCTTTGGGGAGCGGAAACTGAGTCAGGCCTCCTCTTAACTTGGCATTTGCTGTGAGAAGCAAAGAAGCCTGTCTGTGGTAGGCCACCTGTGGACAAGCCACCCCCTTATGCTCTGGCAAGCTTGAATGATGGACAGTATGTCCATGTATTCCATTTCCCTAGGAGGTAAATTGTTTTTGGAATTTGCTGGTGATCTTCCTACCAAGACATTCTGGGTTCTACATCTCTCAATAGCATAGATCCTCCCTGGAGCTGAAAATACGCAATTGCTGTCCTGTTGCTCAACCGCAAGATGACTGGTCACCCTTGATTCTTTGTAGCAAGGTCAAAGTGATAAAAAAGGCTGCCTGACCTTCCAGTGCTTTCAAGACTACCTTCCTTGGCTAGCAATCTCCGATTGCCTTGACCGACATACCCTCGCAGTGTGTCTCTTGCTGATACGATTCATCACATTGATCCAGTCAGCTGATTCTTGACATCCTCAAGGTCTTTCCATCACCTCAGACCGCTATACATACTGCGTGACACTGACCATAGCTGCACCGGATCCTGTTTCCTCCATTGTAGTTGAAACTAGCACCGGTGCCCATGCACCCAAGGAATCATCGGTATGAATGACAACATTACGGCAAGGAGGCTGAGACACCTATAAGTCTTCCAGGAAGTAGAGGCACCTGATCTCAGAATGCTCCTTATAACCGTCACCGTCCTTTTCTGATGGAAGCAAAACAGAGGAACCAGTAGACCCCCCACAGGCACTTTAACTGTTGGAAAGCAAAAGTTGGCCTTTTTTTTGTAGAAAGGAATGACGCCAAGGTAGTGGCGAATCTGGAGACCCCGTTCTCCAAGAGGAACTGACAAGGCACTGAAACCTCTGTGAATATTCTTAGAGATATTCATAGGCTAAAAGGTAGGCTGATAAAGCGGCATGTGTCCAACCAATCACCAAATTTACTTACTTTGGAATAAAAAAGAAAGGAAAAAATTTTGGGATGTAAGGCTAAGAATCCTGACGATCTAGCGAAAGCCTTCAGCCATATGCTGCAAGTGAATGCTTCTCTCCAACCCCCGTGACCTACAAACAGGGGTGGGTAGGAAACCTACTATTTCTCCTGTGAGATGGGACCAGGACAGCTCCCCTCTGAGTCTGAAGTGTAAGTATTGTAACCGCCATGGTTGCAGTGGATCTGGCAGCTCCGAGGGGTAGAAAAAGGTCCGGAGAAGGAACAGCGAGGAATCCACCGAAGTGACCATGAGTGCCTATCCTCCAAGGATCTGCACAATCCACTGTCCAGTAAACCATGATGCGTGCCCACTGGGACTTACCTTAAAAGTCTGGGGATACGCCCGGTAAAAGGGTTTTGTGGGTACCTGCGGTACACCCAAAGATTTTTATTTATGGACCTTATGAAAGGTTGCCCCTAGAGGAGCGGAACCTAGTGGGAGAAACATATTTCTCCCTTTATTTATTATTATTTATTTTTAGTTATATATATTTTTTTACTTTCCTGCTTTCTGTTATGGGAGAAGAACGGACCCTCCTCCTGTCACTTCCGACTTGGCTGTCTCTGGTTTCATATCAAACAGAGATCTTGCACTATAAAGTGACTATTCCAATTTTGTTGCCAAACACAACCATGGGTCTCAACCATAGGGTACCCCTAGTCGTAACCGAGTATAGCATTGCCTTGGCCAGGCACCAGGTTGAGACTATTGCTGCTTCCGCAGTGAAATTTGCCGATACATCTTGGCCAAATCCCAAGATATCAGCCCTAAGGATTTCCTCCCCAACCATATCCTGGGAGCAGAAACCCAAAGTACCCATCACCAAGGTAAGGGCCTCTGTTCAGTGGCAGGCCCTTCCCGGCCACCACCCTATTGGAAAACAGCCGGTCCTACTGTAGGCATGGATTTCAGCGATGCTATATCCGCCTTGAATTAAACCAGTGCCTAATGGAAAAGTGATTGCTCATTGAAAGGGTAAATATGACTTTGTCTTTTAACCCATGTAATGGTCTGCATGATGCCTGGATACACAGTTCTCCAAAGAAAAACTGACACCAAGTAGCTCCAGATCTTCCTCTGGTGCAAGTGAGCTAAAATCATTTTCAGGCTGCACCCCCTCATCAGGAGTACTGAGAGGATGAGTGATCCATGAGGCAGGTTGTTCTGCTAGTGGCTAGACCCGCAACAAGGGGGGCGACTAGCTAGAGTAATTACAGTGAGTTTAAAACAGAAGTTTTGTGCCACCTTATAAGTAATCAAGACATTCGGTATTACCCGTCATCTGCAAACTTCAACCAGGCCGACTTCACTCACCAGCCTCCTGGGCATAGGCACTGCGCCACAGGTCCTGCAGGACTCTTGTTGGGGTGCTGGGTTTGGGAAAGAAGAGCTAAGACGTTTTCCTTGGAACCTCTCTCCTGAGTGGGAGCGGCATCCAAGCTGTGCTTCTCTGAAGAACGTCAGCCTTTCTATGGCCTCTGGCTCTGGCCTTTGAGAACGTGGGCCCTCGGAGCGGAAGCAAATCAAAGCAATCCGCATGAGAGGGCACTCTTTTCCTGAAAACTTAACGACACGGTGGTCCCCACCCTAAGTGTTGACTGTCTTTTGTATGGGTGGTGACTGATACTTGAACCGTGGAGAAATGGGACGACCAGCTGAGAGACGGACAGCCACAGAAAGACAGAGAAGAGCAAAAATAGATAAGGCAACAGCGACTTCACTTCTCCCTCTAATAATGTATATCTAAATATATACATCTACACACTTACTCCTTTCCCCTCTTTTTTTTATTTTTAATACAATATGCATGCATATATAACTACATGCACATACCGCTCCATATAACACCCCCCCACATACATACATACCAACATAAGAACACACACATGTATACACAAACATATATACTGCAGAGGGTCAGCCTGGGGCAGGGTCAAGAAGAGGTTAATTGAAGAGGGCAGATATTTCCCCTTCAGACCTGCTAATTGTCAACTGGGCTGAAAGTCTCAAAGAGGAGCTGTTTGAGTAGGAGAGAGAGAGAGAGAGAGAGAGAGAGAGAGAGAGAGAGAGAGAGAGAGAGAGAGAGAGAGAGAGAGAGAGAGAGAGAGAGAGAGAGAGAGAGAGAGAGAGAGAGAGAGAGAGAGAGAAAGAGAGACACAGTAGCATGCTGTGTGAAAATGTCCATTGCTGGATGGTGTGCTAGGTGAGCTTAACCACATAAATACTGTAGCTCTGAACTATTATCTATAAGCCTGTGTGCTGCAGAACTGTGAGCTGTACCTTTGTGGACAACCATGTGACAAGACAAGTCTGTTTTATCTTATGTTTTTTTGCCATTTTGCTGAATAAAGCCACTTTTGTTTTAATGGACTGTCTCTGAGCCAGCTGTCCACCCCTCTGATCCCCTACATTACACACATCCATATATATATATATATATATATATATATATATATATATATATATATATATATATATACACACACATTATTATTATTTATTATTTCAGTTATTAATATAGCGCCGTCAATTTACGACGCAGCACTTTACATATACATTGTACATTCACATCAGTCCCTACCCTCAAGGAGCTTACAATCTAAGGTCCCTAACTCACATTCATACATACTAGGGACAATTTAGACAGGATCCAATTAACCTACCAGCATGTCTGTGGAGTGTGGGAGGAAACCGGAGTCCCCGGAGGAAACCCACGCAGGCACAGGGAGAACATGCAAACTCCAGGCAGCTAGTGTCTTACTGCTAGGCGAAAGTGCTATCCACTACGCCACTGTGCCGCCCACATATACATACACACACATACCCACCTGCCCCAAACCTATACATACACAACCTACAAACATAAGCTATACCTACAGCCGGCCTAGGAGAGCAAAGGACAAAGAACCTGTCTAGGGGGAGTAATGTACCCAGACCAGTGCCACTGCAGGAGGAAAAGAACAGAAGGTGCAGAAAATGAGAAAAGACAGGAGACAAACAAAGGCAAAGGTAAAAAGGATGCAAAGCTGGCCTCCCCAAACCCAACAAGCGTTGCAGACACCAACCTTAAAGGCAGATTTCATTCCTAAATAGGAAAAGCTGCTCAGCTCCATCGAGACCCACAGAAGAAGCTCCCAAGCTACTTTGGCGCTTTTAGCAGCCTGATACTGGGACTTCACACTGGGAGAGGCTTAACTCAGCCGGCAGCTGCCTGGAGGCAGAGGGGGAACATAGTACTGCTTACTCTTCACTGGTGCGTGGAGGTATGAGGACAAAAAGAAGAATGGGGCGGGGCCTAACTGGCCTTTATTTTATGCTATTTCATTGGTCCTGAGGGAGGGGAGAAAGGCGGAGCCTATTACTAGTATGCTGCCATGGTGGCATAACGAAAAACAATATAAGAGAATCTTAATCCAATTTCTATTGAATGTAGTGAAAGGAGTAATACCTAAAAAATGGTAAGACCCGGGAAAACCCACAATAAAGGATTGGTTTGAAAGAATAGATCAGGGATATACAATTAATGGACCTCCAGCTGTTGCAGAGGTCCCACGAGGCATAGCAAGACTCTGAAAACCACAAGCATGACACCCAGGGGCAGAGGCATGATGGGACTTGTAGGTCTGCTAATTGCATATCCCTGGAATAGATGTTGTATTTAGAATAGAATATCTTAGCAGTAGGGAGAAAGATTTAATAGCACATGGGAAAATGTATAGTTTTTAGGAAAACCAGGAAATACACATAAAAACTTACGGAGTAGGTAGTGGAATAGATGGAGGGAAGGAAAGAGAGGAAGAACCGAGAAAAGGGAGACCAACATGTGGTGGGGAGGGGGAAATGGGAGGGGTAGGTGGGGTTGATTTTCTTAGAGGGTGATTGTACTTTAAAAAGGGATGCTAAACCCTATTGGCATATGTGATGACAATTGTTTTGTATGTAATATAAAATCAAATAAAGTTTATATATTAAAAAAAAAACACTTCAGCATTACCCTTCTTTGCTGTTTGTTTCGTGCTAGATCCCATACTTGTATGCTGTCATACTTGTGTCAGGAAAACTGAAAATTATGGTATATACTTACCTGACAGCAGTGCCCCCCCCCCAAGCTTTTGGCAAAAAAAAATGTAATTAAAATAAAGTAACTTTAGTAGTGACCAGGCGCCAGACACACAGCGGTCTATGGGAAGCTTCCCAGCTGATTGCAAGCTGGGAATCTGATTTGCCCATGTGCAGGGTGTGTGCTGGGTGCCTGCACACACTCCCACTCTCCAGTGATTTGTCCCTGGCTCTTGTTCATTTATTTTCATTGGTCAGGACCTGAGGGCGACTGGGCGGTGCTTTTTCAGCACTACAGGGTCACTTCCAGTTTCCCTGGAGTTGGAGTGGAGTGTGGACCCTGAGATTACTTTATTCCTGCAACTGGGACCCTGTAATGTGAGGCGGGGAACCAATCACAGATGCGGCGGGTGGGCAGAGCTGAGCCTGAGCGAGGTGTACAGAGAGCAGAAGGTGAGTGACTGAGTGCGGGGATCGGAGGTGATCTCTCTCGCTGTTTGAGAGACACAGGATTTTTGCATGTCTCTCCCTCGCGGCAACATGCTTCCCATCTGCAGGGTGGCTACAGAATGACTGCTCCACTCGCTGTGTAGTGTGTCCTGCTGTGAGCCTAGCTCCCCCTCCCCCACCTCTGTTAACTTTCTCAGCTGTTGCAGAGCTTCATGGAGGGGGGAAGGTGGGGCTGCTGAGTGTTGTGGTGCAGGTCAGTGAATGGCAGCTGTGGGGTTTCCAAACCCCCGCTTTCCTGCATCCTAAAATGCCCCCCCGCCTCTCCATCCTAAAACGCCCCCCCTGCCACTTCACCCTAAAAAGCCCTCTTGCTTCTCCACCCTAAAACGCCCCCCTCCCTGCCTCCCCACCATAAAACAGCCCCCCTTCCTCTCTACCCTAAACAATAACCCCCTCCCTGCCTCTCCACCCTAAACAATAACCCCCCTCCCTGCCCCCACCCTAAACAATAACCCCCTCCCTGCCTCTCCATCCCAAACAATAACCCCCCTCCCTCTCCACCCTAAACAAACCCCCCTTCCTTCCATGCCACCCTAAACATTCTATATACTGTATCTGTGGTGCTGATCTCTATACTGTATCTGTGATGCCGATCTGTATACCATATCTGTGGTGCTGATCTGTATACCGTATCTGTGGTGCTGATCTATATACCGCATCTGTGGTGCTGATCTATATACTGTATCTGTGGTGCTGATCTATATACCGCATTTGTGGTGCTGATCTATATACCATATCTGTATTGCTGATCTATATACCTTATCTGTGGTGCTGATCTATATACCATATCTGTATTGCTGATCTATAAACCGTATCTGTGGTGCTGATCTATATACCGTATCTGTGGTGCTGATCTATATACTGTATCTAGGGTGCTGATCTATATACTTTATCTGTGGTGGTGAGCTATATACCATATCTGTGATACTGAGCTGTATACTCCTGAAACTATGAGTGGAAGCAATTGGAATACAGGGGACAGAGTGGGGGGATTATATAAGGGGTGGGGCTTATGGGAAGTGGGAGTGGTCAAAAAGGAAGGGCGGGGTCTGGTGCCCCTCCCATCCTAAAACTTCACCAGCCGCCAATGCCTGACGATAATATTCCTTTCCTGTTACATAAGCTTGACAGCATACAGGTCCCTACCTTGGGGCTTCGCATTGAGTATAGTTACGAGAATGCCACCTTGATGGAAATGACTCATTTGTTTAGTATAACCGGTCCGGTTATTAGGCAGGGGGCAGAGCCTGTACATGCTGTCATGCTTATGTATCAGGAAAGGAAAATTACCATCAGGTAAGTACACAATTTAGCATTTTCTGGCTGCAGTGCAAATCTGTATGACATTTCTATTGTCGGTGTCGAGAAAAACCCCTATATCTTTTTAATAAATACTAAATGCCTGGTGAATCTCTCAGAAATTGCAATCTGTGCAAAAAAGCTTCCTAGTAGTGCAAATCTATTTCTCCAAAATGGTGGTACAGTATGTTAAAAAAGGCATTCTTGCTGTGGTGCAAACCTGTATGCTATTTCCATCATCGATGTCCAAAAAGGACATTATTTTTTCTTTAGAAGTTAAACCACGATTAATCTTAGCAAACCTGCAGTCTATTCAAAACAGCTTTCTAGCTGTAATGCAAACCTCAACACTGTTTCCATCATTAGTATACAAAAAGGCACATTTTTTTTCTCATGCCTGCTCAATCTCTCAAAAATGTCAGCCTGTTTAAGCCTGGGTTCACACTTGTTCAGTGCATTCCTAATCAATTCTTTGCAGTGCGATTTGAGCCCATTTATTTTGTATGGTCTCAATTCACACTGCACATAAAAGGTGCAGGCATCTTTTTTTTTTGCCACACTGGAACCAGATCTCATTGGTGTTCACTCTGATTCTTGCAATTACACTGCATTTTGCAACCTGTTTTGGGGTGTCTTTAATTTAACTACTTCAATACAGGGCATTTTTACCCCTTTCCTGCCCAGACCAATTTTCAATTTTCCAAATTGCTCTCACACTTTGAATGACAATTACTTTATTATTAATTATTAATTAATTATTAATTATTAGTCATGCTACACTGTACCCAAACAAAATGTGTACCTTTTATTTCACACAAATAGAGATTTTGATTGGTTGTATTTAATCAATAATGGGCTTTTTATTTATTTTTTTGCAAAATAAGAGAAAAAAGAACGAAAATATTGAAAACAAATCACTTTTATTTTAGTTTCTAATTTTGCAAATAAGTAATTTTTGTTCATAAATTTGGGCCCAATAGTAATTTCCTGACTACCTTATATTTTTTGAAGGCCCTAGAGCACCATGACAGTAGAATTACCCACAAAATGACCCAATTTTGGAAAGCAAACACCCAAACATATATTTTATGAGGCATTATGAGTCTTTTGAACATGTGGTAAGAAAATGAAAATTAATTTTTTCTTTACACAAAGTTGTCAATTTATAAGATATTTCTAACATATAGCATGTACATATCAAAAGTACACCCCAAAATACATCCTTCTACTCCTCCTGAGTATGGCAATACCACATGTGTGAGACTTATTCACAGCCTGGCCACTGCATGGCTGCACGACAGGTACTCTTTTTTTTTTTTTTTTTTAAATCAAAAAGGTGTTTATTGAACAAATTTCCAAACATAGCTTCCATTGTACATACATCATGCAACAACATATCATTGTTTACTATTACATTCCAATCATCATTTATCACCAAAAATCCTGAAATATTTCAATGGTCTATTACTTTATGGTCACTAACCATCAATAAAGCCTCATGGGCCCCCCCCGAGACATTGCAATAGTCTGGACATTACCAGCTCCCTAGGACTCAGTCCAGGGGTGTCTAACCATGGTGCCCAGATCCTTTCGAATCTATTGGAGCTGCCTCTGTGTTGGTAAATGTGTTTTTCCATAATTAAAGTGTTGCCCATATGAGTAATCCATGATTTCACTGATGGTGGCGAGGTCGATTTCCAGCCAAGCAGTATAAGTTTGCGTGCCTGGAACAGTGCCCTAGTGAGTGCTATTCTAGTCATCTCTTCTGGGACAATATCCTCCAGGACTCCTAGAATGCAGTGAATTGGGTCAAGGGGAAAGGTGGTCTGGAACACTCGGTTAAGTGTTTCCATAACCTCACTCCAATACCTATGGAGTTTTGGACATCTCCACAGTAGGTGAATGAGGTCCCCCTGATGCCGCTCACATCTGCTACATAAAGGATCAGACCTCCTGCCCATATTGTATAGTTTAAGTGGGGTGTAATGCACTCTTAGTACTATATATAGTTGGGATACCTTTTGGGCCACGTTGAGAGAGCATATATTAACGGATTGTAAAATTTCTTCCCATTGATCTCCCGTAATTGGGCCTACGTCCTGCTCCCATAGGGACGGTGCCCTGGGCGGGTGTGTCTTCAAGAGTTGCGTCAGTAGCATTTGATAGCAATATGAAATAAAACCTTTAGTCTCTGTGCTGGACTGTATCAGATGAAAGATAGGGGTGGTGGACAATGTCCAGGGAGTAGCACTTCCTTGTGTGTCCACCGCGTGTTTAAGTTGGATATATGAATAATACATGGTATTTGGGAGGTTGTATTTATTTTGTAGCTCTGAGAACGTCAGCAGCTTGCCATTGCTAAATATGTGGGATAAAAGGATAATACCAAATGAGCGCCATCTGGGACCCTGTTGTAGCTTTGCTAGCTCTACATATGAAAGATTCCCCCATATTGGGCTGTATTCTGTGAAGCCTGTTACCTCCTGCAGCTGCCTTCCCTTGTTCCAGACTTTCTGTATTAAGGTAAGAGTGGGCGTTAGTTTATTGGATTTGTGAAACAGTTGGGCCTCAAGGCCTAGCGGGATTGTGTCCGCTCCTGTCCCAGTCAGCATTAACTGCGCCGATGAGCTAGGAGGGTCCCGGTTCATGGAGCCCACCAATTGCTGCAACTGAGCTGCTATGTAGTACAGCCAAGGGTTGGGTACTGCCAGCCCTCCTCTGTCCTTAGGGTTTTGTAGCTGTTCCAGCTTAATTCTTGGTGTGCCTGAATTCCACAGCAGTTTGCGGAAGAGAGTGTTAACCACCCTAAAAATCTTTAAGTGTATTACTATTGGGGAGTTGTGTAAAAAGTAAAGTATTTGCGGCATTAAAATCATTTTTATTAAGTTTGCTTTGCCCGCTAGTGACAGTTTGAGCCTGTTCCATGTGTTGATTTTGTCTCTAAATCTGGATAGTAAGGGGTGTATGTTTAGGGGGCAGTATTCCGCTATTTTAGGCGAAATCTGTATGCCTAGGTATTAAAATGATGACGTTCCAGGAACCGAGCAGGAGTCCGGTAGATTCACCTCACTCCCCTCGTCCAGCAACATCAAAGCTGACTTAGACCAATTAATTGTCAGGCCAGAAAAATAACCGAATCCAGTGATGATTCTTGTCACCTCCGCTAAGGACGCTGTGGTATCCCCCAGGAAAAGCATCATGTCGTCAGCATACAGCATAATCTTTTCGTGGAGGTCCCCATATTTAAAGCCCGTAATCTGCTGACTAGCTCTTACCGCAGCTGCCAATGGCTCGATGGCGATGGCAAAGAGCAGGGGAGACAGGGGGCATCCCTGCCTTGTGCCCCTGCCCAGAGCAAACACATGTGACATCCTACCTGACATCCTGATAGTCGCCTTTGGGGAAGCATATAACAGTTTGACCCATGCTATAAAGCGCCTTCCAAACCCAAACTTTGATAGTACCGCCCATAGGTATCTCCAACCTACACTGTCAAATGCCTTATTGGCGTCCAGGGAGAGCAGACCCCTGCTTCCTTTATTATCTGGCTGCAGCTGCATATTTAAAAATAGGCGTCTGAGGTTGGTGGCAGTGGACTTTTGTGGCATAAATCCAGCCTGGTCGGGGTGTATTATGGAGTCAATGATCCGGTTGACCCTAAGCGCCAGGGCCTTAGCCAGGATTTTGACATCGCTTTGCAGTAGCGAAATAGGCCTGTATGAGCCCGGGTCAACCGGATCCTTACCAGGTTTCAACAATAAAATTATATTGGCTCTAGTCATGGAGGTCGGCAATCCGCCTTTTTTAAGCGAGTCGTTAAACACTTCTAGTAACTGCGGCATTATCCACTCACCATATTGGGTGAAAGCCTCCATGGGGATACCGTCCTCCCCAGGAGCCTTGCACGTAGGAAAGGAACACGCCGCATGTTGTAGCTCTTCCAATGTTAGGGGTTCTTCCAGTGATTGCCTAGCCCCCCCAGACAGAGAGGGCAGGTCAATCCCTGAAAGGTATGCCTCCAGTTCACCGTCCGTGTAGTCATCCCTCGCCCCATAAAGATCCTTGTAAAAGGATGCTAGCTCTGATAGAACCTGATCCAGGCCATTTACTATCTTTCCACTGGTCGTGCGAATCGCCCCGACTGCTGGAGACAGCTGCTGGGACCTGGCTATTTTGGCCAATAAGCGTCCCGTTTTTTCCCCTTCTTCATAAAATGCCTGTTTGCTAAAGAACCTTTTGCGTTCTGCGGCGGAGGATCTCAAGCGGTCCAGTGAATCCTGGGCCGAAATCCACGCCTCCCTCGCAGACTCTGTAGGGTCAGTAACATAAGCAAGCTCCAACTGGCGCACCTGATCTCCAACCTGTTCCAGTAGTGCCGAGGAATTTCTCTTGACCGTGGCTATTTCAGCAAGAAATATTCCCCTGAGGTATGCCTTAAAGGCTTCCCAGGTTTTAATTGTATCTGTTAGGTGTTTATGGGAGTTGAAAAATAAATCTATTTGATTAGAAATTCGTTCTGGGGAGTTAAATAATTTCAGCCAGAAAGCGTTGAGTTTCCATGGCACCCTAGGTAGTGAGGTAGGAGGTTGGGCACTCAGCCATACAGCCATAGGTGAGTGGTCAGATGCTCCCCGAGGGAAGTATTCTATCTTAGAGATGTATTCTAGCAAATTAGGAGTGCCTATACTAAGGTCTATACGGGACAGGGATCCGTGAGTCTTGGAGAAGCATGAAAACTGCTTTATATTGGGGTTACGAATGCGCCACAATTCTGTCCAGCCCAGTTCCGTTACTAGGCGGCTGAGTGCCGTGCCCCTCCCACTCCCAGGAGAATGGACTGGGGGGTGCCTATCCAATTTTGGGTCAAGGTAGCAGTTAAGGTCACCCATGATTAACAGTGGGACATCAGGTTTGCCCGCCAGGTACATCAGTAAAAGCTGTAATACCTCCCGTGAAAACGGGGGTGGGATATACATAAAGGCTATAATCAGTGTTAAGGTATACACTTTGCAATAAATGAAAACATATCTGCCAGCACTATCCACTAGCGAGTCCAGTTCCTGGAATGCCAGAGCTTTGTGTATCAATACGCTCACCCCACGAGAGTAGGCGGTGTGAGTGGAGTGATAGGATTTGCCCACCCAGGCATACTGCAGGCAGCCCACATTATCCTCCAGGAGATGTGTCTCCTGGAGGGCAATAATAGCCGGATGGAATTTGCGCAAACCAGAGGAGATCATGACCCTTTTTAAAGGGTCATTCACTCCGCGCACATTCCATGATACTATGGGCGTGGATACCATTGCATATATTCAAAAATACATTTAAAGGAGAATCTTCTGGAATTCAGAGCTGATCTGGTTATGTGTTTACCCATGAGCATTAGAAAGTGTTGCATCAAAGAGTATTTTTTCAGTAAAAGGTTGTCCCAATGGAAGCTAGGTGTTCTGGAAGGGTGGATATTCTCGCGCAACTGCGCGGCAAAACAGTGAAAAAAAACAAAACAAAAGTAGGAACAGACTGTGTTGAGGGACCTGGGTCCCGCCACGCTGTGGCACATACCTCCAGAACTGTCCCGAGATTGCAGGCTACACGGTCTGTCCTGATTGTGGATGCCAACAGGGCAATGAAACATTGGCCATGTATCCCATGGCCTCAAGCGTCTTCCACTTGTTTTGCACGGTGACGTCCCCTGTGAGGGTCTGTGCCTCAAGTGGAAATACCTGGATGAAAAAAATATAACAATATTTCCCAGTGGTAGTCACTCGCTGCGTAGGCACTTGGTATAGTTCCTCTTCTGATTGAAAAACATAAACAGGAGAATGGACGCCCTGCTTTCTCTCGCATTTCTTCTGTCCTCTCTGGTTTATCCGGCTCTTTCTTCACGACCCTGGTGGCGTATATCTTGCTCATTCTGGTCTAACCATGATGTTGCATCTTGCGCATTTTCAAAAAAGTGGTTCTGTCCGTTTGCCGTTACTCTCAACCTAGCCGGGAACATCATTGCGTAGGATAGCTGCAGCCTTTGTAGCCTCTTTTTCACTTCCATAAATTTTGACCTCCTGCGTTGTACCTCGGCGGAGAAATCCGGGTAAAAGGAGACTTTAGTGCCATTGTATTTAATGCTGCCTTTTTCCCTGGCCAGTCTCAGTATCACCTCACGGTCCTTGTAATTCAGGAGCCTGGCCAGTATTGATCTTGGGAGGTTCCCAGGGGGAAGAGGGCGTGGAGGTACTCTGTGGGCCCTTTCCACCGTGTAGATGGGAGAGAAAGCTTCTTTGCCAAAGACTTCCTGCAGCCATTCCTCAATGAAAGTGGTGGGGTCACGTCCTTCCACATTTTCAGGGAGTCCCACTATGCGCACATTATTGCGTCGCAGACGGTTCTCGATTTCGTCAGTTTTATTAAGGGCTTGAAAAGCGTTTTGTGTGGCCATCCTGACATCTCTGTGAAGGGGGGGCAACTGGTCCTCCACATCACTCACCCGGCCCTCCACTGCTGTGGTTCTTTCCCTGATTTTTTGCAGATCTTGGCGCATAAGGGATACTGTTTCTTTCAGGCCCCCAAATTTCTCCTTCAAATCATCAACTGAGGCAGTGCATTTATGCACAGCATGCAGGATTTCACTCAAAGAGGGCTGTACACTGTCTTCTGAGGGGGAGTCAGATGGATCAGACATGAGATCCTGCTGCAGATCTAATGGCACTGTGTCATCTAGCATGCTTGTATCTTCCCTGTTAGGCTGGGGGGAGTCAGGCAGAGGGGAATTAGAATGTCCGGCCAGCTTTTGAGTATAATAAAGCATGTCCCTGGGTTGTTCCTTGCCTTTAGGGAGTTTGCTGGACTTACCCCCCTGTTCGGATTTCTTTTCCAGGCCGCGCTGTGCTTTAGGAGGCTGAGACCGGCCGGCGCCATCTTGGTCAGCTTGGGACACCCAGGCCTCGGTCTCCATTCAGTTCCCTCGGGTCATCATCAGCCCCAATCGATCACCTGTCAGCACCAGAAGTCTCCAGGAGGTATCAAGTAGCTCTTTAGGGCAAAAACGGGCGATTTCAGTGGTGAGGAAAGGATAATAGGCAGGATCCTCAGCGGGAGCTCCGTGCAGCAGGTCTGCTCACATGCCTCGTCAGGCCACGCCCCCCCCCACGACAGGTACTCTGATGGGCTGCAGACAGGTTCTCTGATGGGCTAGAGACAGGTACTCTGATGGGGTGGAGACAGGTACTCTCATGGGCTGGAGACAGGTACTCTGATGCTCTGATGGGTTGCAGTTAAGTACTCTGATGGGCTGGAGACGAGTACTCTGATGGTCTGGAGACAGGTAATCTGATGGGCTGCAGATAGGTACTCTGATGGGCTGCAGACAGGTACTCTGATGGGCTGGAGACAGGTACTCTAATGGGTTGCAGTTAGGTACTCTGATGGGCTGGAGATGAGTACTCTGATGGGTTGGAGATGGGTACTCTGATGGGCTGGAGACAGTAGCTCAGATGGGCTGCAGATAGATACTTTGATGGGTTTACAGACAGGCACTCATGTACTCTGATGGGCTGTGGACAGGTACTCGGGTACTCTGATGGTCTGCAGACAGGTACTCAGGAACACTGGTGAGCTGCAGAGATGTACTCAGGTACTCTGATGGGCTTACAGACAGGTACTTAATAGGGCTTACAGACAGGTATTCTGATGGGCTTACAGACAGGTCCTCTTTATTATCGTGGCAATCAGGACATGGTACTCTACACTGTACATCGGTAATTCACAAATTCAGTTGGAGTATACATTAATTGTAGTCTATAGCAGTAAGGAACACAATATTAAAGATTCTTAAAACTGTTACATAGCTACATGTCAGGAGAGTCTAGCATAATTTCCTTAAAAGCTAAGTTCACCTTTTTATTTCTTCTAAATTCCAGCTCCCCTATGTACCAATATAGCATTCATGCACTTTTTTTGCAAAAATATCAAAGCTTTTCATAAAATCTACAGACACATACCTTACTGTCCTCTATCCATGATTCCAAATGTATCTATTGCTTCTGTCTTATGTCCGTACAGATTGTAGGTAATGACACGGAAGGAGTTGACCAGCTGATCTCATTATCACACACCCATTATCATCTACCCTCCCATTCCCAGCTGCACATTTTTAAATGAAATGCAATCAATCAGCGATCACCCTTCTGTCAGAAACCATGAATCAGACTGAGACAGAAGGACAGTTAAATCACACTTGTTTAATAATAATAATAATAATAAAAAGGTAAGCAGAGTAAACATAGTCAAAACATAGCCAGAGTACAGGGACCGGAACAGATAATCAGACAGGCCAAAACGTCAGGGAGCCAGAGATGAGTGTAGTAGAACAGCAAGCAAGATCTGGAGCCAGAAGGAATGTCAGCCAAGCAAGTTTTTAACAGGAACATAGGAGAGTGTCTTTAGAGGTGAGACCAAGGCGAAGGCAGAGATCATCTGTGCTGGACGGCTTAAGAAGGCAGGACTGATGAGCAGGATATCATCAACAGGTGAGTCACTGTGGAGAGAAAGGAGCTGGCAATTAGCCGACAGCTGAGTGGCCAGGTTTGATAAGGAAGGGCTGAGCCCAGCCCTGACACCTTCTCACTAAATACACAATATACAATCATATTGCATAGTGTATGACCATCTTTATAAAAGTACATAGAAGGGAGTGGACAGAAACTCTCAGCTGTCAAGCCCGTTCACATCTTTGTATAGTGGAAACTCAAATTCGCACATGCGTTGTTTTTTTTAGCGAGGTGGGGAGGTGTTGGAGCATTTTCACTCATCACACACATAGGACAGCCCATCCATCTGAATGGGCAGCCCTGCATGCAGCAATCGCTCCAAAGAGCCTTCAGAACTTTGTTTTATAGAGGAGCTTGGTGCATTTTTTTACTGTGATTTTTGGTGCAGCGCATTTCTGAAATGCAAGTAGCTACACATATGTAAATGGAGCCTCATTGTTCTTGTGTTATCGCACCAAATTCACTTTCAGGCCCCACTCACATCTAGCATAGTGGGAGTGAACATTTTGTGGCTCATTTTTCCTGTGACACGCATAGGGCAGCCTGTTTATTTAAATGGGCTGTGCTATATGTGGCTTATGGGACATGTTGGCGTTTTGTGGGTTGCATGTTTTTTACTGTGCATTTTGCAGAATTTGCCACTCGTTTTTTTACATGGCAAAATGTGTGTTTGCTTTTGTGTTTGGTGTGTCCTTACCAATTAACGGCACTGAAAGCACAACTAGTAATTTTAGGGGTATAAAGGTGGCCATACACTATATAATCTGATTGTACAATCTCCTTTAGATTTACCAAATTTATATAATAGGAGGAAACACCTATCTAGCCAATCACTCTATATCAAATCAGGCAGGCCCTTGCGCCACATAATTGATGGCAGATCTAAAGGAGATTGTACAATCAGATTGTATAGTGAATGGCCACCTTTATACACCTAAAATTACTAGTTGTGCTTTCAGTGCCATTAATTGGTAACTTAATAGGCAAATGTCATCTATCATGGAGGGAGTTGATGACTGGCCCCACCAAGAAAGTATAAGGTGAGGGAGCGTTTATATGGGCTGACTGATTTGTGGGTACAATGACAAAGTACTGTCCAAGGGTCAAGTGGGAGGGTATGACCAGTAATCAGGTTTATTTGAGCATTTCTAGCCAGAAAGAGCAGATTAATGAACAGTCCCACCAGACTTGAGTATGAGTAGCTAAGTTTCCGTAATTCCTACAACATAATAGGAAATGAGAAGGAAACATGTGGTGTAGCTTGGCTGGTGCGTAATGCCATCTGGTGAGGAGTTTAGTTAGTTTTGGTCATTTTAGATGGTATTGAAGATGTGTGAGAAAGTTGCAAGACTTGGTCCTATTGCTTTTTCCGAGTTGAGAGACCTGTAAAACTGTGAAACACAGTGCAGCAGTGAGTCCTTTGAGTTGAGTAGAGATTCTACTGAGTTCAGTTCTTGTAGATCATGTAGTGGGCATGGTAAGGAAAGGCCTTTGACAACATCGATGATGAAACGCGTAAGGCGGGGCTACGCACGCACCTACGTCATTCCAGTAGGGAGACTGGAACTCAGCTGGAGCGCACGCTGCAAGACGGCTCTTTCTGCTTTCATCTTTTCCATACTGTAGTGTGTTTTTCTGCATGATTTTAAAGTTTTTTAATAAGGCTTTTTAATTTAAACTACTGCACTATGGGGCTTTCTTATATCTCTTCCAACGAGCGTTCCAGTTATGGACAACTTGTGAAACCCCTCTGAGGTGATAACGGAGGCTGAGCTGAGTGGATGACTGCGGTCTGGAGCCCATCTGTGATAGAATACCTAGGGGGACCATCCAGTACTCATACATGCCTACTACCCCTGCAGGGGTAAGAGGGGTCAGTGAGTGGGGACCTATAGGGGGAGCACCAAAGTCACTAGACCAGCTTTGAGCACAAAAGTCACCAGACTGTTTTGCAACTTTCATCCTCGCTTGCAACTTCTGTCCTGTTTTTAACACCTGGATCATCCCTATATACATACCTCTCTGGCTCACCATTCTTGTTTGGTTTTGTTTATTTTTGGACTTTGATGCACACAAATGGGACCTTCAATATCATGGGATCTTACAGCTGTACCTCAAGTAATGTTGTGTACCTCATCCAATGCAAAAGGTGCAGCAAAGGATCTTATGTTGGTGAAACAGGACAGAAGTTGCAAGCGAGGATGAATTTACACAGACATACCATCAAAGAACATAAAGAAGACAGTTTATGCACACCTGTGGGACATCATTTCTCACAATCGGACCACACCATAGAAGACCTCAATGTCTTAGTTCTTAAAGGGAATTTCAGAACTATCCAGGAAAGGAAAACGTTTGAACTAAGAATGATACTTCTTTTTGACACAAAGAATAATGGCCTGAATTTAGATATTGGTTTCCTTACACATTATGCTAAAGTTTTACGACCGCTCTGTGATTAGTATCCCCCCCCTGCATTCCCCCCTAGCTCTCCCTCTGTCTTATCTCACTAACTCTGCTGCCATCTTTATTACCATTGATTTGTATGTGTTTGGTTTTCTCTTTTTTTTTTTTTTTTTCTTTAACATTCTGCTTAAAAATTTGTGAATCAGTACTGCTTGAACCTTGAAGAAGGGGACATACCCCGAAAGCTTGTCCCGAAAAATTGTATGTTAGTGCAAATAAAAAAAGTATCACGGACAGTACTCAATTTTCTCTGTCACAATTGCACTAATACGGCTACAATCAAATCAAGTATGATGGAAGATACTGCATATAGCCGCATAAAGAAGCAGTTAACCAACCTGATCACTAAGGAAACACAGGTCAACAGCGACATCTTCTTTCTCTCAAGATGCAAAAAGAGGAATCTCATACCACAGGGTCTCCGGATTAAAAATCCTTGTGTAAATACACTGAACTCTCCTTATGCAGGACTCTGCAAACGTACCAGCGAAAGGTTAAGGAACAACCTCATTCATAAACTCTATGGTAAAAGGGAAACAATCCGGAAACAAAAGCAGTTGGTGTTTGAAACCTCAACACCATTGGATCCCACAAGCATCAACCAAATTAAGAATGAAATTGAAACCTTACAAAGACAACTGCAAACACTTGCCATGAACAGGAAGCAAAATAAACTCCAAAAGCTACACCAAGAGCAGACCTTTTGGATACAACCTAAACAACACAAAACAAACACAACTTCTATAACTCCTGCTATCAGCAACTTGGAAGCCAATCCAGAATCCCAAGGTATCCCTTGTGTAAATGCTGACTTTACAGAAAATGTGGATATAACAGAGGAACTCGGAATAATACATTTGTCAAATCATCTACTTACTACACCAGAAACAACAGTCCTCTCCAAAGGCCTCACATTCTGCCCAACCACCAAATTGGATAAATTACAGGTATGGTCAGATATGGAGGAATTCTTTAGGAGACTAAGGCTCAAAGAATATTTTGACAGTAAGGAAAGGAATCCTAGGACAATAGGAGGTTACAAAAGGAAAAAGAACAGCAACTTCACACCTCCACAAGGACGCAACCCCAAACTGGATACCTATATTGACAGCTTCAGGCTGCGAGTTACATCCCTGATATCCACCCAGCAAAAGAAAATATTATACAACCTTTCACCACTGGAGCGAAGAGCTGTACATGACCTGCGCAATAATCAGGCCATAACCATCAAACCAGCAGATAAAGGGGGAGCAGTCGTTGTGATGGATACAGACAAATATATACAAGAGGGCCAGAGGCAGCTGGCAAATACTACTTACTACAAAAAACTGGATTATAATCCAACCCAGGATTTTACTCAGCAATTAAAAGGTTTCATTGCGACAATGCCAAGCCACCTACATTCAGAACTCATCAATACGATTCCGGATAATCCAGAAATTGGAGACTTCTACATGCTGCCCAAGATCCACAAGCCAGGAAATCCAGGCAGACCCATTATAACAGGTATGAATACACTTACCGAACATATCTCAGGCCTTGTAGAAAACATGTTAAAACCTTTAGTCATGAACACTGCAAGTTTCCTGCAAGACACCACTGATTTTCTGAACAAGTTTAACAATATACAACAATTACCACCTTATACACTTCTAGTCACTATGGATGTAGAATCTCTGTACAGTAACATCCCTCACAAAGATGGGTTGGCGGCATGTCACAGATTCTTATCATCCTCACCAGACCACAAATACACTGCTGAGGATGTGACACGGCTCATTGAATTCATTCTTACACACAACTACTTCACCTTCAATAATGACATCTATCTCCAGTGTATGGGTACTGCTATGGGAAGCAAAATGGCACCCCAATATGCAAATTTATTTATGGCTGACCTGGAGGACAAATTTCTGAACAGCATACAACTAAAGCCATACAGATATTATCGCTATATTGATGATATATTCATGATATGGACTGAAGGTGAAGAAAATCTAAACCAATTCTTTTCATTGATCAACACTTTTCACCCATCTGTCAAACTAAAAATGGACTATTCGAACACACATGTCAACTTCCTGGACACTACAGTATACATCAGGGATGACAAGCTACACACGTCAATATACAGAAAACCGACTGACCGATGCAGCTATCTTCATAGTTCCAGTTTTCACCCCCAACACACCAAACGGGCCATCATACACAGCCAGGCCATCAGATACCACCAAATTTGTTCAGACCCAGAAGACAGAGATAAACATCTCAGAACACTGGGAGACTCCTTCCATAAGAAAGGTTACAAAGACAAAACCATCAACAATAGCATAAACACAGCCTTGAAAACCCGAAGAGAAAATCTCCTCCAATACACAGAGAAAAAAACAAATAACCGAGTACCTCTAGTCACCACATACAACCCAGCACTTGAAGGGATCAAAAAGATAATCAAAGATTTACAACCCATTATAACAAAGGATGAAACTCTGAAAGGAATATTCCAACAACCCCCATTATTGGCTTTCAGACAACCACCCAACCTCAGACACAAACTAATCAGCAGGAAACTTGACTCTGATTATGAAGTCACAAATAATGGTAGCAAACCCTGCAATAAAAAACGCTGCAAACTATGCAACCAGATAAATCTATCCAAAAGTGTTACACACAAATGGGACCTTCAATATCATGGGATCTTACAGCTGTACCTCAAGTAATGTTGTGTACCTCATCCAATGCAAAAGGTGCAGCAAAGGATCTTATGTTGGTGAAACAGGACAGAAGTTGCAAGCGAGGATGAATTTGCACAGACATACCATCAAAGAACATAAAGAAGACAGTTTATGCACACCTGTGGGACATCATTTCTCACAATCGGACCACACCATAGAAGACCTCAATGTCTTAGTTCTTAAAGGGAATTTCAGAACTATCCAGGAAAGGAAAACGTTTGAACTAAGAATAATACTTCTTTTTGACACGAAGAATAATGGCCTGAATTTAGATATTGGTTTCCTTACACATTATGCTAAAGTTTTACGACCGCTCTGTGATTAGTATCCCCCCCCCCCCCTGCATTCCCCCCTAGCTCTCCCTCTGTCTTATCTCACTAACTCTGCTGCTATCTTTATTACCATTGATTGTATGTGTTTGTTTTTCTCTCTTTTTTTTTTTCTTCTTCTTCTTTAACATTCTGCTTAAAAATGTGTGAATCAGTACTGCTTGGACCTTGAAGAAGGGGACATACCCCGAAAGCTTGTCCTGAAAAATTGTATGTTATTGCAAATTAAAAAAGTGTCACGGACAGTACTCAATTTTCTCTGTCAACGTGATTATAAATTATAGTGACACATATATGATTCACTATTTTCACTTTAATTATACATACACCTATATGGTTTGTTTCAGTCACACATTTCGCTGTGACTAGGCATACAGTATAACACATTTTTGCATTGTTTAAAGGGGGCATTTATTTCAAGTGGACAATTTATTTATTTATTTATTTGTTATACTTTATTTCAATTCTCACAGTGTTAGAGGTTTACGGTAATTTTTGTTTGGGGTGTATAACATAATATTACCCCCCTTATTAGGGAGCGCCACTTACCCCACTTTTTGTATTTATGGTAAGGAGTGGAGCAACTGTGTAAGCTGAGTGCATCTCCATTTATCCATAAAAATGACTGTTTTAAGACCTGTACACACGGTCAGAAAATCTGAAGATAAATTTTGTCCGATGAACGATCTGCCGATTTTCAGCAGACAAATACTGGATGTGCAGGCTTGAAAATTTTTGTCTGATGTGACCACAACGTCCCATTTTCTTTTCATTAGAAGGGTTTTCTGACAAAAAAATCTGAAGAGCAAGACTAGGCATGCTCAGAAATGAAAGAACACATACAAAACAATTCAACACATTACGTCACTTGTGACATTGAATTCTGTTGTCAGAAAATTTTCTGATGGTGAGTACCCTCTTCACTTTTGATTTGAGATTAGCATCAAACAAAAAACTGACGAAAATTTGTACAATAATCTGACCGTGTGTATAAGGCTTTAGATCCCAAAAAGTACTAAAGAGGTTTAGGAGCATGGTTTTGGAGGATGTGGTGTAAAAATAAGGGACCATCTGGATTTCACGATTTGAAGCTTGGGTCCATAGAGCCAGGTAGAAAAAAGCAATGGTTTAGGAGTAGCATTAGGGGTGAGTTATAAGTCCAGGAGTAGTGTTTGTGGAGTATGTCCCAGATATCCAAGGTGGGAGTAGTTAAGTGTGAGGTAAAAGGGGCATGAGTCTAGAGGAGCAAGGTATCCAGGGAGTGTCATGCACAGGTTTACCCTACTTAGAGTAGACTGCAGGTAAACCCAAAGCTTGGCATTACCAGCATATTTCCAGTTATACAATAGTGATAAAGCAATAGCATGATAATACGTTTTGAGGTTAGGAAGGGCAAGACCCCCAGATCTTTTGGAGCGGTGCAATGTTGACCTGGATAATCTAGAATGCTTCCCCTTCCAGATATAGCAAGGTCTGAGGTATAGAGAAGAACCCTATAGGCACACCCAATGGTAAAAGAATGCAAAGTAAAAAAAATCATTTTTATGATGTTTATTTTTCCAAGCCAAGAATGAGGACCAGTGATGGAGATCTGACTTAATGTTATTCAGTAAGGGAATATAGTAATGTCTAAGTGAAGTATTAAGGTGTGGGGTCAGGAAAATGCCTAGGTATTTTAGACTATCCTGCTTCCACTGAAAAGGGAATAGAGGTTTTAGTGAGTCAGCCTCCGTGCATGTGATATTAATGTTTAAGATTTCTGACTCGGTCAAGTTCATTTTAAAATTTTACATTGATTGGAATGTATGAAAAGCAGTCAATACATTTGGTAAAGAGATGCAAGGTTGTTGGATGTAGAATAAGATATCATCTGCATAGGCAGCATATTTATGTACTCTGGATCTTACCCTAACTCCATGAATGTTGTCGTTGTTTCTAATTGTAGCTAGGAAAGGTTCCAGTGAGATGGCAAATAGCAGGGGCAAGAGAGGGCAGCTCTGTCTTGTGCCATTATGCAGTGTGAAAGAGTGGCTTAAGAGGTCATTGATCCCAATTTGAGTGGTGGGGTTAAATGAAAAGGGAAGAAATAAGATGAAGCATTTTAGAGCCAAACCTGAAAAAGCATTGGGTCATCAAGAGGTAATCCCAGTCCACCCTACCACCCATTGATAAAATAAGGGTGGGCTGGGAGTAACTCCAAACAAAGTGAATTAGTGAAAGGGAATGTAACCCATTATCTCTGGCTTCTCTGTTTGGTATAAATCCTGTTTGGACAGCTGTAATCCATCTTGGGAGGAGAGGTAGTAATCTAATGGCCATTACTTTTGCAAATAGTTCGACATCTACATTAAGTAGAGAGATGGGCTGATAACTGCCGCAGCAAGTAGGGTCCTGGCCTGGTTTGGGGATTACTGTGATGTGAGCAATAAGAGTTTAAGGACCTAAGCCACCAGACGGGAGACGAAAATGTTGCTAAACGTTTTATAGTGAAGGACCCTATAGCTGTCCCGGCCAGGGGCTTTTCCAAGTGGCATAGATTTTAAAGCAGTTTGGAAATCCTTAACAGAAAGGTCTGTTTCCAGCTGTTTGAAAATTTTACGGGGGAACTTTGGCAATTTAGCTTGCTTGAGATAATGTATATTGCATTTATGTTTTTCTGCAGGGGAAAGAGAGACTGTCACCCTTAACATTGTATAGGTGTGCGTAAAATTCTCTAAAGGCCTTGGGAATGTGGGGGGGTGGCCTGTACCAGGTCACCCAAAGAAGTTTTGATTTTGAATATGAATGAGGTGGATTTTTTCACTTTCAAAGAGCGAGCTAAATGTTTACCAGGTTTATTGCCCAATTCGTAAATTTTCTGTAAGATTAATTGGTACTGTCTCCTAGTGTCAGTGTCAAACAGAGCTTTAAGTTCATCCCTCTTTTGGAATAAAGCCTCCTTTCAAAGAACGAGCTAATCCCCAGACGACGTCCATTTGTGACGAAACGCGTAGGGAGGAGCCTACGACGTCACCACGTCCGTTCTTGTGTAGGGCTGTGTACGAACTCAGGAGGCGGAGGCAGCAGACGGAGACGCTGACTGTTGTTGATTATGCGATACATGCTGATTACTTCATGGATGCTCTGTAAGTGCAATTCCTTTTAATAAATTGATTGTACAGACTGTATCACGCTATGGTTTGTCCTTTTGTTTTTGAATCTTGAGATATCATCGGTCGCTTACTGGTACCTTATGCTGAGGTTGTGGGGAGCCCTAAATTTTCCCTGTGCCGTTTTTGACTGCTGTAATAGCAGTCATCGGGATCTGGTAAACATATGAAATTCCACCTTGGGTGTGAGGAACCATAGAAGATTTCTCCTACTGCATCTTCATCTTTGTTGTGGCACTTTCTGGCACTTTTCCTCATTTTATCACGGATTTTTTTGTTTGGTTTTGGACTTTATTTACTCATCCACGTATATATATATTATCCATTTATTATTTTTGGGACATTAGTGTATGTCATTGTTTATACCTATCCTGCATTGATATTATCATTTATTTATACGGTTATTTATGTTAATTCATTACAACAGCTCTTAATTATGTTTTAGCGCCGCATCTTTTTTGTATTATTATTTATGATGGGATTTGGAGACTAGATCTCGGTGCAGGCTGCTTTGATTTCACTACATTTTTTACCTCACTTCTCACCTTGAGCGCAGCTTTTACTTCTTGTTTTTGCCATTTATGTTTTTCTGCAGGGGAAAGAGAGACTGTCACCCTTAACATTGTATAGGTGTGCGTAAAATTCTCTAAAGGCCTTGGGAATGTGGGGGGGTGGCCTGTACCAGGTCACCCAAAGAAGTTTTGATTTTGAATATGAATGAGGTGGATTTTTTCACTTTCAAAGAGCGAGCTAAATGTTTACCAGGTTTATTGCCCAATTCGTAAATTTTCTGTAAGATTAATTGGTACTGTCTCCTAGTGTCAGTGTCAAACAGAGCTTTAAGTTCATCCCTCTTTTGGAATAAAGCCTCCTTTCAAAGAACGAGCTAATTGTTTACCAGGTTTATCGCCCCATTCGTATATTTTCTGTGAGATTAATTGGTTCTGTCTCCTAGTGTCAGTGTCAAATAGAGCATTAAGCTCATCTCTCTTTTGGATTAAAGCCACCAAGTGAGTTTTGTGTAGAAAAAGTTTATGTGCATTCTCAAGATCAACAACCTGTTGTAGGGTTTTTGTGAGTTGTTGACCATTTTCTTTAGTTTTCCTCGCCCCAAGTATGTACAGCTTACCTCTCATTGTGGCCTTATGGGCTTCCCGTAGCAGAGAGGGGGCAGTATCGGCAGAGGTATTCTCTGCAAAATACTGCATCAGAGCAAATGATAAGAAAGAAACATTAGTAGGATTCAAAAGGAGGAAATCATTAATTTTCCAATTTTTGACACAAGGAGGAAGAGTGGGCATGGTAAAGCGAATAGAAACAGGTTTATGGTCTGAGATAGAAGCATTGCCAATGGAGGCTGAACACAAAAGAGGGAGGTGGAAGTGGTCAATAAAGATATTATCAATTTGTGAATAGGAATTGTGTGTTTTGAATAGTAAGAGTAGTCCTTTGCAGGTCATGAAGAGGTTTCTTGATGAAAGGTAAACATTTAAAGGGGATAGAAGAACATCCTCGGGAGGTGTCTGCCATGGGATCTAGTGGCATATTAATGTCACCTGTGTCAGAAACCATGAAATCAGGCCGAGACAGAAGTACAGTTAAATCACACTTGTTTAATAATAAAAGTAAAAAGAGCAAACTTAGTCAAAACATAGCCAAAATTCAGTAAACGAAATGGATAGTCAGCCAAGCCAGAAGTCAGGGATCAGTGTAGTGGAACAGCAAGCAGGATCTGGAGCCAGAAGGGATGTCAGCAAAGCAAGTCTTGAACAGGATCGCAGGAGATAGTTTCTGTGATGTAACCAAGGCGAAGGCAGAGCTCTTCTGGACTGGACGGCTTACCATATTCAGAGATGAAATCTTTTTTCCTCTAGATGTAAAGAGTGCCCCCTTGTCCTCTGTGATGACCTTAAAGTGAATAACTCAACACCAAGTTCACTATATGGATCACTTATACATTTATACATGTTGATCATATCCCCCTTAATATCCTCTTCTCAAGAGAGAATAAATTCAGTTCCTCTAATCTATCCTCATAGCTGAGCTCCTCCATGCCTCTTATCAGTTTGGTTGCCCTTCTCTGCATCTACTCCAGTTCCCCAATATCTTTTTTGAGAACTGGTGCCCAAAACTGAACTGCATTTTCCAGATGAGGTCTTAGTAATGATTTGTACAAGGGCAAAATTATATCTCTCTCTGGAGTCCATACCTCGCTTAATACAAGAAAGCTTTGGAAACCTCAGCTTGGCATTGCTTGCTTTTACTAAGCTTATCTACCAAAACCCCCAGATCCTTCTCCATTATGGATCCCCCCAGTTGTACTCCCCCTAGTATGTATGATGCATGCATATTCTTGTTGTAATATGTTGTAATGTTCACCGATTTATGTGGGACATTGTTGTGTGTATGTACACATGCAGTCAATGTTGACTAGGCCAGAATGACAATGACAGAATGGTTGATTTGTCCAACTGAATTTTAACAGCTGAAGACTCTTTGATGTGTTAATCTTATGCAAGTCTATTTGAACATCTCAAAGGGTATTCAGGTGGTATCTGTTAATATAATTACACATACCTAAAGGGGACTTGTTGATGTTGATATGCGGGAGTGCAAATTGGGGTGGTTAACGGCTGTTCACGGCTGGGGGTTGTTGTCTGTTTGAAAGACTAAAGCTAATCAAAGTCCTAAATTGAAACGGCCAATCAAATTGCTCAGCCATTCAATATTTAATGAATATAACACGGCATTCAGTCTATAGTTTTGGGGAGTGAGGCTCGTCTGTGTATGAGTGAGGCTTGTCTGTGTATGCACACTCGGACCTAAGACATGGGTTTCTGAATTATATTCCCTCTGTCGGATTTCTTTGTCATCTGTGGACTTTGGACTTTGTTCTGTGTTGGAAGTCAATAAAGTGCATCTCTCTGGAAGAATTGGGTTGCTGCGGAAGAGTACTTACATCATCATCATTATAATAACCACTAATTAATTATCATACCCACTCTACATCATATCCACCAATATATATTAATATACCCGATCACTATAATTCTTAGCCTCCAAGTGCATAACTTTACATCAACATTAAACCTCATTTGCCACATAGTTGCCCAATTAAACAGTGCACTGAGGTCCGCTTGTAAGTTGGAGACATCCTGTAAGGACGTTATTCCACTGCATAGCTTGGTGTAAAGACTAAATTGTACTTTTAATGACAGACCCTATATCATTTATAAACATGTTAAAACGTAAGGGTCCCAACACTGAACCTTGGGGTACACCGCTGATAACCTTAGACCATTCAGAGTTATGCCCCGTACACACAGTCGGACTTTGTTCGGACATTCCGACAACAAAATCCTAGGATTTTTTCCGACGGATGTTGGCTCAAACTTGTATTGCATACACACGGTCACACAAAGTTGTCGGAAAATCCGATCGTTCTAAACGCGGTGACGTAAAACACGTACGTCAGGACTATAAACGGGGCAGTGGCCAATAGCTTTCATCTCTTTATTTATTCTGAGCATGCGTGGCACTTTGTCCGTCGGATTTGTGTACTGAATTTCCGACAACGGATTTTGTTGTCGGAAAATTTTATAGCCTGCTCTCAAACTTTGTGTGTCGGAAAATACGATGGAAAATGTGTGATGGAGCCTACACACAGTCGGAATTTCCGACAACCAGGTCCTATCACACATTTTCCGTCGGAAAGTCCGACCGTGTGTACGGGGCATAAGAATCATTAACCACTACTCTCTGAATTTGTTTTTTTAGCCGGTTTTCTATCCATTTACAAACTGATCTTTCCAAGCCTGTAGAATTCACCTTACCAATTTGATTTCCAATGAGCCACAGAGGGCTTTCCAGAATGTGGAGATGAACTGGACACCTCGGTCAGAAACTATGTTCGTCGGGACTCCATGCAACCTAATAATTTCTTTAATAAAAATACTAGCTGTCTCCATAGCCAAGGGGGTACCTTTCATGGGAAGGAAATGGGCCATCTTAGACAGCCTATCTTCCACAACAAAGATTGATGGGGGGAGTTCAACAATAAAGTCCATTGAAATCATACTCCACGGTCTCCCTGGGACCGGTAAAGATTTTAATAGGCCCCAAGCTCTCGCCTGGCTGTTCTTGCTTCTGGCACAAGTATTACAAGAGTCAACATACTCCTTACAATCCTTAATAAGGTGAGGCCATCAGAAGGTACGTTGTACCAAGTCAATTGTTTTTCATGCGCCAAAATGTCCGGCCAACTCATGGTCATGGCAAAGTTCCAACACCCGTACCCTTAGCTCCTCAGGGACCACAATTTTGTTTTCACGCCAAAACAGGCCATCCTTGACACACGCCTCAGCAGGCAGGGTCATCCCCATAGAGGCCCATCTAATTTGAGAGACAAGATCTTCTTGAAGAAGCAGGAAATTCCCCGAAGTGAGGATGGTGTCTGGAGGTAGGGCTTTTTCTGAGTCGTGGAACATACGGGAGAGTGCGTCAGACTTGACATTCTTGGATCCGGGTCTGTAGGTAATGTGGAACTGGAATCGGGGAAAAAAAAGTGCCCATCTGGCCTGCCGAGGTATTAGCCTCTTAGCCGTTCTCAGGTACTCTAAGTTCTTATGGTCCATATAGACCAGAATGGGATAAGCAGCACCCTCCAGAAGATAACGCCATACCTCTAAAGCTGCTTTAATGGCCAGAAGTTCCCAATCCCCCACATCGTAATTCCTCTCTGATGATGAAAGTTTACGTGAGAAAAACCCCACAGGGTACAGGAGGGCTTTGGCGCCTTGCCTTTGCGTGAGCACAGCTCCTACCGCAATTTCAGATGCGTCCAGGTAGAGCTGGATTGGGATGCTTAAGAATGGTGGCTGAGGTAAACAGAGCTTTAAGTTCTTCGAAGGCCAACTGTGCCTTAGGAGTCCAGCAGAACCGGGTTCCTTGCCTGATGAGCTCAGTGATGGGGCGATTATCGAGGAGAACCCTTTGATGAATTTCCTATAGAAATTGGAGAAACCAATAAAGCGTTGTACCCCTTTCTTATCCACAGGAGCAGGCCAGTCCAGGATAGCAGATAATTTTTGAGGGTCCATCTTGATACCCTCAGGAGAGATGACCAGGCCCAAAACTGAACACATTGGAGCTCAAACTCGGATTTTTGGAGTTTGGCGTAGGGCGAGTATATTTCGTATGTGCCTACGGTGGTCGATCAGGGAAGCGGAGAAAATCAGAATATCGACCAAATAGAATAAGACATACAGGTCCAGAAAAGGAGCAAACTTACGTGCTTTTCAGATACACACTCAGTGAAGCTGGTGTCCAATCTGCTCACTTCCTCCACTGCAGGCGTGCAGACGCCAGGTGGCTAATTTAAAAGCCCAGAGCGTTCAGAGCTCTGTAAACAGATGGATACAGAGTGTGGGCAGTGAGCATCCTAAGTGGTCAGATCCAGGATAACCTAAGACACCTACTCGGCATCAAGTTGTACAGTATTAAGCATATATGTATATTGTGAGACTTTTAGCACAACAGTGATTGCATATGTACTAGTACCTCTGCTTTGTAGCTTGGGACTATGTCTCCTCGTAAGAGGGTCCCGGGGGGAGGTAACAAAGGCACAAGAAAGTCACCGCCTGTGTCTAGGGGTCCTAAAGATGCCTGCAAATTACCATCCCCCCCTGCAAGACTGGAGCCAGCCTCACAGGATGAGTCAGTGCCACTGTCAGGTTTTTCAGCCTCTCCTAATGTTACAGCCCCAGCGTATGTCACAGAGGATTCCCTTAGGGCTACATTGGAGGGTTTTGAGGGAAGAATTATGAATTTTATTTCAGCTTCCTTAAAAGATAGCAGAAAAAGGGGTAGATCCCCTCCCTCTGCTGCACTTTCTCTTTCAGATGAATCTTCTGACAATGAGGAGAGATCCCTATTCAGAGATAGGGATCAAGAGCAGTCTGAGGATTCAGAGAAAGAGGAGAGAGCTTCTTCCTCTCAGGCACTCAAGAAGCAGGTCCAGTATTATACTGAACTAGTGCATTCCACATTTAAAATGCCCTCTGCTGAGGCCGCTGCATCCTCTGTTTCTTCTCTGGGGGTCAGAAGGATTCCATAGACTGCCTTTTCCTTTCCAATTAATCCCTTAATGGATAAATTGTTGTATGAGGACTGGGGACATCCCGATAAACTGTTTACTCCTCCTAAAAGGTTTTCTATGCTTTATCCTCTGGAGGAAAGCTTCACCAAGAGGTGGGAGGTCCCATCCGTAGATACGGCTGTCTCTTGTGTGAAAAAAAAACCTGACCTGTCCCTTGGACAATGCTCAGGTGTTTAAAGATCCAACTGATAAAAAGCTGGAAACTTTATTAAAAGCCTCCTTCTCCATGGCTGGCGCTGTAGTCCAACCTACAGTCGCAACTGTGGGTTTGTGTCAATTCCTCAAGAAATAGGTTAAGCAGATGCTTGGCTTCCTTCCCAGTGAGGCAGTGGAGAACTATGCAGACCTTCCACAGGTGCTGTGTTTTATAATTGATGCCATTCTGGATTCTGCCCAGCAAGCATCTCGTTTATCTCTCCTGTTGGTACACATGCGCAGGTCCCTTTGGCTTAAAAGTTGGGCAGCAGAGCTTTCATGCAAAAGATATTTAGCTGGCTTCCTATTCAAAGGGGAACACCTATTTGGGGATGACCTAGATAATTTTATCCAAAAAATTACAGGTAGTAAATCCACACTCCTACCAGTTAAGAGGAGTAAACGTCTACCATTCAAACAGTCTCTTTCCCCTTCCCCTGGAACATCAGGCTCTAAGCAGTGGCAACGGCCTTCCCAATCTACTTTCATGGGATGGACCCAGGGTCACACCCAAGAGCAGAAAAAGGCTTGGGGATGAAAGCCTGCCAAGCACAGCCCCAAAACATCCCTGTGAAGGGGCGCCCCCACTCGGCCAAGTAGGGGGAAGGCTCCTACAGTGTTCAGGAGCCTGGCGGGAAGAGGTTCAAGACAAGTGGGTGGTCTCTTCAGTATCTCTAGGTTACAAAATAGAGTTCCTAGAGCTTCCACCAGCTCGTTTCCTAAGGTCAAGAGTTCCCAAATATCCAGTAAAGCGAGAACCGCTGCTACTGGCCTTAGATCGCTTACTATCCCAGGGAGTGATAGTAGAAATGAACCCAAAAGATCAGGGTTCAGGGTTCTACTCGAATCTCTTCACCGCTCCAAAGCCAAATGGAGATGTCAGACCCATCCTAGATCTAAAGGATCTGAATCAGTTTCTACACATTCGATCCTTCCGAATGAGGTCAATTCGTTCAGTGGTCTCCACCCTGCAGGGGGGAGAATTTATGGCATCAATAGATATCAAGCATGCATATCTTCATGTACCGATTTTTCCCGCTCACCAAGGATATCTAAGGTTCGCGGTAGACCAGGGCCATTTCCAGTTTGTGGCCCTTCCTTTCAGTCTCGCTGCAGCTCCTCGAATTTTTACAAAAATTCTAGACCCTCTCTTAGCAAATCTAAGAGCTCAGGGCATAACTGTGGTAGCTTATCTAGACGATTTGCTACTCATAGAGCAATCGGTGGCACACCCAAACCGCGCTGTCTTCAAGACAGTAAGACATTTGGAAAGACTAGGCTGGATAATCAACCTAGAAAAGTTTTCTTTGAAACCTTCAACAAGGTTGGAGTATCTAGGCATGATCATAGACACCGCTCAAGGCAGGGTGTTTCTGCCAGAGCCAAAGGTCAAGGCCATAAGAGCTCTAGTCCGCTTAGTATTAAGCAAAAAGAGTCCATCCATTCGGCTATGTATGAGACTGTTAGGAAAGATGGTTGCCACTTTCGAGGCTGTTCCATTTGCCCAGTTTCACTCAAGGCTCCTACAGAGAAGCATTCTCGCAGCTTGGAACAAAAAGACTCATGCTTTGGATCTTCCGATGTGCCTATCCCCAAGGATACACAAAAGCCTCAATTGGTGGTTACGAACCAAGTCTTTTGAAAGGCAAAGCCTTTCTTCCACTACAATGGAAGATCGTAACCACAGATGCCAGTCTGACAGGCTGGGGAGCAGTTCTGGAAGAAACATGCATGCAGGGAAGATGGTCTGCAACAGAGAGACGCTTGCCCATAATATTCGAGAAATTTGGGCAATTTACTTGGCCCTCATGGACTGGTCTTACAGGCTACAGGGTCATCCTATACGGAAACAATCCGACAATGCCACAGCTTTGGCTTACATCAATCACCAAGGAGGCACCAGAAGTCTGGATGCCCAAAGGGAAGTGAATCGCATTCTTGCATGGGCAGAAAGCCATGTTCACTGCCTGTCTGCGGTATTTATCCCAGGAGTGGAAAATTGGCAAGCGGATTTCTTAAGCCGCCAGCAATTATGCCCAGGAGAATGGTCCCTACACCCCGACATATTCCAAACCATATGTCAAAGGTTGGGAACACCAGATGTGGATCTATTCGCGTCCAGATTCAACAGGAAGCTGGACAAATTTGTGTCCAGAACAAGGGATGTACTTGCTCAGGGGTCAGATGCTCTGACAATCCCATGGGATCAATACAATCTAATGTATGCCTTCCCTCTGAACCCACTTCTTCTGTGGTTCCTGGGAAGGGTCAAAAGGGAAGCAAAGTCGGTCCTTTTATTAGCCCCAGCTTGGCCCAGATGACCTAGGTATGCAGAGATTGTAAAGATGGCAGTGGGCAGGCATTGTGTCCTCCCATTCCTGCCAGATCTGCTCACACAGGGTCCGATTTGCCACCCTGCTTTACAAAGTCTAAATTTCACGGCTTGGCTGCTGAAACCCACATTTTAAAAGACCGTGGGATCTCTGAGTCAGTCCTTTCCACTCTGGTCAATGCCAGAAAGCCGGCCTCCAGGCTTATTTACTCCAAAATCTGGAAGGCATATGTTTTCTGGTGTGAACCCAGGGGATGGCATCCTACAAGGTATATGATTAGCAGAATTTTGACCTTTCTTCAGTCAGGCCTAGAAGTGAGATTGGCTTTGAGCACTATCAAAGTCCAAATTTCGGCTTTGTCTGTATTTTTTCAGAAGCCAATTGCTTCACATTCCCTGGTCCGGGCCTTTATTCAGTGGGCACTGCGGTTCAATCTGACAGTCAAACCTCCAGTATGCCATGGGATTTGAATTTGGTGTTGTCGGCTTTACAGGGACAACCCTTTGAGCCACTGCACCTGACTCCTTTAGCGCTTTTGACTAAAAAATTAGTCTTCTTGATAGCCATATGCTCTGCTAGGAGAGTATCAGAATTGGCAGCTTTTTCTTGTAAAGAGCCATATTCAATTATTCACAAGGACAGGATTGTTATGCATCCTAATCGTTTCTTCTTACCTAAGGTGGTTTCAGGATTCCATTTGAATCAAGATGTAATCCTACCATCCTTTTTTACAGATCCGCAGTCTGCGGAGGAAGAATCTTTGCACACACTTGATGTGGTTAGAGCAGTCAGTGTCTATCTGCAGGCAACCGCTCAGATACGGAAAACTGATTGTTTGTTTGTTTATTCTGCCAGATAGCCATAAGAAAGGCCAAGCAGCATCGAAATCCACTCTTTCTAGATTGATAAGACAGGTTATTTTTCAGGCTTATGATATAAAGAGGAAGACTCCTCCTTTTCATGTGAAAGCGCACTCAACTAGGGCTGTTAGTGCTTCTTGGGCAGTGCATCACCAGGCCTCCATGGCTCAGATCTGTAAGGCTGCGACTTGGTCTTCAGTCCATACATTCACCAGATTCTATTAGGTAGATATAAGAGGGCAAGAGGATACTGCCTTCGGGCGCAATGTACTGCAGGCTGCAGTTTAGTTCCTCTGGTCCGTTTGCAGTCTATATTTTCTGATCTGTGTCTCCCTCCCCTCAAATGAGCATTGCTTTGGGACATCCCACTATGTAATGAATACTCTGTGTCCCGTGATGTATGATCAATAAAATAGGATTTTTAAATACAGCTTACCTGTAAAATCCTTTTCTTGAGAGTACATCATGGGAAAACAGAGCTCACACCCTTCTATGGGTTTTAGGTTGTTACCCATTGCTTTGCTACAAAACTGAGGTCCTCCCCATATGGGAGGGGTTATATAGGGAAGGAATTCTCCTTAATTGGGGTTAACCAGTGTCCAATCACCGATGGTGCCACCCACTATGTAATGAATACTCTGTGTCCCGTGATGTACTCTCAAGAAAAGGATTTTACAGGTAAGCTGTATTTAAAAATCCTATTATATACACCAAATATCTAAAAAAGATAATAGTATGGGGAATGTGTAACAGCTCTAGAATTATTTGCTGAAGGGACGTAAGATAGGGCAAAATGATTGGTACAGTACATAAGAGGGATGAGGGCTAGTGATTAGAGGATGGTAGACAATTCTATGCATTCATTGATACCCCCTGGTGAGAGGGCATCTAAAGTGTAGATCCAATATGTCTCTCTCGCACATAGCTTTTTGAAGCGTTCCGCTAGTGGGTGAGATCTAGGGATCTGCTCTATGACCCACACCTTTAGAACAGTGGTAGATCCATGGTGGGCCATAGCAAAGTGTGTAGGGACTCTGTGTGGGTCTGTCCCACCCTCAATGAGCCTTCTGTGTTCTCCAAAGCACTGTCTTATTGCCCTAATCGTACGACTTACATAGATAAGGCCACATGGGCAGGTGAGGCCATACACTACGTAATCTGATGAACAGTTGTAGAATTCCTTTAACAGATATGTAATTCCTTTGGTACAGAAAGATTTCTGGCCATGCTCTATGAATATGCAAGCCTTAGAAAGTTTTTTTCGACACTGGTACATTCCTGTTAAGGGTATCAGAGTGGGTACTGAGGAAGGGACCGAGGTAGTTTAATTTTGCTGGGGGGCGCAAGAGCTCCGTAATGGCCACCTAAGCCCGGAGCTCCGCACCACCCCGGACCGACGAGCGGCATAACCCCAGCCCCAGCAGGCGGAGGACACTCTCAAGCACTCCCCCCGCTCGCGGAACAGCGGGGGAACACGGTGAGATGGCCGGCACACAAGCCCACCGAGATCTGGGCCCGCAATTTGCAGCGGTGGCGGCGGACGGGTCCACCAAGATGGCCGCCGACAGGGACACTGCTAGGCCTCACACAGCCTCACTTTACAAGGGGACAGAGCAGCGTCCCATCCTCACCCCTCCGACCCTGACCTATGCCCAGGCAACACAGGGAGGCCACAACACGCTCCAGACTGCGCACCAGGGCATGCACCAGCACCAAGCTCCACAGGCTGCTCTCAGAGACTCTCACAGCAGTGAGCAGGGGGAAGATGGCGCTTCTCCCTCAGGCATACCCCCTCACCTCTCCTCCTATGCAGGCTCCCCACCTGGATACACATTTCAGGACATATCTGTCATGCAAGAGGAGCTCTTCTCCAAATTCTCTACCCTTTTAGAAAAGGGCCTAGCCAACACTGCCTCCCAGATCACAAATGCTATTAAATCAGACCTCTCTAACCTAGGCTCTAGGATGGAGGCGATGGAAGACAAAATTGACCATACAGTCGCCAGAACCAACCAGAACGCCGCACACCTCCAGTCAGTCCAAGAACAGCTAGAAACGGCCCTATCAAGAATTGACGAACTTGAGAACAGGTCTAGGAGGTACAACTTCCGAATTAGAGGCCTTCCTGAATCCTTCACGGATATTCCCCTCACGGTGCAGGACTTTATCTCGGACCTCATCCCCAACATCCCGCCGCATAGGCTGGAGCTGGATAGGGCGCACAGAGCCCTGGGTCCCCCGAGGAAAGACGGGTCCCCGAGGGACATAATAGTTAAACCGCACTTCTACGCGGTAAAAGAGGAGGTAATGAGACAATCTCGCCTGAAGCCCAAGCTCCAACACCAGGGTCACCAAATTCAGGTCTTTGCGGACCTCGCTCAATCCACCATCCAAAGAAGACGCACCCTCAAACCCCTCCTGTCAGTGTTGATGGAACGAGACATCAAATACCGCTGGACATTCCCCTTCTCGGTAAAGTTTTCCATACAAGGCAAGACCCACACTTTCTCCAATCTCCCGGAAGGTGAAAAACTTTTCCTCTCCCTCAAGCTGATCTCCCAGGAAGCCCCCATGGAGCTTTCCTCATCTGCCACGGGCTCATCCAAAAGCCCCCCCCAGGCAGCCCAGTTTCACCTCTCTGGATCAAGGGCCCCTCTAAGAGGAGCAAAGATGGCAAGCCCCCTTAACGGAGCAAGAAGGCCCCCTTCTTACGCACCCAGGCCTTCCACGGTCTTTCCTGTGGGGGACGTTCCCCCTTCTTTGAATGAGCTGATGCTCCTCTTTCCAATCCCAAGACCCCAACGAGGCCTCGGACACAGGTCATTGAACTTAATTTTTTTTTACAGATGGGACTACGTCTACGGCTAAAATCCCCTGAAGTGTCCATCCTATGGAGAACAGTTCTTGTGATCCCTTGGCCTTTTCGAGGTGGAAGAGAGTTCTCTTCCCATCCCAATCTGAGACTTATAACACTGAGACCTCAGTTCCTCATAGCCCTCAATAACTAATTTCCTTTTCAGATCCAGGTACCAGGTTGCAGGTCACTTAAGGTAGATGGTCATGCTCCTCCCATGACATTTAATTATCTTCTCCCTGTTGTTACTTTTTATTATCAGGTTTATTTGGGTTCTTAGCTCTGCTTGAATCCCTTTTACAGTCCCCACGAAAGTTTTTACTGTACTGAAATAGCAGTAACAAATTGCACTTATTGAGATGAAGATCTTACACCACGTTATGCAAATAGTATATAGTTACGGTTCCTTAGAAGTATGGGTCCGGGGTGGTACCCATGCGCCTCCTCTCACCTCAAGGGCAACCACTGTGCCCCCGAAGAGTGAGACTTCTCTCGGCCAATATGGACAAGGGAAGACTTAAATTGGAGTTTAAGCGGCCTGACATACCGCTATCCTCCACGGGTCCTTCTAGAAGACCCTTGTCGCTACAGTTATTGTCATTATTGTTGTTGTTTTTTTTATTTACTTGTCTCTCCTCCTTCTTCCCTCCTCTTCCTCTCACCTTTCCTTTTTCTCCTAGCTGGCCGTCTGGAGATCCCCCGGTCCCTCCCGCACGCTACTATAGCACGGACTTGTCCACCTTCTCGTACTCAAGGAACTCTCCCCATCACAAGGTAGGCGGCTGCGGGGCCGGTGATCACTCTTCTCTCTGTTCCCATGACTGATCAAGTGTCTAAGGGCCTGGACCTTAGGGTCGCCTCTCACAATGTGCAGGGGCTCAACTCTCCTAGGAAAAGAAGGGTTGCCTTAGACCATTATAAATCCCTCAAACTGGATGTAGTGCTCCTTCAGGAGATGCACTTTCCGATTCGATACAGTCCCAAGTTCTTACACGCCTTCTACCCATCTTTCTTCATGGCCAACGCACCAAACAAAACCAAAGGGGTAGCAGTACTTTTCTCTAAAAATAGCAAATGTAACCATATCTCTGACCTTAAAGACCCAGAGGGTAGGTTCATCCTTGTAAAGGGCACTCTGGAGGGAGAACTATACTCCATAATCTCTTACTACGCCCCTAATAAGGGTCAAGCATCCTTCTTCCAGAACGTCTTTGCAACTCTTGGCCCCCTCCTGGAGGGGAAAGTCATTTGGGGTGGGGACTCAAATGTAGCGTTTGACCAGGGTCTAGACAAAACCAACCCTCTCAAAGGAAAACTAACACGCCCCACCAAACTAAGCACCAGAATAGCTAAAATGATTCACTCCCAGGGGTTAGCAGATATTTTGGAGGGAGCTGAATCCCACCTCCAGGGACTTTACTCACTTCTCCTCGCCCCACCAGACCTACGCAAGGATAGATCACATTCTTATCCAGACTAATCTCATCCCTCTTGCCACCAAAGCCAAAATCCTAGACATAGTCTGGTCGGACCACTCAATGGTCCTCCTGACTTTGAAAAATGTGCTATCGCGTAGTGGTGGCTCTTACTGGAAACTGAACGAGTCTGTCCTGGGGGATCCAGTTCAAGCCAAATTAGTAGCAGACGCGATTAAGGAATATTTTCGGTTAAATGATGTGGGTAACATCTCCCCCGAAACACTGTGGGCAGCCCACAAGGCCTCGGTCTGTGGCGAGCTTATCAGATTAGCCACTAAAGTTAAAAAGGAGAGGATGATAGACATTCTCAGGCTGGAACAAAAATATATAGCTTTAAAAACCGAACATAAAAAATCCCCATCTAAAGACCTCAATGACAAATTAGACACAATTAGACTGGAACTCAACCTAGCTTTAACGGCAAAAGCTGAAAAACACATTAGATGGAGCGGTGCTAAATTCTACTGCCACAAAGACAGAGTCGGGACAATGCTAGCCGCGAAACTCTCCCCCAAGTTCCAATCTCACACTTTCCCCAAAGTGCGCATAGCGGGTCAACCTCCCACGGCCAATCCATCCAAAATCATGACAGCTTTCCATGACTTCTACTCAGGCTTATACAAAGCCACGCAAACACAGAGCGACAGTTCGACCGCCTCCTTCCTCGAGAATGTCAAACTGCCATCTCTTTCTAAAGACCACAGAGACCTGATGGAGGAGCCCTTCTCCTCAGACGAAATTAAGGAAGTTATCAAAAACCTCAAGACAGGCTCGGCCCCCGGGCCGGACGGCTTGTGAGTCCCTTATTACAAAAAGTTCGGGGATATACTGGCCCCACACATGGCCAAATTTTTCAACTCTAAGAGAACGGGATCCCCATTGGACCCCCACTTGAATACGGCTTTCATAACAGTAATCCCCAAACCGAATAAGAACCACGAAGAAGTAGAGAACTATAGGCCCATTTCCCTTATCAATAACGATCTCTAGATACTCACTAAAATCTTAGCCAACTGACTAGCCTCCTTTATCAAGCAGTACGTTCACAAAGATCAGGTAGGCTTCATCCCAGGAAGGCAGGGTCCAGATCAAATTAGGAGAGAGGTGGACATTGTCTCCATTCTCCAATCAAATTGGGATGGGGGCCCAAAACAAGCAGGTATGTTGTTGTCATTAGATTTACATAAGGCCTTCGACTCGATCGAATGGCCTTACCTTTTCTCCATCCTGGAGAGATGGGGTTTCGGGGCTAGCTTCCTAGGGGTACTAAGATCCCTCTACTCCAACCCGGCGGCAATAATCCGACTGCAGAGACAATACTCCAAACCCCTTCAAATAACGAGAGGGACGAGACAGGGCTGCCCTCTCTCCCCTCTCATTTTTGCTATGGCCATCGAAACACTTGCAATAGCGATTAGATCAAACCCCAACATTCACGGCGTATCCTGTGGGGAACAAGTCCACAAGTGTGGGCTCTTCGCCGATGACATGCTCCTGTTCATAACGTCCCCTATCACTTCACTCCCTAATTTATGTAAATTATTGAAAGATTTCTCTAGCACCTCAGGCCTCAAGGTGAACTATTCTAAATCTTCTGCCTTAAACATCTCCCTGCAGTCGGGTACGGTTGCCGCTCTTAAAAGCTCCTTTGATTTCAAATGGAATGACCAATGGATAGATTATTTAGGAATCAAACTTCCAGCTAGAACAGAACAACTGTACCCCCTAAATTTCCCGCCAATGTACCGGAAATTAACAGCTGATCTGGGAGCTTGGTCCAAGGGTGAAATTTCCTGGCTGGGCAGAGTTCATGCTGTGAAGATGACTCTTCTTCCCAGACTGCTATACCTCTTCAGGGCCATCCCGATAAATATAACCAAAGAACACCTTTCCAATTTCCATAAGAAGATCACCAAATTTATCTGGGGGGGAGAGGACATAGATTTAAACAAAAAACCCTATTCCTTCCAAGAGACCAGGGTGGCATGGGGGCTCCTCAGCTTCACTGGTACTTTCAAGCGGCCAGGCTGGCCCAACTGTCCACGGTTTACTCCAGGGCAGAGAAACAAGACTGGATTCAAATAGAGCGACAGGCTGTCCCCACATACACCCTGGACTATCTCCTCTGGACCCCTCCCAAACAGAGACCCCCAATTCTCTCCCTATCCTTATCTCAATCATTCCATATATGGGATAATCTAAGAAAAAATTCGGCATTAATCTCAAGATATCTTCCTTTAGCACACATCTTCAATAACCCTGACTTTACCCCTGGGTTGGATATTAAGGCTTTTCGTTGGTGGCTGGACAAGGGACTGTATCGAATCTGACATTTTTTCACGAATGAGGGTCCTATCCCCTTGGTGCAAGGTATAAGGCAACTGGAAATTCCGTATTCTGAGCACTTCAGATTCCACCAAATTAGACATTTCCTCTGTCAACGTTGGAGAGGGGGAATCCCCTCACACAACGCCTTTACGCCATACAAATTATGGTGTGGTCGCTCCTTTGAACAGAGAGGGGGGATCTCCGTCATCTACCAGTCACTAGCCTTGCACCCCCAAAAAACCCCCTATATGCTGGACTGGGAGAGGGATCTAGCCTTTGAATGGGAGATCTCTAAATGGAGATGCTCCTTCGACAGAGCCTTTAAAGGCATCAAAAACATTTCCTTAATTGAAGGAGGTGTTAAGGTTTTAACAAGGTGGTACCTCACACCTGTCAAGCTCTCCAGAATGTTCCCAACAGCTGACCCCAGGTGCTTTCGAGGGTGTCAGCTAGTGGGCACAATGGCCCATGTATGGTGGGAATGCCCCAGACTAAGGCCCTACTGGAACAAGATTTTTTCCCTGATAAGGAAAACGACTCAGATCCAAATCCCGAAATCCCCGACCATAGCTCTTCTTAATGACAACTTTCCCAGGATGCCGAAGAGCTCACGCAAACTGACACACTTCATACTCTTAGGTGCAAAACTCACCATTGTTAAGGCCTGGAAACAGCCCAAAGTCTCGGTGAAAGCGGCTATCCACAAAATCTCATGGATCATGGCCCAAGAGAAACTGGCTAGCATCTTAGATGACAAAACTAAGCAATTCGAAGCCATATGGGAGCCCTGGGCAAAATTCGTAGGCATCTCTCTCATACCAGGAGTCCCACCCCAAAACTAACAGGGGTCAACTTATGAGGCGGGGGCCCCTCCAGACAGACGGCTAACATTCCTCTCACTCTTTTCCTTTCTCCTCTTCCTCTTTTCTGTCCTTCCAAATGTATTTTTGATTGATCCAGTCCCTCTGCTGGGGGAAACTAGGATAGTTCAGCGGGTAATGACTGTATTGTGTTTTCTGACCAGTTTTCCTCCATTTTGAGACAATCATTACTCATCTCGTAGCTTGTTTCTCTCGGATAGGTGGTAATCTCCACTGCTTTATTATATGGATCTTTGAGACCCTAGGGCCCTTGGTCAATCCCTGGTCAGGAGAGGAGGGGGGCTCACACTGTGCACAGCATGATCCCGTTAGGGGTGCCGGTGGGATCCCCTAGTGCCTCTCTAGACATCAGACAATCCCCCTAGGGAACACGTTCTATGTTTACATCAGTTGCAAGGTTTCAAGCATTGATTCCTATACACCATAGTTAATCATAGTCAATGTGCCTTATAAATGCTAATGCTCTAGCCCCAGCAGGCATATCTTATGTATCAGAGGATGTTACATGATATGTGATTTCAAATCCTGTATTGTATTTTATTTTATATATTTTTTTTTTTGTACAAAATCAATAAAAGATTTTGAAAGTAATTTTGCTGGGGCCGATTTTGTTTTTAAGATTGGGAGCCCTGCGGTACGTGACTCTAGGGTGCGTAGGAAGAATGGTTTTAAGGTGAGGGTCCTGTTGTAGGATGTCCCAGTGATTGGACAATATTCTTTCCATTTTTCTGTATTTGCAGTGAAAGGTGGTGATAAACCTGCTAGAACAATCTTTAGGAGGTTGGTTAGTTTTGATGTGTTTTCCAGGGAGATATAGTTGGTATGCTTCTTCTACCAGGTTCTTGGGATATTATTTTTCCAAAAATGTACTTTTCAGATTGGCACTATAATTGATATAGTCGGAGTCCCTAGTGCAATTTTATCATAGGCGGCAAAATTGGCCCTTGGGAATGTTCTGGACCCATTTAGGGTAGTGGAAGCTCTTAAGGTGCAGGTATGAGTTACCGACTGTTGGTTTTGTGTAATGTTTAGCATATATTTCTTGTCCATCATGTCCAAGCTCCAGGTCCAAAAAAGCCAATACAGTGGGATTATAAAATTATGGAAATGTGGTGCTCGCAAATGTTATTAGTATATTCCATTTGTATATTGAATATACTAATTAGTATATTCCATTTGTATATGGAATAAATCCCTTTTCAAACGGTACTTTTCACTATTAGTTCCAATTTTTCCTTTTTTGGTGCCTGGTGGTTCTGATGAGAAATTCCAGCAAAAAATCCTTTGATCTGATGTGCACAACACCACTCCTGAGCTTCTCTGGATACCATCACATAAGCCTGAAGTGACCCCCAGACTGCAAAGCTGGGGGTCATCGCCATTTGGTGACTGGGGACAAATGTGGGGGTGGTGTTTCTGCACCTGAAAAGTCCTGGAGCGTCTGTGGTCCATTGCACTTCAAAAGTTCTTTTCCCATTGCGGATCAGAACATTCAGCACATTTATTTGGACTTTATTTACATGTTTTTTGCTTTGTATATTCACATCTGCACTCATCTGCACTTGGTCACACATGTCTAATAACATTTGCGAGCGCCACATTTCCATAATTTTACATTTCTAGTGAATAGCACTTTGTGTGTGACAGCTGCTTTAGTTTTCTTTTTCACTGTTTTTTCACCATTCAGCGCGAGTTTAAATTTGATATTATTCACAATGCAGTGGGATTGCTTTTGTTTGTAAATGATAGTCCATATGCATTATTGTTGCAGTGCTCAACGAATGATGTGATGAGGTCTGAGGTACCGTCCCAAATGATGATAAGATCATCAATGTATCTTCCAATATATACAATGTTGGCTGAAAAGGAGTTATTGTTGTGAATGTGTTGGTTTTCCCAGAAACCCATGGCTAAATTTGCATAGGAAGGGGCAAAATGAGCACCCATTGCAGTGCCTTGTTGTTGGAGGTAGAATTCTCCATTGAAGGTAAAATAATTGTGTGTTAAACAAAAATTGGTGGCCTCAATAATGAAGGATGCTTGACGAGTATTGATAAGAGGATCCATAGCCAGGAACTGCTCTAGAGCCATTAAGCCAAATGTGTGGGGGGATCAAAGTGTACAAAAAGCTGACGTCCAAAGATAACCAGATGTATGTGGGTTCCCATGTGTATAGAGAAAGGAGTTCCAATAGATGTGTTCCGTCACAAATGTAGGACTGGAGTTGGAGGACTACAGGCTGTAAAAATTGGTTGACATATAGCCTGAAGTGACACTGAAGAAGACAGAAGATCCATCTAGCGGTGCAGGAGAATACAACACAGCACCTATCTAGGAGGAAGAGCGACACAGCTCCTACCTAGGAGGAAGAGCGACTGACCGAACGGATTATGAATAGAACCCCCCGCTGCTTGGGACATTTTACTGCCTGTTTGTTTACCTAAATGTGAGTTGCCATTTCATCAGTTTTATCTTATATTAAAAAGTTGTTTAACCACTTGAGGTCTGGGCCATAGCCGAATGACGGCCACAGCACGTACCTCAATTTCCAGGAAGCCGTCATGGGATGTCCTCCCCTGTGCACGCACCCTGTAGGGTGCACGCGGTGCGTGCACTGTGATCACTGAGTCACGGAGACTCGGATGATCACAGATCCATGGGGCCGATCCAGGCCCCTTACCATGTGATCAGCTGTCAGCCAATGACAGCTGATCACATGATGTAAACAAAAGCTCGGTAATCAGTTTTGTTTTCTCCTCACGCTCACGCTGACAGCGTGAGGAGAAAAAAAAGCAGATCACCGGCTCATGTTAAAGGGACATCGGTCCCGAAGAGGAAGGAGGCACATATGCCTCATCTGTGCCTGACAGTGCCACCTGACATTGCCAACTGCCAGTGCCCACAGTGCCCAGCAGTGCCACCTATCAATGCCCACAAATGCCACCTATCGATGTCCACAAGTGCCACCTATCAATGCCCACAAGTGCCACCTATCAATGCCCACCAGTGGTGCCAATCAGTGCCACCTAGCAGTGCTGCCATCACTGCCACCCATCAGTGCCCATCACTGCCACCCATCATTGCCCATCACTGCCACCCATCAGTGCCGCCTCATCAGCGTACATAAATGAAGGAGAAAAATTACCTGTTTGCAAAATTTTATAACAAAATATAAAAAAAATATAATTTTTCTTTTTTTAAATTCGGTCTTTTTCATTTTTTTAAACAAAAACTAAAAAGCACAGAGGTGATCAAATACCACCAAAAAACAGCTCTATTTGTGGGAAAAAAATTTCATTTGGGTACAGTGTTGTATGACCGCGCAATTGTCATTCAAAGTGCGACAGCACTAAAAGCTAAAAATTGGTCTGGACAAGAGGGGGGTTTAAGTGCCCAGTAAGCAAGTGGTTAAAATCTGCACCCAGAGGCGCCTCCTCTCCCCTTTTTTGTTGTTACAGTGTACTGGGAATATGGTATCTGTTCCCCCTGGATGGCTGCCGTGAGCGTGGACTTTCTTCCCTTCTAAATAAACCCCCCCTTTCCCTTCCCCCTACCTCCATTTATTTATTTGATTCATGGACTTCCTCTATACATTCAGGGATATATATTGTCTCAGTCTCTTGCGCCATTTACTTGTATTACTTGATCAGTGGCTGCAGTTGCTGCTTAACCAGCTAAATGTCAATCAGTGTAGGGCCAGCAATGTAAGAACATTGCAGCACTTTACTTCAGAATTATTAAAGACAGTAGTCATATTCATTTCAACAATAATCTTCCATATGATTTTACTGTATGTGCTATTAACATATTTTAGTCATGCTAGTTACCTGTAAAAGCCTTCCTTGTATATACATCTAAAATCCCTGAGATTGATGCTGGGTTCCAACATCATGGATGCAATATCAAGATACCCACCACACTAAGAGCTGTTAAAGAGGAACTGCAGTCTGCTCACATAATTTGTAATAAAAACAGCTTCGCCATTCTGAAGCTTCCCTCCAACCACTTTGCATAATATTTCATACATACTGGGATTCTGTACTTGCCAAACATTCTGCAGAAATCTTTCTCCATTATGTCTGGCTGCATCCATTTTAACTGTGGGCAGCTGAAGCTGCTGCCTATTTACTTCCTGGATTTACATAGACACACAGAGGCACACCTCCAGCTCTGCAGCCCTGAAGATCTCATTGGCCCTCTTATGACTCACCCCCCCTCCCTTCTTGGCAAACTCTCAAGAGCGTGAGAGAGAGCTGTGCATGATGTCATAAGCTTACGCTTTTTACCAGACAAGAAACAGGAAGTGGGCTGTATCAGGTATTTACTGTCAGAAAAAAAAAATTACTATCCAAAGTTAAAACAACAAGGGCAGAAGATTTAATAGCTGGAAAGTTGAAAAAATGACCGAAGTTCCGCTTTAAGAAATACTGTATATTTTACCCGTTACTTCTTCCCCAGCTGCTACACAAAAGGTTATGTATGGAGGGCATGTCATAAACAAAGCACAAAAATAGCAGTAGTGGCTGGTGCCAAATATTTCGGGGGAGGGGCAGCAAACTAACACCAGACAGCCCCCAAGGGAGATGGATGGGAAGGTGGCAGTCGGGTCCCTGGTGAAAGGCACAGCTCCTCTGTCACCAGCACAGATTACTAATTACACAGGGTACTGGGCAGCTATTCAGCCTGGTGCTGGTTGACAAGTGACACACATCCGCTGCTGGGACTTCCATCTTCGATGGCCAGATGTGGGACCAGCATCACTTACACAGATTCCCTCCTCAGCAGCCCACAGTGTACCTAGTGATGTCCCTGGCAAAGAGGGCTGGTCAACGGCTCTGGACCGGCTTCCTGATTGGCCAGGAGGAGAATCAGGAAGACAATAGCAAATATTAATTCACTATTGTCACACAACTGGGTGGACTCAGGGCGCACTGCTCTGCCCTTTTTTTTCATATATGCACAGTGGAGCACATAGAGATGCAGCCAGCTATGTCGGCACACACATCCAGCAGCCATAATGGGCAGCCATAATGGGCGGATGAAACTGGATGATCACTACACCTATAGAAGGATTTCTGTTCCAAAAAACCTATTAGATCTGTATTCAATTACAGATCCACTTGCACCATGAGTGAGCATTTTAGCTGGTGGTGGAGCACCAGTGTGGCAGTGGAGCACATAGTTATTAAGGGTGAAGAGCCCTCAACACTTACACTTTTTTCATTATGGTTTTGTATATGAATTGTGGACTATTTGGAAGCTTTCTTCAGTGAAGCACATAGTTTTTAATGTTGAAGGGACCTTAACAAGCCCTCCAGCGCCAAGCTGTCATCACTTACTTGGCTTCCATCTTCACTGGTCTTCCTTCTGGGTTCGCAGACTCCGACTGTGTGAGTGGCCGGAGCCACGATGATATCACTCCTGCATGTGCACGCGGGAGCTGCCGCTTATGGCATAGAATTCTAAAGGAACGGCCCGGATGGTGAGAAGTAATGTTTTAATTCTTCCCCAATCTCTGAGGGACACTGCACAGCCTCCAGGATTTGCACAAGTGGGAAGAATAGGAGAATGTACTGGTACGTTCTCCTGGATTGATGCCTGTCCCACCTAGCCATTTATATATTGTGGCTGGTCAGGAAGCAGTTAAAGGATTGATGTTTTTTTCTGTGCTGTTCTTGAAGTTGCATTAATTGGGCCCTCCCCCACTGTATGAGATTTTTTATAATTTTTTTTGTTTTTTAAATGTCTCTTAAGCAGCGACCAGTTCCATATGCCATGAATTTCACAGCAGGATCCCTCACCCCAGACTTCAGTGAGATTTACTGCCAAGTTTGGGGTACATACATTTCAGACTGGAAAAGAACCCCTCGCAAATTAAACCCCGGCAAATTGGCTATACTCTACTCTAAACATATCTTGCATTTTTTTTTTTTTTTGCACCTGGAGAACTTTTTAAATTGTATTAGCTTTTTTCCAAATTCATCATATTTTCCTTATTCTCATTAAATAATATATGTCATTTTTTTAAATTTCTGTTAACAAAAAAGTGCGTGGAGGTAAATGATATGTATTATACTTTCTGCTACTGTACACTTAATGCATTAGGAAACCACAATAATTATATTAGAAAACTGCAAGGTAATTTTATTTTCTGAAACTTTATGTATTTTTTAGTTCTCAGGTATCACATCATTTTAAGACAAAGGTTAAGATTTGCTGAAAGTGTATTATGAAGCTATTAAACTTTTGAAAGCCATGCTGATGCAAGAAAAAGACCTGTTAAATCCCAAGATGGGTCAATAGAGCAAGTAATGCATTTTTCAGCAGCAATTGTTTCTTTATAATATATTGATCTTCTGTCTCATACCTAACACATTCCCTTATCTCGCAACACCACCATTAGAGATCAAAGCTATTAAGCAGATAGTACCTCAATATTGTTTCAGTCAGCATCATTCAGTAATACAAAACAGTGACTGAAGTGTTAAGTGTATCAAAGGAATAGATCTGCTGACACTAAACTTAGTAGTTCTAACCAATGCCAAATTTGTGTATTTCCAGTGTTTATTGCATAACATTTCGATGATTTCCTTCCACACGTTAACCTGTTATTTTACTAACATTAGATTAATTTACTTTGTTACATTTATTGCAAATATGTTTGCACTCCTCATATAACATAGTCAGGGCTCAAAATTTCAAGTCCTGAGCTACTAGCCAGGCCTTAAGAGTCACTCACCAGCCACCAGTTGCCCCACAGAACCCCTATCCTGCCCGCCACTAATTCCACCCCTAAACACGCCCTTGTAAATTATGTCATGAAATGACACTGTTAACTGCTTTATGCAGAATTAAGTTACAAAAAAAAATTAACAACAACTTTATTTATATTAACGTAAAGCATATATCATTGATCTAACTGTGATAAATAAAATAAGGATAAAATATGATTGGCTTATATATGCATTGTACGCATAATTACTGCTTTGTTAAGTAAATTTTTTAATGCTATATTAAATATAACATAAAAAAAATTTAAACCAATGAATGACACCTTCACTGATTTAGGAAGCAGAGAGACTTACAGCGTTGCATACCACTGGACAGGGGAGTGGGAGCTGCCAAAGTTAACTTTTGCTATTAACAAGCTTATGATTGGTTGCTAGGTAGTCCGAGCAACAATCACTAGCTTGTTAATAGAAAAAGTTAACGGTGGCCGCTCCCGCTAAACCCCCCTCCCTTCCCTGCCCCGCTCCCACCTTATCTACTTCTTGGCCGACCTGCGCTGTATGCCAGGCCCTGCCAGAGGTGCTCCCCCCCAGGCCTGTACTGGCCATAGGGACTACAGGGAGATTCCCGGTGGGCTGATGGCTCAGTGGGCCAGTCAGGTGCAGTCCTGGAGCTGCTCCTCTCTGACAGTGAGTGATCGCAATTTCAATCCTGTCAGGAGGAGAAGCTTCCTTCTATTAGGCGTTATGCTCCCTCCAGCCTGCAGGGGGAGATAGACCAATGGCAGACTTTCCTTCCTCTCTCCCCTATCACTTGTTATCACATGACTGGAAAGAGGAACGAGAAGCTGCCTTCAAAATGGTGAGTACATGTGGGAGGGGGAGGAGAGGGAGGACACTGATGTGAAGGGCTGCTGATGGGGGCTCTCTGATGGGGACTGTGATGTGAAGTGGGCTGCTGGTGGGGACTGTGATGTGAAGGGAGCTGCTGGTGTGGACTCTGATGTGAAGGGGGCTGCTGGTGGGGACTCTGATGTGAAGTGGGCTGCTGGTGGGGACTCTGATGTGAAGGGAGCTGCTTGTGGGGACTCTGATGTGAAGGGAGCTGCTGGTGGGGACTGCTATGTGAAGTGGGCTGCTGCTGGGGACTCTGATGTGAAGTGGGCTGCTGGTGGGGACTCTGATGTGAAGTGGGCTGCTGGTGGGGACTCTGATGTAAGGGGGACGCTGTTGGGGACACTCTGATGTAAGGGGGATGCTGTTGGGGACACTCTGATGTAAGGAGGGTACTGTTGGGGACACTCTGATGTAAGGGGAATGCTGTTGGGGACACTCTGATGTAAGGAGGGTGCTGTTGGGGACACTCTGATGTAAGGGGGACGCTGTTGGGGACACTCTGATGTAAGGAGGGTGCTGTTGGGGACACTCTGATGTAAGGGGGACGCTGTTGAGGACACTCTGATGTAAGGGGGATGCTGTTGGGGACACTCTGATGTAAGGGGGACGCTGTTGGGGACACTCTGATGTAAGGGGGATGCTGTTGGGGACACTCAAAATGAAAATGGGCCAGTCATGAGGAAGTCCAGGGCCAAATTTTTTTCCCAGTCCAGCCCTGCTCCCCCCCTCCGATGCGTCTCCACACTCGCCCTTAGCTTTTTTTTTTTCCACTCGCCTAAGTGGAAATTTTGAGGACTGACATAGATACCTAGTTTTGAACCTAGAGGAATCCTTTACTAAGACTCACCCAAAAGCAACTTCTCCAACACAGCACGTTGACCTTTTCTGTATTTCATTATCAAAAACTTTTATTTAGCTGCATTCTCCTGTATGCAGTGAAAACCCACTTCCTTATCTATCTTCTTCCCTCTCTGCATTCACAAGAAGTTCCTGGTCCATTCATATTTTCTTTGTCTCTCCAGCTACGTAATGTAAAACTATCATTTCACGCCACATCCAATTACCTTGCAACTTATTCAGCTGCTTCTCTCTCTCCCCTTTACCACTTCTTTCATCTGCTGCTCTTTCTTCTTGGCATCTGATTTTGTTGCTCACCTTTCTCCACTTTACCACACCATCCTCCTCTGGTTACTTGCCACCTTCCTCTCTAACACTGCACCTTTTAATCAGCTTAGTCACCTTTGCTTTTCAACCTCTTCAACTCATTTCTCTTTGTTGACACACACCAAATTATTTCTGAGGTCTAAATACTCTGATATATCTGCTGCATGTTTGTCTCTTAACTATTCTTAAGTCTATGTATGCATTCCCTTTTGGTGTCTTAAAAATACTTTAACCACTTCAGCCCCAGAAGATTTGGCTGCTCAATGACCAGAGAACCTTTTGCAATTTGGCACTGCACTGCTTTAACTGGTAATTGCACGGTCATGCAATGCTGTGTACCCAAACGATATTTGCGTCCTTTTTTCCCACAAATAGAGCTTTCTTTTGATGTTATTTGATTGCCTCTGCAATTTTTTTTTGTGATATAAATGGAAAAAGACCGAAAATTTGAAAAATCATATTTTCTTCTTTTTGTTATAAACAATCCAACAAACTCAATTTTAGTCATATTATTAGGCTAAAATGTATTCAGCCACATGTCTTTGGTAAAAAAAATGTCAATGAGCGTATATTTATTGGTTTGCGCAAAAGTTATAGCGTCTGCAAACTAGGGTACATTTTCTGGAATTTATGCAGCTTTTAGTTTGACTGCCTATCTCATTTCTTGAGGAGCTAAAATGACAGGGCATTACAACCACCCCCCCCCCCCAAATTACCCAATTTTGGAAAGTAGACACCCCAAGGAAATTGCTGAGAGGCATGTTGAGTCCATTGAATATTTTATTTTTTGTCACAAGTGATTTTTAAAAAATGACAAAAACAATTACACAAAGTTGTCACTAAATGATATATTGCTCACACATGCCATGGTTATATGTGGAATTACACCCCAAAATACATTCTGCTACTTCTCCTGAGTATGGGGATACCACATGTGTAGGACTTTTTGGGAGCCTAGCCACGTACAGGACCCCGAAAACCAAGAACCACATTCAGGATTTCTAAGGGTGTAAATTTTTGATTTCACTCCTCACTACCTATCACAGTTTCAAAGGCCATAAAATGCCAAGATAGCACACCCCCCCCCAAATGACCCCATTTTAGAAAGTAGACACCCCAAGCTATTCGCTGAGAGCCATGTTGAGTCCATGAAATATTTTATATTTTGCCACAAGTAGCGGAAAAATTACAAACTTTTTTTTTTGCACAAAGTTGTCACTAAATGATATATTGCTCAAACATGCCACTGGCATATGTGAAATTACACCCCAAAATACATTGTGCTGCTTCTCCTGAGTATGGGGATACCACATATGTGAAACTTTTTTGGAGCCTAGCTATGTACAGGACCCCAAAAACCAATCACTGTCTTTAGGCTTTCTAAGGGCATAAAATGGTGATTTCACTTCTTCACTACCTATCACAGTTTCAGAAGCCATGAAATGTCAAAATAGCACAACCCCCCCAAATGACCCCATTTTGGAAAGAAGACACTTCAAGCTATTTGCCGAGAGGCATGTTGAGTCCATGGAATATGTTATATATTGCCACAAGTTTCGGGGGAAAAATAGATTTTTTTTTTTGCACAAAGTTGTCATTAAATGATATATTGTTCAAATATGGCATTGTTATATGTGGAATGACACCCCAAAATACATTCTGATGCTTCTCCTGAGAATGGGGATATCACGTGTGTGGGACTTTTTGGCAGTCTAACTGCATACAGGACCCCTAAAACCAATCACCGCCTTCAGGGTTTCTAAGGGCGTAAATTTTTTATTTCAATCCTCCCTGCCTATCACAGTTTTGGAGGCCATGAACAGGGGCAGAAAAATTGGGCCTTTGGTGTTGGTGGTGGTGTTGCCACAACACTGTAAGCCCTCACAGTTACTCTTGCTGGGCGCAGGAATAGGCCCTGCTGTGAAATATTAGATCAAGAATTGTAGGCACTGGTGCCACAACACTGCAACCCCTCACAGATGCTATATTTGGAGTGCAGGAATGAGCCCTGCCGCAAAGTATTGCATCAAAAATTGTAATTATACGCCCCTGTTAAACAAGGGCTGAAAAATTGGGCCTTAGTCACTGGTGCTGGTGCCACAACACTGCAACCCCTCACAGATACTATAGTTGGAGCGCGGGAATGAGCCCTGCTGCAAAGTATTGCATCAAAAATTGTAATTATACGCCCCTGTTAAACAGGGGCTGAAAAATTGGGCCTTGGGCACTGGTGCTGGTGCTACAACACCTCAACACCTCACAGATACTCTAGTTGGAGCACAGGAATGAGCCCTGCTGGAAAGTATTGCATCAGAAATTGTAATTACATGCCCCTGTTAAACGGGGAGAAAAATAAATTGGGCCTTGGCCACTGGTGGCGGTGCCCAGAACCAAAAATGTTCTTACAAGCTATCAGCATGAAAATTGAGGAGGAAGAGGATTGTGACAGCATAAAAAGATAGTCAGTCAGCATCAGTATAGGCAGTCTTGAAGGGATCTCACATTAAAAAAAGATTAATCGGTTACATCAGCATCAGGTGCTTGGTAGCTGGTGATCCAAGACGGATTTATTTTTATGAAGGTCAGACGATCGACCGTTTCGGTGGACAGGCGCACCCTGTGATCGGTTACAAAGCCTCCAGCAGGACTGAATGTGCGTTCCAAAAGAACGCTGGATGCAGGACAGGCCAGTAGCTCAGTTGCATACTGTACAAACTCTGGCCAGTGATCCATCCTGAAGACTAGGGATGAGCTGAACACCCCCCTGTTCGGTTCGCACCAGAACATGCAAACAGGCAAAAAGTTTGTTTGAACACGCGAACACCGTTAAAGTCTATGGGACTCGAACATGAATAATCAAAAGTGCTAATTTTAAAGGCCTATATGCAAGTTATTGTCATAAAAAGTGTTTGGGGTCACCGGGCGGCCCCGCCCTCCGTTATTTAAGAACCGTCAGAAGACAAGAAGCATCACACAGCGGGAGCCTCCCATCATGGATGCGGAGCGGCCCGAAAACGAAGTAGGGAAGAAGACGCCACGGAGGACACCGGAGTAGGGATGAGCTTCGTGTTCGAGTCGCAATTCGGCTGTTCGGTCGAATTGCGAACGATATGGTCCGTTCGCGCCAAATTCGTGTGGCGCGTCACGGCCCATAATTCACTGCGGCATCGCAGTGCATTGCTTGCTGATGATTGGCCAGGCATGCACTATGACCCGCATGCTTGGCCAATCACAGCGCCGCCTGAACAGAGAGCCGTAATTGGCCAAAGCCAAGGAGGCTTTGGCCAATTATGGCTCAGGGGATTTAGTACACGCCCCACACTATATAAGGCCACCTGCACGGCGGCCCTGTGCAGTGTGTTCCGGTGTGCTGAGAGATAGAGAGAGAGAGAGACAGTGTCATTTCATTTGAGTTAGCTAGATTAGGCAGGACAGTCAGTCAGTTAGCTGCACTTAAAGTGTATTGTGTATATATGCATCCCAGGTGTTGCATATATATATATATACTGTATTCAGTTTAGCTAGATCTGTTCCTGTTATCTTCTAGACTATTTACATTTAGTGCAGTGCGTCCTGCTCGCAGTGTTCAGCTAGATCCGTTCCTGTTATCTTCCTACTGACAGGCAGGCTTGTCTTGTTACAGTATTTACAGCTACCTAAAGAAAATTACTGGTGTTCTTCTGATCCTATTAGTACCACGGTCAGGCAGCTAGACTATTTACATTTAGTGCAGTGCGTCCTGCTCACAGTGTTCAGCTAGATCCGTTCCTGTTATCTTCCTACTGACAGGCAGGCTTGTCTTGTTACAGTATATAAAGCTACCTGAAGAAAATTACTGGTGTTCTTTTGATCCTATTAGTACCACGGTCAGGCAGCTAGACTATTTACATTTAGTGCAGTGTGTCCTGCTCACAGTGTTCAGCTAGATCCGTTCCTGTTATCTTCCTACTGACAGGCAGGCTTGTCTTGTTACAGTATATAAAGCTACCTGAAGAAAATTACTGGTGTTCTTTTGATCCTATTAGTACCACGGTCAGGCAGCTAGACTATTTACATTTAGTGCAGTGCGTCCTGCTCACAGTGTTCAGCTAAAGCTACCTGTAGAAGGTTGGTGGTGTTCTCATACTACAGGCAGACAGTTGATTTTGCTAGCTGCAGTATCAGTACATATATATATATATATATCCCAGCTTAGTGCAGCTACAGGCCATTAGTATGTCTGGAAGGCCAAGAAGGAGAGGCAGACAGTCACAAGCCAATAAGAGAGGGCAAGCAGGCTCTGTGTCTAGTGCTGGTCGTGGAGACGGTGCATCCTCATCAGCACGTGGCCATTGGACACGCTTGGTCTTTTTTTCGGCAGCTGGCCGCGTTGAGCCGCAACATGCGGAAGACTTGGTCGAGTGGATGACCAAGCCGTCCTCATCCTCCTCATCCTCTCTCACCCATGCCCAGGGTGCTTTGTCTGGCAAAGCAGCGGCCTCTTCCCTCGGCTCAATGTCATCAGTGACTCCTTCCCTAGCTCCACCATGTCCTCCTGAGGAGTCCCTCGAACTGTTTGACCACAGTGTTGGGTACATGCTCCAGGAGGATGCACAGCGTTTGGAAGGCTCTGATGATGATACTGAGCTCGATGAAGGCAGTAACATGAGCACGGACAGAGGGGGTGCCCAAGAAGGACAGCAATCTGGCAGTCATGCTCCCCCTGCTGCAGCATACTGCCAGGTTTGATCCAGGGATGAGGAGGGAGGGGATGATGAGGTCACTGACTCAACGTGGGTGCCTGATAGGAGAGAGGAGGAGGAAGAGGAGGCGGCACATCACCAACAAAGCAGGATGCCCTCCAGGGGCCAGCCTAAGGGCAGCACATTGACTGCATCACACCCCAAAGCTCCACATGTGCACGGCGCTGCAGTCTCTGCGCGTTATTCAAAAAGTTCTTTGGTGTGGGCCTTTTTTGAGACGAGTGCATCAGATTGCACCGCTGCTATTTGCAACATATTTCTCAAGCGTATCTCACGTGGCCAAAACATCTCCCGCTTGGGTACCACATGCTTGACCAGACATATGTTGACCTGCCATGCAGTTCGTTGGCAAGCGTATCTAAAAGACCCACACCAAAGAACAAAGAGGACATCTCCTTGCTCCTCATCAGCTGAGATTTCCAACCCCACTAGACCTTCAATCCTCTCTGAGACCTGCACTGAGAGGAATGAAGGTGTAGAATTAGGTGTGTCACAGCCAAGTACTTGTGGGCAATCTGCTTTTGGTACACCAACGTCAGATTGTACCAGGCAAATTTCCCTGCCCCAGCTGCTGCACCGCCGAAAGAAGTTTGCTCCCAGCCATCCACATGCCCAGTGGTTGAATGCTAGCTTGACAAAATTGCTAGCACTTCAACTGCTGCCTTTTCAGTTGGTAGACTCTGCCCCCTTTCGTGAGTTTGTGGAATGTGCGGTTCCTCAGTGGCAGGTATCCAAACGCTACTTTTTCTCACGGAAGGCGATTCCGGCTCTCTACCGGCATGTGGAAGGCAATGTCCATGCCTCGCTGGACAGGGCGGTCAGCGGTAAGGTGCATATTACCACTGACTCATGGTCCAGCAGGCATGGACAGGGACGTTACCTAAGTTTCACGGCGCATTGGGTGACTCTGCTGGCAGCTGGGAAGGATGCAGGACAAGGTGCAGTAGTGTTGGAGGTTGTTCCGCCACCACGCCTCCAAAATGCTAATGATTGTGACACATCTCTCTCCTCCACCCCCTCCTCTTCTTCTTCCTCCATGGCCTCTTCCTCGGAACCAGCGGTGCTCCGTAGTCGTTCAAGGGGCTACGCAAGTACGCAGGCCAAAAGATGCCATGCGGTGCTTGAGCTGGTGTGCTTGGGGGACAGGAGCCACACTGGGGCAGAGGTTCTGTCAGCTCTGCAGGGGCAGGTTCAGAGGTGGTTGACGCCATGCCAACTTAAGGCAGGAATGGTGGTTTGCGACAATGGCACCAACCTCCTCTCTGCCCTCCAACAGGGACAAATGACCCATGTGCCCTGTTTGGCTCACGTCCTTAACTTGGTGGTGCAGCGGTTCTTGGGCAGGTACCCGGGCTTACAGGATGTCCTGAGGCAGGCCAGGAAAGTCTGTGTGCATTTCCGCCGGTCATATAATGCCAGTGCTCGGCTGACGGACCTCCAAAAGGAGTTTAACCTGCCCAAGAACCGCCTAATCTGTGACATGCCCACCAGGTGGAACTCAACATTGGCCATGCTGCAGCGGCTGCACACGCAGCAGAGGGCCATCAATGAGTACCTGTGCGACTATGGCACCAGGACAGGGTCAGGGGAGCTTGTTTTTTTTTCCCTATGCCAGTGGGCCATGATCAGGGATGCATGCACTGTCCTGTCACCATTTGAGGAGGCCACGAGGATGGTGAGCAGTGACATTGCATGCATCAGTGACACTGTCCCCCTTGTCTACCTGTTGGAGCACACGCTGCATGGAATAATTGACAGGGCACTTGAGGCAGAACAGAGGCAGGAAGAGGAGGACTTCCTTAGCTCTCAAGGCCCCCTTTATCCAGACAGTGTTCCTGCGTGCCCGCCGATCACACAGGAAGAGGACGAGGAGGAGGAAGAGGAGGAGGAGGAGGAAGATTGTGTCAGTATGGAGGTGGAGCCTGGCACTCAGCATCAGCAGCAGTCTTTAAGGGATCAGTCCCAAGAAACACATGGACTTGTACGTGGCTGGGAGGAGGTGGCTGCGGACCATGTCGTCCTTAGTGACCCAGAGGACTCCGGACCGAATGCCTCAGCAAACCTACGCTGCATGGCCTCCCTGATCCTGCAAAGCCTGCGTAAGGATCCTCGTATTCGTGGTATCAAGGAGAAGGACCAATACTGGCTGGCAACCCTCCTTGATCCACGTTACAAGGGTAAGGTTGCGGACCTTATCTTGCCATCGCAGAGGAAGCAGAGGATGAAACATCTTCGGGAGGCCTTGCAGAAAGGTCTGTGCAACGTGTTCCCAGAGACTGGGAGGTTACAAACTCCTGTTTCTGGACAACATGTTGCTGAGGCTTCGGTCAGTCAAAGAAGGAGCGGTGGAGAAGGTGGCCGTCTGACCGATGCGTTCAGACAATTTTTTGGTCCGCAGCCCCAAGGTATGATCGGTTCCAGCAACCATCGCCAGTGTCTGTTTTACATGGTGCAGGAATACCTAGGGGCAAGATCAGACTTGGACACCTTTCCCACCGAAAATCCTCTGGGTTACTGGGTCTTGAGGATGGTTTACTGGCCAGAGTTTGCACAGTATGCAATTGAGCTACTGGCCTGTCCTGCATCCAGCGTTCTTTCGGAACGCACATTCAGTGCTGCTGGAGGCGTGGTAACCGATCACAGGGTGCGTCTGTCCACCGACTCGGTCGATTGACTGACCTTCATAAAAATGAATCAGTCTTGGATCACCACCAGCTACCAAGCACCTGATGCTGATGTAACCGAATAATTTTTTTGGAAATCTCAGATCCCTTTAAAGACTGCCTATGCTGATGCTGAGTGACTATGCCTGAGTAATTATCCTCTTCCTCCTCAATCATCACGCTGATAGCTTGTAAGAACATTTTTGGTTCTGGGCGCCACCACCAGTGCCTAAGGCACAATTTTTCAGCCCCTGTTTAACAGGGGCGTGTAATTACAATTTTTGATGCAATACTTTGCAGCAGGGCTCATTCCTGCATTCCAACTAGAGTGTCTGTGAGGGGTTGCAGTGTTGTGGCACCAGCACCAGTGCCTAAGGCCCATTTTTTCTGCCCCTGTTTAACAGGGGCATGTAATTACAATTTTTGATGCAATACTTTGCAGCAGGGCTCGTTCCTGCATTCCAACTAGAGTGTCTGTGAGGGGTTGCAGTGTTGTGGCACCAGCACCAGTGCCTAAGGCCCATTTTTTCTGCCCCTGTCTAACAGGGGAGTGTAATTACAATTTTTGATGCAATACTTTGCAGCAAGGCTCGTTCCTGCATTCCAACTAGAGTGTCTGTGAGGGGTTGCAGTGTTGTGGCACCAGCACCAGTGCCTAAGGCCCAATTTTTCAGCCCTTGTTTAACAGGGGCATGTAATTACAATTTTTGATGCAATACTTTGCAGCAGGGCTCGTTCCTGCGTTCCAACTAGAGTGTCTGTGAGGGGTTGCAGTGTTGTGGCACCAGCACCAGTGCCTAAGTCCTAATTTTTCAGCTCCTGTTCAACAGGGGCATGTAATTACAATTCTTGATCTAATATTTCACAGCAGGGCCCTGTGAGGGCTTGCAGTGTTGTGGCCACAGCAACACCTAAGGCCCAAATTTCTGCTGAGTATATAGGGCAGGACCCTACTTTCAAACATCTCACTTACAAACGACTCCTACTTGCAAACGGAAGGAGACAACAGGAAGTGAAATGAAATCGACCCCTAGGAAGGGAAATTCTCTCCTGTAAGAGTTAATATGGGAAAAAACATTTCTCCTTTCCACTGATGCTTTCCAATCCTTGCTCCACAAAAAAACCCCAAATTTTCAAAAAACATTTTTCATTGGGACAAAAAATTAGGTGAAATCTTCTGAAGAGGAGGAAAGACAGCAAAACAAATGTCACAGGGGCTATAACCCTTCCCTATGTTTTCCAAAAAGCTTCAAAAAGATTTTTTGGCTGGAGCTAAACACGTTAAAAATGTACCCGTTCAAAATTACAAAGAGATTCTACTTAACAACAAACCTACAGTCCCTGTCTTGTTTGCCCTGCCTGTATACTGCTGTTCAGAGTATATAGGGCCTGGTGGCCCCACACCTTTCCTTATTTTAATTTGGGTGCGGGGTTCCCCTTAATATCCATACAAGACCCAAAGGGCCTGGTAATGGACTGGGGGGTACCCATGCCGTTTGTCTCACTGATTTTCATCCATATTGCCAGGACCCGACATTACATTAAACCCGCATGCAGTTTTAAATGAGATTTTTTCCTTTAAAAATGACATTTGGTGCAGGGACTGTTCTAAACACGGGAAACAGGCGTCACTTTACAGGCATACTATAGACACCCCCCAGGTACGATATTTAAAGGAATATTTCACTTTTTTTTTTTACTTTAACCACTTCAATACCAGGCACTTAGACACCTTCCCGCCCAGCCCAATTTTCACCTTTCAGTGCTGTCGCAATTTGAATGACAATTGCGCGGTCATGCTACACTGTACCCAAACAAATTTTTTATCATTTTGTTCCCACAAATAGAGCTTTCTTTTGGTGGTATTTGATCACCTCTGCGGTTTTTTATTTTTTGCGCAACAAATAAAAAAAGACCGAAAATTTTGAAAAAAAACAAGTTTTTCTTTGTTCCTGTTAAAACTTTTTGTAAATAAGTACGTTTTCTTCTTCAATGACGGGCACTGATATGGCTGCACTGACGGGCACTGATACGGCAGCACTGATGGGCACCGAAGAGGTGGCACTGATGAGGTGGCACTGACGGGCACTGATGATGGGCACTGATAGGTGGCACTGATGGGCACTGATAGGTGGCACTGGTATGCGGCACTAATGGGCACTCATAGGTGGCATGGATGGGCACTTATAGGCGGCACTGATGGGCACTCATAGGTGGCATTGATGGGCACTCGTAGGTGGCATTGATGGTTACTTATGGGTGGCACTGATAGTTGGCACAGATGGGCACTGATATATGGGCACTGATGGGCACGGATGGGCACTGACAGGTGGCATGAATGGACACTGATGGGTGGCACTGATGGCACTGCTTGTTTGCAGTGATGCCCCTAAGGGTGGCATTACTGGGAATCACTGCAACATGATGGTGCCAATCAGTGCCCATTTGTGGGCACTGATTGTCACAGATTTGGCACACTGGGCACATGTGGATGGCCATGGGGTACATACCTGGCCATCCACATGTTACCCCTTCCCTGGTGGTCCTAGTGGCGATCCCTGGTGGTCCAGTGTGGTGATCTGCGGGGGGGGCTGCACTGATAAACAATCAGCGCAGACCCCCCCTGCCAGGAGAGCCGCCGATCGGCTCTCCTCTACTCGCGTCTGTCAGACGCGAGTGAGGAAGAGCCGATCAACGGCTCTTCCTATTGACAGCGTGATCAGCCGTGATTGGACACGGCTGATCACGTGGTAAAGAGCCTCCGCAGGAGGCTCTTTACCAAGATCGGTGGAGCGGTGTGTCAGACTGACACACCGCTCCACCGATTGCCGCGATGCGTGCCCCCGGGGGCGCGCTGCGGCATGTTATCCTGCTGGACGTCATATGACGTCCAGTCAGGATAACAGAACCACTTCCCGGACATCAATCCGCCATAGGGCGGGCGGGAAGTGGTTAAGCATCATTAAAATCACTGCTCCCGAAAAAACGGCCGTTTTTAAAAGTTTTTTTTGCATTGATACATGTCCCCTGGGGTAGGACCCGGGTCCCCAAACCCTTTTTAGGACAATACCATGCAAATTAGCCTTTAAAATAAGCACTTTTGATTTTGAACGTTCGAGTCACATAGACGTCAATGGGGTTCTAACGTTCGTGCAAATTTTCGGTCCGTTCGCAGGTTCTGGTGCGAACCGAACCGGGGGGTGTTCGGCTCATCCCTACACCGGAGCAAGAAGCAGAGGATTGGATGAAGAACCAGAGGAAGAAGAAGATGGAGGAAGAAACCGAAGGAAGACAGAAGAAAGAAGATAGAAGAAAGAAGAATCATTTAAATAAAGGAATTGTCAAAAACTGTCTCTTGTCATTTTTAACATTTTTGACATTTTTTGTGAAATGGTAGGGGAAGTTTTGTACCCCCTTACCATTTCACACAGGGGGGGCCAGGATCTGGGGGTTCCCTTGTTAAAGGGGGCTTCCAGATACCAATATGCCCCCCGCCCGCAGACCCCCACAACCACCGGGCAAGGGTTGTGGGGATGAGGCCCTTGTCCCCATCAACATGGGGACAAGGTGCTTCGGGGAGACCCCAAAGCACCCTCCCAATGTTGAGGGCATGTGGCCTGGTACGGTTCAGGAGGGGGGGCGCTCTCTCGTCCCCCCTCTTTTCCTGCGGCCTGCCAGGTTGCATGCTTGGATAAGGGTCTGGTATGGAAATTTGGGGGACCCCACGTCATTTTTTAAAAAAAATTTGATGCGGGGTTCCCCTTAAAATCCATACCAGACCTGAAGGGTCTGGTATGGATTTTGAGGGGGACCCCCACGCCTTTTTTTAAAAAAAATTGGCGCAGGGTTCCCCTTAATATCCATACCAGACCTGAAGGGCCTGGTATAAAATTTAGGGGGACCCCCACACCATTTTTTTTTGCATTTTGGTTCGGGGATCCCCTGTGGGGAAATCCCATGCCATTTTTTTCAATGAAACTTTATGTGTATTGTCAAACCGACAATTCATTAATAGCCGCGAGTAGTTTTAAATGACTTTTTTTTCCTTTGAAATGTCATTTTGCTGTCAGACTGTTCTAAACACGGAAAACATGCGCCCCTTTACAGGCATACTATAGACACCCTCAGGTATGAAATTTAAAGGAATATTACACTTTTATTGTTCCACTTTAAGCACTATTAAAATTACTACACCCGAAAAATTGGACGTTTTTAAAACTTTTTTTTTTTGCATTGATCCATGTCCCCTGGGGCAGGACCCAGGTCCCCAAACACTTTTTGTGACAATACCATGCATATAAGCCTTTAAAATTAGCACTTTTGATTTCTCCCATAGACTTTTAATGGGTGTTTCGCAGCTTTCGAATTTGCCGTGAACACCCCAAATTGTTCGCTGTTAAGCGAACTTGCGAACAGCCGATGTTCGAGTTGAACATGAGTTTGACTCGAACTCGAAGCTCATCCCTACTCAAGACCCAGTAACCCAGAGGATTTTTGGTGGGAAAGGTGTCCAAGTCTGATCTTGCCCCTAGGTATTCCTGCACCATGTGAATCAGACGCTGGCGATGGTTGCTGGAACAGACCTTGGGGCTGCGGACTAAAACATTTTCTGAACGCATTGGTCAGACGGCCACCTTCTCCACTGCTCCTTCTGTGACTGACTGAAGCCTCAGCAACACGTTGTCCAGGAGGACCAGGAAATTGTAACCTCCCAGGCTCTGGAAACGCATTGCACAAACCTTTCTGCAAGGCCTCTGCTCCCTCTGCGATGGCACGATAAGGTCCACAACCTTACCATTGTAACGTGGATCAAGAAGGGTTGCCAGCCAGTAATCATCCCTCCCACGAATACGAGGATCCTTCCGCAGGCTTTGCAGGATCAGGGAGGCCATTCAGCATAGGTTTGCTGAGGCATTCGGTCCAGAGTCCTCTGGGTCACTAAGGACGACATGATCGGCAGTCACCTCCTCCCAGCCATGTACAAGTCCATGGGTTTCTTCGGACTGTAAATGATCCCTTGAAGACTGCTGCTGATGCTGAGTGCCAGGCTCCACCTCCATGCTGACACAATCCTCCTCCTTGTCCTCTTCCTGTGTGATCGGCGGGCACGCAGAAACACTGTCTGGATAAAGAGGTAAGGAAGTCCTCCTCTTTCTCCCTCTGTTCTGCGTCAAGTGCCCTGTCCATTATTCCACGCAGCGTGTGCTCCAACAGGTGGACAAGAGGGACAGTGTCACTGATGCATGCACTGTCACTGCTCACCATCCTCATGGCCTCCTCAAATGGTGACAGGACAGTGCATGCATCCCTGATCATAGTCCACTGGCGTGGGGAAAAAAACAAGGTCCCCTGACCCTGTCCTGGTGCCATAGTCACATAGGTACTCATTTATGGCCCTCTGCTGCGTGTGCAGCCACTGCAGCATAGCCAATGTTGAGTTCCACCTGGTGGGCATTGTGACAGACCTAGCCGGGAGAGAGACTTTTGGAGGGGACTGAATGCTAGCCTCTTGCCGATCGATCGTGGGCCCTGGCATTTGGGAGAACGGTGCTCTTTGTGAGCTGTATGCCTGGGGACCCTTGAGGTGGTATTACTGTGGATTAAGGTCCTGGTCCCCCAGGACACACAGACTCTGGGGACCCTGGATTTGCCATAAGATGGCCAGTGAAGCCTAAGGGTCATGTCTGAGTCATCTAGGCTGTCTAAAGGGATTAGTTAATTAGCTCATGTTAATTAGGTTAATTACGTTACAGCTGTATTGTTAGAGTAATATGAGCAGGAGATCTGCACCTCCTCTTTTATTGTATAAAAGAGACTGTATTCCTGTCAATAAAGAGAGATTCCTGGTTAAACTTACATACAGCCTGCCTGGTGTTTGTTCTGAGCTATCACAACTGGGTTAGAATGGCACATAGCTGTAGTTCTAATCCTGGAGCATTGGATGACCGAGCAATCAGATGTTGCGATCTGCAATCTGATTCTATAGCTGCAGAGGAGTGTCGGGAGAGTGGAACCGAGTGAGCAAGGGGCTCGTTACATTGGTGGCAGCGGTGGGATTTGCTCTCCAGTTACTGGGACACTCCAAACCAGCCTGCAGGAGAGCCACGCTGAAAGACTTACTTGAGAGCCATGGAGGAAATGGTGGGATTGTGCTTCCTTGCCGTGAACACATCCAAATCATCACCTGGATCCAAGGTCCAGATAGCAGGAGAGGAGAGATACCAACCACCATGGATGAGGAATTCAGAAGGAGGTTGCAAGAGAAGCAGATACAGCACAGAGGACCAGTATCAGAGCAGGTCCTGCTAGGTTGGTTTGATTCTATCCGCTGCAAACTCTGGAAGGGAGCGCTAGCCCGAGAGCAGCCAAACCAGGGAAAAGTTCTCCCCTCCATCCATGTAAGGTACAGGTTGCAGTATGAAGTGCGAATGCTGTTATTGGGGGAACAGACGAACCAGGAGTGAACAGCTGAGTTAAGCAGGCTGATCCGGGTAGAAATGCAGTTGGATGAGAGCTACAGAGCCCTCCAGTGGTATGTAGCCCAAGTGTGCCCGTGGACAGCGGATGACAGCCCCACAGAAGGCTTTGATTATGATGGCCTGGGATTTGTTGTACTGGAGGCTGTCCAGGGACCCTGACTTTGGGAGTGATCGGGAGTGGCGTTTGGAGGAAATAATGGAGCACAGAGAGCGAAGACTGAATGTCTCAGAAGTGCACTGGGCACAGGAAGATTTGGAGTTTCTGGCCGTTCAGGAATGGGAGCAGGAGATCGCCTACATACAGCTGTTAGACTCTGCTCAGCAGCAGGGTGGTGCTCCCTTTGCTTGGGACTATCAGAAAATACCAGTTGACAACTCTGAAATCCTGGCTGAAGAGTTGACAATGTGGCAGAGTAACAGTGTGCTTTGCCAACCTGGCCCCGCAGCTATGGAGGCAGAGGTCTTATGGCAGATGCAGCAAGTGCTGACTGACCTTGATGAACCTGTTTCTTCATTGGATGATCTTGGATGGAGGAAAGTGCCTGTCCAGCAGCATGCCAGAGAATCGGCAGTGGAAAATCTGAAGATTGCCGTCCCCAAACCTGAAGTGCTGACAACAGGGCAGAGCTCTGCTAACCTCTGCCCAGCACTGATAGCATCTTCTGGGTTCCAGGGACAGGAGATAGTGAACCTTTATCCCCAGACACCAGTTGCGGAGACAGGGGATTTGATAGACTTTTCTGCTGAGGAAGAACAACCTGGTGAGCCTCCAGCAGAAGAAGAGCTGTTATTAGGGCCAAACTTCACTGTGCTCTGCCCAGCACTGATAGCATCTTCTGGGTTCCATGGAGAGGAGATGGTGAACCTTTATCCCCAGACACCAGTTGCAGAGACAGGGGATTTGATAGACTTTTCTGCTGAGGAAGAACAATCTGGTGAGCCTCCAGCAGAAGAGGAGCTGTTATTAGGGCCAAACTTCACTGTGCTCTGCCCAGCACCAACAGAAGTATCTGTGAAGTTACAAGGAACTTCCCCAGCTGAAGAGCTGGCAACCGGACAGAGGGTCCAAGACCCCTGCCCCACACCTGTGGCAGTTTCGGAGGCTCAGGGTGAGAAGGTGGCAATCACTTCCAAGCAGCAGGTACAGGGGGAGAAGAGAGAGGAGGTGTGTGTTGTCCCTCCCCAACAGTTAGCCGGAGCAGATGGTGTGGGGTTTCCAGCAGAAGGGCTGGCAACGGGGCCAAGTACTGCTGGACTCTGCCCTCAACTAACAGAGGACGGATTTCCTGTGAAGGTGGATGCGACTTCAGTCTCCACCTGTATACCCCAGGGATGCTGGGCAGTCGGCCCAGATCCCCAACAGCATGACGGAGTGAGCCCAGACACCCTGTCTTCTCTCTAGTGGCAGAAAGAACTCCAGGGAGAAGGGCCAGTCCAGGCCTCTCCCCAGTGGCAGATATGTTCTCTGAGAGAGGCAGAGGTTGGCTGGGTGAGTAATACTCTGTTTGGAACAATTTGTTTGGGGTACTGTGTGAGTACAGGCATTAGAGGACTGGAACTACTGACTGACTTCGGAGTCAACCCATCTGGGGTCTCCCCCTGTGTTAGTCTCCTGCCGAAAGCGGAGAAATGTGACAGACTTAGCCAGGAGAGAGACTTTTGGAGGGGACTGAATGCTAGCCTCTTGCCGATCGATCGTGGGCCCTGGCATTTGGGGGAACGGTGCTCTTTGTGAGCTGTATGCCTGGGGACCCTTGAGGTGGTATTACTGTGGATTCCGGTCCTGGTCCCCCAGGACACACAGACTCTGGGGACCCTGGATTTGCCATATTGGAATAGTGACTGATTCATACCGTTGGGACTCCTACTGTTAAATGCTAATGTCATCAATTCCAGCTACCTGTCTGTTGTCTGCTAAAATGTGTATTGTAAATAAGTCTCTAGTATGGGATCTAAGAGTCATTAGATCCCCATTGTTGTTTATGTTTAATTAACTCTGCTATTGTGATAATGTTGATTGGATTTTCTGAACTACAAGATGGCCAGTGAAGCCTAAGGGTCAAGTCTGAGTCATCTAGGCTGTCTAAAGGGATTAGTTAATTAGCTCATGTTAATTAGGTTAATTAGGTTACAGCTGTATTGTTATAGTAATATGAGCAGGAGGTCTGCACCTCCTCTTTTATTGTATAAAAGAGACTGTATTCCTGTGAAAGAGAGATTCCTGGTTGAACTTACATACAGCCTGCCTGGTGTTTGTTCTGAGCTATCACAACTGGGTTAGAATGGCACATAGATGTAGTTCTAATCCCGGAGCATTGGATGACCGAGCAATCAGATGTTGCGATCTGCAATCTGATTCTATAGCTGCAGAGGAGTGTCGGGAGAGTGGAACCGAGCGAGCAAGGGGCTCATTACAGGCATGTCACAGATTAGGTGGTTCTTGGGCAGGTTAAATCCCTTTTGGAGGTCAGCCAGCCGAGCACTGGCATTATATGACCTGCGGAAATGCACACAGACTTTCCAGGCCTGCCTCAGGACATCCTGTAAGCCTGGGTACTTGCCCAAGAACCGCTGCACCACCAAGTTAAGGACATGAGCCAAACAGGGCACATGGGTCAGTTGTCCCTGTTGGAGGGCAGAGAGGAGGTTGGTGCCGTTGTCGCAAACCACCATACCTGCCTCTCTGGCATGGCGTGGCGTCAACCACCTCTGAACCTGCCCCTGCAGAACTGACAGAATCTCTGCCCCAGTGTGACTTCTGTCCCCCAAGCATACCAGCTCAAGCACCACATGGCATCTTTTTGCCTGTGTGCTTGCGTAGCCCCTTGAACGCCTACGGAGCACCGCTGGTTCCGAGGATAAATCAGCACAGGAAGAGGCCATGGAGGAAGAAGAAGAGGAGGGGGTGGAGGAGAGAGGTGTGGCAGAATCACCACTAGTAGAATTTTGGAGGCGTGGTGGCGGAACAACCTCCAACACTACTGCACCCTGTCCTGCATCCTTCTCAGCTGCCAGAAGAGTCACCCAGTGCGCGGTGAATGATAGGTAATGTCCCTGTCCATGCCTGCTGGACCATGAGTCAGCGGTAATATACACCTTACCTCTGACTACCCTGTCCATTGCCTTCCACATGCCGGTAGAGAGCCAGAATTGCCTTCCGTAAAAAAGTGGCATTTGGGAACCTGCCACTGAGGAACCGCACATTCCACAAACTCACGGAAGGGGGCAGAGTCTACCAACTGAAAAGGCAGCAGTTGAAGTGCTAACAAATTAGCCAAGCTAGCATTCAACCGCTGGGCATGTGGATGGCTGGGAGAGAACTTCTTTTGGCGGTGCAGCAGCTGGGGCAGGGAAATTTGCCTGGTACAATCTGACGTCGGTGTACCGATAGCTGTTTGCCCGCAAGTACTTGGCTGTGACACACCTAATTCTACGCCTTCATTCCTCTCAGTGCAGGTTTCATAGAGGACTGAAGGTCTAGTGGGTTTGGAGATCCCAGCTGATGAGGAGCAAGGAGAGGTCTGCTTTGTTCTTTGGTGTGGGTCTTTTAGGTACGCTTGCCAATGAACTGCATGGCAGGTCGACATATGTCTGGTCAAGCATGTGGTGCCCCAGCGGATGATGTTTTGGCCATGCGAGATACGCTTGAGACATATGTTGCAAATAGCATTGGTGGGATCTGATGCACTCGTCTCAAAAAAGGCCCACACCAAAGAACTTTTGAAATAACGTGCAGAGACAGCAGCGCCCTGCACATGTGGAGCTCTGCGGTGTGATGCAGTCGGTGTGCTGCAGTCGGTGTGCTGCCCTTAAGCTGGCACCTGGAGGGCATCCTGCCTCATTGGAGATGTGCCTACTCCTCCTCTCTCCTATCAGGCACCCACGTGGAGTCAGTGAACTCATCATCCCCTCCCTCCTCATCACTGGAGCAAAGCTGGCAGTATGCTGCAGCTGGGGGAACATGACTGCCAGATTGTTGTCCTTCTTGGGCACCCCCTCTCTCTGGGCTTACGTTACTGCCTTCCTCTAGCTGGGTACCATCATTGGAGCCTTCAAAACGCTGGGCATCCTCCTGGAGCATGTATCCAACACTGTGGTCAAACAGTTCTGGGGACTCCTCAGGAGGACATGGTGAGGCTAGGGAAGGAGTGACTGATGCGATTGAGCCGAGGGAAGAGGCCGCATTGGCAGCTACTTTGCCAGACAAAGTGCCCTGAGCCTGGGTGAGAGAGGATGAGGACAGCTTGGTCATCCACTCTACCAAATCTTCCGCATGTTGCGGCTCAACCGGGCCAGCTGCCAAAAAAAAGGACAAGCATGTCCCACGGCCACATGCTGATGAGGATGCACTGTCTCCACGACCAGCACTGTTGCCTCTAGACACAGAGCCTGCTTGCCCTATTTTTTTGGCTTGTGACTGCCTCCCCTTGGTGGCCTTCCAGACATACTAATGGCCTGCAGTGAGATGTAGCTGCACAAAGCTTGGATGTATATATATACTGATACTGCAGCTACCAGAATCAACTGCCTGCCTGTGGTACTAATAGGATCAGAAGAACACCACCAATCTTCTTCAGGTAGCTTTAGGTGCACACTGTGCAGAGGACACAGTACACTAACTGTAAATACTGTAGCTGCCTGCCTGTGGTATTAAAAGGAGCAGAACAACAGCAATTGTCTTCAGGTAGCTTTAGGTGCACACTGTGCAGAGGATGCAGTACACTAACTGTAAATACTGCAGCTGCCTGCCTGTTGTACTAATAGGATCAGAAGAACACCACCAATTTTCTTCAGGTAGCTTTAGGTGCACACTGTGCAGAGGACACAGTACACTAACTGTAAATACTGTAGCTGCCTGTCTGTGGTATTAATAGGAGCAGAAAAACAGCAATTGTCTTCAGGTAGCTTTAGGTGCACACTGTGCAGTGGACGTAGTACACTAACTGTAAATACTGCAGCTGCCTGCCTGTGGTACTAATAGGATCAGAAGAACACCACCAATTTTTTTCAGGTACAGTAGCTTTAGGTGCACATTGTGCAGAGGACATAGTACACTAACTGTAAATATTGTAGCTGCCTGCCTGTGGTATTAATAGGAGCAGAACAACAGCAATTGTCTTAGGGTAGCTTTAGGTGCCCACTGTGCAGAGGATGCACTATACTAACTGTAAATACTGCAGCTGCCTGCGGTACTAATAGGATGAGATAAAACACCACCAATTTTTCAGGTAGCTTTAGGTGCACACTGTGCAGAGGACGCACTATACTAACTTGTAAATACTGCAGCTGCCTGTGGTACTAATAGGATCAGAAGAACACCACCAATTTTCTTCAGGTAGCTTTAGGTGCACACTGTGCAGAGGACGCACTACACTAACTTGTAAATACTGCAGCTGCTTGCGGTACTAATAGGATTATAAGAACATCACCAATTTTCTTCAGGTAGCTTTAAATGCACACTGTGCAGAGGACGTACTACACTAACTTGTAAATACTACAGCTGCCTGCGGTACTAATAGGATCAGAAGAATACCACCAATTTTTTACAGGTAGCTTTAGTTGCACACTGTGCAGAGTACACACTACACTAACTTGTAAATACTGCAGCTGCCTGTGGTACTGATAGGATCAGAAGAAGACCACCAATTTTCTTCAGGTAGCTTTAGGTGCACACTGTGCAGAGGACGCACTACACTAACTTGTAAATACTGCAGCTGCCTGCGGTACTAATATTATCAGAGAAACACCACCAATTTTCTTCTGGTAGCTTTAGGTTCACACTGTGCAGAGGATGCACTACACTAATTTGTAAATACTACAGCTGCCTGTGGTACTAATAGGATCAGAAGAACACCACCAATTTTCTTCAGGTAGCTTTAGGTGCACACTGTGCAGAGGACGCACTACACTAACTTGTAAATACTGCAGCTGCCTGCGGTACTAATATTATCAGAGAAACACCACCAATTTTCTTCAGGTAGCTTTAAATGCACACTGCGCAGAGGACGTACTACACTAACTTGTAAATACTACAGCTGCCTGCAGTACTAATAGGATCAGAAGAATACCACCAATTTTTTACAGGTAGCTTTAGTTGCACACTGTGCAGAGTACACACTACACTAACTTGTAAATACTGCAGCTGCCTGCGGTACTGATAGGATCAGAAGAAGACCACCAATTTTCTTCAGGTAGCTTTAGGTGCACACTGTGCAGAGGACGCACTACACTAACTTGTAAATACTGCAGCTGCCTGCGGTACTAATATTATCAGAGAAACACCACCAATTTTCTTCAGGTAGCTTTAGGTGCACACTGTGCAGAGGACGCACTACACTAATTCGTAAATACTACAGCTGCCTGTGGTACTAATAGGATCAGAAGAATACCACCAATTTTCTTCAGGTAGCTTTAGGTGCACACTGTGCAGAGTACGCACTACACTAACTTGTAAATACTGCAGCTGCCTGCGGTACTGATAGGATCAGAAGAACACCACCAATTTTCTTCAGGTAGCTTTAGGTGCACACTGTGCAGAGGACGCACTACACTAACTTGTAAATACTACAGCTTCCTGCGGTACTAATATTATCAGAGAAACACCACCAATTTTCTTCAGGTAGCTTTAGGTTCACACTGTGCAGAGGATGCACTACACTAATTTGTAAATACTACAGCTGCCTGTGGTACTAATAGGATCAGAAGAACACCACCAATTTTCTTCAGGTAGCTTTAGGTGCACACTGTGCAGAGGACGCACTACACTAACTTGTAAATACTGCAGCTGCCTGCGGTACTAATATTATCAGAGAAACACCACCAATTTTCTTCAGGTAGCTTTAGGTGCACACTGTGCAGAGGACGCACTACACTAACTTGTAAATACTACAGCTGCCTGCGGTACTAATAGGATCAGAAGAACACCACCACCAATTTTCTTCAGGTATCTTAAGGTGCACACTGTGCAGAGGACGCACTACACTAACTTGTAAATACTGCAGCTGCCTGCGGTACTGATATTATCAGAGAAACACCACCAATTTTCTTCAGGTAGCTTTAGGTGCACACTGTGCAGAGGACGCACTACACTAACTTGTAAATACTGCAGCTGCCTGCAGTACTAATAGGATCAGAAGAACACCACAAATTTTTTTCAGGTAGCTTTAGGTGCACACTGTGCAGAGGATGCACTACACTAACTTGTAAATACTACAGCTGTCTGCGGTACTGATAGGATCAGAAGAACACCACCAATTTTCTTCAGGTAGCTTTAGGTGCACACTGTGCAGAGGACGCACTACACTAACTTGTAAATACTGCAGCTGCCTGTGGTACTAATAGGATCAGAAGAACACCACCAATTTTCTTCAGGTAGCTTTAGGTGCACACTGTGCAGAGGATGCACTACACTAATTTGTAAATACTACAGCTGCCTGTGGTACTAATAGGATCAGAAGAACACCACCAATTTTCTTCAGGTAGCTTTAGGTGCACACTGTGCAGAGGACGCACTACACTAACTTGTAAATACTGCAGCTGCCTGCGGTACTAATATTATCAGAGAAACACCACCAATTTTCTTCAGGTAGCTTTAGGTGCACACTGTGCAGAGGACGCACTACACTAACTTGTAAATACTACAGCTGCCTGCGGTACTAATAGGATCAGAAGAACACCACCACCAATTTTCTTCAGGTATCTTAAGGTGCACACTGTGCAGAGGACGCACTACACTAACTTGTAAATACTGCAGCTGCCTGCGGTACTGATATTATCAGAGAAACACCACCAATTTTCTTCAGGTAGCTTTAGGTGCACACTGTGCAGAGGACGCACTACACTAACTTGTAAATACTGCAGCTGCCTGCAGTACTAATAGGATCAGAAGAACACCACAAATTTTTTTCAGGTAGCTTTAGGTGCACACTGTGCAGAGGATGCACTACACTAACTTGTAAATACTACAGCTGTCTGCGGTACTGATAGGATCAGAAGAACACCACCAATTTTCTTCAGGTAGCTTTAGGTGCACACTGTGCAGAGGACGCACTACACTAACTTGTAAATACTGCAGCTGCCTGTGGTACTAATAGGATCAGAAGAACACCACCAATTTTCTTCAGGTAGCTTTAGGTGCACACTGTGCAGAGGATGCATTACACTAACTGTAAATACTGTAGCTAACAGGACTAATAGGATCAGAAGAACACCAGCAATTTTCTTTGGGTAGCTGTAAATACTGTAAAAACGCCTGCCTGTTAGTAGGAAGAGAATAACAGGAACGGATCTAGCTAAACTGAATACAGTGTTTATATATATATATATATATATATTTATATATATACTACACCTAGGATGCATATATATACACAATACACTGTAAGTGCAGCTAACTGACTCGCCTGCCTACTCTATCTAACTTAAATCAAATGACACTGTCTCTCTCTCTCTCTATCTCTCTCTCAACGCCGGAACATGCTACACAGGCCAACGTGCAGACGGCCTTATATAGTGTAGGCGTGTACTAAACCCCCTGAGCCACAATTGGCCAAAGCCACCCTGGCTTTGGCCAATTACTGATCTCTGTACAGACGGTGCTGTGATTGGCTAAGCATGCAGGTCATAGTGCATGCTTGGCCAATCATCAGCCAGCGATGCACTGCGATGCCGCAGTGAATTATGGGCCGTTACATGCCACTCGAATTTGGCGCGAACGGCCCATATCGTTTGCAATTCGACGAACCATCGAACATGCGATGTTCGAGTCGAACATGGGTTCGACTCCAACTCGAAGCTCATCCCTATTCATGGCCTCTGAAACTGTGATAGGCAGTGAGGAGTGACATCAAATATGTACACCTTTAGAAAGCCTGAAGGCGGTGATTGGTTTTCGGGGGGGCTGTATGTAGTTATACTGCCAAAAAGTCCCACACATGTGGTATCCCCATACTCAGGAGAAGCAGCAGAATGTATTTTGGGGTGTCATTCCACATATAACAATGCCATTTTTGAACAATATATCATTTAGTGACAATTTTGTATAAATAAAAAAATAATAATTTTCCCGCAACTTGTGGCAAAATATAACATTTTCCATGGACTCAACATGCCTCTCAGCAAATAGCTTGAAGTGTCTTCTTTCCAAAATGGGATAATTTGGGGGGAGGGGTTGTGCTATCTTGACACTTCATGGCCTTCGAAACTGTGATAGGTAGTGAGGAGGTGAAATCACCGTTTTACGGCCTTAGAAAGCCTGAAGGCAGTGATTGGTTTTGGGGGCCTGTACATGGCTAGGCTCCCAAAAAGTCTCACACATGTGGTATCCCCATACTCAGGAGAAGAAGAAGAATTTATTTTGGGGTGTAATTCCACATATGCCCATGGCATGTTGGAGCAATATATCATTTAGTGACAACTTTGTGCAAAAAAAAAGAAAAGTTTGTCATTTTCATGAAACTTGTGGCTAAATATAAAATATTCCATGGACTCAACATGCCTATCAGTAAATAGCTTGTGGTGTCTACTTTCCAAAAAGGGGTCATGGTGTGGGGTTGAACTGTCCTGGCATTTTATGCACAACATTAGAAGATTATCTCACACATCACCCACTCTTCTAACCACTGGAAGACAAAGCCCTTTCTGACACTTTTTGTTTACATGAAAAAAAAAAAAATGTTGATAGAAAATTACTTTGATCCCCCAAACATTATATATTTTTTAAAGCAAAGACCCAACAGATTAAAATGGTGGGTGTTGCATTTTTTTTCAAACAGTATTTGCGCAGCGATTTTTCAAACGCAATTTTTAATGCACTAAAACACACCAAATGCACACGTGTCCAAATGTTTGATGAAATTAAAAAAAATGATCTTATGCCGAGTACATGGATCCCAAACACGACATGCTTTAAAATTGCATTAAAATAATCACAAAATGAATTCTGCGAAAGGCAGCACTATTAGTGTTCTTGAATAATCAACTAGATAGTGTCCTTCTGTTGAATCAGTTAGAAAGTTCAAACTGGGGTAAGTGTCATCCAAGAAGACTTAATAACATAGTTACAAAATATCCTTCCCAGTCTATGATAGGTGAAAGTGAATGAAGTGATGAAACGGCACATATAAGTTCCCTCAGCTTTCAATATACATGTAGATCACAAATGAATTCTCTTATAGATTCAAACCTTACCAGACCAAAGTGGGTAAGACAGCATGCGGACAAGATAGGTTCAAAATAGTTGTCATCCAAAGGAGTCACTGGCGGTCGGTAAATAAAGGTCAATAGCTGACAGGTGGATCGGTCTTTTTTCGGAGCAGCTCAATCATATGCAAAGACAAGAAAGTGCTCCATAGTGTAATACCGTTGATAAAAAGAATTTTATTAATCCAAATATCACCCCCCTGTAGCAAATGCACTCACATAAAAAAAGGCGTTTAAAGCATATATTACATAGCCACTGTCTTTAAAGTCACAGCGGAGATGACTAGTAGCAGAACCGCACGGTATTCAAACAGCAGCCAAGCTTCATAAGATGAGTGTTACAAAGGCAGTCGTATAGCCAAGCGCTGATGCGTTTCATCATCTAGGACATCATCTGAGGGTGTGCTTTAAAATTGCGCACAAACGTGCAGCGGCGACATACTACTTACATTTTTAAAAGCCTTTAAAATCCTTTACAGGTTACCACTTTAGATATACAGAGGAGGCCTACTGCTAAAATTACTGCCCTCGATCTGACCTTTGAGGTGATACCTCACATGCATGGAGCAATTGCTGTTTACATATGACACCGCTTGTGTTTGCCTTTGCGCGCGAGCACAAGGGATAGGGGTGCTTTTTTTGTTTTTTATTGTTTTTATTTAATTATGCTTTTTTATTTTATTTTTGAACTGTTCCTTTCATTGTTTTTTAATCATTTTTATTGTAATCTCATGGGAATGTAAATATTCCCTATGATATAGCAATGACAAGGAACAACCCAACAATAGCAATATACATAAATTGTACCTCTATCATTACCTGGGTATCCGTTGCTCCACCTGTTATGAGAATGAACAAGCCTCACACCAATTATACTTTTAACCAGACTGTAAGTTTACTGAAGGCTGGTCTAAAATAGTAATTACAATAATTATTTTGGTACACAAACTTGACACAATAATGAACTAAGGGTATGTAAATAATTATCCCTCAAGGATTACTTAAATGACTCTTGCGGGCGCGTCTCCAAGTGGGACTAATGCTCAGGGTGGTGAGACCTTAACACTGGGCACATTACCACTTCCAGTACAGCCGTGCAGACACACTATGCAATGCTATCAAAACAATACAGCACAGTATAATTGCTCCAGGGCTCCCCCTGCTTTGTAATGCAGTCTTTTGCATGTAGCAGAAACACAAGGCCTTACAGTGAATAGTATAGTCTCTTGTCTTCTTTCTTCAGCCAGCCACATTATACTGCAGTATTTGTATTCCAAAGGTCTAGCGGATGGTAAAGTAACATAAAGTAATGGATAACAGCAACTCCAGTTATGCAACTCACTTATAACACCCTTCTGTAAAAATGCACCCGGACCATCAGTCAATAACTAGTGGAGTATAGGCTTTAAGGCCTTGTTGGACTCAGTCTATTTAAATGAGACCGCTCCATGGAACTGCAGGTCTCAGCAACACTGTGAAACAAATCTGTAGCGTGTTAAGTGCTTTATATAACTTCTGGGCAACAGTCCTCTCACCACACCAGGCCTGGAAAGTTGGATGACTCCGCTCCGGTGATCTCAGTCCTGCTGCCAGCCACGCCGTCATGCTGTGCCACTCTGCAGAATGATCGGGAGTCCTCGGTTAGTTCCGTCAGGTGTCTTGGATCCCGCTCGATCCGACCACGCTGCTGATCCAGCACACTGTAGTGTAAACTTCTCCGGTAGCTTCAAGTCCGTTCCGTGCCAAACAGGCAGCGCTCTTCGGAACACCCCCACACAGGTCCCTGCAGGCAGGTCACGCGTCCTAGGAAGAAGAGAAAAAGCATGGCCGTGCTGGGCCTTTTATTTCCTACCCAGCATGCAGTTCAGTCACTAGGTCTCATGGGTAGGTAAGTGAGGCACTGTGGGTAAGTGAGTCTTTTCACAACACAATTAAGTCATTTCCTGTATAGACCTTCCTTCATGCTTCAATGTGAAATATAAACAACTCTTATTTACATTATATACCACTAAAGGGAGCCAAATACCAGTCTAACAACATTACAACATTACATAGCATTAGAAGGCAAAAATCCCAGTGCTACATTAATAAGGGACTCATCAACACAGACAACATGATTGGGAGTAAACAAGGCTGCAAACTGCTGGTTGAAGTGGTTTATGAGGGACCAAAATTTGTAGAGCCCATCGAATTCAGGGTCACCCCGAGGTTGACAGAGTTCATTGTCATTGAAATGCATGAACTACAAGATCTGCTTGTATCGTGTCCTGGTCATGGAGGCAGAGAACAAGGGCATATGGTGAATTGGGTCAGTGGACCAATATGACCGCAACTCACATTTTTTAGTTATGCCCATGAGGAGGGATAGGCCCAGGAAGGTCTTAAATTCAGAGACCATAATAAGTCTCCAATCTCTGGCAAGGGTCAACTGGGGATTAGCGTTGATGAATTGACCAGCATACAAATTGCTTTGGTCCAAAATAGAGCTATAGAGATCTTCCGTGAAAAACAGTGAATAAAAATCAAGTGATGTAAAATCAACTGTTTCCACCTGAATTCTGGGTTGGCCAGTGAAAGGGGGAGGAACTGGAGCTGCAGAAGTGGTAGGCTCCCAATTCGGATTGCAAATGTAGCAGGAAGGGCACTATGGGCTTGACGGGCCTGTCTTTGTCTTCTTGGTGGCTGTGGGACACTAGTCAATTGCACTTATGGGACTCGCAACGTCACCACATGTTACTGCAGTGCTGGATGTAAGACCAGGATGTACTAGGCTGCTGTTGCTTGCGAGTTCACCAGAAGGATGAATGGCACTAGTACTGGCTCTCTGCACCATATGAGAGCCCTGCAGTTCTTGCACCTCAACAGCAGAAGAACGGGGTCGGGTACGCTTGACCTTGGCAGGGACCACTACTCCATCATCAGAGCTATCTGTCAGGTTTACAGATAGCCGCTGCTATCTACCGGTTCATAGTCTGAGCCTGAATCTGACAGTTCCTCTTCACTCTCATCTGTCATGCTCAGAAACGTGTAGGTCTCTTCACTAGTGTACCTTCGATTGGACATTTCGGCCTCTAAATTTACTGGTACACTATTGCGACTCATAGGAAAAAAGAGCACCTGACTGTCAATGACTGCTTCAAATGCTACCAAAAAAACTGTTAGCGTTCGCAGGGATCAGGCCTGACTCTGCAAATGCTGCAGTTATGTGTTTAGTGTTTTGTAAGTGATAGTGATCGATTGATACTGCACTTGGGCGGGCTGGGCTGGACGGAGGGGCTAAATGCAGGGGCTAGCAGGTATCTGGGCTGATCCCACTAACGCTGCATTTTTGGGAACCCTAAACTATTGGAGTTCTGATAAGATCAAAGATCTCGATACGTTCAGACACTATACTACTAAGGGAGGTGTATGGTGCATGCGTGGGGCTTAGCGCTACTGGCACTAATCTGATGCTGCCTGGGGTGACGCAGACCCTGACTGATGCCGGGTGATCAGAGGGTTAAACCTTTATTGGGTAATATATGGCGGGTGCCCTGATGCTATAAAAAACAAACAAACTAACCAGCGTCATCCATAAAACTAATATGGTGATCACTGGTGACAGGGGGTGATCAAGGGGTTAAACCTTGTTTAATCCTGTTACTGCAGGATTTAGTGTCCGTCAAGGAGACCGGCAGGTTAATCCGAGGAACCCACTGTGAGATATCCCTTGGAATTCATCTCCCACTTCTAAACCTGTTTTGACCCCCCTGAGTAAGGGCGGCCGCAGGCTTTCTGGTAAGCGTCCAACTTTAAAAATCTGGTAGTAGGCTGCACTGACGGTGGATCTTGTAACCCCGGACCTTGCATTGGCCTTTTTTTGTGGACTTGCTTTTTCATTTCATTACTTATATGCACTTATCACATTGATGAACTTTAATCTTATGTTTATTAATTTATACTTGTTTTACTTTGTAAACTCCCATTCCCATGTTACTCCCATTCACCTCTAAACTTCTAGAACGCTTAGTCTACAACCGTCTTAGCTCCTACCTCAATGAAAATAACCTTCTTGACCCCTTACAGTCTGGCTTTCGCTCGCAGCACTCCACGGAAACTACCTTACTAAAACTCACTAACGATTTACTAACTGCTAAAACCAACAGCCAGTACTCCATACTCCTACTACTTGACCTCTCTGCGGCCTTTGATACTGTTGACCAGCCGCTCCTTCTCAATAAACTACATTCCCTTGGCCTCCGAGATTCTGCTCTATCCTGGTTCTCTGGCTATTTATCACAGCGCTCCTTCAGTGTCACCTACAACTCTGTCTCCTCCTCTCCATTGCCCCTTTCTGTGGGGGTCCCCCATGGCTCGGTTCTTGGACCCCTTCTCTTCTCTATCTACACCTCTTCCCTTGGTCACTTAATAACTGCCCACGGCTTCCAATACCACCTATACGCTGATGACACCCAAATCTATCTGTCTACTCCTCACCTCACTCCTTCAGTTTCCTCTCGCATTACTAACTTACTAACTGACATATCAACATGGATGTCGCACCACTTCCTTAAACTAAATCTCTCTAAAACTGAGCTATTAATATTCCCCCCCGCCCGTGCCCCCCTCCATGACTTTTCCATCAAAATCAACAATGCAACCATCAGGCCCTCCCCTCACGCCAGGGTACTAGGTGTAATCGTAGACTCTGACTTGTCATTTCAGCCTCAAATCCAATCGCTGTCAAAAGTTTGTAGAATTCACCTCCGTAACATCTCTAAAATTTGCCCTTTTTTAACAAATGAAACCACCAAGCTCCTCATTCACTCCCTTGTTATCTCTCGCCTTGACTATTGCAACTCCCTTCTCATTGGCCTACCTCTCCATAGGCTATCCCCTCTTCAGTCTATCATGAATGCTGCTGCCAGGCTTATCCACCTTACCAACCGCTCAGTGTCTGCCAACCCTCTACTTCAATCCCTACACTGGCTCCCAATCACCCAGCGAATTAAATTCAAAATACTAACCACAACATACAAAGCCATTCACAACTCTGCCCCAAGCTACATCACTAATCTTGTCTCCAAATATCACCCAAATCGACCTCTCCGCTCTCCTCAAGACCTCCTGCTTTCAAGCTCTCTCATCTCCTCCTCCCATGCTCGTCTCCAGGATTTCTCCAGAGCCTCTCCCATCCTCTGGAACTCGCTACCTCCATCTATCCGGCTATCCCCTACTCTTGCTACCTTCAGGCAATCCCTGAAAACTCATCTCTTCAGGAAAGTCTATCACGTCTCCAACTAATCTCCTACCACTTCCACCAGCTCATTCCCCACAGTTACAACCTTTTGTACCACCTGCCCCACCTTATTAGATTGTAAGCTCTTCTGAGCAGGGCTCTCTTAATTATATTGTATTGTATTGTATTATAACTGTATTGTCTCTCTTTTTATATTGTAAAGCGCTGCGTAAACTGTTGGCGCTATATAAATCCTGAATAATAATAATAATACATCCCTTTAGGGTATGGATTTACACCAGTCAATTTTATTTATGAATTCTCACTATTGAATTTTGTGATTTACTAATTTTAGGTCACAACACTAACAATCCATATGTGTTAACACATATGTGCACTATATAATTAGTCCAGCGCTACACTTGTTTTATTTTGGTTATGCTTTTTAAACCTTTATTAGGGGGTTTAAGGGGGTCCCTAGACCTATCTGGGGCCACTACTAAGTACCCTGACGCTGATTAGTGTCACAAATGACACCAGTACAGTGATCAAAGAAAAATATAAAAACCTGCACTGGGTGACACAGTGACAGGGAGTGAAGGGGTTAACTCACCTGGTTTCCACCACATACGGTTGACACCATCTCAACCAAATACGTTTATCTTGGTCTCATCGGACCACAGGACATGGTTCCAGTAATCCATGTCCTTAGTCTGCTTGTCTTCAGCAAACTGTTTGCAGGCTTTCTTGTGCAACATCTTTAGAAGCAGCTTCCTTCTGGGGTGACAGCCATGCAGACCAATTGTATGCAGTGTGTGGCGTATGGTCTGGGCAATGACAGGCTGACCCCCCACCCCTTCAACCTCTGTAGCAATGCTGGCAGCACTCATATGTCTATTTCCCAAAGACAACCTCTAGATATGATGCTGAGCATGTGCACTCAACTTCTTTGGACGACCATGGCGAGGCCTGTTCTGAGTTGAACCTGTCCTGTTAAACCACTGAATGGTCTTGGCTACCATGCTGCAGCTCAATGTCAGGGTCTTGGCAATCTTCTTATAGCCTAGGCCATCTTTATGTAGAGCAACAATTCTTTTTTTCAGATCGTCGGAGTTATTTGCCATGAGGTGCCATGTTGAACTTCCAGTGACCAGTATGAGAGAGTGAGAGCGATGACACCAAATTTAACACACCTGCTCCCCATTCAAACCTGAGACCTCGTAACACTAATGAGTAACTTAACACCAGAGAGAGAAAATGGCTAATTGGGCCCAATTTGGACATTTTCACTTAGGGGTGCACTCAATTTAGACATTAATGGCTGTGTGTTGAGTTATTTTGAGGGGACAGCAAATTTACACTGTTATACAAGCTGTACACTCACTACTTTACATTGTAGCAAAGTGTAATTTCTTCAGTGTTGTCACATGAAAAGATATAATAAAATATTTACTGCAACAAATCTCGGAGGAAATCATTGATAAATTCCAGGAAAGCTGCCAGAGTGTTGCAAAGGCCAAACGGCATTACGAGGTACTCATAATGGCATGTTCTGGTATTAAATGCAGTTTTCCATTCGTCGCCCTCATTAATCCTCACGAGATTGTATGCCCCTCCCAAATCAAGCTTCGTAAAAACCACTGCTCCCTTGAGGCGGTCAAATAACTCCATAATCAACGGAATCGGATAAGCATTCTTAATCGTGAAACAATTGTGACCCCTATAATCAATACAAGGTCTGGCACCAGGTTGAAGGTCAGTTGTGCAATCATGCGACCGGTGTGGAGGCAAACTACCAGCCTGACCTTTGTCAAAGACATTGATAAAATCGTGGTACTCCTCTGGCAGGGAGGAGAGTGAAGAGGTGTACTCTCTCCTTCCTCCTAAAGGTTCTCTCGTCTGCAGAGAGACGTGTGAAGCCCAACTGCATGGGTTATACTTCACTGACCGACTCGGTACCAGGAGGCATGGGAGGTGAGGGAGGCAAGGGTGGGACTGCAAAGCTTGGAGACAAATGTACAGGAGGCTTCCACAAGTGCTCCTTAAAAGAGAGTCTTTCTCTGAGTCTGGAGCCAATGGGGATGTCAAACGTGATCAACTTCTTCAGCTCAGTGGGTCTATCTTGGGCTGCTATCTCTTCTTTAATGGTGTCCGAGAGACCATGAGAAAAAGCAGCCACGAGGGCCTCATTGTTCCAAGTAACCTCTTCTGCCAGAGTACGGAATTCAATGCCGTAATCAGCAACAGTTCTCGTACTCTGTTTGATGGATATGAGGCTCTTGGCAGCTGAAGCAGAGCGTGCGGGGACATCAAATACCCTTTTAAAGGAAGCCACAAACTTGCGGTAACTAAGGACAACAGGTTTTTGCGTCTCTGAAAGAGGATTGTATTGGGGCGGCCACAGTGGGAGGATCAAGGTGAGCAGTGCACATCAGAAGCGTTCGTAACGCTATGGCAAACTGATGTGGCAATTCTGCTCGTCCAATCTGGAAAAAATATTTTAAAAAAATTACCAACAAGTGGATTGACTGCATCTTCTGAATTCATGGCCTTCGCCTACTGTCAGGAACCATGAATCAGACTGAGACAGAAGTGCAGTAAAAAATCACACTTTTAATATAATGGTAAAAAGGTAGCAATAGAAAGCGTAAACAAAACATAGCCAGGGTTCGTTAACCAATTTGGGTAGTCAGAAACAAGCCAGGACATCAGGGAGCCGGAGATTAGCGTAATTCAGGACAAGCCAGGAAATCAGGAAACTGGAGATCAGCATAGTGGAACAGCAGACAGGATCAGGAACCAGAAGGGACGTAAAGCCAAGCAAGTTTTTAAATATCAACACAGCAGAGAGTCTCTTGATATGTTGACCAAGACGAAGGCACAGAGGATCTGAACTGAGCAGCTTAAGTAGCCAGCAGGACTGACGAGCAGCCTGCTCTGAGAAGGAAGGGCTGAGCCCAGCCCTGACAGTATTAACTTGCATTTCCATGATGCTATAGTTCTCAAGGAAGCTTCCTTGCCTTTATTCTTTTCCCAAGGAATTATTAATAATTTAACCCTGCAGGGAGCTGTAGCCTGAAGGTAGCAACTTAGGATATTGGGGATGTCTAATTGATGCAGGAAGCCTGATTCTGGAAGGTAGGTAGAGCCCAAGGCTCATCAGCTGCTGCTAATCCAGGAATTATTTATTTTATGTCAGCCTGTTAACAGAGTCTGTGGACAGATGCGCTCTTTTATCTGTCACAAAACCTCCGGCAGCACTGAATGCCCATTTAGAAAGCATGCTGGATGCAGGACAGCCCAGCAGCTCAACTGTATACTGGGCATGTTCTGGCCAGTGGACCACTCTTATGACCTGGGAACCCAGTGGATTGTATACTGCAAAGCTCTCCGTATCTGTTTTCACCTCTAGATATTCTTCCACCATATGCTCCAGACAATGCAGATGGGATATTGAAGCTGACAGCCCTGGGCGCCGAGGACTAAAATTTGCATCACTTAGGCAGCCCTCTTCTCCACCACTCCTTCTTTGACCAACAGAAGCCCCAAAACTAGCTCTTCCATGAGACTGTAACCTACCAGAGTCTTGAAAGGCATTACATAAGCTCAAACCAATAATGATCCTTCTCTTTGATGCCACATATTCTCAGGCCCTTTCACAGGCTTTGATCCTTCTCTTTGATGCCACATATTCTCAGGCCCTTTCACAGGCTTTGAAGAATAACACCCAGCCACATACCACTCCAAAGGTTTCTGGAAACTGAAAACCATATCTTAAGGTTTGACGTATTTCTCTGCTTCTATGCCTCCAAGTCTGCCAGAAGTCTCCTCCCTTTTCTCTTGTGTGTTAAGCGGCGTCGCAAGAATAGTGTTTGCATAAAGCAGGCCTTGAGAGGAAAGGAAGCCCTCCTCTTCCTTCTGCTGCTCTGCCTCAAGTACCCTGTCCATAATGCCACACAGAGCATGCTCCAGCAGGAACACAAGAGGGATTGTGTCACTAATGCATGCATTGTCATGGCTCACCATCCTTGTCGCCTCCTCAAATGGTAACAGTACAGTGCATGCATTCTTTATCAGCAGCCATTGACGTGGGGGATAAAAGCAGAGCTGCCCTGAGCCTGTCCTTATGCCATATTCACACAGATACTGGCCCTCTGCTGCATGTGCTGCTGCGGCATTGCCAAAATTGAGTTCCACCTTGTGAGCATGTCACAATTCAGGCAATTTATGGGCAGGTGGAACTCCCGCTGAATTTTAGCCAACCGAACACCGGCTGTGTATGACCGCCTGAAATGGCTACAGACTCTTCTGGTCTGCCTTAGAAGATCTTGCAACCCTGCTTACCTGTTCAAGAAATGCTGCACCACTAAATTGAAGACATGTGCCAGGCATGCGGTGGCTCCTGTCCCCTATACAGACTAGCTGAAGCACTGCATGACATCTTTTAGCCTGATTCATTGAATAGCCCCTTGAATGCTTAGGGGTACTGGTGGGACATAGGACAATTCAGCAGCGGAGAAGGAGGAGGGAGTGGAGCTGACAGATCTCGCATCATCACTAGGGATGAGCCGAACATCCCCCTGTTCGGTTCGCACCAGAACTTGCGAACAGGCAAAAAATTTGTTCGAACTCGCGAATACCATTAAAGTCTATGGGACACAAACATGAATAATCAAAAGTGCTAATTTTAAAGGCTTCTATGCAAGTTATTGTCATAAAAAGTGTTTGGGGACCTGAGTCCTGCCCCAGGGGACATGGATCAATGCAAAAAAAGTTTTAAAAACGTCCGTTTTTTTCGGGAGTAGTGATTTTAATAATGCTTAAAGTGAAACAATAAAAGTGTAATATCCCTTTAAAATTCGTACCTGGGGGGTGTCTATAGTATGCCTGTAAAGGGGCGCATGTTTCCCGTGTTTAGAACAGTCTGATAGCAAAATGACATTTCAAAGGGAAAAAAGTCATCGCGGCTATAATGAATTGCTGGTCCGACAATACACATAAAAGTTCATTGATAAAAATGGCATGGGAATTCCCCATAGGGGAACCCCGAACCAAAATTTAAAAAAAAAATGACATGGGGGTCCCCCTAAATTCCATACCAGGCCCTTCAAGTCTGGTATGGGTTTTAAGAGGAACCCGTGCCAAAATTTTTTAAAAAAACGTCATGGGTTCCCCCCAAAAATCCATACCAGACCCTTATCTGAGCACGCAACCTGGCAGGCCGCAGGAAAAGAGGGGGGGGATGAGAAAGCAGCCCCCCACTCCTGAACCGTACCAGGCCACATGCCCTCAACATTGGGAAGGTGCTTTGAGGTAGCTCCCAAAAAACCTTGTCCCCATGTTGATGGGGACAAGGGCCTCATCCCTACAACCCTTGCCCGTTGGTTGTGGGGGTCTGCGGGCAGGGGGCTTATAAGAATCTGGAAGCCCCCTTTAACAAGGGGACCCCAGATCCCAGCCCTCCCCCTTTTTGAAATGGTAAGGGGGTACAAAAGTACCCTTACCATTTCACAAAAAAACTGTCAAAAATGTTAAAAATGACAAGAGACAGTTTTTGACAACTCCTTTATTTAAATGCTTCTTCTTCTTCTATCTTCTTTTTTCTATCTTCTATCTTCGTTCAGTTTCTAACTCCATCTTCTTCTTCTTCTGGTTCTTCTGGTTCTTCCTCCGGTGTTCTCATCCGGCATCTTCCTCCGCAGCATCGGCATCTTCTTTCCTTCTTCTCCTCGGGCCGCTCCACATCCATGATGGCATGGAGGGAGGCTCCCGCTGTGTGATGCTTCTCCTCTTCTGACGGTTTTTATATAACAGGGGGCGGGGCCACCCGGTGACCCCGCCCCCCTCTGACACACGGGGACTTGAAGGGGACTTCCCTGTGGCATTCCCCATGACGTCAGAGGGGGGCGGGGTCACCCGTTACGTAATGGAAGAAGAAGATGGAGGAAGAAACCGAAGGCAGATAGAAGAAAGAAGATAGCAGAAAGAAGATGGAAAAAAGAAGACTTTAAATAAAGGAATTGTCAAAAACTGTCTCTTGTCATTTTTAAATTTTTTGACAGTTTTTTGTGAAATGGCAACAGGGACTTCCCTTTGGCATTCCCCGTGATGTCAGAAGGGGGCGGGGTTACGTAATGGGTGACCCCGCCCCCTTCTGACGTCATGGGGAATGCCACAGGGAAGTCCCCGTCAAATCCCCGTGCGTCAGAGGGGGCGGAGTCACCGGGTGGCCCTGCCCCCCATTATTTAAGAACCGTCAGAAGAGGAGAAGCGTCACACAGCGGGAGCCTCCCTTTATGCAATCATGGATGCGGAGCGGCCCGAGAAGAAAAAGGAGGATTGCCGCCGAAGCCGCGGAGGAAGATGCCGGACGAGAACACAGGAGGAAGAACCAGAAGAACCAGACACCCCCCAGGGACATCCTTGTCCCCTGGGGCAGGACCCAGGTCCCCAAACACTTTTTATGACAATATCATGCATATAAGCCTTTAAAATTAGCACTTTTGATTTCTCCCATAGACTTTTAAAGGGTGTTCCGTGGCTTTCGAATTTGCTGCGAACACCCCAAATTGTTTGCCGAACTGGCGAACAGCCGATGTTCGAGTCGAACATCAGTTCGACTCGAACTCGAAGCTCATCCCTAATCATCACCACCAGCAGTATGTAGACATGACGGCAAAACAAGCTCCAGCACTGAGCCCTGTCCTGCATCTTTCCTAGTTGCAAGAAGAGTTACCCAGTGTACTGTGAACTAAATATATCATCCCTGACCATGCTTGCTAGACCCAGTGTCTGCAGTAATGTGGACCTTGCTGCTGACTGCCTTGCCCAACGATGCCAAAGCATTGCCTTTTTTTGTGATGGTACAGAGTTGGAATAGCCTTACTTGAAAAGAAATAGCAACTGGGAACCTACCATTGTGGTCCACCAGATGGAAATCCAGGAGTTGCAAAACCAGCAATTTGGAGAAGCTGGAATTTAGACGTGGACTTGTAGGTGGCAGGGAGTGTATTTTTTATCCGCTGCAGAAGCTGGGGCAGAGATTTTTGCCTGCTTTACTCACCAGCTGGTGGTGTTCCGCTGACAGACATGTTGCAAGGACCTGTGACAACCTTTGCTATACCATCATCTCTGTCAGTGGTGGCTGTTGAGAGATCATGAGATTTAGCGAGGGTAGCTATAAAAGGTGAGGAAGAGAAGAATTGTGTCTCTTTGTGTGGCTTTCAGGTGCTCTTGCCAATGGGCTGTGTGATGGGAGCTTAAATGCCTTGTCAAGCATGTGGTACCCAAATGGCTGATGTTTTTGCCATGCTTTATCTGCTTGCAACAGATATTGTAAAAAGCAACAGTGCAATTGGCTGCACATGTGCTAAAAAAGGCCCACGCAGCTGAACTGTGGGAAGTGGGCCGAGAGATAACAGCTCCACAATTTGATGAACTAGGCTGGCTGCTCTCTACTCCTCCATGGTGGCTGTCTCTGGAGGACAACCTACCTCATTGGGGTTGTTTTTCCCCCTTACTGTCCTCCTCTGCTCTGAAGTTGTGTCAGTGACCTCATCATCATCCCCATTCTCATCATCACTGGAGCCAACTTGGCAATATGCTGCAGCTGGGGGGAACATGACTGCCAATTTGTTGTTTATCAGTGTTCTTCCCTCTCTGTAGGCTCATGTTATTCTCTTCCTCTACCTCAGAACCAGCATCAGAATCCAGTGATGTCTATGCGTCCTCAAGAAGCAAGTGACTGATGCTGTGTTCAAATAATTCAGCTGACTCCTTCATGCATGATGATGAGGCTATGTCTATGGCAGGAGTAGCTATGGATAAGGAGGCAGAATAAGCTGCGGTGGACTGTACACTAGTCATAGAGGATGAGGAGGATGAGGATGGTTTAGTAGGCCAGTCCACCACCTCCTGGATAGCGTGGGTAACATCACTAAACAGAAACAAACGTGCCCTGCCTGAGAATGGACCATGTCCACCTTTGCCTGTGGACACAGATGCTGCTGGCCCCCTCATATTGGCATGGGAATGTCTGCTTCCCCTTGTTGTATCCTCAGACATAATAGGGGTGGGGGTTTTACCCAAATTTAATAGAAACTGGGAAATGTGGGATTGGATGCACTTTATTGTATGAAAAGTTGTGTTTTGTGAATCTTAAATTGAGGACTGATACTGACAGAAATTAAATATGATGGAAAAAAATTAAAAAGGGGAACACCAGCATCGCAGTCAGAAAAACTGCGGCTGATAATTTAAAAAAAAGAGGGTAGGCAGGGGACAAACAAAAGACAACAAAAAAACATACAGAAACCCCCAAAAAAGAAGGGATATACAGCACTGTATACAGCACTAAATGTTATGTAACGCTGTGTTAATTAAACACTGCACTACACTAACACACTACACTGACACTACACTATACTCACACATCACACTATACTAATGCCGCGTATACACGACCGGACTTTCTGGCAGAAAAGGTCTGACGGAACAAATCTGTCGGACATTCTGTTCATGTGTGGGCTTCATCGGACCTTTTCTGTCGAAAAATCTGACGGACCTTAGAAATAGAACATGTTTCAAATCTTTCCGACGGACTTGATTCCTATAGAAAAAAACGTTTGTGCTAGTCCGATGGACCGAAAACTACACAAGGGCAGCTATTTGCTACTAGCTATTGAGCTTCCTTTTCTAGTCTGGTCGTACATTATCACGTTCAAAACTATCGGACTTTGGTGGGATCGTGTGTAGGCAAGTCCGTTTTGTCGGAACTCCATTGAAAAGTCCTTCGGAGTTCAGTCCAACGAGAAGTCTGCTTGTGTGTACGCGACATTACACACTATATTCACACGATACTGACACACTAGACTATAATCACACTATACTCATACAGTACTGACACACTATACTTACACTACACTATACTGACATACTATCCTCACACTATACTAACACTACACTAATGCCCCGTACACACGGTCGGATTTTCCGATGGAAAATGTCCGATCGGAGCGTGTTGTCGGAAATTCCGACCGTGTGTGGGCTCCATCGGACATTTTCCATCGGATTTTCCGACACACAAAGTTGGAGAGCAGGAGATAAAATTTTCCGACCACAAAATCCGTTGTCGGAAATTCCGATCATGTGTACACAAATCCGACGGACAAAGTGCCACGCATGTTCAGAATAAATAAAGAGATGAAAGCTATTGGCCACTGCCCCGTTTATAGTCCCGACGTATGTGTTTTACGTCACCGCGTTCAGAACGACCGGATTTTCCAACAACTTTGTGTGACCGTGTGTATGCAAGACAAGTTTGAGCCAACATCCGTCGGAAAAAATCCTAGGATTTTGTTGTCGGAATGTCCGAACAAAGTCCGACCGTGTGTATGGGGCATAACACTTCACACTCAGAGTCACAATAAGTGAACACACTAATGCCGCGTACACACGGTCGGATTTTCCGACGGGAAATGTTCGATGTGAGCTGTTGTCGGAAAGTCCGACCGTGTGTATGCTCTATTGAACATTTGCTGTCGGAATTTCCACACACAAATGTTTGAGAGCAGGTTCAGCAACAAAACTTGGTGTCGGAAAGTCGGATCGTGTGTGCACAAGTCCGTCACACAAAAGTTCACGCATGCTCTGAATCAAGCAGAAGTAGCCGCACTGGACATTGAACTTCCTTTTTCTCAGCTCATCATACGCATTGTACGTCACCGCGTTCTCGCATTCAGAATTTTGGGCCAACATTTGTGTGACCATGTGCACGCAAGACAAGTTTAAGCCAACATCCTTCTATCCTTTCGAAAAAAAATCCACGGTTTTGTTGTTGGAAAATCCGATCGTGTGTACAGGGCATAACTCGTAGCAAACAGAGCCCTGCTATATCTATCTCCACTCCAACAACACACTGCAAAAGCTTCATTTGGGAAACAACCTTTTATAGTGTGGGGTGGGACTATGAGCACTGAGCTGTGATTAGACAAAGTCATCATCATTTTGTCCAATCAGGGCTCTGACAGTGTGTGCCTTTAACCACTTAAGAACAGAGCCTTGTTTTAAGATTTGGTGTTTACTGGTTTAAAACAGGGGTTTTTTTTGCTAGAAAATTACTTAGAACCCCCAAACATTATAGTTTTTATGTTTCTAATGCTGCATACACACGAGCGGACTTTATGGCAGACTTGGTCCAGCGGACCAGACTCCGTCGGATAATTTGATTGTGCGTGGGCTCCAGCGGACTTTTTTTCCCCAAAAGTTTGACGGACCTAGAAATGAAACATGTTTCAATTCTTTCCGATGGACTCGGCTTTCTAGCGTACAAACCATTCGTCTGTGTGCAATAGGGATGAGCAGAACACCCCCCTGTTCGGTTTGCACCAGAACATGCGTACAGACAAAAAATTTGTTTGAACACACGAACACCGTTAAAGTCTATGGGACACAAACATGAATAATCAAAAGTGCTAATTTTAAAGGCTTATATGCAAGTTTTTGTCATAAAAAGTGTTTGGGGACCTGGGTCCTGCCCCAGGGGTCATGGATCAATGCAAAAAAAAGTTTTAAAACGGCCGTTTTTTCGGGAGCAGTGATTTTAATAATGCTTCAAGTGAAACAATAAAAGTGTAATATTCCTTTAAAGATCATACCTGGGGGGTGTCTATAGTATGCCTGTGAAGGGGCGCATGTTTCCAGTGTTTAGAAGTCTGACAGCAAAATGACATTTCAAAGGAAAAAAAGTCATTTAAAACTACTCGCGGCTATTAATGAATTGCCGGTTCAACAATACACATAGAAGTTCATTGGCAGGCCACAGGAAAAGAGGGAGGGACAAGAGAGAGCCCCCCTCCTGAACCATACCAGGCCACATGCCCTCAACATTGGGAGGGTGCTTTGGGGTAGCCCCCCAAAACACCTTGTCCCCATGTTAATGGGGACAAGGGCCTCAAGGGCCTCATCTCCACAACCCTTGCCCGGTGGTTGTGGGTGTCTGCGGGCGGGGGGCTTATCGGAATCTGGAAGCCCCCTTTAACAAGGGGACCCCCAAATCCCGGCCCTCCCCCCTATGTGAAATGGTAAAGAGGTACAAATGTACCCCTACCATTTCACAAAAAAACTGTCAAAAATGTTAAAAATGACAAGAGACAGTTTTTGTCAATTCCTTTATTTAAATGCTTCTTCTTTCTTCTACCTTCTTTCGTCTATCTCCTATCTTCCTTTGGTTTCTTCCTCCATCTTCTTCTTCTTCTGGTTCTTCTGGTTTTCTCGTCCGGCATCTTCCTCCGTGGCGTCTTCTTCCATTCGTCTTCTCGGGCCGCTCCGTATCCACCATGTTGGGAGGCTCCCACTGTGTGATGCTTCTCCTCTACTGACGGTTCTTAAATAACGGAGGGCGGGGCCACCCGGTGACCCCTCCCCCCTCTGACACATGGGGATTTGAAGGGGACTTCCCTGTGGCATTTCCCGTCACATCAGAGGGGGGCGAGTTCACCCGTTACGTAATGGAAGAAGAAGATGGAGGAAGAAACCGAAGGCAGATAGAAGAAAGAAGATAGAAGAAAGAAGATGGAAAAAAGAAGACTTTAAATAAAGGAATTGTCAAAAACTGTCTCTTGTCACTTTTAAAATTTTTGACAGTTTTTTTGTGAAATGGCAAGTACGGCCGCCGCAGACTTTTTTCCTACGTCTGTTTCTCTGCTGGCTGCTCTGAGCTCTCTGCTCTGTCCTGACACTGACACTGTCCAGTGTCCTACGCTCCACAGCTCAGCCTTTCCACCCTCCTCTTCAGTGATTGGCTGCCTGTGTAGTGTAGGTGTGTCTCATTGTGTTGTGTAGATAGATCCGCCCACTCAAGTGCGAGCCACCGAGTGACATGCTGGCAGTCTGCCACTATGTAGATCCGGGCCGACACTGCCATTGCCAACTCAACTGCGAGCTACCCAGTGACATGCTAATGCTACCTGTGCCTAGGCAACAAGAACAGCAAGGAACCACAGGTTACAGCAGTTAGTAGCAGCCAGGACTCTATAGGTGGTGAGAGGAAGGATGATTGATGGGGAGCATGCAGGTGTAGGTGGGGTAGGTGTCACTTCTGCAGGCATGGCATGGAGTGATAAGTAATATGCTTTCCTCTACCTCCCTCTCTCTCAGTACTACTGCCTTCCTCTCAATCTTTTATGCCTTCCCTCTTTCTCTCTACTCCTGCTCCCATCCCTTCTCACTACTTCTGTCTCTGTCTTTCACTTTCTTGCTCTACCTCTTCTGCTGCCTTCTATCTGTACTACCTTCTCTCTCTATACTCCTGTTTTCTCCACTTTCTTGTAGCTGCCTCCATTACTGAACTCCTTACTGTCTCCTTAGTTCCACTACTACCTCCATCTCTCACTGGTCCTGTTTCCACATATGTGGCAAATAGTAAACATTGAGAGCATGGGTGTCCATAAAATTATGCCCCCCCTAAAAAAAGTTCTGCGGACGCCCATGGCAGGGATACAGGTGAGTGTCACCATAGGTGCTTTACTGGGTGGACCGGCAGGCAGCAGAATATCCACTTTATCGGAGGGGCAAGGAAAGCATGTCCTGAGATCGTGGACAGGCAGGGAAGAGCCTGGGGCCGTGACCAGGCTGGAACGCAAGGTGGCGTAGGATCTGTGACAGGAAGGACGTTGGGCCATAATGATGTCACATAATGGCCAACTTTTATCAATCTTAATTTTATTGGAAAATTATTATACAAATAGACAAATATGCATACATTAATGGCATAATCATACCATTAGTCAATTTACAAATACATTATACAAGCTTACATAACAAAAAAAAAAAACAACAAAACAAAACAATACAAAAAAGATGGGGAAAATGATGGCAGCACATAAAGATCATGTTTTGAAAGATTATTATGTCTTATTTAGATTCTGCTTAAGATCCCATAAATCATTCCAATTTCCTGATGACTCCCTATAAGTCCTCCAGGGGGCCCATACCTGACAGCATTTTCATATGTATCCAATTTGTGTGCCAGGAGGGCTCCATCTTTTTAATGTAATTCATTTCCATTATCCATTCCTTCACTGATGGCGATTGTATTGATCGCCATCAGTGATCGCCATCGCCATGGGCATTCCCATCAAATGTGTATCAACGAACCCTTAGCAGAATGACACCGCCAACATATGTCAGATGCATCTGGGTATATATATGCTGCAGGGATGCTGGACATTGATACCAATGAGAAACAAGCTTATAGCTTGTTTCATGGGCTTTAGTTGTCAGTGACAAGCAATGTGTGAGAATAAATGATTTCTCCCACTCTTCTACTCCAATTTGAACATTAAGATCCTATGCCCATTTATTTGTAAATTCTGGGGATTGGTTTAAGGGAGTAGAGGACAGGGATGATAGGACTTGCTGATATTCCAACCATTGCATAAGTAAGGGCTGTTGTGTAGAAATTAAATTAATTATGGATGGAAGTTTGCCTTGACAGAGAATCTGGCTCACTCTTCATTGAGACTCTTTGCTCCATATTAAAAACTGTAACCGATCTACTGCAGGTGGAAATTGAGGATTGCCAAATAAGGGTGTCATGGGTCCTACTTGCGAAGAAAACCATAACCGCAAGATCATTTTATACTAAATGCCCAATAAGTAGGAAGGTGGGGCGTAGGCCCGCTTGAATATGTAGGAGGAGCCTCACTGATATAAGCCAGCCCCTGGTCCTCCCTGGCTGTCGGCTTTCCTACCGTGTTGTCAACATTTCCTTTGTGTTAGGGGCGTTTTGTGAGTATTGGACACTCGTACGTGTCATTTCCGGCGCGACTGTCGACATCATTTCCGGTATCACATCGAGGAGACATACGGCTGCTGAGGGGTTTTCCATTTCTCCCTGCCATGTTTGTTCTGGGTCTTGTATGTTGTTCTAGGGGAGGGAGGGTCGCTCAGGGGGGGGGTGACACTGTTCCCGGGGTCTGTCGAGTGGTGGGGCTCTCCAAATACTGCTGTCACCCTGGCCTGGTAGTATCATGTGCCCTGTGTTTGGAATTAATGCGTGTTTTGGAAGGAACAAACACTGTTATCAGGGTCAGATCAAATGGCTGGCAGCTTGCTCAATGTTTTCATTAAACAGTTCTTTACTCATTTATTTTTAATGTTCAGTTTCCTATAGGTTTGTTTCCCACTTAATACATGTCAAGCAAGTCTCGGTACTGTTATTTTCAAACATATTTCCATGCGGTGCTCTGTGTAGCTGGTGTGTCTGTCAAAAGCATGCATTTTATTTAGTTTTGCAAACATGGATGGCTACGGGTATGTTTCTAATGCTGCGACTTACTTTTTCTGAGGTTGTTCAGCTGCAGTGTGGCTTGGAGTTTTCCTCTCTGTACTCAAGCTCAGCAAAGCCAGTGCAGCTGTGCAGCCTCATCTGTGCTTTTCACAAGTATTTTACTGGTATTAGCAGCCAGACCAGTTTGTTCAGAGGGGTCATGCATAGCGATCAGATATTGTTTTCATCACATATCTCCAGGCTCCAGTACCTCACTATATTTCACGTTTCAAAATAAGATTTCGGCTTTCGGTTTCTCAAATCGTCCTGTGATGTCACATATTGAATTAATATTTAATACTATATGAATATTCTCTTTTTCCCCAGGAGCTGGTTGGAGTGTGTGTGTGATCAGCCAATCTGCTCTTTTCTCTATTTATCAGTAAGCTTAGTAAGTGCCTACACTTTCTTTTCAAGTACTGGTCTTGAGTTGTTCACTTTTGTTAGCCACGGTCCGGTTACAGGTCCCAGGCATGATGCACATACTTTTCCCATGGGGATGCAGGGCAGGGTACAGCAAGGGGTTTTGTTGGAGGGGGGTGGTGTTTTCTTTGTGGACCTAATGAGGTTTGTATCTAGGTGCCACATGGGGGGTGGGTTGGTTTCAGCAGGGGGTTTCCATACACCTTTACACTTGGGTATTGTCACTTGTTGTTAGGCTGTTAGGCATCATCCTTGCTCATAACGGTTATAACGGCTTCACTGACCATCTTTCTGTGTCACCTATCTGACCAGCTTGTTTACCACATCAGGTGGGAGGGGCTCTCAGGGCACCTGCAGGTTCCACTTGGGCACCCCACTTTCAGATATTTCTAGGGGGGCGCACTGTACACGGATTCCAGACCTTCATCAGCAGAAAGACTCTCGGTGTCTGCTTTTACACAATCTTGCTTGGCTCAGTTATGTTGCTGTTCATTTCAGTTTCATTCAGCTCTGGCTGTGTTCCGTAAGTTTATTTTTGGTATGTTCATATTCTTTTTGTTCTTTAGTCTGTTCTACGTACTGGCAAGCTTTCTCTGCGTGTCTATCGGGACCCCGGGGTTTCTTCTTTTTGTTTCACGGTTCCAGCATATTTCAGGTAGGTATGTTATTATTACCTTGGGTTTCTTTTCAATTGCAACAGGGCTGGGTTAGTTTCACTCGTTAGGGTTTCACGGCGTTACACCATCACTTAGTTACCTATCACCTTATAGGTATGAACGGGTTGAGACGATCGTTTCTAAATGTCTTGTGTGGTGGCAAGTTCCCTCATCTGTTACACACACGTCATATGTTTGTCATTTACCTACTCTGATATCTTACCTGACATGATTTTCAGGTATACAGGGCCTGAGTGTACGTTTTTAATTACCTGCTACGCCGCAGGTGGCTCGGCTTCTTACCATTTCATTTACTGACACATTTCCAGTACTCTTTCTGCACAATGTCACAAGCTTACCCATGAAAAAAAAAAGAATGTATTTATTCAGAGGTGGGGTTTATCATTTCATGGATTTATCACTCGCTCACCACTTCGATGTCACAAACGGTCACGGTTTCAGGCCTGACATGGTGTTTTCCTTACCCACTGTCAATTGTATCAATTAGGTCATGTCTCAGGCCGCAGGATTTTGCATCCGTCCCTCCTTCCCAGGCTGGGGGTTCCGAACACGGCAGCACACCCCCTATGAGGTCTTGGCTGATTTCCAAATTAATGGCCGAACTTCAGCGCAGGGGTATCTTTTACCCGGCATCAGCATGCAAGGAGGACACTCTTTAGACTTTTGTTCCCCAGTGCTTCAGGCACCACCCCTGAGCAAGTTACCCTTCGTTCTGTCGGGGCATCCCTCACGTTAATCCACTCTTCACCAATGCCCTGTACACATGATCGGACATTCAGATAACAAAATCCATGGATTTTTTCCTGACGGATGTTGGCTCAAACTTGTCTTGCATACACACGGTTGCACAAAGTTGTCGGAAAATCCGATCGTTCTGAACGCGGTGATGTAAAACACGTACGTTTGGACTATAAACGGGGCAGTAGCCAATAGCTTTCGTCTCTTAATTTATTCTGAGCATGCGTGGCACTTTGTGAGCTGTGTCAGCTGTCTCCATGTTACCTTTGGTCATTCCGGTAATGTCAGGTAAAATCGCTAGTTCACTATCAGTCACCCCAGCCTATTTCATCCCTGCATTTAACAAAAAAGACATTTTGGATGGTAAGGATGTTAATTTAGCCTCCCTTTGCAGACCCTGATATGACATTGCAGACAATAAGTCGTATGCGTATGGCGATGTCTCGGTGGTGGTCAAAACCAGGGACCACAGGCTCAGTCGCAAACTGTCCATTCCTGACTTCATTCTGGCATTTAGCATCTTCAGGGATGTTATTTGTTTAGTTAGTCCTCAAAGAAGGGAGGAGCTTGATCTCTATCTGTAAGCCGTAGTCGAGTTGGGTCAAAAATATGGCGGTTTGGCCTTTTATGACTACCATCAGTCCTTTTCTGCTAAAGCTGCGACTGTGTTTGCTCAGCACCAGGTGATGACCGACTGGAGTAACGTCGATACCAAATTTTTTGTTGCCATTTTGCCGGTTTAAGGTCTCCTGTTTGCACCACTCTTCTGCACATACATCTTACTGGTGCCCCCTCATGGGACCCCCTGCTGTGCCAGGTACCCCCAGGGTGCCCTCTAGTTTATTGCCAACCCCGGGCCTTTCAACTTCCTTCGATAAACTTGGCCGCCCCATTCAATTTCTGGGTAAATCAGAGATATGTAATTACTTCAACCAGGGTTCATGCAACTACAGCCAGTGTTGCCTCCTGCATGTTTGTGCCAGCTGCTCTAACATCTCAAATAGGCTTGTTCACTTAAAAAGGGAAAGTCTTCATGTCAATGTTTCGGAATATACGATGAAAAGCTCCCATCGGACTCTTTCTGTTGGAAATTCTGCTCTCGTGGCATATATGGAATTTGTTATCCTCAGGCACAGACATGGAGGCAGTGAATTGGCTGCTCCAATCTGAGCTGGAAAAGGGCTTTGTGATTGGGCCTTTCATAAGTGGAGGGTCAACCCCTTGGCTTGGTCAAAGAAAAAATTTTGAATAAATTACGATTGATCTACGATTTGTCAGCTCCTCATTGTTCACATGTGCCTAGTTGAAATTCCTTAGTTCCATCGGAGGAATTTTCGCTCAAGTATGCGTCTGCGGATATAGCTATCCAGCACACCATTTGCATAGGTAGGAATGTTTGGTTGTCCAAATCTGACATTTTGGATGCTTTCAAGCTTCTCTCTATTCAGCCTGCTCTTTGGCAGTGGCCGGGGATTAAGTGGAGGGGGGCGTACTATTTTCAGGACCGGATTTCCCACAAGGCCACCGAGGCCAGGCCTCGGGGCGGCAGCGGGGCAGGGGCGGTGCCGTTCCTGCGGCGACTTTGCGGCCGCCCCCCCTTTCGGGCTGCCCTTTAAAGTCCATTAGGGGCACCGGTGCCCGTAGAAAAGATGGCCGCGAGCCAACCACGCAACTGCGCATGCGCCGTTCCAAAGCCGGCCGGGCTCAGAAAAGCTTGTACGCGCTCGACCGGGCGGCGCATGCGCAGTAGCGTGATTGCTCCGGCCGGCACCATTTTTGAAAAGACCCAGATCAGCTTTCCTGTGGCCCGCAGCGCCTCTCATGCCGAGCTGCGGAGCAGATATGTAATGTCAGCTTTGCGGCGGCAGGGGAGGGAGATGACATCTCTCATTGCCGGAACCGCTGTTCCGCCCTCCTCCATCTGGTGGCAGGCAGCATGGCAAGTGACATCTCCATCTGGTGGCAGGCAGTGTGGAAAGTGACATCCCCATCTGGTGGCAGGCAGCGTGGCAAGTGACACCTCCATCTGGTGACAGGCATAGTGGCAAGTGACATCTCCATCTGGTGGCAGGCATAGTGGCAAGTGACATCTCCATCTGGTGGCAGGCATAGTGGCAAGTGACATCTCCATCTGGTGGCAGGCATAGTGGCAAGTGACATCTCCATTTGGTGGCAGGCAGCATGGAAAGTGACATCCCCATCTGGTGGCAGGTAGCGTTACAAGTGACATCCCCATCTGGTGGCAGGCATAGTGGCAAGTGACATCTCCATCTGGTGGCAGGCATAGTGGCAAGTGACATCTCCATCTGGTGGCAGGCATAGTGGCAAGTGACATCCCCATCTGGTGGCAGGCATAGTGGCAAGTGACATCCCCATCTGGTGGCAGGCAGCGTGGCAAGTGACATCCCCATCTGGTGGCAGGCAGCATGGCAAGTGACATCTCCATCTGGTAGCAGGCATAGTGGCAAGTGACATCTCCATCTGGTGGCAGGCAGCGTGGCAAGTGACATCCCCATCTGGTGGCAGGCAGCGTGGCAAGTGACATCTCCATCTGGTGGCAGGCATAGTGGCAAGTGACATCTCCATCTGGTGGCAGGCAGCGTGGCAAGTGACATCCCCAGCTGGTGGCAGGCAGCGTGGCAAGTGACATCCCCATCTGGTGGCAGGTATAGTGGCAAGTGACATCCCCATCTGGTGGCAGGCAGCGTGGCAAGTGACATCTCCATCTAGTGGCAGGCATAGTGGCAAGTGACAAGCGATGGTGGCAAGTGACACGCTCAGGGCTCCCAATGATTCTGCATTATGGTGAGTTGAACTATTTAATTTTATATTACAATGTATTGATAGAAATAATGTGTTTTAATCATCCTGACACCATACCAACTATGGTCCCAGGGAAGACTGAAGCACTAACACCAGCCATTGCCCTGAAAAATTGCCCACGAAAAATCCTCACCCCTTGCGCGCTTACCCTGAAGTATTTTCAGTCTGTACAATTAAAGCCAGTTATTTTCAGTGTTCTCGTGTGTGGAGATATGTTTTTAATTGTTCTATTGTACCAGTCATCGATAAAGGACGAGAATGGTGGTGTGTGTGTGTGTGTGTGTGGGGGGGGGGGGCGGCATTGAAGGACCCGGACTTGGGGCGGCAAAGGGAGTAAATCCGGGCCTGACTATTTTGCTACTAAACGCACATTCGGGTCCAAAAGTAGTCCTTGGCTTTTCAATGTGTTTGCTGATGCGCTCAATTGGATCCTCACACAGAGGGTACTTTGTCAGGAGATCATACATTATCTAGATGATTACCTCCTGATCGAGAGTTCAGGCTGTGCACCCTTTGGAAAGTGAGAAGATGGAAGGCCATGTTGAACTTCACCATGAGGATCATTCCTCAGGGCAGGTCTTTCATTTCCCAGTTGCACATAATGTCTTTCATACGCAGGCTCATCTGGTTATCACTACAGTTTAGCTTCCACATACACTGCAGTTTTATTAGTGGTGTGCAGAATTCAGCAGCAGGCACTCTATCCCGTTTTGATTTCTCATCCTTTTTACATCAGGTTCTGGAGGAGCCTCGCTGATATAAGCCAGCCCCTGGTCCTCCCTGGCTTTCGGCTTTCCTTCTGTGTTGTCGCACCCACCCATTCCCTTTATTTCATCTCTTCTTATTTTTTATAACTACTTAGGTATGCCCCCTTTTAGGCATACTGACCTTGTGACCACGGCACACCCCAGGTCACCTTTTCAGCTTTATTCTGTTTCCTTTCCCCTAGTTACCACAAGAGTCTCTGAGTACAAATGAGATGTAAGAAAAGGTAAAGAAGAGAGCATGTCTTGTTGAGTACCACGGGAAGATAAGTTTAACCAAGGATGTGTCTGAAGATCAAACTGATTCAACCCCTGTTCTATTGATACCCATCGTTTGTTATCTGAATGGTGAAACCGGTTCACTAATCTAGTCAGAACTGCTGCAACATAGTAATAATATAGATCTGGTACACCCGCTCCTCCTTTCATTTTAGGTAATGTTAATGTTTTCCTATTTAATCTAGGTCTCTTGTGCACCATATAAACTTTGTAAAAGCAGATTGTAAAATTGAGAAAAAAGACCTAGGAACAGGGATAGTTTGAAAAAGGTACAGACAGCGGGATATTATCTCCATTTTCAGTGTGTAAATCCTCCCGAACCACGAATATAGATTGGAGTCATATTTTTTAAGATCTTGAAGAGTACGTTGCATAAGAGGGGTATAATTTGTCAAATATAAATGGGTCAGATCTGAAGGAATATTACTTCCTAAATATTTTAGTGTAGTTGAGCAAAATCTAAACGAAAAATTATACTTCATTGTTGTCACTTGGTGTGATGAAAGTGACACTTTAAGAATTTCTGATTTTGATACATTTACCTTGAAATTGCTCAACACTCCAAAATGCTGAAATTCAGATAAAATAGAAGGCATAGACATATGTGGGTCGGTAACATAGAGTAATGCCGCATACACGCGATCAGAATTTCTGACAACAAATGTTCGATGTGAGATTGTTGTCAGAAATTCCAACCGTGTGTAGGCTCCATCAGACATTTGTTGTCAGAATTTCCGACAACAAAAATTTGAGAGCTGATTCTCAAATTTTCCAACAACAAAAACTGTTGTCAGAAATTCCGATCATGTGTACACAATTCCAACGCACAAAATTCCATGCATGCTTGGAATCAAGCAGAAGAGCCGCACTGGCTATTGAACTTCATTTTTCTCAGCTTGTCGTACGTGTTGTACGTCACTGCATTCTTGACATTCGGAATTTCTGACAACATATGTGCGAACGTGTGCATGCAAGACAAGTTTGAGCCAACATCCGTAGGACATAAATCCAGGATTTTGTTGTCGGAATGTCCGATCATGTGTATGCGGCATAACAGATTATCAGCTAACAGGGCAAGTTTTATTTCCTGCTAATCTATCTTTATAAAGGGGAAAAAAACGCATTAATGTTTCAGTTAAAAATTCATTAATTAATCAATTAATAAAATGATAGTTCAATAAGCAGCAGCTTAATGTGAGATATACACAAAATAAACATAGATAGGAGAAGCCGTGCTAATATAGTCCAATTATTGCAAAATATTTGATTGTGGAAATAAACATCATCTAATGGCTGAAATGATGAAATCATAAACCAGATTCTTCTAGTATTGACACCACAGTGAGTTCATTCAACGAAGTGTGCCACCACTAGGGATGAGCCGAACACCCCCCGGTTCGGTTCGCACCAGAACCCGCGAACTTACCGAAAGTTCGCACGAACGTTAGAACCCCATTGACGTCTATGGGACTCGAACGTTCGAAATCAAAAGTGCTCATTTTAAAGGCTAATTTGCATGGTATTGTCCTAAAAAGGGTTTGGGGACTCGGGTCCTACCACAGGGGACATGTATTAATGCAAAAAAACTTTTAAAAACGGCCGTTTTTTCGGGAGCAGTGATTTTAATGATGCTTAAAGTAAAAAAAAAAAAAGTGAAATATTCCTTTAAATATCGTACCTGGGGGGTGTCTATAGTATGCCTGTAAAGTGACGCGGGTTTCCCATGTTTAGAACAGTCCCTGCACCAAATGTCATTTTTAAAGGAAAAATCTCATTTAAAACTGCTTGCGGGTTTAATGTCATGTCGGGTCATGGCAATATGGATGAAAATCAGTGAGACAAACGGCATGGGTACCCCCCAGTCCATTACCAGGCCCTTTGGGTCTTGTATGGATATTAAGGGGAAACCCGCACCCAAATTAAAATGAGGAAAGGTGTGGGGCCACCAGACCCTATATACTCTGAACAGCAGTATACAGGCGGTGCAAACAAGACAGGGACTGTAGGTTTGTTGTTAAGTAGAATCTGTTTGTAATTTTGAACGGGTACATTTTTAACGTGTTTAGCTCCAGCCAAAAAATCTTTTTTAAGCTTTTTGGAAAACATAGGGAAGGGTTATCACCCCTGTGACATTTGTTTTGCTGTCTTTCCTCCTCTTCAGAAGATTTCACCTCACTTTTTTGTCCCAATGAAAAATGTTTTTTGAAAATTTGGGTTTTTTTGTGGAACAAGGATTGGAAAGCATCAGTGGAAAGGAGAAATTGTTTTCCCATATTAACTCTTACAGGAGAGAATTTCCCTTCCTAGGGGTAGATTTCATCTCACTTCCTGTTGTCTCCTTCCGTTTGCAAGTAGGAGTCGTTTGTAAGTTAGATGTTTGAAAGTAGGGTCCTGCCCTATATACTTAGCAGAAATTTGGGCCTTAGGTGTTGCTGTGGCCACAACACTGTAAGCCCTCACAGGGCCCTGCTGTGAAATATTAGATCAAGAATTGTAATTACATGCCCCTGTTGAACAGGAGCTGAAAAATTAGGCCTTAGGCACTGGTGCCACAACACTGCAACCCCTCACAGACACTCTAGTTGGAACGCAGGAACGAGCCCTGCTGCAAAGTATTGCTTCAAAAATTGTAATTACACGCCCCTGTTAGACAGGGGCAGAAAAATTGGGCCTTAGGCACTGGTGCTGGTGCCACAACACTGCAACCCCTCACAGACACTCTAGTTGGAACACAGGAACGAGCCCTGCTGCAAAGTATTGCATCAAAAATTGTAATTACACGCCCCTGTTAGACAGGGGCAGAAAAATTGGGCCTTAGGCACTGGTGCTGGTGCCACAACACTGCAACCCCTCACAGACACTCTAGTTGGAATGCAGGAACGAGCCCTGCTGCAAAGTATTACATCAAAAATTGTAATTACACGCCCCTGTTAAACAGGGGCTGAAAAATTGTGCCTTAGGCACTGGTGGTGGCGCCCAGAACCAAAAATGTTCTTACAAGCTATCAGCGTGATGATTGAGGAGGAAGAGGATAATTACTCAGGGATAGTCACTCAGCATCAGCATAGGCAGTCTTTGAAGGGATCTGAGATTTCAAAAAAAATTATTCGGTTACATCAGCATCAGGTGCTTGGTAGCTGGTGGTGATCCAAGACTGATTCATTTTTATGAAGGTCAGCCGATCGACCGAGTCGGTGGACAGACGCACCCTGTGATCGGTTACCACGCCTCCAGCAGCACTGAATGTGTGTTCCGAAAGAACGCTGGATGCAGGACAGGCCAGTAGCTCAATTGCATACTGTGCAAGCTCTGGCCAGTGATCCATCCTCAAGACCCAGTAACCCAGAGGATTTTCGGTGGGAAAGGTGTCCAAGTCTGATCTTGCCCCTAGGTATTCCTGCACCATGTAAAACAGACGCTGGCGATGGTTGCTGGAACCGATCATACCTTGGGGCTGCGGACCAAAAAATTGTCTGAACGCATCGGTCAGACGGCCACCTTCTCCACCGCTCCTTCTTTGACTGACCGAAGCCTCAGCAACACGTTGTCCAGAAACAGGAGTTTGTAACCTCCCAGTCTCTGGGAACGCGTTGCACAGACCTTTCTGCAAGGCCTCCCGAAGATGTTTCATCCTCTGCTCCCTCTGCGATGGCAAGATAAGGTCTGCAACCTTACCCTTGTAACGTGGATCAAGGAGGGTTGCCAGCCAGTATTGGTCCTCCTCCTTGATACCACGAATACGAGGATCCTTACGCAGGCTTTGCAGGATCAGGGAGGCCATGCAGCGTAGGTTTGCTGAGGCATTCGGTCCGGAGTCCTCTGGGTCACTAAGGACAACAACGTCCGCAGCCACCTCCTCCCAGCCACGTACAAGTCCATGTGTTCCTTGGGACTGATCCCTTAAAGACTGCTGCTGATGCTGAGTGCCAGGCTTCACCTCCATACTGACACAATCTTCCTCCTCCTCCTCCTCCTCCTCGTCCTCTTCCTGTGTGATCGGCGGGCATGCAGGAACACTGTCTGGATAAAGGGGGCCTTGAGAGCTAAGGAATTCCTCCTCTTCCTGCCTCTGTTCTGCCTCAAGTGCCCTGTCCATTATTCCACGCAGCGTGTGCTCCAACAGGTGGACAAGGGGGACAGTGTCACTGATGCATGCACTGTCAGTGCTCACCATCCTCGTGGCCTCCTCGAATGGTGACAGGACAGTGCATGCATCCCTGATCATGGCCCACTGGCGTGGGGAAAAAAAAAAAAGCTCCCCTGACCCTGTCCTGGTGCCATAGTCGCACAGGTACTCATTGATGGCCCTCTGCTGCGTGTGCAGCCGCTGCAGCATGGCCAACATTGAGTTCCACCTGGTGGGCATGTCACAGATTAGGCGGTTCTTGGGCAGGTTAAACTCCTTTTGGAGGTCCGTCAGCCGAGCACTGGCATTATATGACCGGCGGAAATGCACACAAACTTTCCTGGCCTGCCTCAGGACATCCTGTAAGCCCGGGTACCTGCCCAAGAACTGCTGCACCACCAAGTTAAGGACGTGAGCCAAACAGGGCACATGGGTCATTTGTCCCTGTCGGAGGGCAGAGAGGAGGTTGGTGCCATTGTCGCAAACCACCATTCCTGCCTTAAGTTGGCGTGGCGTCAACCACCTCTGAACCTGCCCCTGCAGAGCTGACAGAACCTCTGCCCCAGTGTGGCTCCTGTCCCCCAAGCACACCAGCTCAAGCACCGCATGGCATCTTTTGGCCTGCATACTTGCGTAGCCCCTTGAACGCCTACGGAGCACCGCTGGTTCCGAGGAAGAGGCCATGGAGGAAGAAGAAGAGGAGGGGGTGGAGGAGAGAGGTGTGTCACAATCAGCATTTTGGAGGCGTGGTGGCGGAACAACCTCCAACACTACTGCACCTTGTCCTGCATCCTTCCCAGCTGCCAGCAGAGTCACCCAATGCGCCGTGAAACTTAGGTAACGTCCCTGTCCATGCCTGCTGGACCATGAGTCAGCGGTAATATGCACCTTACCGCTGACCGCCCTGTCCAGCGAGGCATGGACATTGCCTTCCACATGCCGGTAGAGAGCCGGAATCGCCTTCCGTGAGAAAAAGTGGCGTTTGGGTACCTGCCACTGAGGAACCGCACATTCCACAAACTCACGGAAGGGGGCAGAGTCTACCAACTGAAAAGGCAGCAGTTGAAGTGCTAGCAATTTTGCCAAGCTAGCATTCAACCGCTGGGCATGTGGATGGTTGGGAGCAAACTTCTTTCGGCGGTGCAGCAGCTGGGGCAGGGAAATTTGCCTGGTACAATCTGACGTCGGTGTACCAAAAGCAGATTGCCCACAAGTACTTGGCTGTGACACACCTAATTCTACACCTTCATTCCTCTCACTGCAGGTCTTAGAGAAGACTGAAGGTCTAGTGGGGTTGGAAATCTCAGCTGATGAGGAGCAAGGAGAGATCCTCTTTGTTCTTTGGTGTGGGTCTTTTAGATACGCTTGCCAACGAACTGCATGGCAGGTCAACATATGTCTGGTCAAGCATGTGGTACCCAAGCGGGAGATGTTTTGGCCACGCGAGATACGCTTGAGACATATGTTGCAAATAGCAGCGGTGCGATCTGATGCACTCGTCTCAAAAAAGGCCCACACCAAAGAACTTTTTGAATAACGCGCAGAGACTGCAGCGCCCTGCACATGTGAAGCTTTGGGGTGTGATGCAGTCAATGTGCTGCCCTTAGGCTGGCCCCTGGAGGGCATCCTGCCTCGTTGGTGATGTGCCGCCTCCTCCTCCTCCTCCTCCTCTCTCCTATCAGGCACCCACGTTGAGTCAGTGACCTCATCATCCCCTCCCTCCTCATCACTGGAGCAAACCTGGCAGTATGCTGCAGCAGAGGGAGCATGACTGCCAGATTGCTGTCCTTCTTGGGCACCCCCTCTGTCCGTGCTCATGTTACTGCCTTCATCGAGCTCAGTATCATCATCAGAGCCTTCCAAACGCTGGGCATCCTCCTGGAGCATGTACCCAACACTGTGGTCAAACAGTTCGAGGGAATCCTCATGAGGACATGGTGGAGCTAGGGAAGGAGTCACTGATGACATTGAGCTGAGGGAAGAGGCCGCTGCTTTGCCAGACAAAGCACCCTGGGCATGGGTGAGAGAGGATGAGGAGGATGAGGACGGCTTGGTCATCCACTCGACCAAGTCTTCCGCATGTTGCGGCTCAACACAGCCAGCTGCCGAAAAAAAGGCCAAGCTTGTCCCATGGCCACGTGCTGATGAGGATGCACCGTCTCCACGACCAGCACTAGACACAGAGCCTGCTTGCCCTCTCTTATTGGCTTGTGACTGTCTGCCTCTCCTTCTTGGCCTTCCAGACATACTAATGGCCTGTAGCTGCACTAAGCTGGGATAGAACACCTGTAATTTTCTTCAGGTAGCTTTATATACTGTAACCAGACAAGCCTGCCTGTCAGTAGGAAGATAACAGGAACGGATCTAGCTGAACACTGTGAGCAGGGCGCACTGTACTAAATGTAAATAGTCTAGCTGCCTGACCGTGGTACTAATAGGATCAAATAGAACACCTGTAATTTTCTTCAGGTAGCTTTATATACTGTAACCAGACAAGCCTGCCTGTCAGTAGGAAGATAACAGGAACGGATCTAGCTGAACACTGTGAGCAGGACGCACTGTACTAAATGAAATAGTCTAGCTGCCTGACCGTGGTACTAATAGGATCAAATAGAACACCTGTAATTTTCTTCAGGTAGCTTTATATACTGTAACCAGACAAGCCTGCCTGTCAGTAGGAAGATAACAGGAACCGATCTAGCTGAACACTGTGAGCAGGACGCACTGCACTAAATGTAAATAGCAGGAACGGATCTAGCTGAACACTGTGAGCAGGACGCACTGCACTAAATGTAAATGGCAGGAACGGATCTAGCTGAACACTGTGAGCAGGACGCACTGCACTAAATGTAAATAGCAGGAACGGATCTAGCTGAACACTGTGAGCAGGACGCACTGCACTAATGTAAATAGTCTAGAAGATAACAGGAACGGATCTAGCTGGACACTGTGAGCAGGACGCACTGCACTAAATGTAAATAGCAGGAACGGATCAAGCTGAACACTGTGAGCAGGACGCACTGCACTAAATGTAAATAGCAGGAACGGATCTAGCTGAACACTGTGAGCAGGACGCACTGCACTAAATGTAAATAGCAGGAACGGATCTAGCTGAACACTGTGAGCAGGACGCACTGCACTAAATGTAAATGGCAGGAACGGATCTAGCTGAACACTGTGAGCAGGACGCACTGCACTAAATGTAAATAACAGGAACGGATATAGCTGAACACTGTGAGCAGGACGCACTGCACTAAATGTAAATAGTCTAGAAGATAACAGGAACGGATCTAGCTGAACACTGTGAGCAGGACGCACTGCACTAAATGTAAATAGCAGGAACGGATCTAGCTGAACACTGTGAGCAGGACGCACTGCACTAAATGTAAATAGCAGGAACGGATCTAGCTGAACACTGTGAGCAGGACGCACTGCACTAAATGTAAATAGCAGGAACGGATCTAGCTGAACACTGTGAGCAGGACGCACTGCACTAAATGTAAATAGCAGGAACGGATATAGCTGAACACTGTGAGCAGGACGCACTGCACTAAATGTAAATAGCAGGAACGGATCTAGCTGAACACTGTGAGCAGGACGCACTGCACTAAATGTAAATAGCAGGAACGGATCTAGCTGAACACTGTGAGCAGGACGCACTGCACTAAATGTAAATAGCAGGAACGGATATAGCTGAACACTGTGAGCAGGACGCACTGCACTAAATGTAAATAGTCTAGAAGATAACAGGAATGGATCTAGCTGAACACTGTGAGCAGGACGCACTGCACTAAATGTAAATAGCAGGAACGGATCTAGCTGAACACTGTGAGCAGGACGCACTGCACTAAATGTAAATAGCAGGAACGGATCTAGCTGAACACTGTGAGCAGGACGCACTGCACTAAATGTAAATAGCAGGAACGGATCTAGCTGAACACTGTGAGCAGGACGCACTGCACTAAATGTAAATAGCAGGAACGGATCTAGCTGAACACTGTGAGCAGGACGCACTGCACTAAATGTAAATAGCAGGAACGGATCTAGCTGAACACTGAGAGCAGGACGCACTGCACTAAATGTAAATAGCAGGAACGGGTCTAGCTGAACACTGTGAGCAGGATGCACTGCACTAAATGTAAATATCAGGAACGGATCTAGCTGAACACTGTGAGCAGGACGCACTGCACTAAATGTAAATAGCAGGAACGGATCTAGCTGAACACTGTGAGCAGGACGCACTGCACTAAATGTAAATAGCAGGAACGGATCTAGCTGAACACTGTGAGCAGGACGCACTGCACTAAATGTAAATAGCAGGAACGGATCTAGCTGAACACTGTGAGCAGGACGCACTGCACTAAATGTAAATAACAGGAACGGATCTAGCTGAACACTGTGAGCAGGACGCACTGCACTAAATGTAAATAGTCTAGATAGAAGATAACAGGAACGGATCTAGCTAAACTGAATACAGTGTATATATATATATATGCAACACCTGGGATGCATATATATACACAATACACTGTAAGTGCAGCTAACTGACTGACTGTTCTGCCTAATCTATCTAACTCAAATCAAATGACACTGTCTCTCTCTCTCTATCTCTCAGCACACCAGAACACACACTACACAGGGCCGCCGTTCAGGCGGCCTTATATAGTGTGGGGCGTGTACTAAATCCCCTGAGCCCTAATTGGCCAAAGCCACCCTGGCTTTGGCCAATTACAGCTCTCTCTACTGACGGTGCTGTGATTGGCCAAGCATGCGGGTCATAGTGCATGCTTGGCCAATCATCAGCCAGCAATGCACTGCTGAATTATGGGCCGTGACGCGCCACACGAATTTGGCGCGAACGGCCCATATCGTTCGCAATTCGACGGACGGTCGAACAGCCGATGTTCGAGTCGAACATGGGTTCGACTCGAACACGAAGCTCATCCCTAGCCACCACCTTTAGAAAAACTCGCTTATCAGATGGCAAGCAAAACCAGGCATGTGGCTATAGCTCAGCCAAGGCCTTTGCTTGCACAGAAGATCGTGGAAATAAGCTCTGGGTGGATGACTGCATAAGTATATCCAAACACAGATACCACCGTTCAATCCAGGACCATTAGTTCAGCAATAAACTCAGCAGTAAACCCAGAAAGAGAAAACCAACCATAGTGTATTGTTTAACCGGATATTTATTCAGTAAAAACAGTATTGCACTTACATTTAGACAGTTAAAAATCGCGCATAAAAACAGTAGAGCCGGCCGGCTACAAACAAACTCCCGTCCTCCTAAGGAGACAGCGTGGTGACATCAGCATGCATCATCCTCACAGACGCGTTTTGTCATATGTGATGTTGTCAATTGGGAATGGGTAGCGTGCTGATCCACCACCTTATAAGCAAGAACACACCTCGTTCTGAGTTCCATGTGCGGAGCCAAAAATGCCATTTTGGATTTAAGCAACCCATCACTGATTAAAAGAACGTTGTATCGGACATACTAAAAAAGAACAACAGAACAAAGAAAGAACCAACGAACAACCACAAGCGTAGATGTTTGACTGGATTACTAGTAATGTGTGCATATACAGTGGGGACGGAAAGTATTCAAACCCCCTTAAATTTTTCACTCTTTGTTACATTGCAGCCATTTGCTAAAATCATTTAAGTTCATTTTTTTCCTCATTAATGTACAAACAGCACCCCATATTGACAGAAAAACACAGAATTGTTGACATTTTTGCAGATTTATTAAAAAAGAAAAACTGAAATATCACATGGTTCTAAGTATTCAGACCCTTTGCTGTGACACTCATATATTTATCTCAGGTGCTGTCCATTTCTTCTGATCATCCTTGAGATGGTTCTACACCTTCATTTTAGTCTAGCTGTATTTGATTATACTGATTGGACTTGATTAGAAAAGCCACACACCTGTCTATATAAGACCTTACAGCTCACAGTGCATGTCAGAGCAAATAAGAATCACGAGGTCAAAGGAACTGCCTGAAGAGCTACGAGACAGAATTATGGCAAGGCACAGATCTGGCCAAGGTTACAAAAAAATTTCTGTTGCATTTAAGGTTCCTAAGAGCACAGTGGCCTCCATAATCCTTAAATGGAAGACGTTTGGAACGACCAGAACCCTTCCTAGAGCTGGCCGTCTGGCCAAACTGAGCTATCGGGGGAGAAGAGCCTTGGTGAGAGAGGTAAAGAAGAACCCAAAGATCACTGTGGCTGAGCTACAGAGATGCAGTCAGGAGATGGGAGAAATTTGTAGATAGTCAACCATCACTGCAGCCCTCCACCAGTCGGGGCTTTATGGCAGAGTGGCCCAATGGAAGCCTCTCCTCTGTGCAAGACACATGAAAGCCCACATGGAGTTTGCTAAAAAAAACACCTGAATGACTCCAAGATGGTGAGAAATAAGATTCTATGGTCTGATGAGACCAAGATAGAACTTTGTGGCCTTCATTCTAAGTGGTATGTGTGGAGAAAACCAGGCACTGCTCATCACCTGTCAAATACAGTCCCAACAGTGAAGCATGGTGGTGGCAGCATCATGTTGTGGAGGTGTTTTTCAGCTGCAGGGACAGGACGACTGGTTCCAATTGAGGGAAAGATAAATGCAACCAAGTACAGGGATATCCTGGATGAAAACCTTCTCCAGAGTGCTCAGGACCTCAGACTGGGCCGAAGGTTTACCTTCCAACAAGACAATGACCCTAAGCACACAGCTAAAATAACGAAGGAGTGGCTTCACAACAACTCTGTGACTGTTCTTGAATGGCCCAGCCAGAGCCCTGATTTTAACCCAATTGAGCATCTCTGGAGAGACCTAAAAATGGCTGTCCACCAATGTTTACCATCCAACCTGACAGAACTGGAGAGGATCTGCAAGGAGGAATGGCAGAGGATCCCCAAATCCAGGTGTGAGAAACTTGTTGCATCTTTCCCAAAAAGACTCATGGCTGTGTTAGATGAAAAGGGTGCTTCTACTAAATACTGAGCAAAGGGTCTGAATACTTAGGACCATGTGATATTTCAGTTTTTCTTTTTTAATAAATCTGCAAAAATGTCAACAATTCTGTGTTTTTCTGTGAATATGGGGTGCTGTGTGTACATTAATGAGGAAAAAAATGAACTTAAATGATTTTAGCAAATGGCTGCAATATAACAAAGAGTGAAAAATTTAAGGGGGTCTGAATACTTTCCATCCTCTCTGTAAATATGCCACACCAACTATAGTATCCCAATGTGTGGATTAATTGTAAAGAACATACCAGCTGGATTTAACCTCTGATATATTTGTGGGTATGGTGAAAACACTACATGAGTGTATAGAAATACATCATGAATAATTATTTAGATAAATCCATGAATAATAATAAGTGTTATAGCGTAAATATATATTTAAATTAAATATAGGTTTGTGAATACCAGGCATCTTAGTCAATATTACATGACAACCTATGTGATAAATAATGATATATTGTAGCTATAAATTATTTTATTGCTGAGTACTACACAATAACAGAATATATTAAAAATGAAATCAATAGTGAATAAACAAAACTAGCTAATTGACCAGCAAGTATTGTGAATTAATATGTGTAAAACCTGTCATCTAAATGCATATATATGTATATATATATATATATATATATATACACACACATATATATATAATTATAAAAAAAATATATTAAACTCAAATGTATGACTATTCATGATAATTTGTACATATACATACATATTTGCAATAAAGAAAATTAAAGAAAATAAGATATAGTAAATCGATAAAATAAATTCAAATTCCAGCCAAACATGGGTACACACTGATTAAAGCTCATGCATTAATATTTGGCAAAAATCAAAATCTTCAATTGGATTATAGTTTTGCAAAAATCTGCACATGTGACTCAGATCGAGTTTACAGTACATCAATATCCACTAGGAGTTATCAATAAAGGCGTTTACATCAACATCAATATTTAACCCATAGGGTGCATAAGTTTATACCCTATGGATCCAGGACATCTCTAGTTTCAAAATATCCCTCACCAATGAGCTGCCCCTCCAATTAGGGCTAAACTTGTATATACCCAAGAATAGAGTATTGGAGGGGTCTTTTTTATGTACAAGGAGATAATGTTTAGACTAGGGATGAGCAGAACACTCCCCGGTTCGGTTCGCAGCAGAACTTGCGAACAGCCAAAAAATTTGTTCGAACACGAGAACACCGTTAAAGTCTATGGGACACGAACATGAATAAAAGTGCTCATTTTAAAGGCTTATATGCAAGTTATTGTCATAAAAAGTGTTTGGGGACCTGGGTCCTGCCCCAGGGGACATGGATCAATGTAAAAAGAAGTTTTAAAAATGGCCGTTTTTTCAGGAGCAGTGATTTTAATAATGCTTAAATTGAAACAATAAAAGTGTAATATTCCTTTAAATTTCGTACCTGGGGGGTGTCTATAGTATGTCTGTAAAGGGGTGCATGTTTCCCGAGTTTAGAACAGTCTGACAGCAAAATGACATTTCAAAGGAAAAAAAGTCATTTAAAACTACTCGCGGCTATTAATGAATTGTCCGACAATACATATAAAAGTTCATTGATAAAAACGGTATGGAATTTCCCCACAGGGGAACCCCGCGCCAAAATTTAAAAAAGATGGCATGGGGTTACCCTAAATTCCATACCAGGCCCTTCAGGTCTGGTATGGATATTAAGGGGAACCTTGCGCCAAATTTTTCAAAAAAAATGGCGTGGGGTCTCCCCAAAAATCCATACCAGACCCTTATCCGAGCACGCAACCTGGCAGGCTGCAGGAAAAGAGGGGGGGACGAGAGAGCACCCCCCCTCCTGAACTGTACCAGGCCACATGCCCTCAACATTGGGAGGGTGCTTTGAGGTAGCCCCCCAAAGCACCTTGTCCCCATGTTGATGGGGACAAGGGCCTCATCCCCACAACCCTTGCACGGTGGTTGTGGGGGTCTGCGGGGGGCTTATAGAAATCTGGAAGCCCCCCAGATCCCGCCCCCCCCATTTGAAATGGTAAGGGGGTACAAAAGTACCCCTACCATTTCACAAAAAAAGTGTCAAAAATGTTAAAAATGACAAGAGTCAGTTTTTGACAATTCCTTTATTTAAAGTCTTCTTTTTTCCATCTTCTTTCTTCTATCCTCTTTCTTCTATCTTCCTTCGGTTTCTTCCTCCATCCTCTTCTGGTTTTTCTGGTTCTTCCTCCGGTGTTCTCGTCCAGCACCTTCCTCCACGGCGTCTTCTTCCCTTCTTCTTCTCGGGACGCTCTGCATCCATGATGGGAGGCTCCCGCTGTGTGATGCTTCTCGTCTTCTGATGGTTTTTAAATAACGGAGGGCGGGGCCACCCGGTGACCCCACCCCCTTTGACGCATGGGGACTTGAGGGGACTTCCCTGTGGCATTCCCCGTGATGTCAGAGGGGCGCGGGGTCACCCGTTACGCGGGAGCCTCCCATCATGGATGCAGAGTGGCCTGAGAAGAAGAAGGGAAGAAGACGCCACGGAGGAAGATGCCGGACGAGAACACCAGAGGAAGAACATTTTTGACAGTTTTTTTGTGAAATGGTAGGGGTACTTTTATATCCCCTTACCATTTCACACGGGGGGCTGGGACCTTTGGGTCCCCTTGTTAAAGGGGGCTTCCAGATTCCGATAAGCCCCCCGCCCGCAGACCCCCACAACCACCAGGCAAGGGTTGTGGGGATGAGGCCCTTGTCCCCATCAACATGGGGACAAGGTGCTTTGGGGGGCTGGTATGGAATTTAGGGAGACCCCTATGCCATTTTTTTTTAAATTTTGCTTTGGGGTTCCCCTGTGGGGAATTCCCATGCCATTTTTATCAATGAACTTTTTTGTGTATTGTCGGACCGACAATTCATTAATAGCCGCGAGTAGTTCTAACTGACTTTTTTCCTTTGAAATGTCATTTTGCTGTCAGACTGTTCTAAACACAGGAAACATGCGCCCCTTTACAGGCATACTATAGCTACCCCCAGGTATGAAATTTAAAGGAATATTACACTTTTATTGTTTCACTTTAAGCATTATTAAAATCACTGCTCCCGAAAAAACGGCCGTTTTTAAAACTTTTTTTTGCATTGATCCATGTCCCCTGGGGCAGGACTCAGGTCCCCAAACACTTTTTATGACAATACCATGCATTTAAGCCTTTAAAATTAGCACTTTTCATTTCTCCCATAGACTTTTAAAGGGTGTTCCGCGGCTTTCAAATTAGCCGCGAACACCCCAAATTGTTCGCTGTTTGGCGAACAGCCGATGTTCGAGTCGAACATGAGTTCAACTCAAACTCAAAGCTCATCCCTGTTTAAACGCCAAGACCAACTTGTGCCCTGAGTCTGAGGGGGATATATTGATAAAAATACCGGTGAATGGTCAGACCAAATAAACGATCCTGTTTCCAAAGAGGGTTTCCACTCCAAAATCTTTGGGCCCGATTAAAAAATAGTCTAGTCTACTATAGGATTTATGGGCTGATGAAAAATATGTATAATTGCGATCTTTAGGATATAGGATTCACTATTCTATTTCCTCATTGAGCCCCACGGGGAGTTAAAGTATTTAAAAAGAAAATTCAGTAGGTTTCACGTTTCCATAGTTTTTTTATACCTTTCTGCTATTTGGAGGTTACTGAGAATTTGTTCAATGATCCATACTTGTAGCCCCTCAGTGGATTTTTTATGCACCTCTCTAAAATGTTTGGGAACACTGTATTTTTTGTTTTCCTCTTTCTCGCCTTGTTCTATCGCTCTCCTGTGTTTGCCTATGTAAAGCAGGTGACAGGAACACCTGAGGGCGTAGATATCAAAATCTGAGGATCACAGGAAGAAGCTATTTATAAGGTAATTTCTATCATTGGTCTTAAAATACTTCAGGCCATTAGGGACAAAAGCACAGGTTAGGCATTTCTCTTGTGGCGTCTATACATGCTGACCAATTTGGAGGAAAGACCTTCCCTCCTGGGGCCTGATGAAGCGTTAGTTTTAAATTTTCTTGGGGTGACTTGGCTTTTGATATTGCGTGCTTTTTAATAAGTAAATTTGGGTTGGGGGGGTAAAGTGTGTTTTAGGATGGGATTCCCCAAAGTTTTTTAAAAATCCTCTTGTGACAGACCTAGACGGGAGAGAGACTTTTGGAGGGGACTGAATGCTAGCCTCTTGCCGATCGATCGTGGGCCCTGGCATTTGGGGGAACGGTGCTCTTTGTGAGCTGTATGCCTGGGGACCCTTGAGGTGGTATTACTGTGGATTCAGGTCCTGGTCCCCCAGGACACACAGACTCTGGGGACCCTGGATTTGCCATATTAGGAATAGTAGCTGATTCATAATGCTTGGGCAAATACTGTTAGGAGATGCTGATGTAAATTCCAGCCACCTGTCTGTCTGTTGCCTGCTAGAATGTGTATTGTAAATAAGTCTCTAGTATGGGATCTAAGAGTCATTAGATCCCCATTGTTGTTTGTGTTAATTAACTCTGCTATTGTGATAATGTTGATTGGGTTTTCTGAGCTACAAGATGGCCAGTCTGGCCTAAAGGTCATGTCTGAGTCATCTAGGCTGTCTAAAGGGATTAGTTAATTAGCCCATGTTAATTAGGTTTCTGGTCAAAGGTGTATGTTCAGAGTAATATGAGCAGGAGGTACGCACCTCCTCTTTTATTGTATAAAAGAGCCTGTATTTTTCAATAAAAGAGATTCCTGGTTGAACTTACATACAGCCTGCCTGGTGTTTGTTCTGAGCTACACAACTGGATTAGAACAGCACATAGCTGTAGTTCTAGTCTCGGAGCATCGATTGACCGAACCATCAGATGTTGCGATCTGCAATCTGATTCTATAGCCTCAGAGGAGTGTTGGGAGAGTGGAACTGAGCGAGCAGGGGCTTGTTACACCTCTCCATCCAATTGTAGCAGCAATGATATTGTGTGATGAATCTGATTTTTTTTGTTTGTTATTTTGTTTTGTTTTTTGAGAGATGAATGCACAGTGAAGATTTTATTTAGATGTTTCAATGATGTACACTATAGTATGTCCTCAGGAGATAATATATTTTTCTTTTTTTCCATAAAGTTTTTATTAAAGTAGATGAAACGTACAGAAATACAGATGATATCATAAGTATAGTTAGAAAATAACTGGTAGAACAATAAAACATATGAACTATCTATGGTTAGCAAATGTAAGAAAAATAATAAGATATGGTATATGTTTTTATATCAAAACTGTACATTTATAAGTTGTATTTTTCCCTGTAAAGACATGAGTAGTTATTTGCAAGAATTGGTTGCATGGTATTCATGTTTAACATTGACTTATAATAGGGAATTTTTGGGACTGCAGTGTTTTGAGGCTAAGTTTATTGTATGTTGTTCAGAAAAGAGAAGATGGGAGAGAGAAAAAAAGAGGGTGTGGAGGTGAGGGAAGGGAAGAGAGAGGATAGATAGGGGAATGTGGGGAGGGGAGAAGGGGGGGTGGGAGAAGGGGACTCCAGGACTCCCCTCTCTCTTGATTCAGGTTGATGAGCAATAAGAGGTTTGAAGAGGTGACATCTTATTTATATAAGAATATGCAGGTCCCATTTATCCAAAAGGATTGCATTAGGGACCGAAATGGGTAATGTCAGGTTTAGTGGTATTTGTAGTTCAGTTAGGTTCATGTGTCAGCTGTCATTCGTAGAGTATGCACCTGTAGTCTTGAAGTGTTGCCAGCTGTACCATGTGGATGTGAATTTGGGTAGTTTTTTGTGGGGGATGCTGATAATTTTCTATGTTATTGAGTCTGCAGTACCACTCCTCTTTCATTGGGGAATGTGGAGAATGCCAATGGCATGGAATGCATTGTCTGGCTGCATTTAGCATAAACACAGTAAGTGACTTGAAGTATTGCATCTTAGGTATGTTGGTGTGATGGAGCAGGTAGACAGCAGGTAAGAAGGTGTATTGAATGTTTTAGTTATGGATATGGCTGCTGCCTCTACACATACAATACCACCCAAGTGGAAAGTATTAGAAATTGGTAAAAAAGCTGGAGTAGTATGGCGCTGCCCTTATGGAGACAACATTTTTTTTCCTTGTAGTGAATGTATTGCCTAGTGTCCTTATAGAATTGCTTCTAAAACCTGTATGTGTTCAAAAATAAAACTGTGACTGGTGGCGAATATTTCTATTAGAAGTGAAAATACAACAACTGGTGCTCCAATTGTTCAACAAAGGTGCATTGTGCCCTTTAAATTAAGTAATAAAGTAGTTATGAATATGGATACAATATCATCTAGGTGGAAAGTGTTATAAAGAAAAAAAAAAAAAAAAAGAAAAACAGGAATAGTATGGTGCTGCCCTTATGGAGACAAAAAAAAACCTTTCTTTATAATGACTTTATAAAGTCTGTGTGCCAAAAATGAATAAATATGGGGGGGCGTGGCGACCGAGCTCCAGCATGGAAGCCTAACTAGAGAGCTCCGCTCGGCCGCCGGAGAGAATCCACAACCATCCACTTCCATCGACCCCATCCGAACCGCAGAAAGCGTCCACAGACTCACCGAGACCCGCTGTGCACGGCGAGATGCCCAGACACAGGAAAAACCCACAGCACCTCCAAAAAATGCAGGACTTTTTCAAAGGGCGCGAGCCCCAACAAAATGGTGCCGGAGCCTCAGGCAGACGAACGGAGCCGCAGGCCGTGACTAACAACGGCCGCTCTGGTTCATCCAAACCACATCAAAACTCTCACCTGAACAGCGGATCTTCCTCTGGCACCTCGAGCCCCTCCACCAGGAGCCCAGCCAAACAAAAGCAGAGGATAACATCCCCGGACCGGCCGATGGCAGACCCTGAGATGGAGGTAAGCAGGCCTCAAAATGCCACAGACACAGCGGTGCATGTCTCACAGGACCCCATAGCAGCATTCCCTACCTCTGACAGGCCAGTGTCAGACACAGTCCTTAAAGAGATGCTGCTCTCCCTAAAAGCATCCCTGCATGCTGATATGACTGCTGGCATTAACCACTGTCAGAGAGAAGTTCGGGCCTTAGGCAGTAGAGTGGATCATATAGAAAAAACGAATGGGAGAATTCACTTCCTCATTCAACACAATGGTAGATGCACATGGTAACCATGATGAAGAAATCGCATGGCTAAAAAATAAGGTCGCAGATTTGGAAGACCGTTCCAGACGGAACAACCTAAAAATCAGGGGGATTCCAGAAACCATATCTGCCGCACAGCTACTGCCATACACGCAGGCACTATTCTCCACTCTGCTACCATCCTTATCAGCACAAGACCTAATAGTGGATCGCATACACCGTTTACCCAAACCTGCATTCCTTCCTGAAAACACTCCTAGGGATGTGTTGCTCCGGGTGCATTACTACCATATCAAAGAACAAATTCTCACCACATCCCGAAAAGCTGATGATAGGCACCCACAGTATGCAGAAATACAAATCCTCCCGGACCTGTCCAGACATACGCTCCAACAGCGTCGCAACCTTGCGACCATAACTAAGACCTTGAGGAACCACCACATACTACACAAGTGGAAATACCCCGCCAAGCTCTCAATTACCCACAATGGAGTATCAGTTATGGTATCCACACTGGAAGAAGGTGTAGCAGCACTACGCAAGTGGGGTATATTAACTGACCCAGACAACTCACCTTCCCATAACCCTACACCTAGCCCATTACAAGAGGACTGGCAAGTGGTCTCCCGCAAACGCTCCTCAAGGAAAGCTACTGGTGGAATTGGCTAAAGAACAAACGTTATGCAATACTCAAATCTCTCTGGAGAACAGGGGTCACATGAATGATCACCCTGTTCACCTCCAGTTATTCTTTGAAGCAGATACATCTGCCTTTGGATCAGTTTATGGATCCCCTTCGTATTGAATTCAAAATCAGTTTGATAACTTTCTTTTTTTTTCTCACCGCTTTTATTTTTTACTATATGTTTGAAGCACACCATCCAGCAGCGTACATCCATCCAAACCCAGAAGAAGATGGCACAATCATCTTCTACCTGATCTTCTTCTACAGCCACAGTGAGTACTTACTCCTCATAACACAGCAGATGCCACAAACACCCTCAAATGCCCATTAACTGCTTATCCATAAATGCTAGGGGTCTCAACCACCCCGCAAAGAGACTCTCCATGTGGAAAGAAGCCACAACACATAAAGCAGACGTCGTATGTGTACAGGAGACCCACTTCCAAGCCACAAAAGCACCTAACTGCTCACACAAAGACTACCCACATGTATTTATGGCATGTACACCAGAGAAGAAAAAAGCTGGAGTATTAATAGCACTAAGGAACACTATCTCATTTCAACAAAAGGACATTATCCTTGATCCCAACGGCCGTTACATCATCCTGACAGGAGACATCAACTCAAAACCGTATGCATTAGTATCCCTATACACACCGAATTCTCATCAAACCCGCTTCATCAACAGACTTTTCAAGAAACTACAGAACCATATATACGGCAATCTCATTGTCTGTGGTGACTTTAACCTTATAATGGATCCCAAAATGGATACGTCTGCTCCAAAACCACACAGCTCTTCCTACCTGAGCAAAACAATACACCAAGCGGAACTATACGATGTATGGAGATGTATGAACGTGAACGCAAGAGACTATACCTTTTTCTCCCGCAGGCATTGCTCATACTCTCGCATTGACCTATTCTTGACAGACAAGTGGCTGTTACAGAATACCTCGTGTGCGAAGATACATGACATAACATGGTCTGACCATGCTGCTATTACTATCACCATCAATGACCAGGTTGTCTCCTCCTCCTCACCCATCTGGCGCAGTAATGTAAGATTATTACAAGATCCCTGAACTTCTACAAAGATCTCCCAACATATCAGAGAATTCTTTCAAAATAATGTAGATTCTGTTGAAAACCCCTTCACCCTATGGAACGCCCATAAGGCGTACATGAGAGGCATTCTCATACAAATAGGAGCAGGGGAAAAAAAAAGGCATAATGCCCATATTGATTCAATCTTAAAAAATATCCACACCTTAGCAGAACAAAATAAACAAAAACCTAATGTAAATCTTACCCAAAAACTATCAGCTCTCAGAGATGACCTCAGAAATAGCCTATCTCAACAATATGACTATCACCTTAGACGTCTGAAACTTCAGTCCTATGCCAATGCCAATAGAGCAGGCAAATACTTAGCCAATAGACTGAAAGCAGCAAAAACCAAAACGAGAATAGCCCATCTGCTACACCCTACCCTCAAACATAAAATCACAAACCCGCAAGACATAGCTAATCAGTTCGCTGACTACTACAGCAACCTATACAACATTAAAGACGACCCTTCCACATGCCAACCCACCGACGACAACATCCAAAACTTCCTCCAAAAATTAAAATTACCAATGTTATCGGAATCCCAACTCCTTACTTTAAATTCCCCATTCACTACAGCTGAAATTGCCGCTACTATAGAAACACTGCCAAATGGTAAATCACCCGGACCTGACGGGTTTTCCAACGAATACTTCAAAACATTCAAAACATATCTCACACCGCACCTACAAACAGTCTTTACAAAAGCAGCAACTACAGCGACCTTTCCCCCAGAGATGCTACAAGCGTATATAGTTACCTTACCCAAACCAGGTAAAGACCCTACGACGCCATCCAATTTCCGCCCAATCTCTCTTTTAAATTCCGATATTAAAATCTATGCCAAACTAATAACCAAAAGAATAACTACTTATATTCCATCATTAATCCAAAAAGACCAGATGGGCTTCGTGAGGGGGAGACAAACCTCAGATGCTACGAGGAGAATAATTAACATCATCCATCATGCCGAAATGACAAAAACGCCTTCTCTGCTGCTCTCCATAGACGCAGAGAAGGCGTTTGATAGAGTGAACTGGAAATATATGTCAATGACTTTATCTAAATCTGGTTTTAGCGGTCATATACAGAATGCGATTCTGGCCTTATATTCCTGTCCCTCGGCCCGGGTATACACGTCCAGTATGCTTTCCACTCCTTTCCAAATAACAAATGGAACTCGCCAGGGATGTCCCCTATCCCCGACGATTTTTAATCTCATGATTGAACCCTTGGCAGAGGCCATTAGATCACATGCAGGTGTAACTGGTTTTCAATTTGGGGCTACCACACACCTTATCAACTTATTCGCTGATGACGTGATATTATTTTTGACAAATCCGCGTACATCACTTCCCACAGCACATGAGATACTAACTTCCTTTGGGAATGTATCATACTATAGGGTGAACTGCTCCAAATCTCTCATTCTGGACCTTGGTGTGACCCCCAAACACCGTAACACATTACAACAATCACTTCCGTACACGTGGAGTTCCAAAGGAATACCATACCTAGGCATTACACTTACTAATCATACCAGATCCCTAATTGATGCTAATTTGAAACCCCTTATAACCAAATTAACGACTCAAATCAACAACATAGCCAAACACGAAATATCTTGGTTAGGTAGGTTAGCAGCATTCAAAATGCTAATCCTCCCCCAAATCCTGTACACCTTTAGGGTACTCCCGATCACCATCCCGGAACACTATCTCAACTCCCTTTCTAGTCTTCAATGGAAACTCCTGTGGGGTACTAAGAAAGCAAGATGCTCACAAGCCATTCTAACTCCTCATAAATGAGTAGGAGGGGCGGGACTAGTAGATGTTCATGACTATATGTGGGCAACTAGGTTAGACCAACTCAAATACTGGTTTTCTCCCAATGAAGTACCACTGTGGGTGGAGATTGAAAAAACCTTAGCCACTATATCAGACCTACCGTCGATCCTAATAAGTGATAGTTGGATACCCTGGAACCTCAAGAATGTGCCCCCCACTATCAGCATATCACTCAAAGCCTGGAGATTCCTTTTATCTCGGCATAGCACTGATAATAGAGAAATAGACTATAAACTCCCTTTAAGTGTGGTTGAAGCCAATATACCAATGATATCCCTGAAAAACTTCCCTTCTAAACAGATTAATAATGTACAAGACTTATACCACAACAACAGACCAAAATCTGCAGCCTGCTTAATGAAGGACCACAATATGTCACACAATATGCTCTTTACCTGTTTATGTGTAGCTCACCTAACACACAAACACCCGTGGAACAATATCCACCTGCCAACACCTGCATGGCATCACCTAACCCGAGGATCATTCCACAACAAAGCAATATCACTATACTACAATTTGCTTCAGGGGAAAACAAAGTTCCAAAAATCAAAAACACACTTTAGGTGGGATATGGACATGAAAACTTCAATAACCGATAAGCAATGGCAATTCGCGTTTAAGGCCATACAAACTGTATCACACTGCATCACACACTGGGAAACATCCCTCAAGATCATACACCGCTGGCAATACACCCCTTCTAGACTCTCAAAAATGTTTCACAATACCTCACCTTTATGTTGGAGAGACTGTGGACATAAAGGCCATCTTCTCCATATGTTCTGGGAATGCCCTAGCGTCACCAGCTTCTGGAACAACATCTTTAAACTTTTAGGGGAAATTACAGGTGTTATAACACCCCCAGACACTAAACTAGCTATATTACTAATTGGACTAGAAAGATTCCCCTACTCTGTGAGACATGTAGTAACACACATATTATTGGTTGCTAGGTCCCTAATACTCAGTAACTGGAAAAACGCTCCAACACTTAACGTAACGGATGTGACTAGGAAGGTCCAACAAAACTATATATTTGAACGACTTATAGCAATCAACTCGCTTAGATGCGAAATATTTGACAAACTATGGAAAACATGGACTGACAAATATCATTATTCCTAATCAACTGTATACAGAACCTGAAGATACAATATATGACTGCTCTGGATAAGTGCTTCTTCTATGCTTCTTTATGCTTATTATTATTATTGTTTTATCTCATTTTTCCCTTATTATCATTTCTGTATTCTTCTTCTAACCTTTTTGTTCAACACTCTAAAATCAATAAAAATCTTTAAATGAAAAAAAAAAAAAAAAAAAATGAATAAATATGTGACTGGTGCCAGGTTCTTACTGTTAAAAGTACAATTGCAACCTAAGGTGCTTCAGTTATTCAACAAAAGTGCATAGTGCAGCATTTCTAAAGTGACCAGTGTTAAATCATACAAATCCATAAAACATTGTGCAAATTATCCATCATAAATAGTGACTCTTGTGCTGTGACCAGTATTAGTTGGATAGGAAAAGTTCCATTTATGAAAAAACAAGTTCTTTTTGGAGTATTTTTTAGTGTTCAATCTTTGAGGGTCAAATATCTGTAGAAAAGCTTCTTATCCAGGTGCTGGTTTCTTTAATTAGTGCCTTGTCTGCATGCTCTGACAATGCTTGCACTCACCGGATTCTCCTTTCCCCTGCAGGGGTATGCACGGTCACAGTGTCTGCCACTGTGTAGCAATCAAGGATATCCCCCAAACTTTACTTGCGTATTGTGGTGTAGTAATTACATGTAAAGGAAAGAAGGTATGCCCATTGCGTAAAACCATAGGAGAACTTTTATTAAAACTTAATAAACAAATGTACTCACATTTCAAATGAACAAATCAAGCATGGCAAAAGTCAGCGAATTCCCTTTGTTAGAGGTGCTGCAAGACATTCGTAACCCGCCCTATGCACGTTTCGTCGTCAGACTTCTACTGGGGCGTTCATCTCGCTGTACCTCCTGAGTTTAAATAGTGTGGCCAGTAATAAGTGCAATTGGATCGGCGGCCATTTTTGCTAGGATTTTGAAGACCGAAGCCTAATAGGACTGTGCATTAGGTTGTTAGCGGCCATTTTCTTGTGGATATTACAGACCGAAGCCTAGTAGTACTATCCATTGAGTCCTTATGGCGGCCATTTTCTTGGGGATTTTGTAGACCGAAGCCCGGGTAGCGCGCCTGCGCTTTACTGTTAGTGGGGGAACGTTGAGTCAGAGCTGTCAGCAAAGAACGTCACCCTTGACGCCCGGCCACATTCTTTCTTCCCCCACTTCATATTGGAATCTAAGCCGACTTCCGGGTTGGTGACACCCCCAAGCCACTGCTAATCGTTTTTTTGGAAAAAAGTATATGCACATACTGGTCCCACTATTACTCTAAGTTCTAAGGTTTAAACATGCATGTCAAAAATTAGATATTATAAACATATTAAAAATTTAAAAATACATATAAAATATATTAGAATATGTTAAAATATGAAAGTACACATTGTGAGTCTTATATATACATATTTATATACCTGCATATAACCTGGAGAGGTTGTCCTATATGTGTGTTTTAAAACTAAGATTAGAAGCAGGGAGGGAAGAGGGTGTGTGTATTACCCATAGTCTATGTATAGTTGGGGGCTTTAAATTCGACTCTGTATATGTGCCCCTAAGTGACCTTATTTTGAGTTAGAGTGGGGATTGGGGAGTTTCTTAGGAGGTTAAAGAGCATGTTTCAGGTCTCATGGACAGTGAGAAATAGACAATCCAAGGAACAAGAAATAAAAATAATTGATTGTTAAAAAAAAAAAAATTCTTTAGTTGTTTAGAAATTTTTTCTAGAAATTTGTGAGAAAACAGTTTAGATCCACGTCTATATTCATTCCTGCCGGTTGGAGAGTGTCCATCAGGAAAATCCATTTGGTCTCATTTTGTGAGATTTTGATTTTTTTATTCTCACCTCTCCAATGTCCTTTAATTTTATCGATCCCATAGAATACCGTACATGACGGGTCCTTATTGTGATAATCTTTAAAATGTCTTGAGACGCTGTGTTTAGGATATCCGTTTTTGATGTTTGTTACGTGTTCCCTGATTCTAACGTGTAGCTGTCTTGTTGTCCGACCCACGTATTGTATATGGCACGGACATTCCAGTACATAGGTCACATGAGTACTGTTGCAGGTTATGAGCTCTTTTATGTTATATTCTTTGCCATTAGTTGCTGATCTGAATGTTGTTATTTTCCTATTAGTTTTTTTGCTGCTTTTACACGGTAGGCATTTTCCGCACTTGAAAAAACCTTTCAGGTTTTTTATTATTTTAATCTGTTTTGGTGGGTCCAGAGCGTTATGCACCAATTTATTTCTGAGTGGAGGGGCTTTTCTGTAGATGGAACTAGGCTTTTTTGGTAATATGGAGTTCAGAATTTTATCTGATTGTAAAATGGACCAGTGTTTCTTGATTATGGACTCTGTGATTTTATATTGTCTATTGTAGCCCATTAAGAAGGCCATGCCAATGTTTTTGTCCTTTTTCTTGATGTTATCAGCTGGTTTGCCTTCTATTAGTGTATTTCTGTCCATTTTTTTCACCTTTTCCTTCAGGTTTATTAGCTCCATTTTTTTATAGCCTTTTTCAACAAACCTCTTAATTATGATATCTGCTTGTTCTTCATAATCGTTTCCATTGCTACAGTTTCTATGTATCCGTATTAGTTGTCTCTTTGGAATGTTTCCTATCCATTGTGGATGGTGACAGCTGTTGGTTGGGATGTACCCATTCCTGTCAGTACTTTTAAAGAAGGTCCTTGTATTCAAGTTTCCATTTTATTTGTAAATCTGTAAATCTAGGTAGTTAATGCTTTGTTTGTTCCAGCTACCGGAAAAGGAAATTCCATATGCATTGCAGTTGATTTCATCGAAAAAGGCTTGTAGTTCTCCCTCGGTACCCCTCCACACAATGACTATGTCGTCTATATATCGACGGTATAGTTTCAGGTTTTTTCTCCTTATGCTGAAAATTTGTTCTTCCTCCAATCTGTTGAGAAAAATATTTGCTACGCTCGGGGCATATTTTGCCCCCATGGCTACTCCCTTGGTTTGGGTATAGTAGTCCCCTTTATGCCAAAAATAATTATGGCTCATGGCCATTTTTAAGCCTTCCGTGATATATTTAATTTGCTCTCCTTTTAGATCAGTTTGCTTATGTAGAGCCCACTCAACACTGCTAAGGCCGTCATCTTGTCTGATGTTTGAATACAGGGAGTCAACGTCTATGGTCACTAAAAAATCTTCTTGTTCTACTTTAAAATCTATTAATTCCTTTATCAATTGTCTGCTGTCCTTCAAATATGATTTTCCCTCTGAGACTAGTGGTTGTAGAAATCCGTCTAAGTATGCCCCCAATCTTGGGAATAACGAGTCTATGCCATTAATTATTGGCCTCCCTGGTGGGTTAGATTGATTTTTGTGTATCTTAGGCACATAGTAGATCACTGGGGTCTTTGCTGTTTCTGGGGTTAGGTACGTGGCTTCTTTTTTTGTTAATATTCCTCTTTTTTCTCCTCTTTGGATGTACGCCTTTAATTTTTTCCCATATTCTCCTTTTGGATTCCCTTTTAATTTCTTGTATGTGTCTGGTGTTTTCAGTAGTCTTTCCATCTCCGTTTCGTAGTCTTTTTTATTAAGTATAACCAGCCCCCCCCCCTTATCGGCCGGTCGTGTAACTATATTCTTCTTCTTCTCAATTTCTTTAATGGTATTCCAAATTTTTGTATTTTTATGTCTCTTTGGGTTGATTTTCCTTAAATCTCTCTCTACCATTTTTTTGAAGACTACTAGACTTTCATTTTGTTGTGTTTTGGGGTTAAAAATTGAGTTGTTTTTCAGATTTGAATGTTTGTAGTAGGGAATCTCTTGATTAACTTGGTCCTTTTCCTTCCTTTTTACTGCAAAGAATTGTTTAATATTTAGTTTCCTTACGAATTTTTGTAGGTCTATATACACCTCAAATTTGTCCAATTCTTTGTCCGGAGCATATTTCAGGCCCAAATCCAAAACTTTAATTTCTTCTTCATTAAAACTTACATCACTTAGGTTAAAAATGCCACTTCCTAATATTCCCTTCTTCTTTTTATTTTTTCTTTTTTTATTTATAACACTTTCCACCTAGATGATATTGTATCCATATTCATAACTACTTTATTACTTAATTTAAAGGGCACAATGTACCTTTGTTGAACAATTGGAGCACCAGTTGTTGTATTTTCACTTCTAATAGAAATATTCACCACCAGTCACAGTTTTATTCAATTTTTGAACACATACAGGTTTTAGAAGCAATTCTATAAGGACACTAGGCAATACATTCACTACAAGGAAAATTTTTTTTGTCTCCATAAGGGCAGCGCCATACTACTCCAGCTTTTTTACCAAAAGCAGGTAAGAAGACAACTTTATTTGAGGTAAATGAAATGATGGTGTCATGAACTGTCTGACAATATGTTTGGATTACAGGACAAGTCCACCATATAAGAAGCATTGTTCCTTCCTCTGCATCACAACGCCAACATCTGCTAGAGTTTGAGCTTGAAAATTTGTGAAGTATTGCAGGGGTTCTATACCATTTCGAAAGGATCTTAAATCCACACTCTTGGGTGGCTACATTGAGGGAACCCTTATGAATAAAGGAGCAAATTAGTTCCCATTGAGGATCAGGGATTTTTATATTTAGGTCTCGTTCCCATGTAGAAAACACCTTACTGGAGAACGCTGAATAGTTTCTTTTGTTTGAATAGTGATAAATATAGGGAAGATATGAGATGTCTTTGGGGAGGTTTTTTGCAACATAGTTCTTCCAGAGTGGATAGATCTCTTGTCCAGTGGTGCACAGTTATGTTTCTGAACAGAAAGTGTCTCAGTTGCATGTATGTCCACTGTGGTATATGTTTGGGAGATAATTTAGCTTGGAGGTCTTCCAATGTTAGGAGGGCTCCTCTATTAAAAAAAACTGATTTGCTAATACGTCTCTGTGGGGTCAAATGTGAACAAGGAAGTTGTTATTTGTGCCTGGGGGAAGTCTGAGTTGGCGCATAGTGGAGTTAGCGGGCTCAGCCAGGGAGAGGGGTGTGTTGCTTTGGTTGCATTTTGGAATATTGTCAGTGTGGGGCCTATTAGGGGGTGATGTTTGGTTTGAGAGTGTATGTGATTAGGATGTATCCATGGTAGGGATCTCAGGCACTGGGAGGTGATGGAATGTTCTAGTGTGACCCAATATTTTACTTCCTAATGTATGTTCCAGTCCACTATCCTTGTGAGGGGTGTTGCCCAATAATATCGGCCTAGATCTGGGAGGGTTATTCCTCCTTTGTCTTTTGGAAGGGTGAGATGGTCAAATTTGATTCTTGGCAATTTGTTTCTCCAGATAAAGGAAGAATAAGCTTGTCGAAAGGAGTTAAAGAAGGAGGTGGGAATTTGTATTGAGATGGTTTGTAGTAGGTACAGGAAGCAGGGAAGAATGTCAATTTTGAGAAGTGAAGCTCTGCCGAACCAGGACACATTAAGAATGTTCCTTCTTTTTAAATCTTGAAAGAGGTTAGAGAGAGATTTTGGTATTTTAATTCCAAGATCACTACATCACTACATCTATATGACTACAGATATGTGATTAAGTCCTTGGCCCAGGTGAATTCATTATATGACAATTGATTATAGCCGGCGCTATCGATAGTAGTTTTACATGACTTTTTTTCCTTTAGAAATGTCATTTTGCTGTCAGACTGTTCTAAACACGGGAAACATGCGCCCCTTTACAGGCATACTATAGCCACCCCCAGGTACGAAATTTAAAGGAATATTACACTTTTATTGTTTCACTTTAAGCATAATTAAAATCACTGCTCCTGAAAAAACGTCTGTTTTTAAAACTTCTTTTTGCATTGATACATGTCCCCTGGGGCAGGACCCAGGTCTCCAAACACTTTTTATGACAATAACTTGCATATAAGCCTTTAAAATGATTATTCATGTTCATGTCCTATAGACTTTAACGGTGTTCGCGTCTTCAAACAAATTTTTTGCCTGTTCGTATGTTCTGGATGCGAACCAAACTGGGGGGTGTTTGGCTCATCCCTTCTTCTGGGTATAAACCCTACCTGGTCGAGAGATTAGGGAAAGGAGAAGCAGAAGTAGGCAATTAGCAAAGATCTTGGCGTATATTTTTACATCTACATTTATAAAAGATATAAGGCAGTAGTTCCATATAAGAGAAGCGCCTTTTCCTTCTTGTGGGATAATCGCTATTTGTGACTCTAGCATTTGTGGGGGGGGGGCTTGTGAGTTGGAATAAAAGGAGCGGAAATCGGAGAGGAAGCAAGGTTTTAATATGTCTTTAAAAGTTTTAAAATACTGTAGTGGAAGGCCATCAGGGCCTGAAGCTTTACCTACTTTAATTTCTTTAAGAGCTTTTTTCAAATTCTTCATCAGAGAGAGGGACATTCAATTTTCGGGCCGTCTCAGTAGCTATCGGTGAAAGGCTATATTTTCAAAGGAAATCTTGGATGGTGTGTTTTCTTATTTCTGAGTTAAGGGGGTAGTTAGAGTTAGAGGAGTTATTGTATAGTGTCTGATAGTATTTTTCGAATTGGAGAGCTATAGCTTCGTTGGAGGAATGTAAGATCCCTTGTTTATCTTTTATATGATGTATGGTGGCGCTACATTTTTTGTTTTGAACTGCTCTGGCAAGAAGTCTGCCACTTTTGTCTCCTTGTTTATAATATATTTTGTGCCTTAGTATGAACTGCCTTTTGGTCTTCATGTTTAGTTCTTCCAGGAGAAGAAGTCTTGCTTGGGTCAGTTCTTGATATATTTGAGATGCTATATTTTGTTTGTGTGTCGCCTCTAATGAACGTATGTGAGATATAAGTGATGAAATTTTAGATTGGCATTTTTGATTTTGGAGGTGGTTTTTATAAACTCCACCCAGATGACGCATTTATGTGCTTCCCGATGAGTTAGGGTAGATGTTTCTGTTGTGTCGTTTAAAGAGAAGTAGTCTCTAAGACTAGTTGCAAATTGTTCTATGTTTATTGGGTCTTTTAAAAAGGAGGAGTTAAATCTCAAGGTTTTTGTCCTAGAAACTGTTTCTGGAAAGACTAGGAGGATTGTTATCGGATGGTGATCTGAAAATGTCATAGGTTCTATTGTATTTTTTCTCAGTAAGGGGATGTCTGGTTGGGAAATAAAGAAGTAGTCTATCCATGAGTATTTTTGATGTAAGGGTGAGAAATATATGTAATCTTTACCTTGCGGGTTCAGCATTCTCCAGGTATTGTGTAGAATGAGGCCTTGGAGTAACTTGATCTGTTTTAATGCTCTGTAGATGAGGTACCTGAGAATGGGTCCAGGAGTGGGTTGAGAGGTTCATTAAAGTCCCCTCCAAGTATTAGAATACCTGTTGAAAAGGAGGACAAAAGGTAACAGATATGTCAGAAAATGCAACTTGTTTGGTGTTGGGAGTGTAGATGTTGGCGATTGTGATGGGCCGAGAATTTATTTTCCCCTTGAGGAAAATGTATCTTCCTTCCTGATCACATAATGAGTCTGTCATTTGAAAAGGTGTGTTTTTGGAAATGAGGATGGAAACCCCCTTTGTTTTAGAGCTTTTATTTGTTGAGTGAAAAGCATGAGGAAATTCTTTATCTGAGAGTATAGGAGTTTTTTATGAAACAAAGTGGGTTTCCTGAATGCAAATGATGTTTGCTTTGAGTTTGTGGCATTCTCTTAGAATCTGGGATCTCTTTTCAGGAATGTTTAGGCCTTTGGCATTTATAGAGGTAAGTTTCAGCAAAAGAGGAGTGGAGTGAGGTTTTGGTAAGGGCATGTTGTTGTGAGTAGGGATGAGCTTCGTGTTCGAGTCGAACCCATGTTCGACTCGAACATCGTCTGTTCGGTCATTCGCCGAATTGCGAACGATATGGGCCGTTCGTGCCAAATTTGAGTGGCGCATCATGGCCCATAATTCACTGCGGCATCGTAGTGCATTGTTGGCTGATGATTGGCCAAGCATGCACTATGACCCGCATGCTTGGCCAATCACAGCGCCGTCTGTACAGAGAGCTGTAATTGGCCAAAGCCAGGGTGGCTTTGGCCAATTATGGCTCAGGGGGCTTAGTACACCCCCCACACTATATAAGGCCACCAGCATGTTGGCCCTGTGTAGTGTGTTGAGAGACAGAGACAGAGAGACAGTGTCACTTGATTTAAGTTAGATAGATTAGGCAGGAAGTCAGTCAGTTAACTGCACTTATAGTGTATTGTATATATATATATATATATATATATATATATATATATATATATATATATATATATATATATATATATATATATGCATCCCAGATAGATAGATAGATAGATATAGATATATATAGATATATCTATATATATAGAGATATATCTATATATACACTGTATTCAGTTTAGCTAGATCTGTTCTTGTTATTCTCTTCCTACTGACTGGCAGGCAGGTGTTGTTACAGTAATTCTAGCAACCTGAAGAAAATTGCTGGTGTTCTTCTGAACCTATTAGTACGACGATCAGGCAGCTACAGTATTTACAGTTAGTGTAGTGCGTCCTCTGCACAGTGTTCAGCTAAAGCTATCTGTAGAAGATTGGTGGTGTTTTTCTGATCCTATCACTACCGCAGGCAGCTACATTATTTACAAGTTAGTGTAGTGCGACCTCTGCACGGTGTTCAGCTAAAGCTACAAGTTAGTGTAGTGCGACCTCTGCACATTGTTCAGCTAAAGCAAAAAGTTAGTGTAGTGTGACCTCTGCACAGTAATCAGCTAAAGCTACAAGTTAGTGTAGTGCAACCTCTGCACAGTGTTCAGCTAAAGCTACGAGTTAGTGTAGTGCGACCTCTGCACAGTGTTCAGCTAAAGCTACAAGTTAGTGTAGTGCGACCTCTGCACAGTGTTCAGCTAAAGCTACCTGTAGAAGATTGGTGGTGTTTTTCTGATCCTATCACTACCGCAGGCAGCTACATTATTTACCTGTTAGTGTAGTGCGACCTCTGCACAGTGTTCAGCTAAAGCTACCTATAGAAGGATGGTGGTGTTTTCCTGATCCTATCACTACTGCAGGCAGCTACATTATTTAAACGTTAGTGTAGTGCATCCTCTGCACAGTGTTCAGCTAAAGCTACGAGTTAGTGTAGTGCGACCTCTGCACAGTGTTCAGCTAAAGCTACAAGTTAGTGTAGTGAGACCTCTGCACAGTGTTTAGCTAAAGCTACGAGTTAGTGTAGTGCGACCTCTGCACAGTGTTCAGCTAAAGCTTCAAGTTAGTGTGGTTCGACCTCTGCACAGTGTTCAGTTAAAGCTACAAGTTAGTGTAGTGCGACCTCTGAACAGTGTTCAGCTAAAGCTACAAGTTAGTTTAGTGCGACCTTTGCTCAGTGTTCAGCTAAAGCTACATGTAGAAGATTGGTTGTGTTTATCTGATCGTATCACTACCGCAGGCAGCTTCATTAATTACACGTTAGTGTAGTGCGACCACTGCACAGTGTTCAGCTAAAGCTACCTGTATAAGGTTGGTGGTGTTTTCCTGATCCTATCACTACCGCAGGCAGCTACATTATTTAAACATTAGTGTAGTGGGTCCTCTGCAGTGTTCAGCTAAAGCTACAAGTTAGTTAGTGAGAGCCATGCACAGTGTTCAGCTAAAACTACAAGTTAGTCTAGTGCGACCTCTGCACAGTGTTCAGCTAAAGCTACGAGTTAGTGTAGTGCGACCTCTGCACAGTGTTCAGCTAAAGCTACAAGTTAGTCTAGTGCGACCTCTGCACAGTGTTCAGCTAAAGCTACCTGTAGAAGATTGGTTGTGTTTTCCTGATCCTATCACTACCACAGGCAGCTGTATTATTTAAACGTTAGTGTAGTGCGTCCTCTGCACAGTGTTCAACTAAAGCTACGAGTTAGTGTAGTGCAACATCTGCACAGTGTTCAGCTAAAGCTACAAGTTAGTGTAGTGCGACCTCTTCACAGTGTTCAGCTAAAGCTACAAGTTAGTGTAGTGCAACCTCTGCACAGTGTTCAGCTAAAGATACAAGTTAGTGTAGTGCAACCTCTGCACAGTGTTCAGCTAAAGCTACAATGTAGTGTAGTGCGACCTCTGCACAGTGTTCAGCTAAAGCTATGAGTTAGTGTAGTGCTACCTCATCACAGTGTTCAGCTAAAGCTACAAGTTAGTGTAGTGCGACCTCTGCACAGTGTTCAGCTAAAGCTACGAGTTAGTGTAGTGCTACCTCTGCACAGTGTTCAGCTAAAGCTACAAGTTAGTGTAGTGCGACCTCTGAACAGTGTTAAGCTAAAGCTACAGGTTAGTTTAGTGCGACCTCTGCTCAGTGTTCAGCTAAAGCTACATGTCGAAGATTGGTTGTGTTTATCTGATCCTATCACTACTGCAGGCAGCTTCATTAATTACACATTAGTGTAGTGCGACCTGTGGACAGTGTTCAGCTAAAGCTGCCTGTATAAGGTTGGTGGTGTTTTCCTGATCCTATCACTACCGCAGGCAGCTACATTATTTAAACCTTAGTGTAGTGCGACCTCTGCACAATGTTCATCTAAATCTACAAGTTAGTGTAGTGCGACATCTGCACAGTGTTCAGCTGAAGCTACAAGTTAGTGTAGTGCGACCTCTGCACAGTGTTCAGCTAAAGCTATGAGTTAGTGTAGTGCGACCTCTGCACAGTGTTCAGCTAAAGCTATGAGTTAGTGTAGTGCGACCTCTCCACAGTGTTCGGCTAAAGCTACAAGTTAGTGTAGTGCGACCTCTGCACAGTGTTCAGCTAAAGCTACCTATAGAAGATTGGTGGTGTTTATCTGATCCTATCACTACCACAGGCAGCTACATTATTTACACGTTAGTGTAGTGCATCCTCTGCACAGTGTTCAGCTAAAGCTACGAGTTAGTGTAGTGCGACCTCTGCACAGTGTTCAGCTAAAGCTACAAGTTAGTCTAGTGCGACCTCTGCACAGTGTTCAGCTAAAGCTATGAGTTAGTGTAGTGCGACCTCTGCACAGTGTTCAGCTGAAGCTACGAGTTAGTGTAGTGCAACCTCTGCACAGTGTTCAGCTAAAGCTACAAGTTAGTGTAGTGCAACATTTGCACAGTGTTCAGCTAAAGCTACGAGTTAGTGTATTGGGACCTCTGCACAGTGTTCAGCTAAAGCTACAAGTTAGTGTAGTGTGACCTCTGCACAGTGTTCAGCTAAAGCTACCTGTAGAAGATTGGTGGTGTTTTCCTGATCCTCTCATTACCGCAGGCAGCTGCATTATTTAAACGTTTGTGTAGTGCGTCCTCTGCACAGTGTTCAGCTAAAGCTACCGGTAGAAGATTGGTGGTGTTTTTTTGATCCTATCGCTACCGCTGGCAGCTACATTATTTACACGTTAGTGTAGTATGACCTCTGCACAGTGTTCAGCTAAAGCTACCTGTAGAACGTTGGTGGTGTTTTCCTAATCCTATCACTACCGCAGTCAGCTACATTATTTAAACATTAGTGTAGTGCATCCTCTGCACAGTGTTCAGCTAAAGCTAGGAGTTAGTGTAGTGCGAACTCTGAAGTGTTCAGCTAAAGCTACAAGTTAGTGTAGTGCGACCTCTGCACAGTGTTCAGCTAAAGCTACAAGTTAGTGTAGTGTGAACTCTGCACAGTGTTCAGCTAAAGCTACGAGTTAGTGTAGTGTGACCTCTGCACAGTGTTCAGCTACAGCTACAAGTTAGTGCAGTGCAACCTCTGCATAGTGTCCAGCTAAAGTTATGAATTAGTGTAGTGCGACCTCTGCACAGTGATCAGCTAAAGCTACAAGTTAGTGTAGTGCAACCTCTGCACAGTGTTCAGCTAAAGCTACCTGTAGAAGGTTGGTGGTGTTTTCCTGATCCTATCACTACCACAGGCAGCTACATTATTTAAATGTTAGTGTAGTGCGACCTCTGCACAGTGTTCATCTAAATCTACAAGTTAGTGTACTGCGACATCTGCACAGTGTTCAGCTGAAGCTACAAGTTAGTGTAGTGAAACCTCTGCACAGTGTTCAGCTAAAGCAACCTGTAGGGTAGAGCGCATGCGCGGGAGCTTCTAAGATGGCCGCGAGTCACTGAAGCTCCGCTCCACCACGGCCCTAAGGAGCTCACCGGAGCGAGCAGAGCGGACTATAAAGAGGCCAAACTGGCTCACAGTGTGGGGGAGACCTCCCGGAATCAGGGGAGCAGAACGGCGCACGTCCGCAGAAGCCTAATCGGCCAGATGACTGTGGCGCCTGGCCCAGTCAGTTATGCTAAGATGGCGGCGGCGGCAGCAGCATGAGGCACACGCAGCACAGGGGGAGAAGAGGACTCAATCGCAGACCAGGATGTTCGGTCCCCGCAGTCTCCAGGTACCGATTTCCCCCCTCTGCACATGGGAACATCTCCCACTTCCACAGAATCCCTGCTAGGCAGGTTACAGGATGGCCCCCCTCCACCCCTATGCTGGACCCACACACGGGCATGCTACTGTCCCATACAGAGGACTCTAATAACTCCCGTGTCCCCACGGACTTTCCTTCTATGATGGAGGCTTTCTCCCACCTGCTCTCCCAGAGCCTGGCCAGAAATGCTGATCACATCACCTCCTCCATACATGCTGATCTGCAGCAATTAGGACAGCGTATGGATTTCATTGAAAAGAGAGCTGATCAAGCTGCAGCACGTATAAATCAAAACACAGATAGAATTCAGGATATACAAGAACAACTGGACACTGCCCTTTCTAAAATTGACGACCTCGAAAATCGCTCAAGACGCTACAATTTTAGGATTCGTGGCCTGCCTGAGACTGAGAAGGATGTCAGTGCGGCAATAAAAACCCTGCTAAAGGATCTCATCCCAGATATAGCTGAGCATCGCACAGAATTGGATAGAGCGCACAGAGCTCTACAACCGCCCCGAGCAGACGGTCTTCCAAGAGACATTATTGTGAAACCCCACTATTTTGCCATAAAGGAGGAAGTTATGAGGAGAGCTAGGGGAACAGAAAATCTACAATTACTGGGCCACAAAATTCAAATATTCGCAGACCTTTCACCCTATACAGTCCAGAAGAGACATTCTTTGAAACCATTATTACACCTGCTTACAGAAAGAGCCATTACATACAGATGGGCATTTCCCCTGAGGCTGAACTTCTCATACAGAAATAAACATTATGGCTTTTCATCGCTCGCTGAAGGAGAAAGGTTATTCCAGCATCTGGGACTACTTCCACAGGGTCCGAATCCTACACCGGAAGGAAGAAGCACCCCGTCATCAGTCAAGCGTCCGCCGCCGGCAAGCCCTCTGCAACCCACATGGCTAAAGCAGAACTCTAAACGCTCCAAAGAAAGCATCCCACCCTGAAGTTTTTGGATTCCTAGGGACACTGTTGCAGTCCTGGGTGAACACTTCTTCTTTGTTTTACAGGTCCACAAGAACAACTTCTTCAGCACCGCCTTTTACCAGGAAATGAATGCAGCACAGTATACCTTGAATGGGGACAGACAGGAGGTTCCAGCAGTGTAGAACTGGAGTTCCACATCTATATAGGGGTAGCAGCGGCTGAAGGGGGAGGGGAGGGGGGGAGAGTCAGATCTTACTGTGACTCCTACAGGGATTGGCCTGAGGCTGAAGGGAATAGGCTTATGTCTGAATTTACTATGTTATTACTGATTATGGGTATTGACTTCTATCATAACACACATTTACTGAGGAAGTCTGAGGGTTTCATACCGTCAAGGTGATGGTCACTGTTGGGAGTGAAACTTCATGGATGGGGGTAGGTTTGTGTTGGAAATTTGGAAGGGGGGCTGACCTCCCCCCCTGGCCTCGCCTGTTATGGGACGGGGCCTGGAGGGGGAGGATCTCCCTCACAGAGAGGGGGCGGGGTGGTGGGTTTAAGTTTCAGAGGTTATGTTTGAGGTTTTAAAGACCGTTAGACCGGTTATGGGCTCAGTTCACAAGTTCACTTTAAATGGTTATGTAACCCAGGTGATGGGGCCGTGGTGGCTTCAATGCGCTCCTTGTGAATACCGGAGAGTCATTTGTACTCCGGTTCTCAGGGCTAACTTCTCCACTAGTGAGGGGATAGCTCTAACGGGTTAAGAGGCTCAGAATGCCTGGTGCATTCTGCCTCGGGAATGGAGGGGGAGTCTGGGGACTCCCAAATTAACTTCTTATATATTGATCTCGCATCACATGATATGAGTGATAAAATATTGCCTAATGTACTGATCACTATTCTTCTTTTTCTCTTTTTCATTTCTTTCTTCTACTTCCTGATTTCTATTCCTCCGATTGAATACAGGTCTCGGATCCGCAGATGGTCTCTCCTCCCAGGTCTCGTATTGGCTCGAATCACTGGCTCACCACCGCGTAAAACAGATCCTCCCGACCAACTAGGTAAGACTCACCACACCATCATAGCACCACAAGGTACACCACATGATTGATCAGGTTAAGGTTAGCTCATCCCTTAGTATTGTTTCCAATAACACTCAGGGGTTCAATTCTCCCATTAAGCGTAGGAAGACATTTCAACTTTTTAAATCCATGCATGCTGATATACTATTCTTACAAGAAACACACTTCCCCATATCATATCAACCAAAATTTTTACATCACCATTATCCCCATTTTTTTTTATCTTCAGCTCCTAACAAAACAAAGGGAGTAGCGATATGTTTCGCTAAAAACATTAACATTTCCCAGTCGGATGTGATCGCTGATCCACAGGGTCGTTACATCCTAGTTGCGGGACATATAGACGGGGAATTATATACATTTATATCGTACTACGCCCCGAACCAGGGACAGAAAATTTTTTTTGAAACAATGATGACCAAGCTACGACCTCATATGAAAGGCTCGGTCTTTCTCGGAGGTGATACGAACGTGGCTTTTGACTTCTCAATGGGAATATCTGGCTCTGGTAAACCTGAACCCAGGCGTCCCTCTAGGCAAAGTGTTCACATAGCTAAAATGTTACAGGAGGAGGGATTCATCGATATCTGGAGGGAAACTAACCCTCACGTTAAGGATTACACACATTATTCTGCACCCCACAGATCACACGCCAGGATTGAACATATTTTTACACGCTCATATTCGATTCCATTGATACTGCAATCCAAGATTGTAGACTCGCCAATATCGGACCACTCGATGGTCACAGTGAGTTTCAAAAAATCATCAAGGGATGATAACCCCCCAAGATGGAGACTACAGGAATCCATACTAAGTGACCCCATTCAGTGCGCAATATTAGAAAACTACATCAAGGAATATTTTCAAATTAACACAACCCCAGATGTTTCACCGGAAGTGATCTGGGCAGCTCACAAACCAGTAATCAGGGGAAAGATAATGCAAATGACAGCGAAACTTAAGGCGGAGCATAGGGCAGACACATTAAAACAATCAGAAGAATTTAAGGCGCTAGCTAGGGCACATAAAAGGACACCCACCGTTGAATCCCTAGCAAAACTGGATAGGGCCAGGGCTCTCCTAAACCCTACTCTGACCACTGCAGCGGAAAAACATCTCAGGTGGATGGGAGTGAAATATTACAGCCAAAAAGATAAGATAGGCGCCAGATTAACGGTTAAGATTAGTCCGAAACACCGGGCATTAGCTTTCCCTAAAATTAAGCTCAAATCCGGAGATGTAACACAAAATCCAAGTAAGATTATGGAGGAGTTTTTTACCTTCTTCCATGAACTGTATAAATCTAAAGCGTCTGCTGAAGGAAGGCTTAAGCAGGAGTGCCTTGACTCCCTGACCTTACCGACACTAACACAGTCACATAGGGAGCTAATGGAGGAGCCCTTCACCCAGGAAGAAGTTCTGGATGTCATGAACTCATTGAAGCTTGGATCCTCCCCTGGCCCGGATGGGTTCTCCAACGGTTATTACAAAAAGTTTGGACCTACACTGGTCTCACACTTGACAACATTTTTGAATCCCCTTAGAGAAGGGGGACCACTGGGCTCTGAATTAAATGCTGCGTACATAACAGTAATCCCCAAGCCAGGGAAGGATCCCAGGGAAATAGGGAACTATCGACCAATATCCCTAATTAATAACGATGTTAAAATTCTAATGAAGATCTTAGCAAATAGAATGTCTAGCTTCATTGCATCATATATACACAAAGACCAGGTAGGCTTCATACCTGGCAGACAGGGGCCGGATCAAATTAGACGGACCATAGATATAGTATCCCTTCTGAAGTCGAGCTGGGATGGGGGACAACCACAAAAAGGATATATTTTATCAATCGACCTACATAAGGCATTCGACTCTATTGACTGGGAATACCTGTCTGATATCCTACAAAGGTGGGGCTTTGGTAGCACTTTCAGAAATATAATCAAGTCTCTGTATTCAAACCCCTCAGCGCAAGTGCGGCTCATGGGCAGATACTCGGCAGCACTACCTATTAATAGGGGTACCAGACAGGGATGCCCACTTTCTCCCCTCTTATTCGCCATTGCCATAGAGACATTGGCTATAGCCATCAGAACAAACCCGGATGTCAGGGGGGTGAGGTGTGGAGACCAGGAACACAAATGTGCTTTATACGCCGATGATTTACTGCTGTACATCTCTTCCCCCCTGATATCCACCCCAGTAGTATGCAGGATCCTAAGAACTTTCAGGAAAATCTCAGGTCTGACGGTGAATATGACTAAATCAGTGGCCCTGAATATTACGGTACCGGCAGAAATTCTCTCACAACTTCAACAAAGCTTTGAGTTCTCTTGGTCTGATACGGCTATCCCTTATCTGGGAATTAACTTAAGCTCTGAGATAGGGGAATTATTTAAAGCTAATTATCCTCCAATGATACTGAAATGCAGACAAGAATTAGATAAATGGGCTAAATATGGTCTTTCCTGGGTAGGAAGAGTATGACAGTACTTCCCCGCCTCTTATATTTATTTCGCTCTCTCCCAATCCCCCTAACGAAAGGCTTCCTCAACAAACTACAATCGTCGATAATACGCTTTGTATGGGGAAGTAAGGGTTACAGATGCCCATCCACTGTTCTTTTACGCTTACGATCACAGGGAGGGCTGGGATTGCCTGATCTCTGGGGTTATTATCGGGCAGCTCAATTAGCGCAGATCTCCCTCATTTTTGGAAAGGGCTCAAAACCTGACTGGTTATCTATGGAAAGGCAGGCTACACCTCGCAACCCCATTGACTTTTTATTATGGTGCGACCCCAAAAGCAGACCAGCCATCCTGGCCCCCACATTATCTCACTCGATCGCACTTTGCAACAAACTTTTTACTCAAACGTCTCTAATTTCCCCACTTAGACCTCTGTCACACATATTTAATAACACAGCGTTCCCGCCAGGACTAAACATTCAGGCGTTTAAGTGGTGGACAGACAAAGGACTATACAGAATAGGACACTATCTAACTGCGACGGGTCCTATCAATTTGAATTACTGTAAACGCACATTGGAAATGCCTGACTCTGAAAGGTTCAGATTTAACCAAATATTCCACTTCATACAATCACTTTGGTGCAACATACAAGTAGCTCCCTCGATTACACCATACGAACAGTGGTGTACTAACCTGGACGGACAGAAAGGGGGGATCTCGATAATATACACAGCACTCATGTCTAAGTCGGACAAACCAGCATATGCCAGGACCTGGGAGGAGGACTTGAGCGGATCTTGGACTTCAGGCGACTGGTTTAGAGGGTGGGACCGCTCTTACAAAGGTATTTATAATATCTCTCTGATAGAAGCTAGCCTAAAGGTAATGGCAAGATGGTATTATGTACCTGCTAAGTTGGTCATGTTTTATCCTGGGACCTCTCCATCCTGCTTCAGAGATTGCAAACTGGAAGGCACTATGCTACATGTCTGGTGGACTTGTCCGCGCATTAGAACCTACTGGAAGAAAATATTCTGTATGATGGGCAGTTTAATGAATATACGTATAGCGCCAGATCCAACCATAGCTTTACTCAATCATACCATACCGAACCTACCTAAAAGCTCCCAGAAGTTAGCCTTCTTTATTTCATTGGGAGCAAAACTTACCATAGCAAAGGCCTGGAAAAGGCGTACAGTGTCCTTTCATTGTTGTAAAAGGAAGGTAACATGGATAATGTCCCAGGAGAAAATTGTAGCTAAACTGTTGGATACGGTTGAGAAATTCAATATCATTTGGGAACCATGGGCGCGATATTGTGATATTTCATTCTATCCGGGTATGGAGATGGGCCCAGGTAACCTACCTAATCTACAGTATCAATAACTTTTCTCTCTCTCTTTCTCTTGCCTTTCTTCTCTTCTTCTAACATGTTTTCTTCTCTCTAAGACAGGGGCCAGCGAGCCTCTTCGGTATATACAGGCCTCTCTTGGCCCTTCAGTTATACACATCAAGACACATTCATGACGGGGTAATACATAGGATATGCTTACCAAAAATCTGGTGATATACTGTATTATTTTCAAAAAGGGATGACTTAATTATCCCATACAGTAGGAAATGTATAGACATACGAGGCAGACACGTACATAAATCAGAGCACACAGGAGAAACCCACACCAAGATAAGTTGCCTCTTTGTACATACAATGTGTAGGTCACAAACACTCAAGAAAGGGATGTCTAGCTCCGAATTTCCATAGTTAATCAGCATAGCATAGTTCTAAGTGTTCATTAGCTCCAAGAATGGTGTGGTGTCTATGGGGACTATACAGGGAAAGGGATCCGGCTGGGGAGGGTCTTTGATCGCTCCGATGGGCACAGCAAGAACCCTAACGGGGTGCCCGGAGAGGAGAGGGGGCCTCTCCCCGGCGGGATCCGAGCATAGGCAACTGTAGTCACTCACCGCGGAGATATTTAACTTTGTCTGCTGGAAACAAAATTTATTGCAATTCTCATGACTGCTAGAAAGTTAGATGTATGTTTACCAGGTTCTGCGTTTCGTTGCACCTCACATATACCATGTAACGAATACATTTATAATATTGTCTGTGTTTGATACTCATCAAAGCGGGATTCGAGGGGTTTGTTGACTGAGAGTCAATGCACGATATTCTAGGGTCCCCCTATTGGACTGGGTTCACTTCAACAAACTATATTGAAGAGCAAAGTTCAAGGAGGGAGGAACTTGAGCTTTGTGACACTTGTGCATTGAGTTTTAGTCAAAGAAGTTTTATGTGAGACTGTTAAACAAAGACAATAATAATGAACAAGAGGCACTCTGTAATAGTTCAATGGTGTAATAACTTTATTTGCATTCTGTTCTCTTTATGTACACCTTTCTTTGCAAGTTCAAACCATTCAGAGCAAATTTATGCTCTTTCATTATTTCTTTTGTTATAGCTTAAGCACACGACAGTTATACATATTTGAAATATCACAATAGCACTCAACTGATAACTGACTGTATTATCTAGTTGTAATACTGTATTACTGGTGTCTGAGGAAGGCCCGATGTTTTCAGCCTACGCCATCAATACTATATTTTGATGTGATATGTCAATTGATTATCTTAAAAACCAATAAAACTATTGAAAAGCTACCTGTAGAAGGTTGGTGGTGTTTTCCTGATCCTATCACTACCGCAGGCAGGTACATTATTTAAACGTTAGTGTAGTGCATCCTCTGCACAGTGCTCAGCTAAAGCTATGAGTTAGTGTAGTGCGACCTCTGCACAGTGTTCAGCAAAAGCTACAATTTAGTGTAGTGCGACCTCTGCACAGTGTTCAGCTAAAGCTACAAGTTAGTGTAGTGCGACCTCTGCACAGTGTTCAGCTAAAGCTACAAGTTAGTGTTGTGCAACCTCTGCACAGTGTTCAGCTAAAGCTACAAGTTAGTGTAGTGAGACCTCTGCACAGTGTTCAGCTAAAGCTACGAGTTAGTATTGTGCGACCTCTGCACAGTGTTCAGCTAAAGCTACAAGTTAGTGAAGTGTGACCTCTGCACAGTGTTCAGCTAAAGCTTCAAGTTAGTGTAGTTCGACCTCTGCACAGTGTTCAGTTAAAGCTACAAGTTAGTGTAGTGCGACCTCTGAACAGTGTTCAGCTAAAGCTACAAGTTAGTTTAGTGCGACCTCTGCTCAGTGTTCAGCTAAAGCTACATGTAGAAGATTGGTTGTGTTCATCTGATCCTATCACTACCGCACGCAGCTTCATTAATTACACGTTAGTGTAGTGCGACCTCTGCACAGTGTTCAGCTAAAGCTACCTGTATGAGGTTGGTGGTGTTTTCCTGAATCTATCACTACCGCAGGCAGCTACATTATTTAAACATTAGTGTAGTGCATGCTCTGCACAGTGTTCAGCTAAAGCTACCTGTAGAATGTTGGTGGTGTTTTCCTGATCCTATCACTACCGCAGGCAGCTACATTATTTAAATGTTAGTGTAGTGCGACCTCTGCACAGTGTTCATCTAAATCTACAAGTTAGTGTAGTGCGACATCTGCACAGTGTTCTGCTGAAGCTACAAGTTAGTGTAGTGAAACCTCTGCACAGTGTTCAGCTAAAGCTACCTGTAGAAGGTTGGTGGTGTTTTCCTGATCCTATCACTACCGCAGGCAGGTACATTATTTAAACGTTAGTGTAGTGCATCCTCTGTACAGTGTTCAGCTATAGCTATGAGTTAGTGCAGTGCGACCTCTGCACAGTGTTCAGCTAACGCTACAAGTTAGTGTAGTGCGACCTCTGCACAGTGTTCAGCTAAAGCTACAAGTTAGTGTAGTGCGACCTCTGCACAGTGTTCAGCTAAAGCTACAAGTTAGTGTAGTGCGACCTCTGCACAGTGTTCAGCTAAAGCTACCTGTAGAAGATAGGTGGTGTTTTTCTGATCCTATCACTACCGCAGGCAGCTACATTATTTAAACGTTAGTGTAGTGCGACCTCTGCACAGTGTTCATCTAAAGCTACCTGTAGAAGGTTGGTGGTGTTTTCCTGACCCTATCACTACTGCAGGCAGCTACATTATATAAACTTTAGTGTTGTGCATCTTATGCACAGTGTTCAGCTAAAGCTACGAGTTAGTGTAGTGCGACCTCTGCACAGTGTTCAGCTAAAGCAACAAGTTATTGTAGTGTGACCTCTGCACAGTGTTCAGCTAAAGCTACAAGTTAGTGTAGTGCAACCTCTGCACAGTGTTAAGCTAAAGCTATGAGTTAGTGTAGTGCATCTTCTGCACAGTGTTCAGCTAAAGGTACGAGTTAGTGTAGTGCGACCTCTGCACAGTGTTCAGCTAATGCTACAAGTTAGTGTAGTGCAACCTCTGCACAGTGTTCAGCTAAAGCTACAAGTTAGTGTAGTGCGACCTCTGCACAGTGTTCAGCTAAAGCTATGAGTTAGTGTAGTGCGACCTCTGCACAGTGTTCGGCTAAAGCTACAAGTTAGTGTAGTGCAACCTCTGCACAGTGTTCAGCTAAAGCTACCTGTAGAAGATTGGTGGTGTTTATCTGATCCTATCACTACCGCAGGCAGCTACATTATTTACACGTTAGTGTAGTGCGACCACTGCTCAGTGTACAGCTAAAGCTACCTGTAGAAGGTTGGTGGTGTTTTCCTGATCCTATCACTACCGCAGACAGCTACATTATTTAAACGTTAGTGTAGTGCGTCCTCTGCACAGTGTTTAGCTAAAACTACGAGTTAGTGTAGTGCGACCTCTGCACAGTGTTCATCTAAAGATATGAGTTAGTGTAGTGTGACCTCTGCACAGTGTTCAGCTAAAGTTACAAGTTAGTGTAGTGCAACATCTGCACAGTGTTCAGCGAAAGCTACAAGTTAGTGTAGTGCGACCTCTGCACTGTGTTCAGCTAATGCTATGAGTTAGTGTAGTGCGACCTCTGCACAGTGTTCAGCTAAAGCTACGAGTTAGTTTAGTGCGCCCTCTGCACAGGGTTCAGCTACAGCTACGAGTTAGTGTAGCGCGACCTCTGCACAGTGTTCAGCTAAAGCTACCTGTAGAAGGTTGGTGGTGTTGTCCTGATCCTATCACTACCGCAGACAGCTACATTATTTAAATGTTAGTGTAGTGCGTACTCTGAACAGTATTCAGCTAAAGCTACGAGTTAGTGTTGTGCGACCTCTGCACAGTGTTCAGCTAAATATACGAGTTAGTGTAGTGCGACCTCTGCACAGTGTTCAGCTAAAGGTACAAGTTAGTGTAGTGCGACATCTGCACAGTGTTCAGCTAGAGCTATGAGTTAGTTTAGTGCGTCCTCTGCACAGTGTTCATCTAAAGCTACGAGTTAGTGTAGTGCAACCTCTGCACAGTGTTCAGCTAAAGCTACAAGTTAGTGTAGTGCGACCTCTGCACAGTGTTCAGCTAAAGCTACAAGTTAGTGTAGTGCGACCTCTGCACAGTGTTCAGCTAAAGCTATGAGTTATTGTAGTGCGACCTCTGCACAGTGTTCGGCTAAAGCTACAAGTTAGTGTAGTGCGACCTCTGCACAGTGTTCAGCTAAAGCTACCTGTAGAAGATTGGTGGTGTTTATCTGATCCTATCACTACCGCAGGCAGCTTCATTATTTACATGTTAGTGTAGTGCGACCACTGCTCAGTTTTCATCTAAAGCTACCTGTAGAAGGTTGGTGGCGTTTTCCTGATACTATCACTACCGCAGGCAGCTACTGTATTTAAACATTAGTGTAGTGCGTCCTCTGCACAGTGTTCAGCTAAAGCTACGAGTTAGTGTAGTGCGACCTCTGCACAGTGTTCATCTAAAGATATGAGTTAGTGTAGTGTGACCTCTGCATAGTGTTCAGCAAAAGGTACAAGTTAGTGTAGTGCAACATCTGCACAGTGTTCAGCTAAAGCTACAAGTTAGTGTAGTGCGACCTCGGCACAGTGTTCAGCTAAAGCTATGAGTTAGTGTAGTGCGACTTCTGCACAGTGTTCAGCTAAAGCTACGAGTTAGTTTAGTTCAGCTAAAGCTACCTGTTGAAGGTTGGTGGTGTTTTTCCTGATCCTATCACTACCGCAGACAGCTACATTATTTAAACGTTAGTGTAGTGCGTCCTCTGCACAGTGTTCAGCTAAAGATACAAGTTAGTGTAGTGCGACCTCTGCACAGTGTTCAGCTAAAGGTACAAGTTAGTGTAGTGCGACATCTGCACAGTGTTCAGCTAAAGCTACAAGTTAGTGTAGTACGACCTCTGCACAGTGTTCAGCTAAAGCTATGAGTTAGTGTAGTGCGACCTCTGCACAGTGTTCAGCTAAAGCTACAAGTTAGTTTAGTGCGCCTTCTGCACAGTGTTCAGCTAAAGCTACGAGTTAGTGTAGTGCGACCTCTGCACAGTGTTCAGCTAAAGCTACAAGTTAGTGTAGTGCGACCTCTGCAGAGTGTTCAGCTAAAGCTATAAGTTAGTGTAGTGCGACCTCTGCACAGTGTTCAGCTAAAGCTACCTGTAGAAGGTTGTTTGTGTTTTACTGAACCTATCACTACCGCAGGCAGCTACATTATTTAAACGTTAGTGTAGTGCGTCCTCTGCACAGTGTTCAGCTAAAGCTACCTGTAGAAGATATATCCCAGCTTAGTGCAGCTACATCTCACTGCAGGCCATTAGTATGTCTGGAAGGCCAACAAGGAGAGGCAGACAGTCACAAGCCAATAAAAGAGGGCAAGCATTCTCTGTGTCTAGAGGCAACAGTGCTGGCTGTGGATACGGTGCATCCTCATCAGCACGTGGCCGTGGGCCACACTTGGCCTTTTTTTCGGCAGCTGGCCATGTTGAGCCGCAACATGCGGAAGACTTGGTTGAGTGGATGACCAAGCTGTCCTCATCCTCTTTCACCCATGCTCAGGGTACTTTGTCTGGCAAAGCAGCTGCCAACCCTGCCTCTTCCCTCGGCTCAATGGAATCAGTCACTCCTTCCCTAGACCCACCATGTTCTCCTGAGGAGTCCCCCAAACTGTTTGACCACAGTGTTGGGTACATGCTCCAGGAGGATGCCCAGCGTTTTGAAGGCTCCGATGATGGTACTCAGCTAGAGGAAGGCAGTAACGTGAGCCCAGACACAGGGGGTGCCCAAGAAAGACAGCAATCTGGCAGTCATGTTGCCCCTACTGCAGCATACTGCCAGGTTTGCTCCAGTGATGAGGAGGGAGGGGATGATGAGGTCACTGACTCCACGTGGGTGCCTGATAGGAGAGAGGAGGCACATCACCAATGAGGCAGGATGCCCTCCTGGGGCCAGATTAAGGGCAACACACTGACTGCATCACACCGCAAAGCTCTGCATGTGCAGGGTGCTGCTGTCTCTGCGCGTTATTTCAAAAGTTCTTTGGTGTGGGCCTTTTTTGAGATGAGTGAGCCATGCAGTTTGTTGGTAAGCATACCTAAAAGACCCACACCAAAGAACAAAGAGATGAATGAAGGTGTAGAATTAGGTGTGCCACAGCCAAGTACTTGTGGGCAATCTGCTATCGGTACAGCAATGTCAGATTGTACCAGGCAAATTTCCCTGCCCCAGCTGCTGCACCACCGAAAGAAGTTCGCTCCCAGCCATCCACATGCCCTGCGGTTGAATGCTAGCTTGGCAAAATTGCTAGCACTTCAACTGCTACCTTTTCTATTGGTAGACTCTGCCCCCTTCCATGAGTTTGTGCAATGTGCCGTTCCTCAGTGACAGGTACCCAAATGCCACTTTTTCTCACAGAAGGCGATTCCGGCTCTCTACCGGCATGTGGAAGGCAATGTCCATGCCTTGCTGGACAGGTCGGTCAGTGGTAAGGTGCATATTACTGCTGATGCATGGTCCAGCAGGCATGGACAGCGATGTTACCTAAGTTTCACGGTGCATTGGGTGACTCTGTTGGCAGCTGGGAAGGATGCAGGACAAGGTGCAGTAGTGTTGAAGGTTTTTCCGCCACCACGCCTCCAAAATGCTACTTCTGGTGATTCTGATACACCTCTCTCCTCCACCCCCTCCTCCTCTTCTTCCTCCATAGCCTCTTCCTGTGCTTTGTCCTCGGAACCAGCGGTGCTAAGTAGGCGTTCAAGGGGCTACGCAACTACGCAGGCCAAAAGATGCCATGCAGTGCTTGAGCTGGTGTGCTTGGGGGACAGGAACCACACTGGGGCAGAGGTTCTGTCCGCTCTGCAAGGGCAGGTTCAGAGGTGGTTGACACCACACCAACTTAAGTCAGGAATGGTGGTTTGCGACAATGGCACCAACCTCCTCTCTGCCCTCCGACAGGGACAAATGACCCATGTGCCCTGTTTTGCTCACGTCCTTAACTTGGTGGTGCAGTGGTTCTTGGGCAGGTACCCAGGCTTACAGGATGTCCTGAGGCAGGCCAGGAAAGTCTGTGTGCATTTCCGCCAATATAATGCCAGTGCTCGGCTGGCTGACCTCCAAAAGGAATTTAATCTGCCCAAGAACCGCCTAGCCTATGACATGCCCACCAGGTGGAACTCAACGTTGGCAATGCTGCAGTGGCTGCACACACAGCAGAGGGCCACCAATGATTACCTATGCGACTATGGCACCAGGACATGGTCAGGGGACCTTGTTTTTTTCCCCCCTATTTCCCCCCTATGATCAGGGATGCATGCATTGTCCTGTCACCATTTGAGGAGGCCACGAGGATGGTGAGCAGTGACAGTGCATGAATCAGTGACACTGTCCCTCTTGTCCACCTGTTGGAGCACACGTTGCGTGGAATAATGGACAGGGCACTTGAGGCAGAACAGAGGGAGGAAGAGGAGGACTTCTTTACCTCTCAAGGCCCCTTTTATCCAGACAGTGTTCCTGCATGCCGGCGATCACACAAGAAGAGGATGAGGAGGAGGATTGTGTTAGAGGAGGTGGCTGCGGATTATGTCGTCCTTAGTAACCCAGAGGACTCTGGACCGAATGACTCAGCAAACCTACGCTGCATGGCCTCCCTGATCCTGCAAAGCCTGCGAAAGGATCCTCGAATTCGTGGCATCAAAGAGAGGGGTGATTACTGGCTGGCAACCCTCCTTGATCCACGTTACAAGGGAAAGGTTGCGGACCTTATCTTGCCTTCGCAGAGGGAGCAGAGGATGAAACATCTTCGGGAAGCCTTGCAGAATGGTTTGTGCAACGCATTTCCAGAGCCTGGGAGGTTACAATTTCCTGGTCCTCCTGAACAACGTGTTGCTGAGGCTTCAGTCAGTCACAGAAGGAGCGGTGGAGAAGGTGGCTGTGTGACCGATGTGTTCAGACAATTTTTTAGTCCGCAGCCCCAAGGTCCGATCAGTTCCAGCAACCATCGCCAGTGTCTGATTCACATGGTGCAGGAATACCTAGGGGCAAGATCAGACTTGGACACCTTTCCCACCGAAAATCCTCTGAGTTACTGTGTCTTGAGGATGGATCACTGGCCAGAGCTGGCACAGTATGCAATTGAGCTACTGGCCTGTCCTGCATCCAACGTTCTTTCAGAACGCACATTCAGTGCTGCTGGAGGCTTTGTAACCGATCACAGGGTGTGTCTGTCCACCGAATCGGTTGATCGGCTGACCTTCATAAAAATGAATCAGTCTTGGATCACCAGCTACCAAGCACCTGATGCTGATGTAACCGATTGATTTTTTTTTTTGTGAGATTCCGTCAAAACTGCCAATGCTGATGCTGTGTGACTATCCTGTTATGCTGAGTGACAATCCGCTTCCTTCTCAATTTTCATGCTGATAGCTTGTAAGAACATTTTTGGTTCTGGGCACCGCCACCAGTGGCCCAATTTTTCTGCCCCTGTTTAACAGAGGTGTATAATTAAAATTTTTGATGCAATACTTTGCAGCAGGGCTCATTCCTGCTCTCCAACTAGAGTATCTGTGAGGGGTTGCAGTGTTGTGGCACCAGCACCAGTGCCCAAGGCCGAATTTTTGTGCCCCTGTTTAACAGGGGCATGTAATTACAATTTTTGATGCAATACTTTGCATTAGGGCTCATTCCTGCACTCCAACTATAGCTACTGTGAGGGGTTGCAGTGTTGTGGCACCAGTGCCTACAATTCTTGATCTTATATGTCACAGCAGGGCCCATTCCTGCGCCCACCAGGAGTAACTGTGAGGGTTTACAGTGTTGTGGCAACACCACCACCAACACCAAAGGCCCAATTTTTCTGCCCCTGTTCAACAGGTGCATGTAATTACAATTCTTTTTTTTTTTTTTGCCACGTCAGCCGAGTACTATTCTTAAAAGGGTGTTGTTTCAACTTTCAAGTCAAACTTATCCCTTGATACTTTCACATCATTGTGGCAATTTACTTTTTGTACATGGTCTTTTTTTTTTTTTTTTTTCAAATGATATATCATGCTGAATAATGTCCCCCCCCTTACCCCCCACCAAAATCCCCCCACCCCCACCACCCCACACCTAGGGGGTCCTAGCCTTGTCTCTACCCGACCGCTACCTGCTCTTAATGCCTGTTTAGATATTTGACTAGATTTTGGGGTTATATTTTTGTTTAATCCCCGTCCCATACCTTGGAGATTGGAGAACTTATACCTTGCCCAGTCTCTCCACGTTTCTTCATATTCCTCCATCTCCAACCCTTCACTGTATCTTAGATACTCCAGGCAGTGAATTTCCTCTACTTTGTTGAACCACTCCCGCATTGAAGGTCTCCTACTGTCCAACCAATATTTGGGGATAAGACTTTTAGCTGCATTAAGGAGGTGTGGTAACAGTATTTTCAAATAAGTCCGAGAGGGCATATCGCTTCCATGGTGCAAGCATACCCAGGGGTCATCTGGGACCTTCTTGTTAGTAATCACATGTATATTCCCCCTTATCTCCCCCCAAAATTTTCTCATTACCGGACACGTCCACCAGATATGCGCCATTGTCCCAATCTCCTTGCACCCCCTCCAGCAATACTGCGATGTTTCTTCCTGCATTTTATGCGCTATATCTGGAGTGATATACGTTCTGGCAAGAATTCTAAAATTCATTTCCGCAATCCTAAAGTTTGCTGATGTGGCGTTTACTCTGCTCAGGACTCTCCCAGCCTCCTTTCCACTGATCTTTTTGCCTAATTCCTCCTCCCATTTCATGACAAATCCTGGGCGCTCCACCTCTCCCATTCTGATCAATATTCTGTAAAACCTAGACATTCCTCCCCTCCTGCTTTTCTTGATGCATACTTTTTCAAGGGGGCGAAGGTCTTCTCTTGACCTTATTGGCTGCGGGAGGGATTCAACAAAATGTTTCATCTGCCTGTATTTCCAGTTGTCCATAAGAAACCAATTATCTTTAGCTTTTAATTCCTGGTAGGAGCAAAGTGTCCCCAGGCTAGTGACATCTTTGAGTTGGGCTTCTTCACATAGAATCCATCTCCCAGACAGTTCTTCCCTCCCTGGCGGGAAGTAATCTGTGTCCTTTAACGGGACCAGTGGTGAATTGTATCCCCACTTCTCCCTAGTATGTATTTTATCCCATGTGTTTAAAACGTGTTTAGTGATGTCCATTATTTTCGTGCACAGTTTTCTATATTGTGGTGGTATCCATACATTTTTACCTAAATCAACCCCACTTGTTATATTCTCTATTTTCACCCATTGCTTATCTTTATTGTTGTTCACCCAATCTGGGATACGTGATAAAACTATTGCAGTGTAATATTTTTTAATATCAGGTGCCCCCCAACCCCCCCTCTTCTTGACATTCGCTAATTGTGCATACTTAATTCGTGGTTTCTTCCCCCTCCATATAAACCTTAGAAACAGTGTGTGTAATTTGTTCAGGAAGCTCAGTGGTATTGCAATTGGGAGCATTTGGATTTTATATGTGACTTTGGGGAGGACTGACATTTTAAGTAAATTTATCCTACCATCCCATGATAGTCGGTTCCGCAGAAATCTATTCAGCTCGGCTCTGATATCATTGAGGAGGATCATATAATTGGCTTGGAACAGTGTCTCTTTTGCTGCAGATATTTTGACTCCTAGGTAGTTAAGTTCTTTTATCCCCCACTTGAATGGGAGACCCTTTTGGTAGGCTTTGTCCCTGCCTTTATCCTCTATGACTTCCAGTATTTCCGACTTGGTTGCATTTACTCTAAAATTTGATAGTCTACCGTAATTCCCAACCATCTCAAGTAGGTTGGGAAGGGAGATCCTTGGGCGCGTGATATATAATAAGACGTCATCGGCAAGGGCGGCTAATTTATATTCTTCCTCCCCACTGATGTCTGGACTGAGTCTTATCCTAGCCAACAACGGCTCCAATGTCAACACAAAAAGCAGCGGGGACAGCGGGCACCCCTGCCTGGTACCATTTTGCAGCACAATGGGACCAGACAGGGTACCATTTATTTTGACTCTAGCGGTGGGGGAGGCATACAGGGCCTTTATCCTTCCTATCATTTTATTGCCTATGCCAAATTCTTCCAGGGTATTCCACATGAAGCCCCAGTCTACCCTGTCACATGCCTTTTCAGCATCCATTGACAGGAGTAGACCTGGGGCTCCCCTTTCCTTCATTATCTGGGTCACCATTAGTGTTTTAATGCTATTATCTCTTCCTTTCCTCCCAGGTATGAAGCCCACTTGGTCGGAGTGGACCAGCTCCTTCACTATCTTTTTCAGTCTGTCGGCAAGAATCTTTGCAAAGATCTTTGTATCGACATTCAAGAGGGAAATGGGTCTGTAACTTGAGCACAAGGTGCTGTCCTTTCCCTCCTTCCATATGACAGCAATCCTTGCTTCAAGTGCTTCTTTTCTCATCTCCCAGCCTTCCCCAATCCCGTTAATGTAGGAACACAATATGGGGAGCAATGGTTCCAGTAGTTTTTTATAGTAAAGGACGGTCAGTCCATCAGGCCCTGGGCTTTTCCCATTTGGAATGTCCTGGATAGCCCTCCTTAGTTCCTGTAGGGTCACTGGGGCATCTAACATATCACTGTCCTCTTCCGTAATTTTTGTTAAGTTTGCCTCTTTCAAGAATATTCTATTGGCCTCTTGTTTACGGTTATCCAATTCCTGAGAGTTGTCTGCGTTAATTGCATACAATGCCCCATAGAACTCTTGGAAGGCTTTCGCTATGTCCCGCGTTTTATGTTTAATTTCCCCCGACTTGGTCCTAATTTTTTCTATGTAGTTGCTCGTTTTCTTTTTTTTCAGGGCCCTTGCCAGAAGCCTGCCTGGTTTGTTACCAAAGATGTATCTCTCTTTTTTGACCATGTTATAGGTTTTACGTGTTTCCTGTTCTAGAGAGGCCCTCATCTCTTCTCTTCTTTTCAGTAGGTTTATCCATACCTCCCTTCCACCTGATGCTTTATGTTGTTGCTCTAGTTCCTGTATCTCTCTAGTAAGGGCTAGCCTTTCATTTTTCAATCTCTTGTTTTCCCCCCCCCCTACCATCATAAATATACCCCTGATGTAGGCTTTGTGGGCTTCCCAAATTGTGGCCTCATCTACCTCCCCGGGGGTATTAATTTTAAAAAACCACTCCAGCTCTTCCTTAATTCTCTTTAAGATGTCTTTATCATTTAGCAGGTCTTCGTTCAGTCTCCATCCCGAACCCGGTAAGTCAGTTTCACCTAATTTTAAATGTAAGCTCACGGGTGCATGGTCCGAGAATGTCATATTACCGATAGTTGCTTCCGTGACCTCTTCTAACAACCTGTGCTCTAGCAGAAAAAAGTCGAGTCTCGAGTATGTCGCATGCACGGGGCAGTAGTAAGTGTAATCCCTTATATCACCTTGCTGGATCCTCCATACATCCACCAGCTGAAGTTGGTGTAGTTTCTTTTTGAGTTTCCCAGCCCACACTCCTCCCCTCCCCCTGCCATGCGACGTACTATCCCTCTCGGGGTCTAAACAGAGATTAAAATCCCCTGCAACTATAGCCCTCCCCGTCTTGAATTCTTCAAATTTAGTCAGTATGCTCATTACTTTTCCATATGTATTTTTATTTGGCCCATATATGTTTGCCAGGGAGTACTTCATACCGTTGATTTTGCCTTTCAGGAAGAGGTACCGACCCTCCGGGTCCGATAATCTCTCTTCAAGTTCGAATCTAATCTCCCTGGCAAACGCTATGGCCACTCCCCTTGCTCCCCTAATTGGTGAGTCACTATAGTACCAAACTGGGTAATCCCTAGAGAAGATTTTTTGGTTCTTGTTGGTACTTAAGTGAGTCTCTTGGAGCATTGCGACCCCAGCCTTCAGGAACTTCAATACTCCTAAAATATTCACACGTTTTACCCAAGCATTCAGTCCCCTTACGTTATAAGAAATAACTTTTAGATTAGATGTCATCACTCACTCTTGTTTGTTTTCTCCCTTCAGAAAAACGAGCTCATGGTACTTTACATAGGTTGGACCCTCTTTTTTGTGGAACAGACTCGAAACCCAATTGGCTATAGGGCTCCCCCCCTTTCCCGCCCCCTCCCTCACACCCCCGCCCGTCCTCACCCCCCTCCCCCATCCCTCCGGACCCCCCCCCGCCCCTCCATCCCCCTCCCCGTGCTTTTGGGGTTGCATCAGGCCTCTGTTGGGCCTAGAAACAAAAAAAAAAACGTGGCACTCCAACCCCACCTCGCCTCCGGTTTTGCCCCCTGAGGTTGAGCTCGATAGGGGAGCTAGTCAGACCCGAAAACCGACCCTGGGTGACAAGATTTTCCTGGCCCGGTCATCCCTCCCACCCGCACCCCCGGATTCCCCCCTGCCACCCCCCTTTCCCCCACCCTCCCCAACCAGCATACAGCGGACACTGCTAGGCCCCTCCTCTCTTTTTCTCTTTTTTTTTTTTAAAGTCCTTTTTCTGTCCTTGTTAAGGCCTCTGCCCTTTTTGTCTCCTATACTCTTTTACAGAGATTATTGTTTTCCAGGTAGTTGATTCCCTTGTAGATTCCTGGTTGGCGATTTTTTCCCACCAACCCGGGATCTCTACTAGAGGGATTCCCAGGCGTTGACAGAATTGTTGTGTTTCTTCTGGGAATCTCAGCGTGGCCGACCGGCCCTCTTTGCGACCAATTAGGCAGGCAGGGAAGCCCCAGGAGTATTGCACCTCATGTGTTATTAGGGTCGTGAGTAATGGTTTCAGAGTTCTTCTCCTATTGAGTGTCTCCACTGACAGGTCTTGAAAAATTAGCAGGCTTGTTTCCCCATATTTTGCCTGCATGTTTTTCCTCAAATTGGAACTGATCTCTTCTTTATCTTGGTAATTGTGGAATCGCACAATGACGTCACACGGGACATCTTCTCTAATTTCCGCTGTTTTTTTAATCCTATGAACTCTATCCACTATTAGTTTATTGCTATCATCATTTGGTTTTCTCAGATCCTTGAATATTTCCTCCATTTTGTCCTGCAGATTCTCTTTTTCCCCTTGCGTTTCCGGAAGGCCTCTAATCCGAAGGTTCTTTCTTCTACTGCGATTTTCTTGGTCTTCCATTCTATACCTTGTATTTCTCTGTTCAATCCGCAGTGCTTCCATCTGAGTTATCAGGTTTTTAATATCTGCCTCTTGTTTGTCCATTGTATTTTCAACTTCCTCCACTCTTTTTAAGATATGGCTCATATTCTCGTGCACAGTGCTAATCTCCTCTTTGATTGAGGCCTCCAGTTTCGCAAACATCTCTGCGATTTCCCCTTTAGTGGGGAGATGTTTTTCCTGTTGGGGTATCATTAGCGCTTCAGCCTCAATTTCACCACTGGTGTGTCTTAATTCAGTGTCTGCTACCTGACTTCTTGTCCCGACTTTAACTGGGCGTTCTGGTGTTTTATTTTTAGTCACTGTTGCGTTGTCAGGGCTTACTTTGCTGGGCTCATTTACCATATATTTCCTAATGGCTCCTGGGCTGGCGCTTACTCTAGGCGGATTCGCCGTGGCCCCTCTTGCTGATTTGCCTCTCATTTCCTTTTTACCCCGCTAGAGAGGACGTAAAAAAAAATGGCAGGACCGAGTTCCCGCGGTCAGTAGTGCAGTTCGCCCCTTAACCCCTCCACTCCAGGTGCCCTGTGTCTCCCTACTAAGAGCACTTATATACGTTTACATATATGGTTTAAGAGGGGGAGGGGGGGGATCTCGTTAGTACAGGGTAGGAAAGAAGAAAAAAAAGAGAAAAAAAAATCTCCCCGTAGCCCTCCAGTCGGGAGGGTCTCACCACTGTTGCTCCGCCGCCTCTAGAACTTGCTCGTCTCCAGCCGCCCACATAGAGAGCTCTATCGCATTCCCAATATATCAGTTCAGACTCAGCAAGACACTGCTTTCCGTGACTTTTACACTTGCATTTTAAAGGATTATTGTCAGCATTAAAAATACATTGCAGTCCCCTATGAGGAAATATCCATAAGATTTATATTGTTTCAACAGTCCACTTACCCTCCTTTCCAGGTAGTAAAAGATCACACTCTTACCAGACTGTGCAGACTGTGCAATGCTTGCGCTTCACCTGTGAGACTCCTGGGGCTTTTCACCTGTCAGTGATTGGGCTTCCCTTGCTTCATCTCAAGGACTTCTTCCTTCCTCGACTCCTGTTAGTCCATCCCAGCCAGGCCTACTCCGCGTTAGATGCTGTCTCTTCACCTCTTCTCTCCTCAGGCTACAATTGTCAGCATGCCCCGGGGGAAGCATGGCGTCCTCGTTCGTGCCCCAGCGAACGGCTACCGCCTATCACTGTGAGCACATTCACGGGCACACCGCTCACACCGTCTCCTCCAACAGCAGCCGACCTTTAAGTCCTAGCACCTGGGTGGGGAAGCGGGGGAACGGCCCGCAAAACTCGGCGTTCCCAAGAGGGGGGGGAGGCGGCCAGGGGTCAGAGTGTGATCCGAGAGCCGCTCGGTGCGAGCATCTCAGCTAGAGGGACGCCGAGCCACCCAGACTCAGCAGCGGCGTTGAGACTCCGCCCACATCCGGCTCCTCCCTCTAGTGATGATGTAATTACAATTCTTGATCTAATATTTCATAGCAGGGCTCATTCCTGCGCCCACCAAGAGTAATTGTGAGGGCTTACAATGTTGTGGCAACACCACCACCACCAAAGGCCCAATTTTTCTGCCTCTATTCAACAGGTGCATGTAATTACAATTCTTGATATAATATTTTACAGCAGGGCCCATTCCAGCACCCACCAAGAGTAACTGTGAGGACTTACAGTGTTGTGGCACCAGCACCACCACCACCAAAGGCCCAATTTTTCTACCACTGTTCAACAATTGCATGTAATTACAAATCTTGATCTAATATTTCACAGCAGGGCCCGTTCCTGCACCCACCAAGAGTGACTGTGAGGGCTTACAGTGTTGTGGCAACACCAACACTTAAGGCCCCAATTTCTACAGAGTATATAGGGCAGGCCCCTACTTTCAAACATCCAACTTACAAATGACTCCTACTTACAAACGGAAGGCGACAACAGGAAGTGAGATGAAATCTACCCCTAGGAAGGGAAATTCTCTTGTGTAAGAGTTAATATGGGAAAGAAGTGTCTCCTCTTCACTGATGCTTTATCACCAATCCTTGTTTCACTTAAAAACCCCAAATTTTCAAAAAACATTTGTCATTGGGACAGAAAGTGAGGTGAAATCTTCTGAAGAGGTGCACAGACAGCAAAACAAATGTTACAGGGGTGATAACCCTTCCCTATGTTTTCCAAAAAGCTTAAAATAGATTTTTTGGCTGGAGCTATACTTTAAAAATGTACCAGTTCAAAATTAAAAACAGATTCTACTTAACAACAAACCTACAGTCCTTGTCTTGTTTGCACCGCCTGTATACTGCTGTTCAGAGTATATAGGGCCTGGGGGCCCCACGCCTTTCCTTTTTTTAATTTGGGTGCAGGGTTCCCCTTAATAGCCATACAAGACCCAAAGGACCTGGTAATGGACTGGGGGGTGGGGGGTACCCATGCCATTTGTCTCACTCATTTTCATCCATATTGCTGGGACCCGACATTACATTAAAGCCACAAGCAGTTTTAAATCACTTTTATTACTTTAAAAATGTCATTTTGTGCAGGGACTGTTCTAAGCATGGGAAACATGTGCCACTTTACAGGCATACTATGGACACCCCCAGGTATGATATTAAAAGTAATACTTCACTTTTTAAAACTTTTTTTGCATTGATACATGTCCCCTGGGGCAGGACCCGGGTCCCCATACCCTTTTTGGACAATAACTTGCATATTAGCCTTTAAAATTAGCACTTTTGATTTTGAACATTCGAGTCCCATAGACTTTAATGGGGTTCTAAAGTTTGCGCAAACTTTCGGTCCGTTCACAGGTTTTGGTGCGAACCGAACCGGGGGGTGTTCGGCTCATCCCTAGTGGAGGTCGGTTTTCAGATTCGTGATGGCGGATGATAGAGTAGCCTTGATGTCTGACGCCACTGCCTGGAGGTCTGTGAGGCATAGGCTATGTGTGGTTGTTACAGGGGAGCCTCCGCCATCCCACTGTGTAATTGCATGGGAGTAAGCTGAGCAGGCTCGATCCATCTCTGAGTCCGTATGTCCTTCTCCCATTGTCATTCAGAACATCGCTGGTATGTTTCCTGTGGTTGCGAGAGCGGATCTTTGAGTCTGCAAGATGCCAAGGGAGTGTGGTCATTTTTACCCATGTTTTAGGTGAGTTTGTGGCTCATTTGGTCCCTGTATTGCTTAGTGAAAGCTCAGTGAAGCAGGAGAGTTCTGTTTAGGTGACCATTAGGGATGAGCTTCGTGTTCGAGTCGAACCCATGTTCGACTCGAACATCGGCTGTTCGACCGTCCGTCGAATTGCGAACGATATGGGCCGTTCGCGCCAAATTCGTGTGGCGCGTCACGGCCCATAATTCACTGCGGCATCGCAGTGCATTGCTGGCTGATGATTGGCCAAGCATGCACTATGACCCGCATGCTTGGCCAATCACAGCGCCGCCTGAACAGAGAGCCGTAATTGGCCAAAGCCAAGGAGGCTTTGGCCAATTATGGCTCAGGGGATTTAGTACACGCCCCACACTATATAAGGCCGCCTGCACGGCGGCCCTGTGTAGTGTGTGTTCCGGCGTTGAAAGAGATAGACAGAGAGACAGTGTTTGATTTGAGTTAGATAGATTAGGCAGAACAGTCAGTCAGTTAGCTGCACTTACAGTGTATTGTGTATATATATGCATCCCAGGTGTTGCATATATATATATACACTGTATTCAGTTTAGCTAGATCCGTTCCTGTTATCTTCTATCTAGACTATTTACATTCAGTGCAGTGTGTCCTGCTCACAGTGTTCAGCTAGATCCGTTCCTGCTATTTACATTCAGTACAGTGCTTCCTGCTCACAGTGTTCAGCTAGATCCGTTCCTGCTATTTACATTCAGTGCAGTGCGTGCTGCTCACAGTGTTCAGCTAGATCCGTTCCTGCTATTTACATTCAGTGCAGTGCGTGCTGCTCACAGTGTTCAGCTAGATCCGTTCCTGCTATTTACATTCAGTGCAGTGCGTCCTGCTCACAGTGTTCAGCTAGATCCGTTCCTGCTATTTACATTCAGTGCAGTGCGTCCTGCTCACAGTGTTCAGCTAGATCCGTTCCTGCTATTTACATTCAGTGCAGTGCGTGCTGCTCACAGTGTTCAGCTAGATCCGTTCCTGCTATTTACATTCAGTGCAGTGCGTCCTGCTCACAGTGTTCAGCTAGATCCGTTCCTGTTATCTTCCTACTGACAGGCTGGCTTGTCTGGTTACAGTATATAAAGCTACCTGAAGAAAATTACAGGTGTTCTTTTTGATCCTATTAGTACCACGGTCAGGCAGCTAGACTATTTACATTTAGTACAGTGTGTCCTGCTCACAGTGTTCAGCTAGATCCGTTCCTGTTATTTACATTCAGTGCAGTGTGTCCTGCTCACAGTGTTCAGCTAGATCCGTTCCTGCTATTTACATTCAGTACAGTGCGTGCTGCTCACAGTGTTCAGCTAGATCCGTTCCTGCTATATACATTTAGTGCAGTACGTCCTGCTCACAGTGTTCAGCTAGATCCGTTCCTGTTATCTTCCTACTGACAGGCAGGCTTGTCTGGTTACAGTATATAAAGCTACCTGAAGAAAATTACAGGTGTTCTTTTTGATCCTATTAGTACCACGGTCAGGCAGCTAGACTATTTACATTTAGTACAGTGTGTCCTGCTCACAGTGTTCAGCTAGATCCGTTCCTGTTATTTACATTCAGTGCAGTGCGTCCTGCTCACAGTGTTCAGCTAGATCCGTTCCTGCTATTTACATTCAGTGCAGTGCGTCCTGCTCACAGTGTTCAGCTAGATCCGTTCCTGCTATTTACATTCAGTGCAGTGCGTGCTGCTCACAGTGTTCAGCTAGATCCGTTCCTGCTATTTACATTCAGTGCAGTGCGTCCTGCTCACAGTGTTCAGCTAGATCCGTTCCTGTTATCTTCCTACTGACAGGCAGGCTTGTCTGGTTACAGTATATAAAGCTACCTGAAGAAAATTACAGGTGTTCTTTTTGATCCTATTAGTACCACGGTCAGGCAGCTAGACTATTTACATTTAGTACAGTGTGTCCTGCTCACAGTGTTCAGCTAGATCCGTTCCTGCTATTTACATTCAGTGCAGTGCGTCCTGCTCACAGTGTTCAGCTAGATCCGTTCCTGTTATCTTCCTACTGACAGGCAGGCTTGTCTGGTTACAGTATATAAAGCTACCTGAAGAAAATTACAGGTGTTCTTTTTGATCCTATTAGTACCACGGTCAGGCAGCTAGACTATTTACATTTAGTACAGTGTGTCCTGCTCACAGTGTTCAGCTAGATCCGTTCCTGTTATTTACATTCAGTGCAGTGCGTCCTGCTCACAGTGTTCAGCTAGATCCGTTCCTGCTATTTACATTCAGTGCAGTGCGTCCTGCTCACAGTGTTCAGCTAGATCCGTTCCTGCTATTTACATTCAGTGCAGTGCGTGCTGCTCACAGTGTTCAGCTAGATCCGTTCCTGCTATTTACATTCAGTGCAGTGCGTCCTGCTCACAGTGTTCAGCTAGATCCGTTCCTGTTATCTTTCTACTGACAGGCAGGCTTGTCTGGTTACAGTATATAAAGCTACCTAAAGAAAATTACAGGTGTTCTTTTTGATCCTATTAGTACCACGGTCAGGCAGCTAGACTATTTACATTTAGTACAGTGTGTCCTGCTCACAGTGTTCAGCTAGATCCGTTCCTGTTATTTACATTCAGTGCAGTGTGTCCTGCTCACAGTGTTCAGCTAGATCCGTTCCTGCTATTTACATTCAGTACAGTGCGTCCTGCTCACAGTGTTCAGCTAGATCCGTTCCTGCTATTTACATTCAGTGCAGTGCGTGCTGCTCACAGTGTTCAGCTAGATCCGTTCCTGCTATATACATTTAGTGCAGTACGTCCTGCTCACAGTGTTCAGCTAGATCCGTTCCTGTTATCTTCCTACTGACAGGCAGGCTTGTCTGGTTACAGTATATAAAGCTACCTGAAGAAAATTACAGGTGTTCTATCCCAGCTTAGTGCAGCTACAGGCCATTAGTATGTCTGGAAGGCCAAGAAGGAGAGGCAGACAGTCACAAGCCAATAAGAGAGGGCAAGCAGGCTCTGTGTCTAGTGCTGGTCGTGGAGACGGTGCATCCTCATCAGCACGTGGCCATGGGACACGCTTGGCCTTTTTTTCGGCAGCTGGCCGTGTTGAGCCGCAACATGCGGAAGACTTGGTCGAGTGGATGACCAAGCCGTCCTCATCCTCCTCATCCTCTCTCACCCATGCCCAGGGTGCTTTGTCTGGCAAAGCAGCGGCCTCTTCCCTCAGCTCAATGTCATCAGTGACTCCTTCCCTAGCCCCACCATGTCCTCCTGAGGATTCCCTCGAACTGTTTGACCACAGTGTTGGGTACATGCTCCAGGAGGATGCCCAGCGTTTGGAAGGCTCTGATGATGATACTGAGCTCAATGAAGGCAGTAACATGAGCACGGACAGAGGGGGTGCCCAAGAAGGACAGCAATCTGGCAGTCATGCTCCCCCTGCTGCAGCATACTGCCAGGTTTGCTCCAGTGATGAGGAGGGAGGGGATGATGAGGTCACTGACTCAACGTGGGTGCCTGATAGGAGAGAGGAGGAGGAGGAGGAGGAGGAGGAGGAGGAGGAGGAGGAGGTGGCACATCACCAACTAGGCAGGATGCCCTCCAGGGGCCAGCCTAAGGGCAGCACATTGACTGCATCACACCCCAAAGCTCCACATGTGCAGGGCGCTGCAGTCTCTGCGCGTTATTCAAAAAGTTCTTTGGTGTGGGCCTTTTTTGAGACGAGTGCATCAGATCGCACCGCTGCTATTTGCAATATATGTCTCAAGCGTATCTCGCGTGGCCAAAACATCTCCCGCTTGGGTACCACATGCTTGACCAGACATATGTTGACCTGCCATGCAGTTCGTTGGCAAGCGTATCTAAAAGACCCACACCAAAGAACAAAGACGATCTCTCCTTGCTCCTCATCAGCTGAGATTTCCAACCCCACTAGACCTTCAGTCCTCTCTGCGACCTGCAGTGAGAGGAATGAAGGTGTAGAATTAGGTGTGTCACAGCCAAGTACTTATGGGCAATCTGCTTTTGGTACACCGACGTCAGATTGTACCAGGCAAATTTCCCTGCCCCAGCTGCTGCACCGCCGAAAGAAGTTTGCTCCCAGCCATCCACATGCCCAGCGGTTGAATGCTAGCTTGGCAAAATTGCTAGCACTTCAACTGCTGCCTTTTCAGTTGGTAGACTCTGCCCCCTTCCGTGAGTTTGTGGAATGTGCGGTTCCTCAGTGGCAGGTACCCAAACGCCACTTTTTCTCACGGAAGGCGATTCCGGCTCTCTACCGGCATGTGGAAGGCAATGTCCATGCCTCGCTGGACAGGGCGGTCAGCGGTAAGGTGCATATTACCGCTGACTCATGGTCCAGCAGGCATGGACAGGGACGTTACTTAAGTTTCACGGCGCATTGGGTGACTCTGCTGGCAGCTGGGAAGGATGCAGGACAAGGTGCAGTAGTGTTGGAGGTTGTTCCGCCACCACGCCTCCAAAATGCTGATTGTGACACACCTCTCTCCTCCACCCCCTCCTCTTCTTCTTCCTCCATGGCCTCTTCCTCGGAACCAGCGGTGCTCCGTAGGCGTTCAAGGGGCTACGCAAGTACGCAGGCCAAAAGATGCCATGCGGTGCTTGAGCTGGTGTGCTTGGGGGACAGGAGCCACACTGGGGCAGAGGTTCTGTCAGCTCTGCAGGGGCAGGTTCAGAGGTGGTTGACGCCACGCCAACTTAAGGCAGGAATGGTGGTTTGCGACAATGGCACCAACCTCCTCTCTGCCCTCCGACAGGGACAACTGACCCATGTGCCCTGTTTGGCTCACGTCCTTAACTTGGTGGTGCAGCGGTTCTTGGGCAGGTACCCGGGCTTACAGGATGTCCTGAGGCAGGCCAGGAAAGTCTGTGTGCATTTCCGCCGGTCATATAATGCCAGTGCTCGGCTGACGGACCTCCAAAAGGAGTTTAACCTGCCCAAGAACCGCCTAATCTGTGACATGCCCACCAGGTGGAACTCGACGTTGGCCATGCTGCAGCGGCTGCACACGCAGCAGAGGGCCATCAATGAGTACCTGTGCGACTATGGCACCAGGACAGGGTCAGGGGACCTTGGTTTTTTTTCCCCACGCCAGTGGGCCATGATCAGGGATGCATGCACTGTCCTGTCACCATTCGAGGAGGCCACGAGGATGGTGAGCACTGACAGTGCATGCATCAGTGACACTGTCCCCCTTGTCCACCTGTTGGAGCACACGCTGCGTGGGATAATGGACAGGGCACTTGAGGCAGAACAGAGGCAGGAAGAGGAGGACTTCCTTAGCTCTCAAGGCCCCCTTTATCCAGACAGTGTTCCTGCGTGCCCGCCGATCACACAGGAAGAGGACGAGGAGGAGGAGGAGGAGGAGGAGGAAGATTGTGTCAGTATGGAGGTGGAGCCTGGCACTCAGCATCAGCAGTCTTTAAGGGATCAGTCCCAAGGAACACATGGACTTGTACGTGGCTGGGAGGAGGTGGCTGCGGACGTTGTTGTCCTTAGTGACCCAGAGGACTCCGGACCGAATGCCTCAGCAAACCTACGCTGCATGGCCTCCCTGATCCTGCAAAGCCTGCGTAAGGATCCTCGTATTCGTGGTATCAAGGAGAAGGACCAATACTGGCTGGCAACCCTCCTTGATCCACGTTACAAGGGTAAGGTTGCGGACCTTATCTTGCCATCGCAGAGGGAGCAGAGGATGAAACATCTTCGGGAGGCCTTGCAGAAAGGTCTGTGCAACGCGTTCCCAGAGACTGGGAGGTTACAAACTCCTGTTTCTGGACAACGTGTTGCTGAGGCTTCGGTCAGTCAAAGAAGGAGCGGTGGAGAAGGTGGCCGTCTGACCGATGCGTTCAGACAATTTTTTGGTCCGCAGCCCCAAGGTATGATCGGTTCCAGCAACCATCGCCAGCGTCTGTTTTACATGGTGCAGGAATACCTAGGGGCAAGATCAGACTTGGACACCTTTCCCACCGAAAATCCTCTGGGTTACTGGGTCTTGAGGATGGATCACTGGCCAGAGCTTGCACAGTATGCAATTGAGCTACTGGCCTGTCCTGCATCCAGCGTTCTTTCGGAACGCACATTCAGTGCTGCTGGAGGCGTGGTAACCGATCACAGGGTGCGTCTGTCCACCGACTCGGTCGATCGGCTGACCTTCATAAAAATGAATCAGTCTTGGATCACCACCAGCTACCAAGCACCTGATGCAGATGTAACCGAATAATTTTTTTTGAAATCTCAGATCCCTTCAAAGACTGCCTATGCTGATGCTGAGTGACTATCCCTGAGTAATTATCCTCTTCCTCCTCAATCATCACGCTGATAGCTTGTAAGAACATTTTTGGTTCTGGGCGCCACCACCAGTGCCTAAGGCACAATTTTTCAGCCCCTGTTTAACAGGGGCGTGTAATTACAATTTTTGATGTAATACTTTGCAGCAGGGCTCGTTCCTGCATTCCAACTAGAGTGTCTGTGAGGGGTTGCAGTGTTGTGGCACCAGCACCAGTGCCTAAGACCCAATTTTTCTGCCCCTGTCTAACAGGGGCGTGTAATTACAATTTTTGATGCAATACTTTGCAGCAGGGCTTGTTCCTGCATTCCAACTAGAGTGTCTGTGAGGGGTTGCAGTGTTGTGGCACCAGCACCAGTGCCTAAGACCCAATTTTTCTGCCCCTGTCTAACAGGGGCGTGTAATTACAATTTTTGATGCAATACTTTGCAGCAGGGCTTGTTCCTGCGTTTCAACTAGAGTGTCTGTGAGGGGTTGCAGTGTTGTGGCACCAGCACCAGTGCCTAAGACCCAATTTTTCAGCCCCTGTCTAACAGGGGCGTGTAATTACAATTTTTGATGCAATACTTTGCAGCAGGGCTTGTTCCTGCGTTTCAACTAGAGTGTCTGTGAGGGGTTGCAGTGTTGTGGCACCAGCACCAGTGCCTAAGGCCTAATTTTTCAGCTCCTGTTCAACAGGGGCATGTAATTACAATTCTTGATCTAATATTTCACAGCAGGGCCCTGTGAGGGCTTACAGTGTTTTGGCCACAGCAACACCTAAGGCCCAAATTTCTGCTGAGTATATAGGGCAGGACCCTACTTTCAAACATCTAACTTACAAACGACTCCTACTTGCAAACGGAAGGAGACAACAGGAAGTGAGATGAAATCTACCCCTAAGGAAGGGAAATTCTCTCCTGTAAGAGTTAATATGGGAAAACAATTTTTCCTTTCCACTGATGCTTTCCAATCCTTGTTCCACAAAAAAACCCAAATTTTCAAAAAACATTTTTCATTGGGACAAAAAAGTGAGGTGAAATCTTCTGAAGAGGAGGAAAGACGCAAAACAAATGTCACAGGGGTGATAACCCTTCCCTATGTTTTCCAAAAAGCTTAGAAAAGATTTTTTGGCTGGAGCTAAACACATTAAAAATGTTCAAAATTACAAACAGATTCTACTTAACAACAAACCTACAGTCCCTGTCTTGTTTGCACCGCCTGTATACTGCTGTTCAGAGTATATAGGGACCTTTCCTTATTTTAATTTGGGTGCGGGGTTCCCCTTAATATCCATACAAGACCCAAAGGGCCTGGTAATGGACTGGGGGGTACCCATGCCGTTTGTCTCACTGATTTTCATCCATATTGCCATGACCCGACATGACATTAAACCCGCAAGCAGTTTTAAATGAGATTTTTTCCTTTAAAAATGACATTTGGTGCAGGGACTGTTCTAAACATGGGAAACACGCGTCACTTTACAGGCATACTATAGACACCCCCCAGGTACGATATTTAAAGGAATATTTCACTTTTTTTTTTTTACTTTAAGCATCATTAAAATCACTGCTCCCGAAAAAACGGCCGTTTTTAAAAGTTTTTTTTGCATTGATACATGTCCCCTGGGGTAGGACCCGGGTCCCCAAACCCTTTTTAGGACAATACCATGCAAATTAGCCTTTAAAATGAGCACTTTTGATTTCGAACGTTCGAGTCCCATAGACGTCAATGGGGTTCTAACGTTCGTGCGAACTTGCGGTCCGTTCGCGGGTTCTGGTGCGAACCGAACCGGGGGGTGTTCGGCTCATCCCTAGTGACCATCTCGGAGTGGAGCCAAAACCCTGATTGGGTTTTCATTTGATGGCGGACTTTTGGTTGCGGGCGGAGGATTTTTGTAAATGGTGAGGGTGTTTTCTATGTGTTCAGAAGGATACCCTTTTTCAAGAAATTTCTTTAATAGAGTTTAACCTGTTTTAATGCCATGTACACACGAGCGGTTTTGCCGTCAGAATAAACTCTGAAGGTTTCTCCGATGGAATTCCGACAGAATTCTGCTGAAGCTGTCTTGCATTCACACGGTCACACCAAAGTCTGACCGTCAAGAACGCGGTGACGTACAACATGTACGACGGGACTAGAAAAAGGAAGTTCAGAAGTAGATTCGCGCTTTTCAGCTTTCTTGATTTTCAGTCCATTACTGCTCTTCAGTTTGTGCTTGTGGGTTTTTATCTGCTTTTCAGTGCGTGTAGTCAGTTCGCATCTGTTTTTCAGTGTGTTCTTGTCCGCTCATTTCTGATTTTCGGCTCTCTCTTCACAGGCCTTGCTGTTTTTGAGTGCGTTCTGTTAGTTCGTTCTGACCAGCCGACTGTTTTGAAGCCATGTTGCAGGTACGTACTCATCGTAGAGTTTGTGCTGTGTGGGGGCTTGGTGTTGGGGTTCTTGCTTTGCCCCAAGCCCAGTCCATGAACAGGGTGGGGAGGAGTTCATGGAATAAAAATTGGTTGCTCCAGCGTGACTAATTCTCTCATATGCCTTTGCTTCGTGAGATCCAGGAGAATAATCCTGATGATTTCAGGAAATTTCGCAGGATGACGGACCCCGTTTTTCACCATCTGTTGGCTTTGCTGACCCCTTATATTAGCAGGCAGGATACCTGCATAAGGCAGGCCATGACTCCAGAGCAGAGGCTAGTCGCCACGTTGCGGTACTTGGGGACTGAGAGAAGTCTGCAGGACCTCAAGTTCTAGACAGGTATCTCCCCCCAGGCTCTGGGGATCATTATCCCAGAGACCTATTCTGCTATTATTCAGGTCCTGCAGAAGGACTATATTAAGGTAAGTTTTCTCCTTTAACATCCCATTCTATGTATTTCATGCTTGCTAAACATAACATACCCAACTCTGGAACTTACACAGTTCAATGTAGAAAAACTGAAGGCAATATCAGACATTATAGTGTCAAAAATGTCTTGATATTACCTTCATCAGATGGGGTGATATCACCCCTGTAAAAGCCAAATTTTAAAGATGCACACAATTTGGGAGTCAAAATGGGTATTTCCCTCCTGATCCCATGCCTAATGTCAACATGTGCTATCTCCCATCATGGGGGATCAAAAGGATCAAAAGATATGAATGAATTGTTATTTCAATATTTGACACCTGTGGGTGGGCCATTCCAAATGATGACAATATAATTGATGTATCCCCCATAGAAGATTATGTGCTGTACAAAAGGATTATGATGATGGACGTGCTGTAATTCCCATGACCCCATTGTAAGGTTAGCATAACTGGGGGGGGGCAAAGGAGGCCCCCATGGCAGTGCCATTTATCTGGAAGTAGTATTGGTCATTGAAAACAAAATAATTATATTCAAGGCAGTATTGGATGGCCTCCACTATAAACTTGATCTGCCTATGATTTAAGCCAAAATGGTGTAAAAGAATTTCAAACGGAGGACCTAGTAATGTAGTACCTAAAAATGCAGGGTGACTCTGCAGGTACTAGATAAAAATTTGTGCCAGCGTCCCCAAAATTATAATGGTGAATAAATAGAGTCTAGAGATGGGACTTTGAAGGCACAACAATATTAAACTACAAAAAGGTAAAGTTTAGGGGTTTTTATTTATAAAGTATAAAAAGACAAAGGACAAACATAATTGTTTAAAAGCACATCTGACTAGGCATGAGACCTAATATAGGTGTACCGTGTGGAACCTATCCTGCAAGCTTATATAATAATGGAAAGAATATAAGTAACTAAACAAATCACTTGGTCAAGGTGGAGGAGAGATACTTCCCCAAGTGTTACCCAGTAGGTAGTCAAAAAGCTAGCACAAACAAATTGCTGCAGGTTTGGTGATCCACGGTGAGTAATCTCTGGTTGCTCTACATGTTTCGCGTTTCGCAGAACGCTTCCTCAGAAGCTAGAGATTCTAGATTAAAATACATAAAGAAACAACAGAAAAAGACATATTCAAAAAATGCAAAACACTACAAAAAGTATACATAGAAATTTCAAGACTATAAGTATAACCACTGCCAGGTATAGTGACCCATAGGACAGGCCCTATACAAGATTATGGTCTCCAGATGACGCATGGCAGAGCCCGGGAGTTAGGGTCAACCAGAATAGGGGAAACAGAAAGTACATATTATAGTGAGAAGGTTTTCAATATTATACAAGTAGTGTATGTATGTAGATAATATATAATTAGATTTTAAAGGAACAGTGGGGGGGGGGAAGAGAAAGACAACAAAAGAAGGAAGGGAAAGGAAGGAAATAGGGGGGGGGAGGAGGGTAGGGGAGAGGGAGAAAGGGGGGAGGGGGGAGACGAAGGAAATGGGAAGGAGGGGAAAAAAGGGGAAAGGGAAGGATAAGACAGGAAGGGAGAAGAGGAGAAGGGGGAAGTAGGTTTTGGGGGGGGGAAAGACAGCGGAAGAGAAGAAGGAAAGAAAGAAGAAAGAAGGAGAATAGAAGGGGAAGAAAAAAAGAGAGAAAAGAATGAAATGGGGATCGGAGGAGAAGAAGGGAGAAATGGGTAACGGAGATGGGGATCAGAGGGGAGGGGGGGGGGGATGGGGGGGAAGGGGAAACGGGGGAAGGGGGGAGCGAAGAAGGGGGGAGGAGAAAGGGGAAAGGAGAAAAAAGGTGAAAAAAAAAAAATATGAAAGGTCTGTGGGAGGGTAAGGTTCACTTACCATTTGAAAATGGTAAGATCAGGAAATGTTAATGATAATACGGTGCATATGATCGCGATTCGATCAGAAGTCACTGTTGTCTGAAGTATAATGAAGACAGAAGCCGGCCATATACTGGGATCTCTCAAATGAAAGGTAGCATCAGGTATCCATAGATGAGGGAGTAAAAACTTTGTAGTAATAATGCTAGTATATACATAGGGAAAGGAAGGTAAGCAAGTAAATTAATGTTGTAAGGTATTGCAGTTAAGCAAAATACAGGAATATTCATAATTTACTTGTAACTGAGAGAGTATAGATGTAAGTGTCCTGGGCTTACCTTAGGGTCATTGAGAGGAACCATGTAGATGTGCCGTCCGGTCAGTGAAGGACCGGTGCTGTAAGTACATAGGGGCAGACAATGTTGTGCCCCTATATATGGTGACCTAGGCCGGAATTGAGCGGCTGAAGAGCGCACGCCGTGTTCCGGCCCCGTAGCAGGCTACCGCGCATGCGCCGCGCCACGCTGCCCCCACGCAGTAACGACGCAATGACGGGGAAATCCCGCGCATGCGCCGATAGATATCGCGAGGGAGAGCGGGGCCCGGCCAAAATGCAGGCAGCAAATGCGGAGATCTGGGGAAAGAGAGTCCCCATATCTCCACCGATCGCCGCACATCCGGTCAAAGAGTCGAACCGGATGTGCGGCGCGGGGCCACGGAACTCACCGAGCAGGGGCCATGCGTAGCAGATGGAGACCAACACTAAGGGAACCTGTCCCTGGGACAACAAAATGGCAGGGGAAAGAGATAGAAACAGATATATATAATGCTTGTAACGTCGTTCTATTAACATAATATCCCATGGGGGATCAATAGATAACAAATAAACAGTACCAGTGATGTTTGAACATTTCAAAGAAGGGGAGAACATATGATTACATTGATCTGGAAATTAGGAGTGGTTCAGATAGGATTTATCGTATCATGTCATCAACAGTTATTCTCATTATAAGTGGTCCTTATGTATAAACTGGTGCAAATTAGAAGGGCTTCGTGCCAGTCATAGATGTAGACTCAAAGAAATGGTCTATATGAGTGGGATACATTAAGACCCGGTGCCCTAGTAGCATTTAACCGCTCAATCCATAGGGCCTCTTTTTGTAATATGAGCTTGTCCCATTCACCACCTCTGGGGCTTTGGGGAATGACGGCCAGAACAGCAAAGGAAATGGAAGATGTATTGAAACGATGGTATAGATCGAGGTGTCTGCTCACCGGGGTGAGCATCTTCCCATTCCCTGAGTAGTAAACATGATCATTGATTCTTTGCCTTAGTTGTCTGGCCGTCTTCCCCACATAGAACACCCCACAGGTGCACCTCATAAGATAAACCACCCCTTGGGTGAAGCATGTAGCTGAAAATTTAGGGTAGCGGATTTCGTCATTGGGTAGTAGAATGGGACATTCAGAGGATATCCACGGACAGAATAAGCAGCCGCCACAGGGCGTTGTGCCTCTTGGTAGCTGTGGGTCAGAAGGGTTATGGGTCTTATACTGACTAGATACTAGTCTATCCTTGAGAGAAGTTGCACGTCTGTAAACTATCTCAGGATACGTGTTAACATATTTCTTTAAAATAGGGTCTTCTGTCAAAAAATGCCAGTGTTCTTTGAGAATATTGTTGACGTCATGATAGTGGGAAGAAAATTTGGTAATCATTCTAACCGTGGATTTCTGTGGTTGAGTTTTTTTCGCATATAAAAGGTCAGTCCGTGATTTGTTTTTGGCCTTGTTAAAGGCCTTACGTAGGAGGGACCGGCTATAGCCTCTCGCCAGGAGCTGTGACCTGAGTAAGTTAGATTGGTGTTGAAAATCTGTCATTCTAGTGCAATTTTGTTGAAGGCGGAGGTACTGTGCGTATGGTATACTTCTAATGAGGGGGGGAGGATGTGCACTTGTGGCATGTAGCAGTGTATTTCCTGCTGTGGTTTTCCTAAATAAATTTGTAGATAGGGTGTTGTTAACGTCCCTGTAAATCTCGAGATCCAAAAAGTTAACAGTGTCAATATGGCAGTGGTATGTAAATTTTAAATTAAATTGATTGACATTCAGCATTTGTATGAATTTTTTTAGAGTCTTTATAGTGCCTGTCCAAATGATGAAAATGTCATCTATGTAACGTTTCCAAATCAAAATTTGGTCTATATATTCTGCATATTGGTCTCGAGAGAACAGGTGACGCCCTCACCCCCCCCAGGTACAGGTTGGCGTAGCCAGGGGCACAGCAAGTGCCCATGGCTACGCCCTGCACCTGGAGGTAGTGGGAACCCATAAATTCGAAAGCATTATGGGTCAAAATAAAGTTAAGCAGTCTCAGAATGAACTCGTTATATTACCAATGATGATGGTCTTCCTCGTACAAAAAGGTGCGGACCATCCCGATTCCCTGCTCGTGAGGGATGCTGGAGTAAAGAGCCTCCACATCCAGGGTCACGAGCAGGGAATCAGGAGGGACCGGCAACCCCTCAATCTGTTTTAGAAGGTCCAAAGTATCTTTAGTGTATGACGGCAGGGCCATGACATGGGGCATAAGTGTAGCATCTACAAGTTTGCTAGCGTTGTCTGTTAAACTACCAATACCCAAAATTATCGGTCTCCCAGGGGGCGACACCGGATCCTTATGCAGTTTGGGAAGTGCATAAAATGTCGCCACCCTGGAAGACCGAACATTCAGGTACTCGTAGGTGTCTTTATCGCTCAAACCTCTTAAATAAGCATCTCCGATAATGTCTAGGAACTGGTTCCTAAAGGATATAGTGTGAGATAGAGGAATTTTCCGATACCAATTTTTGTTGGATAAGATTGTTAGACACATATTTTCGTAGAGGGATCTGGTCAGAAGAACTACATTACCACCTTTATCGGCGGGTTTGACGATAACATTAGGATGGTTATGTATTTTAGATATGGCTTGACGCTGTGTTGAAGTTAGATTGTTTCTTCTGTATGGAGGATTCATGCGTTTGATGTCGCTAACCACATTCTGTAAGAATGTCCAAATCTGGGGGTTCTGGGATAAGTCAGGGAATTGACGAGATTTAAGTTTAAACTTGTGGGCCGTAGATGTAGGAGGAGTCAGGGATGTTGGGGTAGGGGTGTCATTAAGATGGGTGTCGTCGCTTTCCTCTAAGAGAAGCATTAGGTCCTGAAGTGCTCAGAACTCATCCATTTTAAAGTGCTTTATACACTCTTCTTTTGTTGTCTTTCTCTCCCCCCCCCCCCACTGTTCCTTTAAAATCTAATTATATATTATCTACATACATACACTACTTGTATAATATTGAAAATCTTCTCACTATAATATGTACTTTCTGTTTCCCCTATTCTGGTTGACCCTAACTCCCGGGCTCTGCCATGCATCATCTGGAGACCATAATCTTGTATAGGGCCTGTCCTATGGGTCACTATACCTGGCAGTGGTTATACTTATAGTCTTGAGATTTCTATGTATACTTTTTGTAGTGTTTTGCATTTTTTGAATATGTCTTTTTCTGTTGTTTCTTTATGTATTTTAATCTAGAATCTCTAGCTCCTGAGGAAGCGTTCTGCGAAACGCGAAACATGTAGAGCAACCAGAGATTACTCACCGTGGATCACCAAACCTGCAGCAATTTGTTTGTGCTAGCTTTTTGACTACCTACTGTGTAACACTTGGGGAAGTATCTCTCCTCCACCTTGACCAAGTGATTTGTTTAGTTACTTATAATCTTTCCATTATTATATAAGCTTGCAGGATAGGTTCCACACGGTACACCTATATTAGGTCTCATGCCTAGTCTGATGTGCTTTTAAACAATTATGTTTGTCCTTTGTCTTTTTATACTTTATAAATAAAAACCCCTAAACTTTACCTTTTTGTAGTTTAATATTGTTGTGCCTTCAAAGTCCCATCTCTAGACTCTATTTATTCACCGGTGTAAAAGAATTATTGTACGGCTTGGTGGGGGATGGCGGTATATAGGGAAGTGACATCCAATGGCAGCCAACTATAGTTTGATTTCAAGTAGGATTAGAAAATCACGGCAGGGAAGTGGTTCAGTTATCCTGACTGGGCTTCAGATGACATCCAGCAGAATAACAAGCCAGCGCGTTCCTGTGGGGCTGCACAGCGAGGCAATCAATGGTGTGGTGTGTCAGTCTGACACACCGCAACTCTGATCTAGGTAAAAAGCCTCTGATGGGGACTCTTTACCACGTGATCAGCTGTGTCCAATCACAGCTGATCACGGTGTAAACAGGAAAAGCCGTGTATCGGCTTTTCCTCTAGTGCGTCTGACAGGGGGGTCTGTGCTGATTGATTATCAGTGCAGCCCCCCGAGGATGCCCACCCAGGACCACCAGGGATGCCACCCAGGACTACCAGAGATGCCCACCAATAATGACCACCAGGGATGAAAATCATTGTCCATAAATGATGCCAATCAGTGCCCATAAATTATGCCAATCAGTGCCCATCAGTAATGCTTGCCAGTGCCTCCTTATCAGTGATGCCTATCAGTGCCATCTATCAGTGTCCATCAGTGCCACCCATCAGTTTCCATCAGTGCCACCCATCAGTGTCCATCAGGTCCACCTATCAATGCCAATCAGTACCACCTATCAGTGCTCATTAGTGCTGCCTATCAGTGCCACCCATAAGTACCCATCAGTGCCGCCTTTCAGTGCCCATCAGTTTCGCCTATCAGTGCCAATCAGTGCCGCCTATCAATGCCCATCATTGCTGCATATCAGTGCCCATCAGTGCCACCTGTTAGTGCCCATCCATGCTGCATATTAGTGCCCATTATCAGTGCCCATCAGTGCCACCTCATTGGTGCCACCTCATCAGTGCCTGTCAGTGCAGCCTCATCAGTGCCCATCAGTGAGGGAGAAAACATACTTATTTACAAAATTTTATAACAGAAACAAAGAAAAACTTATTTTTTCAAAATTTTCTGTCTTTTTTTATTTGTTTAGCAAAAAATAAAAACCCCAGTGGTGATCAAATACCACCAAAAGAAAGCTCTATTTGTGAGAACAAAATTATAATTTTGTTTGGGGACAGTGTTGCATGACCACGTAATTGTCATTCAAAGTGTGACAGCGCTGAAAGCTGAAAATTGTCCTGGGCAGGAAGAGGGGAAAGTGCCCTGCATTTATGTGGTTAAATCTTCAGAAAGGGTATATGGGTTTGGATTAGAAGTGGGAACAAAATGTAAACCTTTCCATAAGAGAAGTTGGTCATCTACAGAAAGGGAATATGTGGATAGATTAAATATTTTTATTGTGCTGTTGCTAAGTCCTTTCTTATTACATAGTGCATAGTAGGTGAGGTTGAAAAAAGACACACGTCCATCAAGTCCTACCCATGTGTGTGATTATGTGTCAGCATTACATTGTATATCCCTGTATGTTGCAGTCGTTCAGGTGATTATCTAATAGTTTCTTGAAACTATTGATACTCCCTGCTGAAACCACCACCTGTGGAAGGGAATTCCACATCCTTGCCACTCTTACATTATATACAGTACAGTGTATGTCACTGTATATGTGTTTGTAAGCGCGTCGGAACCCTACAGGGTAAAGTAAAAAGCGCCCTGAGGCGATTCAGTTCACATAGGTAGCGCTATACAAGTCACTCATTCATTCATTCATTCATTACAGTAAAGAACCCTCTACGTAGTTTAAGGTTAAACCTCTTTTGTTCTAATTTTAATGAGTGGCCACAAGTCTTGTTACACTCCCTTCTGCAAAAAAATTTTATCCCTATTGTGGGGTCACCAGTAGGGATGAGCCAAACACCCCCGGTTAGGTTCACATTCAGAACACATGAACGGACCAAAAGCTTGTGCGAACTTTCGAACACCGTTAAAGTCTATGGGACTCGAACGTGAGAAATCAAAAGTGTGAATTTTTTTTTTTTTTATAATTGACAATTTTTATTATTTTTTCCACAAAAAAAAAAGTTAACAAATACAGCATTATAGCATTGGGTACAGGGATAGAAAGAGATCGTAGTGTCACATTTCAATTTGGCACACGGTCACCCAAACATTAGGCGGTTAAGCCTGTCAATATAAACAGTTAGTGATGAAACGGAGTGGGTTTACTAGATTGTTATACATCTCGTACAGTATATCCATGAGTACCATTTACATATATATATAACTTCACAAAAAGAAAAAAAAGAAGGAAAAGAGTAGAGAAAGGAGGAAAGGGGGGGTAGCCACCCATCTCCAGACCTGGGACAAGTCCGTGGGGGACGGGTCATAAATGCATAAATGACACATATCATTAGGTCACAGGAGTCTCAAACAGAACCCAGGGTTCCCAAATACGGTTATGCTTCTCAAGAGTATCGTTTAATGAGGCCGTAAGATATTCCATTCTCTTAACATCCCTAATCCTGGAGTGTAGCTCAGTCAATGAGGGAGTCTCTCTTTTTTTCCATTTTAGAGCCACCAAACGGCGTGCTGCAGTAAGCACATGAGCTAAAAGTTTTTTGGATGCTTTTGAGAGAGTGGCAGGTGGAAGGCCTAAGAGAAAAATCCTCGGATCAAGGAGCACTCCAGTATCAAAGATGGACTGGAGTAGGGATTGTACCATACCCCAGTAGGGAATGATTAGAGGGCAGGTCCAATAGACATGAAATAATGTTCCCCTATCCTTATAACATCTCCAACAGCAAGAATCAGCTGTGGGGTATATGGAGTGGAGCAGGTCTGGAGTCTGATACCAATGGAATAGAATTTTGTATTGATTCTCTTTATAAAGCGTGCATATGGAGCTTTTAGTAGCCTGGTTCCATATGAATTGCCAGGTCTTTAAGGGTAATTCTGTGCCCAACGCCTGCTCCCACTTAGCCATATATGGATGTTGCGGCCCATCTGGTGAGAAATCAGTGACCAGTATTTGATAGGAGCGGGAAATCATGCCCTTAGGGGACGAGCCCTCTAAACATAGCTTTTCGAAGTCTGTCAGGGGAGAAAATCTTAAACTCGACCTCAGTGATTGTGCATAATGGCGTATTTGTAGGTAACTGAAAAAGGCCTGCTTGGGAATATCAAAAGTCTTTTGCAGTTCTTGGAAGGATCGTAGCATTCTAGTTTTAGGGTCAATTAATTGTCCATAACGAAATATGGCCTTATCCATCCAGAAATGGGACATCTGTGAAGTTAAACTGTCGGGGATATTGGGTGTAAATAGGAATGAAGTGACTGGGGAAGACGTGGTGGTGAGCGGATAGTTCAATTTGGCCCGTCGCCATAATGTACGTAAGAGAGCCATTGGTCCTAGCAATTGTACGCTGCCGGGAGGTATATCAGAGCTCCAAAGCATGGAGTTTGGGTGTATGGGGGCTAGCCATAACTTTTCTATCTGTGTCCACCTATTGTAAGCATGTAGGGTGCACCAGGAGGCTATAGGTCTTAGTTGAGCTGCTAGATAGTACTTAGCTATATTGGGGAACGCCAGTCTACCTTGGTTACGTGGGGCATATAGAACTGATCTAGCAACGCGGTGTCTTTTATAATTCCAGAAGAAGTTTTTTAGGTCACCCTGAAGTTTTTTTAGGTGTGAACTCGGAATGGGGATAGGGAGCGTCTCAAACAGATATAGAAGTCTAGGTAGTATCGTCATCTTCAAGGTTGCAAGTCTACCAAAAAGGGACAATTTCAAAGATTTCCATTTATTTAGGGAGGCTCTGATAGAGGCGAACATTTGGGGAAAGTTGGCCTTGTATAGAGTATCGTATGTGGGCGTAATATGTACCCCCAGGTATTTTAAGGAAGAGGACCGCCAAGAGTATGGAAAAGTTTGTGAAAGCGTTGAAAATGTATGGGGAGATAAATTAAGAGGGAGAACCTCTGTCTTGGAACTGTTAATTTTATAACCCGAGAGGGTGCTATATCTCTCCAGCTCCACTTGTAAGTTCGGGAGAGATATGTGAGGTTGGGTGAGAGTGAGGAGGACATCATCCGCAAATAAGGAGATCTTAAAATATCTAGTACCGGCTGGTATACCATGAATACTTGGGTTATTTCTGATATGGGCTGCTAGCGGTTCAATGCATAGGGCATATAAAAGAGGGGAGAGTGGACAGCCTTGGCGGGTCCCATTAGAGATCAAAAAAGTAGGGGAAGTGGCAAAGTTAGTGCAAACCTGAAAAGTGTGAATTTTAAAGTCTAATATGCAAGTTATTGTCCTAAAAAGGGTTTGGGGACCCAGGTGCTGCCCCAGGGGACATGTATCAATGCAAAAAAAAGTTTTAAAAACGGCCGTTTTTTCGGGAGCAGTGATTTTAATGATGCTTAAAGTGAAAAAAAGTGAAATATTCCTTTAAATATCATACCTGGGGGGTGTCTATAGTATGCCTGTAAAGTGGAGCGTGTTTCCCGTGTTTAGAACAGTTCCTGCACAAAGTGACCTTTCTAAAGGAATAAAAGTCATTTAAAACTGCTTGCGGCTGTAATGTCGGGTCCCGGCAATATGGCTGAAAATTATTGAAAAAAATGGCATGGGTAACCCCCCAGCCCATTACCAAGCCTTTGGGTCTTGTATGGATATTAACCACTTGAGCCCCGGACCATTATGCTGCCTAAGGACCAGAGGTCTTTTTCCAATTTGGCACTGCGTCGCTTTAACTGCTAATTGCGCGGTCATGCAATGCTGTACCCAAACGAAATTTGCGTCCTTTTCTTCCCACAAATAGAGCTTTCTTTTGATGGTATTTGATCACCTCTGCGGTTTTTATTTTTTGCGCTATAAACGGAAAAAGACCGAAAATTTTGAAAAAAAATGATATTTTCTACTTTTTGTTATAAAAAAAATCCAATAAACTAAATTTTAGTCATACATTTAGGCCAAAATGTATTCGGCCACATGTCTTTGGTAAAAAAAATGTCAATAAGCGTATATTTATTGGTTTGCGCAAAAGTTATAGCGTCTACAAACTAGGGTACATTTTCTGTAATTTACACAGCTTTTAGTTTATGACTGCCTATGTCATTTCTTGAGGTGCTAAAATGGCAGGGCAGTACAAAACCCCCCCAAATGACCCCATTTTGGAAAGTAGACACCCCAAGGAAATTGCTGAGAGGCATGTTGAACCCATTGAATATTTATTTTTTTTGTCCCAAGTGATTGAAAAATGACAAAAAAAAAAAAAAAAAAAAATATTTACAAAAAGTTGTCACTAAATGATATATTGCTCACACAGGCCATGGGCCTATGTGGAATTGCACCCCAAAATACATTCAGCTGCTTCTCCTGAGTATGGGGATACCACATGTGTGGGACTTTTTGGGAGCCTAGCCGCGTACGGGGCCCCGAAAACCAATCACCGCCTTCAGGATTTCTAAGGGTGTAAATTTTTGATTTCACTCTTTACTGCCTATCACAGTTTCGGAGGCCATGGAATGCCCAGGTGGCACAAAACCCCCCAAAATGACCCCATTTTGGAAAGTAGACACCCCAAGCTATTTGCTGAGAGGCATATTGAGTCCATGGAATATTTTATATTTTGACACAAGTTGCGGGAAAGTGACACTTTTTTTTTTTTTTTTTTTTTTTTCATAAAGTTGTCACTAAATGATATATTGCTCACACAGGCCATGGGCCTATGTGGAATTGCACCCCAAAATACATTTAGCTGCTTTTCCTGAGTATGGGGATACCACATGTGTGGGACTTTTTGGGAGCCTAGCCGCGTACGGGACCCCGAAAACCAATCACTGCCTTCAGGATTTCTAAGGGTGAAAATTTTTGATTTCACTCTTTACTGCCTATCACAGTTTCGGAGGCCATGGAATGCCCAGGTGGCACAAAACCCCCCCAAATGACCCCATTTTGGAAAGTAGACACTCCAAGCTATTTGCTGAGAGGCATGGTGAGTATTTTGCAGCTCTCATTTGTTTTTGAAAATGAAGAAAGACAAGAAAAAACATTTTTTTTTTTCTTTTTTCAATTTTCAAAACTTTGTGACAAAAAGTGAGGTCTGCAAAATACTCACTATTCCTCTCAGCAAATAGCTTGGGGTGTCTACTTTCCAAAATGGGGTCATTTGGGGGGGTTTTGTGCCACCTGGGCATTCCATGGCCTCCGAAACTGTGATAGGCAGTGAAGAGTGAAATCAAAAATTCACGCCCTTAGAAAGCCTGAAGACGGTGATTGGTTTTCGGGGTCCCGTACGCGGCTAGGCTCCCAAAAAGTCTCACACATGTGGTATCCCCGTACTCAGGAGAAGCAGCAGAATGTATTTTGGGGTGTAATTTCACATATTTCCATGGCATGTTTGAGCAATATATCATTTAGTGACAACTTTGTGCAAAAAAAAAAAAAAAAAAAAAAAATTTGTCTCTTTCCCGCAACTTGTGTCACAATATAAAATATTCCATGGACTCGACATGCCTCTCAGCAAATAGCTTGGGGTGTCTACTTTCCAAAATGGGGTCATTTGGGGGGGTTTTGAACTGTCCTGGCATTTTATGCACAACATTTAGAAGCTTATGTCACACATCACCCACTCTTCTAACCACTTGAAGACAAAGCCCTTTCTGACACTTATTGTTTACATGAAAAAGTTATTTTTTTTTTGCAAAAAAATTACTTTGAACCCCCAAACATTATATATTTTTTTAAAGCAAATGCCCTACAGATTAAAATGGTGGGTGTTTCATTTTTTTTTTTCACACAGTAATTGCGCAGCGATTTTTCAAACGCATTTTTTGGGGAAAAAACACACTTTTTTAAATTTTAATGCACTAAAACACGCTATATTGCCCAAATGTTTGATGAAATAAAAAAGATGATCTTAGGCCGAGTACATGGATACCAAACATGACATGCTTTAAAATTGCGCACAAACGTGCAGTGGCAACAAAATAAATACATGTTTAAAAGCCTTTAAAAGCCTTTACAGGTTACCACTTTAGATTTACAGAGGAGGTCTACTGGAAAAATTACTGCACTCGATCTGGCCTTCGCGGTGATACCTCACATGCATGGTGCAATTGCTGTTTACGTTTGACGACAGACCGCCGCTTGCGCTCGCCTTAGCGCGAGAGCAGGGGGCGACAGGGGTGCTTTTTTTTTTTTTTTTTTTTTTCTTTATTATTTTTTTGCTTTTTTAATCTTACTTTTAAACTGTTCCTTTCATATTTTTTTTTTTTAATCATTTTTATTGTTATCTCGGGGAATGTAAATATCCCCTATGATAGCAATAGGTAGTGACAGGTACTCTTTTTTGAAAAAATTGGGGTCTATTAGACCCTAGATCTCTCCTCTGCCCTCAAAGCATCTGACCACACCAAGATCGGTGTGATAAAATGCTTCCCCAATTTCCCAATGGCGCTATTTACATCCGGCGAAATCTAAGTCATGAAATGCTCGTAGCTTCCGGTTTCTTAGGCCATAGAGATGTTTGGAGCCACTCTGGTCTCTGATCAGCTCTATGGTCAGCTGGCTGAATCACCGGCTGCATTCTCAGGTTCCCTGTTGAGACAGGAGAGCCAGAGAAAAACACGAAAGACGGTGGGGGGGGGGGCATTCCCTCCCACGGCTTGTAAAAGCAGTCTAGAGGCTAATTAGCCGCTAGGATTGCTTTTACATGAAAGCCGACCGCTGGCTGAAAAGAATGATACCAAGATGATACCTAAACCTGCAGGCATCATTCTGGTATAACCACTCAAAGTCGTGAATGGCGTACCTGAAGACAAAAAAATGGTTAACAATGGTTAACAATAAAGCACAGTAAACAGTAAAGTATAAATAATTACACACCTGAAAAACAAACATGATAAAACATAATAACAATAACAATAAAACATTGCAGAATAGAATACAGTAAAAAAAGAGCAGAACAATAGAGAGAGAGAATAGAGAGAGAGAGAACAATAAAACGACAACTATTTTTTTTTATTTTATATATTTTTTTTTTTTACACTTTTTTTGTAACTAACTTTTATAACGGTAACCGGTTCCAGGTTCGGGTCTCTCAAAATGCGATGGCATCTTGGGAGACCCTGTGAAAGTGCGCCTAGTCTGTGCAATGCTGTACCCTACGCTATTACTCAACTAGTGTATAGTAGCGTTCAAAACATTCACCAATGCAAAGGCCAGGATTATCAGGACAGGAGGGACAATAATAGCGGGCGTCACGTCTATATCCGCGCTTGCTGCAGACACGACATCTTTTTTTGGGGGGGTTCGTTGGGTAGGGGTACTCGGGAGGATATATAAATGCCTCTCATGCAGCCGACTGCATTTGGTTGGGGATGTGAATGGGGGAAGTACGGGCGCTGCAGAAGCGGTGGGTTCCCAATTAGGATTGGCGAATGCAGCAGGAAGGGCACTATGGGCACGACGGGCCTGTGTTTGTCTTCTTGGTGGCAGCGGGACACTACTTGTGCTTGCCACCTCACCAGCTTGAACTGCACTTATGGGACTCGCCACGTCACCACGTGTTACTGCAGTGCTGGTTTGACTACGACCGGGGTGTACTACGCCGCTGGTGCTTGCCAGTTCCCCAAAACGCTACCAAAAAAACTGTTAGCGATCGCAGGGATCAGGCCTGACTCTGCGAACGCTGCAGTTATGCGTTTAGTCTTTTGTAAGTGACAGTGATCGATCGATACTGCACTTGGGTGGGCTGGGCCGGGCGGAGGGGCAAAACGCAGGTGCTAGCAGGTATCTGGGCTGATCCCGCTAACACTGCGTTTTTGGGAACCCTAAACTGCTGGTGACACTAGTATAGATCTGATCAGATCAGATATTGATCCGTTCAGATACTATACCACTAAGGGAGGTGTACGGTGCGTGCGTGGGTGTTAGCGATACTGGCGCTAACCTGACGCTGCCTGGGGCTGGTGCTTGCCAGTTCACCAAAACGCTACCAAAAAAACTGTTAGCGATCACAGGGATCAGGCCTGACTCTGCGAACGCTGCAGTTATGCGTTTAGTGTTCTGTAAGTGACAGTGATCGATCGATACTGCACTTAGATGGGCTGGGCTGGGCCGGGCTGGGCGGAGGGGCAAAACGCAGGTGCTAGCAGGTATCTGGGCTGATCCCGCTAACACTGAGTTTTTTGGGAACCCTAAACTGCTGGTGATGCTAGTATAGATCTGATCGGATCAGATATTGATCCGTTCAGATACTATACCACTAAGGGAGGTGTACGGTGCGTGCGTGGGTGTTAGCGGTACTGGCGCTAACCTGACACTGCCTGGGGCTGGTGCTTGCCAGTTCACCAAAATGCTACCAAAAAAACTGTTAGCAATCGCAGGGATCAGGCCTGACGCTGCGAACGTTGCAGTTATGCGTTTAGTGTTTTGTGTCAGTGATCGATCGATACTGCACTTGGGTGGGCTGGGCGGAGGCGCAAAACGCAGGTGCTAGCAGGTATCTGGGCTGATCCCGCTAACACTGCGTTTTTGGGAACCCTAAACTGCTGGGGACGCTAGTATAGATTTGATCGGATCAGATATTGATCCGATCAGATACTATACCACTAAGGGAGGTGTATGCTGCGTGCGTGGGTGTTAGCGGTACTGGCGCTAATCTGACGCTGCCTGGGGCGACGCATATCACCGCCGGGCGATCGGGGGGCTAAACCTTTATTCGGTAATAAACGGCGGGTGCCCTGACACTATAAAAAATAAACAAACTAACCAGCGTCAACCGTATCGGTTATACGGTGATCAGTGGTGAAAGGGTTAACTAGGGGGCAATCAAGGGGTTAAAACATTTATTAGATAGTATATGGGGGTCCCTGACGCTATAAAACGCTGACGGCGAACCTAAATATTTACCTCACTAACTAGCGTCACCAGCGACACTAATACAGCGATCAGAAAAATGATCGCTTAGCGACACTGGTGACAGGGGGTGATCAAGGGGTTAAAACTTTATTAGGGGGGGTTAGGGGGGTACCCTAGACCTACAGGGGGGTAACAGTAACTGTGCTAACACAGTAACTGTCACAAACTGACAGCAGCAGTAATCAGAAAAAAAAAAAAAAAAAAAAAAACGGCTGGTGTCAGTTTGTGACAGGGGGGGGGGTGATCGGGGGGGGATCAGGGGGCGATCGGGGGGGGGATCGGGGTGTTTAGTGTGCCTGGCATGTTCTACTGTGTGTGTAGTGTTGGTGCACTCACTCACATGTCGTCTCTCCTCGGGCCGGAACGGAAAATACCGACCCGAGGGGAGATGACATCACTTCCTTTGCTGCTGTTTAGCATACAGCAGCAAAGGAGTGTTCCTATTGGCCGGCGGCGATCGCGAGGGGGGGGCCACGATCGGATGGCCTCCCCCTCGTCTCCGATCGCCGGGGGACCGCCTCGGGCGGCGGGGGGGGGTCCGATCGGACCCCCCACCCGCGGGAGGCAAATCACGTACATGTACGTGATTTTGCCTGCCCGTGCCGCCTTGCCGACGTACATCGGCGTGAGGCGGTCCTTAAGTGGTTAAGGAGATCCCCGCACCCAAATTAAAAAAAGGAAAGGTGTGGGGCCCCCAGGCCCTATATACTCTGAACACTAGTATACAGGTGGTCCCAAGAAGGACAGGGACTGTAGGTTTGTGCTTAAGTTGAATCTGTTTGTAATTTGGAACAGGTACATTTTGTAAGTGAAGCATCAGCAAAAAAAATCTATTTTTAAGCTTTTTGGAAAACATAGGGAAGGGTTATCACCCCTGTAACATTTGTTTTGCTGTCTGTACTGTATCTGTTCAGAAGATTTCACCTCACTTTCTGTCCCAATGACAATTGGATTTTGAAAATTGGGGTTTATAGGGAAACAAGGATTGGTGATAAAGCATCAGTGGAGGGGACACCTTTTTCCCATATTAACTCTTACAGGAGAGAATTTCCCTTCCTAGGGGTAGATTTCATCTCACTTCCTGTTGTCTCCTTCCGTTTGTAAGTAGGAGTCGTTTGTAAGTCGGATGGTAGAAAGTAGGGGCCTGCCCTATATACTCTGCGGAAATTTGGGCCTTAGGTGTTGGTGGTACCAGAACACTGTAAGCCTTCACAGCTACTCTTGGTGGGCGCTGGAATGGACCCTGCTGTGAAATATTATATCAAGAATTATAATTACATGCCCCTGTTGAACAGGATCAGAAAAATTGGGCCTTTGGTGGTGGTGTGTTGGTGTTGCCACAACACTGTAAGCCCTCACAGTTACTCTTGGTGGGTGCAGGAACAAGCCCTGCTGTGTAATATTAGATCAAAAATTGTAATTACAAGCCCCTGTTGAACAGGGGCAGAAAAATTGGGCCTTAGGCACTGGTGGTGGTGCCACAACACTGCAATCCCTCACAGATACTCTAGTTGAGCGAAGAAACAAGCCCTGCTGCAAAATATTACAGCAACAATTGTAATTACACGCCCCTGTTGAACAGGGGCAGAAAAATTGGGCTTTAGGCACTGGTGATGGTGCCACAACACTGCAACCCCTCACAGATACTTTAGTTTAGCGCAGGAACAAGCCCTGCTGCAAAATATTACAGCAAAAATTGTAATTAAACGCCCCTGTTAAACAGGGGCAGAAAAATTGGGCCTTGGGCACTGGTGGTGGTGCCACAACACTGCAACCCCTCACAGATACTCTAGTTGAGTGCAGGAACAAGCCCTGCTGCAAAATATTACAGCAAAAATTGTAATTACATGAGTGCGCATGCGCAAGAGTTCTGAGATGGCCGCTTGAGCCAGGAGCTCCGCACCTCACCATCTCAGGCGCGCCCAGTGAACCTTTCTGACCCCACACCACTGCCACAGACATGGCTCAGGAACCCCCCAAGCACCAGAGACCAACCCCATATGCTTGGATCTGGGGTCAGGAAGCCTGATCCCACACCGGGTGTACCAAGATGGCCGCCGCAGCCGCTGCTGCAGCACAGCACCATGCTTCCATCAATGAAGAGACTCCGGTACACAGGCAAGTGCTGACCCCTGCCCTTCTCCACATCACCCCTGGCCCTCACAATGCAGGATTGCAGGCTCAGACTCCCTCACCGGCCTCCACAGAATCCCTTCTCAGCCGCACATTTGGAGAGCAGGCTTTTTCCCCGGCAGGCCCGATGGCATCTATTTATGCTGCTCCTATCCCCCTCAGCCCATCGACCCAGAACACTCAGCTTCTGATGGAAGACCTTTTCTCTAAATTCTCCAATCTCCTTGAAAGGGGTCTAGAGGCCACAGCAGCTAAAATCACAGGAGACATCAAAGCGGACCTGCAGAATATAGGCACCAGAATGGACGCCATTGAAGAAAGGCTTGAACAGACTGCTGCAGTCTCCCACCAGAACTCTGACCTGATTCAATCCCTCCAAGACTAATTAGACACAGCAAACTCCCCCATAGATGATTTGGAGAACAGATCTCGGAGGCTGAACTTTAGGATCAATGGCCTACCGGACTCAGTTACAGATGTCACAGCGGCCACACAGGACCTTATGAGAGAACTGATCCCAAACATTCCAACAGCACGTCTGGAATTGGACCGGGTTCACAGGGCCCTGGGGCCCCCCAGGAAAGACGATTCCCCTAGGGATGTTATTGCCAAACCACATTATTATGAAATAAAATAAGCTGTTATGAAACAGGCCCGGACCCTTTCCCAAGTATTCTGTCAAGGCCACACAGTGCAAATCTACGCGGATATCTCCCCCTCCACCATACAGCGCAGAAGAACTCTGAAACCCCTACTATCTGCTATGGCTCAGAAGGACATCAAGTACAAATGGGCCTTTCCGTTTGCGGTCAAATTCTCCCACAAGGGACAGAACCACCCCTTCTCCAGCTTTATAATGGGAGAGAAGCTACTACTCAACCTGAAGATAATTACGCAGGAAATGGACAGGGTAGCACCCCCCCTCCTCTGGCTCCAATAAACGTCCCCCTCCGGCCGGATCCCCAAACCCTCTTTGGACCAAGAATAAATCCAGAACCCACTATGGTCCACCATGACCACATGGCCGCAACATCCTTTGTGTCTCCTGACGTCGATTTCTATCGCTTTTGACTGACTTCCTGATAGAAGAAATTGACTCTCTCCCTCTCCTTGGGAGCAATTTTACTATCTGATGCTCCTCCACTGATGGGGGACAATAGAAAAGCTGAAAGTCTCCTAGCTTGACAATGTTCTTCCTTTTTTTTCCCTTTTTTTCTATGATTCAAGCTCAGGTCCCCGTTGCTCCGCCTCCACTCTCTGCTCTGTAGAGAATTGGAGAGTGGCGCACTCAAGATGGGGTATATCTAGGGTTCGGAAAACTCATATTTTAGTTTCATTTATTACAACTTGTTCTTGCCTGTTTGGTTTCAGCGTTATATTTAACATTTAACACAGGTTGTAGGGCACCCTGATTTGGGGCGGAATACATGTGCCTCCTCCTATCCCTTAGTCACCAATGAGTTTCTGGGAGATAGGAAGTCCAACTGCGGTTGGACTTTTGACAACGATTTTTCTCACGTGTTACAGTGAGATGTCGGGAGGGGTCTTCTTTCCTCCTTAGGCTCTCTGTGGCCCCGAGGGGAGAGAACTCTCCCGTTTCTTCTTTTTCTGCTCTTTCCTCTTCTCATCTTTCCTATCTCCTCCCTTACCTACCCAACTCACAGAACATCACTTAACAGTGTTTTTCATTTCCATCCAGTTCAGAGGTTTATCCCCCGATCGGAGGCTCCTATTGTGGGCATAGTACCGCATTTGGCGCGACTTCCGAAGGCCCCAGCACTGGTAAGTCACAGAGGACTCGATAGCACTCACTCTCTCTGGTCTCATGGCTGATCTCACACCTGATACTTTAAGGATTGCCACCCACAATGTACAGGGCCTAAATTCCCCCATTAAAAGACGTAAGATTTTTAACTTCTTTAAATCTTCCAAATGAGATATTATTCTAATGCAGGAAACTCATTTCCCGGACAAATACTGTCCCAAGTTCCTTCACTCCCACTTTCCAAATTTTTATCTGGCAAGTGCTGAAAATAAGTCCAAACTGGTGGCCATAGCTTTTGCCAAATCTTGCAATTTTAGCTGGCTTGCAGAAACTAAAGACTAGGGATGAGCTTCGTGTTCGAGTCGAACCCATGTTCGACTCGAACATCGGCTGTTCGACCGTCCGTCGAATTGCGAACGATATGGGCCGTTCGCGCCAAATTCGTGTGGCGCGTCACGGCCCATAATTCACTGCGGCATCGCAGTGCATTGCTGGCTGATGATTGGCCAAGCATGCACTATGACCCGCATGCTTGGCCAATCACAGCGCCGTCAGTAGAGAGAGCTGTAATTGGCCAAAGCCAGGGCGGCTTTGGCCAATTATGGCTCAGGGGATTTAGTACACGCCCCACACTATATAAGGCCGCCTGCACGGCGACCCTGTGTAGTGTGTGTTCTGGTGTGCTGAGAGATAGAGAGAGAGAGAGACAGTGTCATTTGATTTGAGTTAGATAGATTAGGCAGAACAGTCAGTCAGTTAGCTGCACTTACAGTGTATTGTGTATATATATGCATCCCAGGTGTTGCATATATATATATACACTGTATTCAGTTTAGCTAGATCCGTTCCTGTTATCATCTATCTAGACTATTTACATTTAGTGCAGTGCGTCCTGCTCACAGTGTTCAGCTAGATCTGTTCCTGCTATTTACATTTAGTGCAGTGCGTCCTGCTCACAGTGTTCAGCTAGATCCGTTCCTGCTATTTACATTTAGTGCAGTGCGTCCTGCTCACAGTGTTCAGCTAGATCCGTTCCTGCTATTTACATTTAGTGCAGTGCGTCCTGCTCACAGTGTTCAGCTAGATCCGTTCCTGCTATTTACATTTAGTGCAGTGCATCCTGCTCACAGTGTTCAGCTAGATCCGTTCCTGCTATTTACATTTAGTGCAGTGCGTCCTGCTCACAGTGTTCAGCTAGATCCGTTCCTGCTATTTACATTTAGTGCAGTGCGTCCTGCTCACAGTGTTCAGCTAGATCCGTTCCTGCTATTTGCATTTAGTGCAGTGCGTCCTGCTCACAGTGTTCAGCTAGATCCGTTCCTGCTATTTACATTTAGCGCAGTGCGTCCTGCTCACAGTGTTCAGCTAGATCCGTTCCTGTTATCTTCTAGACTATTTACATTTAGTGCAGTGCGTCCTGCTCACAGTGTTCAGCTATATCCGTTCCTGTTATTTACATTTAGTGCAGTGCGTCCTGCTCACAGTGTTCAGCTAGATCCGTTCCTGCTATTTACATTTAGTGCAGTGCGTCCTGCTCACAGTGTTCAGCTAGATCCGTTCCTGCTATTTACATTTAGTGCAGTGCGTCCTGCTCACAGTGTTCAGCTAGATCCGTTCCTGCTATTTACATTTAGTGCAGTGCGTCCTGCTCACAGTGTTCAGCTAGATCCGTTCCTGCTATTTACATTTAGTGCAGTGCGTCCTGCTCACAGTGTTCAGCTAGATCCGTTCCTGCTATTTACATTTAGTGCAGTGCGTCCTGCTCACAGTGTTCAGCTAGATCCGTTCCTGCTATTTACATTTAGTGCAGTGCGTCCTGCTCACAGTGTTCAGCTAGATCCGTTCCTGTTATCTTCTAGACTATTTACATTTAGTGCAGTGCGTCCTGCTCACAGTGTTCAGCTATATCCGTTCCTGTTATTTACATTTAGTGCAGTGCGTCCTGCTCACAGTGTTCAGCTAGATCTGTTCCTGCTATTTACATTTAGTGCAGTGCGTCCTGCTCACAGTGTTCAGCTAGATCCGTTCCTGCTATTTACATTTAGTGCAGTGCGTCCTGCTCACAGTGTTCAGCTAGATCCGTTCCTGCTATTTACATTTAGTGCAGTGCGTCCTGCTCACAGTGTTCAGCTAGATCCGTTCCTGTTATCTTCTAGACTATTTACATTTAGTGCAGTGCGTCCTGCTCACAGTGTTCAGCTAGATCCGTTCCTGCTATTTACATTTAGTGCAGTGCGTCCTGCTCACAGTGTTCAGCTAGATCCGTTCCTGCTATTTACATTTAGTGCAGTGCGTCCTGCTCACAGTGTTCAGCTAGATCCGTTCCTGCTATTTACATTTAGTGCAGTGCGTCCTGCTCACAGTGTTCAGCTAGATCCGTTCCTGTTATCTTCCTACTGACAGGCAGGCTTGTCTGGTTACAGTATATAAAGCTACCTGAAGAAAATTACAAGTGTTCTATTTGATCCTATTAGTACCACGGTCAGGCAGCTAGACTATTTACATTTAGTACAGTGCGTCCTGCTCACAGTGTTCAGCTAGATCCGTTCCTGTTATCTTCCTACTGACAGGCAGGCTTGTCTGGTTACAGTATATAAAGCTACCTGAAGAAAATTACAGGTGTTCTATTTGATCCTATTAGTACCACGGTCAGGCAGCTAGACTATTTACATTTAGTACAGTGCGTCCTGCTCACAGTGTTCAGCTAGATCCGTTCCTGTTATCTTCCTACTGACAGGCAGGCTTGTCTGGTTACAGTATATAAAGCTACCTGAAGAAAATTACAGGTGTTCTATCCCAGCTTAGTGCAGCTACAGGCCATTAGTATGTCTGGAAGGCCAAGAAGGAGAGGCAGACGGTCACAAGCCGATAAGAGAGGGCAAGCAGGCTCTGTGTCTAGTGCTGGTTGTGGAGACGGTGCATCCTCATCAGCACGTGGCCATGGGACACGCTTGGCCTTTTTTTCGGCAGCTGGCCGTGTTGAGCCGCAACATGCGGAAGACTTGGTCGAGTGGATGACCAAGCCGTCCTGATCCTCCTCATCCTCTCTCACCCATGCCCAGGGTGCTTTGTCTGGCAAAGCAGCGGCCTCTTCCCTCAGCTCAATGTCATCAGTGACTCCTTCCCTAGCTCCACCATGTCCTCATGAGGATTCCCTCGAACTGTTTGACCACAGTGTTGGGTACATGCTCCAGGAGGATGCCCAGCGTTTGGAAGGCTCTGATGATGATACTGAGCTCGATGAAGGCAGTAACATGAGCATGGACAGAGGGGGTGCCCAAGAAGGACAGCAATCTGGCAGTCATGCTCCCCCTGCTGCAGCATACTGCCAGGTTTGCTCCAGTGATGAGGAGGGAGGGGATGATGAGGTCACTGACTCAACGTGGGTGCCTGATAGGAGAGAGGAGGAGGAGGAGGAGGCGGCACATCACCAACGAGGCAGGATGCCCTCCAGGGGCCAGCCTAAGGGCAGCACATTGACTGCATCACACCCCAAAGCTCCACATGTGCAGGGCGCTGCAGTCTCTGCGCGTTATTCAAAAAGTTCTTTGGTGTGGGCCTTTTTTGAGACGAGTGCATCAGATCGCACCGCTGCTATTTGCAACATATGTCTCAAGCGTATCTCGCATGGCCAAAACATCTCCCGCTTGGGTACCACATGCTTGACCAGACATATGTTGACCTGCCATGCAGTTCGTTGGCAAGCGTATCTAAAAGACCCACACCAAAGAACAAAGAGGATCTCTCCTTGCTCCTCATCAGCTGAGATTTCCAACCCCACTAGACCTTCAGTCTTCTCTGAGACCTGCAGTGAGAGGAATGAAGGTGTAGAATTAGGTGTGTCACAGCCAAGTACTTGTGGGCAATCTGCTTTTGGTACACCGACGTCAGATTGTACCAGGCAAATTTCCCTGCCCCAGCTGCTGCACCGCCGAAAGAAGTTTGCTCCCAACCATCCACATGCCCAGCGGTTAAATGCTAGCTTGGCAAAATTGCTAGCACTGCAACTGCTGCCTTTTCAGTTGGTAGACTCTGCCCCCTTCCGTGAGTTTGTGGAATGTGCGGTTCCTCAGTGGCAGGTACCCAAACGCCACTTTTTCTCACGGAAGGCGATTCCGGCTCTCTACCGGCATGTGGAAGGCAATGTCCATGCCTCGCTGGACAGGGCGGTCAGCGGTAAGGTGCATATTACCGCTGACTCATGGTCCAGCAGGCATGGACAGGGACGTTACCTAAGTTTCACGGCGCATTGGGTGACTCTGCTGGCAGCTGGAAAGGATACAGGACAAGGTGCAGTAGTGTTGGAGGTTGTTCCGCCACCACGCCTCCAAAATGCTGATTGTGACACACCTCTCTCCTCCACCCCCTCCTCTTCTTCTTCCTCCATGGCCTCTTCCTCGGAACCAGTGGTGCTCCGTAGGCGTTCAAGGGGCTACGCAAGTACGCAGGCCAAAAGATGCCATGCGGTGCTTGAGCTGGTGTGCTTGGGGGACAGGAGCCACACTGGGGCAGAGGTTCTGTCAGCTCTGCAGGGGCAGGTTCAGAGGTGGTTGACGCCACGCCAACTTAAGGCAGGAATGGTGGTTTGCGACAATGGCACCAACCTCCTCTCTGCCCTCCGACAGGGACAAATGACCCATGTGCCCTGTTTGGCTCACGTCCTTAACTTGGTGGTGCAGCGGTTCTTGGGCAGGTACCCGGGCTTACAGGATGTCCTGAGGCAGGCCAGGAAAGTCTCTGTGCATTTCCGCCGGTCATATAATGCCAGTGCTCGGCTGACGGACCTCCAAAAGGAGTTTAACCTGCCCAAGAACCGCCTAATCTGTGACATGCCCACCAGGTGGAACTCAACATTGGCCATGCTGCAGCGGCTGCACACGCAACAGAGGGCCATCAATGAGTACCTGTGCGACTATGGCACCAGGACAGAGTCAGGGGAGCTTGGTTTTTTTTCCCCACGCCAGTGGGCCATGATCAGGGATGCATGCACTGTCCTGTCACCATTCGAGGAGGCCACGAAGATGGTGAGCACTGACAGTGCATGCATCAGTGACACTGTCCCCCTTGTCCACCTGTTGGAGCACACGCTGCGTGGAATAATGGACAGGGCACTTGAGGCAGAACAGAGGCAGGAAGACGAGGAATTCCTTAGCTCTCAAGGCCCCCTTTATCCAGACAGTGTTCCTGCGTGCCCGCCGATCACACAGGAAGAGCACGAGGAGGAGGAGGAGGAGGAGGAAGATTGTGTCAGTATGGAGGTGGAGCCTGGCACTCAGCATCAGCAGCAGTCTTTAAGGGATCAGTCCCAAGGAACACATGGACTTATACGTGGCTGGGAGGAGGTGGCTGCGGACGTTGTTGTCCTTAGTGACCCAGAGGACTCCGGACCGAATGCCTCAGCAAACCTACGCTGCATGGCCTCCCTGATCCTGCAAAGCCTGCGTAAGGATCCTCGTATTCGTGGTATCAAGGAGAAGGACCAATACTGGCTGGCAACCCTCCTTGATCCACGTTACAAGGGTAAGGTTGCGGACCTTATCTTGCCATCGCAGAGGGAGCAGAGGATGAAACATCTTCGGGAGGCCTTGCAGAAAGTTCTGTGCAACGCGTTCCCAGAGACTGGGAGGTTACAAACTCCTGTTTCTGGACAACGTGTTGCTGAGGCTTCGGTCAGTCAAAGAAGGAGCGGTGGAGAAGGTGGCCGTCTGACCGATGCGTTCAGACAATTTTTTGGTCCGCAGCCCCAAGGTATGATCGGTTCCAGCAACCATCGCCAGCGTCTGTTTTACATGGTGCAGGAATACCTAGGGGCAAGATCAGACTTGGACACCTTTCCCACCGAAAATCCTCTGGGTTACTGGGTCTTGAGGATGGATCACTGGCCAGAGCTTGTACAGTATGCAATTGAGCTACTGGCCTGTCCTGCATCCAGCGTTCTTTCGGAACGCACATTCAGTGCTGCTGGAGGCGTGGTAACCGATCACAGGGTGCGTCTGTCCACCGACTCAGTCGATCGGCTGACCTTCATAAAAATGAATCAGTCTTGGATCACCACCAGCTACCAAGCACCTGATGCTGATGTAACCGAATAATTTTTTTTGAAATCTCAGATCCCTTCAAAGACTGCCTATGCTGATGCTGAGTGACTATCCCTGAGTAATTATCCTCTTCCTCCTCAATCATCACGCTGATAGCTTGTAAGAACATTTTTGGTTCTGGGCGCCACCACCAGTGCCTGAGGCACAATTTTTCAGCCCCTGTGTAACAGGGGCGTGTAATTACAATTTTTGATGTAATACTTTGCAGCAGGGCTCGTTCCTGCGTTCCAACTAGAGTGTCTGTGAGGGGTTGCAGTGTTGTGGCACCAGCACCAGTGCCTAAGGCCTAATTTTTCAGCTCCTGTTCAACAGGGGCATGTAATTACAATTCTTGATCTAATATTTCACAGCAGGGCCCTGTGAGGGCTTACAGTGTTGTGGCCACAGCAACACCTAAGGCCCAAATTTCTGCTGAGTATATAGGGCAGGACCCTACTTTCAAACATCTAACTTACAAACGACTCCTACTTGCAAACGGAAGGAGACAACAGGAAGTGAGATGAAATCTACCCCTAGGAAGGGAAATTCTCTCCTGTAAGAGTTAATATGGGAAAACAATTTCTCCTTTCCACTGATGCTTTCCAATCCTTGTTCCACAAAAAAACCCAAATTTTCAAAAAACATTTTTCATTGGGACAAAAAAGTGAGGTGAAATCTTCTGAAGAGGAGGAAAGACAGCAAAACAAATGTCACAGGGGTGATAACCCTTCCCTATGTTTTCCAAAAAGCTTAAAAAAGATTTTTTGGCTGGAGCTAAACACGTTAAAAATGTACCCGTTCAAAATGACAAACAGATTCTACTTAACAACAAACCTACAGTCCCTGTCTTGTTTGCACCGCCTGTATACTGCTGTTCAGAGTATATAGGGCCTGGTGGCCCCACACCTTTCCTTATTTTAATTTGGGTGCGGGGTTCCCCTTAATATCCATACAAGACCCAAAGGGCCTGGTAATGGACTGGGGGGTACCCATGCCGTTTGTCTCACTGATTTTCATCCATATTGCCATGACCCGACATGATATTAAACCCACAAGCAGTTTTAAATGAGATTTTTTCCTTTAAAAATGACATTTGGTGCAGGGACTGTTCTAAACATGGGAAACACGCGTCACTTTACAGGCATACTATAGACACCCCCCAAGTACGATATTTAAAGGAATATTTCACTTTTTTTTTTTTTACTTTAAGCATCATTAAAATCACTGCTCCCGAAAAAACGGCCGTTTTTAAAAGTTTTTTTTGCATTGATACATGTCCCCTGGGGTAGGACCCAGGTCCCCAAACCCTTTTTAGGACAATACCATGCAAATTAGCCTTTAAAATGAGCACTTTTGATTTCGAACGTTCGAGTCCCATAGACGTCAATGGGGTTCTAACGTTCGTGCGAACTTTCGGTAAGTTCGCGGGTTCTGGTGCGAACCGAACCGGGGGGTGTTCGGCTCATCCCTACTAAAGACCCAAACAGCAGGTTTCTCTTAGTTAAGGGTAAAATAGACAAACAGATCTACTCCCTAGTCTCCTACTATACCCCTAATAAGGGTCAAGCTTCTTTTTTTCAGAACCTTCTTAGTGTCCTCTCACCGGAATTAGAAGGTATGGTTATTTTTGGTGGTGTTTCAAACACCGCCTTTGATCAAGGGCTGGACAAATCCAAGCCCCCCGCAGACCGACTTACCCGCCCTACCAAACAAAGCCTCAAAATAGCTAGACTCATTCATGCCCATGGGTTTGCAGATGTCTGGAGGGAACTGAACCCTACTAAAAGGGACTATACTCACTTCTCCCACCCACACAATTAATATGCTAGGATTGATCACCTCCTCATCAAAACACAGTCCATCCCTTTGATCATAAAATCCCCTATCAAAGACACTGTTTTGTCCGATCATTCATTGGTCATCATGGAAATACATGTACACCACCGCAGAATGGGCAGGGGACAATGGCGACTTAATAAATCCATTCTCACAGATCTAATCCATGTCACTATGCTGAACAAATCTTTAAAGGAATATTTCCTCCTAAACAAAACTGAGGGCATCTCGCCCGAAACACTATGGGCAGCTCATAAAGTCTTTATTAGAGGGGAGCTAATCAGAATTCCTTCCCAACTTAAGAGGGAAAGAGAGGCTGACATAAAAATCCTGGAGGCCGAATTCTCCAAACTTCAGACACTTCACAAATCCAACCCCTCCCCCCTCTCGATATCCCAGCTAGACAAGGCCAGGTTGGAGCTTAACCTAGCCCTGACAGCTAAGGTGGAAAAACAAATTCGCTGGAACAAACACAAATTCTATACCCAAGGGGATAGGGTGGGTTTCATGCTGGCCGCCAAATTAACACCCGTATTAGATCACATACCATGCCAAAAATAAAGATCCCAGGTCAGGGCTCCATGGCTGATCCCTACAAAATCTTAGAGGCCTTCCAGGTTTTTTATAGCAATCTTTACTCGCCAAAATCTCCCCCGCAGGATACCACACTGGATTCATTCCTGGGCGGTCTCTCTCTTCCATCGCTTTCAGCGGAACATAGAGACAGCCTTGAAGCTCCTTTAATGGAGTGAGAGGTACTTGGAGTAATAAAATCACTAAAAAATGGCTCAGCCCCCGGCCCGGACGGTCTGTCCAACGCCTATTACAAGACCTTCTCCAACACCTTAGCCATACATCTAACACACTTCTTCAACTCTAAAACACAGGGGAACCCACTTGATCCACAACTTAATGCTGCATACATGCTGCAGTGATCCCTAAACCGGACAAGAATCCGGAAGATGTTGGAAACTATCGCCCTATATCACTTATTAACTGTGATGTCAAAATTTTGACTAAGATTCTTGCTAATCGCATGGCTTCCTTCATCAATATATATATAGATAAGGATCAAGTGGGTTTCATACCGGGCAGACAAGGCCCAGACCAAATAAGGCGGGCCATAGACTTGGTCTCCATCCTTCAAACCAGTTGGGCGGGAGGTCCTAAACAATCTGGAATGCTCCTGTCGTTGGACCTACAAAAGGCCTTCACAAATGCGGGCTATATGCGGACGACATCCTGCTCTTTCTCACTTCCCCGTAACCTCCCTTCCCAACTTATGCAAAACCTTAGATGCCTTCGCCAAACTGTCCGGTTTAGAAGTTAATTATTCAAAGTCATGAGCACTCAACATCTCACTAAAACCCGAGACTGTTAATCTCTTACGACAGAACTTTCCCTTTAAATGGAGTGACTCCTCCATCAAATACTTAGGTATTAACTTAACAGCTAAAACTGAAACTCTATACAGCCATAACTACCCTCCTATGTACCGTAAGCTTGAAACAGACCTTAACACCTGGTCCCGTAATAATATTTCTTGGTTGGGGAGGGTGAATTCAGTTAAAATGACATTACTTCCCAGATTGCTATATCTGTTTCGCGCCTTACCTATCCCTACCCGGAAGGACCATATTAAATCCTTCCAAAGCAAACTTCTAAAGTTCATCTGGGGTAAGGCGGGATACAGAATCCCCCAAAGAACCCTTTACCTACATAGGAAAAAAGGAGGGCTGGGTCTACCCCACCTTTACAAGTACTACCAAGCTGCCAGACTGGCCCAAATGCCAACAGTCTATTTTAGTTCCGAAAAACCTGATTGGGTGGCAATAGAAAAACAGGCAGTTCCTAAATTCATGCTAGACTTCCTCCTCTGGATAACCCCAAGAAACAGACCCTTTATATTGGCCCCAACGCTTTCCCACTCTTTTGCTCTATGGGACTTCTTGCGTTCTTCAGAAGCATTCGTTTTGGCATATAAACCCAGGGCCGGATTAGCCACAAGGCCACCGAGGCCAGGCCTCGGGGCGGCAGTGGTGTAGGGGCGGCGGCGCTCCTGCAGTGGCTTCGCGGCCACCCCCCCTTTCGTGCTGCCCATTAACGTCTATTATGGGCACCAGTGCCCATAGAAAAGATGGCTGCGAGCCGACCACGCAACTGCGCATGCGCCGTTCCGAAGCCGGCCGGGCTCGGGAAAGCTCGTAAGCGCTCGGCCGGGCGGCACATGCGCAGTAGCGTGATTGCGCCGCCTGGCACCATTTTTAAAAAAATTTAGAGTACAGTAGCAAGTAGTGTCAGCGGTGCGGCGGCGTGGGAGAAAGATGACATCTCTCATTGCCCGCACCGCTGTTCAGCCCTCCTCCTTCTGATGGCAGGCAGCATGACAACATTGGCAAGTGACATCCCCATCTGGTGGCAGGCATGGTGGCAAGTGATATCCCCATCTGGTGGCAGGCATGGTGGCAAGTGACATCCCCATCTGGTGGCAGGCAGCGTGGCAAGTGACATCCCCATCTGGTGGCAGGCAGCGTGGCAAGTGACATCCCCATCTGGTGGCAGGCAGCGTGGCAAGTGACATCCCCCATCTGGTGGCAGGCATAGTGGCAAGTGACATCCCCATCTGGTGGCAGGCAGCGTGGCAAGTGACATCCCCCATCTGGTGGCAGGCAGTGTAGCAATTGACATCCCCATCTGGTGGCAGGCAGCGTGGCAAGTGACATCCCCATCTGGTGGCAGGCAGCGTGGCAAGTGACATCCCCATCTGGTGGCAGGCATGGTGGCAAGTGACCTCCCCATCTGGTGGCAGGCATGGTGGCAAGTGACATCCCCATCTGGTGGCAGGCATGGTGGCAAGTGACATCCCCATCTGGTGGCAGGCATGGTGGCAAGTGACATCCCCATCTGGTGGCAGGCAGCGTGGCAAGTGACATCCCCATCTGGTGGCAGGTAGCGTGGCAAGTGACATCCCCATCTGGTGGCAGGCAGCGTGGCAAGTGACATCCCCATCTGGTGGCAGGCATGGTGGCAAGTGACATCCCCATCTGGTGGCAGGCAGCGTGGCAAGTGACATCCCCATCTGGTGGCAGGCAGCGTGGCAATTGACATCCCCATCTGGTGGCAGGCAGCGTGGCAAGTGACATCCCCATCTGGTGGCAGGCAGCGTGGCAAGTGACATCCCCATCTGGTGGCAGGCAGCGTGGCAAGTGACATCCCCATCTGGTGGCAGGCATGGTGGCAAGTGACATCCCCATCTGGTGGCAGGCAGCGTGGCAAGTGACATCCCCATCTGGTGGCAGGCAGTGTGGCAAGTGACATCCCCATCTGGTGGCAGGCAGCGTGGCAAGTGACATCCCCATCTGGTGGCAGGCAGCGTGGCAAGTGACATCCCCATCTGGTGGCAGGCATGGTGGCAAGTGACATCCCCATCTGGTGGCAGGCATAGTGGCAAGTGACAAGAGATGGTGGCAAGTGACACGCTCAGGGCTCCCAATGATTCTGCATTATGGTGAGTTGAACTATTTTAGTTTATATTACAATGTAATGATAGAAGTGATGTGTTTCAATCATCCTGACACCATAACAACCATGGTGCCGGGAATGATTGAAGCACTAACACCAGCCATTGCCTTGAAAAATTGCCTGCGAAAAATCCTTACCCCTCGCGCGCTTACCCTGAAGTATTTTTAGTCTGTACAATTAAAGCCAGTTATTTTCAGTGTTCTTGTGTATGGAGATATGTTTTTAATTGATCTATTGTACAAGTCATCGATAAAGGATGTGGTGTGTGTGTATGTGGGGGCGGCATTGAAGGACCCGGCCTTGGGGCGGCAAAGGGAGTAAATCCGGGCCTGTATAAACCCCTCACTCATATTTATAATAACCCAGACTTCCCTCCGGGGAAAAATGTTATGGCCTTCAAGTGGTGGGTAGATAAAGGCCTGTACAGGATAGGTCAATTTTTCACGGCTGCAGGCCCCTTCACTCTAAAACACTGCACCAAAACGCTAGATATGCCCTTATCCGAAACCTTTCGGTTCAGCCAAATTTCCCATTTCTTGCAATCGCTATGTAAAGAAAAAGATTCCCCCCCAAAATGTTCTGACTATGAAATGTGGTGTGGTCAAGCCAGAGACCAGAGGGGTGGGATCTCAGTGATCTATTCGTCACTTACATCGCCATGCTCAAAAACGACTTTTATGGAGGCCTGGGAGTCCGAGCTCCACTTTAATTGGAACTTGGAAGGTTGGCAGAGATCCTGTTTCAGATCCTTCCAGGGTGTCCCCAATACCACTTTAGTGGAGGCCAGCCTGAAAGTGATCTCCAGATGGTACTATACCCCTACTAGACTGGCCTCAATCTACCCAACGGCAGACCCTCTCTGTTTGGGAGGTTGTCAACTCAAGGGCACAATGTCTCACATCTGGTGGGAATGCCCCAGAATGTGTCCCTTCTCGAAAAGAATATTCAATATATTGGAAGAGCTGGTGGAGTCTCGGATTCCCAGAACTTCTCTGGTGGCCCTTCTTAATGCCCCGATCCCAGGGATTCCAAAATCCTCTCGCAGCCTGGTTCACTTTGTGCTGCTGGGGGCTAAGCTCACGATCGACAGAGCCTGGAAACAGCCAGGAGTGTCTATCCCAGCAGCCAAAAGGAAAATATCCTGGATAATGTCCCAGGAAAAGCTCACTAGTATACTCCAGGACGCTGTAAAGAAATTTGAGGGTATCTGGAATCCATGGGCTCGATTGGTGGGAGTAACTTTAGGCCCACCTAATAGACCCACATAAAGCATATCCTAAACAGAATGATGTTCCTCCCCTTCCCCCTCCCCTCCCTCCTTCTCTTTCTTTCTTTCTTCTTACTATTCCCTCTTCTTCAGGTCTTCTCTAGACCTTGGTATTATATCAGTTACATGGTTACTTTGATTGCTCAGAGTTGTTCATATTCAGTGTCAACCACAGTAGCGGGGCAAGGAATTGATCAATTCCCACCTCCCCTGTAGCTCTACATTACCCCTCGGCTCTCAGAGATGTAATATTATTGGGGTGTGGGCTTTTGTAGGGAGAGCTTGGGCCTGCAAGATAGTTGGGGGGTTCCTCGCCCCGGCACAGTGTGCTCCCATGTGGGGTGCCGGGTAGAGGAATGTCCCATGGGTGGCAGGATATAGCTTTCTCTGACACTCTTTTTTTTTTTTTATTATGTGCTAGCCTACTTATAGAGCCCTGGAGTCCTTGACCACATGTAGTCAATGCTGCAGGAAACTGTTACAGTATTTACTGTTTAGACTCTGCTCTGTTTCTTAATGCCTACACTTGACAAAGTATAATTCTCTTTTGTATAATTGCATTTTTTTTCTCAAAATAAAAATCTTTTGAAATAGAAAAATTGTAATTACACGCCCCTGTTGAACAGGGGTATAAAAATTGGGCTGTAGGCACTGGTGGTGGTGCCATAACACTGCAACCCCTCACAGATACTCTAGTTTAGCGCAGTAACAAGCCCTGCTGCAAAATATTACAGCAACAATTGTAATTACACGCACCTGTTGAACAGGGGCAGAAAAATTGGGCCTTGGGCACTGGTGGTGGTGCCACAACACTGCAACCCCTCACAGATACTCTAGTTGAGCGCAGCAACTACATGGCAAATGAGGTTCAGTGTAGAAAAAAGTAAAATAATGCATTTGGGTGGCAAAAATATGAATGCAATCTATACACTGGTGGGAGAACCTCTGGGCGAATCGAGGATGGAAAAGGATCTGGGGTCCAAGTAGATGAAAGGCTCAGCAATGGCATGCAATGCCAAGCTGCTGCTAACAAAGCAAACAGAATATTGGCATGCATTAAAAAGGGGATCAACTCCAGAGATAAAACCATAATTCTCGCACTCTACAAGACTCTGGTCCAGCCGCACCTGGAGTATGCTGTCCAGTTCTGGGCACCAGTCCTCAGGAGGGATGTACTGGAAATGGAGCGAGTACAAAGAAGGGCAACAAAGCTAATAAAAAGTCTGGAGGATCTTAGTTATGAGGAAAGGTTGCGAGCACTGAACATATTCTCTCTGGAGAAGAGATGCTTGAGAGGGAATATGATTTCAATATACAAATACCGTAGTGGTGAACCCACAATAGAAATAAAACTTTTTCGCAGAAGAGAGTTTAACAAGACTCGTGGCCACTCATTAAAATTAGAAGCAAAGAGGTTTAACCTTAAACTACGTAGAGGGTTCTTTACTGTAAGAGCGGAAAGGATATGGAATTCTCTTCCACAGGAGGTGGTCTCAGCAGGGAGCATCGATAGCTTCAAGAAACTATTAGATAAGCACCTGAATGACCGCAACATACAGGGATATACAATGTAATACTGACACATAATCACACATAGGTTAGACTTGATGGACTTGTGTCTTTTTTCAACCTCACCTACTATGTAACTATGTAACAGATTGGGTAATCAGCCAAGCCAGAGTTCAGTAACCAGATCGCGTAATCAACCAGGCCAGAAGTCAGGGATTCGAGTAGAGGAACAGCAAGCAGGATAAGGAGCCAGAAGGGATGTCAGCAAAGCCAATCTTTAAACAGGAACACAGCAGATGGTTTCTTGTGATGTGACCAAGGCGAAGGCAGAGATCAAGTGAGCTGGACGGCTTTAAGTAGGCAGGACTGATGAGCAGAATCAACAACAGCTGGGTAACTGTGGAGAGAGATGGGAGCTGGCAATTAGCCAACAGCTGAGCGTCCAGCTCAGAGAAGGAAGGGCTAAGCCCAGCCCTGACAGTACCCCCTCCTCAACAACCCCTCCCCCTCAGAGGACCACCGGGTTTGAGGGGAAAACTTTGGAAATCACGGGGGAGGACAGGGGCATGTATGTCCGAGGATGAGACCCAAGAGTGTTCCTCCGGACTGTACCCCTTCCAATGCACCAGGTACTGTATGCGCCCACGGAACCTACTGGAGTCAACACAATGGATTGTACTTCATACTCCTCATGGCTCTTAACCTGTATAGAGTGAGGACGTGGCACCGAGGTGGTAAATAGGTTGCAGACCAAAGGTTTTAATAAGGAGACATGAAACACATTTCAGATTCGCATACTAGGAGGAAGGTCCAACGCGTAAGCCACTGGGTTAATCCTGCAAAGGATACGGAAAGGCCCAATAAACCGAGGTGCGAACTTTGATGAGGGAACACAAAGTCGGAGGTTGCGAGATGACAGCCAGACATTGTCCCTAACCTGGTAGGAAGGTGCAGGCAGGCGTTTGCGGTCAGCCTGTACCTATCATTAGCATGACGCAAAGCCTCCTGGACTTGTGCCCAAATGGAATGAAGACCACGGAGATGCTCCTCTAGTGCAGGAATACTCTGCGGAATAAACGAGTTAGACAACATGGAAGGTTGGAAACCATAATTCGCCATAAACTGAAACAATCTGGAAGCAGAATTCAAGGCACTGTTGTGAGCAAACTCTGCCCATGGTAATAGGTCTGACCAGTTGTTGTGATGGTCAGAAGTATAGCAACGTAGGAAGTGCTCCAAGAACTGATCGGCTCATTCTGCGGACCCATTAGACTGCAGGTGATATGCAGAGAAGCTGAATTCCCAGCTGTGCACAAAAGGCTCGCCAGAACCAGGACACAAACTGACTACCCCTGTCCAAGACAATCACCTTGGGTAGCCCATGTAAGCGAAAGATCTCCTGAGCAAAAATGGAAGCCAGTTCCGTAGAAGTGGGCAACTTCTTAAGTGGAATACAATGACACATCTTTGAGAACCGGTCAACCACCATAAGGATAACCGTGTTGCCTTTGGAGTTGGGCAACTCCACAATGAAATCCATAGACAGGTGGGTCCAGGGCCTCTCTCCATTGGGTATGGGTTGTAGGAGGCCCACTGGAAGGTGTCATGGAGTCTTACTCTGAGCACACACAGAACAAGCAGCTAAGAAGGCAGTTACATCAGCATGTAGACTAAGCCACCAGAATTGTTGGGAAATGGCCCAAGTTGATTCTTATCAGGGTGGCCAGCTGCCTTGGGAGTATGGTAAGTCTGGAGCACAAAAGTATGGAGACACTCTGGGACAAAGCAGCGGTTACAAGGTTTCTCAGGAGGAGCATCGACCTGAGCAGCAAGAATTTTGTCACCCAAAGGAGAAGTAAGATCGAACCGTAGCCAGAATACAATCAGGAGGAATCATAGGAACCAGAACCGACTGCAACTTGGAAGTGGGGGAAAATTGTCCTGACAAGGCGTCAGCCCTTACATTCCTTAGTACCGGGTAAGAATGAGACAATGTAATTGAAACTTGACAAGAAAAGAGCCCATCGAGCCCTTCTGGGAGAGAGGCGTTTAGCCTCAGACAAGAATGCGAGATTCTTATGGTCAGTAAGAATGAGAACCAGCACAGTGGTACCTTTGAGGAGATGTCTCCATTCTTTAAGGGCTAAAATGATTGCCAACAGCTCTCTGTCACCAATCTGGTAATTGGACTCGGCAGATGACAATTTCTTGGAAAAGTAGCCACAAGGATGCATGGCACACTCAGAGGTAGGACGTTGAGACAGAAGGGTGCCAACACCAGTCTCAGAAGCATCAATCTCAAGGATAAAAGGTAACTTAGGATTAGGATGAGCCAACACAGGAGCAGAAACAAAGTCAGCCTTGAGACTTTCAAAGGCCTTAATGGACTCCGGAGACCAACTCTGTGGGTTACCATTCTTTCTGGTCATATCGGTCAGGGGCTTGACCAGAGATGAGAAGTTATGAATAAACTTCCGATAATAGTTGACAAAACCCAGGAAACACTGCAGAGGATGTAACCCTACGGGTCGAGGCCACTGTAGGACTGCCGAAAGTTTCACTGGGTCCATCGAAAAACCAACAGTGGAAATGACATAGCCCAGGAATTTAACCTGATCCCGATAGAACTCTTCTCCAGTTTACTATAGAGATTGTTCTCTCTTAATTTCTGAAGCACACGACAGACATCTGTGTGGTGACTCTCCAGGGACTTGTAAAAGGATTAGGATATCATCGAGATAAACCACCACATATCACTGCAGCAAATCTCGGAGGACATCGTTAATAAATTCCTGGAAAACTGCCAGGGCGTTACAAAGGCTAAAAGGCATTATGAGATACTCATAATTAGGGATGAGCTGAACACCCCCCGGTTTGGTTCGCACCAGAACCTGCGAACGGACCGAAAGTTCGCACGAACGTTAGAACCCCATTGACGTCTATGGGACTCGAACGTTCAAAATCAAAAGTGCTCATTTTAAAGGCTAATTTGCATGGTATTGTCCTAAAAAGGGTTTGGGGACCCGGGTCCTACCCCAGGGGACATGTATCAATGCAAAAAAAACTTTTAAAAACGGCCGTTTTTTCGGGAGCAGTGATTTTAATGATGCTTAAAGTAAAAAAAAAAAGTGAAATATTCATTAAATATCGTACCTGGGGGGTGTCTATAGTATGCCTGTAAAGTGACGCGTGTTTCCCGTGTTTAGAACAGTCCCTGCACCAAATGTCATTTTTAAAGGAAAAAATCTCATTTAAAACTGCTTGCGGGTTTAATGTAATGTCGGGTCATGGCAATATGGATGAAAATCAGTGAGACAAACGGCATGGGTACCCCCCCAGTCCATTACCAGGCCCTTTGGGTCTTGTATGGATATTAAGGGGAACCCCGCACCCAAATTAAAATAAGGAAAGGTGTGGGGCCACCAGGCCCTATATACTCTGAACAGCAGTATACAGGCGGTGCAAACAAGACAGAGACTGTAGGTTTGTTGTTAAGTAGAATCTCTTTGTAATTTTGAACGGGTACATTTTTAACGTGTTTAGCTCCAGCCAAAAAATCTTTTTTAAGCTTTTTGGAAAACATAGGGAAGGGTTATCACCCCTGTGACATTTGTTTTGCTGTCTTTCCTCCTCTTCTGAAGATTTCACCTCACTTTTTGTCCCAATGAAAAATGTTTTTTGAAAATTTGGGTTTTTTTGTGGAACAAGGATTGGAAAGCATCAGTGGAAAGGAGAATTTTTTTTCCGATATTAACTCTTACAGGAGAGAATTTCCCTTCCTAGGGGTAGATTTCATCCCACTTCCTGTTGTCTCCTTCCGTTTGCAAGTAGGAGTCGTTTGTAAGTTAGATGTTTGAAAGTAGGGTCCTGCCCTATATAATCAGCAGAAATTTGGGCCTTAGGTGTTGCTGTGGCCACAACACTGTAAGCCCTCACAGGGCCCTGCTGTGAAATATTAGATCAAGAATTGTAATTACATGCCCCTGTTGAACAGGAGCTGAAAAATTAGGCCTTAGGCACTGGTGCTGGTGCCACAACACTGCAACCCCTTACAGACACTCTAGTTGGAACGCAGGAACGAGCCCTGCTGCAAAGTATTGCATCAAAAATTGTAATTACACGCCCCTGTTAGACAGGAGCAGAAAAATTGGACCTTGGGCACTGGTGCTGGTGCCACAACACTGCAACCCCTCACAGACACTCTAGTTGGAATGCAGGAACGAGCCCTGCTGCAAAGTATTGCATCAAAAATTGTAATTACACGCCCCTGTTAGACAGGAGCAGAAAAATTGGGCCTTGGGCACTGGTGCTGGTGCCACAACACTGCAACCCCTCACAGACACTCTAGTTGGAATGCAGGAACGAGCCCTGCTGCAAAGTATTACATCAAAAAATGTAATTACACGCCCCTGTTAAACAGGGGCTGAAAAATTGTGCCTTAGGCACTGGTGGTGGCGCCCAGAACCAAAAATGTTCTTACAAGCTATCAGCGTGATGATTGAGGAGGAAGATGATAATTACTCAGGGATAGTCACTCAGCATCAGCATAGGCAGTCTTTGAAGGGATCTGAGATTTAAAAAAAATTTTTTCGGTTACATCAGCATCAGGTGCTTGGTAGCTGGTGGTGATCCAAGACTGATTCATTTTTATGAAGGTCAGTCGATCGACCGAGTCGGTGGACAGACGCACCCTGTGATCGGTTACCACGCCTCCAGCAGCACTGAATGTGCGTTCCGAAAGAACGCTGGATGCAGGACAGGCCAGTAGCTCAATTGCATACTGTGCAAGCTCTGGCCAGTGATCCATCCTCAAGACCCAGTAACCCAGAGGATTTTCGGTGGGAAAGATGTCCAAGTCTGATCTTGCCCCTAGGTATTCCTGCACCATGTAAAACAGACGCTGGCGATGGTTGCTGGAACCGATCATAGCTTGGGGCTGCGGACCAAAAAATTGTCTGAACGCATCGGTCAGACGACCACCTTCTCCACCGCTCCTTCTTTGACTGACCGAAGCCTCAGCAACACGTTGTCCAGAAACAGGAGTTTGTAACCTCCCAGTCTCTGGAAACGCGTTGCACAGACCTTTCTGCAAGGCCTCCCGAAGATGTTTCATCCTCTGCTCCCTCTGCGATGGCAAGATAAGGTCCGCAACCTTACCCTTGTAACGTGGATCAAGGAGGGTTGCCAGCCAGTATTGGTCCTTCTCCTTGATACCACGAATACGAGGATCCTTACGCAGGCTTTGCAGGATCAGGGAGGCCATGCAGCGTAGGTTTGCTGAGGCATTCGGTCCGGAGTCCTCTAGGTCACTAAGGACGACATGGTCCGCAGCCACCTCCTCCCAGCCACGTACAAGTCCATGTGTTTCTTGGGACTGATCCCTTAAAGACTGCTGCTGATGCTGAGTGCCAGGCTCCACCTCCATACTGATATAATCTTCCTCCTCCTCCTCCTCCTCCTCCTCTTCCTGTGTGATCAGCGGGCACACAGGAACACTGTCTGGATAAAGGGGGCCTTGAGAGCTAAGGAAGTCCTCCTCTTCCTGCCTCTGTTCTGCCTCAAGTGCCCTGTCCATTATTCCACGCAGCGTGTGCTCCAACAGGTGGACAAGGGGGACAGTGTCACTGATGCATGCACTGTCACTGCTCACCATCCTCGTGGCCTCCTCAAATGGTGACAGGACAGTGCATGCATCCCTGATCATGGCCCACTGGCGTGGGGAAAAAAAACCAAGCTCCCCTGACCCTGTCCTGGTGCCATAGTCGCACAGGTACTCATTGATGGCCCTCTGCTGCGTGTGCAGCCGCTGCAGCATGGCCAACGTTGAGTTCCACCTGGTGGGCATGTCACAGATTAGGCGGTTCTTGTGCAGGTTAAATTCCTTTTGGAGGTCCGTCAGCCGAGCACTGGCATTATATGACCGGCGGAAATGCACACAGACTTTCCTGGCCTGCCTCAGGACATCCTGTAAGCCCGGGTACCTGCCCAAGAACCGCTGCACCACCAAGTTAAGGACGTGAGCCAAACAGGGCACATGGGTCATTTGTCCCTGTCGGAGGGCAGAGAGGAGGTTGGTGCCATTGTCGCAAACCACCATTCCTGCCTTAAGTTGGCGTGGCGTCAACCACCTCTGAACCTGCCCCTGCAGAGCTGACAGAACCTCTGCCCCAGTGTGGCTCCTGTCCCCCAAGCACACCAGCTCAAGCACCGCATGGCATCTTTTGGCCTGCGTACTTGCGTAGCCCCTTGAACGACTACGGAGCACCGCTGGTTCCGAGGAAGAGGCCATGGAGGAAGAAGAAGAGGAGGGGTGGAGGAGAGAGGTGTGTCACAATTATTAGCATTTTGGAGGCGTGGTGGCAGGACAACCTCCAACACTACTGCACCTTGTCCTGCATCCTTCCCAGCTGCCAGCAGAGTCACCCAATGCGCCGTGAAACTTAGGGAACGTCCCTGTCCATGTCTGCTGGACCATGAGTCAGCGGTAATATGCACCTTACCGCTGACCGCCCTGTCCAGCGAGGCATGGACATTGCCTTCCACATGGCGGTAGAGAGCCGGAATCGCCTTCCGTGAGAAAAAGTGGCGTTTAGGTACCTGCCACTGAGGAACCGCACATTCCACAAACTCACAGAAGGGGGCAGAGTCTACCAACTGAAAAGGCAGCAGTTGAAGTGCCAGCAATTTTGCCAAGATAGCATTCAACCGCTGGGCATGTGGATGGCTGGGAGCAAACTTCTTTCGGCGATGCAGCAGCTGGGGCAGGGAAATTTGCCTGGTACAATCTGACGTCGGTGTACCAAAAGCAGATTGCCCACAAGTACTTGGCTGTGACACACCTAATTCTACACCTTCATTCCTCTCAGTGCAGGTCTCAGAGAGGACTGAAGGTCTAGTGGGGTTGGAAATCTCAGCTGATGAGGAGCAAGGAGAGGTCCTCTTTGTTCTTTGGTGTGGGTCTTTTAGATGCGCTTGCCAACGAACTGCATGGCAGGTCAACATATGTCTGGTCAAGCATGTGGTACCCAAGCGGGAGATGTTTTGGCCACGTGAGATACGCTTGAGACATATGTTGCAAATAGCAGCAGTGCGATCTGATGCACTCGTCTCAAAAAAGGCCCACACCAAATAACTTTTTGAATAATGCGCAGAGACTGCAGCGCCCTGCACATGTGATGCAGTCAATGTGCTGCCCTTAGGCTGGCCCCTGGAGGGCATCCTGCCTCGTTGGTGATGTGCCGCCTCCTCCTCCTCCTCCTCTCTCCTATCAGGCACCCACGTTGAGTCAGTGACCTCATCATCCCCTCCCTCCTCATCACTGGAGCAAACCTGGCAGTATGCTGCAGCAGGGGGAGCATGACTGCCAGATTGCTGTCCTTCTTGGGCATCCCCTCTGTCCGTGCTCATGTTACTGCCTTCATCGAGCTCAGTATCATCATCAGAGCCTTCTAAACGCTGGGCATCCTCCTGGAGCATGTACCCAACACTGTGGTCAAACAGTTCGAGGGACTCCTCATGAGGACATGGTGGAGCTAGGGAAGGAGTCACTGATGACATTGAGCCGAGGGAAGAGGCCACTGCTTTGCCAGACAAAGCACCCTGGGCATGGGTGAGAGAGGATGAGGAGGATGAGGACGGCTTGGTCATCCACTCGACCAAGTCTTCCGCATGTTGCGGCTCAACACAGCCAGCTGCCGAAAAAAAGGCCAAGCTTGTCCCATGGCCACGTGCTGATGAGGATGCACCGTCTCCACGACCAGCACTAGACACAGAGCCTGCTTGCCCTCTCTTATTGGCTTGTGACTGTCTGCCTCTCCTTCTTGGCCTTCCAGACATACTAATGGCCTGTAGCTGCACTAAGCTGGGATATATATATATATATATATACTGCAGCTAGCAAAATCAACTGCCTGCCTGTAGTATGAGAACACCACCAACCTTCTACAGGTAGCTTTAGCTGAACACTGTGAGGTGGACGCACCCCACTAACTTGTAGGTTTAGCTGAACACTGTGAGCAGGACGCACTGCACTAACTGTAAATAGTCTAGCTGCCTGACCGTGGTACTAATAGGATCAAAAGAACACCAGTAATTTTCTTTAGGTAGCTGTAAATACTTTAACAAGACAAGCCTGCCTGTCAGTAGGAAGATAACAGGAACGGATCTAGCTGAACACTGTGAGCAGGACGCACTTTACTAAATGTAAATAGTCTAGCTGCCTGACCGTGGTACTAATAGGATCAAAAGAACACCAGTAATTTTCTTCAGGTAGCTTTATATACTGTAACAAGACAAGCCTGCCTGTCAGTAGGAAGATAACAGGAACGGATCTAGCTGAACACTGTGAGCAGGACGCACTGCACTAAATGTAAATAGTCTAGCTGCCTGACCGTGGTACTAATAGGATCAAAAGAACACCAGTAATTTCCTTCAGGTAGCTTTATATACTGTAACAAGACAAGCCTGCCTGTCAGTAGGAAGATAACAGGAACGGATCTAGCTGAACACTGTGAGCAGGACACACTGCGCTAAATGTAAATAGTCTTGCTGCCTGACCGTGGTACTAATAGGATCTAAAGAACACCAGTAATTTTCTTCAGGTAGCTTTATATACTGTAACAAGACAAGCCTGCCTGTCAGTAGGAAGATAACAGGAATGGATCTAGCTGAACACTGTGAGCAGGACGCACTGTACTAAATGTAAATAGTCTAGCTGCCTGACCGTGGTACTAATAGGATCAAAAGAACACCAGTAATTTTCTTTAGGTAGCTGTACATACTGTAACAAGACAAGCCTGCCTGTCAGTAGGAAGATAACAGGAACGGATCTAGCTGAACACTGTGAGCAGGACGCACTGCACTAAATGTAAATAGTCTAGAAGATAACAGGAACGGATCTAGCTGAACACTGTGAGCAGGACGCACTTTACTAAATGTAAATAGTCTAGCTGCCTGACCGTGGTACTAATAGGATCAAAAGAACACCAGTAATTTTCTTTAGGTAGCTGTTAATACTGTAACAAGACAAGCCTGCCTGTCAGTAGGAAGATAACAGGAACGGATCTAGCTGAACACTGTGAGCAGGACGCACTGCACTAAATGTAAATAGTCTAGAAGATAACAGGAACGGATCTAGCTGAACACTGTGAGCAGGACGCACTTTACTAAATGTAAATAGTCTAGCTGCCTGACCGTGGTACTAATAGGATCAAAAGAACACCAGTAATTTTCTTTAGGTAGCTGTTAATACTGTAACAAGACAAGCCTGCCTGTCAGTAGGAAGATAACAGGAACGGATCTAGCTGAACACTGTGAGCAGGACGCACTGCACTAAATGTAAATAGTCTAGAAGATAACAGGAACGGATCTAGCTGAACACTGTGAGCAGGACGCACTTTACTAAATGTAAATAGTCTAGCTGCCTGACCGTGGTACTAATAGGATCAAAAGAACACCAGTAATTTTCTTCAGGTAGCTTTATATACTGTAACAAGACAAGCCTGCCTGTCAGTAGGAAGATAACAGGAACGGATCTAGCTGAACACTGTGAGCAGGATGCACTGCACTAAATGTAAATAGTCTAGCTGCCTGATCGTGGTACTAATAGGATCAAAAGAACACCAGTAATTTTCTTCAGGTAGCTTTATATACTGTAACAAGACAAGCCTGCCTGTCAGTAGGAAGATAACAGGAACGGATCTAGCTGAACACTGTGAGCAGGACGCACTGCACTAAATGTAAATAGTCTAGAAGATAACAGGAACGGATCTAGCTGAACACTGTGAGCAGGACGCACTTTACTAAATGTAAATAGTCTAGCTGCCTGACCGTGGTACTAATAGGATCAAAAGAACTCCAGTAATTTTCTTTAGGTAGCTGTTAATACTGTAACAAGACAAGCCTGCCTGTCAGTAGGAAGATAACAGGAACGGATCTAGCTGAACACTGTGAGCAGGACGCACTGCACTAAATGTAAATAGTCTAGAAGATAATAGGAACGGATCTAGCTGAACACTGAGCAGGACGCACTGCACTAAATGTAAATAGTCTAGAAGATAACAGGAACGGATCTAGCTGAACACTGTGAGCAGGACGCACTGCACTAAATGTAAATAGTCTAGAATTTAACAGGAACGGATCTAGCTGAACACTGTGAGCAGGACGCACTGCACTAAATGTAAATAGTCTAGAAGATAACAGGAACGGATCTAGCTGAACACTGTGAGCAGGACGCACTGCACTAAATGTAAATAGTCTAGAAGATAACAGGAACGGATCTAGCTAAACTGAATACAGTGTATATATATATATGCAACACCTGGGATGCATATATATACACAATACACTGTAAGTGCAGCTAACTGACTGACTGTTCTGCCTAATCTATCTAACTCAAATCAAATGACACTGTCTCTCTGTCTATCTCTTTCAACGCCGGAACACACACTACACAGGGCCGCCGTGCAGGCGGCCTTATATAGTGTGGGGCGTGTACTAAATCCCCTGAGCCATAATTGGCCAAAGCCTCCTTGGCTTTGGCCAATTACGGCTCTCTGTTCAGGCGTCGCTGTGATTGGCCAAGCATGCGGGTCATAGTGCATGCTTGGCCAATCATCAGCAAGCAATGCACTGCGATGCCGCAGTGAATTATGGGCCGGACACGAATTTGGCGCGAAAGACCCATATCGTTCGCAATTCGGCAAACGACCGAACAGCCGATGTTTGAGTCGAACATGGGTTCGACTAGAACACGAAGCTCATCCCTACTCATAATGGCCTGTTCTGGTATTAAATGCAGTTTTCCACTCGTCCCCCCCTTATCCTCACAAGATTGTAAGCCCCTCTCAGATCAAGCTTTGTGAAAACCATTGCTCCCTTGAGGCGGTCATTCTTGATCGTGAAATGATTGAGACCCCTATAATCAATACAAGGTCTCAGTTCACCGCTCTTCTTCTTCACAAAGAAGAAACCAGCACCAGCAGGAGACCAGGATTTGTGGATGGAACCCTGAGAAAGTGCGTCTGCAACATACTCCTCCATGGCTTTATCCTCCAAGACCAACAAAGGGTAAACCCGGCCACGAGGGGGAGTGGCACCAGGTTGAAGGTCAATTGCACAATCAATTGCAAACTACTGGCTTGACCTTTGTCAAAGACATCACTAAAATCACGGTACTCCTCTGGCAGGGAGGAGAGTGAAGAGGTACACAGGACCTTGGCTACCTTCTGGAAGCATGTTTCACTGCATTGTGTTGACCAGGAGAGAACCTTAGCACAGAGCCAATCAAAAGAGGGGTTGTGCCTCTGTAATCAAGGATAACCATTAACCAGCGGAAACTTAGGAGAGGAAATCACTTGGAATTGGATTATCTCATGGTGAAGAGCCCCTACGGCCGTGAACAACGGAACCATCTCATGAGTCACATGGGCAGGCTGTAGAGGTGTCCCGTCAAGAGCCTCAATGGCAAGTGGAGTGTCATGCAGCTACAGTGAAATCGAGTGCTTTGATACAAAGGCAGCATCAATGAACAGGCCTGCAGCCCCAGAGTCGATTATAGCCTGTATCTCGATAGATGACTTAGCCCAAGAAAGGGTTACTGAGACCAGGGGCTTATCCTTCTGGATAACTGGGGACGACACAACGCCACCTAAGGTCTGTCTATGACAGGACCTCAAGGTTCAGGTGTTCCCAGGACGGGTAGGACAAGACTTCAAAAAGTGACCTGCCTGGCCACAATTAGGGCACAATCTCTCCCTCCTCCTAAAGGCTCTCTCATCCGCAGAGAAACGCGTGAAGCCCAAGTGCATGGGTTCATCTTCACTGACCAACTCGGTACCAGGAGGCATGGGAGGTGAGGGAGGCATGGTTGGGACTGCAAAGCTCAGAGGCAAACGTACAGGAGGCTTCCGCAAGCGCTCCTTAAAATAAAGTCTTTCTCTGTGTCTTGAGTCAATGAGGATGGCAAACAAGATCAAGCTCTCCAGCTCAGTGGTGTATTTTTGGCTGCTATCTCATCCTTGATGGAATCCGAGAGAATATGAGAAAAAGCAACCACGAGGGCCTCATTGTTCCACGCAACCTCTGCTGTCAGAGTACGGAATTTAATGGCGTAGTCGGCAACAATTCTCGTACTCTGTTTGATGGACATGAGGCACTTGGCAACAGAAGCGGAGTGTGTGGGAACGTCAAATACCCTTTTAAAGGAGACCACAAACTCAGGGTAACTCAAGACAACATTTTTTTGCATCTCCCATAGAGGGTTAGCCCAGGTCAAGGCTCTCTCAGAAAGCAAAGATATCACGATCCACGCTCATGGCAGCCGTCCAGGGGGAACAGAGCTTCGAAGAAGGAGCGCGGCCGTCACATCATTCACGGCCCGTATGCTCAGGAAACGCGCAACGTCATGCCCGTTCGCCTGGATTCCAGCTTGCGCTTCAAGCCTCGTGCTGGCACACACTCCACCGTGGCCGGCTGACTACAATCAAGCGTTGTATTAGAAGATGACACAGCGAACCTCCATTAGCAGAATAAGGGACGGACCACACTGATGACCCCCTGTTGTTGGGACTACTTTTATGCTTGTTTTTACTCCTTAAAATGTGAGTTGCCAATTTTTACTCATTGTTCATTAACCACTTCAGCCCCGGAAGGATTTACCCCCTTCCTGACCAGAGCACTTTTTACAATTTGGCACTGCGTTGCTTTAACTGCTAATTGCGCGGTCATGCAATCATGGTATTTGATCACCTCTGCCGTTTTTATTTTTTGCGCTATACACGGAAAAAGACCGTCAATTTTGAAAAAAAATGATATTTTCTACTTTTTGTTCTAAAAAAAATCCAATAAACTCAATTTTAGTCATACATTTAGGCCAAAATGTATTCGGCCACATGTCTTTGGTAAAAAAAATGTCAATAAGTGTATATTTATTGGTTTGCGCAAAAGTTATAGCGCCTACAAACTAGGGTACATTTTCTGAAATTTACACAGCCTTTAATTTATGACTGCCTATTTCGTTTCTCGAGGTGCTAAAATGGCAGGGCAGTACCAAACCCACACAAATGACCCCATTTTGGAAAGTAGACACCCCAAGGAAATTGCTGAGAGGCATGTTGAGCCCATTAAATATTCATTTTTTTTGTCCCAAGTGATTGAATAATGACAAAAAAAAAAAATTACAAAAAGTTGTCACTAAATGATATATTGCTCACACAGGCCATGGGCATATGTGGAATTGCACCCCAAAATACATTTAGCTGCTTCTCTTGAGTATGGGGATACCACATGTGTGGGACTTTTTGGGAGCCTAGCCGCGTACGGGGCCCCGAAAACCAATCACTGCCTTCAGGATTTCTAAGGGCGTACATTTTTGATTTGATTCCTCACTACCTATCACAGTTTTGAAGGCCATAAAATGCCCAGATGGCATAAAACCCCCCCAAATGACCCCATTTTGTAAAGTAGACACCCCAAGCTATTTGCTTTGAGGCATTTTGAGTCCATGGAATGTTTTATATTTTGACACAAGTTGCGGGAAAGTGACAATTTTTTTTTTTTTTTTGCACAAAGTTGTCACTAAATGATATATTGCTGACACAGGCCATGGGAATATATGGAATTGCACCCTAAAATACATTCAGCTGCTTCTCCTGAGTATGGGGATACCACATGTGTGGGACTTTTTGGGAGCCTAGCTGCGTACGGGGCCCCGAAAACCAATCACCACCTTCAGGATTTCTAAGGGTGTAAATTTTTGATTTCATTCTTCACTGCCTATCACAGTTTCGGAGACCATGGAATGCCCAGGTGGCACAAAACCCCCCCCCAAATGACCCCATTTTGGAAAGTAGACACCCCAAGCTATTTGCTGAGAGGCATGGTGAGTATTTTGCAGCTCTTATTTGTTTTTGAAAATAAAGAAAGACAAGAAAAATGTTTTTTTTTCTTTTTTCAATTTTCAAAACTTTGTGACAAAAAGTGAGGTCTGCAAAATACTCACTATACCTCTCAGCAAATAGCTTGGGATGTCTACTTTCCAAAATGGGGTCATTTGGGGGTTTTTTGCCACTTGGGCATTCCATGGCCTCCAAAACTGTGATAGGCAGTGAAGAGTGAAATCAAAAATTTACGGCCTTAGAAAGCCTGAAGGCGGTGCCTGGTTTTCGGGGTCCCGTACGCAGCTAGGCTCCCACAAAGTCTCACACATGTGGTATCCCCGTACTCAGGAGAAGCAACAGAATGTATTTTGGGGTGTAATTTCACATATTCCCATGGCATGTTTGAGCAATATATCATTTAGTGACAACTTTGTGCAAAAAAAAAAAAAATTGTCTCTTTCCCGCAACTTGTGTCACAATATAAAATATTCCATGGACTGGACATGACTCTCAGCAAATAGCTTGGGATGTCTACTTTCCAAAATGGGGTCATTTGGGGGGGTTTGAACTGTCCTGGCATTTTATGCACAACATTTAGAAGCTTATGTCACACATCACCCACTCTTCTAACCACTTGAAGACAAAGCCCTTTCTGACACTTTTTGATTACATGAAAAAATTATTTTTTTTTGCAAGAAAATTACTTTGAACCCCCACACATTATATATATATTTTTTAAAGCAAATGCCCTACAGATTAAAATGGTGGGTGTTTCATTTTTTTTTTCACACAGTATTTGCGCAGCGATTTTTCAAACGCATTTTTGGGGGAAAAAACACACTTTTTTAAATTTTAATGCACTAAAACACACTATATTGCCCAAATGTTTGATGGAATAAAAAAGATGATCTTAGGCCGAGTACATGGATACCAAACATGACATGCTTTAAAATTGCGCACAAACGTGCAGTGGCGACAAACTAAATACATTTTTAAAAGCCTTTAAAAGCCTATACAGGTTACCACTTTAGATTTACAGAGGAGGTCTACTGCTAAAATTACTGCCCTCGATCTGACCTTCGCGGTGATACCTCACATGCATGGTGCAATTGCTGTTTACATTTGACGCCAGACCGACGCTTGCGTTCGCCTTAGCGCGAGAGCAGGCGGGACAGGGGTGCTTTTTTATTTTTATTTTTTCTTTATTATTTTTTTGCTTTTTTATCTTATTTTTAAACTGTTCCTTTCATTTTCATCTCAGGGAATGTAAATATCCCCTATCATAGCAATAGGTAGTGACAGGTACTCTTTTTTGAAAAAATTGGGGTCTATTAGACCCTAGATTTCTCCTCTGCCCTCAAAGCATCTGACCACACCAAGATCGGTGTGATAAAATGCTTTCCCAATTTCCCAATGGCGCTGTTTACATCAAGCGAAATCTAAGTCATAAAATGCTCGTAGTTTCCGGTTTGTTAGGCCATAGAGATGTTTGGAGCTACTCTGGTCTCTGATCAGCTCTATGGTCAGCTGGCTGAATCACCGGCTGCATTCTCAGGTTCCCTGTTGAGACAGGAGAGCCAGAGAAAAACACGGAAGACGGTGGGGGGGGGGGGGCATTCCCTCCCACTGCTTGTAAAAGCAGTCTAGAGGCTAATTAGCTGCTAGGATTGCTTTTACATGAAAGCCGACCGCTGGCTGAAAAGAATGATACCAAGATGATACTTAAACCTGCAGGCATCATTCTGGTATAACCATTCAAAGTCGTGAATTGCGTACCTGAAGACAAAAAAATGGTTAACAATAAAGCACAGTAAACGGTAAAGTATAAAAAATTGCATACCTGAAAAGCAAACATGATAAAACATAATAACAATAAAACATTGCAGAATAGAATACAGTAAAAAAGAGCAGAACAATAAAGAGAGACTAGAGAGAGAGAGAACAATAAAACAACAACTATTTTTTTTTATTTTATATTTTTGTATGTGTTTTTTTTTTTTACACTTTTTTTTGTAACTGTAACTTTTATAACTGTAACCGGTTCCAGGTTCGGGTCTCTCAAAATGCGATGGCATCTTGGGAGACCCTGTGAAAGTGTGCCTAGCCTGTGCAATGCTGTACCCTACGCTAATACTCAACTAGTGAATGGTAGCGTTCAAAACATTCACCAATGCAAAAACCAGGATTGTCAGGACAGAAGGGACAATAATAGCGCGTGTCACGCCTATATCCGTGCTTGCTGCAGACACGACATAAAGAAAATGCCTCTCATGCAGCCGACTGCATTTGGTTGGGGATGTGAATGGGGGAAGTACGGGTGCTGCAGAAGTGGTGGGTTCCCAATTAGGATTGGCGAATGCAGCAGGAAGGGCATTATGGGCACGACGGGCCTGTGTTTGTCTTTTTGGTGGCAGCGGGACACTACTTGTGCTTGCCACCTCACCAGCTTGAACTGCACTTATGGGACTCGCCACGTCACCAAGTGTTACTGCAGTGCTGGTTTGACTTTGACTGGGGTGTACTAGGCCGCTGGCGCTTGCCAGTTCACCAAAACGCTACCAAAAAAAGTGTTAGCGATCACAGGGATCAGGCCTGACTCTGCGAATGTTGCAGTTATGCGTTTAGTGTTTTGTAAGTGACAGTGATCGATCGATACTGCACTTGGGTGGGCTGGGCTGGGCCGGGCGGAGGGGCAAAACGCAGGTGCTAGCAGGTATCTGGGCTGATCCCACTAACACTGCGTTTGTGGGAACCCTAAACTGCTGGGGACGCTAGTATAGATCTGATCGGATCAGATATTGATCCGATCAGATACTATACCACTAAGGGAGGTGTACGGTGCGTGCGTAGGTGTTAGCGGTACTGGTACTAACCTGACGCTGCCTGGGGCTGGTGCTTGCCAGTTCACCAAAACGCTACCAAAAAAAGTGTTAGCGATCGCAGGGATCAGGCCTGACTCTGCGAATGCTGCAGTTATGCGTTTAGTGTTTTGTAAGTGACAGTGATTGATCGATACTGCACTTGGGTGGGCTGGGCCGGGCGGAGGGGCAAAACGCAGGTGCTAGCAGGTATCTGGGCTGATCCCGCTAACACTGCGTTTTTGGGAACCCTAAACTGCTGGGGACACTAGTATAGATCTGATCGGATCAGATATTGATCCGTATAGATACTATACCACTAAGGGAGGTGTATGCTGCATGCGTGGGTGTTAGCGGTACTGGCGCTAATCTGACGCTGCCTAGGGCTGGTGCTTGCCAGTTCACCAAAACGCTACCAAGAAAACTGTTAGCGATCGCAGGGATCAGGCCTGACTCTGCTAACGCTGCAATTATGCGTGTAGTGTTTTGTAAGTTACAGTGATCGATCGATACTGCACTTGGGTGGGTTGGGCTGGGCCGGGCGGAGGGGCAAAACGCAGGTACTAGCAGGTATCTGGGCTGATCCCGCTAACACTGCGTTTTTGGGAACCCTAAACTGCTGGGGACGCTAGTATAGATCTGATCGGATCAGATATTGATGCGATCAGATACTATACCACTAAGGGAGGCGTATGCTGCATGCGTGGGTGTTAGCGGTACTGGCGCTAATCTGACGCTGCCTGGGGCGACGCATATCACCGCCGGGCGATCAGGGGGCTAAACCTTTATTTGGTAATAAACGGCGGGTGCCCTGACACTATAAAAAATAAACGAACTAACCAGCGTCAACCGTAACGGTTATACGGTGATCAGTGGTGAAAGGGTTAACTAGGGGGCAATCAAGGGGTTAAAACATTTATTAGGTACGATATGGGGGTCCCTGACGCTATAAAACGCTGACGGCGAACCTAAATATTTGTGTCCTTAACTAGCGTCACCAGTGACACTAATACAGCGATCAGAAAAATGATCGCTTAGCGACACTGGTGAAGGGGGGTGATCAAGGGGTTAAAACTTTATTAGGGGGGGTTAGGGGGGTACCCTAGACCTACAGGGGGCTAACACTCACTGCCCTACCACTTCTAACTGTCACAAACTGACACCATGCAGTAATCAGAAAAAAAAAAATACTGCTTGGTGTCAGTTTGACAGGGAGGGGGGAGGGGTGATTGGGGGGCGATCGGGGGCGATCGGGGGGGGGGGGTTGGGGGTGTAAAGTATGCCTGGCATGTTCTACTGTGTGTGTGTTGGTGCACTCACATGTCTTCTCTCCTCGGCGCCGGAACGGAAACTGCCGAGCCGAGGAGAGATGACATCACATCCTCTGCCTGTGTGAAACTACACACAGGCAGGGGAGGATTCCCATTGGCTGGGAGCGATCGCGAGGGGGGGGGCCACGATCGGATGGCCTCCCCCTCGCCTCTCAATGCTCCTAGACAAATGCCGACCGCCGCTGGCACCGGGGGGGGTCCGATCGGACCCCCCGCCAGCGGGAGGCAGATCACGTACGGGTACGTGATTCTGCCTGCCCCTGCCATTCTGCCGACGTATATCGGCGTTAGGCGGTCGGCAAGTGGTTAAAACTGTAAAAAATCTGCACCCAGAGGTGCCTCCTCTCCCCTTCTTGTTTTTTCAAAATAAGGAACAATGGTCTGGCAATTACTTGACTGAGTTCCCTAAGTACCCTTGGATGCAAGCCATCTGGTCCCGATGATTTATTAATGTTAAGTTTCTCACGTCTCATTTTAATTCTGTCCTTTGTTAACCAAGGAGGTGCTTCCTGTGATGTGGATAGGTGCTTCCTGTGTCATGAGGATAAACACTGCAGTTTTGGTTACTGAAGCCCCCCGATTCCCTGGTGAAGACTGAGGAGAAGAATAAATTCAATACCTTCACCATCTCCCCATCCTTTGTAACCAGATGTCCTTCCTCATTCTTTATGTTGCCAATATGGTCTGTCCTCCCTTTTTTACTGTTTACATACTTAAAGAATTTCTTGGGATTTTTTTTTGCTCTTCTCTGCTATGTGTCTTTCATGTTCTATCTTAGCCTTCCTTATTGCACCCTTACATTTCTTTTTTTTTTAATTCTTTATTTAATTTATATATATATATCCATACAAAAAATAAAATTGCATCATATACATATACAATGACACCCCCCCCTCATATCCCCTAACCTCCCCCACCCTCCTCCCCACTAAACCAAACCCCCCCTCCCCACCCTGCAGACTCTTCTCTTATACTTCTGACCAGGTACCTTCACCTCGCCAGCCCAGCTGGTGTCAATTTAATTCAACATCTTCTCAGCATAATTCGCAGACTTCTTAAAGGCCACCCAACTTGCCCATCTACCTCCCACTGTCTCTTGTTCCCCGTTTGGAGGATCAACCTCCCTTTTCTCTAAGTTATATGTTTCCTGTACTCTTAGGAACCACTCACGGATCCTAGGGCCTTCAACCTTCTGCCATTTTTTAGGGATTTCGCTTTTTGCTGCATTCAATAGCACGGGGATAATGGATACGTTTTACCCTCTATTCCCTCCCTCCGAGCTGTGAAACAAGCAAACCCAAGGATCCTAAGGGATTGATTTACCCGTAATTTCCTCTATGATTTGAATTACCTCCAGCCAGTATTTTTTGACTACAGGACAACTCCACCAAAGATGGGCCATAGTCCCCAACACCCTGCACCCCCTCCAACAGGTCGGGGACCTATCTGGTTGGAGTTTGTTAATTTTCACCGGTGTTACGTACCATCTGGATAAACACTTATAGTTTGTTTCTGTCATTTTTATGTCTATTGCCGAGCTGTGTGTTGCCTTCAAAATATTTCCCACTACATTTTCCTTGAGAGTTACCCCCAGATCCCCCTCCCATTTTTTAATGAATGGCGGCACTTCCATCTCTCCACTATTTAACAGAATTTTATATATCACAGAGACATACCCCCTAGTCTTTTCACTGCAAATTCTCTATTGGTCTGAGGTCTTTTTCCTCTCTTATGGACCCGGGGAGACTTTCTACAAAATGTGAGAGCTGAGCATACCGCCAGCCATTTAGTTTCATTAACCACTTCCCGCCCGCCCTATGGCGGATTGACATCCGGGAAGTGGTTCTGTTATCCTTACTGGGCGTCATATGACGTCCAGCAGGATAACATGCCGCAGCGCGGTGATCGGTGGATCGGTGTGTCAGTCTGACACACCGCTACACTGATCTTGGTAAAGAGCCTCCGGCGGAGGCTCTTTACCACGTGATCAGCCGTGTCCAATCACGGCTGATCACGCTGTCAATAGGAAGAGCCGTTGATCGGCTCTTCCTCACTCGCGTCTGACAGACGTGAGTAGAGGAGAGCCAATCGGCGGCTCTCCTGGCAGGGGGGGCAGCGCTGATTGTTTATCAGCGCAGCCCCCCCCCCGCAGATCACCACACTGGACCACCAGAGATCGCCACTAGGACCACCAGGGAAGGGGCAACATGTGGATGGCCAGGTATGTACCCCATGGCCATCCACATGTGCCCAGTGTGCCAAATCTGTGCCAATCAGTGCCCACAAATGGGCACTGATTGGCACCATTATGTTGCAGTGATGCCCAGCAATGCCACCCTTAGGGGCATCACTGCAAACAAGCAGTGTCATCAGTGCCACCCATCAGTGTCCATTCATGCCACCTGTCAGTGCCTATCTGTGCCCATCAGTGGCCATCTATCAGTGTCCATCCGTGCCCATCTGTGCCAACTATCAGTGCCACCCATAAGTAACCATCAATGCCACCTACGAGTGCCCATCAATGCCACCTATGAGTGCCCATCAATGCCACCTATGAGTGCCCATCAGTGCCGCCTATAAGTGCCCATCTGTGCCACCTATGAGTGCCCATCAGTGCCGCATACTAGTGCCACCTATCAGTGCCCATCAGTGCCACCTATCAGTGCCCATCATCAGTGCCCGTCAGTGCCACCTCATCAGTGCCACCTCATTGGTGCCACCTCATCGGTGCCCATCAGTGCTGCCATATCAGTGCCCGTCAGTGCAGCCATATCAGTGCCCTTCATTGAAGAAGAAAACATACTTTATTTACAAAAAGTTTTAACAGAAACAAAGAAACACTTGTTTTTTATCAAAATTTTAGGTCTTTTTTTATTTGTTGCGCAAAAAATAAAAACCGCAGAGATGATCAAATACCACCAAAAGAAAGCTCTATTTGTGGGAACAAAATAATAAAAAATTTGTTTGGGTACAGTGTAGCATGACCGCACAATTGTCATTCAAATTGCGACAGCGCTGAAAGCTGAAAATTGGCCTGGGCGGGAAGGTGTCTAAGTGCCTAGTATTGAAGTGGTTAAATCTCTTTGAGCAACTAAGTGCTGAAAAGTGCAAATTTTCCCTTTCTTCATAATATCTTTTAATTGTATTTCACTATTTATGATCCAGTTTCCTCCTACTTCCTGCATCCCCGGGGGAAGCAGCTCATTATTTTTTAAATAAATCAGTGGTGAATTATACTCCCAAATATTATTTACATGCATCAGGTCCCAGATTTTAAAGGTGTGTTGTGTTATAATATGTGTGTCTGGGCCTAACTTTCTAAAATGTGGGGGATTCCATAACAAATATTTCAATTGTGCACTACTTAAGCCCATTTCTAGATTAACCCATCTTTTATTATACCCCCCTTTAACTCAATCTACCACCCGTGAAATTGCTATTGCATTACAATACTTTTTGAAATCTGGTACAGCCAGCCCCCCTTGTGTTTTTTCTCTACATAACTCCTTATGTGCTACCCTTGGTTTCTTATTGTTCCAAACAAACCCATTTATTAATTGTGTTATTTTTTTTAAATAAATTTGAGGCAAAGAGATTGGAAGCATCTGCATCTTATAAAACACTTTTGGGGCCAACACCATCTTAACTGAATTAATTCGCCCAATCCATGAGATCGGGCGATGTGCCAATCTTTTTATTTCTGCTCGAATTTCGTCTAATAGAGGGATAAAATTTAGTGCGTAGATCTTCTTTACTGAGCTTGTTATTTGACCCCCAAATATTGAATATTTTCCCTCACTGGAAAATGGAATGTCTCCCTCATCCAAGCCTCTTCCTTACTATCAATGTTGATGTTTAGGGCTTCAGATTTTTCTAAAGTGATTTTGTAGTTTGAGAGCTCTCCATACTTCTTCAATATAGACAATAAATTGGGTATCGAGACCCCAGGGTTCGTAATGTAGAGAAGGACGTCGTTGGCATAAGCAGCCAGTTTATGTTTCTCCTTCCCCACGATACAACCTTTTTTTCGTATATCAGCCAACAGGGGCTCTAAAGTTAAAACAAATAGGAGGGGAGAAAGCGGGCAACCTTGCCTAGTCTCGTTCTTCATTTTGAACTGAGCTGAGGCAACGTTGTTAACTTTTACAAAAGCTGAGGGGTGGTTATACAGAATTTTAATCCATTTTAACATTTTTTCTCCCACACCCAATGCTTCAAGCGTTTTGATCATGAAACCCCAGTCCACTCTGTCAAAGGCCTTCTCGGCATCTATTGACAGAAATAGCCCTGGGGCTCCACTGCTCTTAATGGCTTCTGATATAAGCAAGGACCACACCCCATTGTCTCTTCTCTCTATCCCCGGAACGAAACCCCCCTGGTCCGAATGGACCAGGTACGCCATTCTCTCCTTAAACTGTGTTGCAAGCACCTTAGCGTACAATTTAATGTCTGCGTTTATAAGCGCTATAGGCATATAACTGGAACAGAGGGTGCGATCCTTGCCCTCCTTAGGAATCAAAGTCACCGCGGCCAGCAAAGCTCCCTCACCCAGAGTACCCTGCGTCCCGAGCCCGTTCCAGAGCCGACACAGCCTTGGGACCAGAGAGTCCCTAAATCTTTTGAAAAAGCAAGACGTGAAACCATCTGGGCCAGGGCTCTTCCCTGTGGGAGATGACCTTGAAGCTAAGCGCCTCCTTCAGAAAATCCTTCACCCTATCCTCTTTCCCTCCTCTGCTTTCATTTGTTCTTACAGAATAAAGAGATGTGAAATACTGTCTAAATTTCTCGCCTATTTCTCTCGATGAAAACCTCAGGTCCCCTTTTTTATTTTGAATTTTGTCGATGAAATTTGTGTCTCTTTTTTTCTTCAGGATTTTTGCCAGGTGTTTACTTACTTTATTTCCCCACCTGAATTTGTCTCTGAGATGTCTATTCATAATTCTATTAGTCTCTTCCTCCATTAAATCTCTTAATTCGTCTATTTAAATGGTCAACTGCTGCAGTGGAGTCCTATCTGGTCCTCTATGGGCTTTATGAATCTGCTCTAACTTATAAATTTCTGTCAGAAATTTTAAGTTAGCTCTTTCTTTTTTCAGTCCCGCCCCTGCAGAAATTAGAACCCCTCTTATATATGCCTTAAAAGCGTCCCATACTGTAGTCCCCGGAATCTCACCCGTGTCATTAATAAGAAAAAACAAGTCTATTTCCTGCTGAATTTTTTCAGCAATCTTAACATCCCTGATTAAATTTTCATTTAGACACCATGTGAACGGGGGTTTTTGTAATCCTTTTAGTCTCACTTTCATCGTGGCAGGGGCATGGTCTGACAATGTTCTGATCTCAATCTTTGTTTCTTCCACTGCATCCAACAGGCTATGATCCACCATCAGATAGTCCAATCTTGAATAAATCCTGTGCACGGGGGAGAAGAAAGTATAATCTCTGACCCTTGCATGCTGGACCCTCCACACGTCAATCAACTGACAGTCATGCAATTTTTTTTCCAATACTCCTCAAGAGATTTTTACTCATCCCCCATGCATTTGAAGAACTATCCAAGGATGGGTCAAAGCTAAAGTTGAAGTCTCCCGCCAATATCATCTCGACCTCTCTAAATTCCATCAGTCTGTTAAGTACCTGGGAAAGATATTTGATCGGACCCCTATTCGGGCAATAAACATTGGCGAGAGTGAGGGTCCTCTCTCCAATTCTGATCTTTAAAAAGAGAAAGCGACCTTCTGGATCCGACTTCCTGTCTATTAGAACATAATTTAACCCTTTAGAGAAACCTATTGCCACCCCTTTTGCCCGTTTCACGGGGGAGTCGCTGTATATCCATTTTGGGAAATGCCTTGAATAAAGCTTTATACCTGCTTCCCACACCAGGTGGGTTTCCTGCAGAAAAACCACATCTGCCCCATACTGTTGCAGCTCTCTCAGAACCTTATACCTCTTATTGGGGGAATTTAACCCTTTAACATTATATGTCAAACAGTTGATATTCATTTAACCTGGTCCTTGTGCCTCTCTTAAGACCTGGTATTTGCAAAGGCACTCTGATTATTACGAATCTGCAAGGAGGAAACCCCCCCACCCCTGACCCACCCCCTCTCTCCCTCCCCCCACCTCCCACCCCCCCTCCCCCCCATTCCCCACCACTACCTGGCCACTGGGTCGCAGTGCCGAGATTACCATACTCATGCCCTGCGCTCCCTCGTGCTGTGGAGTGGAGCTCTGTCCGTGGACCGCAGTGGCACCACCCCTCCAAAGTGGGGGGGAGTCCAAATAGGTCCCAGCCCCCCCACACCCCCCCTTCCCCTGCCTCAGCCCCCTGCCCTCCCCCAACCCCCCCGCCCCAGCCCCCTTCTCACTGAAAATCATTGCTATCAAAGCCCTTTAATTAAGGAAAGATCCCCTCAGGGATATTAGGGGCAGGAATATCTAAGTTCCTACAAAAATCTTGTAGATCTCCGGTATGTCTCATTTTATAAGTCCTTCTCTCTTTCGTCACGTTCAGTGACAGCGGAAAGCCCCAACTATATTTTAAATTTGCCCCCCTCAGTAAGTCCAGTAACGTTTTCAATTGACGTCTCCTCACTAAAGTTCCAGCAGAAAGGTCTGAGAATATTTGAATTTCCTGATTATTGAATTTCACCGGTTGGGCCCCTCTTAATTTACTCCAGATTTTTGCTTTGTCCTCAAATTGATGGAACTTGACTATGATGTCCCTAGGCACGTCTTCTCTCACATTTGGGGGTTTTCTTATTCTGTGGACTTGATCGATTTCTAGTTCACACTCTGGATTTCTTCCCATGAGAGGGTTAAAAATTTCCTTTATCACTATGGTCAGATCTTCTCCTCTCTGCTCTGGTAGAGATCTAATTCTTAGGTTTTGTTGCCTATTTTGATTTATCTGTTCTTCCCATTTATGTAACAACTCACATTGGTCCCTCTGTAGTGTTTTTACTTGTTTTCCAGAGCAGAGATTTCCTGACCCTGCTGTTCTGCCACCTTCTCTACTTCTTCAACTCTCTTAAGGAGGTGTCCTGTTCTTACATTGAGGATTTCTGCCTTAATTGCTTTTTCAAGCTTCAAAAACACGTCCTGAATCTCAGCTTTAGTTGGGAGTGCTTCTACGGCCGGATCCAACTCCATACTTAAATCTGGTTCTGCTTCGGAAGGGGTCCCCACGTTGGAAGTCCCCCCTTGAGCCCCTTTATTTTTAGTTAAGGCCTTCATTTTGTCCTTTGCCTCTTGTTGTTTGTTGTCCATACCTGGGCTTTTTAAATATTTTTGAATTGTACTGGAATTTAAGCTGTCTCTGGGTTTGTTAAGGTCTGCTGATTTTTGGGAGCGTCATCTCATGTTCCTCCCTTCCCTGCTCACCGGAAGTTCCCTTTTGCGCTAGCCTTAAACGCTTCTACAGGGCGGGCCTGCTCCAAGCCCAGTTCAGCTTAATAATTTAGCAGATTAACAACGTTTATCCTCAGTTCTCAGTGGCAGCCCCATTGAAAGTTACAACAAATCACTTTGCCAGGAACAGTTCTGTTAAGAAATGCCCAAAGACACTTCATCCCTTCATCACTCCTCCTTTCCAGTAGTTACCATGGCAAAGGGACAAACAGGGTCTCCGCTCCCCCCTTAGAATTTACTGTCCACTCCTAGTTTGTTGGTAGAGCAGAAACACAAAGTCCCCCTGAGTACTTCGGGCTCACTGTCTTTTAAATTTCCTTCTGCAGTCAGATATCTCAGGCACACAACACAGTTCAAGTGAGATTATATTCAGCCATGCTGATCCTACCTGGATCCAGAGGACCTCACGGGGGCATCCCAGGTCTCCAGTGGGGATTTCTTTATTCCTCGTCAGAGCCAGCCACAGCTTTAACAAAGGGGATCCCCGCACCTCCTGATCTTCAGTCATCTGAACCAGATCGACCGTTTGATAGTACACTGCTCATCCACTCTCCACGTTCAGGCATACACGGCTGCGAGGCTGGGGAGGATGGGACGGAGAGCTGCCAGAGAGCCAAGACGAGGGGGGGAGCCGGGGGACGCTGTAGCGGCGAGCAGCCTCTCCGCCAGACCTCCGTAAGCTGTGCTGTATCGAGCACCGATTCGCGGCTCCCGTACGGCCGCCTCTTTCGCTCTTTATAGCCAGCCGCCGAGCGGACCCTCCCCCAGCCTCAAAGGAAGGTTAGCTGGCCGGCCATGGGCTCTCACCCCGTGCCTTCTGGAACGCCATCTCCGTTCAAACCTCCCTCATCCACCGCCCCACTACCAGGCCCCTCCCCCGATCCTTAGCACGTCACATCCCCCACCTTGCACCCCCTTACATTTCTTGTTGCATTCTTTATAGAGTCTGAATGCTGATGATGATCCCTCAACCTTGTATTTTTTGAATGCCTTCTCTTTTGCTTTTATATGCATTTTTACATTGGAGTTAAGCCATCCAGGACTTTTGATCGCTCTTTTAAATTTATTACCCAATGGGATGCATTGGCTAATGTCCTTATTTAATATGCTCTTAAAGCAAACCCGTCTCTCCTCCGTTTTCTTTGTTCCTAAGATTTTATCCCAGTTTATGCCTTCTAGCAAGGCTCGTAGTTTAGGGTAGTTGGCTCTTTTGAAGTTCAGTGTCTTTGTATTCCCCTTATGTTTCCTATTTGTGTGTTTTATTCTTTTTCCTTCCGCCTCTCCTTCCTCTTCTGGTGACTTTTTTTTCTTTAAGTTGGAGAGTGTGAGAGGGGAACCCCTAAAAAATCTAGATTATCAATGGAGCTAGAGGGATTGGCTGGGGAAGGAGCACATTTATTACCAGAGATTCCTGAACTAAGGGATGGAGATGTAGGAAGACATGGTACTGAAATGGAGGGATCTCCTATGGAAGGAGGTGAATTTTTGGGTGGACCAGGTGTTGTCTGTTTGCCTGCGTCCAGGGAAAAAGAATGGACTGGGGACAGAATCTGATGAGCATTAGTGGAGCATTAGAGAACCCTGTATTAATGGTGGGCTGTCGTACGTATAACAGGGGAGTATCCATGAGGTAATTTTAAATCCCAATGACCATAGCCACCCATCATGTGATGTCTTTGTGGCCCAACGTACTTCTGGTCACAGATTATACTCCAACTTGGTCACGGCTCCAGGCTGAGGCTCTCCCATGCATGTCAGCTTGTCTGGCCAATATCTCTGGACAGACTCATCCTTGCCCCTCCGATGAAGCAGACATTCTGCTGCCTGCTGGTCCATCCATTGCAGCTCCCAAGGTGACACTCACCTGTATCCCTGCCTATCAAAGTGGTGATCTATGAAAGTTCCAGCTATCCTTCCTGGACCTTTGCCAGCAGTTACCGGTCATCACAAGCAGACCGATGATCTGCCTGTATTCCTTTATCTTTGTGAGTGCAATCCTTTTTACTACTTGTGTTTTAAACTGATTAAATAGACACACTTAGATGGCGACAGCTTCTTTTTGCTTTTTTTCAGACTGATAAGAGGCATGGAGCAATGAGGAAAGATTAGCTGAATTGAATTGAATTTATTCTTTCTTGACAAGAGGAGAATAAATGGGATATGATATACCTGTATAAATAAATAAGTGGTGCGTATAGTGAACTTACTGTAAAGTAAATCAGTTTAAGGTCATCACGGAGGACAAGGGGACCCTCTTTACATCTGGAGGAAAAAAAGATTCAATCTCCAAATAAGGAAAGGCTTCTTTACAGTAAGAGTTGTGAAAATTTGGAATAGACTACCTCAAGAGCTTTCTGGCCAGCTCAGTAGATTGTTTTAAAAAAGGCCTGCATTCTTTCCTAAATGCACATAATATAACTGGATACTAATATTTATAGATAAAGTTGGTCATGGGAATATCTGATTGCATCTTGGGGGACCAGGAAGGATTTTTTTTGCACACTGGAGCAAACTGGATCATGCTTTATTGTTTTTTTTTTTTTGCATTCCTCTGGACCAACTTTGAGCATTGGATCGTGTATTTGGAGGTTTGCTATTTGTGTGTGTTGGTTTTCATTTTTTTTTCTCTGTTGGTTGAACTGGATGGACTTGTGTCTTTTTTTCTATCAGATAAACTATGCAACTATGTAAATACGGTATGTAACAATGAATATTTAGCACAGTATAATGCAGCTGCTCACATTATTAATGATTAAAAAGAAAAAAAGGGGGGACCACCCTATAGATACCTGCCTTTTAATAAATCACAAAGTCATAATTTTTTCCCCCAGTGCCTCTCCTCAAAGTTTGAGGCCGTATCCGTAACCTGAAACAAACATATTATTAGGGAAAAGAACCAGGGAGCAACACAAGAGAGTGATCTCCCTTGGTCCAAAAAAGTGGTTACTATGGATATGGTGGGCAATAAGGGAGAGAATGATGTATGTAAAACTATAAAAAAAAGTTTATTTCAAAAAACTAAAAAATACAAAGGCTATACCATTGACAATATGTCATATGTATAAAGCTGATCCACCTGACACAAAAAATGGGCCTGTCCAGTACAAGCAGCACAGGGCACGCCCATCAACCCACAACACACAAACATGAAACACTAACATACATTAAACATATAGAAAAAGAGAGACCAGAGATCTGTATATGAGATTCCGGAACCGCGGATATTCTCATAGACAGATCCGTAATGCCAAACGCAAGGCTGCAGCTAGGAGTAGGGAAAGTCTACTATCTATGGATCATAGTGGGAAAAAAGAACAACAAAAAACTGAGGACCAAGGCCCAGTAAGACTCATTACCACATATGGGGCCCAATGGGAATCAGTGAGAAAAATCCTACAAAAGCATTGGAATATCCTCACCAATAACAAGAAGCTAGCCAGCATAGTGGGGGACGGACCCAAGATGGTGGCACGCAGGGCTAGAAACCTAGGGGATATTCTTATCCATTCTGAATACACGAGATATCAAAATCCCACATGGTTATCTGACTATCCGCGCCACACGGGCATGGTTCCCTGCACGAGATGTCAGATCTGTCCATTTGTGGATAAGACAAACACCTTCAAAGATGCCTTGGGGCAGGGAGATTATGTGATCAAAGATTTGATCAACTGTTCCACAATGAAAGTGATATATATGATCACCTGCCCGTGCCCAAAAATTTACATAGGCAAAACAAAGAGAACCCTCAGAATTAGAATAGGGGAGCATCTGAGAGATATCAAGAGGGAGAGGGAGGGAGTTGGGGAGAGAGAGGGGGAGAAAAGGAGGGGGGAGAGACCAGTGGCCAAACATTTTGCCCGATATCACCAGGGAAAATTGGATGGGTTGAAGGTGAAAGGTATCTATACTCTAAAATTACCAGCAAGAAGAGGTGACTTTGACCGCATCTTACTTCAAAAAGAGAAATGGTGGATATACACCTTAAAATCCCTTGCGCCTATAGGTATGAACACGGAGTTGAGCATGCAATCCTTCCTAGAATAATATGATGGTCATCCCCCCCCCCCTCCAAATTTCCTTCCCTCCTCTGTCTGTCCCGTATTGTCTCTCCCTCTCTTTTCTTGTTTCTCTCTTCCCCCCCCCCCCTCCCTCCTACCTGATTCCTTCATGTGGGAGGTGTCTTCCACTTAACTTTTGGTTATACACCCTCTCACTCCTAGAATAACAACCTCCATTTCTCTTCTTGTAATCTCCTGGATTGTCTCTTTGATCTTACCTCTATGCTCAATTTTATATTCATCTTTGTTTCTTTCTCTCCCTCTCTTTGCGGAATTTCTAGAATAGTCTCTCACTACGTATGTCCTCAGCTCGGTCTTGGGTCTTAAATCCTTACTTCCCTTTTCCTAAAAGTAAATAAGGGTTTCTTTTTCCCCCTTATCTATGGAGCCAATGTGACTAATGGTTGCTATTGACATATGTCACAGACACTGTAACAACATATGAACTAGCCACCAATGATAAGACCTTCACAATGTAGAATCTCTATAAATGATAGGAAAGGTTAGGGGGATCATGGTATGGATACAGCAAAGAAATATGCCTCATTATGAATTCACCTCCCCTGGACTCAAATGTAACAGACTGAGTATGAACTTTCTTCTCTATATATGTTGTGAGAGCAAAGACCAAAACCACATATGCACATTCCCAGAAAACGAAACAGCTATCCGGGCTGGACATTGATATAAACCTTGCCCGTCCCTGTTGACGTTAGGGGTTAAGTGAAAGAATGAGGCGTGACAGCATCTCGGAAGAATAAGAGGGAGGGAGGGATGTCTGTCAAACGCCAGTACGTCCTGTTGAAGCTACGTAACAATGATGTTGCGAAACGCGTCGACGTAATCAAGATGTGCAGACGCCGACACAGTCATCTCCCGCAGTGATCAGGAGATGGGGACTTGTTTTCAGTGGAAGCCTGAAACTTAAACCGCTACACAGACCGGGAAACAATCTACCGCACAAGCACAATTGCAGTCCGCATCCGTGAAGGAGAGGATCATCACTTGTCAAATGCTTGGAGGATACAGCATATCACGGCCGGCACTGACAACATAGAAGTCACGGAGTAGTGGAGCAACTATAGGATGTGAGACACAGCTGTGATTCTCAGAGAGGTGGTAATATAACCCCTTCAGCTCCTATAAGCAGTGATTATCAAAAATCTTTGACAATTTGAAGTGGCATGACCTTGATAAATGTGGACAGCAATTTATAATACAGTGCTATTTAACCTTCTATAGGCCACCAATATACCTCCTACACACCTATAGTTCCGGGAGTTATCTGGCCACTCTGAGATGCCCTGTGATTTATTCCGGGCACCAATAGCACATATCCTATTGTGCGGCTTTCATATTCCCCTTAACTCCATTAAAGACTCTCTGCTATATACAGCCATCTCACTATCTACAGGAATGGACTCTTGGTAAAATTTATAAACTATGCATGCGCATGCTACATACATTATGAGTCCCCCTGTGATATACAGCTATCCAGATGGTAATTAGTGAGGCTTTTTGAGGTAGTTCACTACTTGGTTGAACCCACTCCACTTTCCCCATCTCCCCGGGGGACCACGCATGCATAAGGTTCTCTTGTTATTCTCTAAACATTAATTCCATTTTTTGACTGGGCGATTAGCCACAGGGACCTTATGCATCTGTGGGATTTTAGGCGCCTGCACTTTATATGTGTTTTTTTCTATATGTTTAATGTATGTTAGTGTTTCATGTTTGTGTGTTGTGGGTTGATGGGCGTGCCCTGTGCTGCTTGTACTGGACAGGCCCATTTTTTGTGTCAGGTGGATCAGCTTTATACATATGACATATTGTCAATGGTATAGCCTTTGTATTTTTTAGTTTTTTGAAATAAACTTTTTTTTATAGTTTTACATACATCATTCTCTCCCTTATTGCCCACCATATCCATAGTAACCACTTTTTTGGACCAAGGGAGATCACTCTCTTGTGTTGCTCCCTGGTTCTTTTCCCTAATCACATTATTAATGTATGAATAAAACCAATATCAGTCTCTCCTCTGCATGACCTAATCATAACATATTTCCTTTGCATGACCTAATCATAACATATTGCATGGCTTCTGTGTGAAGGCTTAACCTGTGCTGCTGCAGTGTCACATACCTGGTGGAGATCTAACTGGAGAGAAGGCTTCTCTTGCACCTCCTGTCCAACACCCCTGGTAGTGAAGACAGGGAGTGAAGGACACAGAGTGGCACGAGGGCTGATGTAACTGTTGGCGCTGGCTGGGTCTTGGCAGGAACCAGGTGGCTTGGGGAGCGCAGGGCAGGTTCTGAGAACTGGAGCTCTGAATCACTGGGTCAGCAGATGGAGACGTAGCCAGGACGAAAGCCAGGATGTCATCAACAGACGGGCAGAGTAGGTACCAAGACAGGAGGCAGAGGCAGAGACGGGACACAAACCGGGTTCAGTACACAGATGGGCTGCAAGGTACAGGAACATCAGACAGAAGTGGAGTCAAAAACCAAGCCAGGATCAGGTAGGCAGGCGGAGGTCAAGGAGGAGGTTCAAGGTATAGCCAGGTCAAGACATAGATAACTGGAACAGATCAGGTAAGCAGACACTAGCTGAAAAGACCACTCAGCAATGTTCATGTGTCAGTGTTCAGTTTAAATAGGCTTACTTGGCACCCATACGTGCACGTGCGCATGCGCGCATGCGCCAATACAAGTCCCTCTTAATAACACACAATGGTGTGCCCGTGCTTGTGCGCAGATGCACGTCTGTTAGCCAGGCTTCTCTTACATGCAGACAGAAACTCTGCATCACCTCTCTCAGATACAGCCTGTTCAACTTCTGAGAGAAGTGGCTGAAGGTGTTTCTGTCTGCAGCACAGGTTAACCCTTCACACAGAAGCCATGCAATATACTGTGATTAGCCCAAGAAAAGGAATATTGGCTTTCATCATATGTAAACAGCCAGTGCACCATGCTGTATATTCAGATATGCTAGCACACTTATGCCGCATACACATGATCACACATTCCAACAACAAAATCCATGTTTTTTTTCCTTACGGATGTTGACTCAAACTTGTCTTGCATACACATGGTCACACAAATCTTGTAGGAAATTGCGAACATCAAGAACACGGTGACATACAATACATATGACGGCACTATAAAAGAGAAGTTCAGTAGCCAGTGCGACACCCTTTGGGTTCCTTCTGCTAATCTCGTGTTAGTAGAAGTTTGGTGAGAGACGATTCGCCCTTTTCAGCCTCGTGCTTTTCAGATCGTTACTGCTCTTCAGTTTGTACTTGTGGGTTCGTATTTGGTTTTCAGTGCATGTAGTCAGTTCGCATTTGTTTTTTAGTGTTTATTATTATAGTATGTATTTGATTTTTCAGTGCGTTCTTGTCCGCTCGTTTCTGATTTTCAGCTCGCTCTTCTCAGGCCTTTCTGTTTTTCAGTGCTTTCTGTTAGTTCATTCTGACCAGCCGACTATTTTGAAGCCATGAGGACCCTCACCCTGGACCAGAGGGTTCCTTACTGCCGGCTAGCCAGATAGCCTTACGGCAATCAACATGAAGGAATATAAACTTAGCATATAATGCTTGCATGCTGCATTCTCCACAACTATTTAAGGAGAAATTCAATGAACTATGTGGCCTAAGTTGGGCCTGAGGCCGGACTTCAAGAAGAAACCCTGACGGCGCTTGAAGTTGGCCATCCTGGCTTGCCCCCAAAAGACAGAAATATGTTGAGTACTTTGCGGGTAGGGAGGCCATTGATATGCCAAAAATGTTTAAGAAACATGTTAAAAATAAATATTTTAGTTAAACTTAAATAAGATTTCTTTTGATTTACTGCTTGTGTTTCTTTTAGCTGTCTCCTAGGTTATCCAATGGGCTTTTGTTTTTAGCCATTTTCTTCAATAGTGCAAATGTAATTTATTTGATACATGAGGGGACAATCTCATCTTCAGCAAACTATTATGTTGTGGGTCTAATAAACACACACCTTGTTTTTGTTGTTAACCATCTCATTACAGGGCATTTTAACCCCCTTCCTGCCCAAGCCATTTTTCAGCATTCAGTGCTGTCACATTTTGAATGACAATTGCACGGTCATACAACACTGTACCCAAATGAAATTTTTATTATTTTTTCCCCACAAATAGAGCATTATTTTGGTGGTATTTGATCACATCTGCAGTTTTTATTTTTTGCGCTTTAAACAAAAGAAGAGGGGCAAGTTTGAAAAAAACACAATGTTTTTTACTTTTTGTTATAATAAATATCCATTTTTTTTTAAACAAATTTTTTCCTCAGTTTAGGCTGATACTTATTCTTCTACATATTTTTGGTAAAAAAAAATCGCAATAAGCGTATATTGATTGGTTTGCGCAAAAGTTATAGCGTCTACAAAATAGGGGATAGATTTATAGCATTTTTATTTATTTGTTTTTTTTTACTAGTAATGGCGGTGATCTGTGATTTTTATTGTGACTGCGATATTGTGGCAGACACATCGGACACTTTTGACACATTTTTGGGACCATACACATTTATACAGCGATCCGTGCTATAAAAATGCACTGATTACTGTATAAATGTGACTGGCAGGAAAGGGGTTAACACTAGGGGGGATCGAGGGGTTAACTGTGTTCCTAGGGAATGTTTCTAACTGAAGGGGGAGGGGACTCACAAGGGGAGGAGACCGATCTGTGTTGCTCTGTACTGAGAACACAGATCGGTCTCCTCTCCTCTCTGACAGGACGTGGATCTGTGTGTTTACACACACAGATCCACGTCCTGCCGTGTTACCGGGCAATCGCGTGTGCCCGGCGGACATCGCGGCCACCGGGCACGCGCATCGGCCCCTGGTGGGTAGGGAAGGTGAGGGCGTCATATGACGCCCTCCCAGAACGAGAGCCACGCCGCCTGGCCGTCATATGACAGCCGGCGGGCGGCAATCTGTTAATGTATGTAATGCATTACTGATAAAAATATTCATCATTTTCAGCACCATGAATTAATTTTTCGGAGTCACGAAAATGGCCTGATTGTTGCAAATTATAAAGCACTGTGGGAGTTATTTACTAAAGGAAAATCAACTTTGCACTCCAAGTGCACTGCAAAAGTGCACTTGAAACTGCACTTGAAACTGCACTGAAAGTGCAAATTCAAAGTAGAGTTGCCCTTAGTAAATAACCCCATTGTCACTGTAAACACTAACTTAGTCCAAAAACTGCAGCATTGAAATAAGAAGCCACACATTGTTGAGTAGAAAACTTTTTACTCTGTGCACATTGACATGTGCGTTAGAAAAGGGTTTTTGAACAAACCAACATATTTTTGTAATAACATTTTTGGTTTTGACAGTACAAATAGCCTTTTTTGTGTTAAACAGGCATGTTTAAAACCATACAACAATACAAAACTCAGGAACTTACAAAGTTCAACTTTGATAATTTTAAGGCAATATCAGACATTAGTATGTCCAAACTGTGTTGATATTGCCTTCATCAGATGGGGTGATGTCACCCCTGTGAAAGCCAAATGTTGAAGATGCACACAAATTGAGAGTCTAAATGGGGGTTTCCCTCCTGATCCCATGCCTAATGTCAACATGTGCTAGCTCCTATCATGGGGGGATCAACGGACGTGTTTCGGGTGTGAAACCCCTTCCTCTAACCTACTTGAGTTGCGAGGTAGGGGTTGCATCCACAAAACGTGTATATTGATATCCTGTGATGGCAGATAGCACATGTTGACACACTGTATGCATCCTCAAAATGTGGCTTTTAATATACTTCAAAAAAGATTCAAAAATTTTAAAAATATCAACACATGGAAGAATTTAGGTGTGTTTTAGATTCTGCCTAAAACATCAATGATGTTTTTGAGTCTTTTTTCAACATCACTGATGTCTTCCTTGATCTTCTGTAAATCCCGATTGCACACCATGATCTCCCCGATGAGGACACCATGTATTATAAATATGCAGGCATACATCTATTACCTGAAGCTGTGCTCTCAGACACTCACCTGTTGTGGTCACAATTTCGTCCACTTCATAAACCTCTCCTTCCTCCACATCCTCTGGTTGTGGTGTTGGTATTTCCCCTTCTTTAGGAGGTGGGGGTCCCTGGTGTCCTCTGATGTCCCGAGTCTTTTCTCCCCTATGTGAATAAAAAAAAAGGTATACTTAGCACACAGATATTTGAGGGCAGAAATAGGAATCTGAAACATTGCTTGGAAGTGTCGTACAATTGTCTTTTTGGGCAGAGTTCCAAGCTGAAGACATTTTTTTCCCTTTCTAAAGCTGGAATACTTACCTTTTTTGTACAAGTTTCACACATGGAGACACCCCTAGTATCCACTGGAGCACTTGTGTGGGACACCCTAAAAAGTTTGTTCTGGTGTCACATACTAGTGCTCCTGCGTCCAGATGTGTAAATGGCTGCTGAGTGTACTCTCCTTACACTGAATCAAGTTTACATTTTCATTCTAGTTACAAACCCATCTAGACAACAACGTACTAAACTTCTTTGAATACAAATAGGCCTGAACAAATGTAGTTAACCTGTATCTGTCAAAAATATTGTATTAGTGAGTGAACGAACGATGTTTACTACGAACGATTACTGTGCCCATGAACCTGAAAGTTCTCATTTTAAACTGTACAACAGTAAAGAAAAACACATGGAGCAGCACAAACGTAATAATAATAATAGAAACACAGGACAAATACTTACTTTTTAGAAGCAGTTTCCTGATCTTTCTGTACTGATCCTGATCCCTCAATTTCAGGTCTGACCATCATTTCCTCAGTTGATCCTTGGATTGTAAGGTCCATGCTTCCCATCATAGTCGGCCCACTTCAAGATGTCCACCATCTCCACCATCTTGACAAAGGACATATTTGAGGCCTTAAATCTCCTCCAGGATCGGGACGTTCGTGGCTCCGGGCTTTCATCGTTGCTGCTCTTCTCTGCATGCACTTGCTCTTTCTCCACCATGTGTTCTCCCACTGCGCTGAAAGAGAAGGTTCGGGGAATAGACTAGAAAGAATGTCAGGGGCGGGCGGAGTTTCATACATGCGCAGTGTATATAAAGCGTAACACGCGTGCGTCGTACGTATAATCTGGGAGGGGAGGACGGAGTATCGGAACCGCCAATCATTAGAACAAAGGTACAATTTTAACTTGGTGCATCAGTGGCCTATACTGCCTATTAGGGATGAGCCGAACACCCCCCTGTTCGGTTCGCACCAGAACATGCGAGCAGGAAAAAAGTTTGCTCGAACACGTGAACACCGTTAAAGTCGATGGGACACGAACATGAATAATCAAAAGTGCTAATTTTAAAGGCTTATATGCAAGTTATTGTCATAAAAAGTGTTTGGGGACCCGGGTCCTGCCCCAGGGGACATGGATCAATGCAAAAAAAAGTTTTAAAAACGGCCGTTTTTTCAGGAGCAGTGATTTTAATAATGCTTAAAGTCAAACAATAAAAGTGTAATATCCCTTTAAATTTCGTACCTGGGGGGTGTCTATAGTATGCCTGTAAAGAGGCGCATGTTTCCCGTGTTAAGAACAGTCTGACAGCAAAATGACATTTCAAAGGAAAAATTCCATTTAAAACTACCCGCGGCTATTGCATTGCTGACAATACACATAGAAGTTCATTGATAAAAACGGCATGGGAATTCAACACAGGGAAACCCCGAACCAAAATTTAAAAAAAAAAATGACGTGGGAGTCCCCCTAAATTCCATACCAGGCCCTTCAGGTCTGGTATGGATATTAAGGGGAACCCCGGCCAAAATTTTTAAAAAAAATTATGTGGGGTTCCCCCTAAATTCCATACCAGACCCTTCAGGTCTGGTATGGATTTTAAGGGGAACCCCGCGCCAAAAAAAAAAACAACGGTGTGGGGTCCCCCCAAAGATCCATATCAGACCCTTATCTGAGCACACAACCTGGCAGGCCAAAGGAAAAGAGGGGGGCACGAGAGAGCGCCCCCCCTCCTGATCCCTCCCCCCCCTGTGTGAAATGGTAAGGGGGTACTTACCCCTACCATTTAACTAAAAAACTGTCAAAAATGTTAAAAATGACAAGAGACAGTTTTTGACAATTCCTTTATTTAAATGCTTCTTCTTTCTTCCTTCGTCTTCTTCTTCTTCTTTTTCTTCTGGCTCTTCTGGTTCTTCCTCCGGCGTTCTCGTCCAGCATTTCCTCCGCGGCGTCTTCTATCTTCTTCTCCTCGGGCCGCTCCACACCCATGGCATGGGGGGAGGCTCCCGCTCTTCTCTTCATCTTCTTCTTCATCCTCTTCTCTTCTTCCTTCTTCTTTTCTTCATTCTCTTCTCTGGGCCGCTCCGCACCCATGCTGGCATGGAGGGAGGCTCCCGCTGTGTGACGGAGTCTCCTCGTCTGACGGTTCTTAAATAACGGGGACGGGGCCACCCGGTGACCCCGCCCCCTCTGATGCACGGTGACTTGACGGGACTTCCCTGTGACATCACAGGGAATGCCACAGGGAAGTCCCGTCATGTCCCGTGCGTCAGAGGGGGCGGGGTCACCGGGTGGCCCCGCCCCCTGTTATTTAAGAACCGTCAGACGAGGAGACGTCGTCACACAGCGGGAGCCTCCCTCCATGCCAGCATGGATGCAGAGCGGCCCGGAGAAGAAAATGAAGAAGAGAAGAAGGAAGAAGAGAAGAGGATGAAGAAGAAGATGAAGAGAAGAGCGGGACCCTCCCCCCATGCCATGGGTGTGGAGCGGCCCGAGGAGAAGAAGATAGAAGATGCCACGGAAGAGATGCTGGACGAGAACGCCGGAGGAAGAACCAGAAGAGCCAGAAGAACCAGAAGAAGATGAAGGAAGATAGAAGAAAGAAGAAGCATTTATATAAAGGAATTGTCAAAAACTGTCTCGTCATTTTGACAGTTTTTTAGTAAAATGATTCAGATTCCGATAAGCCCCCCGCCGGCAGACCCCCACAACCACCGGCCAGGGTTGTGGGGATGAGGCCCTTGTCCTCATCAACATGGGGACGAGGTGTTTTGGGGGGCTACCCCAAAGCACCCTCCCAATGTTGAGGGCATGTGGCCTGGTACGGTTTAGGAGGGGGGGCCGCACTCTCGTCCCCCCCTCTTTTCCTGCGGCCTGTCAAGTTGTGTGCTCGGATAAGGGTCTGGTATGGAGTTTTGGGGGGACCCCACGCAATTTTTTTTTGGCGCGGGGTTCCCCTTAAAATCCATACCAGACCTGAAGGGTCTGGTATGGAATTTAGGGGGAACCCCACGTCATTTTTTTAAAAAATTTTGGCCGGGGTTCCCCTTAATATCCATACCAGACCTGAAGGGCCTGGTATGGAATTTAGGGGGACTCCCACGTCATTTTTTTTTTTAAATTTTGGTGGCCAGGCCGAGTAGCCTGCCCGAATCCCAGGTCCCTCCCCTCCGCCATCCAAAAAAAGTCCCAGGAAGAGGAGTAACCTGGAGGAGGCAGCACTTGGCCTATTTCGGAAGGTTACTGCGGCCCTCAACCCCCCCCAATAATCAAGACGACTATGCCTACATGGCAGCCTGCAAAATGCAGGAAATGGAGGAGGGCCAATGCCTCTTATGTGAAGAAGTTATGTTACAAGCCCTAAATTAGGGGTTGAGGGGCAAACTCACAAGCCAAAGCCACGTTTGTGGGTTCAACCATGATCCTCCTCCTCTACCTCCTGCCACATCTACAACAGCAGAGCCACAGCCTGGAAGCAAGCATGGAAGGAAGCGTGGAAGGAAGACAAGAAAGTTATGGCCTGGGTTCAGTCTGGGCTGACAAAAGACGCAGGCTGTTGTAAGACCACAGCCTGGGCACAGATATGTCATCTGCTGCTGTTCCTGATCTCTTGTAGTCCTGGACTGGATTGTGCTCACTATTATAAGGACTCCTCAGGTCACCAATTTTGATTGTAAAATAATTGATATCTTCCCTGGGGTACAAAGGCTTTGCAAATAACACCAGTTTCTCCAGTGTTGCCTTCCTCTTTATTTTGTTATGACCCATAATAAATGGCTATTTATTTTTCACAAATACTTGCCTATGTGTTTTACTTCAAAAAGGACAGTTTGTTTGTGAGTAGGCAGGTACATTTCAAAAATACAATGTCAAATTAACAAGGGACACCAACACCAACCTCCTTGAGGTTAAAAATAGTAATGGTGTTGTGGTAACTTAACACAAAATGAAAGAAAAAATTATGGAGATCACTATAAAAAAAAATAAAATAGGAGATATGGATAAAAAAAACCACTATAAACAAAAATTCTAAACATTATTATGGAGATCTGACGAAAAAAAAAAATATTCATGAGATCACGAGAAATAATAAAGAAATCAGGTTGTCAGAACTCTATGTGAATATCAGCAGCAAAACAACTTCATTATTCTAGAATTATAAAGAAGAAGAGAATGCACTGCATTAAAAGATTAAAAAATTAGCAGCGTGACAAATGTGCTATCTCCATTACAAGCGCTAGTTTTACCAGAACGAGCGCTTCCGTTTTGTACTTGATTCAGAGCATGCGTGGAACTTTGTGCATCGGAATTGTGTACACACGATCAAAATTTACGAGAACAGATTTTGTTGTCGGAAAATTTGAGATCCATATCTCAAATTTTGTTTGTCAGAAATTCCGACTGAAAATGTTCGATGGAGCCTACACACAGTCGGAATTTCCAACAACAAGCTCCCATCGCACATTTCCAGTCGAAAAATCTGACCGTGTGTATGCGACATTAGACTGTCTTTTTTCAAAATTGTATTTTTATTGGGTTATCAGAGAACAAATACAAAATTGTAACATAATGTACAATACACTAATAATGAAAGTGCATTATAAACAATCATAATAAAAAGGAAAAACAAAATAGAAAATAACAGTTATAAGTAAAAAGAAAAAATGTTTTCAGATACTAGGCACAAGTGTAAATTGTATCATTTCCCCTTGATGTACAAAGTAGGTGGATTGCGGATAAAAATCCAGAGCCTCAAGATTAATCAAAGCAATATAGTAGGCAAGGAATTCCACAGAAGGTGCAGATAATGTAATAAAAAACCTAGTATGGCATCAAATGATGAGCACCGGAAAGGGGGAGGGGAGAAGTAAAATAGACATAATCAATGTAGAATTAATAGCAGATTAGGACGTGATTTGTAGTATGGGGGTCCCGTATTCCTAAAGATCCCATGGTTCCCATATTTTATTAAATTGGGAGATGCAGTCATGCACCAAGGCCGTCAAAAACTCCATCGTCCGAATCTCAGCCACCAGATGTAGAAATCTGGACCATGAAGGAGGTGCATTGGATAACCAGGACAGTGGGATAAGCCTCTTGGCGGCTAGCAAAATATAGGATACACCTAGAGAAGGTAGACCCAACAGATAATTCAAAGGATCCATCAGAAGGGACACCCCAACCACCTTTTGTATAAGTAGATGCACATCACGCCAAAAGGGTTGAATCAGGGAGCAATGCCAAAAGATATGAAATAGAGAACCTATATCAGTCCTGCACCACCAGCAGTGCGGCGGGACTGAGGGCTCATACTTATGAGTTACATTCGGAGTTCTATACCAAAACATGAGAATCTTAATGGATGTCTCCCTCTGAGTCACACATTTGGAAGATCTAAAGTAGAGGACCAAATCCTAGCCCACATCTGTATTGTGATAGGTTGGCCCACTAAGTGGGACCATCTGCTCATATAATGATGCAAGGTTTCCGTGATAGGAGTCGACTCATGGAGGATACGGTAAATACATGAAATTAAATGTAGTTGATGAGGGCCCTGAGCACATAGGTATTCAAAGGTAGTTGGCTTATCTAGGGTCAGGGATGGCAATTTAGACTGGAAGAAGTGTCTAACCTGTAGATAAAAATAGAAAAGGTGTATCAAATTTTTCACCTAAAGTATTGAAAGTATGTAGTCTCCTCGTTATGGGATGAACCAGGTTCCGGAGCTGAAAAAGAGGTACATTAAGCCATTGAAAAGTCCTGCCCAGGGACATACTGTCTGGAATGAGTGGGTTGAATAGTACATTCACAAGAGGAGAGCAGGGGGGCATAAGGGAATAGCGTTTGAGGCAATGACACCAAATGGTTAAAGTAAATGCCATTGGGCCAGTGCACTGATGTTTATACGGTATATGGGATCCAGGGAAGGGGGTGCCCCAAATCAAGGAGCACAGGTGGACCGGATAGAGTACCCCCTTTTCAATGGCGGCCCATTGGTTCGGTGCATGTAAAGAAGTCCAAGAGGTAATGGCCCTTAAATGTGTGGCATATTAGTATGTAGTAATGTCCGGAGCTCCCAAACCTCCCCTGGATCTAAGTGAAAACATCACAGAGCTTGCTATAGGATGAGCCCTACCATTCCATATAAATTTTAGAAAATTCCTGTGGAGTGCTTTTAGTTGTGAAGCAGGTACAGCTACTGGCAGTGTTTCAAAGTGGTAGAGCAGTTTGGGTAAATTTTTTTTTAAAACATTGATCCTGCCTAAGAGAGACAGGGGGTATTTGGTCCATTTCAACAGAGATTTATTAATATCCAATATCAAAGGAGGAAAGTTAGTATTATAAAGGGAGGCATAGGAAGGAGTAAGTAGGACACCCAAGTATTTGAGAGAGGTGTATGAGAGTCCATTATATAAGAGTATGATTCTTTGAGTTGAGATAATAGGGGCGATGCAATGTGTATAGGAAGGTCTTCAGTTTTGGAAGTGTTGACTTTATATCCGGAGATGGAACGAAAAGAAGTCAGTAGTTTATGTAACGAGCGGAGAGATATCAATGGTTAGTGATAGTAAGCAAAATGTCATCTGCAAATAATGATAATTTGTATTCCCCCTGTGTCATGGTTATGCAATAGAGTTTGTCGATCAGCATACCTGTCTCCATGTGTTCATCTCTAGAGACCAGCTGACCCTCACCTGACTGCTTTTGTAACCTCTCCTCTAAGCATGGCCCCACCCCAGGCCCTATCAGGGAACCCTATATTAACCTGTGCACTGCAAGCCAGCAGTGCTGATCAACCATTGAGTGTTAGCCTCTGTGTGTACTTGCTGTGTTTCCTACGTCTGATTCCTGTTACCGACTTTGGCCTGTTCTTACTATTCCTGTCTGCTCATGACCCTGACCTTTGGCGTGTTCCCGACCATCCCTGTTTGCCTGTGACCCTGAACCTTGGTGTGTACTCTGTTGTCCTTGTCTGCTGGTGGCCCCGACCTTGGCTTGTCCCTTACTTTCCTTGTTGTTCCAGCCTGCTGCCTCCTTCCTCTTCTCCTGTAGTCTACCGTGAGCGTGAGCTGTGAGACCCTGGGGGCCGCGACCTGGAGCCAGACGGCTGCTCAGTCCATCCTTATCATTAAAGGTTCTGGTGAACACCTTCTGGCTCTTAGACTCCGCGCCCTGGGGAATCTATGCTCTAGCTCCCAGTGGGATCTGTGTCAGTGATCCAGTAGACCTGCTTCCTGAACCTCCCAGGGTTCAATCCACAGCAGTCGGCCGTAGGGTCCACTACCTTGCAGTGCACTCCTGATCCCAACGGGGTGCATCTGTCACCTGGATACAGGTGACCTGACAGTTTGATCAGCCATGGACCCGGCAGATGTGCCGCTACCCCCACATGATCCGTTGCCGGGCTTAGACTTGAGACCCAGGAATTGCATCAGACCCAAGTGATGCGATTGCTTCAGGATTTGGCATCCTGTTTTGAACAGGTTCAGGCCTCATTAGGACCCCCGGTTCAACAACCTCAACCACTATCTGCTGCTGCCCCTATCGCACCAGTCGCAGCCACACATTCATTACAACTGCCAGCTCTGGCCCGTTTCTCTGGGGACTCCAAGGCTTGCAGGGGGTTCCTTAGCCAGTGCACGATTCATTTTGAACTTCAGCCCCAAAACTTCCTGTCCGATCGGGCGAAAGTAGCCTATATTATATCCCTTCTGTCCGGCGAGGCGCTAGCTTGGGCTGCCCCTCTGTGGTAACTGAATGATCCAGTGGTTTCGAAGCCTGTCTGATTTCTTGAAACTTTTTTGGAATATCTTCGAGGAACCGGGTCGTGTCTCCTCAGCAGCTAGCGCTCTTTTACGTCTCCGTCAAGAGTCCGCTTCTGTGGGACAGTATGCTCTTCAGTTCCGTATCCTCACAGCTGAATTGAGCTGGAATAATGAGGCCCTAGTTGCAACCTTTTTACATGGCCTCTCTGATAGAGTGAAGGATGAATTAGCAGGAAGATCCCTTCCTGCTGATCTGGACGGTGTCATCACCTTGAGTAACCAGATCGATATTCGCTTTCAGGAGAGGGCCCTGGAAAAAAGACGCCAGCACTCCCTGTTCCTTAGGCAGCTTGAGCTCCCAGTCCCTTCTCTTCGGTCCGAGGAGCACCCCATGCCCACTGAGGAACCTATGCAGCTGGGCTGGACCAAGTTGTCTCCTGAAGAACACGCTAGGCACAGAACTCTGGGCCTGTGCCTCTATTGTGGGGCCAAAGGTCATTTTCGTGACACTTGTTCTCTTCGTCCGGAAAAACGATCGGGGCTAATACATCTGGAAGGTGGAGTATTAGACCCTGAAGTATCACCTTCACCTTCTCGTCTTCTTCTTTCTGTGTTGCTTCATGTCGACGCTTCCTCTCACTCGGTCTCGGCACATCTGGATTCCGGAGGCGCTGGCAATTTCATGGATTGGGAAGCTGCATCTTCCATGAGACTTACCCTTTTGCCCCTTTCAACGCCATTGGTGGTCTTGGCGATTGATGACACTGTTCTCCCAGGGGGTCCTATCCGCTTCCAGACCCTTCCCGTTAAGATGTCAGTAGGGACACTCCACCAGGAGTGGATATCCTTCCTTGTTTTGCCTAAAGCTTCATCTCCTATCATATTAGATCTTCCTTGGTTACGGTTCCATTCTCCACACATTGACTGGACTGCTGGATGGATCCTGGCTTGGGGTTCCTCCTGTTCCTCTTCCTGCCTACTCAAGGTTACCCCAAAAGTGAAACTTCCTGTTGCCACCATCCCAGTATCTTCTGCTCTTCCCGCTGCATATAGTGATTTCTGGAATGTCTCCTGCAATAGTCGGGCTGAGGCACTCTCTGGGTCATGTGGCACTCTGGATGAGGAGCCCACCTGTAAACTTGAGCTGATCATTCCCTCCAGTTTGCATGGTCATTTATCTTTGCCTGTTCCTGGACCCCCTTGGACGCACACCCAGGCTGACTCGTCTACCAGTTCCACAGTCGCTACGCCCTGTGATACAATTCTGGTGGTCTCTGCACCTGGCAATGCTGTTCAGTCGGCCTCTGCACCAGTTCAGACTATGCCCAGTGAAGCTATCCAGCTTGACTTCTGTGACACATCATTTTCTAAACAACCTGGCCTCAGGGTTTCACTGACTTCTGCCCAGTCTGATAATCCTGTGTTGGATGTCCAGCTCATCTTTAAGGGTCTGGGGGACCCTGCTCAGACTCCTGATGGTCTTCTTATGCCTTTACCCATTCCTAAGAAGCCTTTAGCCCTCAATAAGTCCTCTCGTCCTCTCCCTACCTCGGTTTCGGTCTCTGAGGATAATTTTTAGTATGAGGTTAGTCAAGTTCTCGATTCCCGGCGTTGTAGAGGCATTCTTCAGTACCTCGTACATTGGAAAGGGTTTGGTCCTGAGGAGAGGTCTTGGATCACTGCATCTAAGGTCTTTGCTCCTCGTCTATTGAGGAGGTTCCATCTGGAGTTTCCCTTTAAGCCTCGGCACAGGCGGGGGAGGGGGAGGTCTTAAGAGGGGGGGTACTGTCATGGTTATGCAATAGAGTTTGTCGATTAGCATACCTGTCTCCATGTGTTCATCTCTAGAGACCAGCTGACCCTCATCTGACTGCTTTTGTAACCTCTCCTCTAAGCATGGCCCCACCCCAGGCCCTATCAGGGAACCCTATATTAACCTGTGCACTGCAAGCCAGCAGTGCTGATCAACCATTGTGTGATAGCCTCTGTGTGTACTTGCTGTGTTTCCTACATCTGATTCCTGTTACTGACTTTGGCCTGTTCTTACTATTCCTGTCTGCTCGTGACCCTGACCTTTGGCGTGTTCCCGACCATCCCTGTTTGCCTGTGACCCTGAACCTTGACGTGTACTCTGTTGTCCTTGTCTGCTTGTGGCCCCGACCTTGGCTTGTCCCTTACTTTCCTTGTTGTTCCAGCCTGCTGCCTCCTTCCTCTTCTCCTGTAGTCTACCGTGAGCGTGAGCTGTGAGACCCTGGGGGTCACGACCTGGAGCCAGACTGCAGCTCAGTCCATCCTTACCATTAAAGGCTCTGGTGAACACCTTCTGGCTCTTAGACTCCGCGCCCTGGGGAATATATGCTCTAGCTCCCAGTGGGATCTGTGTCAGTGATCCAGTAGACCTGCTTCCTGAACCTCCCAGGGTTCAATCCGCAGCAGTCGACCGTAGGGTCCACTACCTTGCGGTGCACTCCTGATCCCAATGGGGTGCATCTGACACCTGGATACAGGTGACCTGACACCCTGTCTCATCACCACCCCACGTATATATGGATGAGTACGGATAGACTTGGCTAAGGGTTCCAAGCACAAGATAAAAAGCAATGGCGAAAGAGGACAACCCTGCCGAGTTCCATTTGTCATGGGGAAGCCAAGAGTCAGGAAGGACGACATTTGCACCTGTGCTGTGACAGTTGAATATAGGGCCTCTAAGGCTTTTAGAAAAGAACCATTAAAACCAAATATTTTTAAAGTGGCAAACATGTAAGGCCAACTTAGCCTGTCAAAAGCCTTCTGTGCGTCTAAACTCAGAATTAATGCCGATTGAGAGGTTGTATCTAGAAGGTCTATTAGATCTTTTGTACGTCGAGTGTTACCCCCTGCATGCCTACCAGGCACGAAACCCACTTGATCCCTGTGGATCAGTTTGGGGATGAGCCTGGATAGTCGGGAAGCAAGAATTTTAGTAAATATTTTATAGTCTGAATTTAGAAGGGCTATGGGTCTGTAGTTATCTGGGATAGAGGGATCCTTTCCAGGCTTTGGGATAACCGAAATGAATGAGTGGGAGAAATGTGAGTGTGGAGGGGTGCCTTTAAGGAGGGAATCATATAAAGCTAGCATGTGTGGAGATAAAATGTCAAAAAAAGATCTGTAATAAGAGTAAGGCAAGCCATCAGGGCCGGGTGATTTGTGCAATGGGAGGCTTTTAATTATAACTAAGAGTTCTTCAGCCGATACTGTCAAACTCTCTAAATCTGCTGTAGATAATTTCGGTAGCTTAATATTAGAGAAAAAGGGCTCAAATTTTTCTTGGGTAAAGTTAAAATGATTCTCCGGAGTCAGGCAATTATACAAATTGCTGTAAAATTTGCCAAAAATTTTGGACATCACACGGGGGCAATGTGCTTTATAACCATCTGACTGTTGAAGAAAGTCAGGGAATGAATTAAACAGTCGTGGGCATAGCTTGTTAACTAACATCCTGTGGGGTTTATTGGAGTATTCGTTAAATTTTTATTTCTTCCACAGTATGGACCTGGCTGTTTTGTCAAATTTTGTTGATTTAATTTGTTCTCTGAGATGAATGACTTTGCGTAATTTCATCACTGTGGGACCACCCAAAAGCCTCCACTCTGCAATTCCTAGAGTGGACGTTAAAGACTGTATAAGACTATTTCTATCTCTCTTCAGCCGAGAGCTTTCAGCTATACAGTACATGCACCTTGAAAAATAGCCTTGTGTGCCTCCCACAGCATAGAAATCTGAGACAACCTGTGTTGAACAGAAAGTACTCTTTCAGGCCATTTGCTAGGATGGAGTGGGATACGTCAGACTGCAAAAGGTAGTCATTAAGACGCCAATGACAGGATTTGGTATAAGTCTGGGAAAGAATAAGATCTAACATAATGGGCACATGGTCTGACCATGTAATGGGAGAAATATCCGACTCAACCACATAGGGGATGAGTGGAGCCGAAATAAAAAAGTGGTCAAGGAGGGAGTACATTTTATGAGCTGGTGAATAGAACGTAAATTGTTTAGCAGAGGGATGTTTTATCCTCCATGAGTCGAAGAGCCTGTATGACCTGACACATTTACAGAAGGCATTGGCTTGGGACAAAATCTTTTTGGATGGTATAGTGCTAAAAAGGGTTTGTCTATCCCTAGTGGGTCACATGACCAGATTGAAGTCCCCACCACGATCATAAAAGGTTGTGAGCGATATTGAGAGGTATCAAAAAGTTTGTTGAGGAAGTCAATCTGGCCCGTGTTTGGAGCGTATAAATTAACCAGTGTAAAAGAGGCAGACATGTATTCACACTCTAGGATAAGAAGTCTCCCATGAGGATCCACATGAGATTTCCTGACCTTAACAGGGCACGATTTTCTGATTAGGATTGCCTCTCCTGTCCTGCCCATGGAATCAGAGGCAAGGAAGGAGGTGGAGAAAAACTTTGAGGCAAATTTTAATGATCCGCCTGCCCGAAAGTGGGTCTCCTGAATCATAATCACATCTGCGCCCGAGGCCTTGAAATCCTTCAGGGCCATCCAGCGCTTACTAATGGAACCCAAGCCTTTCACTTTATAGGACATAATTTTCAGAGCCATGGTTGCTGTCTATTCAGATAGGCTAGTGTAGAAATAGTGGATAATATAGGCAATGAAATATTGATAACATAAAAGTATATATAACAATAGGGATTGTTAATAACAATCATTTTTCCACTTCTGACTGCCAGATGACAAACCCTAAGTTGATACCGCTTTGAAATGAGGTAACAATGACAATGAAATCTCAATCCATGGAACAAAGCTATAGACATGAGTAAGAAAAATAAAAAAGAGAGCCAAAAAAGGAAGATCAAAAAAAAAAAAAATAGTTCAAAACTCTACAAGCCTGAAAAAAAACAGTCTCTCAGGAATCCCTGGGCATAGACCAGGGCCTTGTGGGGACGTGAACAGACTTCCATCTGGCGACTCTAGATGAGGAGATGGGAAGGACCCGCTGCTCACCCTATGAGCTTGATAGCGGAAATGAAAACAAAAAGACATTGGAAAAACCTGTACACCTTAGGAAAAAGCAAAGTTAGCAAAAAAAAAAAAAACAGGTAAATTTGTAACTCAAAGTAGCAAAACCTCTAGTGAAAGCATCCCATAGGATGGGAAAAAATTCTACCCCGAAGAGGGAGCAGTGCAGATTCAAAACTTAAGTAACCAAAACAGCAACATCGTTTCATCCAAAAATTTGAGGAAACGAAAATGCAAAGGGTAATGAGGAATAGGTCCAAAAAGGAAAATTTCAGGAAGGTGTTTAAGGAGGTTGTTTAGAAGATCGCAGGTGTTGGGTAGTGGAGAGGTGTTTCTTGGACTTGCCCTTGACAGGGGTCCAGATGCGAATGGGTGTGTTTGGAGGTAGATGGACCTGTGTGGCAGAAGGGATCATGTCATCCTCCAGAAGAGGAGGGAGACCAAGGTTTTTTAGGAAGGCCTCAGCCTCTTGCAATTCACGTAAAGAGTATTGGGCTCCATCTTTGGATACGGCTAGGCGGAAAGGGAATCCCCAGTAGTATGGGTTCTTGTGTTGTTGCAGATGTGAAGTAAGTGGGCGTAGAGGTTTTGGGCCCAGAGACTGATGAGCCCTATCCAAGCGCCAATCTATGTCCACAACTGAGGGAGCCAAGTTGTTAAAGAGGCCTAGAAGATAGGCCCGGAGCTCAGAGTCACCCACCGTCCCCGGAATTCCTCTGAAGCGTAGGTTTTGTCTCTCTCTGTTCTCTAAGTCCTCTTGTTGTAGTTGAGAAACTGAGAGGCGTAAGGTATAATTTTTCCTCCTCGATCGCTTGTACGTAGTTTACCATCTCATCGAATTTGCTCTCCAGGGTGTCTGTGCGATCCCCAATTTGCATTATTTCCCCTCTCAATTCAGCAGCTAGTTTGCTTACCTCTGTCGAGACATTGGACGTGATTTGTTAAAGTAAAAGCTGCAGTTTGGTGTCCAAAATGTCAGGGGTAAGAGTCACAGTTGAAGGTGAAAAATTGAGAGCTTGATTCTGAGAACTAGGTAGAGGGGGATTTGTAGCATCTTCCGAATACAGGGATGGATCCAGCAAGGCAAAAGGGTTTGCGGAAGGATTAAAGGAAGGAGGTTGTGGCCTAGTAACATAACGTTCCATGTTTGGTTCCTCACACGACCCAATCTGTGGTTTATAGTATCGTTGCTGTTGGCCAACTTTGCCCATGAGGTGTTCAGATAATTTAGTGATCAAACAGACAGGCTTACCTCCGAAACTGTATATAGCTAAAACAGCTTCACGGAGGTCTCGGTGAGTAGGCAGGGGCCCGGGGTTTATTCAAACAGCATCCACCATATAGGTAGTAGTGTGTCCTATTGAATCAACAGAACTACCTGTGTACAGCTCCACCACCCTCCACTGTCAGCAAGAGAGGAGGGAGACAGTCTCTATGAGCCCTAATAACTTATGAGGGTCCGGTCAACCGAAGGAGCGGAGGGAATATCTTCAGGGTATACTTTGGAGTCACAAGATGGCCGCCGACTGCCAGATGTAGGCCGAAGCCGTGGCCTTTCCTGAGGCGCGATGGCCGGGCAATAGAAAACACCGTTAGGGAGGCCAGAGAGAACCCCCGCTGTAGGCTGGGTTTGTCCCCTGAGGGACTACTCACAGCAGTGAGGATTGGTCAAATGAAATTGCGTATGGAGCATGCAACCCGGATCGCATTCCGTGTCCAAGATCGTAGGCCTCTGTGTGATGATGCGCCGTGGGGGGTGGCCGGTGACTTTGGCAGATCGCACCCAGAATCCGTCTCAGGCTGGGTATCAGCCCCCATGGCCCAGGGGGAAACTCAGATCGTGTGCTCAGGCGGAGGAGATGTTTTCCCGTGGGACGCAGGAGGCGTCTTCTGCTTAGCAGGCCCCAAGATGGCGGGGGCCACCGCGGTGTGTGACTAGGTACAGGACTAGGCCAGCCAAAACTCCAATCAGCCCCCAAGACAAGGGCAGAGAAGGTGCTGGAATCAGAACAGGTGGTCTGGAGCTAGATATGGGCATAGGAGGATAGTGGGTGGCAGTCGAACGTGAAGGAGCTCATGCTTAGCACGTCTTCCCAGCTTGCCATCCAGGACACGCCCCTGCATTAGACTGTCTTAGATGCTCTATTTATGTTTTATTTATCACAGTACCAGATATGGTCTCTCCTGTGTGAAGTAGGGGTTACTTGTATACTGTGTGGCATAAGGATCTTGCTGGCAAATGTGTTCTGGTGTTAACTTTGCATCTTTGTTACTGCTTGCACACACACCCACAGCACCTCCTTTACTACCAAGAACTAGCTGAGAACTGTGTATGAAATTACGTAGGTGGCCAGCAGAACCCTTCACCTGTCTGCCACGGCTGCACAACATTTTGGAGCCCTGTGATTATGTCACAGGGCAAAAGAGAAGTAACCAGCCAAGATAACAATTCAAGCTGTACCTTTTTGTATTGAACTGTACTGTAATTGTGTTGTCCCCCCTATACATTGTAAAGCGCTACGTAAACTGTTGGCGCTATATAAATCGCATATAATAATAATAATGCTGTGCCATTAAATGTACAGGGGGGGGACTATGCAAGCCGATTCACCCATCCCTACATACCTGTCAAACTCATCTGTGCAGATGATTACCCATTCACTTTCTATGGGCTGTCTGCATGCACCTCAGCTGTGCAAAGAAATACATCTGGCTGCTTCACAGGGCTGAGCTCCCATGGCAATTAGCCTTCAAAGCACATTTTTTGTCTATAAAAATGTACTGAGGTTTTCACTTTTAGCAATTTAATTGGTTTAGCACTTATACACAATTATGGGCTACTTTAATTTCATCTTAAAATCCTGATATTGTACAGTGTTTAAAGTCCAGTTCAAACCTGTTGTAATTATTATGCATGAATGTTTCCAATATACAGTACATGTATCTATTGTGTGCTGCAGTTCACACTCAATTTTCATGTGTTTTATGTGTAGAGGTAAGTCAACACCTATGAATAGGGTTATTTTCCATGAATAGCAGCTTAATAATTTGTAAATATGTATACAAAAATATGTTTAAAAAAATGTATATTTCAAATGAAATGAAAATATGAATGAATTAAAATAATTAGGCTGGATAGCTTATCTCATCAATGACCTGTTTTTAAGGTATTAAAACAGAAATTGGCAGTAAGTGGAAGCAAGTCTTCTTAAAAACGGCATAAATAAGCACTTTTTATATACATAGTTTTCAAAAGGTTTCCAAATCTCAGTGATGTAATACATTATGTATTGTATGTAATATAAAATTTATTGACTTACAGTGCATATTGTTTTTTTTTTAATGGCACTGCTGTATGCCGCATATATTGCTACTTAAAAATATTTAGAAGAAGTTGACTATGTTGTAGTAATATAAAATACTCACACCATCTTCTAAGAGCTTGAAGTGTTTTGAGAGTGGCAACATACAAAAGTGCATAGTAAGAAGATATTTCAGGACTCCTGAAAGACAGGTACTAGGATGATGGGTACTCCTGATGGACAGGTACTCCTGGAAGACAGGTACTCCTGATGGACAGGTACTCCTGGAAGACAGGTATTAGGATGACGGGTACACCTGATGGACAGGTACTCCTGATGACAGGTACTCCTGATGGACAGGTACTGATGGTGGGAACTAGGATGACAGGTACTCCTGATGGACAGGTACTCCTGATAACAGGTACTCCTGATGGACAGGTACTGATGGTGAGTACTAAGATGACAGGTACTCCTGATGAACAGGTACTCCTGATGACAGGTACTCCTGATGGACAGGTACTGATGGTGGGTACTAGGATGACAGGTACTCCTGATGGACAGGTACTCCTGAATCAGTAGTACCTATCCATCAGGAGTACCTGTCATCCTAGTACCCTCCATTAGTACCTGTCATCCTAGTAGCTGTCTATAAGGAGTACCTATCATCAGAGTACCCGCCATCAGTACCTGTCATCCTAGTACCTGTCATCAGGAGTACCTGTCATCCTAGTACCTGCCATCAGAGTACCCACCATCAGAGTACCCACCATCAGAGTACCTGCCATCAGAGTACCTACCATCAGAGTACCTGCCATCAGAGTACCTGCCATCAGAGTACCTGCCATCAAAGTACCGGTCATCCATCCACCCCGTCTGAGTATCTGTCATCCATCCATCCCGTCTGAGTACCTGTCCCGTGAGCCCATCAGGAGTACCTGTCTGCAGCCAATTACTACCAAGGTGCAGCCCATTAGTCCCTGACGTTCAGCCCATTATTCCCTGACGTTAAGCCCATTAGTCCCTGATGTTCAGCTCATTAGTCCCTGACGTGCAGCCCATTAGTCCCTGACATGCAGCCCATCAGTGTCACCCATCATACAGCCACTATGTTCCCAAATGGGGTCATTTTGTGGGCATTTCCATTGTCCTGGTGCTCCAGGGCCTTCAAAAGTGTGATAGGTTGTCAGGAAATTATATGTGTAATTTATGCTCCTAGAATGTCTGACAGTGTTCCCTGCATGTTAGACCTCTCTATGTTGCCAGGCTATGTAAAAGTCTCATACATGTGGTATCTTCATACTCAGGAGGAGTAGCAGAATGTATTTGGGGGTGTCATTTTTGCTATGTACATTCTGTGTGTTGTAAATATCTTATAAATGGACAACTTTGTGTAAAAAAAAATGTGTTTTCATTTTTTTCCAAATTTTCCAAAAACTTCTGGAAAAAATGAACGATTCAAAAGACTCATTATGCCTCAAAGATTATGCATTGGGGTGTTAGCTTTTCAAAATGGGGTAATTTTGTGTACATTTCCATTGTTCTGGTGCTCCAGAGCCTTCAAAAGTGTGATATGTTGTCAGGAAATTATATGTGTAATTTTTGCTCCTAGAATGCCTGACGGTGCTCCCTGCATGTTGGACCTCTCTATGTGGCCAGGCTATGTAAAAGTCTCACACATGTGGTATCGCCATACTCAGGAGGAGTAGCAGAATGTGTCATTTTTGCTATGTACATGCTGTGTGTTGGAAATATCTTATAAACTGACAACTTTGTATAAAAAATGCGTTCTCATTTTTTTTTCACATTTTCCAAAAACTGGAAAAAAATGAACCGTTCAAAAGACTCATTATGCCTCATAGATTATACATTGGGGTGTTAGCTTTCCAAAATGGGGTCATTTTGTGGGCGTTTCCATTGTCCTGGTGCTCCAGGGCCTTCAAAAATGTGATAGGTTGTCATCAAATTAGATGTGCAATTTATGCTCCTAGCACACCTAGGGGTGCTACTTGGATGTTGGAACTCTGTATGTGGTTAGGCTGTGTAAAAGTCTCACACATGTGGTATTGCTATACTCAGGAGGAGAGTGTCATTGCAAGTATGCATGTGCTGTGTGAGAGAAATAACTTGTTATTATGACAATTTTGTGTAAAAAAAAACAAAAAAAATTTTTAATTTTCCCAAGAATTGTGGGAAAAAATTACAACTTCAAAAAACTCACCATGCCTCTTACTAAATACCTTGGAATGTCTGCTTTCCAAAAAGGGGTCATTTGGGGGGTATTTGTACTTTCCTGGCTTGTTAGGGTCTCAAGAAATACCTTCAGTACATCAGGTGTGATCAATTTTCAATGATTTGCACCACAGCTTGTAGACTCTATAACTTTCACAAAGACCAAATAATATACACTAATTTGGGTTATTTTTACTAAAGATATGTAGCAGTATACATTTTGGCCCAAATTTATGAAGAAAATGACTTATTTGCAAAATTTTACAATAGAAACTAAAAAAAAAAGTTTTTTTTTGCAAAATGTTCTTTCTTTTTTTGCTTATATTGCAAAAAATAAAAAACCCAGCGGTGATTAAATACCACCAAAAGCAAGCTCTGTTTTTTAAAAAAAAATGTCAAAAAAATTGTTTGGGTACAGTGTAGCATGACTGAGTAATTGTCATTCAAAGTGTGAGAGCGCTGAAAGCTAAAAATTGGTCTGGGCAAGAAGGGTGTATAAAAGCCCTGTATTGAAGTGGTTAAAAGTGATTGTAAAGTCTCAATTTTTTTTGGTTGAACTTTTATTATACTTACTTGCCCTGTGTAATGGGTAGGTAAGTATTCTTCTTTTCTCGGATCCCTCTTCGGTGCTCCCGGCCCCTCCCTTCTGTCCAGTGGACCCACAGCAAGCAGCTTGCTAAAGGGGAACCCGAGCTGAGCCACAGCTCCATTCAGACACAGAGCCCCAGCCTGGCTCCCTTTCTCTCCTCATTGGCTAACTGAGATTGATTGACAGCAGAGGGAGCCAATGGCCCAGCGGTACTGTCTCAACCAATGAGGAGGGGAGTCCCGGGCAGCTGAGGCACTCCTGCAACATTGCTGGATCTAGAGGGACCTCAGGTAAGTATTAGGGGAGCTGAGGGGGTCTGCTACACAGAGAAGGCTTTTTATCTAAATGCATAGAATGCATTCAAATAAAAAAACTGTCTGTCTTTACAATCACTTTAAATCTCAAAGAGAATGGTGAAAGAAGGAAAGGATGATGAGAGAGTGTGACCTACAATGTACTGTACACATTTCACACACCCATGTTCTGTATCAGGTCTAACATAATATGCTCTGCAACCCTCCATCAATTCTTACTAATAAATTCCTATAACCTTGTTCAAATGCATAATTCACATAGTTTCCTTCTAAAGTAGTATTATGTGCTAACTTCTTTTTGGATTCAACATTTCTTTATACTACAGATTTTCAACAAATTGCCATTAACATGATTTGTCATTAAAGTGTATCAAAACCCCCAAAAAACACATAGTATATTGCAGCTAGTTATTTAGATATGGTAGCTACATTTTTTCCTCTATATTTACCTGTGAATAATACACTTCCTGTCCTAGAGTGTCTAAATTCACTCACTCCACTGTATCTATTTAGGGAGCCCTGGTTGTCACCCTGGGGCAGAATTATGTATTTAATTTTCTTTCATTAAATCTATTGCATGAAGTCGTGGTAAAAAGCAGTCTACAGAAGACAGATTGAAAGGAAGATAAGATTCTTAAATTATTAAATTAATTTACAGGAATTTACAGGAAGTCTACTGCATTTCTCACAAAATCAACAGGTATTTTCTCTATTTACAGAATACCCTCTTAATCTTAAAATTAAACTAATGCAAACACCATATATTTAGACTGCTAAGCTGCAATATGTTAAATTGTTGTTCTTAAGTTTAGATTTATTTTAAATGATCAAAATCTCAGCTAAGTAAGAAACAAATTACCTAAAACAACTCAATTTTTAACCCCTTCCTGCTACCGCCTTCCGAACCTTTCAGAGGTTTTAAATGCTGGGAGGCAGGCATTCTGATCATGATCATCCCTCAGGTGAGGGCACATTGGATGAGGGGATAATCACCAACACATGCGGATGATTGGAGCACATAGTGGTGAACACTAATTAGGGAAACATATGTTTGGATATGTGAATACAGTTTGTCTATTGATGAAAAATCAAGTGCATGCAAGCAAATACAATTAAAGGACATTATGTTTGGATTGTGTTGTTTTTTTAAAAAATAGTTCTTATGCAGATTTAAAAGGATATTACTATTGGTTCATGTAGGAGTGTGGCACCATTTATGATTATAATTCTGAACATGTGACTGCTGTGATTGGCTGTCACAGTGGTCACATGAGCAGAAGGCTCCCGATAGCAAGTAGGCATCGGGAGCTTTTCGGTACCCATCAGTAACTATGCAGGGTGCGTGCTCTCAGCATAGAAATGTTTACATTTGAGACACATATATGTGGCCTCTCTGTGTTAAAGCCCACCCGCCGAGAGGCCGCATATATGTGTACGGCTGGCAGGAAGAGGTTAATAATCTCAATTTCATTTCTATTTCTGTGTTTGATAGAGTGGACTGAGGTTTCACCTTCTGTTCCCTGAGCATGTTTGGGTTATAACTGAACACGTTACATACATACAGATAAGCGCTACATGCCCACCGCGCTGCCTGAGTTCTAGGGCATCTATCTTCTTTATTTTCTATTGACAATAGAGGGAGTCATGATAGCCCTACCAGACACTCATATTACACTCATAATAGTTCTTTTTAGAAATCTTCCTCGCTGTCTGAAATAATGCTAATATGTGAAAGGCACCAAGATGCATAATAAAAACACAAAAGATGCAGCGCTAAAAATAACATATGAAAAACTTAACGTGAAAACAAGTTGAGACCAGAAAAACTAAAGCAAGGTCTCATTGAGATACCAGCATGATAAGTAATCAATGGTAAATAGTTATATAAAACATAAACATGTGAACAATGATGAATAAACATATGTAAAAAAAAACTTTACAAGTGAAATGTATAAAGAAAAAATGCCCAATGAAGTCTTAGTCCATGAATAAACAAAAAAATAACACCCATCCGTGAAAATGCAGGAAAAAGCTTGAAAAGAAAGGGGTATCTTCCGTGTGACTTCACATCCAAGGTGAGTAAATGAATCAGCTTACCAGATGGCAAAGGCTGCTATTACAGCAGTCTTGCCCAGGGCAAGGAAATCGGTCTCCCGAAAACATAAGCCACTTACAATATTGTATTTAGTAAAGAGTGGTAAGGTATCATAAAAGTTGGTCGCAAGACTTCCAGTTCCGGCGCCACATGAGGAGGAGGTGAACAGCTCCAGCTCCCGCACTGCTCCTCACTAAACCGGCATATAAACCTGCTACCTCTCCGGGGGGAACCCCTATTGCCTCTGCTCCTTTGTAGGCACAGATGGATCGCTTTGTGGAGCGATCCTATGCGCGGGCGGTGTCCTCCACGGCACCCCCGGCGGGAGATACAACAGCTGACACGGCCAAGATGGCGGCCGCCCCAGGCACAGCAGAGCTGCTTCAGATGCAGCCACAGCCTCCCCCTGCTTCTGCTAAAAAGTCCAATATAAACAGGATGCAGGCAAAATCCAGTGATTCCTCCAGTGACACTATGACATAAGAAAATTGCAGGGTGACTGTGGTGACAAACATGGACCTCCACCTGCTGTGCCCCAGTGCAAAGGATAAAAGCGTGGATGAAATGGATGTCCCATGCAGGATGGACGAGCGGAGCACGGGTGACGTCACGATCAAGACACGTACACAATGCCGTACGCGTTACGTCCCTAGAAGTGGGCGGGACTTCCTCAGCGGCGATGGCTGAGCGTGATGACACCCGTTTAAGTATATGTCCGCTCCTCCCAGGCAGCCAATAAGCATAAGTGTATACTCATCACTATGGCAACCAAGGTCAAAGTGCTCAAAACCAGGAAATGACAATGTCCATAGAATAACTATGGAGACTGTTGATAAACAGGCTGTTAATGGATAACCTATAATTCGTGTACTAAAGCAACATTTCTCTAAAACTTTAGGCGTATAAAGTAGTAAGACAGAGAACAAATATAAAAATATATAGATAAATGTAAAGATATAAAAACGATATAAAAACGACGTAGGCCCCGTACATCCGCTCATCATCCTGGGTCATCCAATAACATAATCATGGATACATATATAAAAAACACATATTAAACTTAAGATCAAGAATACAGAGAACAGTCGCTAGCGATCAGAGATAAAGCAGTTAACGTCAAACTCGACGTTCAAGCCCCCCGGAACAAGGACCTTAGTCTCGTGAATCCAATGGGATTCTCTACGGCTAAGTTGGCGTAGAAAATTACCCCCCCTCCAATGTTTATTAACTCTCTCGATACCCCAGAAGCTCAAACCCCTGGGGTTTTGATTGTGTACCAATTTAAAGTGCTTTGAAACATTATGTGTTTTTATGCCTTTCTTAATGTTGTTAACATGTTCCCCTAAACGAACATGTAAGGGGCGGGATGTCCTGCCAATGTATTGTAGGCCACACTCACACTGTAGCATATAGACAACCCCAATTGTGGTGCACGTAATGAGTTGGTCTATTTTGTATTCTTTGTCTGTGGAGGTGGCCCTAAAGCTTTTGCGTTTTTTATTATTGCACTTAGAGTGCCTGCAGGCTGTGCACCGCCCACAGGCATAAAATCCCGAGAGAAAGGAAAATAATCTGCTTTCTGATTGTATGGGGGGATCCACCACACCTGGGGCTAGATGATCTCGTAGAGATGGGGCTTTTTTGTAAATGAACATGGGGCGGGGTGGCAGCAGGGGACCCAGCACACGATACTGTTTGAGAATTGACCAATTCTTCGAAACAAGTTTTTCAAATTGTTTGTGCTGAATATTATAATTCAGCACCATTTTGAAATTAGAGACATCTGAACTGGTGTTTTGGACCCTATCAGAGATCAGGGAAGCTCTGTCCATAGCCATAGCCATAGCCATTAGGAACAGGGATTTACAACTTAAGTAGTGTCGTTTTGAGCGAGAGTGAAGTTCAAGTCCTAGACAGAGGGCTGAAGTTTGCTCCCATTCAAAACTTGAACAAATTTGATACTTATGTTAATATCCATAAATTTGTTAGACATCTTAATATGAAAAAATATTTTTTGTCAAATTCTAGTAGACCAGCCACTACTGCAGGAGGTTATTACTCCAATTTACGCAATAAATCCACTTTCAATCCTCTCAATGCCGATAACAAGTATCTTGAAGTATTCAAGAACATGTTATTTAATGATCTGGATAAAATGAGAGTTAGAAAGGCAGGTGACCCATTACCCATTAGGCAAGGTATAAAATCCCTGGAAACAAGGAATGATATCATCATCCGCCCAGCGGATAAAGGAGATGGTTTGGTGATTTCAGATAAGTCCAAATATTTGGAAGAACTCCACAGGTTATTGAAAGACCGTGACACTTACTTTGAAAAACTTGTTTTGAAGAATTGGTCAATTCTCAAACAGGATTGTGTGCTGGGTCCCCTGCTGCCACCCCGCCCCATGTTCATTTACAAAAAAGCCCCATCTCTACGAGATCGTCTAGCCCCAGGTGTGGTGGATCCCCCCATACAATCAGAAAGCAGATTATTTTCCTTTCTCTCAGGATTTTATGCCTGTGGGCGGTGCACAGCCTGCAGGCACTCTAAGTGCAATAATAAAAAACGCATAAGCTTTAGGGCCACCTCCACAGACAAAGAATACAAAATAGACCAACTCATTACGTGCACCACAATTGGGGTTGTCTATATGCTACAGTGTGAGTGTGGCCTACAATACATTGGCAGGACATCCCGCCCCTTACATGTTCGTTTAGGGGAACATGTTAACAACATTAAGAAAGGCATAAAAACACATAATGTTTCAAAGCACTTTAAATTGGTACACAATCAAAACCCCAGGGGTTTGAGCTTCTGGGGTATCGAGAGAGTTAATAAACATTGGAGGGGGGGTAATTTTCTACGCCAACTTAGCCGTAGAGAATCCCATTGGATTCACGAGACTAAGGTCCTTGTTCCGGGGGGCTTGAACATCGAGTTTGACGTTAACTGCTTTATCTCTGATCGCTAGCGACTGTTCTCTGTATTCTTGATCTTAAGTTTAATATGTGTTTTTTATATATGTATCCATGATTATGTCATTGGATGACCCAGGATGATGAGCGGATGTGCGGGGCCTACGTCGTTTTTATATCGTTTTTATATCTTTACATTTATCTATATATTTTTATATTTGTTCTCTGTCTTACTACTTTATACGCCTAAAGTTTTAGAGAAATGTTGCTTTAGTACACGAATTATAGGTTATCCATTAACAGCCTGTTTATCAACAGTCTCCATAGTTATTCTATGGACATTGTCATTTCCTGGTTTTGAGCACTTTGACCTTGGTTGCCATAGTGATGAGTATACACTTATGCTTATTGGCTGCCTGGGGGGAGTGGACATATACTTAAACGGGTGTCATCACGCTCAGCCGTCGCCGCTGAGGAAGCCCCGCCCACTTCTAGGGATGTATCGCGTATGGCATTGTGTACGTGTCTTGATCGTGATGTCACCCGCGCTCCGCTCGTCCATCCTGCATGGGACATCCATTTCATCCACACTTTTATCCTTTGCACTGGTGCACAGTGCATCATATTGTGAGTGTTTTCGCTAATTTTAATAAATCATCTTGAGTATTATTCAGAGAGCACTAGATTCTTTCCATTTTTTACATGTGAATACTGCCTGTGTGTCTGATATTGAAGCTGCTGCAGATGATGCCTGACCGTGCATATATCTCCTCCTGTTATTATCCCTGTGAGGGAACAGCTGTTTTGACCTGACTGATTTACTCAGGGGTCCATCTATTGAGGTGAGCGGCCAGTATCACCGAAGGTGGAGGTCCATGCTTGTCACCACAGTCACCCTGCAATTTTCTCATGTCACTAGTTTCACTGGAGGAATCACTGGATTTTGCCTGCATCCTGTTTATATTGGACTTTTTAGCTTTGTTTTTTTAATTTAATTTATGCGCTGTACTGCTTTTCTATATGCATTCTTATGGGATTTGATAAATTTACCCTCAGTATCACAGCTGCTTTTGGCTAGGGTTTGTGGTCTGCGCTGGTTGATTTTGTTTACACTCCCCCTGCTTCTGACCTGGCGGTGACAGATCCTTCATCCCCCGCTGGCATTGCCCAGGCTGTGGTGAGGCTGCTGGGACCCTCACTGACGGCCACTGTGGATGCAGCTGTACACAGAGGGCTGGAGCAGCTTCATATAGAGCTCCAGGCTCAGGCTCAGTGTATCACCCACGTGGAGGAGAGGATATCATTGCTTGAAGGTGAATGCACAGCTTCATCTTCGGCACTTGCACGCATCATGCCACAAACAGGGACATATGGGGCAAGCTTGGCGATTTGGAAAATCGCTCAAGAAGAAACAACTTGCGCATAATCGGCTTACTGGAATCTATCCCAGTCTCTCAGCTCACAAATATATGCGCAAAAACCATCCCAGAGCAACTGGGCCTCCACATACCCTGCACTATTGAATGTTCACACCGCATGGGTCAGTACTCAGAAACGCGCACCAAACCTTGCCATGTCATAGTTAAATACCTGAACTATGCTGACAAGAACGCTATAATGCAAAAATTTTGTCGCTCGCGTTCGCTAGTTGTGGATGACGCAAAGTTACTGCTCTTTGCGGATTACTCCATGGAGTTAATGAAACAACGTAAAGCGTTTTCATCGATCTGCTCCACCCTCCATAACAATCAAATTCGATTCTCCTTAGCTTATCCAGCTGTCCTCCGCATCCAAACTCCTGAAGGAGAACACCTCACCTTCAACACACCTGATGAGGCGGAAAGTTACTTAAACACTAGAAGCACCGAAATGGAACACAGAACCGCTGAAGAGAGCTCACCATCACCGTCTTCATCCTACTCAACTGCACCTCCTAAAAATCCCTGAAGCCCGACCAAACCTCCATACAAACGCAGCCGCTTCACCAATCAAGAGGACCGCTCTCAGAATCGATGAAGGACTCCACAGCACCACCCTCATCACCTGTGCATCCACAGACGAGTAGTATTACCCCCCCTTTTCTCTCTTTTCACCTTTATGTTATAGGTACTCTCAATGTTCCTCCAAATCGTCATGACTGAACTTTATGACGGATTACCTATATCAGCCTGTTGCTTAAAGTTTTATATTTTATGTTTTATAGTCTCCCACCCCAGTAGCCGGGGTGGCCACCCACTATCTGGTTGAAGATCCTCTCCAGGATTACTAGTAATAATTGCAGTTACTGTACATGTGTAGCTTAGACACTGGAGTTAGGCTACCCTTCCTTTTTATCCTCTACCCATCTCCCTCCCTTCCCTCTCCTCTTTTCCTTTTTCCCCTCACCCCTTACCTCCCCCCACCCCCCATAGCCCACACCTTGCCCCTGCGTGAGGAGCTAGTGTCTGGCTGGAGCTATGTTAGATAGGTGAACCTCACGTGGATAAAAGAGAAGTCCGCATTGCTCGTTCTGCTTTTCCTTACCCGATACTCTGCCTTACTAATGTTTATAATCTACTGTTGCTTAGATAAGCTGCAATTCATGTTTGCCAACCTAGTACCTATGTCTTCAGGAGTTTTACGGCGCTTTGGTGACCCCCAAATGGTAGATACTATACCTACAAAGGGGTTCTCTTGCAAACCCCTAAACCAAAAAACTTTTTATTACCAGTCATGTCACAATCTGCTGATGGGAGTCACCTAAAGTTTGTTTCATGGAATGTTAAGGGGCTGCGTTCCCCAAACAAACGCATGTCCATCCTTAGGCACTTGCGGCATCTCCGGGCTGATGTGGCTCTGCTCCAGGAGACACCCCTGTCCGCAGACGATTTGAAACGCCTTCGCAAAATGTGGGTGGGATCTGTTTATGGTTCACCGGCAGTAGGCCAAAAAGCGGGTGTCGCTATCCTTCTGCACAAAAACTTACGACACACTGTTAGAGATGTTACGGTGGACACAGTAGGCCGGAAAATAACCCTGCATTTGACCTTAGATGACAAAGCTGTTGTACTCACCAACATCTATGCTCCTAACTCCTGACGCCTCCTTCTTTCAGGAATTGGTGAAATGGGTGCTAACTACCCCTGAGACACTACACCTAATGGGTGGGGATTTTAATTCAGTTATGTCCACACTGTCTGATCGCACAGGTCCCCCATCACATGGATCACGTACACATACCCCCCCTCTATCTAACTCTACTCTCCTGGCACAATCCATCGCCTCCATGCAATTCGTCGACATTTGGCGACTAATGCACCCAATGGATCAGGAATACACTTTTTATTCGCCCCCACATAACACTTTTTCCCGCATAGACTACTTTTTTGCCTCCCCTGCTCTAATCTCCTCAATTAGTGCCCCAGACATACAAGACGCCAGAATCTCGGACCACAGCCCTATTGCTGTACATGTAATTCAAGCTGCCCGCTCATCCCCCTCCCCTACCTGGCGCTTCCCCTCTTACCTGGCAGATAGTGAAGACTTCCAACATACACTATATGGTGCCTGGGAGGACTACATCTCCACCAATGGAGCTCACAATACTGACCCAAACCTTTTTTGGGAAGCCGGTAAAGCTTTTTTGCGGGGTAAAATAATCTCATATACCACCCAATTTAAAAAACGAACCGGACAACAATACAGTCAGTCAAGCGAAGCTTTACGCTTGGCTCATGAGAGGCTAATGCTAAACCATACCTTAGAGAACATACAAGAATGGTTACAGGCTAAAAGTACATTTGACCTTTGGGCAGAACAACATGAAGCGGCTAAAACGTCCTACTCTAAGCTACATTTTCACAGATTCGGCAACAAGGCGGGCAGGCTCCTAGCCAAACTATGCTCAGGACCTAGACATCCTACTCACATCTCTACCCTTAGAGATGCGGAAGGCTCTCTGGTTACCTCGCCTGCCGAGATGAGTAATTTACTTGCAGTACTACACTAATTTATATAAAGCTGACCCGACTGACCAACTTACTGCTGACGCTCTGCTGGCAAAAATACGTCTGCCCAAACTCCACCATACACAATTAGAGGCACTCAATGCCCCTATTACTGTAGATGACATCAGACTCACGATTAAATCCATGGCCTCGGCCAAAGCCCCAGGACCCAATGGATACACTGCAGAATTTTTCAAAATGACCAGTGACTTTATTCCCAATACCCTAAAACATGTATACACAGCCATGTGGGACAGAGGGCCCTATCTTCCCACTGGGATGCAGGCTCACATCAAACTAATTTCCAAGAAAGGGAAAGATCCCCTGTTACCAGGATCTTACCGACCGATTTCCTTGATTAACGTCGATGTAAAAATCCTGTCTAAAATAATTGCGTCGCGTCTAGCTCTCCTACTTCCATCTCTACTGCACCCAGCCCAATCTGGCTGCAGATCAGCTACCCTAAACATCCGCAAGGTGTTAATGGCTTTAGAATATGCTAAAACCCACCCTGACCAAGACGTTGCCATTATGTCCCTCGACGCGGAAAAAGCCTTTGACAATATCAGTTTCTCCTGGCTTTTTAGGGTGATGGAACAATTTGGATTTTTCTGGTCAAATTATGCGATTTTTGCTGCAAATGTATGCATCCCCAACCGCGCATCTTGTCACCCCTGACTTTGTTTCTGACACGATCCCCCTAACAAAGGGAACAAGACAGGGGTGCCCCTTGTCCCCGTTGTTGTTTAATTTAGCGATCGAACCCCTATCTAGAATACTAAACTCGGATATTGGGATTAGTGGCATCACTCTAGGTGAACACACTCTCCGCTCGGCACTGTTTGCAGATGACATACTCCTATTTTCCACCAATCCCGTATCAGACTTTGACAGACTCAAACAACTTTTTACAGACTTCTGACTCTGCTCGGGATTCCGAATTAACTTCGACAAAAGTGAGGTCCTAGCATTACACCCCCACCTCTCCACTAAATGGAGACATTTATAACCGCTAGCCATGGCCAATCAACATATCACATACTTGGGTATTAAGATAGGACGTGAACCATCTTCTTTATATTTACTTAACTACCCCCCATTAATAACCAAAATTGTAAAGGAGCTGGAGGCTTGGGGAACCCTTCCTCTCTCGCTTTTTGGGAGATGTCATCTTTTCAAAATGGTGTCTTTTGCACGCCTGCTTTACCCAATGCAGACCATACCTCTCCTATTGAAACACTCTGATATTCAAAAACTCCAGAAAGCCCTAACTGCTTTCATATGGTCATGCAAAAAAACACGCATAGCGCTGCAGAAATTATGTCTCCCGAAGAGCGAGGGCGGGGCGGGACTACCCAATGTGCGTTTTTACAACCTGGCATGTTTACTTAGACAGGGCCTAGATTGGTTAACTGGAGGATCTAAATATTCCAACTACGCCCTGGAGGAGGCTATGGCGCACCCTTATGACCTTTCAGCCATCCTCCATTCCAATCCCAATGCTTTGCCCCCCCACCTCAAAACAAGTGTACTTATCAAAGATACGGTCATTGCCTGGAGAGAAGTAAGAAAGCTACTCAAACTGCCATCCAGCATCTCCCGCCACCTGAAAATTCAAGGCAACCCTATGTTTCTTCCATCTATTATCCATAAAGCTTTTGGCCAATGGAAACTCAGAGGCCTTACCAGTATCACGTCCATTTATCATAACAAGCCTGGTGAATTAAAACCCTTTCAAACCCTGATGCGGGAATTCTCACTACCACCAACTCACGTTTTTTTCCATCACCAACTCATCGATTATCTCAAGTCTTGTTATGGTCCTAAGTCTGATCCATTTGAGACATCCTACATTGACACTCTTCTTAAAAGCAATAACTATTCTATCTCAAATATATATTCCTGTCTCATACAACTTCAGCCCGGAAATATTGTCTCAAACCTTTTCAAAAATGGTCTCACATACTGGGAGACGAGAACCTGCCAGAAAAGATTCATGAGGGCTACAGACTTATCCGCAATCTTACCACATCCGAAACATGGAGGGAGACACAATTCAAAATTATTCACAGGGCCTATTTTCCATTTCGCTTCAACAAGGCGGACCCAACTCAAGCGCAATGTCCCTGGTGTACCTTACCTCGCCCCACCTTGCTTCACCGTCTCTGGGACTGCACTAAGATCGCTACTTACTGGAATGATGTGATAGCCTACATTAACGAAGTCCACAAAACTCAGTTGACTAAGGACTGTCTCTTCTGCCTATTCAGTATACCTCCATCACCCCCCTCATCAACGATGGTCTCACAAAATATTCCACAATGGGCTCATCTGTGCCTCCTAGTTGCTCGCAGAACTGTTATGTCTCATTGGATCTCAGCTTCACCACCTACTTTATCAGTGTTTAAAAAAGCCCTGGCCTCGCTCTTCTATCTGGAGAGACTAGATACCATCACCCTTAATTTTCGATCTATCTCACGCTTTTTTAAGAGATGGAGAAGATACATGGAAGCTACATTCGCTCAACAAGCAATGATAGATATAATGCACCCATTCCGGTACACAAATTGGTACCTAATGAGAGATCTCACCAACTCCCTTGGCAACCTCAAAATACCTCCCACTTTGGACCCCTCTACCTTCAAGCCGTCGTAGGTTGCTCACGAGCCTATATTGCTCCTTAACATCCACCATTCCCCTTTTATTTATTTTTTTTTTTTCTCGGTAAGATCAGTCAGGCTAGTTATTATACCCTGACTAATGTGTCTCATCTCTAGCCAGGTATATCCAGACACTGCCTCCACTCCTGAAGGTGCTAAGGTGTTAAGTTTCCTTATCTTGACCAATGTTCTGCTCAATAGTGTTGACAAGATGGTAAATGTGAATTTTTTGACCTCCCCTCCCTCTACCTCCCCCCCCTTCCTTTATCCCGGTATAAGAATTTCTTGCTGTCTGAAGATCTTGATTGTAATTGATTAATAACCATCATATACTCTGTCGTATACTATTGTATGCTGTAAAACCCAATAAACATTTTTAAAAGAAAAAGTGGGTCGCGGTGTCTCCGTCTGCTGTACTTCACTTCCTGCATTCGTTTGTTAGCCCATCCAAAAAACATAATGATGTCACCATCGCAGGCTCCTATCTACGCGCTTCGTCACAATAGGACGTCGTCTGGGGATTGGCCAGGTGACATGTCATTGCGCCTTAAACACCGTGGGCGCCATCTTGACTATTGGCAACAGGATCAATATAATGGGAAAAGAACGGTTCAGCTATCTTAATTGCTGATACATATTTGATACGTATTTACCTCTGGCCTCAAATCCCATAGCTAAATTTAAAAGAGAGCTCCAGGGCTTGGTTGACAGGGGATTCGAGCAGGGTATTTTAAATAAAAAAGAACCTCCGGGTCGCCCTATTATTAGTGGCATAGACTCAGTCACAGCTAGGATTGGTAGATATGTGGACAATTTTCTTCAGCCCTTGGTGGTTGCAACTCCTTTACATTTGAGAGACACAACTCAGGTCATTAACCTGCTTGATGGGTGTGAGTGGAGAGAGGGCTACATCCTTGCTACGGCTGATGTGGCCTCTCTCTACACTATTATTTCCCATCAGCAGGGGTTTGAAGCAGTGAATTTTTACCTTGATCAATGTGACAAACCTAGCCGGAAAAGAGGCTTTTGGAGGGGACTGAATGCCAGCCTCCTGCAAACCAATGTTCTATTATGTTTGTCTGCCTTGGATCACAGGATGTGTATTGCATTGGAGGGTTTGTGTTTGTCTGCCTTGGATCACAGGATGTGTATTGCATTGGAGGGAGGGGGGATTCTTCCAACAGCTCTCCCTGCTAACACTGTGTACTGATGAGACGTTAAACACACCTGACCTGTGTGTCCATTGTCATTGGACAGTTTAACCCGCCCTCTTTTCCAAGGGTGGAGGGGAAAGAGTCTCTGAGTTATTTTATCTGTTGTGTCCATGTGTTATAAAAAAGAAGTTGATTCCTGCTTGGAACCTGAAGACAGAGCCGTGTCTCGTTTTTGGGGTGGATTATTTGTATGGGTTCCTTGTTCGGCTGATTGTAGTGTTCGGTAGCTGCCTTTGTGTTTGGGTATGAAATGTCCTAAACGACTTTAACCCCTTTCATACTCGGGGTGTCGTTACACTGGTGGCAAGCAGCGGGATCATTCCCACAGCCCAGAAGGACAGCTACAACCGGAGACCAGCCAACAACCGTAAGAAGAGGGACATTATCGAAGAACTAGTCGAAATGGATAGAGCGGAAAGACCCAGCATAACCGAAAGACCCAGCATAACAGACAGGACACCCGAAGAGGAAAGTTTTGATCGGGCTGTTAAAATAAGACTGGCACATTATGGCCCTAACCCTACAGCGGAGATCATAGACTGAGTTATAGCGTCTGTGGATGCAAATTGGCTACAGCAAAGAGGTGCTGCAGCAGCGGGAGTCACAACAGCACCTACTGAAAGGAGAAAGGTACATTTTGCTGCTTTTAAAAATTTCATTGAAGCAGAAGGGGAGATTGATGGGTACCTTGCCGATTTTGAACGGCAATGTGCCCTACACCGGGTGCCCACAGAGGAATGGGTTACCATTTTGTCTGGAAAATTGTCCGGCCGGGCCAGTGAAGCGTTCAGGGCCATCCCAGACAAGGATATTAGGAACTATGGGCTGGTAAAAGAAGCACTTTTGGGCAGGTATGCCGTCACACCGGAGGCATACCGGAGGTGGTTTTGAGAGACGAGCAAGCAGACTGGAGACTCATATACTGAGTGGGCATGCCGCCTACACCGCACGGCATCCCACTGGGTCGCTGGATGCCAAGCAGTATCTGGGGAAGAGGTGCTGCAGCTGTTCCTGCTGGAGCACTTCTTTGACAAGCTGTTCCCAGAAGTCAGAGAGTGGGTCCGGGACCGAAAACCTTGCACCTTGTCTGAAGCAGCTCGCCTGGCGGACGAATACACAGACGCCCTCAAACTGGATAACCATGTGGTCAAGACAACAGCTCGGGTGGATTATCGATCAGCGGCACCCCCTCCAGCTGGTGCCTACAAACCACAGTTGTACCGCCCTACAGCACCACCTCCAGTGGCCACTTATTCTCGGCAGCCCAGGTTCAACTCCCAAGACTACTCACAACCCCTCAGGTGTTTTGGGTGTAAACAGCTAGGGCACAAAAAGCCGGACTGTCCGTTGTATCCAGCCAGGCAGTCCCACTCGTGGAGAAAGCCAGCAGGGGGGAATCCCCGCACATCCATGCCTGCGGCTCACTGCATTGAAGAGGAAGAACGTTGGGGCGTCCTGCATGAGGCTGATCTAGTACAAGCAGCTAACCAGGACAACCGGCAGCAACACAGGCAGACCGTCCGGGTTAATGGAAAGGTAGCCAATGGCCTACGTGATACTGGTGCCACCATGACCCTACTAAGGAAGAACCTCATCCCAGAGAGCCAACACACCAGGGACACTGTAGTCGTAAGGGTAGCGGGAGGCACCATTTTCCGGCTACCCGTTGCCCGTGTTCACCTGGATTGGGGGGTTGGTTCGGGACATGTGAATGTGGGGGTGATGAAGGATTTGCCAGCGGATGTACTACTGGGGAATGATTTGGCCCCCCTCATTTCTGCTTACGCCCCGATAGGCCCCACTGATGCCAACCCAGTGACTACCCATGCCCAGGTCCCCAACAGCATGATGGCGTGAGCCCAGTCACCCTGTCTTCTCTCCAGTGGCTGAAAAGACTACAGGGAGAAGAGCCAGTCCAGGCCTCTCCCCAACGGTGGGCGTGTTCTACGAGAGAGGCAGAGGTCGGCTGGGTAAGTAATGATCTGTTTGGAACAATTTTTGTTTGGGGTACGGTGTGGATACCAGCATTAGAGGACTGGAACTACTGACTAACTTCAGAGTCAACCTGTCTGGGGTCTCCTCCTGTGTTAGTCTCCTGCGAAAGGGGAAAAATGTGACAAACCTAGCCGGAAAAGAGGCTTTTGGAGGGGACTGAATGCCAGCCTCCTGCAAACCAATGTTCTATTATGTTTGTCTGCCTTGGATCACAGGATGTGTATTGCATTGGAGGGTTTGTGTTTGTCTGCCTTGGATCACAGGATGTGTATTGCATTGGAGGGAGGGGGGATTCTTCCAACAGCTCTCCCTGCTAACACTGTGTACTGATGAGACTTTAAACACACCTGACCTGTGTGTCCATTGTCATTGGACAGTTTAACCCACCCTCTTTTCCAAGGGTGGGGGGGAAAGAGTCTCTGAGTTATTTTATCTGTTGTGTCCATGTGTTATAAAAAAGAAGTTGATTCCTGCTTGGAACCTGAAGACAGAGCCGTGTCTCGTTTTTGGGTTGGATTATTTGTATGGGTTCCTTGTTTGGCTGATTGGAGTGTTCGGTAGCTGCCTTTGTGTTTGGGTATGAAATGTCCTAAACGACTTTAACCCCTTTCATACTCGGGGCGTCGTTACAATCAAGATGCTTCATTATCGCAGCTACAAAAAGATTTCATTATGGTTCTTCTCAGCTTTGCCACAAGCCATAAAAACTTTTGGTTTGGAGGTAATTTCTTCTTGCAGACTTGGGCGCCAAGTTTGCACCCAGTCTGGCCAATTTATTCATGGCCAGATGGGAAAAAGAGGTCATCGACAACAATCCCCCCAAAGAGCTGTGTTTTTGGAGAAGGTATATCGATGATGCCCTTCTTCTATGGGACGGAGATTTACCCTCCCTTGAAAATTTCTTTTCACAACTTAACCAAAATGATAGGGGCATATCTCTACAGTTTGAAGCTAGCCATTCTCAGAATTCATTTTCTTGACCTTAATATCATAGTCAAAAATGGTTGTCTGACTGCCAATACACATTTTAAGGAGACTGATCGGAATGCCTATATCCCACTCTCCAGTTGTCATCATCCATCATGGCTAGGCACTGTCCCTAAAGGCCAGTTTCAGCACATTAGACATAATTGTATTGATATTTCAGATTATCATCAACAGGCCTCAATACTAAAACAGCGTTTTTTTGGATAAAGGCTATTTGGAAAACGATATTAACATTACCATCAATAAGGTTGCCAATATGGATAGGTCCCTTATTATAAACGGAGGAGGAGAATGTAACCATGCACCTAACAATAAGTATGGATGGTCCATGGTTACAGGTTATTCCAACCAACACTTCTCTGTCAAAAAAATCCTTAAAAAGCATTGGAAAATAGTAAAAAATGATAAAGTACTTTGTGCAGTCATTCCAGACAAACTGGTAGTTATATATAGGGGTGCTCCCTCTTTACAATACAGCATTGCTTTAAATATAGTTGACCCCCCCAAAACCATCTCTTTTTTCCAAAATATGAATGTTTTTTTTTCCCTGCCGTAAATGCAGCATCTGTCAAATCAACTCTTTTAGAGGGAGAAAATGTGAGACCTTTCAATCAATGGTCACAAATAGGTTATACAACATTGATTCTTTTATCACATGCTCTACTCAATATGTAGTTTATCTTATTCAATGTCCATGCTTAAAACAGTACATTGGACGTACTAAGCGTGAATTACATGTGTGTTTGGCAGAACACATGGCTAATATTAGGCAAGGGTTTACCAAGCATAATTTGTCAAGACACTATGCAAAATACCACAATAAGAACTTGAAAGGTACTCTCTTCCTTGCGTTTGACAAGATACGTCCCCATTGGTGAGGCACCAATATGGTTAGATTAATTTCTAGACTCGAAACTAGATGAATTTTCGATATGAGATCTTATGTGCCTCACGGATTAAATGTTGAATGGGACATTAATTGTTTTATTAAAAATGCGTAAAATGTATTTTTATTTCCATTTTAATTTTTATTCTTATTTATTTTTTATCTTATTTTAATTATATTTTATGGTTATTTTAATCCAATCTTTAGACTATGTTGAGTGCCCACAACTATTGTCTTCATGTATGGTTTATGTCATTTTTCTGATCAGCTGCGATGCCTGTGTCTGTCTGTTCTCCATTTCCAGTTCATCTATGCCATCCTAATTAAAACCATCTAATATCATTTTTTGCCACTAGATGGCGTTTTCTCCCTTCACTTCCTAGATTAGCCTTGCATTGATGGCCAGCAATTAAGATGGCTGAACCGTTCTTTTCCCATTATTTTGATCCGGTTGCCAGTAGTCAAGATGGCACCCATGGTGTATATAATGTTTAAAGCGTGATGACATGTCACCTGGCCAATCCCCAGACGACGTCCTATCATGACAAAACACATAGGGAGGAGCCTGCGACGGTGTTGTCATTATGTTTTTTGGATGGGCTAACAAACGAACGTAGGAAGTGAAGTACAGAAGACGGAGACACCGCGACCCACTTTTATGATACCTTACCGCTCTTTACTGACTACAATATTGTAAGTGCAATTCTTTTTTATTTCAAATTACCTTTTTGTACATACTGCACTGTGGAAGTTTCCCATTTTATATTCCCGAGAATCACCCGCTGCTAGTTGCTGTTCCGGTACTGTGGCTTAGGTTTTGGGGAGACCGATTTCCCTGTGCTGGGCGAGACTGCTGTAATAGCAGTCATCGCCATCTGGTAAGCAGATTAATTTACTCACCTTGGGTGTGAAGTCACATGGAAGATACCCCTTTCTTTTCTTGCATTTTCACAGATGGGTGTTATTTTCTTGTTTATTCATGGACTAACACTTCATGGGACTTTTTTTCCTTCATACATTTCACCTGTAAATTTTTCTTTTACATATGTTTATTCATCATTGTTCACATGTTTATGTTTTATATAACTATTTACCATTGATTACTTATCATGCTGGTATCTCAATGAGACCTTGCTTTAGTTTTTCTGGTCTCAGCTTGTTTTCACATTAAGTTTTTCACATGTTATTTTTAGCGCTGCATCTTTTGTGTTTTTATTTGCATTTTTGGAGTTTGATACTAGACTTATAGGTGCTGGCTGCTTTATTTTTCATTATTTGTTACTTTTTCACCATTTTCTAGCACAGCTTCAGCCTTCGGGCTTTTGTTTTTACCAAGATGCATAAATTGACAAAATCTATTTGGCTACCAAACCTTTAAAAAACTATCTGTATTGAAGAACTTTCAGCCAACCTTGCAAGATAGCAAAGTTCTCATTTTCTTATACATATAGAGTTGTATGTAGTGGAGTAACATCCCTATAAGATGTCTCCAACCTAATTTAACTTGCCTTAATTCACTTTTTAATTGGGTAACTATGTGGCAAATTAGTTTTAATGTTGATAAAAGTAAAGTTATGCATTTGAAACATGCATACATAATACATTCTAGGAAACGTCTGGGCTTGGGGAGTCAAAGGCAGAAAAGAATATGGGTGTTTTTGTGGATCATAGATTCAATAATAGCATGCAATTCCAAACTGCAGTTTCTAAAGCAAGAAAATTACTTTTTTTTTCTCATAAAGAATTTTATTAAAGATTTTGTCAAACATTACAGAAAATAGAAAACACAATTCTCGAGTGTTCAGATATATAAAGGAGCCTGGTTCAGATTACAACATATAACATCATAACTTTGGGGTAACAAATCTCGTCAGGGCTCCTTGGGTATATTTCAAATACAAATACAAATACATACATACAAATACATATTGTAGTTGCCCAAAAGATGCTCAGTAATCTAAAGATACCTGGTATCCTTATGAGGTAGGCTTCCCCTGCTGAACAACCTAGTCAGAGGGTAAAAAAAAAGTTTTGTAGGGGGTAAGGGGGAGGATCAGATGGATCTCTGGTTAGGGAGATCAAACAAGCTTGTTGCATTAGCCTGCCGGCTTTCCTGATTATCACCTGGATGTCAGTTGTAGGATCTTCATCCACTTTACCCAATCCACAGAACAGGTATCCTCTGTTTTTGATATACAGGATTTCACAACTCCAGAATGATTTTAAGTCTTTGAATTATCCATAGTATAGCCAAACACCTCAGTGGGAACAAAGCGGGAGAAACTCCATAGTGCAGATGTGTATTTCAAAAAATGTATTTTAAAAAACTTTTTCACAGTTACTTCAACAAATTCCACTGCAGTTAATCACAGCAATGACACACAGCACTCTAGGAACCGCAAATCAACAACTTAAAAAGTGCACAGCAAACGGGAACCAGATAAAAAACAGCTAAAAAACAGCTAAAAAGTTCAACTGCAAATTTTAGCAGACATGCAGCGAGGGAGCAAACCGACTGATTGCATGGGGAAAAAAACTAAAAAAACATGATGGCGTCACAGCCTCTAGCTCCACCCGACATGTTTCCCCTAAACAGGTTTCCACTGTGGATTGGGTAAAGTGGATGAAGATCCTACAACTGACATCCAGGTGATAATCAGGGAAGCCGGCAGGCTAATGCAGCAAGCTTGTTTGATCTCCCTAACCAGAGATCCATCTGATCCGGTCTACTATATTTTCTGAATAGGAAGATCATCGTTGTATTCCAGTAGAAGATTTATTCCATCATCAGCATAATATATATTTCTATGAGGACTGAGTTTGAATACATATTTTTTATTGTTTAAATCCTTACACAGGATATTCAGGGGGAAGAAGTTCTCACTGACAGACTATTTTTTTCTAGCACTATTTTGGTGGTGTGGAGTGAATACTACATTGTTGCCGACCAAAGAGTCTTTTTGCAACATTGTGGCTGGTGTCACTATACCACTATATTTCACCATATGATGTTTACAATATTATTTTGAGTAATGAGTGGATGCTACATTGTTGCTGACCAAAAGTTTTTTTAGCAAAGGTTGATATTCCCAGACCCTCTGTCGCTTTTGTCATAATGTTCCCCGGGCCCCTGATATAGTTGCAGACCCGCATGGGTGATCAGCACCTCGCAACAGGTATGGGCTAGATAGGGTAGAGTACACGGCTCTTTAGCAATCATGGGTAGATTCCTTCTGTAGATTGCCATTCCTCTATAATTTAGCAAGGGGAGGGGAGCAAGCGCCCCCCCAAGGTTACTCAGGGCCCCGTGTGAAGCGAGATCCTTCAGCGATGCAGGAGAGTTAGGCCTGGGGTCACAGGGTTATAGGAGTATTTGCAAAAAGGAGCCCACCCCTGCCCCTTGTCATGACAGGGCCCTGTGGACTGAGTACCTGATGTATGATCTGATTGCTGTGGCGTTCATTATGACTAGAGTGTGTCCTTGAGCGGGAGCAGAGTGCCAGACTTCCCAATGCCAATGCAACAGAGGTTACTGGTCAGGGCAGGAGTAGCAGTACTTGCACCTGCCATTACCCAGCAATTTCACAACAGTAGCAGCTCTAAGCCAGAGCACAGGGAGGCCCATGCAACCCATAGCAACAGCCCGTGGGCATCAGCGGCCAGAAAATGGTGGTACAGGGTATTAACTATAAGGTTCAGCTCACCGTAGCAGTATCTATAGATTAATTTGCAGAGTCAATATTTGGTCTTGCGTCTCACTGAGGATGGAGACAATTGTGGGCTTTCATCTGTTTCCATATTCCCACAAAATCTCGGTGGGGAGAGGGCCGAGGTTCTGCATCGTCTTTGTCTGCTTCTACCGTGGGGTGTCATCAGGTTGCGTAGAGATCCAGGGTTCCGGGTGCATAAGTGCACCATACCAGTCAGGAATGCTGATTGCCGGTATGCCCAGGGTGTCGCAGAACAATGGTAGAACTGCTGGTGTTCTCAGAGTGCTGTGCGATTTCCATTTGTAGCTTGCAGGCAGAAAGGGAACTTCCACCGATAGGGTATACGTCTTTCCCACAGGACTTGAAGGAGTGGGCGCAGGTCTCTTCTGTGCTGAAGAGTGATGGTGGAGAGGTCCTGAAATAACTGAATGCGCGCCCCTTCATGTTCCAGGTGTGTATGGTTGCGGGCAAGTCGCAGTATTTCCTCTTTCTGAGTGAAGCTGACAAGACAGCATACTACGTCTCTGGGAGGGTCGGGAGGGTCAGTGTCTCTTCCCCTAGCCCGAAGTGCTCTGTGGCATCTTTCCATATAGACTGGGGCATCGGGTGGTCTGCCTAACAGGGTGTTGAAAATGGCCCACACCACAGTTTGCACTTGAGGATTTTCCACTGATTCTGGGAACCTTCTGATGCGCAGATTGCGTCTGCAACCCCTGTTGTCCAAATCTTCCATATGCCTGTGCATGTCCATAAGGTGCTGTGTATGGGCATTTGTGACCCTCTGACTCCACATGTTCCAGGCGGGAAGCGATAGCTCTAATGTCCGTTTTTAGGTCAGATATAGCCGCTGACAAGGTACTTTTTATGTATAGTGTGACCTGTTGTAGATCTGACAGGCAAAGGAGTGGAGAGGGGTGTGCAGCAGGCTTACCTCCATGTATGTTCCGCGGCTAAAGATTAGCCTGTGAGTCCGCGGTGGCGGCATAGGCCGCAGCACTATGATCCGAGGCCTGGGTCGTGGCCTGCGAGTCCGTGACCCAGGATCGCCAGGATGTCTTTGCTGAGCTGGGTGGAGGAGTCCTGCTGGGACCGGGAAGCCAACCGGCTTTTCCCGGACATCTTGAAGCTGACAGGATGAGTTTCTCCCGCTGATTGAGCTATGCTTTGGGTCTCTGGATGTGGAGCTCTCTGTTTAAGCGCCATCCTGCTCCGATGCCAAGCTACGCCCCCCGAAAATTACTTTCTTTTACTAAAAGTATAGACGGAAGAGAGAGACACAATTTTGCCCTTGTAACAAGCATTAGTATGACCTAATCTGGAATGTGCAGTTCTGGTTGTCTACATGTGACAAAAAGATATTGGGAACCTAGAGAGAATGCAGATAAGGGCAGCCAAAAACAAACTGATAAGAGGCATTGAGGACCTTGGCTATAAGGAAAGATTAGCTGAACCGATTAGTCATGTGTGGTTTGCTTAGTTCTGAATGGAAATTTGGATGCATCCAATTTCCAAATCACAACAGGAATAAATTTAAACAAATCTGAAATAAGCTTAACAAAACAAGATTTTGTCGGAAATAACAAATTATCTGAATTCAAAACAAATTTGAATCAAATTCAAAATTGAAATGAATTTAAAAATGCATTTGAAATGCAAACATGTTGCTGACTATTGCTCATGTCCTTCAAAAAACTGTGTGCAAGTGTACCTAAAAGAATTGATGCTGTTTTGAAACCAAAGGGTATTCAAATATTTATTTGCTTAATGCCGTGTACACACGGGCGGACTTTTCGACCGGACTGGTCCGACGGAACGAATCCGTCGGACAATCCAACTGTGTGTGGGCTTTATCGGACCTTCAGCTGACTTTTTCTATCGAAAATCAGACAGACTTTAGATTTGGAACATGTTTCAAATCTTTTCAACGGACTCGAGTCTGGTCGAAAAATCCGTTCATCTGTATGCTAGTCCCATGGACAAAAAAGGACGCAAGGGCTGCTATTGGCTACTGGCTATGTACTTCCTTATTCTAGTCCCTTTGTACGTCATCACGTTCATACCAATGGACTTTCGAACGGACTTTAATGCATTTGTGTGTGGGCAAGTCCGCCAGTGTGTACACAGCTTTAGACTTTTCTTCTGTTCTATCACTCTGCATTTTTTAAATTGATAAAAATTAACATGTAAAATACATATTTTTGAAAGAACTCTTACTTTACATTACTTCTTCACACCTGCCTAAAACTTTTGCACAGTACTGTACATAGAGACAGCAAAATGCTGAATTCAGATATTTCTTTTATGGCTAAGAACACTTCACATAGTCTGAATAAACCTTATTAATACAAAAAAGAGTAACGTGTCAAAAATCAAACTGTCAATATTTCTGGTGAAGGAATAATTTTAGCATCATTTGTGTCCAGATCAACATACAGTATCTCACAAAAGTGAGTATACCTCTCACATTTTTGTAAATATTTTATTTTCTCTTTTCATGTGAAAACACTGAAGAAATTACACTTTGCTACAATGTAAAGTAGTAAATTTGTTGTCCCCTCAAAATAACTCAACACACAGCCATTAATGTCTAAACTGCTGGTAACAAAAGTGAGTACATCCCTAAGTGAAAATGTCCAAATTGGGCCCAAAGTGTCAATATTTTGTATGGCCACCATTATTTTCCAGCACTGCCTTAACCCTCTTGGACATGGAGTTCACCAGAGCTTCACAGGTTGCCACTGGAGTCCTCTTCTACTCCTCCATGACGACATCACGGAGCTGGTGGATGTTAGAGATCTTGCGTTCCTCCACCTTCTGTTTGAGGATGCCCCACAGATGCTCAATAGGGTTTAGGTCTGGAGACATGCTTGATCAGTCCATCACCTTTACCCTCAGCTTCTTCGGCAAGGCAGTGGTTGTCTTGGAGATGTGTTTGGGGTCGTTATCATGTTGGAATACTGCCCTGCGGCCCCGTCTCTAAAGAGAGGGGATCATTCCCTGCTTCAGTATGTCACAGTACATGTTGGCATTCATGGTTTACTCCATGAACTGTAGCTCCCCAGTGCCGGCAGCACTCATGCAGCCCAAGACCATGACACTCCCACCACCATGCTTGATTGTAGGCAAGACGCACTTGTCTTTGTACTCCTCGCCTGTTGCCACCACTCATGCTTGACACCATCTGAACCAAATAAGTTTATCTTGGTCTCATCAGACCACAGGACATGGTTCCAGTAATCCATAAGAAAAACAACAGGAAAGGCGCCTCTTAGTAAACTGTATATTTAATGGTATATAAGCATTAAAAACACTCACATTAAAAACTTAGATAGTCCGGCATGGGGAGTTCAGTATAGCCATACAGGATTGCGTCCTCCTATGTCCGCAGTCTTATTCCTCTATTGCTGACGGCTGGTCCGTGTGGTGGAAGCTTCCGGTATCAGTGATAATCCAGAACGAGGCTTGGGCACCGCCGAGTAGTCAATTGGGAGGCTGGGACGCTGGAACGCACATCCAAAGTATGTGCTGTACTGCCGTAAGGCGACGCGTTTCAGAGCATGCGCACTCGAGCGCACTCCTTTCTCAAGCTAGGGAATACAGGAAACTGCAGCCTATTTAAGTGCTCTAATGGCACCGCCACCTAATGGATATAGTTGTAATTGCATAGGGAATACAGGTGATGTTACAAGAGAAGGGGCCAAACGGAAAGATCTATATGTTTGTATTAAAAATTAGGTATTGTGTGCCTACTAATTGTTGGTATAAAACATTAGTATGTATGTAATGATATTGTTATGCTTACTATCACTGCTTATGGCAAATATATAAATAAATACATCTATTTAAATTAACTGTAGTAGTGCTGAGCTAAATATTTGTATAATTACCTAAATGAACTTAATAAACCATGTATATGTGCAATATATACGAATAAATAGTATTATTATGGGCACATTTATGCACAATGGCACTATCTCATAGAATAATACTAATGAAAATTAATAATAAATTAAATAAAAATTATTATTATAAAATAAATTAAAATTGGAGCATATATATATACTATGTATATATGTTATTATAAAATGGTACTTTATGTTAAAATGAACCTCAACTACTAATGGGAGGGCCTATTAGATATATGGCGAGGTTATGGCAGAATTCTTACTTCATAGATATATATTAATATTCACTCTAGGTCAGTATTATTATAGAATGGTGGATATCTCTAATTCTTCGTTAATTCCACCAGGATTTAGGGCGTCCAAAGAATAAATCCAGAAGGTTTCTCTTTCACATAGTCTGTGAAATCTTTCAGCTATGGGTAAATTTTTTGGCATTTGTTCAATAACCCATACCTCGAGACCTTCAGTGGAATTGGCATGGTGTTCACAGAAATGGCGGGGGACACTATGTTTGTCCCTCCCACCTTCTATTTTTCTTCTATGTTCCCCGAATCTTTGCCTAAGTGGGCGTATCGTGCGCCCCACATAGATAAGATTGCATGGGCAACTTAGGCCATAAACTACAAACTCCGAACCACAATTGTAGAAATTGTCAAGTAAATAGGTTTTCCCTTTTGTGGTAAATTGTTTTTTCCCATGTTTGACAAACATACACGTTTTGCACATGGCTTTTCTACATTGGAACATGCCCTTGAGAGGAATCATGTGGGCCTGTGCTGGTGCGGTTTCTTTGATGGGATTTAATTTGCTGGGTGCTATTTGGTTTTTTATATTAGGGGCTTTTTTATAAGTGATTTTAGGATAATTGGGTAGGACTGGTTTGAGATATGGGTCCTCGAGGAGGATGGGCCAATGTTTTCTAAATATTGCTTCCATTTTGGAGAATTTTGTGTGAAACCTAGTAATGAAACGTCCTGATAAATTGGATGTGTTTTCATTTTGATGTTGGGTAACAGGTATGGGTTGCAAATAATATTTTTGTGCTTGGTCAACCAATGACTCTGGATACCCTTTGTCTTTAAGTTTTTTTCTTAGTAGATGGCTTTGTTCTATATAGTCAGACGTTTGTGTACAGTTCCTCCGTAGTCGGCAAAATTGCCCTTTAGGGATATTGTTTTTCCATTTTTCATAGTGGCAACTTTTGTAATGCAGCAAGGAATTTCCTGCCGTAGGTTTGAAGAAGTTCCTTGCGTGTATCTCATTGCCAACGTGAAAAAGGTCAAGGTCAAGAAAAGCTAATCTCTCTTTGTCCATGACATGAGTGAAACTCAGGCCATGTGGATTATTATTGCAGTGGGCCACAAACTTGTTAACAACATCAGCTGGACCATCCCAAATAAAAATAATGTCGTCTATGTAACGACCGTAAAAAATGAGATGCCTGAGAAAGGGATTGTTTTGCCAAATATATCTGTATTCCCATAATCCCATTGCTAGATTAGCATATGAGGGCGCAAAGTTGGCCCCCATAGCTGTCCCCTGAATTTGTAGATAGTACTGTTCGTTAAATGAAAAATAATTGTGAGTTAAACAATATTTGGCACAATCCAAGATAAACGAGGCCTGTTTGTTGCTCATATATGGGTCCTGGGATAGAAAATGATTGAGGGCTAATATTCCAAAGGTGTGAGGAATAGACGTGTACAATGAGTTCACGTCTAGTGATAACCAAATATATTGATCCTCCCATCTATATGGTTTTAATAGATCCAATAGATGGGTTCCATCTCGGATGTACGACTGCAGTCCCTGAGCTAGGGGCTGTAGATGGTGATCAATATATTTGGATAGGCCAGAAGTAATACTGTCCATGGCAGCGATTATGGGCCTTCCTGGGGGATTGGTCTGATCTTTATGAACCTTGGGTATGTGATAAAAGTATGGGGTGCGGTAATAATCCCTCCGTAAGAAGGATGCCTCATTCTTATCAATGATGTCTGATTGGATAGCTCCATTGATGAGAAGATTTATATCATTTTGGAATTCTGGTAGTGGATCAGACCGTAACTTTTGGTAGTTAGAACTATCTGCAAGTAAACGTTCTGCTTCTTTTATGTAATCTGATCTGTTTTGAATTACGATTCCACCACCTTTGTCAGCAGTTTTTATGATTAAATCAGTGTTATCTGTTAGTGCTTTTAGGGCCAGTTTTTCTTTTGTAGTGAGACTGCCAAGAGTGGTGGAACTTATTTCACCTTGACCACACATCTTTTTTTATTCTGAGAATACCATATTATAGAATGTGGTGAGGTGTGGGCCTTTTGATTGATATGGGTAGAAAATTGATTTGGGTTTTAATCCAGAATGTTGTACTGGTGGAGAGGTGTGGAGATGTTGAGTAAAGAGGTCTAATCCTGTAAGTGAATCGTCATGATAGAGATGCTCAAGCATCTCGATCATTTCTGCCTCAAAATTAAATTCTTGGGTTTCTAATGGAGGATCTGTAGTACTTATCAGACAAGGACTGTTAATATTATTTTTATTGTCTTTTGCATTTTTGATTTGAAAAAATCTCTGCAGTGTTAGGTTTCTGATATATCTATTCAAATCTTTGAACAGGATAAATGGGTCTGGTCTATTGGATGGAGAGAAATTTAGGCCACGGTTTAGCAAGGAGACTTCGGCTGGGGATAGGGTATGTTGGGACAGATTGAAGATTTTGACCGTTTCCGGTTGTTGATTGCTTGTGCTTCTATTTCTATTTCTGTTTCTTCCCCCTCTGCAGCCTCTCCGGTGAATTTTCTTTTTAATTGGGTGGCTGGAGAGGGGTTTATGGATAAAAAAGATGGATTATCTAGTGTGCTAAGGGAGCCAAACGTGATAGGTATATTGGTCATGGTTTGTGAAGCGGATTGGGGATGAATGGAGGAGATGTCTGATGCTGATCGGGTGGAGGGTAGGGTTCTGGAGGGAGGTCTAGTACTATCTGCACTGGGTGTGGTAACAGTATTGGTAGTATTTGGAGTTTTCTTTATGACTAGATTTATCTATTGGGATAGAAATATCCATTTCTATTATCTGCATAGGATTATGTATTGTAGAAGCGACTTTAGGAATGACATTGGACATGTTATTGATGGAATCAGATTGTGAACGGTTATAAAATAAATTAAGTTTATTCAACAATTGAGCTTTGGGTGACTTGGTGGGGGGATGAGAATTGTCTTGTGGTTGTGTATTATAAGCTATGTGAGAGGAACGTTCTGTGTTTCTAGTTGTTTTTGATTTTACAGCTGAAGCACGTAAAGATAATTGAAAACGGGATGGGGGTAATGGAACAATAGGCTGGTTAAATGGATCTAGTTCCATTAGTGGTGGGATGTGTGTAGATTTTTTCATCCATGTGAATACTTTTTTATTTGAATAGTCTTGGATATCACGCCTAAATTTTCCTATTTTACTGGAAATGAGATCATTTTCTTGTTTTTTGGTGTTATTCTTGAGGATATCTAACCAGGGTGAGGGAACTTTGTGTCCTATGTTAATAATCTCTGTGGTTAGATTTTCTAAAGTTTTTTTGAGATTTTCAAACTTTTTTTCTCTATGTTTAACTAATATGTTCATCCATTTAGTAGTGCAGAATTTTGCCAGGCTGCCCCATTCCAGGGCATCCTCTGGTTCTAAAAATGAACAATTCTTGAGGATGCGGAGGCCTCGTGGGGAAATTCTGTTTTTCAAATATTGGTTGAGGAAATATTTATCCCACCATTGAGAATTGGTAGAGTGAATAAGACGTTCGAGTTTTTTGAATTTTCCGCATAAATTATAACGTGTTTTTTTATCTAGAACAACATCTAGACTAAACATAGACAATGGTAATAAATTATATAATGAATCTAAAACACTATATTTGTGCGACTCTATATCTGTAATAAAATCCATAACAATAATATGCTCAGTGTGGTGTTACTATTAAGTAATATGTGCAGTTTTACTGATCTGAAAAAGATTTTATGGTGCGTGATAGGGACAAAACTCCCCTTATTTGTTCTTACCAGACAGTATTAGTGAGATGATGGAATCGCACCAATATGTACAATATATGAGTAGATAAAAAGACTGGGGAGGAGAAAGGGAAGAGAAGGGGAAAAGAAAAAGAAAATATAAAGGGGGGGGGGGGGGGGGAAGGAGAGAGGGTTAGGGGGAAAATTAATTTGCTAGTAATATATATAGTATGGATGAACAATAATAACAACATAGATAAAACCACTGATGTTTGCAGCCACTTAAAACAAGCTTCAAAAAGTATTATACAAATAAACAAACAAATAGCGCAGGTTACATGGTTTGTGTTATATACAAATGTTGCTATAAAAATGTCCTTTTGAGCATTGCGCTCTTTGTGAGATGCAAACAGTCTATAGGTAGGGCAGCCTTTTGATGGGAGGTGAAGCCGCTCCAAATATGCAATGGAAAAACAACAGGAAAGGCGCCTCTTAGTAAACTGTATATTTAATGGTATATAAGCATTAAAAACACTCACATTAGAAACTTAGATAGTCCGGCATGGGGAGTTCAGTATAGCCATACAGGATTGCGTCCTTCTATGTCCGCAGTCTTATTCCTCTATTGCTGACGGCTGGTCCGTGTGGTGGAAGCTTCCGGTATCAGTGATAATCCAGAACGAGGCTTGGGCACCGCCGAGTAGTCAATTGGGAGGCTGGGACGCTGGAACGCACATCCAAAGTATGTGCTGTACTGCCGTAAGGCGACGCGTTTCAGAGCATGCGCACTCGAGCGCGCTCCTTTCTCAAGCTAGGGAATACAGGAAACTGCAGCCTATTTAAGTGCTCTAATGGCACCGCCACCTAATGGATATAGTTGTAATTGCATAGGGAATACAGGTGATGTTACAAGAGAAGGGGCCAAACGGAAAGATCTATATGTTTGTATTAAAAATTAGGTATTGTGTGCCTACTAATTGTTGGTATAAAACATTAGTATGTATGTAATGATATTGTTATGCTTACTATCACTGCTTATGGCAAATATATAAATAAATACATCTATTTAAATTAACTGTAGTAGTGCTGAGCTAAATATTTGTATAATTACCTAAATGAACTTAATAAACCATGTATATGTGCAATATATACGAATAAATAGTATTATTATGGGCACATTTATGCACAATGGCACTATCTCATAGAATAATACTAATGAAAATTAATAATAAATTAAATAAAAATTATTATTATAAAATAAATTAAAATTGGAGCATATATATATACTATGTATATATGTTATTATAAAATGGTACTTTATGTTAAAATGAACCTCAACTACTAATGGGAGGGCCTATTAGATATATGGCGAGGTTATGGCAGAATTCTTACTTCATAGATATATATTAATATTCACTCTAGGTCAGTATTATTATAGAATGGTGGATATCTCTAATTCTTCGTTAATTCCACCAGGATTTAGGGCGTCCAAAGAATAAATCCAGAAGGTTTCTCTTTCACATAGTCTGTGAAATCTTTCAGCTATGGGTAAATTTTTTGGCATTTGTTCAATAACCCATACCTCGAGACCTTCAGTGGAATTGGCATGGTGTTCACAGAAATGGCGGGGGACACTATGTTTGTCCCTCCCACCTTCTATTTTTCTTCTATGTTCCCCGAATCTTTGCCTAAGTGGGCGTATCGTGCGCCCCACATAGATAAGATTGCATGGGCAACTTAGGCCATAAACTACAAACTCCGAACCACAATTGTAGAAATTGTCAAGTAAATAGGTTTTCCCTTTTGTGGTAAATTGTTTTTTCCCATGTTTGACAAACATACACGTTTTGCACATGGCTTTTCTACATTGGAACATGCCCTTGAGAGGAATCATGTGGGCCTGTGCTGGTGCGGTTTCTTTGATGGGCTTTAATTTGCTGGGTGCTATTTGGTTTTTTATATTAGGGGCTTTTTTATAAGTGATTTTAGGATAATTGGGTAGGACTGGTTTGAGATATGGGTCCTCGAGGAGGATGGGCCAATGTTTTCTAAATATTGCTTCCATTTTGGAGAATTTTGTGTGAAACCTAGTAATGAAACGTCCTGATAAATTGGATGTGTTTTCATTTTGATGTTGGGTAACAGGTATGGGTTGCAAATAATATTTTTGTGCTTGGTCAACCAATGACTCTGGATACCCTTTGTCTTTAAGTTTTTTTCTTAGTAGATGGCTTTGTTCTATATAGTCAGACGTTTGTGTACAGTTCCTCCGTAGTCGGCAAAGTTGCCCTTTAGGGATATTGTTTTTCCATTTTTCATAGTGGCAAAACAATCCCTTTCTCAGGCATCTCATTTTTTACGGTCGTTACATAGACGACATTATTATTATTTGGGATGGTCCAGCTGATGTTGTTAACAAGTTTGTGGCCCACTGCAATAATAATCCACATGGCCTGAGTTTCACTCATGTCATGGACAAAGAGAGATTAGCTTTTCTTGACCTTGACCTTTTTCACGTTGGCAATGAGATACACGCAAGGAACTTCTTCAAACCTACGGCAGGAAATTCCTTGCTGCATTACAAAAGTTGCCACTATGAAAAATGGAAAAACAATATCCCTAAAGGGCAATTTTGCCGACTACAAGTGCAATTACAACTATATCCATTAGGTGGCGGTGCCATTAGAGCACTTAAATAGGCTGCAGTTTCCTGTATTCCCTAGCTTGAGAAAGGAGCGCGCTCGAGTGCGCATGCTCTGAAACGCGTCGCCTTACGGCAGTACAGCACATACTTTGGATGTTCCTTCCAGCGTCCCAGCCTCGCAATTGACTACTCGGCGGTGCCCAAGCCTCGTTCTGGATTATCACTGATACCGGAAGCTTCCACCACACGACCAGCCGTCAGCAATAGAGGAATAAGACTGCGGACATAGGAGGACGCAATCCTGTATGGCTATACTGAACTCCCCATGCCGGACTATCTAAGTTTTTAATGTGAGTGTTTTTAATGCTTATATACCATTAAATATACAGTTTACTAAGAGGCGCCTTTCCTGTTGTTTTTTCTTTGCATATTTGGAGCGGCTTCACCTCCCATCAAAAGGCTGCCCTACCTATAGACTGTTTGCATCTCACAAAGAGCGCAATGCTCAAAAGGACATTTTTATAGCAACATTTGTATATAACACAAACCATGTAACCTGCGCTATTTGTTTGTTTATTTGTATAATACTTTTTCCAGTAATCCATGTCCTTAGTCTGCTTGTCTTCAGCAAACTGTTTTTGGGATTTCTTGTGCAACATCTTTAGAAGAGGCTTCCTTCTGGGATGACAGCCATGCAGACCAATTTGATGCAGTGTGTGGCGTATGCAGCAATTGCTGGCAGCATATGATGCTGAGCACGTGCACTCAACTTCTTTGGTCGACCATGGGGAGGCCTGTTCTGAGTGGAACCTGTCCTATTAAACCACTGTTAAACCACTGGCAATCTTCTTTTCAGATCCTCAGAGAGTTCCTTAGAGAGTTCTTTATCATGAGGTGCCATGTTGAACTTGAAAAGACCAGTATGAGAGAGTGATAGCGATAACACCAAATTTAACACACCTGCTCCTCATTCACACCTGAGATCTGTAACACTACGAGTCACATGACAATGGGGAGGAAAAATGGCTAATTGGCCCAATTTGGACATTTTCACTCAGAGGTATACTTACTTTTGTTGCCAGCGATTTAGAGATTAAATGGCTGTGCGTTAAGTTATTTTGAGGGGACAGCAAATTTACACTGTTATACAAGCTGTACACTCACTACTTTACATTGTAGCAAAGTGTCGGCACGATCCCGCGAACCACTGTAGGTATACATCGGCAATTTTAAAGGCTATAGCAGGCGCGCACACACCGCCTGAGGCACGTGTACATTGCACGGCTGGTGACCCGATGCACTGTCCGCCAGCCACCTGCAATCACAGGCATGAGAGCCAGAACGGAGATATGTGTATGTAAATACACAAATCCCCATTCTGACAGGAGAGAGAGGACAGATCAGCTGTTCCTAGTAATCAGAAACAGCGATCTGTCTGCTCCTCCAGTCAGTCCCATCCCCCCACAGGTAGACACATGAGGGAACACATTTAACTCCTTGAAAGCCCTCTAGTGTTAACCTCTTCTCTACCAGTGACATTTACACATTAATCAATGCATTTTTATAGCACTGATCGCTGTATAAATGTCTAAGGTCCCAAAACAGTGTCAAAAGTGTCTGACCTGTCTGCCGCAATGGTCACAGTCCCGCTAAAAATCACAGATCACCTCCATATGCAGCCACTACAGCATTACCAAAGTTGAGTTCCACCTGGTGGGCATGTCATAAATCAGGCAGGCAAGGAACAATCCGCAACGTGTGACAGGTGACATGGCATGTGACAGTCAGCAACGTGTGGCAGGTGACATGGCATGTGACAATCTGCAATATGTGGCAGGTGACGTGGCAAGTTACAATCAGAAACATGTGGCAAGTGACAATATGCATCTGGTGGCAGGTGATGTGGCAAGTGACAATCCACAACATGTGGCAAGTGACAATCCGCAATGAGTGGCAGGTGACAATCAGCAAAGTATGGCAGGTGATGTGGCAAGTGACAATCAGCAACATGTGGGCAAGTGGCAATATGCATCCTGGTGTCAGGTGGCGCGGCAATCGACAATCCACAACTTGTGGCAAGTGACAATTCACAATGTATGGCAGGTGACGTGGCAAGTGACAATCCGTAATGTGCGGCAGGTGAAGTGGCAAGTGACAATCTGCAACATGTGCAGGTGACGTGGCAAGTGACAATCATAAACATGTGGCAAGTGACAATATGCATCTGGTGGCAGGTGATGTGGCAAGTGACAATCCACAACATGTGGCAAGTGACAATCCGCAATGAGTGGCAGGTGACAATCAGCAATGTATCGCAGGTGACGTGGCAAGTGGCAATCAGCAACATGTGGCAAGTGACAATACGCATCTGGTGGCAGGTGGCGTGGCAATCGACAATCCACAACTTGTGGCAAGTGAGAATCCACAATGAGTGGCAGGTAACGTGGCAAGGGACAATCCACAATGTGTGGCAGGGTGACGTGGCAAGTGACAATCAGCAACATGTGGCAGCTTACATGGTAGGTGACAATCAGCAATGTGTGGCAAGTGGCAATCCACAACGTGTGCAGGTGACATGGCTAGTGACAATCCACAACTTGTGGCAGGTGACATGGCAAGTGACAATCAACATCTGGTAGCAGGTGACATGGCAAGTGACAATCTGCATCTGGTGGCAGGCAAGTGACAATCCGCAACTTGTGGTAGGGATGTGGCAAGTGAATCCGCATCTGAAGGAGGGTGACATGGCATGTCACACACTCGGAGCTCCCACTGATTCTGCATTATGATAAGTTGAATTATTTTATTTTATATAGCAATGTAATAATAGAAATAATGCGTTTCAATCATCCTGACACCATATCAACCATGGTCCTGTGATGATGGCAGTGCTAACACCAGCCATTGCCCCGATAAATTGCTCGCAAAAAAAAAAATTCTGACAGTGCCCCTCCAGAGACTAGACTCTGGATCCGCCCCTGTCAGTTACCAGCTCTTTAGTGGGGATGGGCTGTACCTTAATGGGAGGGTGCGGTTCTTTTGGGGAGAGGATGGCCAAAAAGATTGGAGGGGCTTTTAAACTAGGTGGCGGGGGAGGGTTAAAAGAAGCAATATCCAGCAGTGAGTGAAGGACAGAGGGTACTAGTGGAGGCACTAGTAATAATATATCCATAATACCTAATCCTTGGGTGAGTGGGTTGACAAATCAAAATAGCAGAGAAAAGAAAGCATTCCACAGGGTGGTACTGTGGATGCTAATATAATGCTGTACCGATGCACAGATGCTGGAGAGCTTGACACTTTCATTGCTGACCTGGTGTTTGACTATGAGCCTTATTATGTGGCAGCCCTAGTTCATCCCTTATGAGGTTCATCTAGCTACTCCTCCCTACAAATTTTCTTATTAGTTACCATTGTGCTGGTTTACTTTCTTTTAGCTCATGTCTGTTGATTTCCCCCACCTACTGGTACACAGTGTAATCTGCGTTTTAAAATACCCGGATAACTCTTGGCAGTTGATTATTATTGACTAAAGTATTTACTTCAAGCTCCTGAAGAAGCACACCAGCGTGAAACATGCAGAACTTATCTACCCTTTACAGCAACCTATACCTGGCCTACCACAATATTGATGACCACATCTGTACAAACATTATGTAAAGTCGCAGTTTGGCCTATAAATGGTCTGGTAGTTGTACTAGCCCTCGATGCTAGGAATTTTTAACTTACCCTGTTTGTCCTTTTAATCCTTACTCTTTTGTATAAATACTAAAAATACATACTTTTGGATCACTATGTGTGTTGTGGTGCCCTTTAAAATCTGTTTTTGAGTCTACTGGTTCAAATGAAAATCCCAGCCTCAGAATACCTAGGGAGAAAATAATTTGTTCTAGTACAAAACAGAGGCATGTACACAAATGCCAGGAGCCTAGCTAATAAAATGGAGGAACTGGAGCTTTTGTTGCATGAGGAAAATTTGGGCATTGTGGGAATAAAAGAAACTTGGTTTGGCAGCTCACATGACTTTCTGGCAAATATCATGGGGTATTCCTGTATTGAAGAGACAGGAAGGGTAGAAGAAGGGGAGGGGTGTAAATATATATCAAGGACGATTTATGGGTGGGAAGAGAGGAATTACATCAGAGATGGGGCAAAGGGGGAGGTGGAATCTGTGTGAGTGGGACTCCAAAGGGAAGAAGCAAGTGGAAAATTAATGTTATAGGCCCCCTAACCTGAAGGAAAGAGGAGGATTTGGATCTACTTCACAGTTAGAAACAGTGGCGTCACTAGGGTTGGTGTCATCTGGTGCTGTAAAACATGGTGTCACCACCCCCCAATATTTTTTCCCATAAAAAACTGCATATAATGGCAATAGTAGTGCCATTAACAACTATCAAACAATTGGCACATTTGAATAACAATATCATATGAAAATACTAAACATTAAAGTGGAGCTGAACTTCCACTGTAAGAAACAGAAAAGGGGCAGGCTATTATTGAAGAAGAGACATGCTCTGTCTCTTATGCAATAAAATGCCCCTACCTGCCTGCTTGCTGTCTTTTCCAGCTCTGTAACCTGAGCCGCGGACCAGTTTCTGAGTGCCTGGATGACTAACTCCTGTGCATGCGCATGAGTGACATCATCCCCTGTTGGTTAATGAGGAGGCCCAAAGACCGGTACTCAGTAGAATAGTATTTACCCTTTAGCTCCACTTTAAGAAAGGGCAGGCCACCCCCATGGCTGCCAACCCAAATGGTAACATGGACAAAGCTGAATACATGCTGAGGCTGGGACATATCACTTTGCAGCTGTGGCTGCAAAAACTTCTAAAAAAAAATAATAATAAATGCACATCTTTTTGCAGGTAAAAAAATGGGCATTTATTATTTTTGTAGTAGGAGCCTGTAAAGCGTTGCACTAGTTATCAGAAGATCGCTAATGCCATGCAGGCCTCCTGCACACTGTCAGTGTATCTTCTTACCCGTACACCCCGTACGGGTAAGCAAATACTTGCTGACAGGAAGACTCAATAAACAGGTCTCTGATAGAGTTCCATTTACCTGGATTTTGGTTGTAGAGTTAGAGTACAAAGCCTCTATCCACCTAAGCATTTGCGGGACTATGCCAAATTTATATAGTGTCCGCAACATAAAGTCCTGCTTGATCTTTCTCGATACAATCTGGCATATATGGTTTCAGTCTTTCGGCCAAAATCCTCGCATAAATTTTAACATCTTCATTAATCAGGGATATTGGCCTAAAGCTAGAACACATTGTTGGATCCTTCCCTTCCTTAGCTAAGAGTGATATATAGGCCCCCAGAGCTTCTTCACAAATCTTCAGGCCTTCCCCAATGGAGTTCATGTATAGATGATAAAAGGGAGTCAGGATACCTCAAAATTTTTTAAAGTATAAGGATGTATAACCGTCTGGGCCTGGGCTTTTACCGACCTTACTTTTCCTAATTGCCTGTTCAATTTCTTCCTTGAAAATATCCCTTTCTAATTTACTTGAATCCTCTTCTGATATAGCTGATAGCTTTATCTTCCATAAGTGCTGTTCGTTTCTTCTATTTTGTCTATCAACACCATTTTACATATCAGTGCCTCTCGTTTTCCTGTTAGTTCCACCATTACCTTATTATCATTTAAACTTTTGTGTATCTGTCCCAAATGCTGGATTTCTTGTAGGAGAGACTGTTTTTGTGCTATTCAAATTTTTTTTCTCTTGGCCCCAGCTATTTATCTCCCTCTCATAAATACTTTATGGTTCTCCCACAATACGGTTGGCACAATATTCTCTACATTATTCTCTTTAAAGAACAAACTCAAATCCTTTTCCAAGTCCTCCACTATACTGCGGTCATGTAAGAGTTATTCATCCAACCTCCAGGATCTTGACATATTTCCCCTCTAAGCATAGAAAGAGCTTGGGAATCCAGGGTTAGATCAAGCACAAAATTGAAGTCTCCTGCCATAATCACTTTCCCCTCTTTTTAAAGTTTCCGAACGTATTCATTAATGTTCTCAAAAAAAGATAAGGGTGGCTGTTAGGACAGTAATGTTAACTAATGTGTATTCAATATTGAACAGGGAGCACTTAATAAACAGGTACCTTCCTTCGGAATCAGACTCCATTGCTTTTAAATTAAATGGTGTGTTTCTATCAAAGCCTATTGCTATTAATTTAGATCTCTTATTAGGAGAGTATCCATGGAACCAAACTTAAATTTTTTTAGAATTCAGTCCGACCCTGGATTACCATTTAAAATGAGTCTCTTGCAGAGGCGGCTCTTTAATTAGGCAAATTAGGCGATTGCCTTAGGCCTTGCCCTCACAAGGGCCTCGCGGGCCGTGGCAGCCTAATTTGCCTGACAGGAGACAGTGTGTGGGGACTCGGGAGTGGAACGTCAGTGTGCATAAGCAAGCCGGCTGCCGGTGGCGGGGTGAGCGAGTGAGCGGGCGGGCGGGCGCTGCATATAGACGCCGGCGCCGCCTGTCTAAGCTGATGATGAACCTCGGCGGACGAGGTAGATGACATCATCTCGGCTCAGTCGGGCTGCATCCAATAACAGGCTCCACCGCCGCGGCGCCGTCCTCCTAGCCTGTCCCCCAGTCGGCGGCCCCAGTGCATGGCGGGAGTTGTAGTTCTTCACAGCACAGACAACAGACTTGGCCCTCTGGTGCCTGTGCTCTGCAGAGACTACAACTCCCAGATTGCACTGCATGAGGGAGCTTAAAGACAACATCACCTGTCGCAGGCTTCTTATGCTGCCTTTAGTAGTGTAGGGGACCGAGGAGCAGGTACAGTACATCATCATGCTGTCTGTACATTACCCTGTCTTTCTATGGTCTCATGGTCTTTACCCTGTCTGTCCCCAGTACCCTGTCTGTCTCATAGTCTGTCTCATGGTCAGTCTCATGGTCCGTCCCCAGTACCCCGTCTGTCTCACGGTCTGTCCCCAGTACCCCGTCTGTCTCACGGTCCTGTCCCCCAGTACCCTGTCTGTCTCACGGTCTGTCCCCAGTACCCTGTCTGTCTCACGGTCTGTCCCCAGTACCCTGTCTGTCTCACGGTTGTCCCCAGTAACCTGTCTGTCTCACGGTCTGTCCCCAGTAACCTGTCTGTCTCACGGTCTGTCCCCAGTACCCTGTCTGTCTGAAGGTCTGTCCTCAGTACCCTGTCTGTCTCAGGGTCTGTCCCCAGTACCCTGTCTGTCTCACGGTCTGTCCCCAGTACCCTGTCTGTCTCACGGTCTGTCCCCAGTACCCTGTCTGTCTTACTGTCTGTCCACAGTACCCTGTCTGTCTCACGGTCTGTCCCCAGTAACCTGTCTGTCTCACGTCTGTCCCCAGTAACCTGTCTGTCTCACGGTCTGTCCCCAGTAACCTGTCTGTCTCACGGTCTGTCCCCAGTAACCTGTCTGTCTCATGGTCTGTCCCCAGTACCCTGTCTGTCTCATGGTCTGTCCCCAGTACCCTGTCTGTCTCATGGTCTGTCCCCAGTACCCTGTCTGTCTCACGGTCTGTCCCCAGTACCCTGTCTGTCTCACGGTCTGTCCCCAGTACCCTGTCTGTCTCACGGTTTGTCCCCAGTACCCTGTCTGTCTCAGGGTCTGTCCCCAGTACCCTGTCTGTCTGAAGGTCTGTCCTCAGTACCCTGTCTGTCTCAGGGTCTGTCCCCAGTACCCTGTCTGTCTCAGGGTCTGTCCCCAGTACCCTGTCTGTCTCAGGGTCTGTCCCCAGTACCCTGTCTGTCTCAGGGTCTGTCCCCAGTACCCTGTCTGTCTCAGGGTCTGTCCCCAGTACCCTGTCTGTCTCACGGTCTGTCCCCAGTACCCTGTCTGTCTCACGGTCTGTCCCCAGTACCCTGTCTGTCTCAGGGTCTGTCCCCAGTACCCTGTCTGTCTCACGGTCTGTCCCCAGTACCCTGTCTGTCTCACGGTCTGTCCCCAGTACCCTGTCTGTCTCATGGTCAGTCTCACGGGCTGTCCCCAGTACCCTGTCTGTCTCACGGTCTGTCCCCAGTAACCTGTCTGTCTCATGGTCTGTACCCTGTCTGTCTATGGTCTCATGGTCTGTACCCTGTCTCAGTGCTGTGTCTTGGCCTAGGCTGACAAGGCCCAGGCCTAGGGCGGCACTTTGCAGGGTTGGCAAAAAAAGCCGCCCCACACGAAAAAAGCCCCCACGACCCATCCTCCCGAGTCCCGGCTCCTGTGGCTGCCTCCTGCACAAATACAGCCCTGGGCAGGCGGGCGGCCGGCTTGCTGTATGTAGCGCCGCACTTGTAAATATTATGGGCGTGCTTGGCCAGAGGGACTGGCGCCACCATAAGCGGCCGGTGACTCTCCAGCCTGGCTGCACGTAATTTGTCCCCTGGCAACATCTAATAGGCACAGTGACAGCATTTGATGGGGCACAGTGGCGGCATTTGATGGGACACAGTCAGTGGCAGCATTTAATGGGGCACAGTGGCAGCATTTTATGGGGCACAGTGGCGGCATTTGATGGCACAGTGGCTGCATTTGATGGTACAGTGAGGATGCAATTGATGGGGTTTTTTTTTAGTTTTTTTGCGCCCCTCCAAAAATTTTGACCACAAGCCGCCACTGGATGGGATCATCATTGTGCCGCTTCTCCTTACTTGTTGAATGACAGGCTGAGGGCATGTACATTCCAGTGTGGGCTTTGAGGAAGGCCGTTGAATGAGGCTGGCTGTCATTCAAACTGGAGGGCTTTCTTTATTTATCTTGCTGCAGTTCTGCTTTCAAAATGAACGCCAGGTAAACAGCTATTCACACACATATGTGAAATTTTTCATCTACCAAAAGATTTATAATTCTGTGCACCCATTTTTGTGATTCATATTCCTCTGCCAGACAGTAAAGCCAGAATGGTGCACCACCTTCTCTATCACAGTTAGCTAATACAGCAGTGTTATTTACCCTCTCCCTAAACCTGCTGATAATGAAGAAGCATTACACTGATAAGTTATCAATTATGCTCATTCTGTTGTTTTCCCCTATCAGCATCCTGAATCATGTCCGTGCAGTCTCTGTCCATTTCCTGTATCATTGTTCGCACACAGTCTCTGACCATTTCCTGTATCATTGTTTGCACACAGTCTCTGACCATTTCCTGTATCATTGTCCACTCACAGTCTCTGTCTGTCTCATGTATCATTGTCTGCACATTCTCTGACAGTCTCCTGTATCATTGTCTGCACAGTCTCTGACCGTCTCCTGTATCATTGTCTGCACAGTCTCTGACCGTCTCCTGTATCATTGTCTGCACAGTCTCTGACCGTCTCCTGTATCAGTGTCTGCACAGTGTCTGACCATTTCCTGTATCATTGTCCGCAAACAGTCTCTGACCATTTCCTGTATCATTGTCCGCACACAGTCTCTGACTGTATCCTGTATCATTGTCTGCACAGTCTCTGACCGTCTCCTGTATCATTGTCTGCACAGTCTCTGACCGTCTCCTGTATCTTTGTCTGCACAGCCTCTGACCGGCTCCTGTATCGTTGTCTGCACAGTGTCTGACCATCTCCTGTATCATTTTCCGCACAGTCTCTGACCAAATTTATTTCACATTTTGGAGACAGCACTGAGGATAATGAGTAGGCAATTTGATCTATATTTGTGTGTGTGTAATATATATATATTATATATATATATATATATGAGATATATCCTATGTTTAATAATATTTGAATAAAGAATAATTGGTCAGAGAAATTTATAGAAACTGTGAGTTCATAGAATTTAAGGCTGTTAATATATGCAATTATACAGTTAATTTTTATCACCTATATTATTTTTCCCATTATGGGCGTGAGTGGGGCCTCATGTCTAAGTTTTGCCTAAGGCCTCACAAAGTCTAGAACCACCTCTGGTCTCTTGCTAAATAACAATTTTTGATGACCAACTTTTCAATTCCTGCAGTATTTGATACAGTTTACTAGGGCTATTTAAACCTCTAACATTATAAGTCACTATCTTCAAGGGCACCATCTCTCCAGAGGGTGTAACATAAGCAACAAAAGACCTTTAATCATGAGAGGGAGATATAATTCTTCCAGTTTTCCAGAGATGATTCACTCAACTAACAACACAAAATTCGACAAGACTTCCTCATATAAACCCCCCTCCCCCCTCCCAACCCCTCCAAAGTTAAATATCAATGATATGGCCTACCCGGCTGTCGCCCAAATTGTAGGCGCCCAGCCAGTCAGGGCATCCCTTGGGGGTTTTAGTATGCCTGCATGAATCCCTAGATCTCATTCCAAATTCAGAAATGGTTCTGAGGGCACAGGCAGGCATCACTGGACCCCCATACGCCCCCGAGCGAGTCTTCTCCCCTACCGGTCCATCTTCCCCCTATCGCTCACTATGCTACTTATTTATTTAGCCCCTGTTATATTCTGTTATTGGGGCTCTATACTTTATTCCACTGCTGATCATTTAACTTCCCCCATTTGGGTTTTGTTTTTTCCCAGTCTTCTAAATGAATACATGGCAAATCTAATTTGCTACAAAAATTCTTTCAAGTTGCAGTGTAGCTGAGGCACCTTGATTTTTAGCTACCAAGCATGCTGGGAAACCCCATCTATAAGAAATATTTTTTGCTTGTAACTGATTTATCAGAGGTTTCAAAGCCCTCCTACGGGCCAGGGTCTCTTGTGACCAATCTCTAAAGATAAGTATCTCAGTCCAATTGAATTCAATTGGTGCAGCACTTCTCATGCCATATGAAGCTTGTTGTTTTATTTTCGTAGTGAAAAAATCTCGCTATTACATCTCTTACAATATCTGTTGATGACGTAGTTATTTTTTGTGTTCTATATACTCTTTCAAAGCATATAGGGGATGTTGCTTCTTTGTTCAGTATTTTATTGAACACCTCACAGACTGTTTTTTCTCGGTCCCGATCTTTCACAGACTCTGGTAGTCCATGAATCCTTAAGTTATTTTGTCTGTTTCAATCTACTTGATCTTCCAGCCTATATTAAATATTCCTCATTTCCAGCTTAGCCCTCTCCCACAAGTCCATAATCGCTTTTTATGTTCATCTAAACGTGCTTCGGATTCTTCTACCCTTTGTAATACATACTGTATGTCCATTCTGGTGGCATTCAATTCTCCTTTGATCTTGCATTCTAAATGGGACATCATCTCGGCCATATCTTGCTTTGTAGGAAGTGCTTGTAGGCTATCCATGTCCTTTTCTCTTTCCATTTTCTATTGTTGTTGGTCCTTCTGTGGAGCTTCTTCTTCCCCCAAACCAATATTTTTATTTAATTGCCCTTCTGGGGGAGAGATTATTCCCTCTGCACCTTCAGCTACTTGTTCCATTCTTTGATCAGCTTTATCCTGCACCATTTATATTTTTATGGAATTACAGATTCCGCTATCTGCTTTATTGGTTTTTACACCCTTTCTCCCTATTATTTATTTTCCCCGAGTTGTTATTTTTTCTGTGCATTCACCGACTTGAAAATAAACTTTTTGTCAGATCGTATAGACCGCTGCACAAACAAAACAAAACAAAAAAAAAAACATTTTTCCTTTTCTCTCTCTTTTTCCCTCTTCCATTCTCTTCTCCTTCCTTTTCAGGTGCTCTTTACGTACACAACTACCAATGGTATATAAACTGTACCACGTTTCTTCATCGCCTCTTATAATCAAAAGGGCAAAAAATTATTATACCAAAGGGTCTACACGTAAATATACAGTTAGTTCATACAGATATGCGCACCCCTTGTGCTGAGATCAGCACAAATTTTTTTACCACAAAGATAATTAAAATAAAGAACCTGGCCAGTCCATATTGGACCCTTTCAATCACAAATAAATGTACTGGTGAAGCTACCGGCAGTCCATGAAGTCTATGCACTTATGCGCACTGATTTACTCTTAGGTGTGTAAAAAAGTTACCCGTATTTATCGGCGTATAACACGCACCGGCGTATAACACGCACCCCAATTTAGGAGGGAATTTTAAGGAAAAAAAAACTTTTAGAAGGGAAAAAAACTTACAGTTAAATGCCCATCATTGCAGCCTTCTCAGTGCAGCCTTGCCCCAGTGCAGCCATGTCAGTGCAGCCTTCTCAGTGCAGCCATGTCAGTGCAGCCATGTCAGTGCAGCCATGTCAGTGCAGCCTTGTCAGTGCAGACTTCCCCAGTGCAGCCTTGTCAGTGCAGACTTCCCCAGTGCAGCCTTGTCAGTGCAGACTTCCCCAGTGCAGCCTTGTCAGTGCAGCCTTCCCCAGTGCAGCCTTCCCCAGTGCAGCCTTGCCCCAGTGATCCCTGCCATTCTGGGCTTCAAAATCGCCGATCGCGAAAGAGCCGAGACCGTCTCTGTGTATTTTGGCACCGGCGGCGCCATTTTCAAATCGCGGTCGGCGATTTTGAAAATGTGACAGGTCGGGATCGCAGGGGATCGGCATATAACACGCACCTGCGATTTTGCCCTGGTTTTAAGGGGAAAAAAGTGCGCGTTATACGCCGTTAAATACGGTAAATCATCAAATGAACATTTCACTTTAATTTCACAAAAATAGTATGAGGATGAATTTGCAGGAAAAAATGCGAGAAAAAAATGCAAGTAGATATGCAAAGCAATATGTAGAGAGATATACGGGTGTCTACAGGTAAGTATGTAAGTAGTAATGCAGGCGGGAGTGGGAATAGGGTCGCAGGTGAAGATGAAAAGTAGTTTGTATTTGTTGTTCAAGTTATTATTCAAATTACTGTTCAAATACCTTCAGATGCATAGTTCACATTGCATATAGTAATTTGGCTGTTAAATAGTTATGCAAATAAGCAATAGCTGGCAAAGCAGATATAGGAAGCAAATATAGACTTGGGCCTGTGCCAATATATCTGCTCTGTATATATATTTTAAACTTCTGTAGGAGCAAGTGCAGACAGTCCGGAGGGCAGTCTCTGCAACCAAGATAAAGCAATAACTGTAAACTGAAAAACAGTCCTTCCTCATTAGTTTAGTTCGAGCATCTCCTTTGCTGGTGACCAAATACATCTTTTAGTCAGGGACAGGTTAACCCCCTGCTACTTTCACACAAAAGTCCTCCAGCTTTTCCTCCAACACTTTAAGACAATTAAGCTCTATATTTTTGTTTTATTTTTAACCTTTTTTTGTCAGTAGTTCCTACCCGGTCTTCAATCTTCAATCTGCCGAATCAGCTAGCACGTCCACACTGCAGGCCTTCTAACCATCTCTACCCAACTCTTCTATCTCCTTCAAGCACCTTCAATGAATCTTTCGGTCCTCTGAAGTGTTTCTGTAGGGCCGACTGCCTCACTACGCTCCCTCATTTCCTGACCAGCTCAGCCACTGCACCAAACTCTGCTTGCAGGCACACCCGCCCCCCTAGCCTCTCTCCCAGGCAGGGAGGGAGACAGCATCCACACACGTCACAGCAGTTCTCATCCGATGCTTGCTTCGACTTCAGCCTCCACTCTGACCTCCGTACACAGGAACGCACACAGGAGCCCTAATCTCTCTCACAGGCAGGGAGCAAGACCAGCATCCACAGGCGTCTCGGCAGCTGCAACCTCTTTTCTTCTCTTGCTGGTGCTGACCCGGTGTGCAACTTGCTGTGGAGGAGTCTAGCCACGAACACGGGAAGATAAGTGACAAAAGGGCATCTTGAGTCCCGAATCAAGAAGGCATCAAGCAGTATGTGATTTGCTGGAACGAGAGCAGTTTCTAGCATACTCTAGTATACTCGCTCGGGGTAACGCACAGGGGCTTCACAGCTTCAGGCTACTACTTGACACCATCTGGTGACCCCGCTCCCACCTCCATAGCCTCTCATTTCACACAGACAGTCCCAACCCCCTTACTCCTTCCCCGTGCTGGTGACGTAATTTCCGTGGTTCAAGCTGGTCAGCATGGAGCCGACCACTTCCTGTTTTTTCCTGAAAGCACAGCCATTCAGCATAACACCATACTAGACCTCTTCCCAGCTACCTGGATCGTGCGAGGAGCCTGTGGGACACAGTAGAACTGCCAGGACTGCATACTTATGATGAACATGACTTCCACTTTGTTTAGATGCGGTATTCGTAAATTTAAAAATCTAAAAATTTGAAAATCCAAAATAATAACTAACTAAAAATAACTAACTATTAAATTGTAGGTATTAGAATTTAATTTCAAATTTGGCTGTTTATGAACATAAAAAATGCGAATGCATCCGAAGTTATGAATTATCTGAAATAACAAATGCCACATCTAAATGAATAGAATGTAACAAATTAATAATAATAAATAATAATAGAAAGTTTTTATTATTATAATTTATTATTATTAATTTGTTATGTTCCATTCATTTAAATGTGGCATTCATTATTTGGGATAATTTGTAACTTTGGATAAATTTATTTTCGTTACGTTCACTAACAGCCATATTTGAAAGCAAATTCCAAAACCTATAATTTAATAGTTAGTAGGGATGAGCCGAACACCCCCCTGTTCGGTTCGCACCAGAACATGCGAACAGGAAAAAAGTTCGCTCGAACACGCGAACACCGTTAAAGTCCATGGGACACGAACATGAATAATCAAAAGTGCTAATTTTAAAGGCTTATATGCAAGTTATTGTCATAAAAAGTGTTTGGGGACCTGGGTCCTGCCCCAGGGGACATGGATCAATGCAAAAAAAAGTTTTAAAAACGGCCGTTTTTTCAGGAGCAGTGATTTTAATAATGCTTAAAGTCAAACAATAAAAGTGTAATATCCCTTTAAATTTCATACCTGGGGGATTTCTATAGTATGCCTGTAAAGGGGCGCATGTTTCCCGTGTTTAGAACAGCCTGACAGCAAAATGACATTTCGAAGGAAAAAAAGCCATTTAAAACTACCCGTGGCTATTGCATTGCCGACAATACACATAGAAGTTCATTGATAAAAACGGCATGGGAATTCCCCACAGAGAAACCCCGAACCAAAATTAAAAAAAAAAAAAAATGAAGTGGGAGTCCCCCTAAATTCCATACCAGACCCTTCAGGTCTGGTATGGATATTAAGGGGAACCCCGGCCAAAATTTAAAAAAAAAATGACGTGGGGTTCCCCCTAAATTCCATACCAGACCCTTCAGGTCTGGTATGGATTTTAAGGGGAACCCCGCGCCAAAAAAAAAAAAAAACGGCGTGGGGTTCCCCCAAAAATCCATACCAGACCCTTATCCGAGCACGCAACCTGGCAGGCCGCAGGAAAAGAGGGGGGGACGAGAGTGCGGCCCCCCCCTCCTGAACTGTACCAGGCCACATGCCCTCAACATTGGGAGGGTGCTTTGGGGTAGCCCCCCAAAACACCTTGTCCCCATGTTAATGAGGACAAGGGCCTCATCCCCACAACCGTGGCCGGTGGTTGTGGGGGTCTGCGGGTGGGGGGCTTATCGGAATCTGGAAGCCCCCTTTAACAAGGGGACCCCCAGATCCCGCCCCCCCCCTGTGTGAAATGGTAAGGGGGTACTTACCCCTACCATTTCACTAAAAAAGTGTCAAAATAGTTAAAAATGACAAGAGACAGTTTTTGACAATTCGTTTATTTAAATGCTTCTTTTATCTTCCTTCATCTTCTTCTTCTTCTGGTTCTTCTGGCTCTTCTGGTTCTTCCTCCAGCGTTCTCGTCCAGCATCTCCTCCGCAGCGTCTTCTATCTTCTTCTCCTCGGGCCGCTCCGCACCCATGGCATGAGGGGAGGCTCCCGCTCTTCTCTTCATCTTCTTCTTCATCCTCTTCTCTTCTTCATCTTCTTCATCTTCTTCATCTTCATCTTCTCTTCTTAATTTTCTTCTTCGGGCCGCTTCGCATCCATGCATGGAGGGAGGCTCCCGCTGTCTGACGGCATCTCCTTGTCTGACGGTTCTTAAATAACGGGGGCGGGGCCACCCGGTGACCCCGCCCCCTCTGACGCACGGTGACTTGACGGGACTTCCCTGTGACGTCACGGGGAACGCCACAGGGAAGTCCCGTCATGTCCCGTGCGTCAGAGGGGGGCGGGGTCACTGGGTGGCCCCGCCCCCCGTTATTTAAGAACCGTCAGACGAGGAGACGCCGTCACACAGCGGGAGCCTCCCTCCATGCATGGATGCGGAGCGTCCCACAGAAGAAAATTAAGAAGAGAAGATGAAGATGAAGAAGATGAAGAAGATGAAGAAGAGAAGAGGATGAAGAAGAAGATGAAGAGAAGAGCGGGAGCCTCCCCTCATGCCATGGGTGCAGAGCGGCCCGAGGAGAAGAAGATAGAAGACGCCGCGGAGGAGATGCTGGACGAGAACGCCGGAAGAAGAACCAGAAGAGCCAGAAGAACCAGAAGAAGAAGAAGATGAAGGAAGATAGAAGAAGCATTTAAATAAAGGAATTGTCAAAAACTGTCTCTTGTCATTTTTAACTATTTTGACACTTTTTTAGTGAAATGGTAGGGGTAAGTACCCCCTTACCATTTCACACGGGGGGGGGGCTGGGATCTGGGGGTCCCCTTGTTAAAGGGGGCTTCCAGATTCCGATAAGCACCCCGCCCGCAGACCCCCACAACCACCGGCCACGGTTGTGGGGATGAGGCCCTTGTCCTCATCAACATGGAGACAAGGTGTTTTGGGGGGCTACCCCAAAGCACCCTCCCAATGTTGAGGGCATGTGGCCTAGTACGGTTCAGGAGGGGGGGGCACACTCTCGTCCCCCCCTCTTTTCCTGCGGCCTGCCAGGTTGCGTGCTCGGATAAGGGTCTGGTATGGATTTTTGGGGAAACCCCACGCCGTTTTTTTTTTTTTTTTTGGCGCGGAGTTCCCCTTAAAATCCATACCAGACCTGAAGGGTCTGGTATGGAATTTAGGGGGAACCCCACGTCATTTTTTTTTTTAAATTTTGGCCGGGGTTCCCCTTAATATCCATACCAGACCTGAAGGGCCTGGTATGGAATTTAGGGGGACCCCCCCCCACGTCATTTTTTTTTTTTAAATTTTGGTTCGGGGTTTCCCTGTGGGGAATTCCCATGCCGTTTTTATCAATGAACTTTTATGTGTATTGTCGGACCGGCAATTCATTAATAGCCGCGGGTAGTTTTAAATGAGTTTTTTCCTTCGAAATGTCATTTTGCTGTCAGACTGTTCTAAACACGGGAAACATGCGCCCCTTTGCAGGCATACTATAGACACCCCCCAGGTACAAAATTTAAAGGGATATTACACTTTTATTGTTTGACTTTAAGCATTATTAAAATCACTGCTCCTGAAAAAACGTCCGCTTTTAAAACTTTTTTTTGCATTAATACATGTCCCCTGGGGCAGGACCCGGGTCCCCAAACACTTTTTATGACAATAACTTGCATATAAGCCTTTAAAATTAGCACTTTTGATTTCTCCCATAGACTTTTAAAGGGTGTTCCGCAGCATTCGAATTTGTCGCGAACACCCCAAATTGTCCGGTGTTCGGCGAACTTGCAAACAGCCAATGTTCGAGTCGAACATGAGTTCGACTCGAACTCGAAGCTCATCCCTATTAGTTAGTAATAGTTATTATTATTAGTTGTTATTATTGCGAGTTTTTATTTATTTTTTTTGGATTTTCATTCTTATTTTCGTATTTTCAAATTTTCGAATTTACGAACTTTAGAATTTACAAATTTAGCTTATGACTGCCTATCTCATTTCTTGAGGTGCTAAAATGGCAGGGCAGTACAACCCCCACCCCCAAATGATCCCTTTTTGGAAAGTAGACACCCCAAGGAATTTGCTGAGAGGTATGTTAAGTCCATTGAATATTTATTTATTTTTTGTTACAAGTGATTAACAAATGCCAAAAACACACCCCAAAATACATTCTGCTGCTACTCCAGAGTATGGGGATACTACATGTGAGAGACTTTTTGGGAGCCTAGCTGCATACGGGTGCCAAAAACCAATCACCGCCTTTAGGATTTCATAGGATTTCAAAGGGCATAAATTGCTCATTTCACTTCCTCACTGTGATATACCTGTGATAGGTATATCACAGTTTCGGAGGCCCTGAAATGTCAAGATAGCACAAAACTCCCCCAAATGACCCCTGTTTGGAAAGTAGACACTCCAAGCTATTTGCTGAGAGACATGTTGAGTCCATGAAATATTTTATGTCTTGCCACATGTTTCGGGAAAATTACATTTTTTTTTTTTTTTACACAAAGTTGTCACTAAATTATATATTGCTCAGACATTCCATGGGTATATGGGGAATTAAACACCAAAATACATTCTTCTGCTTCTCCTGAGTATGGGAATACCACATGTGATAGACTTTTTGGCTGTCTAGCCATGTACAGGACCCCTAAAAGCAATCACCGCCTTCTGGCTTTCTAAGGGCGTAAATTTCTTATTTCACTTCCTCACTACCTATCTCAGTTTTGGAGGCCCTAAAATGTCAAGATAGCACAACCCCCCCCCCCCCCCAATGATCCCTTTTTGGAAAGTAGACACTCCAAGGTATTTGCTAAGAGGCATTGTGAGTATTTTGCAGATCTCATTTGTTGCCACAATTTTTGGGGAATATAAGATATGTTATAATGTTTTTTATTATATATATATATATATATATATACTTTATATAATATATATATATTTATGTATATTATATTTATATATAATTGTGACAGACCTAGCTGGGAGAGAGACTTTTGGAGGGGACTGTATGCTAGCCTCTTGCTGATCGATCGGGGGCCCTTGCATTTGGGGGAATGGTGCTCTTTGTGAGCTGTATGCCTGGGGACTCTTGAGGTGGTATTACTGTGGATTCAGGTCCTGGTCCCCAGGACACACAGACTCTGGGGACCCTGGATTTGCCATATTGGAATAGTGGCTGATTCATAATGCTGGGACAGATACTGTTAGGAGATGCTGATGTAAATTCCAACACCTGTCTGTCTATTGTCTGCTAAAATGTATATTGTAAGTAAGTCTACTATGGGATCTAAGAGTCATTAGATCCCCATTGTTATTTGTGTTAATTAACTCTGCTATTGTGTGAAGAAGAGTCTATGTTGATTGTGATAATGTTGATTGGACTTTCTGAAATACAAGACGGCCAGTCTGGCCTAATGGTCATGTCTGAGTCATCTAGGCTGTCTAAAGGGATTAATTAATTAGCTCATGTTAATTAGGTTAATTAGGTTACAGCTGTATTGTTAGAGTAATATGAGCAGGAGGTCTGCACCTCCACTTTTGAGTGTATAAAAGCCTGTATTTTGTCAATAAAGAGAGATTCCTGTTTGAAATTACATACAGCCTGCCTGGTGTTTGTTCTGAGCTATCACAACTGGGTTAGAACGGCACATAGCTGAAGTTCTAATCCCGGAGCATTGGATGACCGAACCATCAGACGTTGCAATCTGATTCTATAGCTGCAGAGGAGTGTCGTGAGAGTGGAACCGAGCGAGCAAGGGACTCGTTACAATAATATATATATATATATATATATATATATATATATATATATATATATATATATATATGTGTGTGTGTGTGTGTGTGTGTGTGTGCGTGTGTACATATATATATATATATATATATATATATACCGTATTTATCGGCGTATAACACGCACCGGCGTATAACATGCACCCCTATTTAGGAGGGGATTTTAAGGAAAAAAAAACTTTTAGGAGGGAAGTTGAAGGGAAAAAAACTTACATTTAAATGCCCATCATTGCAGCCTTCTCAGTGCAGCCATGTCAGTGCAGCCATGTCAGTGCAGCCTTGTCAGTGCAGCCTTGTCAGTGCAGCCTTGTCAGTGCAGCCATGTCAGTGCAGCCTTCCCCAGTGCAGCCTTGTCAGTGCAGACTTCCTCAGTGCAGCCTTGTCAGTGCAGCCTTCCCCAGTGCAGCCTTCCCCAGTGCAGCCTTGTCAGTGCAGCCTTCCCCAGTGCAGCCTTGCCCCAGCGCAGCCTTGCCCCAGTGATCCCTGCCATTCTGGGCTTCAAAATCGCCGACCGCGATTTGAAAATGGCGCTGCCGGTGCCGAAATACACAGAGCCGGTCCTTGGCTTTCCCTGGCGGCTCTCGTTCACTTTCGGCTCCACTCGTAGTCCCGAGCGGAGCTATCCGAACCTAGCCGAGTAGGTTCGGATAGCTCCGCTCGGGACTACGAGTGGAGCCGAAAGTGAACGAGAGCCGCCGGGAAGAGCCGAGGACCGGCTCTGTGTATTTCGGTGCCGGCGGCGCCATTTTCAAATCGCGGTCGGCGATTTTGAAAATGTGACAGCTCGGGATCGCAGGGGATCGGCGTATAACACGCACCTGCGATTTTCCCCTGATTTTAAGGGGAAAAAAGTGCGTGTTATACGCCGAAAAATACGGTATATATATATATATATGTATTTTATTAAATCCAAGGAGAAGGCAGGTACAAAAGTGACTGAACTTGTTTTCCTGTCATTAGTCCGTTGGTTTGAACGTGATGACGTACAAAGGGACTAGAATAAGGAAGTTCATAGCCAGTAGCCAATAGCTGCCCTTGCATTGTTTTTTGTCCGTCGGACTAGTATACAGATGAACGGATTTTTCGCCCAGACTCGAGTCCGTTGGAAAGATTTGAAACATGTTCTAAATCTAAAGTCCATCTGATTTTTCGACAGCAAAGGTCCGATGAAGCCCACACACGATCAAATTGTCCGGTGGATTCGTTTCGTTAGACCTTTGCTGTCAAAAAGTCTGCTCGCGTGTACACGGCATTACTGTTACTATTACTAGACACTCCAGACAACACAAGACAGTAGTTTTATATCCTACAGGACAAGAATTCACGATTTGTGAATATATCAACTGTAGCACTAGCAATGTTGTATATGTTGTGGAATGCGATAAATGTAACAAACAATATGTGGGTTTCACCATGAGACCACTGAGAACTCAAATCAGCAACATTTTCATGGTGCATCTTACAGTACTAACAAAGGCTTATCCAATGTGTCTAAGCGATTCAAGTATGAACATAACGGCAATATGGCATCCTTTTTGTACTCAGGCTTGGAAAGAGTTAAATGATCCTCATGTTGGGGGGACATCCACCATGCACTTCTTTCACGTGAAGTCTGGTGGATTTTCCACCTACAGACAAGGGTACATACAGGATGAACCACCGCTATAATGTGGACCTTTTTAAGTTAAAATAGGTCCTGGAGTTATGAGCATTGTACTATGTACATCGCTTGTGATACACTTTGAATGTGTACTATCTTTTATGTATAGTCTTTATATTTCACATCTTATGAATTTTTTAATTTATATATTTTTTCATTAAAGATTCTCTTATAGAGCTTTTAATATATGTACTTTCTCACATGTCAAAATAGTCTTTGTATTTTTTCTATCTCATGTGTTGTATCAGGCTGGGTTCACACTGGTGCGACACGACAGCTGTCCTACTTTGGATCCGACTTTGCCCTGCGACACGAAGCCGGCATGTGTCCGACTTTCAATGAATGGGGATCCGACTTGGATCCCCACCAATGCCCGCCACTGTGTTTGGTATGAATCTTTAGGGGGAACTCTGCGCCAAATTTTAAATAAAAAACCGGCATGGGTTCCCCCTCCAAGAGCATACCAGGCCTTTGGGTCTGGTATGGACCTTGAGGGGAACCCCCTACTCCGAAAAAATGGCATGGGGGTCCCCCCAAATCCATACCAGACCCTTATCCAAGCACGCAGCCCGGTCGGTCAGGAATGGGGGTGGGGACGGGCGAGCGCCCCCCCTCCTGGACCGTACCAGGCCACATGCCCTCAACATGGTGGGTTGGTGCCTTGGGGGAGGGGGGCGCGTTGTGGGCCCCCCACCCAAAGCACCTTGTCCCCATGTTGATGAGGGCAAGGGCCTCTTCCCGACAACCCTGGCCGCTGGTTGTCGGGGTCTGCGGGCGGGGGGCTTATCGGAATCCGGGAGCCCCCTTTAATAAGGGGGCCCCCAGATCCCGTCCCCCCACCCTATGTGAATGAGTATGGGGTACATGGTACCCCTACCCATTCACCTAGGGAAAAAGTGTCAATACAAAAAAAACACTACACAGATTTTTAAAGTAATTTATTAGACAGCTCCGGGGGTCTTCTTCCGGCTTCGGGGGTCTCTCCGGTTCTTCTCCGCGCTCTCCTGGTCTTCTGCCGGGCTCCTCCACTATCTTCTGCTCTTTTGCCGCTCTTTTGCTATAGCGGAGGAGCCCGGTCTGCTGCCTTCTTCTCTTCGGGGGTCTCTCCGGTTCTTCTCCGTGCTCTCCGGATCTTCTGCCGGGCTCCTCCACTATCTTCTGCTCTTTTGCCGTTCTTTTGCTATAGCGGAGGAGCCCGGTCTTCGGTCTTCTGCCTTCTGCCCTCTTCTCTTCTTCTGATGTTGACATGACGCTCTCTCCGGCTGGAATGCACTCTGATGTGACGGCATAAGGGGGCGGGGTCACCGCCTATATAAGTCAGAGCAGAGCACCCAGAGTGCATTCCAGCCGGAGAGAGCGTCGTGTCAACATCAGAAGAAGAGAAGAGGGCAGAAGGCAGAAGACCGAAGACCGGGCTCCTCCGCTATAGCAAAAGAGCGGCAAAAGAGCAGAAGATAGTGGAGGAGCCCGGCAGAAGATCCAGAGAGCACGGAGAAGAACCGGAGAGACCCCCAAAGAGAAGAAGGCCCCCGGAGCTGTCTAATAAATTACTTTAAAAATCTGTGCAGTGTTTTTTTTTTTAATTGACACTTTTTTCCTCCAGGTGAATGGGTAGGGGTACGATGTACCCCATACTCATTCACATAGGATGGGGGGCCGGAATCTGGGGGCCCCCTTATTAAAGGGGGCTCCTGGATTCCGATTATCCCCCCACCCGCAGACCCCGACAACTAACGGCCAGGGTTGTCGGCAAGAGGCCCTTGTCCTCATCAACATGGGGACAAGGTGCTTTGGGGTGGGGGGCCTGCAGTGTGCCCCCCTCCCCAAGGCACCAACACCCCCATGTTGAGGGCATGTGGCCTGGTACGGTTCAGGGGGGGGCACTCGCTCGTCCCCACCCCCATTCCTGACCGGCCGGGCTGCGTGCTCAGATTAAGGGTCTGGTATGGATTGGGGGAACCCCCACACTGTTTTTTGGGCGTAGGGGGTTCCCCTCAAGGTCCATACCAGACCTAAGGGCCTGGTATGCTCTTGGGGGGGAACCCATGCCGGTTTTTTATTTAAAATTTGGCGCAGAGTTCCCCCTCAAGATCATCTGAGCACAAGTCGCGTGCCGAAGTCCGATCATGCGAGACGGCGATCCGACTTTGATCCGACCTCAATGATAGTTAATAGGCTGAAGTAGGATCAAAGTCGGACCAAAGTAGTACAGGGAGCATTTCTAAAGTCGGAACGGCTTGTATCGGACCAGTTAGGACGGCTCCCATAGGGAAACATTGGATTTCACACGTCATGCGACATGAGCTCCCAATGTCGGAGCGTTTGTCGGACCAGTGTGAACCCAGCCTCATAGCTAGACTCTTTGCTTCTCTCGTGTCATCTTCACATCTGTTGACAATTTGTAACCAATCATCTGATTTCAGTTGAACACATTGTTGATTGGAGAGAAGCAGTAGTCATGTGATAGTCTCTTATGTATAAATGTTTATGCTTCTCAACATATATGTGTGCTGTGAACAAGGCTTATCGCCGAAACTAGTCCGATGCTGACTGTACTCACTTTGGAAAATTTTACAATAAATATGCTTGATGTTATGGAGTTTCCGGCTGCTTCTTTTTCTTGATGACTGTTTGTCTATTGGTGTGTGGGAGGACACCTTGGCTTGGACACCCTGACTGCAAACTTCCAAAGTAAGACTTTGTTTTCCACTGCTCTGAGTCATACAACCTTTAATCAAATCATATACTGTATGTGTTATGGTTTTAATAAGAGGGCCCCCAGATCCCGGCCCCCCACCCTATGTGAATGAGTATGGGGTACATGGTACCCCTACCAATTTACCTAGGGAAAAACTGTCAATAATAAAACACACCCGGTGACCACGCCCCCCTAAAACATCACAGTCCCAGCATGCCCAGGGACTGTGACAGCACAAGGGGGTGGGGTCTCCGCCTATATAAGTCACATCGGAGCACTCAGAGAACATTTCAGCCTGAGAGACCGTCATGGCAACATCGGAAGAAGCCCAGAAGCCAAGAAGCCAGAAGTCCGGGCCTCTGCTGGCAAAAGAGCGGCATGAAGATAGCGGAGGAGCCGGCAGAAGAACTGGAACACCGGGAGAAGAGGCCGGAGAGAGCAGAGAAGAACCAACCGGACGCTGGGAGAAGAGGAACCGGAGGGACCCCTGAAGTCGGAAGAAGACCCCCGAAGCTGGAAGAAGACCCCCCGGAGCTGTCTAATAAATTACTTTAAAAACCTGTGTAGTGTGTTTTATTATTGACACTTTTTCCCTAAGTAAATGGGTAGGGGTACCATGTACTCTATACTCATTCACATAGGGTGGGGGCCAGGATCTGGGGGCCCTCTTATTAAAGGGGGCTCCCAGACTCCGATAAGCCCCCCGCCCGCAGACCCTGACAACCAATGGCCAGGGTTGTCGGGAAGAGGCCCTTGTCCTCATCAACATGGGGACAAGGTGCTTTGTGGCGGTGGGGCCCCCGCAGGACGCCCCCTCCCCCAAAGCACCCCCCCTCCCATGTTGAGGGCATGCGGCCTGGTACGGTCCAGGAGGGGGGGGCGCTCCCTCGTCCCCACCCCCTTTCCTGACCGGCTGGGCTGCGTGCTCGGATCGGGGTCTGGTATGGATTTTCGGGGGGACCCCACGCTGTTTTTTTCGGTGTAGGGAGTTCCCTTTAAAAACCATACCAGACTTAAGGGCCTGGTATGCCCCGTGCTCACCACAATAGGAAAATGTGTTTTTCCTATTGCAGCGAGCACGAGATGCAATACCCTGCCCTTGTGTCGTATCTGGTCCATCAGACCAGCATACAGACGAACGAGACGAACGAGCTTTCCGTCAGGCAAACTAAGATTTGAAACATGCTTAAAATCTAGGTACTAGGTACACGATCTAGGTCTAGGTACACGATCGGATTGTGCGGCGGACTCGCGTCTGCCGGACCAAGTATGCCGGAAAGTTCGCTCGTGTGTGCGTGGCATTAGGAATCATCAGGCACAAAACTTTTCTTTTATCTGCAGCAGATTATGTCCTTTGGAGTGTCTGATCAAGCATCCATTCAAACTATCTTCCACTGAAAAGCCCAAAGGATATGTTCTGTTACCTTCTGATACCTTAACGAGCAGACAATCTTTGAATAGGAGATACTTATTGATCATAAAGCTGCTTATTTTTACATTGTGGTTTTAGTAAGCAAGGTAGACAGAGTGAACAAAAGGATACAAACAGGGTTTGTTTACACTGGGAATTGCACAGGAACCGTGCACTCCTGTGTGATTTCACATGCAGTTCTGTGTGGTGCAATTTTAGTCCATTTATTTTGAATGGGCTGAAATTACATCAGATCACACCAAAAGTAAAACTTACTGCAACTAGATCACATCTCTGGTGTGGGCAAACGCACTGCATTTGCAACCTTAATTTGGGGTGTCAATAACTTAATATTGACACCCGCTTTAGATTGCAACTGCAGTGCATTTTAGGTTTCCTGCACCTCATTCTGGTGTGAAATATGGACATATTTTGATCTATGCAAGTGCATAGAGGTACTTTTTTGCAGTGTAAGGCAGGTGAATTGTTATGTGTCAATGTATTTCTTTGTACATGCACATGGATATTATTATTAATGTACATGCACTATTGATGTGTTTTGACTCTTTCTAATACATTATTGAAATTAGGATTTGGAGTGGATAGAGTTAACAGTCATTGATAAAGGCTTATCAATACCCTTTGCCAGCATGTTAAAATGTATGTAGAATACATTTTGATGTACTGCTATTGACTTCTATGTACCTACAAACACATTACCACAAAATGCCTTATTTTTCAAATCACACTGAAATGCAGCACAGAGATAAGAACAGACACAATTTTTTATTGTGGAGAGGTTGGACACATGCATGTTAGCATGCTGCAATGTGTGCATTAAAACACAATAGGGTCCTAAAAGTTTGAACACACATTGACAATAAGCACTTTAACGGTTTCAATAAACTAGAAAAAATGTGTTAATGGTTAATGGTCAATTACTGTCACAACGTTAGTATTAACTTCCTAATGTATAATACAAGACCAGATACCAACTGGCTATAAGGGAACCCTTAGTTACCCAACAACATATGCAATATCCTGTTTAATGAGCATACAAGCACGTGTAAAAGTAAATAAAAAAAAAAATAAAAAATAAGTAGCAACAAAAATACAACAATGGGAAAATAATGTATTTATTAACAATAGTTTAGGATTAAAAAAAAAATATACAGTAACAGTTTACATACTGTATTGTATACTTGCATTCATATTTTCTAAGCAAAAATAGTGTAGTGCAGTTGTCCTTTTTTGCCTTAAATACCAACTAACTATGATCTGGCACTGCCATTAACTATAAATTCTATAAGGAAGTATTATAATTTCACCTCCTTTAGAGCTAGTACAATATTCTGATTTTGTTATACCTTATAAATATAGATGCGGTAAATCCAGCTTATTATGTTTTAGAATTTTTATCATTAAAATCTAAAGCTTGTCAAGCTTGTCATTGCTTTAGCCTTGAAGTTGCTTGTTTTATATGCTTTGTGTAATAGTTTCCTGATTTCCAGTGGTATTCTTTCTAAGATCAATTCCCTTGCTAGAGTCTGAAATATTCAACCTTTCTACTAAGGAGAAAGACATCCACAATATATTTAGTTAATGATTTCCCACTGGAGTTGAACCTAGAAGCTGCTTATTATAAACCCAATGGATTATTTATTTCTCTATATGTCATTTACTGCTTGCTGCTAGTATTTATCAGTGCTTGCAGAGTGCTAGTGAGCATGTTCTAACTGAATTTGATTTGGGCAATTTTCTTACATAGAAACTACCTTTCGAAGATTTAGTTAATATAAAGATAATATCAGAATTGCACTGGGATATCTATATTTTGCTAAATGCTAACTCTAATGCCCCGTACACACGGTCAGACATTGATCGGACATTCCGACAACAAAATCCATGGATTTTTTCCGACGGATGTTGGCTCAAACTTGTTTTGCATACACATGGTCGCACAAAGTTGTCGGAATTTCCGATCACCAAGAACACGGTCACGTACACCATGTATGACGAGACTATAAAAGGGCAGTTCAGAACAAAGCACGGTACCCCTTGGGCTTCTTTTGCTAATCTCGTGTTCGTAAAAGTTTGGTGAGAGACGATTTGCGCTTTTTCAGACTTGTGGTTTTCAGATCGTTTTCTGCTGTTCAGTTTGTGCTTGTGGGTTTGTATCTGCTCTTCAGTGCGTGCAGCGTGTTACGTCTGACTCTGTCATTGTGTTTTTGTTCATCTGTTACTGTTTTTCAGGTCGCTCTTCACAGGCCTTGCTGTTCTTCAGTGCATTCTGTTACTTCGTTCTGAGCAGCCGACCGTTTTCTAGCCATGTTGCGTATACGTACTCCTCGTAGAGTTCGTGCTGTGCATGGGCTTGGTGTTGGGGTCCTTACCTTGACACAAGTCCAGTCCATTAACAGGGTGGGGAGGAGTTCATGGACCAAGAATTAGTTGCGCCAGCGTGACCAGTTCTGTCATATGCCTTTGCTCCATGAGATCCGTGAGAATAATGCTGATGATTTCAGGAACTTTCTCAGGATGACGGACCCCGTATTTCACCGTTTGTTGGCTTTGCTGACCCCCTATATCAGCAGGCAGGATACCTGCATGAGGCAAGCCATCACCCTGGAGCAGAGGCTAGTTGCCACCCTGCGGTACTTGGCGACGGGGAGAAGTCTGCAGGACTTGAAGTTCTCGACAGGCATCTCCCCCCAGGCTCTGGGGATCATTATCCCGGAGACCTGTTCTGCCATCATCCAGGTCCTGCAGAAGGATTATATTAAGGTAAGATGTATCCTTTAATATCACATTTTTATTGTATAGAATGTTTGATAATGTATTGTATTTCTTTCTTCATTGCCTAATTACCATGATTGCAATATGCTGTGAATGTCCCCTTTGTCCTCATGCATGCTAGAATTTTAGTTTTTTTTTTGTCCTTCATACATATTTGCCTTCACTTACCTCCCCAGCATGCTCTCCTGACCCTATATTCACCTCTTGTAGTCAATTAACAATGTATTTTGTCAGCTCCATAGTAGTGCTTTACCCTAAAAACCCCCTAAAATGTAGAAATTTGTGATGTGTGTTTGAAATTCTGACAGCGTGCCAGAGGCTTTTTTTTGTGTCCCAAAATCATTTGGAACCCTCCCTCCCCCCCCAAACTACTAACTAAGCTGATACCAATCCTCTATCTGCTGACTTTGGCAAACCCATACACACTATACCCACCTCTTTAGTGGTCATATTTATGGATAAATTCCCCAAAGCATGTAGTGCAAGGGCCTGCCTGAATACTTACAAATGGTACTGTTTCAAGTTTTTGTATCCTATTATTATCTTGATAGGTAATAGCAGAATGTAAAAATGTGCTTCCATTTGTACAGTGTGTATTTTTATCTTTGTATTATGACACTTCTTACCTGTCCAGTGGGCTGCCAATAGTGTAAAGTAAGGAGGGGCTGGCCAAAGTAATACACATTATTTAGGCATTTATCTCTCAATGAAGTGGAGAGGGTTACCTGTCCCAAACATATCCCCCCCATAAAATTTTGCAAATGGCCCATGAGAGGGGGAGAATCTGATCGGTGGACCAGTTACCTTTGTATGTAAATACTCCCTAAAATAACGTTTATACTGATGTTTAGGGATGAGCTTCATGTTCGAGTCGAACCCATGTTCGACTCGAACATCGGCTGTTCGTTCGCAGAATTGCGAACGATATGGGCCGTTCGCGCCAAATTTGTGTGGCACGTCACGGCCCATAATTCACTGCGGCATGACAGTGCATTGCTGGCTGATGATTGGCCAAGCATGCACTATGACCCGCATGCTTGGCCAATCACAGCTCCGTCTGAACAGAGAGCCGTAATTGGCCAAAGCCAAGGAGGCTTTGGCCAATTATGGCTAAGGGGATTTAGTACACGCCCCACACTATATAAGGCCGCCTCCACGGCGGCCCTGTGTAGTGTGTGTTCCGGCGTTCATTGAGAGAGAGAGACAGACAGTGACATTTGATTTGAGTTAGATAGATTAGGCAGAACAGTCAGTCAGTTAGCTGCACTTACAGTGTATTGTGTATATATATGCATCCCAGGTGTTGCATATATATATATATATATATATATATATATATATATATACACACACTGTATTCAGTTTAGCTAGATCCGTTCCTGTTATCTTCCTACTGACAGGCAGGCTTGTCTTGTTACAGTATATACAGCTACCTGAAGAAAATTGCTGGTGTTCTTTTGATCCTATTAGTACCACAGTCAGGCAGCTAGGCTATTTACAGTTAGTGCTGTGCATCCTGCTCACAGTGTTCAGCTAGATCCGTTCCTGTTATCTTCTTACTGACAGGCAGGCTTGTCTTGTTACAGTATATACAGCTACCTGAAGAAAATTGCTGGTGTTCTTTTGATCCTATTAGTACCACAGTCAGGCAGCTAGGCTATTTACAGTTAGTGCAGCGCGTCCTGCTCACAGTGTTCAGCTAGATCCGTTCCTGTTATCTTCTTACTGACAGGCAGGCTTGTCTTGTTACAGTATATACAGCTACATGAAGAAAATTACTGGTGTTCTTTTGATCCTATTAGTACCACAGTCAGGCAGCTAGACTATTTACAGTTAGTGTAGTGTGTCCTGCTCACAGTGTTCAGCTAAACCTACAAGTTAGTGGGGTGCGTTCTGCTCACAGTGTTCAGCTAAACCTACAAGTTAGTGGGGTGCATCCTGCTCACAGTGTTCAGCTAAACCTACAAGTTAGTGTGGTGCGTCCACCTAACAGTGTTCAGCTAAACCTACAAGTTAGTGGGGTGCTTCCTGCTCACAGTGTTCAGCTAAACCTACAAGTTAGTGGGGTGCGTCCACCTCACAGTGTTTAGCTAAACCTACAAGTTAGTGGGGTGCGTCCTGCTCACAGTGTTCAGCTAGATCCGTTCCTGTTATCTTCTTACTGACAGGCAGGCTTGTCTTGTTACAGTATTTACAGCTACTTGAAGAAAATTGCTGATGTTCTTTTGATCCTATTAGTACCACAGTCAGGCAGCTAGACTATTTACAGTTAGTGCAGTGCATCCTGCTCACAGTGTTCAGCTAAACCTACAAGTTAGTGGGGTGCGTCCACCTCACAGTGTTCAGCTAAAGCTACCTGTAGAAGGTTGGTGGTATTCTCATACTACAGGCAGGCAGTTGATTTTGCTAGCTGCAGTATCAGTACATTATATATATATATATCCCAGCTTAGTGCAGCTACAGGCCATTAGTATGTCTGGAAGGCCAAGAAGGAGAGGCAGTCACAAGCCAATAAGAGAGGGCAAGCAGGCTCTGTGTCTTGTGCTGGTCGTGGAGACGGTGCATTCTCATCAGCATGTGGCCGTGGGACACGCTTGGCCTTTTTTTCGGCAGCTGGCCGTGTTGAGCCGCAACATGCGGAAGACTTGGTCGAGTGGATGACCAAGCCGTCCTCATCCTCCTCATCCTCTCTCACCCATGCCCAGGGTACTTTGTCTGGAAAAGCAGCGGCCTCTTCCCTCGGCTCAATGTCATCAGTGACTCCTTCCCTAGCCCCACCATGTCCTCCTGAGGAGTCCCTCGAACTGTTTGACCAGTGTTGGGTACATGCTCCAGGAGGATGCCCAACGTTTGGAAGGCTCTGATGATTATACTGAGCTCGATGAAGGCAGTAACATGAGCACGGACAGAGGGGGAGCCCAAGAAGGACAGCAATCTGGCAGTCATGCTCCCCCTGTTGCAGCATACTGCCAGGTTTGCTCCAGTGATGAGGAGGGAGGGGATGATAAGGTCACTGACTCAACGTGGGTGCCTGAGAGGAGGAGGAGGAGGAGGCGGCACATCACCAATGAGGCAGGATGCCCTCCAGGGGCCAGCCTAAGGGCAGCACATTGACTGCATCACACCCCAAAGCTCCACATGTGCAGGGCGCTGCAGTCTCTGCGCGTTATTCAAAAAGTTCTTTGGTGTGGGCCTTTTTTTGAGACGAGTGCATCAGATTGCACCGCTGCTATTTGCAAAATATGTCTCAAGCGTATCTCGCGTGGCCAAAACATCTCCCGCTTGGGTACCACATGCTTGACCAGACATATGTTGACCTGCCATGCAGTTCGTTGGCAAGCGTATCTAAAAGACCCACACCAAAGAACAAAGAGGGCCTCTCCTTGCTCCTCATCAGCTGAGATTTCCAACCCCACTATACCTTCAGTCCTCTCTGAGACCAGCACTGAGAGGAATGAAGGTGTAGAATTAGGTGTGTCACAGCCAAGTACTTGTGGGCAATCTGCTTTTGGTACACCGACGTCAGATTGTACCAGGCAAATTTCCCTGCCCCAGCTGCTGCACCGCCGAAAGAAGTTTGCTCCCAGCCATCCACATGCCCAGTGGTTGAATGCTAGCTTGGCAAAATTACTAGCACTTCAACTTCTGCCTTTTCAGTTGGTAGACTCTGCCCCCTTCCGTGAGTTTGTGGAATGTGCGGTTCCTCAGTGGCAGGTACCCAAATGCCACTTTTCGATTCCGGCTCTCTACCAGCATGTGGAAGGCAATGTCCATGCCTCGCTGGACAGGGCAGTCAGCGGTAAGGTGCATATTACCACTGACTCATGGTCCAGCAGGCATGGACAGGGATGTTACCTAAGTTTCACGGCGCATTGGGTGACTCTGCTGGCAGCTGGGAAGGATGCAGGACAAGGTGCAGTAGTGTTGGAGGTTGTTCCGTAGCCGTTCAAGGGGATACGCAAGTACGCAGGCCAAAAGATGCCATGCGGTGCTTGAGCTGGTGTGCTTGGGGGACAGGAGCCACACTGGGGCAGAGGTTCTGTCAGCTCTGCAGGGGCAGGTTCAGAGGTGGTCGACGCCACGCCAACTTAAGGCAGAAATGGTGGTTTGCGACAATGGCACCAACCTCCTCTCTGCCCTCCGACAGGGACAAATGACCCATGTGCCCTGTTTGGCTCACATCCTTAACTTGGTGGTGCAGCGGTTCATGGGCAGGTATCCGGGCTTACAGGATGTCCTGAGGCAGGCCAGGAAAGTCTGTGTGCATTTCTGCCAGTCATATAATGCCAGTGCTTGGCTGACGGACCTCCAAAAGGAGTTTAAACTGCCCAAGAACCGCCTAATCTGTGACATGCCCACCAGGTGGAACTCAACGTTGGCCATGCTGCAGCGGCTGCACACGCAGCAGAGGGCCATCAATGAGTACCTGTGCGACTATGGCACCAGGACAGGGTCAGGGGAGCTTGGTTTTTTTTCCCCACGCCAGTGGGCCATGATCAGGGATGCATGCACTGTCCTGTCACCATTTGAGGAGGCCACGAGGATGGTGAGCAGTGACAGTGCATGCATCAGTGACACTGTCCCCCTTGTCCACCTGTTGGAGCACACGCTGCATGGAATAATGGACAGGGCACTTGAGGCAGAACAGAGGCAGGAAGAGGAGGACTTCCTTAGCTCTCAAGGCCCCCTTTATCCAGACAGTGTTCCTGCGTGCCCGCCGATCACACAGGAAGAGGACGAGGAGGAGGAGAAGGAGGAAGATTGTGTCAGTATGGAGGTGGAGCCTGGCACTCAGCATCAGCAGCAGTCTTTAAGGGATCAGTCACAAGAAACACATGGACTTGTACGTGGCTGGGAGGAGGTGGCTGCGGACCATGTCATCCTTAGTGACCCAGAGGACTCCGGACCGAATGCCTCAGCAAACCTACGCTGCATGGCCTCCCTGATCCTGCAAAGCCTGCGTAAGGATCCTCGTATTCGTGGTATCAAGGAGAAGGACCAATACGTTACAAGGGTAAGGTTGCGGACCTTATCTTGCCATCGCAGAGGGAGCAGAGGATGAAACATCTTCGGGAGGCCTTGCAGAAAGGTCTGTGCAACGCATTCCCAGAGACTGGGAGGTTACAAACTCCTGTTTCTGGACATGTTGCTGAGGCTTCGGTCAGTCAAAGAAGGAGCGGTGGAGAAGGTGGCCGTCTGACCGATGCGTTCAGACAATTTTTTGGTCCGCAGCCCCAAGGTATGATCGGTTCCAGCAACCATCGCCAGCGTCTGTTTTACATGGTGCAGGAATACCTAGGGGCAAGATCAGGCTTGGACACCTTTCCCGCCGAAAATCCTCTGGGTTACTGGGTCTTGAGGATGGATCACTGGCCAGAGCTTGCACAGTATGCAATTGAGCTACTGGCCTGTCCTGCATCAAGCGTTCTTTCGGAACGCACAATCAGTGCTGCTGGAGGCGTGGTAACCGATCACAGGTTGCGTCTGTCCACCGACTCAGTCGATCGACTGACCTTCATAAAAATGAATCAGTCTTGGATCACCACCAGCTACCAAGCACCTGATGCTGATGTAATCGAATATTTTTTTTTGAAATCTCAGATCCCTTCAAAGACTGCCTATGCTGATGCTGAGTGACTATTCCTGAGTAATTATCCTCTTCCTCTTCAATCATCACGCTGATAGCTTGTACGAACATTTTTGGTTCTGGGCGCCACCACCAGTGCCTAAGGCAAAATTTTTCAGCCCCTGTTTAACAGGGGCGTGTAATCACAATTTTTGATGCAATACTTTGCAGCAGGGCTCGTTCCTGCATTCCAACTAGAGTGTCTGTGAGGGGTTGCAGTGTTGTGGCACCAGCACCACCACCACCACCAAAGGCCCAATTTTTCTGCCCCTGTTCAACAGTGGCATGTAATTACAATTCTTGATCTAATATTTCACAGCAGGGCCCTGTGAGGGCTTACAGTGTTGTGGCCACAACAACACCTAAGGCCCAAATTTCTGCTGAGTATATAGGGCAGGCCCTTACTTTCAAACATCTAACTTACAAACGACTCCTACTTGCAAACGGAAGGAGACAACAGGAAGTGAGATGCAATCTACCCCTAGGAAGGGAAATTCTCTCCTGTAAGAGTTAATATGGGAAAAACATTTCTCCTTTCCACTGACGCTTTCCAATCCTTGTTCCACAAAAAAACCCTAAATTCTCAAAAAGCATTTGTCATTGGGACAAAAAGTGAGGTGAAATCTTCTAAAGAGGAGGAAACACAGCAAAACAAATGTCACAGGGGTGATAACCCTTCCCTATGTTTTCCAAAAAGCTTAAAAAAGATTTTTTTGGCTGGAGCTAAACACGTTAAAAATGTACCCGTTCAAAATGACAAACAGATTCTACTTAACAACAAACCTACAGTCCCTGTCTTGTTTGCACCGCCTGTATACTGCTGTTCAGAGTATATAGGGCCTGGTGGCCCCACACCTTTCCTTATTTTAAATTGGGTGCGGGGTTCCCCTTAATATCCATACAAGACCCAAAAGGCCTGGTACTGGACTGGGGGTACCCATGGTGTTTGTCTCACTGATTTTCATCCATATTGCCATGACCGGACATTACATTAAACCCGCAAGCAGTTTTAAATGAGATTTTTTCCTTAAAAAATGACATTTGGTGCAGGGACTGTTCTAAACACGGGAAACACGCGCCACTTTACAGGCATACTATAGACACCCCCCAGGTACGATATTTAAAGGAATATTTCACTTTTTTTTTTTACTTTAAGCATCATTAAAATCACTGCTCCCGAAAAAATGGCCGTTTTTAAAAGTTTTTTTTGCATTGATACATGTCCCCTAGGGTAGGACCCGGGTCCCCAAACCCTTTTTAGGACAATACCATGCAAATTAGCCTTTAAAATGAGCACTTTTGATTTAGAACGTTCGAGTCCCATAGACGTCAATGGGGTTCTAACGTTCGTGCGAACTTTTAGTCCGTTCGCAGGTTCTGGTGCAAACCGAACCGGGGGGTGTTCGGCTCATCCCTAGTCATCAGTGTGTCCCTCCTTGGATGGGCGGAGTGCTTTGGATTCTCCCCTCATTCATTGGTAGGCCTAATACCGTGACCGCGCCCCATACGATCATCATCACAGGTCTCTCTACCATGTGACACGGACCGCGCATGGCTTTCTGGGTGTTGAAGGCATCTGATGTGCCCGGGCCGCCTTTTGTCCACTCCCGATTGGCTAATTAGTTATGCTGATCGGGTGGGGGGCTTATAAAGCTGCCCAAGTCTTTTTATTCACTTGCTGACTGTGCTGTGCTGAGGTCTAGCTGTCCTTGAATGAGGTAAAAAAAAAAAAAATTTCCATACATTTGGAAGGAGCGTTTATTTCCTCCTTTTCTTCATTTACTTATATGCTGATTGGCAGTTTATTTGCTGGCTGTATGCATTTACTGAATTTATATTGAGATAACCGAGTCCTATGGACTTTTTTGGGGTTTCTATGTCCAGCTCTCTACACTGCCTGACCCAAAGTTTATTGAGCATTCTATTGCTCTCATTGGCTTTTGTGATTTCAGGGTAAGTGCCTATATACATATTTTTTTATACTCCAATGTTTTTTAATTGTCATATACAGGCTGCCTTTCTTTTAAAGCACCACTAACATCTATATTAATATGCATTACACTGTTGTTTCAGTTTCCCTGAATTCAATGCATATTCTTTGATTCCAATATACTCAAGTACTACGCATTGACCCACCCAGCGCATGTTTTTGCTTTTTTTCACGCTTCTAGCTTTGGTATGTATTCAAGGCTTATCAGCCTATGTGAATAACAATGGATAGGAATTAACCCATTTTACTCCACTCAAGTAGCCCTTACCAATTTGTCAATTTTAGATTTTACAGGCACCCTTTTGGGCCCCCTGTAGCCAATTACAGGGCTGAGTTTATTTATCTATGTCCTGGGAGCTTGACTCGGTATGTCTGTGACGTGGTTGCTTGGGAAGCGTGGGGTTTTGGTCAGACAAATTTGTAATCTCCCTGTTTATCAATTGCTCATTGATTTGTGCTATGATATTTTTGCTTTGTGATTGATTTTTTTCTTCTCTTCCATTATCTTTACTCTTTTCTACTACCTATCTATTCCCCTGATGAAGCCAATGTATTGGCAAAACTAGTAGGGATGAATTGACCTGTATTTACAAGTTAGTGTAGTGCATCCTCGGCACAGTGTTCAGCTAAAGCTACCTGTAGAAGGTTGGTGGTGTTATCCTGATCCTATCACTACCGCTGGCAGCTACATTATTTACAAGTTAGTGTAATGCGTCCTCTGCACAGTGCTCAGCTAAAGCTACCTGTAGAAGGTTGGTGGTGTTTTCCTGATCCTATCTGTCAGGTCTCTCACTTACCAGACCAGAGAGTCCACTTGGGCAGAGGGTAGGCTCCCTTACGTATTCGACTCGCGGATCCTGGTAGAGCAGACAGGAGGCCCACGAGTGCGGAGTGGTATGAGAGCCTGTGCAGGAGTCCGTGTTCCGGAGGTTAGCAGTCTTCAAACAGCAGATGATAGTCAGCGGCACAAACAACAGATGCTGAGCAGGAGCTGGAGACAGGTTAGTACACAAGCTGGGTTTGGCAACAGGCGGGCAGCAGAGGTACAGAAGGGGCAGGCAGAAGTGAAGTCAAAACAGGCCGGGGTCAAATGCAGGCGGAGGTCAGGAGAGACCAAAAGGCAAGCCGGGTCGTCAACAGATCAGGAACACAGGAATCACAGGAACTAGGAACAGGAAACAGGAACTAGGCACGGAGCTGTTGATCAGAGGGAGAAGCAAGCCTAAATAGGCCGATTGGTGCCAAACGCCGTGTTCGTGCGCGCACCGTTACGCACAGGCACCCGCGCACCCCCCGGACAGCGGCATGCACACCAGCGCCACCAGGCGAATGCATAGAAGCGCCCATAGGCGAACGCGCGTACGTGCCCGGGCACCACCGCGTCCGCCACGGCCAGCCGGCATGCGAACACCAGTGCCCATAGAAGCAGGCGCCTGAGCACCCGCAGGAAAGAGTGCACCAACGCGCCCCCCGGCGCGTGACGACGCCCAATCAGGTAAGCTCTCTGACACTATCACTACCGCAGGCAGCTACATTATTTAAATGTTAGTGTAGTGCGTCCCCTGCACAGTGTTCAGCTAAAGCTACCTGTAGAAGGTTGGTGGTGTTTTCCTGATCCTATCACTACCGCAGGCAGCTACATTATTTAAACCTTAGTGTAGTGTGTCCTCTGCACAGTGTTCAGCTAAAGCTACCTGTAGAAGATTGGTGGTGTTCTCATACTAATAATTAGGGATGAGCCGAACACCCCCCGGTTCGGTTCGCACCAGAACCCGCGAACGGACCGCAAGTTCGCACGAACGTTAGAACCCCATTGACGTCTATGGGACTCGAACGTTCGAAATCAAAAGTGCTCATTTTAAAGGCTAATTTGCATGGTATTGTCCTAAAAAGGGTTTGGGGACCCGGGTCCTACCCCAGGGGACATGTATCAATGCAAAAAAAACTTTTAAAAACGGCCGTTTTTTCGGGAGCAGTGATTTTAATGATGCTTAAAGTAAAAAAAAAAAAGTGAAATATTCCTTTAAATATCGTACCTGGGGGGTGTCTATAGTATGCCTGTAAAGTGACGCGTGTTTCCCATGTTTAGAACAGTCCCTGCACCAAATGTCATTTTTAAAAGGAAAAAATCTCATTTAAAACTGCTTGCGGGTTTAATGTCATGTCGGGGCATGGCAATATGGATGAAAATCAGTGAGACAAACGGCATGGGTACCCCCCAGTCCATTACCAGGCCCTTTGGGTCTTGTATGGATATTAAGGGGAACCCCGCACCCAAATTAAAATAAGGAAAGGTCCCTATATACTCTGAACAGCAGTATACAGGCGGTGCAAACAAGACAGGGACTGTAGGTTTGTTGTTAAGTAGAATCTGTTTGTAATTTTGAACATTTTTAATGTGTTTAGCTCCAGCCAAAAAATCTTTTCTAAGCTTTTTGGAAAACATAGGGAAGGGTTATCACCCCTGTGACATTTGTTTTGCGTCTTTCCTCCTCTTCAGAAGATTTCACCTCACTTTTTTGTCCCAATGAAAAATGTTTTTTGAAAATTTGGGTTTTTTTGTGGAACAAGGATTGGAAAGCATCAGTGGAAAGGAAAAATTGTTTTCCCATATTAACTCTTACAGGAGAGAATTTCCCTTCCTTAGGGGTAGATTTCATCTCACTTCCTGTTGTCTCCTTCCGTTTGCAAGTAGGAGTCGTTTGTAAGTTAGATGTTTGAAAGTAGGGTCCTGCCCTATATACTCAGCAGAAATTTGGGCCTTAGGTGTTGCTGTGGCCAAAACACTGTAAGCCCTCACAGGGCCCTGCTGTGAAATATTAGATCAAGAATTGTAATTACATGCCCCTGTTGAACAGGAGCTGAAAAATTAGGCCTTAGGCACTGGTGCTGGTGCCACAACACTGCAACCCCTCACAGACACTCTAGTTGGAACGCAGGAACGAGCCCTGCTGCAAAGTATTGCATCAAAAATTGTAATTACACGCCCCTGTTAGACAGGGGCAGAAAAATTGGGTCTTAGGCACTGGTGCTGGTGCCACAACACTGCAACCCCTCACAGACACTCTAGTTGAAACGCAGGAACAAGCCCTGCTGCAAAGTATTGCATCAAAAATTGTAATTACACGCCCCTGTTAGACAGGGGCTGAAAAATTGGGTCTTAGGCACTGGTGCTGGTGCCACAACACTGCAACCCCTCACAGACACTCTAGTTGGAATGCAGGAACGAGCCCTGCTGCAAAGTATTACATCAAAAATTGTAATTACACGCCCCTGTTAAACAGGGGCTGAAAAATTGTGCCTTAGGCACTGGTGGTGGCGCCCAGAACCAAAAATGTTCTTACAAGCTATCAGCGTGATGATTGAGGAGGAAGAGGATAATTACTCAGGGATAGTCACTCAGCATCAGCATAGGCAGTCTTTGAAGGGATCTGAGATTTCAAAAAAAATTATTCGGTTACATCTGCATCAGGTGCTTGGTAGCTGGTGGTGATCCAAGACTGATTCATTTTTATGAAGGTCAGCCGATCGACCGAGTCGGTGGACAGACGCACCCTGTGATCGGTTACCACGCCTCCAGCAGCACTGAATGTGCGTTCCGAAAGAACGCTGGATGCAGGACAGGCCAGTAGCTCAATTGCATACTGTGCAAGCTCTGGCCAGTGATCCATCCTCAAGACCCAGTAACCCAGAGGATTTTCGGTGGGAAAGGTGTCCAAGTCTGATCTTGCCCCTAGGTATTCCTGCACCATGTAAAACAGACGCTGGCGATGGTTGCTGGAACCGATCATACCTTGGGGCTGCGGACCAAAAAATTGTCTGAACGCATCGGTCAGACGGCCACCTTCTCCACCGCTCCTTCTTTGACTGACCGAAGCCTCAGCAACACGTTGTCCAGAAACAGGAGTTTGTAACCTCCCAGTCTCTGGGAACGCGTTGCACAGACCTTTCTGCAAGGCCTCCCGAAGATGTTTCATCCTCTGCTCCCTCTGCGATGGCAAGATAAGGTCCGCAACCTTACCCTTGTAACGTGGATCAAGGAGGGTTGCCAGCCAGTATTGGTCCTTCTCCTTGATACCACGAATACGAGGATCCTTACGCAGGCTTTGCAGGATCAGGGAGGCCATGCAGCGTAGGTTTGCTGAGGCATTCGGTCCGGAGTCCTCTGGGTCACTAAGGACAACAACGTCCGCAGCCACCTCCTCCCAGCCACGTACAAGTCCATGTGTTCCTTGGGACTGATCCCTTAAAGACTGCTGATGCTGAGTGCCAGGCTCCACCTCCATACTGACACAATCTTCCTCCTCCTCCTCCTCCTCCTCCTCGTCCTCTTCCTGTGTGATCGGCGGGCACGCAGGAACACTGTCTGGATAAAGGGGGCCTTGAGAGCTAAGGAAGTCCTCCTCTTCCTGCCTCTGTTCTGCCTCAAGTGCCCTGTCCATTATTCCACGCAGCGTGTGCTCCAACAGGTGGACAAGGGGGACAGTGTCACTGATGCATGCACTGTCAGTGCTCACCATCCTCGTGGCCTCCTCGAATGGTGACAGGACAGTGCATGCATCCCTGATCATGGCCCACTGGCGTGGGGAAAAAAAACCAAGGTCCCCTGACCCTGTCCTGGTGCCATAGTCGCACAGGTACTCATTGATGGCCCTCTGCTGCGTGTGCAGCCGCTGCAGCATGGCCAACGTCGAGTTCCACCTGGTGGGCATGTCACAGATTAGGCGGTTCTTGGGCAGGTTAAACTCCTTTTGGAGGTCCGTCAGCCGAGCACTGGCATTATATGACCGGCGGAAATGCACACAGACTTTCCTGGCCTGCCTCAGGACATCCTGTAAGCCCGGGTACCTGCCCAAGAACCGCTGCACCACCAAGTTAAGGACGTGAGCCAAACAGGGCACATGGGTCAGTTGTCCCTGTCGGAGGGCAGAGAGGAGGTTGGTGCCATTGTCGCAAACCACCATTCCTGCCTTAAGTTGGCGTGGCGTCAACCACCTCTGAACCTGCCCCTGCAGAGCTGACAGAACCTCTGCCCCAGTGTGGCTCCTGTCCCCCAAGCACACCAGCTCAAGCACCGCATGGCATCTTTTGGCCTGCGTACTTGCGTAGCCCCTTGAACGCCTACGGAGCACCGCTGGTTCCGAGGAAGAGGCCATGGAGGAAGAAGAAGAGGAGGGGGTGGAGGAGAGAGGTGTGTCACAATCAGCATTTTGGAGGCGTGGTGGCGGAACAACCTCCAACACTACTGCACCTTGTCCTGCATCCTTCCCAGCTGCCAGCAGAGTCACCCAATGCGCCGTGAAACTTAAGTAACGTCCCTGTCCATGCCTGCTGGACCATGAGTCAGCGGTAATATGCACCTTACCGCTGACCGCCCTGTCCAGCGAGGCATGGACATTGCCTTCCACATGCCGGTAGAGAGCCGGAATCGCCTTCCGTGAGAAAAAGTGGCGTTTGGGTACCTGCCACTGAGGAACCGCACATTCCACAAACTCACGGAAGGGGGCAGAGTCTACCAACTGAAAAGGCAGCAGTTGAAGTGCTAGCAATTTTGCCAAGCTAGCATTCAACCGCTGGGCATGTGGATGGCTGGGAGCAAACTTCTTTCGGCGGTGCAGCAGCTGGGGCAGGGAAATTTGCCTGGTACAATCTGACGTCGGTGTACCAAAAGCAGATTGCCCATAAGTACTTGGCTGTGACACACCTAATTCTACACCTTCATTCCTCTCACTGCAGGTCGCAGAGAGGACTGAAGGTCTAGTGGGGTTGGAAATCTCAGCTGATGAGGAGCAAGGAGAGATCGTCTTTGTTCTTTGGTGTGGGTCTTTTAGATACGCTTGCCAACGAACTGCATGGCAGGTCAACATATGTCTGGTCAAGCATGTGGTACCCAAGCGGGAGATGTTTTGGCCACGCGAGATACGCTTGAGACATATATTGCAAATAGCAGCGGTGCGATCTGATGCACTCGTCTCAAAAAAGGCCCACACCAAAGAACTTTTTGAATAACGCGCAGAGACTGCAGCGCCCTGCACATGTGGAGCTTTGGGGTGTGATGCAGTCAATGTGCTGCCCTTAGGCTGGCCCCTGGAGGGCATCCTGCCTAGTTGGTGATGTGCCACCTCCTCCTCCTCCTCCTCCTCCTCCTCTCTCCTATCAGGCACCCACGTTGAGTCAGTGACCTCATCATCCCCTCCCTCCTCATCACTGGAGCAAACCTGGCAGTATGCTGCAGCAGGGGGAGCATGACTGCCAGATTGCTGTCCTTCTAGGGCACCCCCTCTGTCCATGCTCATGTTACTGCCTTCATCGAGCTCAGTATCATCATCAGAGCCTTCCAAACGCTGGGCATCCTCCTGGAGCATGTACCCAACACTGTGGTCAAACAGTTCGAGGGAATCCTCATGAGGACATGGTGGAGCTAGGGAAGGAGTCACTGATGACATTGAGCTGAGGGAAGAGGCCGCTGCTTTGCCAGACAAAGCACCCTGGGCATGGGTGAGAGAGGATGAGGAGGATGAGGACGGCTTGGTCATCCACTCGACCAAGTCTTCCGCATGTTGCGGCTCAACACGGCCAGCTGCCGAAAAAAAGGCCAAGCGTGTCCCATGGCCACGTGCTGATGAGGATGCACCGTCTCCACGACCAGCACTAGACACAGAGCCTGCTTGCCCTCTCTTATTGGCTTGTGACTGTCTGCCTCTCCTTCTTGGCCTTCCAGACATACTAATGGCCTGTAGCTGCACTAAGCTGGGATAGAACACCTGTAATTTTCTTCAGGTAGCTTTATATACTGTAACCAGACAAGCCTGCCTGTCAGTAGGAAGATAACAGGAACGGATCTAGCTGAACACTGTGAGCAGGACGTACTGCACTAAATGTATATAGCAGGAACGGATCTAGCTGAACACTGTGAGCAGGACGCACTGCACTGAATGTAAATACCAGGAACGGATCTAGCTGAACACTGTGAGCAGGACGCACTGCACTGAATGTAAACAGCAGGAACGGATGTAGCTAAACACTGTGAGCAGGACGCACTGCACTGAATGTAAATAGCAGGAACGGATCTAGCTGAACACTGTGAGCAGGACGCACTGCACTGAATGTAAATAGCAGGAACGGATGTAGCTGAACACTGTGAGCAGGACGCACTGCACTAAATGTAAATACCAGGAACGGATCTAGCTGAACACTGTGAGCAGGACGCACTGCACTGAATGTAAATAGCAGGAACGGATCTAGCTGAACACTGTGAGCAGGACGCACTGCACTGAATGTAAATAACAGGAACGGATCTAGCTGAACACTGTGAGCAGGACACACTGTACTAAATGTAAATAGTCTAGCTGCCTGACCGTGGTACTAATAGGATCAAAAAGAACACCTGTAATTTTCTTCAGGTAGCTTTATATACTGTAACCAGACAAGCCTGCCTGTCAGTAGGAAGATAACAGGAACGGATCTAGCTGAACACTGTGAGCAGGACGCACTGCACTAAATGTATATAGCAGGAACGGATCTAGCTGAACACTGTGAGCAGGACGCACTGCACTGAATGTAAATAGCAGGAACGGATCTAGCTGAACACTGTGAGCAGGACGCACTGCACTGAATGTAAATAGCAGGAACGGATCTAGCTGAACACTGTGAGCAGGACGCACTGCACTGAATGTAAACAGCAGGAACGGATGTAGCTAAACACTGTGAGCAGGACGCACTGCACTGAATGTAAATAGCAGGAACGGATCTAGCTGAACACTGTGAGCAGGACGCACTGCACTGAATGTAAATAACAGGAACGGATCTAGCTGAACACTGTGAGCAGGACACACTGTACTAAATGTAAATAGTCTAGCTGCCTGACCGTGGTACTAATAGGATCAAAAAGAACACCTGTAATTTTCTTCAGGTAGCTTTATATACTGTAACCAGACAAGCCTGCCTGTCAGTAGGAAGATAACAGGAACGGATCTAGCTGAACACTGTGAGCAGGACGTACTGCACTAAATGTATATAGCAGGAACGGATCTAGCTGAACACTGTGAGCAGGACGCACTGCACTGAATGTAAATAGCAGGAACGGATCTAGCTGAACACTGTGAGCAGGACGCACTGCACTGAATGTAAATAGCAGGAACGGATCTAGCTGAACACTGTGAGCAGCACGCACTGCACTGAATGTAAATAGCAGGAACGGATCTAGCTGAACACTGTGAGCAGGACGCACTGCACTGAATGTAAATAGCAGGAACGGATGTAGCTGAACACTGTGAGCAGGACGCACTGCACTAAATGTAAATACCAGGAACGGATCTAGCTGAACACTGTGAGCAGGACGCACTGCACTGAATGTAAATAGCAGGAACGGATCTAGCTGAACACTGTGAGCAGGACGCACTGCACTGAATGTAAATAGCAGGAACGGATCTAGCTGAACACTGTGAGCAGCACGCACTGCACTGAATGTAAATAGCAGGAACGGATCTAGCTGAACACTGTGAGCAGGACGCACTGCACTGAATGTAAATAGCAGGAACGGATCTAGCTGAACACTGTGAGCAGGACGCACTGCACTGAATGTAAATAGCAGGGACGGATCTAGCTGAACACTGTGAGCAGGACGCACTGCACTGAATGTAAATAGCAGGAACGGATCTAGCTGAACACTGTGAGCAGGACGCACTGCACTGAATGTAAATAGCAGGAACGGATCTAGCTGAACACTGTGAGCAGGACGCACTGTACTGAATGTAAATAGCAGGAACGGATCTAGCTGAACACTGTGAGCAGGACACACTGCACTGAATGTAAATAGTCTAGATAGAAGATAACAGGAACGGATCTAGCTAAACTGAATACAGTGTATATATATATATGCAACACCTGGGATGCATATATATACACAATACACTGTAAGTGCAGCTAACTGACTGACTGTTCTGCCTAATCTATCTAACTCAAATCAAATGACACTGTCTCTCTCTCTCTCTATCGCTCAGCACACCGGAACACACACTACACAGGGCCGCCGTGCAGGCGGCCTTATATAGTGTGGGGTGTGTACTAAATCCCCTGAGCCATAATTGGCCAAAGCCACCCTGGCTTTGGCCAATTACAGCTCTCTCTACTGACGGCGCTGTGATTGGCCAAGCATGCGGGTCATAGTGCATGCTTGGCCAATCATCAGCCAGCAATGCACTGCGATGCCGCAGTGAATTATGGGCCGTGACGCGCCACACGAATTTGGCGCGAACGGCCCATATCGTTCGCAATTCGACGGACGGTCGAACAGCCGATGTTCGAGTCGAACATGGGTTCGACTCGAACACGAAGCTCATCCCTACTAATAATACTACAGGCAGGCAGTTGATTTTGCTAGCTGCAGTATCAGTATTATATATATATATATATATATCTCTTGTGAGGTTGGGGGGATGTCTAGCTCAGTGGTAGATGCCTTTTCAGTAAGTTCACAGCGAATAGGAACTTTAGTTTAAGAGCATGGTAGCCCACTTTTATTAAAAGGAACAAAATAAAGGAAAGTTCATACATGCACTTGGATGCCCGCACAGGGTTTCTTCTCCCAAAACAATAACACATGAAAAATGCCAAGCCACCTGGCTCTCTTCAGCAGTACTGCCACTTAGGCTTTTACGCTTCAGCACTCTTGGCCATATAACAGGGTTCCCGTACAACTACTGTACCTCTTTTCAGCTTCCTCGCTGCTCAGGCCTTCCACTTCATGCTCTCATCTGTCTCCTTAGATGCACACAGCTTCAACGCACACAGCGTCTATCTAGAAAGCAACCCCTCACTGCTCTGATCCTCAGACTTGGGTCTCTGGCTTTCACTAGTGCACACCTGCACTCTCTGGACTCCTGGAGACCTCCTGTCTCTCTGGGTGGAGTCCAGAACTCTTGTCCTGACTCTGCTATAAGCCTAGAACCCACCTGCTCAATCAACCAGCCAGACTCCTGGCTGTTCCCAAAACCCTGTCCCAGGATTGGAGATTCCATCCCACCCATAACGCTATGGAGTCTCCGGACTCCAGGTCCCCAAATGGATTTTACAAACTTTGGAGGAAACTGATAAAAATGGATTCCTCCACATTAAATACCCCTGGAGCCCCTCAGCCTGCCTATTTGAGAACCCTGGGTGACAATTACTAGGACAGGGAACTGTACTGTCACATATCCCTCCCCCTTGTTTCGAACCAGAGGGCGAAACACATAGTTTCCTTTTGGCACCTATGTGCCAACTACCTCTTACAGAAGTCAAACCCTGTCCAACCCCACTTCTCCTAAAGGGGAACTCAACCCTCCACTTCCATTGGTGTCTCTCTCTTTGCCCCCCTGTCAATCTTCTATGGGTTTTGACACCTTCCCGACTTTTTTTCCGGGTGCATTTCCATAGGGATTTCCTCTCCTGAAATTTTAACAGAGTACCCCTGGTCTTTCTACCAACCCCTCTGCCTCCGTGCTTCAAGTTTCCTGGTTTAACAAAACCTCTCTCAGCATTACTGTTCCGAGACTGTAGGGGGCCTATTTCTATGGTGTTTATAACGGGACTCCTCCTCTTATTTCTGGTACCTGACTCAGCAGTCACTAGGGATGAGCTTCGAGTTCGAGTCGAACTCATGTTCGACTCGAACATTGGCTGTTGGCAAGTTTGCCGAACAGCAAACATTTGGGGTGTTCGCGGCAAATTCGAATGCCACGGAACACCCTTTAAAAGTCTATGGGAGAAATCAAAAGTGCTAATTTTAAAGGCTTATATGCAAGTTTTTGTCATAAAAAGTGTTTGGGGACCTGGGTCCTGCCCCAGGGGACATGGATCAATGCAAAAAAAAGTTTTAAAAAACGTCAGTTTTTTCAGGAGCAGTGATTTTAATAATGCTTAAAGTGAAACAATAAAAGTGTAATATCCCTTTAAATTTCGTACCTAGGGGGTGTCTATAGTATGCCTGTAAAGGGGTGCATGTTTCCCATGTTTAGAACAGTCTGACAGCAAAATGACATTTCAAAGGAAAAAAGTCATTTAAAACTACTCGCGGCTATTGCATTGCCGGTCCGACAATACACATAAAAGTTTAATGATAAAAACGGCATGGGAATTCCCCACAGGGGAACCCCCGAACCAAAATGTAAAAAAAAATGACGTGGGGGTCCCCCTAAATTCCATACCAGATTCTTATGCGAGCACGCAACCTGGCAGGCCGCAGGAAAAAAGGGGGGGACGAGAGCACCCCCCCCCTCCTGAACCGTACCAGGCCACATGCCCTCAACATTAGGAGGGTGCTTTGGGGTAGCCCCCCAAAACACCTTGTCCCCATATGGATGAGGACAAGGGCCTCATCCCCACAACCCTGGCCAGTGGTTGTGGGGGTCTGCGGGCGGGGGCTTATTGGAATCTGGAAGCCCCCTTTAACAAGGGGGACCCCCAAATCCCGACTCCCCCCTGTGTGAAATGGTAAGGGGGTACAAAAGTACCCCTACCATTTCACTAAAAAACTGTCAATGCAATAGCCGCAAGTAGCTTTGAATGACTTTTTTCCTTTAAAATGTAATTTTGCTGTCAGACTGTTCTAAGCACGGGAAACATGCGCCCCTTTACAGGCATACTATAGACCCCCCCCCCCCCCCGGTACAAAAATTAAAAGGGATATTACACTTTTATTGTTTGACTTTAAGCATTGTTAAAATCACTGCTCCTGAAAAAACGGCCGTTTTTAAAACTTTTTTTGCATTGATACATGTCCCCTGGGGCAGGACCCAGGTCCCCAAACACTTTTTATGACAATAACTTGCATATAAGCCTTTAAAATCAGCACTTTTGATTATTCATGTTCGTGTCCCATAGACTTTAACGGTGTTCGAACGAACTTTTTTCCTGTTTGCATGTTCTGGTGCGAACCGAACAGGGGGGTGTTCAGCTCATCCCTAGCAGTCACTAATTGTTTACCAGGTTTACCTATACCTTTGGACACCACATTATCATGTATCATTAACACATTACTTGGTTCATCATTGACAGACATATTCAAACCAACATTAGACCTCTCAATGTTTCACATGTCACCAATGCCTTTTTTTCCAACATTTGCTAGGGCAGAGTCTGCAGAGGACACACATACCAGAGGGCCGCCATCACCCACGGGAACCTCACAGGACATCACCTCCCCTGGGTTCAGCCACTCTGCAGGCAGCTGTCCTACCACTTGACCTGTTCTGATGCCATCTGTATTTTTATCCACCTGAACAGACAAGCTCTTGTCTGATCCACATACAACTTTTACCATACTCCTTATCCATTCCCCTGTCTCGGGGACCTTATTAGGTTTGTCACCTAAACCAAACATTGGACTGGGGACCCCAGTCTCTTTAACCACCTTCATTTGAGCCCTGGTCAGGATTTCTGCTGCTTTCAGGTCCATACTTGGCCCTTCCATCTCATGTGGTTTTTCCACTGGTGCAGTATACGCGCCCTTCACCGACAACTGACAAGCACCACCCTGGACTATAGCAGCAGAAATGCTTCCCATCTGGCTGTTAGGAGGTGAAACCACAAACATTTTAGGCTTATTTTCCATTTCTCCAAAGTTTCTCTCAACTATTATTTCTTCTGGACGTAATCCAGCAGCATACACAGTGGCAACTTTTAACAAGAGTAACAAATTCAGGAATAAACCATTCCTGTCCTGTTCTTTGTTCTGTACAGCTTGCCATTCAGTGCTCCATCTAGTGGTACTCCACAGTACCAGACCGTCAGACTGTGGAGGAGACACAGTAGTATAGATTGGCTGTACATACCAAAGTTCAAGCATCTCTTTTAATGCTTTGGTTATAAACCAGGCACTTGACTCCAGACTCAAGTCCTTCCTGGGGACTTTCATGACACTGGGGATGCAGAGAGACTCACTTGATGAGATTTGAAAAGTTGCAACAGTTAATGGAACCTCCTCCCAGCTGGAGGTAAACACAGCCTGGTGCTCCACCAGAGTGCTGCCAGCTGCTGGACTCATACTCAACTTCTCAGGCTCAGCATCAGTGAACTGCTCCAGAACATTACCAGTGACATCACTTTGACACTCCATGTCAACCTCAGTTTTGTGGGTCACGGACAATGTCTCTGCTGTGCGCTCGCCCTTATTTGGTTCACCCTGCTCACAAGGGTTAACCTTTGCAGCAGCCACCGCGCCCTCCGATACAAGCTGTTCTGCAGTCCCTCCTGCTGGCACAGCAGAAACTTTGTCCACCTTATTTTTGTGCATAAAAGCCTTATCTATCAGGGAGATAAGATTTTTACCCCAACTATCCCAATCTATTGTATATGCGCTCCCTTCAGCGGTACTCCTCAGCACAGGTCCATCCGCCCAAGGAGACACATAAGAACAGACTGGCTTAGCTGCAGATTCATTACCCAAATTACAAATCATGTCAGATTGTGGTAACACAGGTTTTAACACAGCAGGTTGCAATACACCATATTCACCACCTTGCTCGGCTGGTGCTTCATAAACCTCACACACCTTTGCATTTTTCACAAGTTGGGTTAACCCACTGTTTAGAAAAAGGTTACAACTGCGCATAGGTGAAAAATATGTAAACAAAAAATAATAAATAAAGCTGCAAGTTCCTATGTATAACACAGACATAAAGTGAACAATTGGGAAAAAATGGAACCGCGCTAATGAAACAAACTATGCGAATGACATCTGTCCATCATGTTGTGTACCAGCAGGATGGGCTGTCTGCGGGCATCTGGCCGGTGCCCCAGACTTCTCTTCAGTCGTTCAACATTCTGAAACTATATGTGGAGTGTTTAATAATTTTTACCTAATAAACCTTATGAATTTACACTATTGGAGCTCTCTTTTCCATTTATGGTTAACCACGTTGCTGAGAGTTTGACGTCCCGCCATTGTGCCATTAATCCATCTGGCATCGAGGCCCCTGATATCTCATCATAGTGATACTATTTGGTTCCTTGATGGTGGTCTGGAGCAACAAGTTTTAACGGCTTACTCAGACCCTCTGTAGTGGGGGGGGGTCATGGGTCTCTGGTAAGCGGCCAGTATCTTCATTGGTGGTGGTGGTGGATCAAACACTTTACCCTTATGCTGGCCATACACTATACAGAAAATCGGCCGAACCCATTTTCGAAAAAACGAACGTTCGACCGTGACCGCAAACGATCGTGCCATCATATAATGACCGATAAATTGTTCAGTGGACATGAATAAATAATTTTTTGTTCGTTTTTTTACATATACCTAGTGCAGACAGTTCGGACGGGAAACACATTAACCTTGCAATTTATCGTACGTTCAGCAGAAATTTACCAAACTTCCTGTTCGTTTTTTTACCACAAAAACGTCACAAACGATTATCGATTTGTGCCCATTAACTTGCCAAAAAACGAACGAAGTGTCTATACGAACGATTTTTCGGCCGATTTTTCGTATAGTGTATGGCCAGCATTAGTTTTCAGGATTTTAACCACATCTCAATCAACACCTGGGTGATTTATCCCACTTATATGGACTTTATTATTACTTTGCAATTTTTACTATTGCACATGGAATATACACTTTTGTATGTTCATTTATGCATATGTTTAGTGATGTGTAATATATCTATATGTTTCATATACCTTTTACCTGATTTTTCACTAAATGATGGACAGATGTCATTTGCATAGTTTGTTTCATTAGCGCGGTTCCATTTTTTCCCAATTGTTAATCCACTGTTTACCTGCACATTTTTAGTACTAGCTGCTTGTACTAACATATTACCATTACATGGTACAATTCCACTCTGTCCCACCAGAGTGACATCGCAGTTGTTCAGGGCAACCTCCGACTCCAATACATGAAGTTCCCTGGAGATTTCTGGGGACAACTGTGCTGTCTTACCACCAGTTGCTACAGGCAATGGCCAATTTGTGATAACTTTGGCTCTGAAAGAACCTGGGGTTTTCCCAACAGCAGCAAACTTCATAAACAGTAACACTTATAGCATTTTTAGCTCTTGCAGGCTGTCCTAGCCCACTGCCAACTTGAGACTGACAGTCATTAGACACAACACATTTAGTCATCAACACAGGTTTTGTTTGGACTTTAACCCCTGCATTCCCACTGGGTAGGGAAAAGTCATTTTCAAGCACACATTCAGTGGCCCCACTAACTGGGATCACTCTGACATCATGGACAGTCTCGTAAATAGTCCTTTTATACATGAAATCAGCAGTTCCAGCCATCTTTTCATTAAAGACAGTCTTACCCACCGCAGAAGTTGGGGTCACCATCTTCATTTGAGTACGTTGTCTTATGAACCAACCCTCTGCTGCACTTTTACTGGCCAACTCCCCCTGGTGGCCACGGGATGAAACTACAGCAGGTATCTCCCACTGTTTAGCAGCCCCTGCAGGCACAACAGGAAACTCCTCCTTGTTGCTAGGGGTGACTGAAAAAACATATTTGCACAGGAATCTGGGCCTGCAGGCAAAACCTTTTGCTCAGCAACATTATCTCCAGCCGTATTCCATAACCTAGGGCAAGAAAATATGCCATGCCCCAGCTGACCACATTCCAGGCATGGTACTGGATGATTTTTTTCCAAAGCGCTTCTCTCCTGGTGATTCCCAGCTGGCTGGAACACACAGGCCTCTTTGTGGGGACGCTGAGCCAAATCTCCACTGCAGCTCCTCCTTTCCGGCACCACTTTCACTCTTGTTGCCATGGGAGACCACACTCTCCCAGTAGAACTTTGCTGGCTCTCTCCAACATGCTGTATCAGCTCCTGCTTAAGCCAGTTGCCACAATCATTATTAGACATAGCCCATGGTACACAGACAGCCCGACTAGGGTTGCCACATCATCCCTTTAATCCAGGACACATATGAATTCCACAGGTTCTGAGGCTGATTTAATGCAGATAAGGCATCAAGTGAGTTTAATTACCACCGTAATCAGCCACAGAAGCTGTGTAATTCACATGTGTCCTGGATTAAAGGGATGATGTGGTAACCCTAAGCCCGACTGGCTTCCTCTGCCTTGCTATGGGCAACCACTCTCAGTCTCAGCCTTTGATCAGCCTCTCTTCTAGCAGATAACACAGGCTTCCCTCCGCTGGACCCGGTCTCAAGCTGTGTCACTTTCACACTTTTTGCAACAGCTGCTGGTTTAACTGCAGCAGTGTTGACAGGGGCAACAACACCCCTCTCCCAGGTATGGACATCTGGCAGCTTTCTCTTTGTATAGAAGGTTGGCTTGCCTTCCACTTTAGCTTGGTCCATTCCTGCCAGGTGCCGCTGCACCAATCCACTGCAGATTCAAACGCTGGTGGACTCTCCATACCAGCAGTCACCTGTGCACTCATTGCACCAGTGTTGCTAGGGACAACCCCAGCCCTTTTTCTTCTTGGTAAACTCTGATCAGGCATGTATGGGGCTCGTTCGGGCGGTAACAACCACTCCAGCCACAGAGCTCTGTCTCTCATCTCTGCAAACCTTGCTTCTTTTAGGAGCTTTGATTGCCCCATACTTAGGTCACTCCAGAACAACTTTGCACAGTCCAAGAAAAATTAAGCACTGTCTCTTTAAAGCAATTTGCTTTCCTCAGCTGCACACACAGATTGTGCAGTCTCATTCACACAAACACAGTTCATATAAAACAGATGAACTCACTTTTTTCAGGGATCTCCAGTTCTGCCCACATTCGAACACCACTTGTGAGGTTGGGGGAGGTCTAGCTCTGTGGTAGATGCCTTTTCAGTAAGTTCACAGTGAATAGGAACTTTAGTTTAAGGGCATGGTAGCCCACTTTTATTAAAAAGGAACAAAAAAAAAGGAAAGTTCATACATGCACTTGGATGCCCACACAGGGTTTCTTCTCCCAACACAATAACACATGAAAAATGCCAAACCACCTGGCTCTCTTCAGCAGTACTGCCACTTAGGCTTTTACGCTTCAGCCCTCTTGGCCATATAACAGGGTTCCCGTACAACTACTGTACCTCTTTTCAGCTTCCTCGCTGCTCAGGCCTTCCATTTTAGGCTCTCATCTGTCTCCTTAGATGCACACAGCTTCAACGCACACAGCGTCTATCTAGAAAGCAGCCCATCACTACTCTGATCCTCAGACTTAGGTCCCTGGCTTTCACTAGTGCACATCTGGACTCCTGGAGACCTCCTGTCTCTCTGGGTGGAGTCCAGAACTCTTTTCCTGACTCTGCTATAAGCCCAGGACCCACCTGTTCAATCAACCAGCCAGACTCCTGGCTGTTCCCAAAACCCAGTCCCAGGATTGGAGATTCCGTCCCACCCATAACGCTATGGAATCTCCGGGCTCCAGGTCCCCAAATGGATTTTACAAACTTTGGAGGAAACTGATAAAATGGATTCCTCCACATTAAATACCCCTGGAGCCCCTCAGCCTGCCTATTTGAGAACCCTGGGTGACAATTAGTAGGACAGAGAACTGTACTGTCACAATATATATAGCCCAGCTTAGTGCAGCTACATCTCACTGCAGGCCATTAGTATGTCTGGAAGGCCAACAAGGAGAGGCAGACAGTCACAATAAAAGAGGGCAAGCGTGTCTAGAGGCAACAGTGCTGGTCGTGCACACGGTGCATCCTCATCAGCACGTGGCCATGGAACACGCTTGGCCTTCTTTTCGGCAGCTGCCAGTGTTAAGCCACAACATGCGGAAGACTTGGTCGAGTGGATGACCAAGCCGATCTCATCCTCCTCATCCTCTCTCACCCATGCTCAGGGTACTTTGTCTGGCAAAGCAACTGCCAACCCGGCCTCTTCCCTCGGCTCAATGGAATCAGTCACTCCTTCCCTAGCCCCATCATGTCCTCCTGAGGAGTCCCCCGAACTGTTTGACCACAGTGTTGGGTACATGCTCCAGGAAGATGCCCAGCGTTTTGAAGGCTCAGATGATGGTACTCAGCTAGAGGAAGGCAGTAACGTGAGCCCAGACAGAGGGGGTGCCCAAGAAGGACAGCAATCTGGCAGTCATGTTGCCCCTGCTGCAGCATACTGCCAGGTTTGCTCCAGTGATGAGGAGGGAGGAGATGGTGAGGTCACTGACTCCACATGGGTGCCTGATAGGAGGAGGGAGAGGCACATCACAGAGGCAGGATGCCCTCCAGGGGCCAGCTTAAGGGCAGCACACTGACTGCATCACACCGCAAAGCTCCGCATGTGCAGGACGCTGCTGTCTCGCGTTATTCCAAAAGTTCTTTGGTGTGGGCTTTTTTTGAGATGAGTGCATCAGATCCCACCGCTGCTATTTGCAACATATGTCTCAAGCGTATCTCGCGTGGCCAAAACATCTCCCGCTTGGGCACCACATGCTTGACCCCATATGTTGACCTGCCATGCAGTTCGTTGGCAAGCGTACCTAAAAGATCCACACCAAAGAACAAAGAGGACCTCTCCTTGCTCTTCATCAGCTGAGATCTCCAACCCCACTATACCTTCAGTCCTCTCTGAGACCTGCACTGAGAGGAATGAAGGTGTAGAATTAGGTGTGTCAAAGCCAAGTACTTGTGGGCAATCTGCTATGGGTACACCGACGTCAGATTGTACCAGGCAAATTTCCCTGCCCCAGCTGCTGCACCGCCGAAAGAAGTTCGCTTCCAGCCATCCACATGCCCAGCGGTTGAATGCTAGCTTGGCAAAATTGCTAGCACTTCAACTGCTACCTTTTCAGTTGGTAGACTCTGCCCCCTTCCGTGAGTTTGTGGAATGTGCGGTTCCTCAGTGGCAGGTTCCCAAATGCCACTTTTTCTCATGGAAGGCGATTCCTGCTCTCTACCGGCATGTGGAAGGCAATGTCCATGCCACTCTGAACAGGGCAGTCAGCGGTAAGGTGCATATTACCACTGACTCATGGTCCAGCAGGCATGGACAGGGACATTACCTAAGTTCACAGAGCATTGGGTGACTCTGCTGGCAGCTGGGAAGGATGCAGGACAAGGTGCAGTAGTGTTGGAGGTTGTTCCGCCACCACGCCTCCAAAATGCTACTACTGGTGATTCTGACACACCTCTCTCCTCCACCCCCTCCTCTTCTTCTTCCTCCATGGCCTCTTCCTGTGCTTTGTCCTCAGAACCAGCGGTGCTCCGCAGGCGTTCAAGGGGCTATGCAACTACGCAGGCCAAAAGATGCCATGCGGTGCTTCAGCTGGTGTGCTTGGGGGACAGGAGCCACACTGGGGCAGAGGTTCTGTCAGCTCTGCAGGGGCAGGTTCACAAGTGGTCGACGCCACGTCAACTTAAGGCAGGAATGGTGGTTTGCGACAATGGCACCAACCTCCTCTCCGCCCTCCGACAGGGACAAATGACCCATGTGCCCTGTTTGGCTAACGTCCTTAACTTGGTGGTGCAGCGGTTCTTGGGCAGGTACCCGGGCTTACAGGATGTCCTGAGGCAGGCCAGGAAAGTCTGTGTGCTTTTCTGCCAGTCATATAATGCCAGTGCTCAGCTGGCTGACCTCCAAAAGGAATTTAACCTGCCCAAGAACCGCCTAATCTGTGACATGCCCACCAGGTGGAACTCAACGTTGGCCATGCTGCAGTGGCTGCACATGCAGCAGAGGGCCATCAATGAGTACCTGTACGACTATGGCACCAGGACAGGGTCAGGAGAGCTTGTTTTTTTTCCCCACGCCAGTGAGCCATGATCAGGGATGCATGCACTGTCCTGTCACCATTTGAGGAGGCCACGAGGATGGTGAGCAGTGACAGTGCATGCATCAGTGACACTGTCCCCCTTGTCCACCTGTTGGAGCACACGCTGCATGGAATAATGGACAGGACACTTGAGGCAGAACAGAGGCAGGAAGAGGAGGACTTCCTTAGCTCTCAAGGCCCCCTTTATCCAGACAGTGTTCCTGCGTGCCCGCCGATCACACAGGAAGAGGATGAGGAGGAGGAGGAGGAGGAGGAGGAGGAAGAGGAGGAAGAGGAGGATTGTGTAAGCATGGAGGTGGAGCCTGGCACTCAGCATCAGCAGCAGTCTTTAAGGGATCATTTACAGTCCGAAGAAACCCATGGACTTGTACGTGGCTGGGAGGAGGTGGCTGCGGACGTTGTTGTCCTTAGTGACCCAGAGGACTCCGGACCGAATGCCTCAGCAAACCTACGCTGCATGGCCTCCCTGATCCTGCAAAGCCTGCGGAAGGATCCTCGTATTCGTGGTATCAAGGAGAGGGATCAATACTGGCTGGCAACCCTCCTTGATCCACGTTACAAGGGTAAGGTTGCGGACCTTATCTTGCCATCGCAGAGAGAGCAGAAAATGAAACATCTTCGGGAGGCCTTGCAGAATGGTCTGTGCAACGCGTTCCCAGAGACTGAGAGGTTACAAACTCCTGTTCCTGGACAACGTGTTGCTGAGGCTTCGGTCAGTCAAAGAAGAAGTGGTGGAGAAGGTGGCCGTCTGACTGATGCGTTCAGACAATTTTTTAATCTGCAGCCCCAAGGTATGGTCGGTTCCAGCAACCATCGCCAGCGTCTGTTTTACATGGTGCAGGAATACCTAGGGGCAAGATATTACTTGGAGACCTTTCCCTCCAAAAATCCTCTGGGTTACTGGGTCTTGAGGATGGATCACTGGCCAGAGCTTGCACAGTATGCAATTGAGCTACTGGCCTGTCCTGCACCCAGCGTTCTTTCGGGATGCACATTCAGTGCTGCTGGAAGTTTTGTAACCTATCACAGGGTGCGCCTGTCCACCGACTAGGTCGATCGACTGACCTTCATAAAAATGAATCAGTCTTGGATCACCACCAGCTACCAAGAACCTGATGCTGATGTAACCAAATATTTTTTTTTTGAAATCTCAGATCCCTTCAAGACTGCCTATGCTGACGCTGAGTGACTAACCTGTTATGCTCAGTGACTATCATCTTCCTCCTCAATAATCATGCTGATAGCTTGTAAGAATATTTTTGGTTATGGGCACCGCCACCAGTGCCTAAGGCCCAATTTTTCAGTCCCTGTTTAACAGGGGCATGTAATTACAATTTTTGATGCAATACTTTGCCGCAGGGCTTGTTCCTGCGCTCCAACTAGAGTATCTGTGAGGGGTTGCAGTGTTGTGGCACCAGTGCCTAAGGCCCAATTTTTCTGCCCCTGTTCAACAGGGACATGTAATTACAATTCTTGATCTAATATTTCACAGCAGGGCCCGTTTCTGTGCCCACCAAGAGTAACCATGAGGACTTATGCCCCATACACACGGTCAGATTTTCAGACGGAAAATGTGTGATAGGACCTTGTTGTTGGAAATTCCGACCGTGTGTAGGCTCCATCACACATTTTCCATTGGATTTTCCGACACACAAAGTTTGAGAGCAGGATATAAAATTTTCCGACAACAAAATCCGTTGTCGGAAATTCCGATCGTGTGTACACAAATCCGACGGACAAAGTGCCACGCGTGCTCAGAATAAATAAAGAGATGAAAACTATTGGCCACTGCCCCGTTTATAGTCCAGACGTACGTGTTTTACGTCACCACGTTCAGAACGATCGGATTTTCTGACAACTTTGTGTGACCATGTGTATGCAAGACAAGTTTGAGCCAACATCCGTCGGAAAAAATCCTAGGATTTTGTTGTCGGAATGTCCGAACAAAGTCCGACCGTGTGTACGGGGCATTACAGTGTTGTGGCACCACCACCACCAAAGGCCCAATTTTTCTGACCCTGTTCAACAGGGGCATGTAATTACAATTCTTGATCTAATATTTCACAGCAGAGCCCGTTCCTGCGCCCACCAAGAGTAACTGTGAGGGCTTACAGTGTTGTGGCAACACCAACACCTAAGGCCCCCATTTCTGCAGAGTATATAGGGCAAACCCCTACTTTCAAACATCCAACTTACAAATGACTCCTACTTGCAAACGAAAGGAGACAACAGGAAGTAAGATGAAATCTACCCCTAAGAAGGGAAATTCTCTCCTGTAAGAGTTAATATGGGAAAAACGTGTTTCCTTTCCACTGATGCTTTATCACCAATCCTTGTTTCAGTAAAACCCCCAAATTGTCAAAAAAACATTTGTCATTGGGATAGAAAGTGAGGTAAAATCTTCTGAAGAGGTGCACAGACAGCAAAACAAATGTCTCAGGGGTGATAACCCTTCCCTATGTTTTCCAAGAAGCTTAAAAATAGATTTTTTGGCTGGAACTACACTTCAAAAATGTACCAGTTCAAAATTACAACAAATCTACAGTCCTTGTCTTGTTTGCACCGCCTGTATACTGCTGTTCAGAGGGCCTGGGGCCCCACACCTTTCCTTTTTTTAATTTGGGTGCGGGGTTCCCCTTAATATCCATACAAGACCCAAAGGGCCTGGTAATGGACGGGGTGGTACCCATGCCATTTGTCTCACTGATTTTCATCCATATTACTGTGACCGGACATTACATTAAAGCCGTAAGCAGTTTTAAATGACTTTTATTCCTTTAAAAATGTCATTTTGTGCAGGGACTGTTCTAAGCATGGGAAACACGCACCACTTTACAGGCATACTATAGACACCCCCCAGGTACGATATTTAAAGGAATATTTCACTTTTTTTTTTTTACTTTTACTTTTTTTACTTTTTTTTAACTTTTACTAAGCATCATTAAAATCACTGCTCCCGAAAAAACGGCCGTTTTTAAAACTTTTTTTTGCATTGATACATGTCCCCTGGGGCAGGACCCAGGTCCCCAAACCCTTTTAAGGATAATACCATGCAAATTAGCCTTTAAAATTAGCACTTTTGATTTTGAAAGTTCGAGTCCCATAGACTTCAATGGGGTTCTAAAGTTTGCGCAAATTTTCGGTCCGTTCGCAGGTTCTGGTGCGAACCAAACCAGGGGGTGTTCGGCTTATCCCTAGTACTCATCATAGAGTTCATGCTATGCAGGGGCTTGGTGTTGGGGTTCTTACTTTGACCCAAGCCCAGTCCATGAACAGAGGCAGGAGGAGTTCATGGACAAAGAATTGGTTGCTCCAGCATGGCCAATTCTCGCATAGGCCTTTGTTGCGGGAGATCCAGGAGAATATTCCTGATGATTTCAGGAATTAGCTCCGGATGACGGATCCCATTTTTCACTGTCTGTTGGCTTTGCTGTCCCCCTATATTACCAAGCAGGACTCCTGCATGCAGCAACCCATCACTCCAGAACAAAGGCTAGTTGCCACCTTGCGTACTTGGTGACGGGGAGAAGTCTGCAGGACATCAAGTTCTCGACAGGCATCTCCCCCAGGCTCTGGGAATCATTATTCCAGAGACCTGTTCTGTCATCATATAGGTCCTGCAGAAGGACTATATTAAGGTAAGTTGTATCCTTTAACATCACATTATATGTATTTAATGTTTGCTAATGTATTGTATTTATTTCATCATTCCCTAAATACCATGATTGTAGAAGCTTTTAATGCTCCTTTTTTGTCCTTCATGCATATTTGCCTTCACTAACCTCCCCAGCATGCTATCCTGGGCCCATACACACCTATCCTAGTCACTTAACAATGTATTTTGTCAGCTCAATTGTAGTGCTTTACCCTAAACACCCCCTAAAATGTGTACAAATGTTATTTTTGTCCTTAAATTCATGCATAGTGCAAGGGCACTAAAAGCATGTAGTGCAAGGGCCTGCCTAAATACTTTCAAATGGTACTGTTTAAAGTTTTGTTCTCCTATTATCTTGATATGTAATTGCAAAATGTAAAATTGTGCTTCAATGTGGACAGTGTGTATTAATATTTTTGTATTATGACACGTCTTACCTTTCCAGGGGGCTGACAATAGTATAAGTAAGGAGGGACTTGCCAAAGTAACACACATTATTTATGCATTCAGCTCTCAATGAAGTGGAGAGGGTTACCTGTCCAAAACATCTCCCCCCACCATAAAATTTTTACACTGGGCCATCAGAAGGGAGGAGGAATCTGATAAGTGGACCTTATACTTTTGTCTTTAAATACTCCTTAAAAAAAAGTTATACTTATGTTGGCCAAGAATGTTTGTCTCTAATCTGCTTGCAATGTTTATGTGCAAAAGTACTAATTTTTTTCACTTGTTTGACTCCACAGTTTCCTTCAACCCCAAAGGAATGGCAGACTGTGGCATCCCACTTTGCCCAGTGGTGGGACTTTCCCAACTGCGGAGGGGCAATCAATGGGAAACACGCCCACACTGTCCCACCTCCCAACTCGTGGTCATACTATTATAATTACAAGGAGTTTAATAGTATAGTGATGTTGGCGGTGGTGTCGGCGATATACGAGTTCTTGTATAGGGACGTGGGGAAGAATAGCCGGATGTCGGATGGTGAAGTCATCGCCCAGACGGAGTTTTACAGACGGCTCCAGAATGGTGGCTTGGGCTTGCCACCTGTGGAAAACAATGTGGTTGGTCTTCCATTTGTGTTCGTCGCTAATGAAGCGTTTGGGCTAGGTGACCATCTCATGAGGCCATTTCCAATGAGGACCAGAGGGTTTTTAACTACTGGCTGGCCAAAGCCAGAAGAGTGGTGGATAATGCTTTTGGCATAATGGCCAGCCGGTTCCGCCTATTTCTAACACCCATATACATGATGGAATATAAACTCAACCATATAGTGCTTGCCTGCAGCATTTTGCACAATTTCCTAAGGAAAAATGCCACGAACTATGTGGCCTCAGTTGGGCCTGAGGCCGGATTTCCAGATCAAGCAACCCTGACGGCACTTGAAGCTGGCCATCGTGGCTTGCCCCCCCAAAGCGCCCACAAAGTCAGACAAAAATATCTGGAGTACTTTGCGGGTAGGGGGGCCATTGATATGCCAGCAAATGTATAAAATATTTTTAATATAACTTTTTATTTTAAAATGAACTATTATTTTATTTGATTTCCTGCTTGTGTTTCTTTTAGCTGTCTCCTAGGTTCTCCAATGGGCTTTTCTTTTTGGCCATTTTCTTCAATAGTGCAAATGTAATTTATTTGATACATGAGGTGACAATCTCTTCTTCAGCAAACTATTATGTTGTGGGTCTGCTACACACACACACACATTGTTTTTCTTGTTAATGTATGTAATGCATTAATGATAAAAATAATCATCCTTTTCAGCATCATGAATTAATTGTTTGGAGTCCCTAAAATGGCCTGATTGGGGCCAATTTTAGAGCACTGTGTGGGTTATATACTAAAGGAAAATCCACTTTGCACTACAAGTGCACTTGAAAGTGCACTGAAAGTGAACTTGTAGTGCAAAGTGGATTTGCCTTCAGTAAATAATCCCCATTGTCACTGTAAACACAAACTTACTCCAAAAACTGGTATTGAGCATTGAAAGAAGAAGCCACACAATGTTGAGTATAAAACATTTTTCTGCTGTGCACATTTACATGTGTGTTAGAAAAGGGTTTTTGAACACACCAACATCTTTGGTGTATAATATTTTTATGGTTGACATTATAAATATCCTTTTTTTGATTAAACAGGCATGTTTAAAACCATAACATACACAACTCAGGAACTTACAAAGTTCAACTTCGAAAAAGTGAAAGCAATATCAGACATTAGTATGTTAAAACTGTGTTGATCTTTCCTTTATCAGATGGGGTGATGTCACTCCTGTAAAAGCCAAATTTTGAAGATGCACACAAATTGGGAGTGAAAATGTGGATTTCCCTCCTGATCCCATGCCTAATGTCAACATGTGCTAACTCCCATCATGGGGGATCAATGGACGTGTTTTGGGGGTGCAACTCCTTCCTCTCACCTACTTGCGTTGTGAGGAAGGGGTTGCACCCCCAAAACGCATACCTTGATATCCCATGATAGCAGATAGCGCATGTTGACACGCTGGGGGTTATTTACGAAAGGCAAATCCACTTTTCACTACAAGTGCAAACTACAAGTGAAAAGTGCACTTGAAATTGCACTGAAAGTGCTCTTGGAAGTGCAGTCACTGTAGATCCGAGGGGAACGTGCAAGGAAAATAAAAAACAGCAATTTAGCTTGCACATGATTGGATGATAAAATCAGCAGAGCTTCCACTAATTTCAGTTATACTCCTCAGATTTACAGCAACTGCTCTTCCAAGTGCACTTTCAGTGCAATTTCAAGTGCACTTTGCACTTGTAGTTTGCACTTGTAGTGCACAGTGGATTTGCCTTTCGTAAATAACCTCCATTGTATGCATCTTCAAAATTTGGCTTTTAAAATACTTTAAAACTTTAAATAAAATTAAAAAGTCCTCGACAAAATGGTACAATTTTTGTGTGTTTTAGATTCTGCCTAAAACATCAATGATGTTCTTCATTTTTTGTTGAACATCATTGATGTTTTCCTTTATCTTTTCTAAATCACGATGGCACACCATGGTCTCCTCGATGAGAACGTGTGCACTTGCACTTGTGAAATTAGTTTCTTCTTCCACAACATCCACATCACCTAAAAAGAATAAAACACACCATGGGGTTGATTTAATAAAATTGGAGAGTGCAAAATCTGGTGCATCTGTGCATGAGAGCCAATCAGCTTCTGACTTCAGCCTGTTCAATTAAGCTTTGACACAAAACCTGGAAACCTTTTGCACTCACCAGTTTTAGTAAATCAACCCCCGTGCATTATAAATATGCAGGCATACATCTATTACCTGAAGTTGTGGTCTCAGACACTCACCTGTTGTGGTCACTATTTCAACCAAGTCATAAACTTCTCCTCCCTCCACATCCTCAGGTTGTGGTGTGGTGACTTCCCGTTCTTTAGGAGGTTGGGGTCCCTGGTGTCCTCTGATGTCGCAAGTCTTTTTTCCCCTATGTGAATAAAAAAAGGTATACTTAGCACACAGATATTTGAGGCAAGAAATATGAATATGAAACATTGCTTGAAGTGTCGTACAATTGCCTGTTTTGGCAGAGTTCCAAGCTGAAGATATGTTTTTTTCCCTTTCTTCAAGCTGGAATACTTACCTTTTTTTTGTAAAGTTTCCCACATGGAGACACCCCTAGTATCCACTCTAGCACCTGTGTGGGACTCCCTAAAAAGGGTGTTCTGATGTCCCACACTAGTGCTCCTGCGTCCAGATGTGTAAACATCTGCTGAGTGTCCTCTCCTTACACTGAATCAAGTTTGCATTTCATTCTAGTTACAAACCCATCTAGACAACAACCTTCTTTTAATACAAATAGACCTGAACAAATGTAGTTAACCTGCACCTGCCAAAAACATCGTATTAGTGAGCGAACAACAATGTTTACTATGAATGATTACTGTGCCCACAAACCTGAAACTTGCCATTTTAAACGCCAGGGTGCTGCCCTGTCTGTGGCAGGGGAAACACCCTTTTTATATTAATAAAAGAAAGAGGAAGGCAGCGCTGGATCAATTGCTGTAATTGGTGAAGCCGGTGATTCCCACGGCAACCATCCCCTATTTGAAGTGCAAAATTGGTAGCCTGATGAGCACATGTAATAGGGAGCGCAAAAAGGTCCAGGATTCCATGAGATCAGGAGCAGCGGCAGATGACGTGTATGTCCCCAGGCTGTGGTACTACGATTGCGGTTTTTGTCAGACCAGACTGAAATCAGGCCATCACTCTCAACCCTTCCTTCCACCCTTCTTTCCACTCTTCCTTCCACCTCAGATGAGGCTTCAGAAGTCCTACCTGGGACTTCCACCCAGGAAGGTGTGGAGGAGCCCAGCTTGAGCCATGTATAGCATTGTTCAACATATTTCTTGTCAAAAATTAATGATGTTAACTAGATGTTATTATTGATCACTAATTTCTGATGTAACAAACTATTTTATATATCAATAGACAGTAGTAGCCAAAAATGATTGGGACAAGAATGACAAATGCTGGGGTCAGAAGAATAGTGTCAGGTACCTGGTGGCGGAGCCCAGAGTGCAGGGAGTGGCCTCGCATGTGCCTCTGGCTCAAGAACCCCTGATAGAGGAAACAGGGACTCGAGAGCGCAGGGGGCCACAAGTGCCTGGCAGGTGGCAGGTGTCTCTGTAGTTCAACTAGAGCACTGGAACAGCGGACTGTAAGAAGATGCACCGGATCACTGTCAGGAACACTGGAACCACTGGCTGTGAGGAGAAGCACTGTAGCAGGCAGGAACTCCGGAACAGCAGGCATCAGGGAGGTGTTCTGTAGTTCAGCTGGAGCACTGGAACAGCAGGCTGTAAGAGGGTGCACTGGAACTCTGGCAGGAACACTGGAACCACTGGCTGTGAGAAGAAGCACTGTAGCAGGCAGGAACTCCGGAACAGCAGGCAGCAGGGAGGTGTTCTGTAGTTCAGCTGGAGCACAAGCAGAATCAGACAGGCCGGGTCAACACTGGCAGGCAAGCAGGTACCAAATGGAGGCAGAAGAGTAGTCAGGATACAGTCCGGGTTGGAAACAGGCAGGTAGCGGATAACCATAAGAAGAGGCAGGAGAATAGTCAAACGAGTCGGGGTCAGGGACTGGCAGCAAACAGGAGTAGTCAGGAGCAGGCCGGGTAAACAGGAAGCAGGTAGGTAGGTATTCAGGTAGCTTAGGGTCACAGGGAACGCTGTAGACCAGACAGCAAGAAAGCATGCTGAGGGGGTAGGGGGGGCAAGGGGGCAAGGGGCAGCCTCCGGATGCCCAACTGTGCCATCTTACTTGGATGAGACCTTTTAAAGGCAAGAATCAGCCTCCTCGCATGGATGTTGGACTCCGGCTCCCAGGAGTTCTCCTCAGGCCCATACCCCTTCCACTTTACCAAAAACTGGACTTGGTTACATCTCTTCCTGCAATCCAGAATGGACTCAACCTCATATTCGGTTTCTCCGTCAATGATTACAGGTTCAGGGGGATCGACCTACCGGTTGACAAAAGGATCAGGAACCGTGGGTTTGAGTAGGGCCACGTGAAATAGCGTGTGGATCCAGAATGACTCCGGTAACTTCAGTTCATAGGCCACATTATTAATCTTCCTTAGAACTGGGAAGGGACCCACAAATTTAGGGCCCAATTTCTTGGAAGGACATGCCAATTTTAAATTCAAAGAATACAGCCAGACCTGATCCTTGAGCTTGAGGTCAAGCTCCCCCCTTCTCTTTTTGTCAAACACCTCTTTGTTGTAGTTCTGAGTCCTTGCCATCATCTCCTGCAGAAGTTTATTATTTGACTCAAAGAACTTTAGATTCTCCTGGACAGCTGGTACTGGGCACTCTGGGATGTTACTGGATAGAAACAGAGGATGGAAACCATAATTTGCAAAAAACAGTGATTGCTTCGTGGCAGAATGGACAGAATTGTTATAAGCAAATTCGGCAAGAGGTAGAAGTGGAGCCCAATCGTCCTGGGAGAAAGAAGAAAAACAGCGTAGATACTGCTCCAGCGTCTGATTTGTTCTTTCCGTCTGGCCATTTGTTTGGGGGTGATAGACAGAGGAGAAAGAAAGGTCAATTTTCAAAGATCCACAAAGCGCCCTTCAAAACTTGGAAGTAAATTGCACCCCCCGATCTGAAGTAATATTTGCAGGAATACCATGAAGCCTCACCACTTCCCTGATAAATGTCCTTGCCGTCTCAGCAGCAGTAGGTGTGCCCTTCATTGGTAAGAAATGAGCCATTTTTGATAGTCTATCCACCACTACAAAGATTGTAGTGTAGCCTTCAGAAGGTGGCAGCTCGACAATAAAATCCATGGAGATCATCCTCCATGGCTTCTCCGGGACGGGTAGTGGCTTCAACAGACCCCAAGCCTTACACTTGCTGCCCTTGTTTTGAATGCAAGTGGCACATGCTTCCACATAGTCCCTGCAATCTTTCCTTAACTGCGGCCACCAGAATGTGTGTTGAAGGAGTTCAGATGTTTTTTGCACACCGAAATGGCCGGCCAACATGTGGTCATGACAGGAACTAAGAACTGCCGCAGGCAACTCCTGGGGTACGAAGATCTTATCTTTGAACCAAAGAAGCCCATCTCTGGACTGTAGGGCTGAATCAGGTGGAGCAGAGGCGTCCCTAGAAGCTTGCTTGATCTGAGAGAGTAGATCCTCTTGGAGCAGCAGAAAGTTTCCTGAGGACAAGATGGTGTCTGGAGATGGAGATGCTTCAGGTCCGTTGTACATTTGTGACAGTGCGTCAGGCTTGGTATTCTTTGATCCTGGGCGATAGGTTATGTGGAATGAAAATCTGGTAAAGAAAAGTGCCGACCTGGCCTGTCGTGGTCTCAATCTCTTGGCAGTCTTTAAATATTCCAGATTTTTGTGATCTGTATAAACAAGAATTGGATGAGCTGCTCCCTCCAGGAGATATCGCCACTCCTCAAGTGCGGCTTTAATCGCCAACAATTCTCGATCGCCCACATCATAATTTCTCTCTGCTTCGGATAATTTGCGAGAAAAGAAAGCGACTGGGTGCAAAAGAGCCCTAGGCCCCTGTCTCTGGGAAAGCACCGCACCAACCGCTATTTCCAAGGCGTCCACCTCCAAAATGTATGGTAATGTGGGATCAGGGTATTTTAAGACTGAGGCTGAAACAAACAGATCCTTTAGCGTTGTGAAGGCCGCCTGAGCTTCAGTAGACCAATGGAACTTAAGGCCCTGCTTGGTTAACTTTGTAATGGAAGAAATGATGGTTGAGAATCCTTTGATGAATTTCCTGTAGAAATTCGCAAATCCTACAAAACGTTGGATTCCCTTCTTGTCGGTGGGAGCGGGCCAGTCCAGAATAGCAGAGACCTTCTGAGGGTCCATCTTAATACCCTCTACAGAGATAATTAGACCAAGGAACTGGATACTCTCTTGTTCAAAGACACATTTCTCAGGTTTGGCGTAGAGGCCATGTAGCCGAAGTCGGGTCAAGACATTTCTGACATGTTCACGATGCTCAGCTAAAGAAGAAGAAAAAATCAGGATATCATCTAAGTAGATAATAACAAACAGGTCAAGATAGTCTCTGAAGATGTTATTCACAAAGTGTTGAAATGTAGCAGGGGCATTGCACAGTCCAAAGGGCATGACTAAATATTCAAAGTGCCCAAATCGGGTACGGGAAGCCGTCTTCCATTCGTCTCCTCTACGAATGTGGACGAGGTTGTAGGCACCACGAAGATCCAGCTTGGAGAACACTACTGCAGACCCTAGTCTTTGAAAAAGTTCTGGCACCAAGGGCAAAGGGTATTGGTTCTTAATTGTGATTTTATTAAGTGCCCGATAATCCACACAAGGGCGTAGAGAATGGTCTTTCTTCTCCACAAAGAAGATTCCTACTCCTACCGGGGACATGGAGGGTCGGATGAACCCTTTCTCCAGATTGTCATCAATATAAGTCTTTAATGCCCCCAGTTCTAGTTCTGACAAAGGGAAAATCCTCCCAAAAGGAATTTCTGCTCCTGGGAGAAGTTCAATTGGGCAATCGTATGACCGGTGGGGAGGAAGGATCTCAGCCCCCTTTTGACTGAAAACGTCCAAGAAGCTGTGGTAGGCTTCAGGTACAATTTGGCAGGTTTCGGTGTTAGTTTCCATGCATAGTGGGGAAGCAGGGGCATCGGTGACTTCTGGTTGACAGTGTTTCTGGCAGTAAGAGGATACCAACTCAATCTTCCCCGAGGTCCAATCAATTTGCGGTTTATGTGCTTTTAGCCACGGCATGCCTAGTATGATGGGGAATAGAGGAGACTCAATGACATCTAGACAAAGTAGCTCTTGATGAGTTCCGGCAATGGTGGTATGCAGGGGTACAGTCTCCTGAGTTACTGGCCCTGATCTGAGGGTAGAGCCATCGGCCAAAATACAGAAAGTCCTTTCACTCTGGGCTGAAGGGGAATGTGATGTCTGGAAGTGAAGGACAAGTCTATGAAACCGCTGCAGGCCCCGGAATCAATGATAGCGCTGGTTGGTAAATTCCCTCCTGGGAGCTGTAAGAGAATCGGAACAGCCAGATGAGAAACGTCATTCAGTAAAGCAGGAGTAAGAGCAGGGGAAATAGAAAAGCACTTACGAAGCTTTGCCGGGCATGTCCGTACAAAATGTCCAGATTCCCCGCAGTACATGCACAGGTTACCAGCCCGACGACGTTGACGCTCTTCAGGAGTAAGTGAAGGGCGTAAGAGGCCCAACTGCATTGGTTCTGAAGTATCTGAGGCAACGGTGGTTGAAGCTGGAGAAGCAGAGTGGGAAGAACTAGGCACACGGGGCAACATCAAGACAGGACGAGAAGGACCAGAGGATCGCTCAGTACGCCGTTCCCTCAGGCATCTGTCTATCTGGATAGAGAGGTCTATGAGACCCTCTAGAGTCTCTGGAATGCCCACTCAGGCCAGTTCGTCTTTTAGAGATTCTGAAAGGTCCATACGGAACTGGTACCGTAAGGCAGCATTATTCCAGTTCATGTCGGAACTCCAACGTCTGAACTCCGACACGTAGTCCTCCACAGGCCTGCGGCCTTGTTGTAGAGCATGCAAGGCTGCCTCTGCAGTGGCAGTTAATTGAGGATCCTCATATAGCAATGACATGGCCTGAAAGAAGTCGTTTAGGTGTCAAGTGAAACATCCTTCTTCTCTAGAAGACGATGGGCCCAGGACTGGGGCTCGCCTGACAACAGCGAGATCACGAACCCCACTTTAGTAGCCTCCAGGGAGAAAGTCCTTGGCTGAAGGGCAAAAAAGAGTTCACATGAGTTACAAAAAGTCCTGAATTTACTCCGGTTGCCTGAAAATCTTTCAGGCGTGGGGACCCTGGGTTCAGGCGGCATCATCACCACTGAGGGCGCAGCAGGAGTCACGGAAGCAGGGGGTGAGGATGCTGCTAAAGCTTGGATTCGGCCTTCCAGTTGAGTATAGCCCTCTTGTAGGCTTTTTTACTGCTTGGGTAAGTCCAGCAAGATGGCGGCAGAGCTCGTCCATAGGAGAGGCTCCCTGCGTGGGCTCGGACGTGGCTGTCGGGTACTGTCACATACCTGGTGGCGGAGCCCAGAGTGCAGGGAGTGGCCTCTCATGTGCCTCTGGCTCCAGAACCCCTGGTAGAGGAAACAGGGACTCGAGAGCGCAGGGGGCCACAAGTGCCTGGCAGGTGTCAGGTGTCTCTGTAGTTCAACTGGAGCACTGGAACAGCGGACTGTAAGAAGATGCACCGGATCACTGTCAGGAACACTGGAACCACTGGCTGTGAGGAGAAGCACTGTAGCAGGCAGGAACTCCGGAATAGCAGGCAGCAGGGAGGTGTTCTGTAGTTCAGCTGGAGCACTGGAACAGCAGGCTGTAAGAGTGTGCAGTGGAACTCTGGCAGGAACACTGGAGCCACTGGTTGTGAGAAGAAGCACTGTAGCAGGCAGGAACTCCGGAACAGCAGGCAGCAGGCAGCAAACAGGAGTAGTCAGGAGCAGGCTGGGTAAACAGGAAGCAGGTAGGCAGGTATTCAGGTAGCTTAGGGTCACAGGGAATGCTGTAGACCGGACAGCAAGAAAGCATGCTGACAGGCTCCTTTAAATAGGCCAAATGGCGCCAAACGCTGTCACACTGCACGTGTGCGCGCACTCGTGCACGCCCGTGTACCGATCGTACGTGCTCGTTCGTACTATCGTGCACCCGCGTACACCCGTTCGTACTAGCACGCACCCGCATGCGTCCGTTTGCGCCAACGCGCCTCCGCACGCGTCCTCTGGCTCTAACAACAGTGGTTCTTTTAACCGATCTTCCGCCGACGGCTGTGCTAACAGGACGCCTTTCATGACAAATAGTCTTTTTCTATTTGTTAAAATTCAATTTGCAACAGTCATGAGCTCAAAATTATGTGTGATTGATGACCAAAAAACTAAAACTATGTCCCATTTTCATACACAGGAAAGTCTCAGCCAGGAGGAGGGCATGGAAAGTCTCAGCCAGGAGGAGGCAGTGGAAAGTGGCAGCCAGGAGGTGGCCGTGGAAAGTGGCAGCCAGGAGGTGGCCATGGAAAGTGGAAGCCAGGAGGTGGCCGTGCCCAGTAGCCTGACCGAATCGCAGGTTCCTCCCCTCTGCCTTCCAACAAAAAGGCCCAGGAAGGCTTTCTTTGATTCGGCAGGCTACTGTGGCCCTTAGAACCACCCCCAATCTTCAAGAGGCCTATGCCTGCATGGCAGCCAGCAAAATGCAGAAAATGGAGTTGGGCCAACGCCTCATTTGTGAGGAAGTCATGTATCAGGCCCTAAATAAGGGGGTGATGGGCAAACTCACAAAAAAAGTCATGTATGTGAGTGGGACCATACTCCTCTTCCACCTCCTGCCACAACTCCAACACCACAGCCACAGCCTGGAAGGAAGCGTGGAAGGAAGACAAGAGTGTGATGGCCTGGGTTCGATCTGGTCTGGCAAAAGACACAGGCTGTTGTAAGACCACAGTCTGGGGACATATATGTGGATTGTGCTCCCTATTAAATGTACTCCTCAGGCTGCCAATTTGGCCTGTCAAATAATTGATGTCTGCCCTGCGGTACAAAGGCTTTGCCAATTTCAACAGTTTATCCAGCGTTGCCTTCCTCTTTATTTTGTTATAACCCCTAATAAATGTCTATTTTTTTCACAAATACTTGGCTATTTGTTTTAATTCAAAAAGCACAATTTTGTTTGTGAGTAGGCAGGTACATTTAAAAAAAACAATGTCAAATTAACAAGGGACACCAACACCAACCAATCTCCTTGAGGTTAAAAAATATAAGATAATAATGGTGTTGTGGTAACTTGACACAGAAAACGAAAAAAAAAAACATTGTTAAAAAAAACAAAGAGATCACTATAAAAAAAATAGAACATTATTCTGGAGATCTGGCAAAAAAAAAGATTCTTCGGGAGATCAGGAGAAATAATAAAGAAATCGTTATGTCAGAACTCTGTGTGAATATCAGCAGAAAAACAACTTCATTATTCTAGCATTATAAAGAAGAAGAGAATGCGCTGCATTAAAAGATTAAAAAATTTGCAGCTTGACAACTGTGCTATCTCCATTACGAACCCAAGTTTTACCAGACCTAGTGCTTCCGTCTTGTTCTTGATTCAGAGCATGCGTGGAATTTTGTGCGTCAGAATTGTCTACACATGCTCGGAAGTTATGACAACAGATTTTGTTGTTGGAAAATTTGAGATCTAGCTCTCAATCATCTGTTGTCGGAAATTCTGACACGAAATGTCCAATGGAGCCTACACACGGTCGGAACTTCCAACAACAAGCTCACATCAAACATTTGTGGTCGGAAATTCCGATCGCGTGTATGCGGTATAAGACTGTGATATTTCATAAACAACAGCCACAAATGTTACAAAGATTTGCAAGCAGTTTTGCTAAGAAGCAATATCAGAGGAAGAGAACAATTTTTTCTGGAATAAACAAATAAGTGTCTTTTTTTTATGAGGCTCAGGACCAAAAATGTTACATATTTACAGCAGAATTTTTGTATTGCCTTTTTATATTGCTCTATTTCAGAGGGAGAGCACAGTCTATTTTCTAAGACTGAAAATTTGTTCATATTCAAAGAACACTTTGTAAATCTTTATAGATCACCATGTTTGAGGGAGTGAAAAAGCAGATTGTTTCTGGAAATAAAAAATAGATGCCTTTTTCTTGAGATTGAAGATGCTACAAATTTGCATCACAACTATTAAGCCTTTTGAGCCAGGACACAATTTCAGAGTTACTGAGCAGGCATATATTGCACATGGAAATACAAAACTTAGCGTTTCATTGTTTGAAATTGGAATTTAATGCATTTGTGCCACAGTAGGCACATTGCATCTGGAAAGTAAAAAATAGCGTCTTGATTTGGAGACTGAAGATGTTTACGGTTTTGTACCACAGTTATTAATTTAGTGAGCATATTGTGTCTTTTTCGTTTTAGAGAAATATTTTACAGCTTTCCATTTATCTTTGAAGCCTTTGAGCCATATTGCATCTGGGAATAAAAGATTATTGTCTGGTTTTAGAGACTGGTGAAGAAGACAGTTAACACATTTGTACCACAGTTGCTAAGCCTCTTTGGAAAGGCCACTGTTTTACCTCTATTTTACCTCTAAACTAGTAACTAGAGCAGGCATATTGCATCTAGAAAAACATTTCCTTTTTTGTCTTTAGTTTAAAAGTAAAAAATTGTACAGAATTGCACCACACCTTTAAAGCCTTGATTGGATAGGTCAGAATTTATGCTGGAGAGAGTAATCAAATCATCATCCTCTGTAATACTAGGCAGATCTGAAGGGAGGCAGTTGTCTTATATCAGCCAGAAATATTACATGAAACTGTAGTTTTTCAGACAAAATATTATGGAAATTTTAAAGATTTGCTGAAGAGTCTCATCCTTTTCGTCTTTTTTTTTATAGCGGGCAAATTTGTAGGCCTATTTCAGCTGCTAATATTACATAAAACTGTATTTTTTTTCAGACACATATTTGAAACAATTTGACAGGTTTGCTGAATTATGCCCTTTTTAATGGGAGGAAAAATAAAAGATAGAACTTCAGGCCAGAATTATTGAAAGAAAATAAATATTTTCAAAGATGCTATATGAAAATTTTACATATTTGCTAAACAGAATCTCATCCTTCTTGTAGTGAGTTGATTTCAGAGGAAGAGAGTAGACATATCTGAGCTATCTAGTGTTCATCAATATATTTGTAGTATTTTTAGCATAAATTTTTTTTATACATTTTTTGGAGTTTTATTATACCCAGGAGAGCCTCCAGCAATCTATTATCACCTCTCCCATAGTTTTTATCAGTACTGATATTAGTTATGTATTAATGTACTTGCTAATATACATTACTTTACGTAGAACGATCACTGAAGATGAGAGACATAATTATGTGACTTGGTCTGGTCATTTCATTAAGCTGGTGTGTGACTGGGAGTTTTCTCCATCCACCCCGGCATCATCAGTGGAGCGCAAGCGTGGTACGTGATGCATTCCAATTACCTAATTTTCGGCTAGCATGTTACCTGGGATGTTAATCTTTCCATGATGTACGCCAGCCGTGGAGCGCAAGTGCGATGCATGATGCGTTCCAGTTACTTCATTTCTGGCTGGCGCATGATCTGTGAAGTTCAGCCTTCCATGATGCACATTATCTGTGATTTAGATAAAGGGCGTGCTTGCATCACCTGACCATGCCTCTGATGATATCCAATTTTATGAAACATGTCAGGCGGGCAGATGCAAGCACGCTGAGTGCCACGGCCGCTACATATCATAATGTCTGTTATCCTGTTTTTACCTGTAAGTTCACTACAATAAATAGCTACTTTTATACTAGATGGACTTCACTATTTGCTGCATTATTTTCTCATTGGGTGTTGCTGACCTTTTGTTTGGATGATCACACTCACTACTGATTGGAGTTTGGGATCTTGGTGGCTTCATGTGAGCAGTGCCTGATGCAAGTTGTATTCCATGACTGGATCTAGAGATGAGCCGAACACCCCCCAGTTTGGTTCGCAGCAGAATATGTGAACAGACCAAAAATTTGTGCGAACACGCAAACCCTATTAAAGTCTATGGGACTCAAACGTTACCAGGGGACATACATCAATGCAAAAAAAGTTTTAAAAATGGCTGTTTTTTCAGGAACAGTGATTTTAATAATGAGTGAAACAATAAAAGTGTAATATTCCTTTAAATATCGTGCCTGGGGGTGTCTATAGCATGCCTGTAAAGTGGCATATTTTCCCCGTGTTTAGAACAGTCCCTGCACAAAATGACATTTCTAAAGTAAAAAAGTCATTTAAAACTGCTTGTGACTGTAATGTAATATTGCCCCCCCAGCCCATTATCGGCCCTTTGGTTCTGGTATGGTTATTAAGGGGAACCCCGCACCCAAATAAATAAAAAGCAAGATAAATTACAAACAAGATAGGGACTGTAATTTCTATGAGGGGATGATGAGTAGGGGGCGGAGCACCAACATGTAGGCATGCTCCGGGCACGCTCTGGAAACCTCGGCCCCGCCTGCATCCCCGCTTTGCTCATGATCGGCATGACAAGATGCCAAGCTCCCGGCACTGAACGATAGAGCTCGTCCCGCTTGGCGTGTTACCGTCCTCAGCCCTCAGCAATGGATGACCGATCGTATGACCAGCGGTGCTCCCCTCCACCGCCATACAATCCCGGATGCCCCCCGCCCTCCTATCAGAGGAAGCATAGTAACTTAGGCAGCTGAGGAGACATTTTACTGGAGCTCCTTTACTTGGCTGGTTCATTGGTGAGGACGTTGTAACTGGAAGGGGGAGTTCTGTTGCAGGACCCTGCTGCTAGTCAAGGTGGAGGAGGTGAGTGTTTTTTGTTCCTATGGCTGAGGAAACTGCCTTAGAGCTTTGTAAAGAAGTGATCGGATATCCATATGGAATAAAGCCAGATAACTTTGACTGTTATGCCCCGTACACACGGTCGGACTTTGTTCGGACATTCCGACAACAAAATCCTAGGATTTTTTCCGACGGATGTTGGCTCAAACTTGTCTTGCATACACACGGCACACAAAGTTGTCGGAAAATCCGATCATTCTGAACGCGGTGACGTAAAACACGTACGTCGGGACTATAAATGGGGCAGTGGCCAATAGCTTTCATCTCTTTATTTATTCTGAGCATGCGTGGCACTTTGTCCGTCGGATTTGTGTACACACGATCGGAATTTCAGACAACGGATTTTGTTGTCGGAAAATTTTATAGCCTGCTCTCAAACTTTGTGTGTCGGAAAATCCGATGGAAAATGTGTGATGGAGCCCACACACGGTCGGAATTTCCGACAACGAGGTCCTATCACACATTTTCTGTCGGAAAATCTGACTGTGTGTGCGGGGCATAAGGGGTGAAAGGTACCCAGTTAATGCTGGTAAAGAGACTGTTGTGGAGTCTATGCCCCCCCTCTGGTGAAATATCGATATAGCATGTGGATGGGAGGACAACCTAGGACTATATTATTTTTTCACCCAGCATAACATGACTACATCAAGGAACTAATTACCCCCCTGTGCCATATCCATGCTATAATATAAAGACTTGGAAGTTGGGGGACAGATGATGAATTGTGTATGGTAACCCAGAGGAGGCTTCATGGTTTCTTTTCTTATTGCTTATATTATGTGAACTGTAAACGTTTATTCCCTTAACCACTTCAATACCAGGCACTTAGGCACCTTCCTGCCCAGGCCAATTTTCAGCTTTCAGCGCTGTCACAATTTGAATGACAATTGCGCAGTCATACAACACTGTACTCAAACAAATTTTTTATCATTTTGTTCCCACTAATAGAGCTTTCTTTTGGTGATATTTGATTACCTCTGCGTTTTTTATTCTTTGCGCAACAAATAAAAAAAGACTGAAAATTTTGAAAAAAAGCAAGTTTTTCATTGTTTCTGTTAAAAATTTTTGTAAATAAGTATGTTTTCTTCTTCAATGATGGGCACTGATATGGCTGCACTGACGGGCACTGATAAGGCGGCAATGATGGGCACTGATGAGGTGGCATCAATGAGGTTGCAGTGATGAGGTGGCACTGACGGGCACTGATGATGGGCACTGATAGACGGCACTAATGGGCACTGATAGGCGGCACTGATGGGCACTTATAGGTGGCACTGGTATGCAGCACTGATGGGCACTCATAGGTGGCACTGATGGGCACTCATAGGCGGCACTGATGAGCACTCATAGGTGGCACTGATGGGCACTTATAGGCGGCACTGATCTGCACTCATAGGCGGCATTGATGGGTACTTATGGGTGGCACTGATGGGTACTTATAGGTGGCACGGATGGGCACTGATGGGCACTGATAGGTGGGCACTGATGGGCATGGATGGGCACTGATAGGTGGGCACTGATGGACACTGATGGGTGGCAATGATGACACTGATTGGTGGCACAGATGACACTGATGGGTGGCATTGCAGGGCATCACTAATGCCGATCGGCTCTCTACTCACGTCTGTCAGACGCGAGTGAGGAAAAGCCGATCAACGGTTTTTCCTATTGACATTGTGATCAGCCGTGATTGGACACGGCTGATCACGTGGTAAAGAGCCTCCGCAGACTGACACACCGCTCCACCGATCGCCACGATGCGCGCCCCCGCGGGCGCACGGCAGCTGTTATCCTGCTGGACGTCATATGACGCCCAGTCAGGATAACTGAGCCACCGTCCGGACGTCAATCTGCTATAGGCCGGGTGGGAAGTGGTTAAATATCTGAGTTTTACTGGATATTAATCCAGGACTGAACAAAGACTACACTTTATTTCAGTGGGGGAATAAACTGAAATGGAAATGAGGGGGAAAACAAATAAAGCAGGCAAAGGTGACCCACCTATGTTAAGCCCTGGAGGTATTCAGCGCTATATGTCCGTGAATACCAGCATAGCGGAGGAAGCACAGGGTAGCCCCAGGTTGGGGGCCCCAATGCGCTCAGGGACAAATAGACAGAAGGTGGTGGAAGAGGACAATAAAGCAGGGAAAGCCTATGATGGTAAAACTATAAGGCCAAGAAGCAATGGGAATAACCTCCAGGGAAGCTCTGAGGCCCAAGAGTGGACACAGAGGAAAAGTGGAGGGGAGGACGAACCAGCGGGTGGAAGATCTATACAATCAGTAATGCAGGAGGGAGTCCCGCAAATCAAAGAGATGTTAGTAGAGATGTTAGCAAAATTGGAGGCATCATTGAAAGTGGATATCACTGCAGTAAGGACGGATATCGGGCAAGTCCTAGGAAGGGTGGAAGAGATTGAGGGCAGATTAGACGATCACGATCAAAGATTTGAGGACATAAGTGAACAAATCAATTACCTACAAAAAACAAATAGAAGCCTCCTCTATAAATTAGAAGATCAAGAGAATCGCAGTCGATATAAAAATCTGCATATCAAAGGCCTCCCAGAGAAACATAGGAACGAGGAATTGCTAACAGTAATGCAGCAGTTATTTAACCCCTTATTGGGAAGAGAAATGACAGAGCCCCTGAAAATAGACATAATCCATAGGATCGCACGATATTCTATCCATAGGTCAGAGAGCCCAACAGATGTGATAGTGAGGTTTCACTATGTGGAAGAAAAATCTAAAATCATGGAAAAAATGCGGAATTTACCAGGAATGTGCTTTGAAGGAGCAGAACTACAGGTCTATGCAGACTTGTCGGCTGAGACTTTTTTTTTTTTTAAAGAACATGTTTATTGTAGAAAACACAAATCAACATACAATTATAATGCATATCGTACAAACATGAAAGAGAGTATTGCCCACAGAACGTAGGTAAGTATGTGTAGTCTGTACAATGTACAAGTGCATAGGTATATGTATATTTACAAATGTCATAGGGTAACATTTCCTCCCCATAATTCCCCTATTGTTAACCATATTTATAACGTACAGTCAGAAGTTTAACATGTCGCTTTACGGCATTATGCCACAAAAAAAAAAGAAAAAAAAGTCGCAAAGAGTGCACCAGTTATACAAGTCACATATTAGATTAGTTAGTACAAGTGTTAGCATTATTTAACCATTTGTCCCATATTTTATGGTATTTATTCAGGCAACCCCTATGTTTGTACCTTTTTGTATGGTAATGACGAATTTATCTCCCTAATCAAGGCCTGTAAGGTGGGGGGGTCTGAGCGCATCCAATGTTTAGCGACTAGTTTTCTGGCACAGAATACAGATTCGCTAAGGAATGTGATTATGGATCTATCCTTGATGGTATCTGGTAGTAGCCCAAGGAGAGGGTCTAGTTGGATCGGAGAACCCATTTGATCGTGGAGGAATTTTATAATTTGTGTCCAGTAACTTTGTATTTCCGGGCACAACCATAATAAGTGAAAGAATGAGCACGGGTTACTAGAGCATCTTGGGCAGTTTTGGTTCTGTTGTAGGGAGAATTTAGCGATTTAAGCGGGCGTAAGATAGGATTTATGTATTATATACAGTTGGGACAGGCGTTCTGAAATTTTAGGTGATGTTTTTTTAACATTCTATAGTATGTCCTCCCAATCAGAATTATCTATTGGTCCTACATCATTTTCCCATCTAATCCTTGCAGTGTCAGTGATCCTAGCTACCGACTTGGCTCGTAGTATGGCGTATAAAGTAGAGATAAGTTTGTCAGGGTTCGTACCTATGATCACATCCACCAGTGGTAGTGTTTGTGGGTTGGGGAAACCATTTGCAAACTGTGTTTAAAGCGCATGTTTCAATTGTATATATCCAAATTGCATATGTGGAGGGAGGTCAAATTCCTCGCATATTGCTTGAAAGTTTCTTATGCCAAATATAGTAATGACCTGGAATAAGAACACTATTCCCCTGGCAGCCCAGCTGGTAGCCCCAGGCAGGGACACCAGCTCCCCAAAATGAGGGTTGTGCCACAGAGGTGTGTGCGAGTAATAAAAATCAGTCCCAATGAGTCTGACTGCTCTCTCCCACACCCGTCTGTGTTGAAATAGCAGCAAGTTTCGGTCATCTCGATTGTGCTTCCTGTTTCCGCCTCTAAATAACACTTGTAGTGGGGAGTGCAAGTCACCACTAGTTTTTTTGCATACTAGGGTTTGATATCTTTCTTCGTCTGCTTTATAGATATAATTAAAGTGAGATAGCTGAGCAGCTATGTAGTATGTATATACATCCGGCAGGGCTGCCCCTCCAGAGGAGGTTGGGTTCTTGAGCGTATTTCAGGCCAATTTATGCCTATTGGATCCCCATACAAAAGAGTTGATAATTTTATCGATTGTTTTAAAATTTTTTAGGGGAATAAAAATTGGGGAGTTCCAGAACACATATAGGAACTTAGGCATTAATATCATCTTAAAGAGGTTAATTCTACCCATTATTCCCAATGGGAGTCTTGCCCAGGTTTGCGTGTGGGATTTTAAGTATGAAAAGAGCTGTTCAATATTGTTAGTGATAAATTCCAGCGGGTCTCTAGTGATTTCTACACCTAAATATTTAACGGAGGCAACTCTTTGTAAGGAAAGAGAAGCCGCGCTATGTGTTGGGGGTGACATGTCTAAAGGGAGGATCTGAGACTTAGACCAGTTCATACTGAGGCCTGAATGTTTTCCAAATTTCTCAATGGTCAGTAGGGCTGTTTGCAGAGATGGACCAGTATCCTCAAGGTAGAGAAGCGTGTCATCTGCGTACAAGCTTAACGTCTCTGTCAAAGATCCCGCTCGTAGCCCTCTTATGTGTGGATAGAAATAGCGAGAGGCTCTACCGCCAGAGCGTAAAGTAGAGGGGATAGCGGGCATCCCTGACGGGTTCCTCTACCCAGCGGGAAGGGGTCTGACATCCATCCGTTCACCACCACTTTTGCTACCGGGAAATAATACAATAATTGTACCCATTTTATGAAGTTGGGGCCAAATCCATAACCCCGTAGGCACTCCCAAAGGTGTCCCCACTCCACCGAATTGAAAGCCTTTGCAGCGTCGAGCGCCACTACCGCTCTGTCTCCCATATTCTCGTGATCCGCTTGGATATTCATGTGTAGGCGTCTTAAATTCATGGCTGTGTTTTTTCCAGGCATAAATCCCGTCTGGTCGGGGTGAATAAGGGAGAGAATACTATTATTGAGGCGCATGGCTAGTATTTTAGCTAATATTTTTATGTCTGCTTGGAGGAGTGAAATAGGGCGATAGGACTCTGGTGATTTGGGATCTTTACCTGGCTTGGGAATTACTATAATTACTGCTTGGCGGAGGGTTTCAATAGGGATTCAGTTTCAAATATATGATTATATACTGTAGTTTCAAAAGTTCGGGAGCTAGTATCTCTGAGTATGCAGCATAGAAATCTAATGGGATACCGTCTCCGCCCGGTCCCTTTGCAGGTGCCAACGATGCCACCGCCAAGGCGACCTCATCTATCGTGAGAGGGGCCTCTAGTTCCTGTAATTGAGAATCAGATAATTGTGGACAAGGGATGTCCTGAAGAAATGATCTAGTTTCTTGTGTAGTGACTGTTACCTTAGAGGAATATAAATCCGAGTAATATTTCCGAAATGCTTCCGCAACCGCCGGAGGGTCTGATAGTATATCTTTATGGGGACCCATTAAGGTTACCACTACTGGGGGGTTAGTGTCTTGGTGGGCAAGGTATGCTAATAGTTTACCAGCGCTATCCCCTTGTTCAAACACGCGTTGTTTTAAGAAAAAGAGTTTCTTTTTGGCTGCTTTGTAATGTAGCTGGTCTAAGAGGCGTGTGTGGAGCCTACGTGCCGCTGCTCTGTCCTGAGTGGGATCTTTATGGAATTCTTTTGTTAAAAGGTCTACTTTGTCTGAGGCCCGATCAAGAATTAAGTTGGAGGAGGCTTTTATTCTGTTGATTCGTGAGGAGAGGACAGTGCGAATGTATAGTTTGTATGCTTCCCAAACATGTCACACTGGGGCAGTGTCTTTATTGACCTTAAAATAAAATTGCCATTCTTTGTGTATATCCTCTTGATCTTTCAACATTGATAGCCAAAAGAGGTGTAGGCGCCAAGTTCGAGGTCCTGTGTTCTGAGTTAGTTGCAATGTTGCCCAACAAGGGGCATGATCAGATAGGGATCTAGTGTGATATCCTGAGCCTGTTAGTCGGGAAAGTAACATGTCAGAAATTAGAATAAGGTCAATTTGGGACATAGTGGAATGGGTCGCCGAGAAACACGAGTATACCATGTCATGGGGGTGGTTGTATCTCCATGTATCAGTTAATGAGAATTCTTTGAGCGTGCGCCCTAGCCTGGTAGTGTCAGGGGGCTGGGTATTCAGATTTGACTGTATTCTATCTGTCTGGGGGTTCAAAACCATATTGAAATCCCCCAGCCAAACAGCAGGTATATTGGGGTGTTGTTCCATATATAACAGACCCTCTGTGATTAGAGTAGATTTATACGGTGGGGGTATATAGAATGCCATAATCAAGTACTGTAAACCATATAGTGTGCAGTGTAGGAAGACAAAGCTACCTTGGGGGTCTGTGCATACCGAGATTAATGCAAATGGTGCAGTTTTAGCTATAAGTACTGAGACCCCTCGAGAGTAAGGAGAGTGAGTGGCATGAAACGTCCATCCTATCCAAGGTCGCTTCAGTGCAAGCTGGAGTTGTCCTGTGACGTGCGTCTCAACTAAGACAGTGATATCTGCACGATAAGTTTTAAGGCAATTAAAAACCGCCGTGCGTTTTAGTTTGTCTCGGATCCCACGGATAAGAAATTTTAAGTTAGCCATATTAATGACCTATCTAGTTTTTCAAGGATATAAAGAAGATATTTTATGAGGACGCATGCCACTCCTCTCCCCACCAAGGAAAATACAATCTCTTTTCTCTCCTCCTTAAGGTAGTACACATATACATTCACTTCATTGCATTGCAGATTAATGGTCATGTTCTTCAACTTAACTTTAACATTTTCCCTTCCCTCCCCCCCTGCCCTCAGTCGCCCAAACTTGACTGGGGCTTGCATCCCAAAACTTGTGCTGCTGTAAAGAGAAGGTGTTACTTGCAATGAATTAAAAACAAAAAAGAAAGAGCAGGTGCACATTGAACCTGTCGGCACCGGCGACAGCCTATTGGGCAGCGCCAGTGTCAACATAGCAGAACTCCCGTTAAGGGCGAACAAATACTGGATAATAATCCAGTGGTGGAACAGTGGTGGAACAAATGTGTTAACAGTTATTCAGCAAAAATAAAAAACTTCACAGAGTTGAATCCGTATTCCACTGTGGCATCTAGTAAAGAAAGTGAGCAAGGTCTAATTCAAGCACCCTGTATATTGTGCGGTGGTGAGGTATTAGTTTACTCCCTCTGTATTCCATGCTGGTACAGTTAGTGGTGAGGATGTGAAGAGAAAGGAAGAAAAAAAAAAAATTAGGGAAGAGACTGGTTGAGCGATCCAGGATATGTGCCTGTTTTGGTTAGAAATGGGCGCCACAAGGATAATCTTGAGGGAAATGTACAGTCTCCGTGGCGCGAGTCATATATTTTTTTTTCAAATAACAATTTTTATTATAGATTTTAGTAATACAAAATATAGGAACATAGAAAATCACATACATTGTCCAAGTTATCCATAAGTGATAATATACATGTAATCTATATGACTTAGTGGTACTAGTTCCTATGATAAACAGGAAAGCGAATGTGAACGTTCATTTAAATACTAAATTGTGTTCCAGTCTTCATGACTGGGAAAAAATTAAAACATATATTTGTAAAGGAGAACAAAGTTGAATAAATTCGTGCTGTATTGGGATTAGGAATAGGATAGGAGGGAGGAAAAGAAAGGAGGGGAAAGAGAAGAAGGGCCTTCTAGTCGGTTTTATTACCTGATCATGGTGGGTCCTCCCGGAGGTGCCACAGCTCCCAAACCCTGTTATGTGCCTCCAGTCTATCTTGAATTCTAGCTGTCATTTTCTCCATCAGTTCTACATCCTTTATTCTAGCGTATAGATCTTCAGCAGAGGGTGGAGAAATGCGTTTCCAGTGTAGGGCTATTAGACAGCGCGCTGCCGTGAGTATGTGTCGTACTAATTTCTTGTATGGTCTACAGATTTTTAGTGGTGACAGGCCTAATAGGAAGAATTTTGGAGTCGCCTGGATTTCGGTCTCCAAGAGGCGGGCGAGAAGATGACTAACTGTCTCCCAGTACCTCGTCAATAGCGGGCAGGTCCAATATACGTGTATGAGAGTGCCTTTAGCTTTTTGGCAATGCCAGCATTTATCTGAGCTATTAGGGAAGATAGTGTGTAGCACATCTGGAGTCATGTACCAGAAGTAGAGGATTTTGTATGAGTTTTCTTTGTATAGCGTACACATTGAACTCTTCGCTGCCTGGTTCCATATTGTCTGCCACTGTGCTAATGTAAATTCCTCCCCTAGAATCTTCTCCCACTTGAGCATGTAATGATGTTTACCTTGCTCCTCTAGGGAGATGGTTGTCAGGATTTTATAGATTCCCGATATAAGTCCCTTCTGCGAGTTACCTGCTAGAATGATAGTTTCAAACGGGGATGGAGGTGAAAATTGTAGGTTCGGGGCTATTGATAGTGCATAATGTCTTATTTGTAAATATCCATAAAATGCTTGTCTTGGTAGGTTATGTTTGGCCTGCAAGTCTGAAAAAGATAGGAGCTTGTGGGTTCTAGGATCTACTATACTCCCAAAATGAAACAGATTCCTAGAGGACCAGGGATATGACATCTGATGTGTGAGACTATCTGGCACCTTGGGGTTACACACGAAATATGTCAGAGTCGATTTCTCTGAGCTTAGCTTATTGGATTGAGCCAATGTGCGCCAAGTCCTCTTTAACATGGACATGGGGCCCAGGAGACGCTCCGGAGCTACGTCCGCATCCGCATTCCACAGTAGGTTGTTCGGGTGTATTGGGGCTAGCCATAATTTTTCGATCTCTGTCCACCTATTGTATGATTTTTGTGTGAACCATGATGCCACAGCTCTCAGCTGTGTTGCTTGATAATATTTGACTATATTCGGAAAAGTGAGACCCCCCTCACTGCGCAACGCCATCAACACCGTTTTGGAGATCCTATGTCTTTTGTAGTTCCATACAAAGTGAAGTAAATCTGTCTGAAGTTTTTTCAGATGTTTGAGTGGTATGGGTATGGGGAGTGTTTGGAAAAGATATAGAAGCTTCGGGAGAATGGTCATTTTTATTGATGCGATTCGTCCTAGTAGGGAGATATGATGTTTTTTCCATTGAGTTAAAAGGGATCTAATATTGCTGAAGAGGGGGGGGAAATTCTCTTGGTACAGAGTGTTATATTTTGGGGGGATATGTATCCCCAGATATTTCAGGGATGTTGTTTGCCAATTGTAATTATAATTAGATTTTAAAAGTGTCAACTCGGCTTCAGGGATGTTAATAGGTAGAGCTTCTGACTTTGAGGCATTAATTTTGTATCCTGAGAAGGCGCGGAATTGGTCTAACTCAGCGTGTAGGTTCGGGAGGGAAATGTGGGGTTGAGTCAGGGTGAGTATTATGTCGTCAGCAAAGAGGGAGATCTTAAACTCCCTGTCTCTGGCCGTTATTCCCTGTATGTTTAAGTTGTTCCTAATGGATGCTGCTAGAGGTTCTACGCATAATGCGAACAACAGGGGTGACAAAGGGCATCCCTGTCTTGTGCCGTTTGTTACTGTGAATGATGTTGAAAGTGCAAAAGGAGTCCTGACCTGTGAAGAAGGGCTAGAATATAGGTGTTTTATTGCCTGCAAGAAGGGGCCCCGGAAGCCCATATGGGTCAGTGTGGCAAACAGGAACGGCCACCCCAGACGATCAAAAGCTTTCTCAGCGTCTAGACTTAGTAGCATTGAGGGGGCGCCATCCCTGTTCGCCACCTCCACCAGGTCTATCACCCTTCTAGTATTGTCACCCGTTTGCCGTAATGGTACAAATCCTACCTGGTCTTTATGGATTAGTGATGGTAAAATCGTATTCAGGCGATTGGATAAGAGTTTAGTGAAAATTTTTAAGTCAGAATTTAACAATGCAATGGGTCTGTAGTTTGCGCATATGGAGGGATCTTTATCCGGTTTGGGAATCAAGGTGATGAAAGATTTCTGCATTTCCAGGGGAATTTGGGTGTCTTGAAGAAAAGCATTGAACAGTCTGCGGAGATAGGGGAGCAATAGGGGGAGGAATGCTTTATAGTATTCATACGGGAAACCATCCGGGCCCGGGGCTTTATGGGACGGCAGGTTTTTAATAGTGAGCTCTATTTCCTCATCTGTGATCTGAGCATTAAGTGCTAACAGATCAGTTGGATGGAGATGGGGAATTCCACTTTGTTCTAGATATTGTTTCATCGTATGGGTCAAGTCAGTGGAGGGGGGATTACTGGGTATGTCCGGATTGTTGTAGAGTGTTTTGTAGAAGTCCGCGAATGTGCGTGCAATGTCTTCTGGGTGTGATAGCAACTGTCCCTCTTTATTTTAAATTTGGTTCGGGGATCGCATATGGGATTTCTCCCGTAATTTGTTAGCTAAGAGAGAGTGTGCCTTATTCCCTTTGTCGTAGAACCCTTGTTTTAGCCTAGTGAGCGCTTTCTCTACCTGTCCCATAGCTAGATCATGAAGAGTTGTACGGAGACCAACTATTTTACTTAGGTTAGATAGTGTAGGGTTTGTCTGTAGCTGTTTTTCGAGTATTCTGAGTTCCCGTTCCGCTTTTACTTTGGCCGCTATAGTGTCTCTTTTTTGCCTTGTGGGCCTCCCATAGCAAAGGGAGTGAGACTTCCTGATTGGAGTTTTCAAGGAAATAGTGCCTAAGCGTAGAGGTTAAGTCTGCTAAGGTTGGTTGATGTTGGAGGAGGAAAGTGTTTAATCTCCAGTTATAGGGCCTACTGACAGGGGTGCCTAGGTCTAATGTGATTAAGATGGGTGCATGGTCTGACCATGAAATGGGGCATATGTGCGTCTCTCGTGTCAATTTTAAAGTATAATTATGATTAATAAATAATTGACGAAAAAATAATCAATGCGTGTGTGCGTGCAGTGGGGAGCCGAGTAGAACGTATACTGTCGGCCTAATGGGCACAAAGCCCTCCATGCATCAAAGAGTGCATACCGTCTAGTAATTTGCCTGAATAATCTCGAGTCTCTGTGGACCCTAGGTGATGAGGCATGGGGGGTTATTGTCTGGCGATCCGCAGTGATCGACTGGATGAGGTTAAAGTCACCTCCCAAAATAAGGACCTTGGGAGTGGATCTAAAAATTTGCGAAAGAACCTTGGATATGAAGCTATGTTGTTTAACATTGGGGGCATATAGTGCACATAGCGTTATTTCTTGTATTTGCCAGAGACCTTTCAGGATAATGAAGTGGCCGTTAGGGTCACAGTATTGGGTCACGCAGGTGAAGGGAGCCCCTCGCTTAAAAAGTATGGCCACTCCAGCTTTTTTACGACTACCCGATGCGATATATATTTGGGAGTAATATCTGGATGCGAATGCAAACGAGCCTTCCTTATTATAATGGGTCTCCTGGACCATTACCACATCAGCTCCTGATTGTCTAAACTCCCTCAGCGCCAGATGTCTTTTCCTATTGGAGTTCAATCCGTGTACATTTAAGGATAGTATTTTGGTCATGGTGGTTGTGTATAGGTGTGTGGGAGTGATCGCTTACCCAGTAGCGGGTAGTCAGCTGTCGAGGCCCCAGGGTCAGGGTAGACACTCTCCGGGAGGAGACCAGGAATCTTCATGCACATATCCATGCGCAAAATGAGATGGCTAGAAAGAAGAAGAGAGAGAGGGAAAGAAAGAGGGGGTTGGGGAAAAGAGGGGGGTACAGTTAATGCACAGAGAAAACACAAAATCAACCCTGCACTCCATCCATAAACGGCCAACAGGCCTGCGAGTCATATATTACTGAAACAGTAATAGAGGCACGGTAGTATGAGAAGATCTTATCAATAAAGGGTTCGGGTCATTGATAATTAGGTCCAGAGCAGTTTATTGTGATTTTCGGTGACCATCCATTAACTTGCAAATTAGGATCAGTACAATCGCATCTATGTAATCTATAGAAAAAACTTCTGCGCTACTAAATAAGACTAAATAAAATGGGGTTAAATAAGCTAAGTAGGTGATGCGTAATGGTGCTGCAAAAAACAAATGTAGTGAACACTCTTCACTACTAATAAACTCAAATGTGTGCAATCGTGTTGGATTGTAAACGTGTTTCTGCGCAAACCACATCTAGTGAAAAAACTGCTTAATTCAAAATACAATCCCAACTGGGATAACACAATTTAAACAGATATAGGGTGAAAAGTCCATACAAGACGTGCTTCAAGGTGACTGAGGTGTTCATAACATCATAAAAAACATGAAATCATAAAGTATAACACTTGTGATTAGTGAGTGAACATGCGTTGCTTGGTGATCTGGTGACTGTACGTGGAAAGAAGGACGCCCACTCAGGGCTCCCAGAACTCTCACCTTCCTGGCACAATATAAGTGCCTGTAGTTTTCAATGGATATGAAGTTGCTCTGGTCCGGTGGTGGTAGTGGCGTCCTGGACCTTCTTTGGGGTGGTGTCACTTCCTCTAATGGATAAACTCCATATAGTGGTAGTAGGAAACAAAAAGGCTCCAATAGTGTAGTAGGTCCAGAAGGCCACCAAGAAGAGGCAGATGCTCACAGGCCACTAAAAGAGGACAAGCAGGCTCTGTGCCTACAGTCAACAGTGCTGGTCCTGGACATGGTGCATGCTCTGCCGGTGGCCGTGGGGCACACTTGTCCTTTTTTTCTGCTGCTGGTCATGTTATTGAGCAAGAACATGCAGAAGAGTTGGTGGAGTGGATAACAAAGCCGTCCTCATCCTCCTCATCTTCTGTCACCCAGGCTCAGAGTAGTTTTCCTTCCTATGCAGCTGCCAAAGTGGCCTAATCCACCGGCTCCTCGTCCAGAGTCCCTCCTTCTGTAGCCCCACCATCATGCACGGAGGAGTCCCCTGAATTATTCGTCCACAGTGTCAGGTACATGCTGCTGGAGGGTGCGCAATGATTTGAAGGCTCCAATGTTGGTTCCCAGGTTGAGGAAGGGAGTAACGTCAGCCTAGAGAGAGGGGGTGCCCAAGAAGGACAAGAAACTGGCAGTCATGTTCCCCCAGCTGCCGCATAGTGCCAAGTTTGCTCCAGTGATGAAGAGGGAGGGAATGATGAGGTCACTGACTACTTGGGTGCCTGATAGAATAGAGGAGGCATAACTCCAACGAGGCAGGATGTCCTCTGGGGGCAATTTAAGGGCAGCCACCCTACTGCATCACACCGCAGAGCTCCACAGGTGCAGGGTGCTGCTAATTCCCCACTGATTTTGAAAAGTTGCTTGGTGTGGGCCTTTTTTGGACACGTGTGCAGCAGATCACACGCTGTTTGCAACATATGTCTGAAGCGTATCAAGCGTGGCCACAACAGCAGCAGCTTGGGCACCACATGCTTGACCAGACATATGATGACCTCCCATGCAGTCTTTTTCCCGTATACTATATTTGAGATTTAATATCTCTCAGATATGATTTGGGTTAAATGAGAGTTCTTTGACCATGAGTGAAAGCTTTAACACAATAACAACATTTATTGGTGAGTAGTTGAAAGTCTATCTAATACACAACCATCTATCTTTAGTCTACACCAAGGAAGAAAATATTAGGTTAAAATAAGAGAATTAAGGAATACAGAGTATATTCCTGAAAACATTAATATGCAAACATATTTAGTTACAAGTAAAATGCAGACGTTTCCCATAATTACCCTTTGCACCAAGGTTCCATTCTGATAGTTGCTCTCCCATAAAAGTGTGTGTTTCCCTCCTATCTAGTCTGTGTATATCATTACATGCTGATGCCTCATTGGTTGGCATAGCGTGGCTCTGATTGGTGAGCTTCCCTATTCCTGGTTAAGGAATGGCTACATCTCTAATCCCTATACTTGCATAAGTCAGCCCCCTTTATTGCAAATTCTTGAGATTATTCTGAGCAGGAGCTTGCATTTTCCCAGGAAGTTAAGTATTGATTACGGTTGGCCTCCCTTCATTGCATATCCCAGCATGGGATTCTTTTGAAGTGAGTATGTGTAAAACAATGAGGTTTGGATCCCATTGTTTGTATACACAAGCCTATGCACCGACTTGCCTGATCTACCAGAGATTTCTGTGAAGATAATATGTTTCAACCTACATATATAAAAGCTAAATTAAATATATTAATTAAATATAAATAAATTAAATATACACTAAATATAAAATATATAAATATAAATAATTCAATATAAATGAAATATATTTATATGTCCAATATTTTACAGCTATTAATGTAGATTTCACATAAACTCATAAGGCAAGAAGTCTGTAGACCCACATCAAAGAAAAAGGCAGACTTCTCCTTGCTCCTCATCTGGGATCTCCAACCCTACTCCAGTCCTCTCAAAAACCTATACTGAGAGGAATGAAGGTATAGCAATAGGTGTCCCAAGTACTTGCAGCCAATCTGCTAGCAGTACACCACCATCTGAGTTTAGCAGGCAAATTTACTGTAAAAAGAAATTCAGTCCCAGCCATCCACATGCTCACAGTCTGAATGCTAGCTTGAATACCAGCTTGGCCAAATTGCTAGCACTGCAACTACTGCCTTTTCAGCTGGTAGACTCTGCCCCATTTTGTGAATTTGTGGAATGTGCTGTACCTCAGTTGCAGGTTCCAAAACATGATTTCTTTTCATGAAAGGCCATTCCAGCTCTCTACCGGCATGTGGAAGACAATGTTTTTGTCTTGTTGGACAGGGCGGTCAGCAGTAAGGTGTATATTACTGCAGACTCATGGTCTAGCAGGCATGGGCAGGGATGTTACCTTTCCTTTACAGCGCACTGGGTAACTCTGCTGGCAGCTGGGAAGGATGCAGGACAGGGTTTAGTACTTTTGGAGCTTGTTCCACCACCATGCCTCCAAAATGCTAGCAGTGATTCTGCCACAGCTCTCTCCTCCTCCCCCTCCTCTTCTTCTTCCTCTATAGCCTCTTCTGCAGATTTGTTCTCTGAACCAGCGGAGCTCCATAAGTGTTCAAGGGGCTATGCAAGCACTCAGGCAAAAAGATGCCATGTGGTGCATGAGTTACAAGGTTACATAGGAGGTGAGGCTGAAAAACAACAAAAGTTCATCAAGTCCAACCTATGTGTTTGATTATATGTCAGTATTACATTGTATATATATTGCGGTCGTTCAGGTGCTTATCTAATAGTTTCTTGAAACTATTGATACCCCCCGCTAAGACCACCGCCTGTGGAAGGGAATGACACATCCTTGCCGCTCTTACAGTAAAGAACCCTCTACGTAGTTTAAGGTTAAACCACAGCTTAGGGGACAGGAGCCACACTGGGGCAGAGATTCTGTCAGCTCTGCAGGGGCAGGCTCAGAGGTGGTTGACACCAGTCCAGCTTCAGCCAGGAATGGATGTGAGCGACAATGGCACCAACCTTCTCTCCGCCTTCCATCAGGGACACTTGACCCATGTTCCATGTTTGGCACACATCCTGAATTTGGTGGTGCAGTAGTTCTTGAGCAGGTACCCAGGCTTACAAGGTCTCCTGAGGCAAGCCAGAAAGGTCTGTGGTCATTTCCAGTGGTCATACAATGCCAGTGCTCGGCTGGCTGGCATTCAAAAGGAATGCAACCTGCCCAACAACCGCCTCATTTGTGACATGTCCATCAGGTGGAAGTCAACGTTGGCAATGCTGCAGCAGCTGTACACGCAGCAGAGGGCCATCAATGAATACCTGTGTGAGTCAATAGATATATACAAGAAAAAAGCTTTCTTATAATCGGAACCGCCTATATCAATGGACACAAAAAAACAAATTAAACCAAAAAATGTCTTTAAGCTCAATCATGGTAAAAAGATCATAGATCACCATATACCTATAATAACATAATTACAAATAGGAGAAGTTAAGATTAGTTCCCAATAATATTAAACATATTGAAAATTGCTAAATATATAAAATTATTGGATGGATATAGTTAAATAATAATAATGATAATAATAATAAAAATAATAAAAAATGAATAATAAAAAAACATGTAAATATAAATAAGTGGCAGACTAATATGACAATGTGCCACCCTAAATGACTCAAAATTAGGAGGTTAAAAAAAATATGGAATGTAGATAATCATCCCAAAAAATATTCATCACTTCATAAACCTCAGAAGTTTGAATTTATATTATATATGAAGTTGATGATATATAATGTTGTGAATGATCATGAAAGACCATACAAGCAAAAAAAATCTTTAAAATGCATTATAAATGTATATAAGCAATTGTTGTGCTTGATCAACGACAACCGAATAAATAAATAAATTAAAATAAATAAATAAATGAGCCCCCACATCCGTGTCTCAGACCAAGTATAGTTCTAGCTTTGTATATCCATGACATTTCAAGTTTGGAGATCTCCCTCACAATAGAACTCCCCCCCGCCAATTAGGACTAAACTTGTCAATCCCTAAAAAAAGGATATTGGCAGGGTTTTTATTATGTGTCAACAAATAGTGCTTGGACACTGAGTGGTTCTTGAAGCCTAATATGATGTTTGTAATATGTTCATTTAACCTGACCTGTAGGGGGCGTTTGGTCCTCCCTATATACTGTAATCTACATGGACATTGGAGTAAATAGACCACACCCACTAAGGAACAAGTAATGAAAGGTTTGATATCATGGTAAATCTGAGTGCTAGTGGAAAGAAAACTGGTAGTTCTTCTATGGGTACAACTGTTAAATGAACATACATTTCACTTACGACATTGATAATAGCCTGTTAATTTACTAAAGAAACCAACACTCCTTATGGGTGGATCAAGAATGTTGGGAGACACCCTACTCCTCAATGAGGGTGCTCCCCTAAAAATCACCTGTGGCTTTTCAGGCCGAATGTTCACCAACACTCGATCGTTACGGACTATATGCCAATATTTAGAAATCATTTGTTTAATGTTCCTATGCTGTAATGAGTAAGTGGTTAAAAATAGAACTCCTTGGGAATACATATTCACATTCTGAGGCGGCTTTTCCAAGAGAAGATCTGCTCTGTTTAGTAATTTGACTGAATCCAAGGCAGTCTCTAAACTTTCTTTTGTATATCCCTTCTCAAGAAAATTTTGAGTGAGAATCTCAGCCTGTTCCAGGAAAACATTCTCTCTAGAACAGTTCCTCTTGAAAGTTATGTATTGGCCTTTTGGAACTGATCCAAGCCAAGGTCTATGGTGACAACTATTAATGGCGATAAACGAGTTCCTATCGGTTGACTTGAAATAGGTGGAGGTAGCAACATGGCCACCCTCCACCTTAATTTTCAAATCCCAAAAATTTATTTCAGTCTGACTCATTTCATACTTTAGCTCTATGCCTCTTTGATTATCGTTAAGAAATGTCATGAACAACTGAAGTGACTGAAAGTCACCCTCCCATAGGAGGAGGATGTCATCTATGTAACGAATCCACAGGACCAACTGGGATATGTCCCGGGCATAGATGACATCCTCCTTCCTTCTGGCCATGAATAGATTAGCCAAACTGGGGGCATACTTAGCCCCCATAGCAACACCTCTATTCTGGTTATAAAATTGATTACCGAACCAAAAATAGTTGTGGGCTGCTGCAAATTCTAATAACTCCAACAAAAAAGAAATCTGAACAGGGTGAAGGCCAGAATCTCGGACAAGAAAGCCAGAAACAGCCTCCAAACCCTGGTCATGTCGTATTATGGTATAGAGAGATGTGACGTCTGCTGTCACCAGCAGCGTATCGGGTTTAATGTTTACCTGAGACAAAATATTAAGAACATGCCTGGAATCCTTAACAAAGGATGGCATCTGATGAACGAGGGGCTGCAAATAAAAATCAATGAATCTGCCCACCCGGGACGTAAGTGAGTCTATTCCACTAACAATAGGACGTCCCGGGGGGGGCAGATAGGGCTCTTGTGAACCTTAGGCAAATAATATATTGTTGGGTATTATATATTGATGTAGACGTAAATGCCTTCATTGATAATTCCTGAAGTTCAGATTTTGTATACTTGGTCTGAGACACGGATGTGGGGGCTCATTTATTTTAATTTACATTAATTTAATTTAATTTACATTTATAATGCGTTTTCAAGATATTTTTTTGCTTGTATGGTCTTTCTCTTTCAAATTATTTTATTGGTTTTTTGCAGGGAAATACAGAGTACAATTGAGGGATTGTACGTCGTGCAACGACGTAGAGTATAACTTGAAATAACAACAAAGAATATGCAAACATAGATTATACGTAATATTCAGCAGCTCGTCATCGGCAAGAGTGCGTTCAAATAATCATAGGTATAACACTTCACTGAACTATGGTTGTTGTGTTTTTGCAATTGGGGTCCCTTCCCCCCCCGCAGCACCCCTATTGGGAGTATGGTCTTTCATGATCATTCACAACATTATATATCATCAACTTCATATATAATATAAATTCAAACTTCTGAGGTTTATGAAGTGATGAATATTTTTTGGGATGATTATCTATATTCCATATTTTTTTGACCTCCTAATTGTGAGTCATTTAGGGTGGCACATTGTCATATTAATCTGCCACTTAGTTATATTTACATGTTTTTTTATTATTTATTTTTTATTATTATTATCATTATTATTATTTAACTATATCCATCCAATAATTGTATATATTTAGCAATTCTCAATATGTTTAATATTATTGGGAACTAATCTTAACTTCTCCTATTTGTAACTATGTTATTATAGCTATATGGTGATCTATGATCTTTTTACCATGATTGAGTTTAAAGACATTTTTTTGGTTTAATTTGCTTTTTTTGTCCATTGATATAGGCGGTTCTGATTATAAGAAAGCTTTTTTCTTGTATATATCTATTGATACACAGTCCTTAGTGGAATCATTTAGGGGGTTTAATTTATTTTAGTTAACCTGCACTTGCTCTCCGACTAAGATGTCCAGATTTGTTTTTGTATTGCATATGGTATCAGTTGCCCAGATTAAAGATGGCGACTTTACACTCACATCTGGGACTCAGACTGAGGTGTGGTACTATAAGAGGTGGTGACTCAGCACGCTGCCCGTTCCCCATTGATAATGTTAGCTATGACGAAACGCGTCTGAGGAGGTATGTGCTGACGTCACCACGCTGTCTTGTTGAGGAGGATGGGACTTGTTTGCTTATGCCAGCCGGCTCCACATTCTCCATACGAGTTATTCATCGTTTGTTTGTAAGTTTATTTCCTTTATTCAATAAATTAGTTTTGATGATATCACGCCATTGGTCTGCATATCTTTTCTGGGTATATATCGGCTGACAACCATGGCGCTGTGAGATTATCACCTTTATCTGCTGTGTGATTGATCGATACTTCATACAAGTCATCCCTGAAGTAGACCGTGGCTCCGTTCCCTGTTGGTTCATTTAATTGCTCAGCTTGATCTAGGATCTGGTAAGGAGGCCTTTCATGTGGTGACGGTTCCACTTTACTTGATTCCTCCACTGGGTGGATGTTTGACTCCCTATTGGCTATATTCTACATGCTTTCTCTCCATTTAAATCTAGTAAGAAGGTCCTCTGTCTGGTGGAGGCACTTCCAGTGTTATTTATTCACGGGGTGAATTTACACTTTTTGCTCACGTTTGTTTGTTCTCAATGTGAATACCTTTCTATTTTTCACATAAATTATATATTTGACGGTATCACGCTATGTACACATGTTTTGTTTCCATTTATACTATCTTTGGAATTTATGTTAACCCATGCTGAGGAGTTTGTGAGGCCCACGCTTCATGCTGTGCTTGTCATCGACCCGGGCTGGGGTATTAGGCATTTGCTTGTTTTGGCTTACATTCTGGTAAGCATGCACTTCTTATGATTCCTTTGTGAAGAACATTCAGCTTACCCTGATTATTGAAGCATTTGGAATTTTCTATATGCACTAATTTTTTGGACTTTATAGCACAATTTTTTCTTGGTTTTTTTATTCTGTGTTTATCCCACATTTATTGCAGCTTGGGGATTTGTCCACCCTATTGGTATATTAGATTAGCGCAGTTTTTTCTCTTTCACCTGTGTGAGTATGGCACCAGGACAGGGTCAGGGGAGCTTGGCTTCTTTTTGCCATGCCGGTGGCAACTGATAAAGGATGCATGCACTGTTCTGTCACCATTTGATGAGGCCACGAGGATAATAGACAGGGCACTTGAGGCAGAACAGTGTGAGGAAGAGGAGGACTTCCTTACCTCTCAAGGCAACCTTTATCCAGATATTGTTCCTGTAAGCCCGCCAAACACATAGGAAGAATAGGAGGAGGATTGTGTCAGCATGGACATGGAGGATAACACTCAGCAGCAGTCTTCAAGGGATGGTTTTCAGTCCCCAGAAACCCAAGGAGTTGTATGTGACTGGGAGGAGGTTGTTACGGATCATGTGATCCTTAGTGACCCAGAGGACTCAGAATCGAATGCCTCTGCAAACTTTTGCAGGCTTTGCAGAATCAGGGAGGCCATGCAGCGTAAGGACCCTAGGATTCGTGGTATCAAAGAGAAGGAATCATTACTGGCTGGCAACCCTTCTTGATCCACGTTACAAGGGTAAGGCTGCAGAACTCATCCTGCCTTCGCAGAGGGAGCAGAGGATGAAACATCTTCAGGAGGCCTTGAAGAAAGGTTTGTGCAGAGCATTTCCAGAACCTGTGAGGTTACAATTTCCTGGTGCTGGACAATGTGTTGGTGAGGCTTCTGTCAGGTCACCTGAGGCCAGGTGACAGATGCATACCGTTGGGGTCAGGAGTGCACCACAAAGGTAGTGGACCCTATGGCTGGCTGCTGCGGATGGGAGTCTAGGTGGTTAAGGAAGGCAGGTCTGCTGGAACACCAACATGGATCCCACAGGGGCTAGAGCATAAGATTCCCCAGGGCGTGGAGTCTAAGAGCCAGCTGGTGTTCCCCAGAGCTTCTAGTGTGAGGATGGACTGGGCTGCATCTGGCTCCAGGTCGTGACCCCCAGGGTCTCTCAGATCATGCCCACCATAGGCTACAGGAGGACAGAGATAGTAAGGGAATAAGCCAAAGGTCGGGGTGACTAGCAGACAAGGATAAACATAGAACACGCCAAAGGTCAGGGTCACAAGCAGGCAGGGATTGTTGAGAACAAGCCAACATCGGTAACTGAAATCAGACGTAGAAGACACAGTAAGATGCACACAGAAGCTAAACACACAAAGGTTGATCAGCAAGGCAGACTTGCAGTGAACAGGTTAATATAGAGTTCCCTGATAGGGGCTGGGGTGGAGCCATGCTTTGAGGAGAGATTATTTAAGTAGCCAGGTGAGAGTGCCTGGCCTCTAAAGGTGAACACATGGAGGAGAGGTTAGCTGCCAGACAAGGATTACTGCATAACATGACAGCTTCATTCAGTCAGAGGAGGGACAGTGGAGAAGGTAGCCGGCTGACGGATGCCTTTAGACAAATTTTCAGTCCTCAGCGCCAAGGTCTGATCAGTTCAAGAAACCATTACCAGCGTCTGCATTACATGGTGCATGAATATCTAGTGACAACAGCAGACTTGGAGACCTTTCCAACAGAGCATCCACTGGGTTACTGGGTTTTGAGTATGGACCACTGGCCAGAACTTGCTCAATATGCAATTGATCTACTGGCTTGTCCTGCATCCTGCGTTTTTTCTGAATGCACATTCAGTGCTGCTGGAGGGTTTGTAACAGATCATAGAGTGCCCCTGTCCACAGACTCCCTTGATAGGCTCACATTCATAAAAATGAATCAGTCTTGGATCAGCAGCAGCTATCAAGCACCTGATGCTGATGTAACTGATTGATTTTTCTAGTGATGTGGGATCGCTTGAAGACTGCCTATGCTGAGAAGGGATGAGCCGATCACCCCACTGTTCGGTTCGCACCAGAACTTGCGAACAGGCAAAAAATGTGTTTGAATACGCGAACACCGTTAAAGTCTATGGGACACAAACATTAATAATCAAAAGTGCTAATTTTAAAGGCTTATATGCAAGTTATTATCATAAAAAGTGTTTGTGGACCAGGGTCCTGCCCCAGGGACATGGATCAATGCAAAAAAAAGTTTCAAAAACAGCCATTTTTTCAGGAGCAGTGATTTTAATAATGCTAAAAGTGAAACAATAAAAGTGTAATATCCCTTTAAATTTCATACCTGGGGGGTGTCTATAGTATGCCTGTAAAGGGGCGCATGTTTCCCGTGTTTAGAATAGTCTGACAGCAAAATGACATTTCAAAGGAAAAAAAGTCATTTAAAACTACTTGCGGCTATTAATGAATTGCCGGTCTGACAATACACATAAAAGTTCATTGATAAAAACGGCATGGGAATTCCCCACAGGGGAACCCCGAACCAAAATGTAAAAAAAATTACGTGGGGGGTCCCCCTAAATTCCATACCAGGCCCTTCAGGTCTGGTATGGATATTAAGGGGAACCCCGTCCAAAATTTTTAAAAAAAATGGCGTGGGGTCTCCCTCAAAATCTAAACCAGACCCTTCAGGTCTGGTATGGATTTTAAGGGGAACCCCATGCCAAAATTAAAAAAAAATGGCGTGGGGTCCCCCTAAAAATCCATACCAGACCCTTATCTGAGCACGCAACCTGGAAGGCCGCAGGAAAAGAGGGGGGGACAAGAGAGCGCCCCCCCTCCTGAACCGTACCAGGCCACATGCCCTCAACATTGGGAGGGTGCTTTGGGGTAGCCCCCAAAACACCTTGTCCCCATGTTGATGAGGACAGAGGCCTCATCCCCACAACCCTGGCCGGTGGTTGTGGGGGTCTGTGGGCGGGGGGCTTATCGGAATCTGGAAGCCCCCTTTAACAAGGAGACCCCCAGATCCCGGCCCTCCCCCCTGTGTGAGATGGTAAGGGGGTACTTGTACCCCTACCATTTCACTAAAAAAAGTGTCAAAAATGTTAAAAATGACAAGAGACAGTTTTTGACAATCCCTTTATTTAAATGCTTCTTCTTTCTTCTATCTTCCTTCGGTTTCTTCCTCCATCTTCTTCTTCTTCTGGTTCTTCTGGTTCTTCCTCCGGTGTTCTTGTCCGGCATCTTCCTCCAGGGCATCGGCGTCTTCTTCCCTTCTTCTCCTCGGGCCGCTCCACATCCATGATGGCATAGAGGGAGGCTTCCACTGTGTGACGCTTCTCCTCTTCATCTTCTTCTCTTCATCTTCTTCTCTTCATCTTCTTGTCTTCATCTTCTTTTCGGGCCGCTCCACATCCATGATGGCATGGAGGGAGGCTCCCGCTGTGTGACACTTCTCCTCTTCTGAAGGTTCTTAAATAACGGGGGGCGGGGCCACCCAGTTACCCCGCCCCCTCTGACGCACGTTGACTTGTTGGGACTTTCCTGTGGCGTCATGGGGAATGCCACAGGGAAGTCCCGTCAAGTCCCTGTGCGTCAGAGGGGGCGGGGTCACCGGGTTTATCCGCTATAAAGCTTGTCAATTCACTGAGTATCTCTGTTTTGAATGGTGGAGGTATATATACACTTGCAAGAATGCAATCCCACCCCTCAATATTACAGTGGAGAAAAACATACCGACCGTTCTTGTCCAGTTTACTCTGTCTGCAGGAGAAAACCAACCCGGTGTTTATCAGTACACTCACCCCCCTCGCGTATGAGGTAAGAGTTGAGTGATACTGCTCCTGATAGTTCCTATTCCTCAAAGTACTAACTGTACCTTTATCTAGGTGGGTCTCCTGAAGACAGAGTATCCTGACATCCCTTATTCTGGCCATAGAAAAAATTGCTTGTTTCTTACACACCTCTTTTACCCCCCGCACATTCCATGAGCATATCTTCATACACTTAAATATTCCTGAGGTTACCCTCCTACCAATTTTTGTGCCTACCATTCACCTATTCCTGTATCTTAACTCCACTCAAAATAATTCTCAATCCCAAAACCATTGTGACTAATATTTGAAATTTTTGTGCTTTTGCTTTTTGTGTGTATTCAATACTTCTTATTTCACTCCACTCCACACTCTTACCACCCCCCCATGCAACCTTATACATACCCCCTTCCCCAATCCTTCCCGCCCTCCCTCCCTCCCCCCCCATCCCATCCCCCCTCCCCCTCCTCCACCAGCCCAACCTTGGGCCCATCTCTCCGGGCTTCTAAAGTGACCTTGTTAACCCTCTAAACATGGGTGTTCCTCCTTCCCCCTTTTACGTTGCTACCCGAACCTTTGTAGGAGGGGAATTACCCCCAGCATAACCAATGTGTAAAGGATTAATATCTACTACCCCCTTTAAACCCTCACCTCTACAAATATATCAGTGAAAGAAGGGAGGGGAAAACTGGAGAAAGAGAGAAAATGGGAAATAAAAAAGACAAATCAAATCCCCAACGTCAGTCCACTGGACAAAAACCCCAAATTCTGTCCTCCTCCTCCCTCCCACTTTTCTTCTATGGCCCTTCACCCTGCCGTGACCTTCCCTCGTTCTTCTCCAGCCATGAGAAAACTTCTGCAGGAGCATTAAAGAACTTCGCCTCACCATTTACTGTTACCCGTAAGCTGGGTATAATAGCGCATAACCTATTTTGTGCTGTTGTAAACTCTGTTTACACTCTGTAAACTTTGCCCTCTGTCTCTGCAGCTCAGGGGAAAAATCTGGGTATAGGGATATTCTTGCACCGTTGTACTGTATATTTTTCATCTCCCTTGCTCTTTGGAGAATAGTAATTTTATCTCTAAAAAACAAAAGTTTTACAATAAGGGGCCTTGGCTGACCCCATGAAGATGGGATCCTAGGGCCAAACATGTCCCTAAACCATCCCTCCATGAATTCTGCAGGATTGTTGCCCTCGCTCTTTTCGCATAGACCCAGAACCCTCACATTCTTCCTGCGTGCCCTGTTCTCATAATCATCCATTTTCCGCAGACACATATCTAGTTGCTTCTTTTGACTTCATGTCTCTGTGGGTTCACATCATCCTCCACCTGGCTGAGTCTCTCCTCGAGAGCAGTAGTCCGAGCACATAATTCCTGCATATCCCGTTTCAGCATAACTAAATTATCTCTAATACCTCTGAGCTGATCCGATAGATCCGACAGAGAGATCTTACAGACATTGATTGCTAGGAGAATGTCCTTTAAAGATGGTTCCTGCTCTGGTGTCCCCTTATCCTCTATTATTTCATTTCTCAAACCACTCTCCTTTTCCAGATATGTCTGTGATGCTGATTCCAATGACTGTAGGTACAAATACTTTGGCTGAGCCTTGACTTTTCCTTCCCCCCAGGGTGATTGGTCTGCGCCCCTTGGTGTTGCGCACCCCTCACCTGGCTACCTTTTTTAGGTGTGCAGTTTGGTGTGTGGGCAAAACACTCCAACTTCGCGGCTGCTCCCTGACCTGCTTTATCCTTGGGGCTGCGCAGATTGTGCGCCCCAGATCCTTCCTGTGCTGCGGTCTCCTCTGACCCTTTCTTTCTAGTCATCTTGTCTCCTCTCACCCCTTAGGTCTTCAAGAATAAATGGTTATACAATCTCTGCTATATCTTTCTTCCCTGAGAGTGTGATATTGACCCCAAGGGAGAGCCACCTCCAACCAAACAGCCGAGTAGACCGTGCAAAATAAAGCGCTAAACAGTGCACTCACTCCCCTTCTCGCAGCCGTCTCTCCAACCTTCAGCATCTTCCTCCCCACACTTCACAATAGGAACTCACCAGAGGACGCCCCCAAGGGGAAGTTTCCAAGAGTCTCATCCAGGGGGATCACAAGCGGGTTTCCCCACAGTGCACAGCGCACAGCACACTGCCTACCTGAGCGGTCTTCCTCACACCGCCGTCCGATCAGCCGCGCTGCCCAACAGCGTCCTCCTACCTGCAGTCAGCCAGCGCAGCCACACTGATGAATAATCCTATGGGACGTAGACTTCTGTCCCCAGAGAAACATGAACAAAGGCTCCGGTCAGGTCTGCTCACTAGTTGTCCTCCCTACCTCCATGGTATGCAGCCGTCACAGGCATGGGGATAGCCGCTATAACCGCTATAGCGTCTGAGCATCCAGCGTGGGCGTCAGGAGGAGCAGCCAGGTCCGGTCCCGCAACGCCCTTCCCTTCAACCTCCGGTCACGCCTATCTCCCCCAATGAACTTTAACTGAGTAGTTTAAATGGTTTTTTTCCTTTGAAATGTAATTTTGCTGTCAGACTGTTCTAAACATGGGAAACATGCGCCCCTTAACAGGCATACTATAGACACCCCCCAGGTATGAAATTTAAAGGGATATTACACTTTTATTGTTTCACTTTAAGCATTATTAAAATGACTTCTCCCGAAAAAACGTCAGTTTTTAAAACTTTTTTTTGCATTGATCCATGTCCCCTGGGGCAGGACCCAGGTCCCCAAACACTTTTTATGACAATACCATGAATATAAGCCTTTAAAATGAGCACTTCTGATTTCTCCCATAGACTTTTAAAGGGTGTTCCGCAGTATTCGAATTTGCCGCAAACACCCCAAATTGTTCGCTATTCGGCGAACTTGCGAACAGCCGATGTTCAAGTCGAACATGGGTTCGACTCGAACTCGAAGCTCATCCCTAATGCTGAGTGACTATCCTATTCCTCCTCAATCTTGATGATGCTTGCGCCCAACAATATTTTTGGTTTATGGCACCACCACCACTACCTAAGGCCCAATTTTTCTGTCCCTGTTTAACAGGGGCATGTATTTACAACTTCTGATCTAATATTTCACAGCAGGGCCCGTTCCTGTGCCCAGCAAGAGCATCTGTGAGGGGTTACAGTGTTGTGGCACCACCAAAAGCCCAATTTTTCTGCCCCTGTCCCAGCAGCAGAAAAAAAGGACAAGCGTGTCCCATGGCCACCTGCAGAAGATGCATCATGTCCATGACCAGCACTGTGGACTGTAGACACTGAGCCTTCTTGCCCTCCTTTAGTGGCCTGTGAGCATCTGCCTCTCCTTGGTGGCCTTCCAGACATGATGGGGATTTTGTTTTGCAACACCACACTACACTGTATTGTGTACTGTGTACACCACCAGAAAAGTAGTAGCAACTGCACTATGGGTGCACGGTACTGTGTACACCAACAGAAGTGTAATAACAACTATGGGTTTACTGTATTGTGTACACCACCAGAAAAGTAGAAGCAACTGCACTATGGGTTCATGGTATTGTGTACACCACCAGACGTCTAATAGCAACTATGGGTGCACTGTATGTATTGTGTACTGTTTACACCACCAGAAAAGTAGTAACAACTGCACTAGGGGTGCACGGTACTGTGTACACCGCCTGAAGCATATTAGAAAAAGTATACTAGGAACAGCCTGCAGTGAGATATAGCTAAACTGTATGCAGTGGATATATGTGTGTATATATATATATATATATATATATATATATATATATATATATATAATTGTGCAAGTTCTCCCACTTAAAAAGATGAGAGAGGCCTGTAATTGTCATCATAGGTAATAGGTATACCTCAACTACGAGAGACAAAATGTGGAAACAAATCCAGACAATCACATTGTCTGATTTTTGAAAGAATTTATTTGCAAATTGTGGTGGAAAATAAGTATTTGGTCACCTACAAACAAGCAAGATTTCTGGCTCTCACAGACCTGTATCTTCTTCTTTAAAGTGGATGTAAACCCACTCCCATCTTTTTTAAAGTACTGCCATAGGGTGATCTATAAGGATATACATGCCTCCTGCATGTATCCTTACCTTTCAAATGTCTCCTCTCTGTCTGTTTGGAGCCCCCAAAAATGTCGGATTCAGTGGGCGGGTCCGTTGTACGGCGCTCCGTGGGCGGAGTCATGACATCACCAGACTCCCCGCCCACCTCTACACTCGCGCCTGGCCGGAGTGAAAAGTGTGCGCACAGGAGAAGAGGAGCGCGCTCATGGCTCCTGTCAGTTCATGTGTCACTGTCCAGTGACAGTCGGGGATGATCAGTGCGGCGGGGACAGCTGTGAGCACAGATCCCCCTGAGGAGGCAGAGAAGGAGAAGCAGCTGATCAAACACCATGCAGGGAGATCTGTGCTCACGCCTGTCCCTCCGCTGCACCGATCACCCCCGACTGTCCCTTGTGTCCTCCTCCTCCAGCGCCTGACCTGTTCTCTCCACCACCACCACCTCCCCTTCTTCTCTGGCCCCCCTCCTGTCCTTATCCACCCGCTGTGTCTTCCTCCTTCACCCCCCTCATCCCCCACAGCCAACTCCCCTCCATTCCAGCGATCTCTGTCAGGATGGAGAGCAGAGGAAAGGATGGAAGCATGCATGTCATTTACGGGGGTAGGAGTGCTGCTGGACACAGCTTTATACAGTATATATATATATATATATATATATATATATATATATATATATGTAATATAGCTGTGTCCAGCAGCAAACCCCCCCCCCATCAGACCAGTGGAGTGTCTGCAGCCAGGGCTGAGATTATGTGGAACAGTCAATCCTGGCAGAGCAGCAGAAGAAAAGAGTGGGAGGGAATTAAAAAATACTGCCTGTGTCTTACTTAGGCTGGTGCACGAGATATGTAAATCACCTGTCATTCACAGCAAGGGGGAGTATTTGACAAAGTTTTTCTCATTTTGTCAAGAATTTTCTCACTGAACAATAAAAGAGCATTGCTCAGAGATGGATTAACTCTGTGTGGCAAGACTGGGCTCAAATGATAGGAAATATTATTATACTCTACTTATACTCTACAATATGACATTAAAAAAAAAAAAATTCTGGTTTACATCCACTTTAAGAGGCTCCTCTGTCCCCCACTCATTACCTGTATTAATGGCACCCATTTGAACTTGTTATCAGTATAAAAGACACCTGTCCGAAACCTCAAACAGTCACACTCCAAACTCCACTATGGTGAAGATCAAAGAGCTGTCGAAGGACACCAGAAACAAAATTGTAGACCTGCACCAGACTGGGAAGACTGAATCTGCAATAGGCAAGCAGCTTGGTGTGAAGAAATCAACTGTGGGAGCAATAATTAGAAAAGGAAAGACATACAAGACCACTGATAATCTCCCTCAATCTGGGGCTCCATGCAAGATCTCACCCCGTGGGGTCAAAATGATCACAAGAACGGTAATCAAAAATCCCAGAACCACATGGGGGGACCTAGTGAATGACCTGCAGAGACCTGGGACCAACGTAATAAAGGCTACCATCAGTAACACACTAAGCCGCCAGGGACTCAGATCCTGCAGTGCCAGACGTGTCCCCCTGCTTAAGCCAGTACATGTCTGGGCCCATCTGAGGTTTCCTAGAGAGCATTTGGATGATCCAGAAGAGGATTGGGAGAATGTCATATGGTCAGATGAAACCAAAATAGAATTGTTTGGTAGAAACACAACTCGTTTGGAGGAGAGAGAATGCTGAGTTGCAACCAAAGAACACCATACCTACTGTGAAGCATGGGGGTGGCAACATCATGCCTTGGAGCTGTTTCTCTGCAAAGGGAACAGGACGACTGATCCGTGTACATGACAGAATGAATGGGACCATGTATTGTGAGATTTTGAGTGTAAACCTCCTCCCATCAGCAAGGGCATTGAAGATGAAATGTGGCTGGGTCTTTCAGCATGACAATGATCCCAAAAACACCACCCGGGCAACGAAGGAGTGGCTTCGTAAGAAGCATTTCAAGGTCCCAGAGTGGCCTAGCCAGTCTCCAGATCTCAACCCCATAGAAAACCTTTGGAGGGAGTTGAAAGTCCGTGTTGCCCAGCGACAGCCCCAAAACATCACTGCTCTAGAGGAGATCTGCATGGAGGAATGGCCCAACATACCAGCAACAGTGTGTGACAACCTTGTGAAGACTTACAGAAAACATTTGACCTCTGTCATTGCCAACAAAGTATATATGTATTGAGATGAACTTTTGATATTGACCAAATACTTATTTTCCACCATAATTTGCAAATAAATTCTTTCAAAAATCAGACAATGTGATTGTCTGCATTTGTTTCCACATTTTGTCTCTCATAGTTGAGGTATACCTATGATGACAATTACAGGCCTTTCTCATCTTTTTAAGTGGGAGAACTTACACAATTGGTGGCTGACTAAATACTTTTTTGCCCCACTGTATATATATCTGTATATATATATATATATATATATATATATATATATATATATATATATATATTGAATACACTACATCTAACTGAATCACCTGCCTGCCAGAAGTATATTAGTGTTTTGGACCGAACCAGAACCATTCGGTACTTTTGTTTCTGTCCCCCTGGCCAAATTAACCTTCAATGTAAAAGTGTGCACACTTGAAGTAAATTACTGAGACATACACGAGTTCAGTAGATTGATACTTCTCCTTTATTACTTCCTGGACTCTAGCTAATATGCCGTGAGCCGGATATTTTGTTATCAAATCAAATATCAAATAAGACAAGCGTATGCATATACATATTCATTATTGTGACAAAGTATAAGCTTTTAGCTAGGTTATATCTATATAAGGGAATAGTAAACTATCATAGCTAAAATAGGGTGTCTTGTTTCCAGTTCTTGAAAACAGGCGCAATCTTCTTTAACTTGTTCTTAAATCTTGCAGTTCTGTTCCACATGAAGGGGGAGGGTAAGCTGGCAGACATCTAACTGAATATGGTTAAGGCTGATAGCAGAGGCTGAAGTAAGCACTTATATCTACATGGTTATATTGGAAATAGGCATTTCATCATAACACTCATAGTCACATCCATTACAGTTCCCCCCATGAAATGCTTATTTCACAAAACTGTCCCTCACACTGAAAGACCTACACCCAGCCCATCCTCCTCTGCAACTCTTTTAAGCCGTATGTAGAGAAAGAGCAGCGACTAGTTCACTACCCCCCTCGATACAGCTGGAGGAGTGCGGCCAGGTGCTATCTGTCCATATAGCCCTACGGTGTTGCATCTCGGAGGAGGGTGACTGTAACGGAGTGTAACACATAATTTTCATTAAGGCCTTACATAGACATTGTCAACATCATCTGATATCTCTTGGTTCATGAACGCGGGGATAGTTTGGTCAGCAGCCTTTTCCACACACTTCCTGATGCAGGGGAGAACACAGCAGATTATAGCCGCCATTACCAGGATAGCTAATCCTATCTGGGTCAATAATCCCTGCCATCCTCCCTTTATCCAGGTAAAATACTGATCCCAGGGGTTGGTGAGCCCTGAATTCTGTTTTCTTTGAACAAGTCCTTAAGTTTCTGGATGGCTAAAGTCACTTTACTATTTGGGCCGGTGTTGTCTGGGATGTAAGTGCAACATGTGCTTGTCTCGGGGGATCATTTTACATACACCCCCTTTTTCAACTAGGAGCATGTCTAAGACCATATGGTTTTGGAAAGTCATGTGTGAAGCTGCTTCCAACTGTTCGGCTAAACCTTGGAGTGCATCTCTGATGTAATTGACAAATCTTTGTTGATTATAGTAGATGTAATTTATCCAGTCTACATTTTATTTACAGTGATAATGGGAATCAGTGACTCAAAACCTGCTGCTACTTGGTCTCTTGCTTTGAACTCATCTGGGACCCCTCTTGAGACCCCTATGGCATCTATGTATACATGAGGATCAGAACTTCCTGCTGGGGCACTCCTGCATCTTCTGTTTAGTTTGGATACATCGCTTGCTTCTGGCTCTGGGTCTTGTGAGAAAATATGCAGGGGCATTATGGCTTTAGCCATTGCACATTCTCCTGTCCACTGTCCTGTCATTCCACTTCTAATTTTCATGTCTCCACAGATCCAGTACATGTCCCCTAAGGACTGAACTTGATTTTGTGCTAGATCTGCAGACACCTCACTGTAAGACTCACAGTGACCTTTGGTGAAATTTCCAAGGGGCTTTCCCGCTCCATAGTACTTTCCATAACATGTGTAACTGCCAGGACATATGGTGATACCTTCTGCTGGCTTGGGAGCCTTAGTGACTATAGGGTACTCTTTTTTCCAATGCTCACACAAGGAGTAGTTAGTGGTTGTGTTGGTGAATAGGCTAAGGACACAGGTCTCATGTTCTGGGAGTACATTAAGGGGCACTGTTCCTAGATGTTTAGCCCCCCCACACACATAACAGTTGGTCTTATTGTGCTTCCCTGCATTGTACCTCATCCATTCGAGCCACAAGTTGACATCTGAGAAACCGGTTTCTGCAGCCACGGTGTCCTCAAAGGTAGGGTCTACTATGGCCACCATGTCCCCTAATGTTTGCATGTGAGGCTTTAGGGGGTTAGAGTTGGATGTAGATTGGGGAACTGTCCACTCTGGGTTATTGAACATGTCTTTCAGTTGGATAGGTTTTCTAAAACCGTAATACCCATTTCCCCACCACAGGCCCAATGCATAGGTCCCACTGTCCTTTGGGCTGGGATTCTCAATGGTCAGTCTGAACTCTTTGGTGAAGTATTGATCTGTATGCTTGCTTGATTGTCATTCTATCTAAGAGTGACTTCCCATTTTTGTCCTTTCTATTCTGGGCAGTTTCAGGCTTGTACCCCCATTTTTCATCCCCAGTGTTCCAACCCACTGCTCCCCAATATTCACAGTTGTTGCCCCAGTAGGTGTCAGTGACACATACATACACAGTCATGGGACCTTTTGATCTCTCATTGAACCGGACACTGTAATCAGTACCTGGAAGTATCTTATTATAAGGGGATATGAAAGTGGCAACTTGTGTATTGGATGAGTTATACCAGAATTGAGTTATACCATCTTTCTGTTTGATGGCCACCTCCTGGGCCTGAGCAAAAATCACAACAAAAAGGATAAACAGGATCATGGCTTGGTCTCTTCAGCCTCTTCTTCGGGCACAGGGACTTTCTTGCAGTGAGAGGCGTGTATTCATGAGTTCCTTACAGCCACTTTTACTGATGTGGTAGTTGTCAGAAGGACTTGGAAAGGACCATCATATCTGGGTTCAAGGGTGTGTTTCCTCACAAACTTCTTTACCAGGACCCAGTCACCAGGAACGTTCCTGTATCTAGCTCAGGATCTGGAATGGAAGAAAACACTTCCGAATGGATACGGGTTAATTCTCGAGATAAAACAGTCACATAATCAGTTAAAACATCAGATTATTTTTATCATATATTATATATCATATATGATATTATATATCAGATACTTTTTTACCCCCTTACCATTTCGCACAGGGGGGCCGGGATCTGGGGGTCCCCTTTTTAAAGGGGGCTTTCAGATTCTGATAATCCCCCCACCCGCAGACCCCCACAATCACGGGGGGTAAGGGTTGTGGGGATGAGGCCCTTGTCCTCATCAACATGGGGACAAGGTGCTTTGGGGGGGACCCCCCAAAGCACCCTCCCAATGGTGAGGGTATGTGGCCTGGTACGGTTCAGGAGGGGGGGCGCTCTCCCGTCCCCCCCTCTTTTCCTGCGGCCTGTCATGTTGCATGCTCGGATAAGGGTCTGGTATAGATTTTTGGGGGGACCCCATGCCATTTTTTTTAATTTTGCGGGGTTCCCCTTAAAATCCATACCAGACCTGAAGGGGAATTTAGGGGGATCCCCACGCCATTTTTAAAAAAAAATTTGGTTCGGGGTTCCCCTGTGGGGAAATCCCATGCCGTTTTTATCAATTAACTTCTATGTGTATTGTCGGACCGACAATTCATATAGCCGCTAGTACTTTTAAATGATTTTATGACAATAACTTGCATATAAGCCTTTAAAATTAGCACTTTTAATTATTCATGTTTAAGTCCCATAGACTTTAATGGTGTTCGCGTGTTCGAACAAATTTTTTGCCTGTTCGCATGTTCTGGTGCAAACCGAACCGGGGGGTGTTTGGCTCATCCCTGGTGCACATGGGCCAGAAGCAAATGTGTGGGGATGCCAAACAAATCAATGAACCCCACCCACACCAAATTTAACTACCATATCCACCCCACATTGATTAGGCACAAGAACATATTATACCCTTATCTGGAAAATAAGCAGCAGCTCCTCTTTGCTAAAGAGGGACCTCACCATGTCCACCTAGATGGAGATCCTGACCAGCACAGGAACTTCCAGGTGATTACAATGACTTATTTCTGGGTCAGAAGGCAAAACCACACTCTTTTGATCGCTGCTGCAAATATTTAATCGCAACCACAATTAGAATTTTATTATTTTGGTTTATTTGCAGATATGCAAACTTGTATTTCTACTTGTATTTAAAGGCGTTCGATAAGAAATGGTGTCCCGGGAGGCGCATGCGCGGAGCCATCCAAGATGGCCGCTTGAGACCGGAGCTCCGCACTGCCCCGGCCACACGGCTCCCATAGCGGCAGAACCGGCCCAGCAATCCATCCACATTTAGCCACATCTGGCCGCGGAGATCCCTGAGCACCGGCACATGTCTGGAGGGACAGCCCGGAGGAACCTGGGACCGCAATTTGAGAGCGGGGAACATAGGGGGAATTCTAAGATGGCGGCCACTTTTCAGACACGAGACAGCACCGCAGGAGACAGGAGAGACAACAGGCAAGTGCTGGCTCCTGAAACACTCTTCTACCCACCTCAGGCTCCTAGCTCCTTCCCCTGCAGCCAGAATCCGTCCCCTGCACCCACTATCTCACTGCTGGAAAAGCCCCTGGGAACCTATGGACTTTCCCCTATGGCATTAACCCCAGAACAGCCAGGCCTCCACACAGCCCCTGGTGGCTCTGCTCAGGACATGCCACTAACTGTAGCTGATCTCTTTGTCAAGTTCTCAGAGCTGCTTAACAGAGGCCTGACACAGACTGCAGACAAGATTAAGGGGGACATTCGATCAGACTTTCAAAACTTGGGGTCTAGAATAGAAACGATCGAACACAAATTAGATGTTATCATCTCAAGAGCCAATCAGAACACGGACCACATTCACTTCCTACAGGACCAACTTGACACGGCACAAGCTAGGATCGACGATCTTGAAAATAGATCAAGAAGGGAGAATTTCAGAATAAGACGTCTGGAATTAGACAGGACACACAGATCCCTGGGCCCACCCCGGAAAGATGGTTCGCCTAGGGACATAGTGGTTAAGACCCACTTCTATTCCATCAAAGAAGAAATAATGAAAATTTCAAGGCCACAGCATCCAAATATTTGCTGACATTTCCCCCTTTACAATTCAAAAACGGCGGTCCCTGAAACCCCTTATTCTAGCGATTTCCAAGAAGGAAATCAAGTACAGGTGGGCCTTCCCCTTCGCTCTGAAGTTTACTTTTAGAGGCAAACAATACTCCTTCTCCAGCTTCGTAGAGGGCGAACGATTGCTACTAGACCTTAGAATCATCACGCAAGGCCACTCAATGGACACCTCCAACCCACAACAAGGTTCCGTCAAACTTCCCACGCCGACAAGCCCCACATCGCCCCTATGGGATTTGACCAAGACCAAGAAAGTGAAGGACAATCTTCCCCCATGAAGTACAATAAAACTACAGGGACTCTGATTTCAATGGTTCTGACCCAACCATGGGGTCAGCTCTGGATCTCCACTCAGTGAAGCACAACCATAACAGGGAAAGAAAAAAAAAGGGGAAAAAAAATATTTTTTTTCTTCTTTTTGATTTTTTTTTTTTTTGTGATGTGATGATTCAGGATGTTAGCGTTTAACTTCCAATACTCACATACCAGTGATGTTCTATCCCTCCAGGGCTCACTGGGCTGTTTAGTGCCCACAACGCCTCAAGAGACTCACGCTGGTTCTGTTCACTGTTAAAATGTTTTTTTTTTCTTGAATAGCTGTTATTTACATGTTCTCGGTGGAGTTGTTTGGGGCCGGGGCAGTTGCCTAGCGCCTCCCCCTATCATTCAGTAATTATTTATTCATGCCCGAGTCATGGGAAATTAGCCCCAGAGAAGGGCTATAGTAAACTGTTTGCTTTGAATGGAGGAGGGGAGCTCTCCCCCCGTTCCATTCATGGCCATTCCATGGCCGTAATTCTACATCGTTAATATTTTTTTTCTACCCTTCTTTACTTCCTAGCCATCCTCGAGAAGGCAACATTTAGCAGCAATGGCGATGCCACCATTAAGTTCCCTCCACCGCTCATCATCTCCCAGGATCTAACCCAGGATAAGGTAGGTGACGTGGGGTTGTTTGACTGTTTCACCTCTCTGCTCCATGGCTTCCAATAACATACTTACGCCTCCCCTTCGCATAATCTCCCATAATGCACAAGGGTTAAATTCTCCCATGAAAAGGAGGAACGCATTCCAAGCATATAGGTCTCATAATGCTGACGTAGTCCTCCTACAGGAAACCCACTTCCCGGGGCGGTACACTCCCTCATTCCTCCATGCCCACTTCCCACAATTTTACCTAACAAATGCAGAGGATAAGACTAGGGGGGTTGCAATACTTTTCTCAAAACATTGCAAATTCACTATCCAGCTGGAGCATAGAGACACGGAGGGAAGGTTTCTTCTCGTCAAGGGTACTCTAGACGAACACAAATATACCTTTGTCTCCTACTACGCCCCAAACAGAGGCCAAGTACAATTCTTTCGAAGGATGTTCCAAATTCTGGAACCCCTGATTGAGGGAATCACGATCATGGGTGGAGACTCAAACACGGCCTTTGATATAGGCCTAGATAAATCTAACCCTCTTAAATTGAAACCCATTACACCACTCAAAAGCAGTGTTAAGATAGCAAAGCTGATTTTCCAGCACGGGTTTGGAGGGAACAGAACCCCTCCACAAGAGACTTTACCCACTACTCCTCCCCTCACCAAACATATGCAAGGATAGATCATATCCTCCTCTCTACCAAACATATTCCATTAACCACCAAATCATCGATTATAGAAGCGGCCTGGTCCGACCATTCCATGGTATCTCTTTCTCTACGCAGGGCAGCCTATAGTCAAAATAGGTCTAAATGGAGACTTAACGAGTCCATTCTTACCGATCCCATCAGAGTGACAGAACTTTCTCAAACTTTGCAAGAATACTTCAAGCTTAATGACACGGTAGGTATTTCAGTAGAAACCCTATGGGCAGCACATAAAGCCACTATTAGGGGCAAATTAATACAAATCGCTTCACAAATAAAAAAGGAGAGACAGGGGGAACTAGCTGAGCTAGAACAGGACTATGAGGATCTATGCAAAAAACACAAAAGAGACCCCAAAAGTGTCCCTACAGCATCCCTTGATTCGGCGCGACTAGCCTTAAATTTAGCACTCACAGCGAAAGCTGATAAACATATTAGATGGGTGGGAGCTAAGTTCTACCTTAAAAAGGACAAAATAGGCACAATGCTAGCTAATAAACTTACACTAAAACACAAATCACACTCACTTCCCAAGATTAGACAAGCCGACGGCACCTTCACACAAAACCCACAACGTATCCTAAAATCCTTTCAGGAATACTACACTGACCTTTATAAATCACCAGGAGACGCAAACATATTACAGATGCGGTCATTCCTGGATGGCATTACCCTTCCGACCTTGAAAAAGGCACATGTTGAGGAACTGGAAACACCCATAACAACTGAAGAGGTCAGTGAGGTAATCAAAAACCTAAAAGGAGGCTCCGCCCCAGGCCCAGATGGCTTTTCAGTGCCCTACTACAAAACTTTCTCAGAAATCCTAACACCGTACCTAACTAGATTCTTTAATGCAAAGAAGGATGGGAAGCCGCTAGGTAACACTCTAAATTCTGCATATATCACCGTAATCCCTAAACCTGACAAGGATGCAGGGGTAGTAGGGAATTATAGACCTATTTCATTGATCAATAACAATTTAAAAATCTTAACCAAAGTCATGGCAAACTGCCTAGCATCGTAACTAAATCAATATATCCACAAAGACCAGGTAGGATTCATACAGGGTCAACAAGGGCCTGACCAGGTACGGAGAGCTGTGGACATAATCTCTATATTACAATCTGGATGGGAGGGGGGTCCCAAACAGGAGGGAATGCTCCTCTCCTTAGACCTACAGAAGGCCTTTGATTCGGTCTCATGACAATACATATTCTTAGCACTACAAAGATGGGGCTTCAGGAAAAACTTCCTGGGAATTCTACAGGCTCTTTACTCAACCCCAGAAGCAACAGTGAGATTACAGGGATATTATGCAGATCCAATTCCAATAGCTAGAGGAACTAGATAGGGGTGCCCTCTCTCTCCCCTGATATTTGCCCTTATCATTGAACCTCTTGCGATTGCTATACGTTCAAGTCCTGATATAAGGGGAGTGGATTGTGGCTCATCCTCCCACAAATGCGCCTTATTCGCTGACGACCTATTACTTTTCCTAACTTCCCCTGACGCATCCCTACCCACTTTATGCTCTTTACTAGACACTTTTGCCTCAGTGTCAGGCCTTCAGGTTAATATGACAAAATCACAAGCTCTCAATATATCTCTACCACCCGAAAGCGTTACATACTTGAAAAGCACCTTCAAGTTTGGCTGGGGGGAATCTTCCATAAGGTACCTAGGCCTCAACCTCACACCCAAACTAGAACAATTATACCAGGCCAATTTCCCCCCACTTACCACAAATTAGAATCGGATCTTTTGAAATTGTCCCAACACCGGATGTCATGGGTGGGTAGAGTAAACTCAGTGAAGATGACCCTCTTGCTGAGGTTGCTCTACCTCTTCCGCGCGCTACCAATCGCGATCAAACGAGATCACCTCAAATAATTTCAGGGCAAAATTACTAGGTTCATTTGGGACAAGAAAGGACCACGATTTGCACAACGGACCTTATACAATTTGTCTACACAAGGAGGGCTAGGCCTCCCAAACTTAATATGGTATTACCAGGCTGCAAGACTGGCCCAACTATCTACAATCTATCTCAGGGCTGAGAAACCAGATTGGGTCTCCATAGAGAGACATGCAACCCCGAAACACACGCTAGATTATCTCCTGTGGTCCCCCCCAAAAAATAGACCCCCGATTTTTTCCCCCACCCTATCGCAATCTTTTACTCTTTGGGATAGCATGAGGTGGCTCCCCTCCCTGGTCTCTGAGCTCCAACCGCTGGCCCATGTCTTCCATAACCCGCAGTTCCAACCTGGGATGAATATCTCTGCATTTAAATGGTGGCTGGATAAGGGAGTGTACCGCATAGGGCATTTTTTCTCTTCAACTGGACCCCTACCCCTGAAGCACTTTGAGGATAAACTGGATCTCCCTACTTCAGAGTGGTTCAGGTTTTTTCAAATCTTCCACTTCCTCAAAGCCATTTGGAAAAACAAGCCAAATCCCCCAAATTTTACAGAATACGAAAGATGGTGCGGACAAGCCATGGAGTAGAGGGGAGGGATATCGATAATCTACACGTCCCTAGCCAAAAATGCTGACAAGTTACCATACATGACAGCCTGGGACAGGGACCTCCAGGAGGTTCGAGACCTAGAGGACTGGCATGAGTCGTTTTCTAGATCACTTAAAGGAATCTACAACACCTCACTCTTAAAAGCCAACATAAAACTTTTCATAAGATGGTATCTAGTGCCCTCCAGACAAGCGTCCATATTCCCAAACTCTTCACCACTATGCTTCAGAGGATGTCACAGCTTGGGGACGATGCTTCATACATAGTGGGAGTGTCCAAAAATCAGAGGATATTGGAATAATATCTTCCACATCATACGTAAAGTCACAAAATGTCCAGTGACCCAAAATCCTTCCATAGCCCTTCTGAATGGCTACATTCCAAAGGTCCCCAAACTGTCACGCACTTTGATCTGCTTCATCCTGACAGGAGCAAAAAATATCAATCGCCAAAGCATGGAAACAACCGAAAGTATCTATTAATGCTACGAAAAGGAAAATATCTTGGATAATGACCCAAGAAAGGCTAATCAGTGTGCTTTTGGACAAATCTAATCAGTTTGAGGCAATCTGGGAGCCGTGGGCTCACTATGTGGGAATTTCCTTAATACCCGGCATTGTCAATTGCCTTTAAAGTAACGTTGACTTCTCTATGGTTGGCATCACCTCCCCTTTTCCTCTCTCTCCCCTTCTACGCATCTAACTTCTCCTATAGTGCTCTTGACACTATATCCTTTCTTTCTTTCTTTCTTCCTTCCTTCTTTTCTCTCTTTCCCTCTGGAATGCTCTTTGTAGCCTATTAGGCTAGTACTATTTGTTATCCAGGTTCGACTCAGACCCCCAGCGGGGGACTGACAGTTCTGTTATACTATTCACTCAAGACAAATTTACAGTCTCATTATTGGTCAGATGGAAGCCTCTGGTTCACAAGTTACCACAAGGGAGGTTAGGGCTCCCTCTTCTCTCTCAACACAGCAAGATCTCAATGGGGTGTTGGGAGATGAGGGTTCTATCAGCACCCCTTATACATTGCACGAGGCCAGTTACTGTCTAAGTTAAATGTATTGTTCATGTATTTCAGGCATAGTGTTATATTACTTGATACTAATGTCTTACTGTATTTTTCAATCTGAAAAACAATAAAACTTTGACTTACAAAGCCAAAAAAAAAAATAGAAATGGTGTCCCTGGGTTAGCAGCAGGTGAATAACAAAAACAAAAGGCCCAGTTTGAGCCCTGGTTCACACTGACAGAGGGAGGAAATTATTCAGCTGAAATCACACAATTTCATTCCCGCATGTCAGTCCCGACTGCAGGGGGAATTTCAGAGACATCTGTGCAAGTTTCTGCACTGATATCAATACAAATTGCACCCCAAAGTCGCACCAGTTAAAACAGTGCAATTGCCACCACTTTGACATGTCAAATCACACCAATGTGAACTAAAGCTGACACATACAAACACTGCCTATCCACCAGCTGAATTCATTACCTGCAATTCTCCACAGCTGTTATATATAAAGATTCCACCTTTATCATTTACTTGCAGGTGTGCAGAAGCCTAGGTTTACATTGGAGCGATTTGTCATGCGATTTGAGAGATCAAATCGCATGACTATTGGCAGCAATGGCACTGTTCGAATCGATGCAACACTGATTTTGTGGCACTGCACCAATTTGCTAAAGTAGTTCCTGCAATACTTTTGCCGATTTAAGGTGCGACTTTAATAGACATTTGTGTATGAAGCCACACCGATGTCCATCAAGTAGCACAAGAAATCACGCTGACCTTGCTACTTCAAGTGAAGTAGCGCGATTTCAATGTAGCATCAATGTGAACCAGGGCAAAGAGATTAATTTTTTGGTGCACAAATACATATTGAAATAAAATATAAGATATTGCACTTTCCCAAAACCACCACCCACAAAAACTAAAGAGAAAGAAAGTAGAAGGAAAAAAAAAACACCACAACAAAGCTCAATAATGTACTTTTATTTTACCAGCAAAATAAAATTACATTCATTTACTAGCTTCAAAAAAATTTGGACAGGATATATGGTGTTACATTTAGCAATGGGATTTTAAGGGCCCTGCTCATAGGAGCATACAATGTAAAATTTGACAAAGCCTTAGAGTGGACACCGCTTTAATTTCAGCGTACAACGGGCAACACATCACATTTTTATCTGCAAGATTATAGAAACATACTTAACAGTCATTCTTACAAAGCTTTCAAACATAATGTTAAAAGACTTATTCAAAACACCCACCACCAGCCCACAATAGACAAATACATACATTGGTGATCATGTTCTGCTGGAAGCTGCATTTCGATGTAAACGATTAAACAAGATCAAAAAGGGTAGAAAGTCAGCAGATGCTTCCAAACGATGTTTGCATGACTAGACAGGAACAATACACACACAACATTGACAGCATGTTCACATGAACCCACTTTTGGCTGTCAAAAAAGGTTTAGGAGTGTGTCTATGGGAATGTTTGACCATTCTTCCAAGTGCATTTGTGAAGTCAGGCACTGATGTTGGATGAGAAGGCCCGACCTACAGTCTCCTCTCTAATGTCATTATTGATCACTAATTGCTGATTGAAAAAAGTGTTTTACATATCAATAGACAGTAGTGGGCACCCAAAATTGGGACAAGAATGAAAACTGCTGGGCTCAGAAGGATAGTCTGTTATATTTGTTAACATTGAATTTGCAGCAGTCAGGAGGTGAAAATTGTGTGTGATTGATTGAAAAAATACTAAAACTATGTCCCTTTTTCATGCACAGGAAGACCTCAGCCAGGAGGAGGTTGTGGAATGTGGCAGTCAGGAGGAGGCGGGGATTAGTGGCAGCCAGGAGGAGGCAGGGCTAAGTGGCAGCCAAGAGAAGCCTGGGACCAGTTGCAGCCTGACTGAGTCTCAGGTCCCTCCCCTCCGCCTGCCACATAAACGAGCCAGGAAGATGACTCCCAGTCCTGTGCAGGATTCAGCGTACAGGCTGATCCAGGAGGCTTCTGCGTCCCTCAGAGCCTTCCCCAGTCCTGAAGAGGCCTTTGCTTGCATGGCTGCCACAAAATTGCAGGGCATACAGGAGGGTCAACGCAGGCTCTCTGAGGACCTGATTTATAAAGTCCTACGTAAGGGGGTGAGTGGGGAACTAACACCCAAGACGGATGTCATTGAGATCGACGATCCTCCTCCTCCTCCTGCTGCCACAACTCCACCACCACAGCCACAGCGTGGAAGGAAGCGTGGAAAGAAGACCAAAGAGTGATGACCCTGGGTTCAGTCTGGTCTGACAGAAGATGCAGTCTCTCGTATGACCACAGCCTGGGGACACAGATGTCATCTGCTGCTTTCCGGATCTCTGGGACTTCTGGACCAGACTGCCCTCCCTAAGATAAGGACTCCTCAGGCCACCAATTTTGCTTTTAAATAATTGATGTCTGTCCTGGGGGTCCAAGGCTTCACCCACTTCTGCAGTTTCTCCAGCATTGCCTTCCTCTTTGTTTAGTTGTGACCCACTAATAAAATTTTTTAGGTAAATTCTACTCTCCTGTGTGTGTTTTCATCCAAAAAGGACAGTTTGTTTGTGACGACTCAGGTTCATTTCTAAAGTACAATGTGAAATTAACAAGAGACAACAACACCAAACAATCTCCTACAGATTAAATAGAACAACATATCAATGGTGTTGTGTGAACTTGTCACAAAAAACACACACAAACATTTTCGGGAGTACAAATCAAAATCACCAAAAAAAAAAAAAAAAAAGAGAAACACAAAAAAAGATTCAACATTAAAGCCAAAAAAAAATAAAATAAAATATAAAAAAAATGTTGTCAGATGTGAGAAATCAAAATATATTGAGGGAATCCAGATAAATAGTAACGAAAGAAGTTTGTGAGAAGTGTGTGTGAATATGAGCATCAAAACTACTATATTCTTGTCACATTATAAAGAAGAAGAGAGTGCGCTGTATTAAACCATTTTTAACATTGCAGCGTGACGAAAGTGCTGTATCCATTGCGAAAGCTAAGTATAGCAGAATGAATGTTTCTTCTGAGCATGCGTGGCACTTTGTACGTCGGAACAGGCCACACGCGGTCGGAATTGACGCGATCGGATTTTGTTGTCGGAAAATTTTATCTCCTGCTGTCCAACTTTGTGTGTCGGAAAATCCGATGGAAAATGTCCAATGGAGCCCACACACGGTCGGAATTTCCGACAACACGCTCCGATCGGACATTGTCCATCGGAAAATCCGACCGTGTGTACGGGGCATTACTCTGCTAAAACATGGAGTAGTGCACATGGAAATAATGTTTAGAGCATGATATAATTGTCTAAATTGTACTGAAATATGCGGTGTGTTATTTAAAGATAATCTGCTTTTAAACTTTGTGAAAAAGTGATTTCTACACTGAAAGATCTTTAAAAGTCCGAGAAGTGAAAAATTCCCCGTTTTGGACAACTAAGTGCCAACACAACTGAGCATGCTCAGACCTGAAAATAACTCCCATTTTAACTTAAGTGCCTTTTTTACCCGGCGCTATAGTAAATACCAAAATGAGAGCTAATTAGAGAGCATTTTTTTTAAAATGAAAATCTGCTCTATTTTAGTCCAAATGAAGTTTCAGCCATTGATTCTAATGGAACAATTCTAACTTTCACCAAAAAACCTTTTAATGTTGAGATGAAATGTATCTTTCTGTGAAATAAATTTTCGTTTGCAACATTGTTGCTTCTACTTAACCTCCCTGGCGGTATGATTCTTTCTGATTTTAGGTGCTGAAAGCGGTACAATTATTTTGCATGGAAATTTGGCGTTTTATATTGTAGGTCTGTAATTCTTAACAATAACACACTTAAATCTGTCCAAACAAGAGTCTAGTAGATATCCCGGGTATGATAAAGTTTGAAACACAAAAACATAAATTATAATATAATAAAAAAATAATAATAATTAAAAAAAATAAAAATAAATAGTAATAAAATAAATTTCCACACGATTCACTATCTCTCAATTCTGCAAGTGTTCTAATTTACTATCGCTGTTTTCTAGCTGGTCTAAAGCCATTTTTGACGTAAAGGGACACTTTTTGGTTGCTATGGACAATCTCCAGTTTCCAGGCAGAAAGAACAGTATATGCAATATAAAACTGCATGCAGGGCATGGGCCAGAGCACTGGGGACAAATGGGATGTGAAATGATTTCATACAGTACTGTAATCTGTAAGATTACAGTACTGTATGTGTTATGCTTTTTACATTTTTTTGAATTTGCCGCCAGGCTCCGCCCCCGTGCGTCGCGACGCTCGCAGGGAACGGAGCCTGGCATAGAGAGGCTTCGGAACAGGACACAGCCCGCGGACACTGCGGGGGACATCGCAGGATCCCGAGGACAAGGTAAGTAAGGAGGCACCGGGATCCTGCGATGCAATCCCGAGTGTGGCTCGGGGTTACCGCTAATGGTCCTGAATTTTAACCCCGAGCCACACTCGGGAAAACCGCCAGGGAGGCTACAATATTTTGATTTTAAGAATACTAGAATGTGGAATGTTTTGATGTTTTGGTAAAATATATTTTTCTCTGTCACTTTCACTTGTTACTCTCAATCTCACAACAATCTTTGCCCCAAACTCACACAGGTGTCTTTATAATCCACAAACAATACCATTGCTGATGCAAATTTGAAATGAATCACAATTTTTTTTGCTTTTTATTATTTCCAAATATCCATAATTTGAGTCCAAAAAATGTGATATGTGTACCAACATCAGAAAGCAAAATGTAATTCCCAAAAATTTGAAGGTAATATTCTACTCTCACCCACAAAAAACACCAAATATCACAGAATAAATCAAAAAGAATAACTGAGTAATGTAATTCCATCACTTGTATGCCCAAAGAAATGCAGCATTTATGTGTTTTTATGTGTATTTATGTGTAGTTATGGGTAGGAGGCTCTCACATGTGCCAGCTCCATGGCTTAGAGGTTAGAACTTCTGCTATGCATCCCTGAAGGTCTGGGTTCAAATCCCAACCATGTTGCTCCTTGTAGAAAAATTGTCTCATCTCACAGGTCCTATAACTATGTCTAAATGTAGCATTTATGTGTAGGAGGGCTCCACCACCATTGTAAGTCTTTTCCAGATACACTATTTAGCCAAAAGTATTGGGACGCCTGCCTTTACACGCACATGAAATTTAATGGTAGCCCAGTCTTAGTCCGTAGGGTTAAAATTTGATTTGGCCCACCCTTTGCAGCTAGAACAGCTTCTGGGAAGGCTGTCCACAAGTTTTAGTGTGCCTATGGGAATGTTTGATCATTCTTCCAGATGTGCATTTGTGAGGCCAGGCACTGATGTTGGATGAGAAGTCCTGGCTCGCAGATTCTACTCTAATTCAGCCAAAAGGTGTTCTTTCGGGTTGAGGCCAGGATCCTGTGCAGGCCAGTCAAGTTTCTCCACCCCAAACTTGCTTATCCATGTCTTTGTGGACCTTTCTTTGTGCACTGGAGTGCAGTCATGTTGGAACAGGAAGGGGCTTTCCCCAAACTGTTCCCACAAAGTTGGGAGCATGAAATTGTCCAAAATGTCTTGGTATGCTTAAGAGTTCCCTTAAATGGAACTAAGAGGTCAAGCCCAACCCCTGAAAAACAACCCCACATCATAATCCCCCCTCCACTAAATCATTTGGACCAGTGCACAAAGCAAGGTCCATAAAGACATGGATGAGGGAGTTTGGGGTGGAGGAACTTGACTGGCCTGGACAGAGTCGTGACCTCAACACAACAGAACACCTTGGGGATGAATTAGAGAGGAGACTGTAGGTCGGGCCTTCTCATCCAACATCAGTGCCTGACCTCACAAATGCACTTGGAAGAATGGTCAAACATTCCCATAGACACACTCCTAAACCTTGTGGACAAGAAGAGTTGAAGCTTTTATAGCTGCAAAGCGTGGGCCAAATAAGTTTTGAACCCAAAACTAATACTGGGATGCCATTACAGTTCATGTGCGTTTAAAGGCAGGCGTACCAATACTTAGGCCGATATATTGTATATTGCTTGTGACACCGAGCATGACTATGGACTTAGGGCTGGTTCACACCACAGAGATGCAGAAAACAAGTGTTGGGCTGCCTGGTGGCTAAGTGGGTAGCAGTTCTGTCTAGCAATACCTGGGATGTTGGTTCAATTCCCCAACATGCTAATCCTTGTGTTGAAGTTATATGTTCTCCCTGTGTGGGTATCTCACCACAATCCAAAGACATGCTGGCATTTTATTTGTCTCCTGTCTAAATAGGTTCTAATGTAAGAAAATAGTATTCACAACTGTGTTAGCTCTTGGCTATGTGCATCAAATCTCCAACTACAGGACAAAGATCAAAGTCCATTTGCATCCACATAAACAAAGCATATGTACCCGTGCAGTGTAAACCCTAAAATTTGAAATGTCCAAGTCCCTTGGCATGATTAGTGCTAATAAACATTAACATCAGTCCCTGGCTGCAATGAGCTTCCAATCTAAAGTCCAAAATTAACTATGTGTTCTTGCTCATCAGTTGCAATCACTTTAGACATACATGAAGAGACAGATTGAAAGATACTGGTGGGCGTGTACTTCTACTGGGTGTGTCAGTGTGCTCGGGGAGCACATTGCAATGGCTTCTATCCTTAAGGCTTCTTTTTCTAAGTGATTCTTTCTACAAGTGATATGCACTTCAATCTCTGCTTTCAGTTCTGCCTCACCTGATCATTCCTTCTCTGTCTCTTTACAGGTATGTGTCAGCTCAACCACATCTTCCACTGTTAACTGAAATTGGGATCTGCCTGCTGTCTGTGTGTGTGTCTTTGGTATGTGTCAGCTCAACCACATCTTCCACCGTTAACTGAAATTGGGATCTGCCTGCTGTCTGTGTGTGTGTGTGTCTTTGGTATGTGGCCTTCTCTATCTGTTGCCCTGTGCGTAAAACCATGACATTGTTATTTGTTGCTCTGGACTGTCTTACCTAAGTTTTTTGTGTTGATTTAATCTTGGCCTCTAGCCTCTTGCTATTCTGACTTTTGAAGCAAAAAGTCCACTTTGATTGTTAGGCATTCTTATAGTCACTCATGATTAATTAACGAACTTCAACCCCACCCTTATAACAGTATAAATTTGAGCATCCTTAAGGGGTGAGCACATTGCTCGGGGAGCACATTGCAATGGCTTCTATCCTTAAGGCTTCTTTCTCTAAGTGATTCTTTCAACACGTGATATGCACTTCAATCTTTGCTTTAAGTTCTGCCTCACCTGATCATTCCTTCTCTGTCTCTTTACAGGTATGTGTCAGCTCAACCACATCTTCCACCATTAACTGAAATTGGGATCTGCCTGCTGTATGTGTGTGTGTGTCTTTGGTATGTGGCCTTCTCTATCTGTTGCCCTGTGCATACAACCATGACATTGTTATTTGTTGCTCTGGACTGTCTTACCCAAGTTTTATGTGTTGATCTTATCTTGGCCTCTAGCCTCTTGGTATTCTGACTTTTGAAGCAAAAAGTCCACTTTGATTGTTAGGCATTCTTATAGTCACTCATGATTAATTTATGAACTTCAACTCCACCCTTATAACAGTATAAATTTGAGCATCCTTAAGGGGTGAGCACATTGCAATGGCTTCATTTCTTAAGGATTCTTTCTCTAAGTGATTCTTTCTACAAGTGATATGCACTTCAATCTCTGCTTTAAGTTGTGCCTCACCTGATCATTCCTTCTCTGTCTCTTTACAGTTATGTGTCAGCTCAACCACATCTTCCACCATTAACTGAAATTGGGATCTGCCTGCTGTCTGTGTGTGTGTGTCTTTGGTATGTGGCCTTCTCTATCTGTTGCCCTGTGCATACAACCATGACATTGTTATTTGTTGCTCTGGACTGTCTTACCCAAGTTTTATGTGTTGATCTTATCTTGGCCTCTAGCCTCTTGCTATTCTGACTTTTGAAGCAAAAAGTCCACTTTGATTGTTAGGCATTCTTATCGTCACTCATGATTAATTAACAAACTTCAACCCCACCCTTATAACAGTATAAATTTGAGCATCCTTAAGGGGTGAGCACATTGCTCTGGGAGCACATTGCAATGGCTTCTATCCTTAAGGCTTCTTTCTCTAAGTAATTCTTTCTACAAGTGATATGCACTTCAATCTCTGCCTTAAGTTGTGCCTCACCTGATCATTCCTTCTCTGTCTCTTTACAGGTATGTGTCAGCTCAACCACATCTTCCACCGTTAACTGAAATTGGGATCTGCCTGCTGTCTATGTGTGTGTGTCTTTGGTATGTGGCCTTCTCTATCTGTTGCCCTGTGCATACAACCATGACATTGTTATTTGTTGCTCTAAACTGTCTTACCTAAGTTTTATGTGTTGATCTTATCTTGGCCTCTAGCCTCTTGCTATTCTGACTTTTGAAGCAAAAAGTCCACTTTGATTGTTAGGCATTCTTATCGTCACTCATGATTAATTAACAAACTTCAATCCCACCCTTATAACAGTATAAATTTGAGCATCCTTAAGGGGTGAGCACATTGCTCGGGGAGCACATTGCAATGGCTTCTATCCTTAAGGCTTCTTTCTCTAAGTGATTCTTTCTACAAGTGATATGCACTTCAATCTCTGCTTTAAGTTCTGCCTCACCTGATCATTCCTTCTCTGTCTCTTTACAGGTATGTGTCAGCTCAACCACATCTTTCACCGTTAACTGAAATTGGGATCGGCCTTCTGTCTATGTGTGTGTGTCTTTGGTATGTGGCCTTCTCTATCTGTTGCCCTGTGCATACAACCATGACATTGTTATTTGTTGCTCTAAACTGTCTTACCTAAGTTTTATGTGTTGATCTTATCTTGGCCTCTAGCCTCTTGCTATTCTGACTTTTGAAGCAAAAAGTCCACTTTGATTGTTAGGCATTCTTATCGTCACTCATGATTAATTAACAAACTTCAATCCCACCCTTATAACAGTATAAATTTGAGCATCCTTAAGGGGTGAGCACATTGCTCGGGGAGCACATTGCAATGGCTTCTATCCTTAAGGCTTCTTTCTCTAAGTGATTCTTTCTACAAGTGATATGCACTTCAATCTCTGCTTTAAGTTCTGCCTCACCTGATCATTCCTTCTCTGTCTCTTTACAGGTATGTGTCAGCTCAACCACATCTTTCACCGTTAACTGAAATTGGGATCGGCCTTCTGTCTATGTGTGTGTGTCTTTGGTATGTGTCAGCTCAACCACATCTTCCACCGTTAACTGAAATTGGGATCTGCCTGCTGTCTGTGTGTGTGTGTCTTTGGTATGTGGCCTTCTCTATCTGTTGCCCTGTGCGTACAACCATGACATTGTTATTTGTTGCTCTGGACTGTCTTACCTAAGTTTTATGTGTTGATCTTATCTTGGCCTCTAGCCTCTTGCTATTCTGACTTTTGAAGCAAAAAGTCCACTTTGATTGTTAGGCATTCTTATAGTCACTCATGATTAATTAACGAACTTCAACCCCACTCTTATAACAGTATAAATTTGAGCATCCTTAAGGGGTGAGCACATTGCTCGGGGAGCACATTGCAATGGCTTCTATCCTTAAGGCTTCTTTCTCTAAGTGATTCTTTCTACAAGTGATATGCCCTTCAATCTCTGCTTTAAGTTCTGCCTCACCAGATCATTCCTTCTCTGTCTCTTTACAGGCATGTGTCAGCTCAACCACATCTTCCACCGTTAACTGAAATTGGGATCTGCCTGCTGTCTGTGTGTGTGTGTCTTTTGTATGTGGCCTTCTCTATCTGTTGCCTTGTGCGTACAACCATGACATTGTTATTTGTTGCTCTGGACTGTCTTACCTAAGCTTTATTTGTTGATCTTATCTTGGCCTCTAGCCTCTTGCTATTCTGACTTTTGAAGCAAAAAGTCCTCTTTGATTGTTAGGCATTCTTATAGTCACTCATGATTAATTAACGAACTTCAACCCCACCCTTATAACAGTATAAATTTGAGCATCCTTAAGGGGTGAGCACATTGCAATGGCTTCTATCCTTAAGGCTTCTTTCTCTAAGTGATTCTTTCTACAAGTAATATGCACTTCAATCTCTGCTTTAAGTTTTGCCTCACCTGATCATTCCTTCTCTGTCTCTTTACAGGTATGTGTCAGCTCAACCACATCTTCCACCGTTAACTGAAATTGGGATCTGCTTGATGTCTGTGTGTGTGTGTCTTTGGTATGTGGCCTTCTCTATCTGTTGCCTTGTGCGTACAACCATGACATTGTTATTTGTTGCTCTGAACTGTCTTACCTAAGTTTTATGTGTTAATCCTATCTTGGCCTCTAGCCTCTTGCTATTCTGACTTTTGAAGCAAAAAGTCCACTTTGATTGTTAGGCATTCTTTTAGTCACTCATGATTAATTAACGAACTTCAACCCCACTCTTATAACAGTATAAATTTGAGCATCCTTAAGGGGTGAGCACATTGCTCGGGGAGCACATTGCAATGGCTTCTATCCTTAAGGCTTCTTTCTCTAAGTGATTCTTTCTACAAGTGATATGCACTTCAATCTCTGCTTTAAGTTCTGCCTCACCTGATCATTCCTTCTCTGTCTCTTTACAGGTATTTGTCACGTCAATACTTACCGAGGCCGAGATGCCAAGAGTGGCTCGCCGTTACGACCACGCGCACCCGAACCCCCGAGGGTGGTACAGGGGATCGGAAGCACGCGGAGGCACGGGTCTCCGGTAGTTGCTGCAAGAAGGCTCAGGTTCACTTGGGTTGTGGGAAGCGTCCTGGCGGAACCGTGCAGGACCGGTGTACCTAATCGTACAGAAAGCAGAGGTCAAGGGGTATTAAACAGGCAAATAGGAAAGTCCTTAAAGCAAGCAGTGGTCGGAGGGATCCGGTAAGCAGAGAGAGAATGGTCTTATAACAGGCAGAGGTCAGGGTATCCGGCAGACAAGGAGAGTGGTCGTTTAAACAGGCAGAGATCAGGGTATCCGGCAGACAAGGAGCGTGGTCGTTTAACAGGCAGAGATCAGGGTATTCGGCAGACAAGGAGAGTGGTCATTTAACAAGCAGAGGTCAGGGTATCCGGCAGACAAGGAGAGTGGTCGTTTAACAAGCAGAGGTCAGGGTATCCGGCAGACAAGGAGAGTAGTCGTTGAACAGGCAGGGATCAAGATATCAGAAATCAGGAACCAGGAACAAACACATAGCAGGGTACAGCTGATGACAAACCAGCAACCCGACTGGGTGCTGGCATCGTCTGAAGTAGCCTCCCGGTGAGCGCGTCAACGTGACGCGCTACCGGGTACCCGCATGGGCGACGGCGTGCACGCGTGGACCGCCGTGCACCCACACGCGCCGCACCATCAGGCCGCGAACGGGTGCACGTCTCAACAACAGCCCACTGTGCATGCGACCCGCAGCCCGGCGAATGGACGCCCAAGCTAGACATCAACTCCGGATGGTCTCGATGAAAGGTTTGAATTAAGCGAGGAGCATGTAGATTCCTTGCGGGCTCCCAAGAATTGTCCTCAGGTGGGTATCCTTTCCATTGGATCAGGTACTGTAGCTGCCTGCCCTTCTTTCTACAATACAGGATAGCCTCCACCTCGAACTCGTTCTCCCCATCCACCCTGATTGGTGGGGGAGGAACCTCTCCTCTTTCTGGAAAAGGACTGGACCCAACAGGCTTCAACAGAGACAAGTGGAAGACAGGATGGATCTTGTACGTTTTAGGCAGAACTAGTTCCATGGCCACAGGATTGATAATCCTTTTGATAGGAAAAGGGCCAATGAATTTAGGTCCCAATTTTCGGGATGGCAACTGTAGCTTGAGGTTAGAGGTGGACAAACAAACTTCTTCCCCTATATTAAATGTTGGGTTTTCCTTCCTACCTCGGTCATACTGCTCCTTGTAGGCGGGATGAAATCCGCAGTTGGCCCAGAAAGGCGTTTGGTTGGTAGCCGCGTGAATTGAGTTATTATACGCGAACTCTGCATATGGAAGAAGTTTTGCCCAATCATCCTGGGATCCCGAGCAGAAGCAACGGAGGTATTGCTCTAAGGTTTGATTTGTTCTCTCCGTTTGGCCGTTGCTCTGAGGATGGTAGGCTGGCGAGAGGCACACTTTAATATCCAAGGCTTTACAGAGTTCCTTCCAGAATTTGGACGTGAATTGCATGCCTCTGTCAGACACTATACTCCTTGGTACACCGTGAAGTTTTATGACCTCTTTCAGGAAGGGGCCATCTTAGATAGACGGTCGACCACAACAAAAATAGTAGTGTAGCCTTCTGAGACCGGCAGATCCACGATGAAATCTACAGATACGTTGGACCACGGTCGTTCTGGAATAGGTAGTGGTTTAAGTAAACCCCAGGATTTGGTGTTTTGGCCCTTGTTCCGTTGGCACAGGGGACAAGAGGGACAGGGGACAAGAGGCCACATACTCCCTGCAATCCCGTCTCCAACCCGGCCACCAGAAGGAGCGAGAGATCAGGTCAGCTGTTTTCCTAACCCCGAAGTGCCCGGCCAACTTATGGTCATGGCACTTCTTGAGGGTTGTTAACCGAGTTCGTTGAGGTACAAGAATTTTGCCCCGGATCCAAAAGAGACCTCCATCTTTCTTCAGAGACTGTACCTCTGGGTCCGTACATGAATTGGACGAAATCTTGATGGAGGACACTAAGTCTGTCTGTGCCAACCCGAGGAAATTTTGAGGCGCAAGAATCGTGCTTGGTTCTGAAGTCTGGAGGTCTGCTGAGAACATCCGGGAAAGGGCTTCTGCCCTCCCATTCTTTACACCAGGTCTATAAGAAATGTGGAAATTGAAGCGCGAAAAGAATAAGGCCCAACGAGCTTGTCTGGGTTTGAGTCGTTTTGCTGTTCGGAGGTATTCAAGGTTCTTGTGATCTGTGAAGATCATCACTGGATGGAGTGCCCCCTCAAGTAAATACCTCCTTTCCTCCAGGGCAAATTTTATGGCCAGCAGCTCCCTGTCACCTACATCGTAATTTAATTCTGCTGCACTGAGTCTTCGGGAAGCAAATGCAACTGGATGTAAGATGGCTTTGGGTCCTTGTCTTTGAGAAAGGATTGCTCCTGTGGCTATTTCTGACGAGTCCACTTCTAATACGAACGGTTGAGAAGGATCAGGATGCCGGAGAATGGGAACGGAACTGAACAGATCCTTTAGTTTCACGAAAGCTCCCTGTGCTGCTTGGGACCACTGGAATGAGCCATGCCGGCGGGTTAGTTGAGTGATGGGTGCCACTATAGTGGAGAATCCAACGATGAATTTCCGGTAAAAGTTAGCGAATCCTATAAATAGTTGGACTCCCTTTTTGTCAGATGGAGCTGGCCACTCTTGGATAGCCTGTATCTTTTGGGGATCCATCTCCACCCCATTTGCCGAAATGATGAACCCCAAGAATTGCATGACTGATTTTTCAAACTCACACTTCTCCATTTTTAGGTAGAGTTTGTGTTGTTTCAGAATGGCCAGAACTGTCCTGACGTGACCCCGGTGAAGTTCAAGTGTAGAAGAGAAAATTAGGATATCATCCAAGTAGACCACAAGGAAATCATCTTGGTATTTGCGGAAAATGTCGTTCACCAGGTGTTGAAAAGTGGCTGGAGCATTACAAAGCCCAAATGGCATCACCAAGTATTCAAAATGCCCGAACCTGGACCTGAAGGCTGTCGTCCATTCGTCTCCGGCCCTAATTCTGATAAGGTTGTATGCCCCCCGGAGATCTAATTTGGAAAAGACTCTGGCTGACCGGAAACGTTGGAACAATTCTGGGATGAGCGGTAATGGGTACCGATTCTTCATGGTGATGTTATTTAACTGCCGGTAATCCACACAGGGTCTAAGAGAACCGTCCTTCTTCCCGACAAAGAATATATCCGCTCCGGCAGGTGAGGATGAGGGACGGATGAACCCCTTTTCCAGATTCTCGTCAATATATTGTTTGAGAGCCTCCAGCTCCGTTTCTGAAAGAGGAAATATGCGACCAAATGGAATCTCTGATTCTGGCAGTAAATCGATTGGGCAATCATACGGTCGATGTGGCGGGAGGCAATCGGCCATTTGTTTGCTGAAGACCTCCTGGAACTCATGATACTCCTGAGGAACATGTTGGAGGTTAACTGAAGGAGCTGAAATTGTAGCACAGATCTTGGGCTTCAAAGGACGGCAGTGTTGAGAACAGTAAGAAGAAGGAAATGAGACCACCTTAGAACTCCATTGAATCAAAGGATCATGAGCCTGTAGCCAGGGTAGGCCTAAAATGACTGGGAACATAGGAGAGTGAATAAGGTCCAGGCGTAGGAGCTCTTGGTGCCCAGAATCAGTAGTCACTAGAATGGGTCGAGTCTCTTGGGTGATTGGACCTGAGCTGGGAAGAGACCCATCAGCCAAGTGAACCTGTAGATGTTGAGCTTTGGTTTGTAAGGGCACATGCAGGTTCCGGGCCAGGGCAGCGTCCATAAAGCAGCTACATGCACCCGAATCAATGATTGCTGGCAGGCGGGACTCCCCTTCCGGTAGCTGTAATGAGATAAACAACATGACGTAAGATTTAGGGGTATTGTTATCTTGGTAAGTCATTGATTTTGGCTGAAAGAACTTACTAGGCCTTATTGGGCAGTTGCGCAGGAAGTGACCGGCTCCCCCGCAATAGAGACACAAGTTGGACTGCCGTCTACGTTGTCTCTCTTCTGAGGTAAGTGGTGGCCGTACCAAACCAAGCTGCATAGGTTCGGAGTCGGGAAGAGTAGTAGACCCAGCTGTTATAGGTGATGATATTGGAATAGGTTGGAGTCTTGAAGCCGTTCACGCAGGGCGGGGGTTTTGGAATCGTTCTGACCGACATTCCCGCAAGCGTCTATCTAGTTTGGTGGCTGCCTGAATTAACTCCTCCAAAGATGCGGGGGTCTCCATCCTGGCCAACTCATCCTTGAGGAGCTCCGACAGGCCTTGGCGGTACTGATAGCGTAAAGCTGGCTCATTCCAGTTAGTGTCGGCCGCCCATTTACGGAATTCCACCGTGTAATCCTCAATTGGTCTCCTTCCTTGAGCTAGGTGGTGCAGGATAGCTTCGGCCGTAGCCATGCGTTGTGGGTCATCATAAAGCTGCAACATACTTTCGAAGAACGTGTCGATAGTATTAAGCACCTGACTCCCTGATTCCATCAAGCCGTGGGCCCAAGCCTGAGGTTCTTCTGACAACAGAGAAATCGCAAATCCCACCTTGACCACTTCTGATGCGAAGGTTCGGGGTTGCAGAGCAAAGTAGACTGTGCATGCATTCTTAAAAGCTCTAAATTTTTTACGGTCCCCTGAGAACCGTTCCGGTGTGGGGACCCTAGGTTCCGGAAGTGCCATTATGACTGTAGGACTGGCAGCAGCCTGAGGAAGCGGTCCTTCATTGCTAGGTGCGGGAGCCGCGGCGGCAGAAGGGAGTGGACCCGTCAGTTGCTGGAGACGGCTATCAATTTGTGTGTATCCCTCCTGTAGCCTCTGCACCGAGTCTGCCAGGGTGGAGACCTGTTGGCATAGGATCTCCAAGGGGGAGCATTCTCTGTCGGCCTCGGACATCTGGCTGGTTTGTACTGTCACGTCAATACTCACCGAGGCCGAGATGCCGAGAGTGGCTCGCCCTTACGACCACGCGCACCCGAACCCCCGAGGGTGGTACAGGGGATCGGAAGCACGCAGAGGCACGGGTCTCCGGTAGTTGCTGCAAGAAGGCTCAGGTTCACTTGGGTTGTGGGAAGCCTCCTGGCGGAACCGTGCAGGACCGGTGTACCTAATCGTACAGAAAACAGAGGTCAAGGGGTATTAAACAGGCAAATAGGAAAGTCCTTAAAGCAAGCAGTGGTCGGAGGGATCCGGTAAGCAGAGAGAGAGTGGTCTTATAACAGGCAGAGGTCAGGGTATCCGGCAGACAAGGAGAGTGGTCGTTTAAACAGGCAGAGATCAGGGTATCTGGCAGACAAGGAGCGTGGTCGTTTCACAGGCAGAGATCAGGGTATCCGGCAGACAAGGAGAGTGGTTGTTTAAACAGGCAGAGATCAGGGTATCCGGCAGACAAGGAGAGTGGTCGTTTAACAAGCAGAGGTCAGGGTATCCGGCAGACAAGGAGAGTGGTCGTTTAACAAGCAGAGGTCAGGGTATCCGGCAGACAAGGAGAGTAGTCGTTGAACAGGCAGAGATCAAGGTATCAGAGAATCAGGAACCAGGAACAAACACAGAGCAGGGTACAGCTGATGACAAACCAGCAACCCGACTGGGTGCTGGCGTCGTCTGAAGTAGCCTCCCGGTGAGCGCGTCAGCGTGACGCGCTACCGGGCACCCGGACGGGCGATCATCAGGCCGCGAACGGGTGCACGTCTTAACAACAGCCCACTGCGCATGCGCCCCGTAGCCCGGCGAACAGAGGCGACTTGTCTCTCGTGACAGTATGTGTCAGCTCAACCACATCTTCCACCGTTAACTGAAATTGGGATCTGCCTGCTGTCTGTGTGTGTGTGTGTCTTTGGTATGTGGCCTTCTCTATCTGTTGCCTTGTGCGTACAACCATGACATTGTTATTTGTTGCTCTGGACTCTCTTACCTAAGTTTTATGTGTTGATCTTATCTTGGCCTCTAGCCTCTTGCTATTCTGACTTTTGAAGCAAAAAGTCCACTTTGATTGTTAGGCATTCTTATAGTCACTCATGATTAATTAACGAACTTCAACCCCACCCTTATAACAGTATATATTTGAGCTTCCTTAAGGGGTGAGCACATTGCTCGGGGAGCACATTGCAATGGCTTCTATCCTTAAGGCTTCTTTCTCTAAGTGATTCTTTCTACAAGTGATATGCACTTCAATCTCTGCACTTCAGCTATTGCACGAAGCAAACAAATACAGCAATCTGCACTGGAAAGCAGCTAACAGACTGCAGGTGACCCTGTCTTTCTAATAGGCTCTCCTTCTGCTCTGTAACATGCACTCTCTACCACTGCTTCTGACACTCCTCTCCTCTCTCCTCAAACTCTCTTACCTTCACCCCCCCTCTCCACCCGCCTGCTTATACATATCACCCTGCCTTCTGTCTTCTCCCTACTACTGCTCCTACCAACTCTCGCTCATTCTACATCCATACACTGATAAAACCTCCAGTACTCTGAGACATGCCCCTTCACATAAATCACAGTCCCACATTACCTCCCTCACCCTCCTGCTTCTCCTAATCTCAGGTGACATATCCCCAAACCCTGGGCCACCATCATCTGTCTTTGCCCATCGCTCCCATCCCCCTAAACCCTCTGGCAGGAGCCGCTCCCATGGGGGCCTTCTCTGGACTCACTCCCCCAGACCAAGTGGACGGAAGTGAGGTGGAGTGGGAATCCTTCTAGCCCCATGCAGCACCTATCAGGTTCTTCACCCACCTCCCTTTCTGACACTCTCCTCTTTTGAGGCACATTGCATTCGTCTTTTCTCTCCCATTTCTCTAAAAATTGCTGTCATCTACCGGCCCCCTGGACCAATATCAGCCTTTCTTGATGACTTCTCTGCCTGGCTACCCTACTTTCTCTCTTCTGAAATTCCCACAATTATTCTTGGGGACTTCAACATCCCTGTCAACACTAACACTACTATTACTTCTAAACTTCTCAGTCTAACCTCATCGCTTGACCTGAAGCAATGGATACAGGCTCCTACCCACTCCAACGGCAACACCCTTGACCTTGCCTTCTCCTATCTGTGCACTCCGTGCAACCTTTCCAACAATCCACTCCCGCTCTCTGATCACCACCTTATTAGTTTTGCTCTCTCCCTGTCTTCCACCTCTTCTCCCTCCAACCCCCTAACAATTACATGTAGAAACCTTCGCCACCTCAACCCTTCTCTTCTCTACTCTGCTACTGATCACCTCTATGACAAAATCTCACCTCTGTCCTGCCCCAACCTAGCTACTTTCATCTACAACAGCTCACTGTCTTCTTCCCTAGACAAGCTTGCCCCCCTCACTACACGCAGAATTAGGCCCCGACTGCTACAACCCTGGCAAACAGATGACACCAGAAGTCTCAGAAAACGTAGCCGTGCTCTTGAGCACCTGTGGCATAAGACTAAGACCCATGAAGACTTCACACAATATAAATCTGCCCTCCTAAAATACTACTCCTGCCTTCACACTGCCAAACAGACCTACTTTATCACACTCATTAACACCTTCTCATCCAGTCCACGTCAACTCTTCTCTACCTTCAACACTCTACTCTGTCCTCCACTGCCTCCAGCCACCAACTTACTCACTGCCCAGGAGATTGCCAATCACTTCAAAACTAAGATTGATACAATTCATGAGGATATCACCAATAGGCAAAAACCTCCCCCATGCATCACCCCATGTCCACAGACACAATCATTACTTCCCTCATTCAACCCTGCTACTTTTACTGAGGTTGCTAAACTTTTATCTAACCACTTGCCCCCTGGATCCTGTTCCCTCGCAAATGCTACGCTCACCCTCTGACTCGATTCTACGCTCTCTAACTCACATTTTCAACCTCTCCCTCTCTTGTGGCATCTTCCCAAACTCTCTAAAACATGCGCTAGTCACCCCCATACTAAAAAAGCCCTCACTGGATCCCACCAATCTCAACAACTTATGTCCCATCTCCTTACTCTCCTTCTCCTCCAAACTTCTTGAAAGACTGGTCTACAACCGACTAAGCGACCATCTGACCATGAATAAACTTCTTGATCCCCTTCAGTCCGGTTTTCTCCCTCAACACTCCATGGAAACTGCTCTCCTTAAACTTTCAAATGACCTACTAACGGCTAAAGCCAATGGACACTATTCTGTACTACTTCTCCTGGATCTCTCTGCTGCCTTTGACACAGTGGACCACCCCCTCCTCCTCAAAAAACTCCACTCCTTTGGTCTCCGTGACTGTACTCTTCGCTGGTTCTCATCCTACCTACCCCACCGCTCCTTCAGTGTCACTTACAACTCTACTTCCTCCTCTCCTCTTCCTTTTTCCGTTGGGGTCCCCCAAGGTTCTCTTCTTGGACCTCTCCTTTTCCCAATCTACACCACCTCCTTGGGTCAGTTGATTGCCTCCCACGGCTTTAAATATCATCTCTACGCTGATGACACCCAAATCTATCTCTCCACCCCCCAGCTCTCGTCATCTGTCTCCTCACGCATTACCAACTTACTAGCAGACATATCAGCATGGATGTCACATCACTTTCTCAAACTCAACCTATCCAAAACCGAGCTCATGATATTTCCTCCCTCAGGTGCCACTTCCCCTGATTTCCCTGTCAAGATCAACCGCTCAACTATCAACCCATCTCCCCACGCCAAGGTCCTAGGTGTAATCCTGGACTCTGAACTAACCTTTCGACCCCACATTCTATCACTATCCAAAGCTTGCCGCCTCAATCTTCGCAACATCTCCAAGATAAGCCCCTTCCTAACCAATGACACCACAAAGCTTCTAATCCACTCCCTGGTCATCTCCCGCCTCGACTACTGCAACTCCCTCCTCATTGGCTTACCTCTAAATAGGCTATCCCCACTTCAGTCCATCATGAACGCTGCTGCCAGGCTCATCTACCACACAAACCGCTCAGCGTCTGCCACACCCCTCTGCCAATCCCTCCATTGGCTGCCACTCAGTCACCGAATTAAATTCAAGATACTAACTATAACTTACAAAGCCATCCACAACCTGGCCCCCAGCTACATCTCTAACCTAGTCACAAAATACCAACCTAATCGTTCTCTTCGCTCCTCCCAAGACCTCCTGCTCTCAAACTCCCTTGTCACCTCATCCCATGCTCGCCTTCAGGACTTCTCCAGAGCCTCCCCCATCCTCTGGAATGCTCTACCCCAATCCGTCTGATTTTCTCCTACTTTATCCACTTTCAGACGATCCCTGAAAACTCATCTCTTCAGAGAAGCCTATCTGGCCCCCACCTGACAACTGTACATTTATCTTCTCAATCAGCACATCACCAATAGTTATTACCTCTTGTATCTCTTGACCTTCCCTCTTAGATTGTAAGCTCTAAGGAGCAGGGCCCTCTAAATCCTACTGTATCAAATTGTATTGTATTTGTACTGTCTACCCTCAAGTTGTAAAGCGCTACGTAAACTGTTGGCGCTATATAAATACTGTATAATAATAATAATAATAACAATACAACCTCTCTTATATAAAGACCTGCAGTAGTGGGGTTTGTTTGGCCTGAGAAGGTCAGGTTTTTTGCCTGTGATTTCTGGGGAGGAGGGCTAAAATCTTCCTTACGGAGTGCTGCTCGGCTTCCTAACTTAAGATCAGGTGTCATATTTGCCTAGGTTTTGAGTTGGGGGTGTTCTGGGGTCCCCTCTTCTGGGGGGGGACCCCCAGATAAACGAGAGACCAAAGAAAGGCAGAACCAAAAAAGGACGTTGCCATGTCGCGAGGTCCGATGCGTTTGCGAAATTATATGAGAATCCAGGTAAAGCCTGAATATCGTGGTAAAGTGGGTCTGAAGACGATCGCTGTGGATGTTTTACAGAAGTTGCTGAATTTACAGGTCAGTGATATATTTACTCTTCAAGATTTTGTGTTCAGTGGTCAATACGATGTTTCTTTTCATACTGAGGTTACCTGCCAAGCTGCATATAAGAATTGGGTGAAGGCGGATCTGGGAGGAAATGTGCTAACTAAGAAGATGGACGTCAGTTTATTGTTTGATCCTGGATTGAAGACCATGACTGTACATTGTTATAATCCTTTTTTGGAGCCGGAATTGGTGAGACAATTTTTGTTGCGGTATTGTGTGGGGGCTGATCGAGGAGAGAAGCTTTATAACCAGCATGGCATGTATAGAGGTAAACTGCGTTTTAAAGTACGCATGAAGAAGGACGCATCAGGTTTTTGTGGAGTGTGTCACCCTCCCCCGGCATTTACCATTGCTGGGGAGCGGTGTACTGTTTTCTATTCTGGGCAACCCCGTTACTGCAGGAGGTGCTTTCAGTATGGATATATTCGTGAGGACTGCCCTTCTAAGCTTTGCTGTAGAGTGTGCTTGAAGCCGGGACACAATGCAGCGGAGTGCAAGGAAAAGAAATGTGATCTGTGTGCTTCAGGGGAGCATATGGTCAGAAATTGTCCAAAAATAGTAGGGAGGAAGATGTTCTCGTATGCGGAAGCTGTTCAGAGATGGCGGTTTACAGGGCAGAATGTGAGCCGAGAACCGGAGGAGCAGGAGACTGAGCGGGCGGACGACGGGGGTGAGCAGGTGGCTGGCACGGAAGGTGGAAAGGCGCCGACCCCCCCAGATGCTGAAAACCCCGGTAGTAGCTCCAAGGAAGGTGTCGGACAGGAACTGCAAGGGAGTATGGGTAAAAGTGGAGTGAATATTAATCTGACAGAGGGGGATAATGAGATGCAGGTTGGTGAGGCGGAAGAGGCTGTGGCAGGTGAAGGCATGGAGGGGGGGAGGGAGGTGAGTGGAGTATGTGAAGAACTGATCGCTTTGATAAAACAGGTGGAGGCAGAACAGGAGAGTTAATATGTAGATGAGGAGCTTGGTGAGTGGGCTGAGGATATGGAGGTGCTGGAGGTGAGGAGGAAGGAGGGGTCAGGATCAAAAGACCTTTTAAGGGCTATTTAAAGACCAGGGCCTGAGGTGGAGCAGGAGAGTGAGGCACAGAGAAAGAAGCCTAAATGGGACTTGTCTCTGGGTTCAGAACCCAGGTGGTGGTGGGTGTGTACTGCCAAGTTTAAGTATGGATTCACAAGTGTCAGATGATTCAAGTGGAGCAACATCACCATTGGGCTTGGTAGGTTCTCCTGCCATGCAATATTTGGAGAGTGAATCAGTTGACCCTCTTGTAAAAGGTACAGGGAACAGAAGTGGAAAACAGCTTCCTGATGGAGGGGTTTAGTGTGTTCTGCAGGATTGTTTTGATCCTTCTCATGGCTTTGTCTATATGTAGTGTGAATGTGCATTTGACTGGATCTGTCTATCGTCGTGCAGCTGAGTTGGCTAAGATTGAGTGTGATGTCTTGTGTTTGCAAGAGTGTGGTTTGTGGTATGCTCCAGGCCATGGGGACTGGTCTGCAGGACCAGCGATTTGGTCTTGTGCTGCGGAAAATAGAAGTGAAGGGGTGGGGGTGCTCTTTAAAAACCCAGAAATTAAAGTTGAATCATGGGAGGAAGTGGTGATAGGAAGAGTTCTGAGCGTAATGTTTCCCTACCTGGAATAATCCTTTAAGTTGGTATGTGTTTATGCACCAGTGCGGAAAAATGCCAGGATGGATTTGTTGGAAATTTTGAGGCTCCACCTTGTGGGGAGAGGAAAGACCATTGTTGCTGGAGACTTTAATCTTATTAGGACTGCTGAAGATAGAGTAGGCCAAGGTGAAAGCCAGACCAATGTCACCAGCACAGCTTTTAATGCAATTTTGCAGGATTTTTGTTTGCAGGATGGAGCGGTTTGCTACTATGGAAATGGTAAAGCCCCAGCAACCTTTTTTTCAGATAAGGGAAGTGTGAAATCCCGAATTGACTTTATTTTAGGTTCCAGGGCACTGAAGGTGGCAGAGTGGAAGCAATGGGAGGTGTCTTTCTCAGACCACCAGGTTTTGGTGGGAAAGTTTATTTTTGATCAAGATGTCAAGACTGGGAGAGGAATCTGGAAATTAAATTGTCACGGAACGTCCCACACTCCGTTTGAGTGCTTCCATCAGTATACAGATTCCTAAGTTCTGGAACACGAGTCCAATGGATCTGGCTATAGGAACCCCCAAGAACTAGACAACACCAGTCTTGGAGTACATCAGGACTAACTCTTTATTTGAGATCTCACATACATTTATACAGCAGGTTGACCCAAAGCTAACCTAATTAACATGAGCTAATTTACTACAAGATTTACCCAGACCAGATGACAGACTTGTGGGCACCGAGCTTCACACAGTAGTATAAACACAATAGCTGAAGCTAATTACAATTAACAATACAAACAACAATCCCCCCCTCCTCAGCCTATTCATCAACAGTTCGTCTCCTAGCCAGTCCTGGAGGCTAATGTGATCAGCTCACTCAATTAACAGGTTGAGTTCAGAATCAGCCAAACCAATAATAGTCTCTACATACATCCTGGGAGATATTGTGGACAAATATTACTGTCCCATTTTAAGTAGTCCAAGATATATTTTCTCTGCCTCTCTCAGAGAACATATCTGCTGCTGGGGAGAGGCCTGGACTGGCCCTTCTCCCTGGAGTCCTTTCTGCTGCTGGAGAGAAGACAGGGTGACTGGGCTGACTCTGTCATGCTGTTGGGGATCTGGGCCGACTGCCCAGCATCCCTAGGGTATACAGGTGGAGACTGAAGTCCCATCCACCTTCACAGGAAATCCATCCTCTGTTAGTTGAGGGCAGAGTCCAGCAGTCCTTGGCCCTGTTGCCAGCCCTTCTGCTGGAAACCCCACACCATCTGTTCCAGCTAACTGTTGGGGAGGAAGGCCGACTGCCCCGCCTCCCTGGAACTCTGTAGTTTTTGCTGGTGCTGGGCAGAGGTTGGTAACACTCTTCCCTGTTGCCAGCACTTCTGCTGGGGACTCCGCATCCTCCACTCCGGCTAACCGTTGGGGAAGGAGGCTGGATTCCTCCACTCCCAAACTGTGTAGCTGCCATTCTGGAGGTGAGCCGGCTGCTTCCTTTTCCATTCCCTCATCTGGTTGCTTGGACGACATGTCTCTGGTACTGTCTCCCAGGTGCACTGATCTTTGCTGGGGAGGGAAGGCCGCTTCCTCCCCCCTGGCCAACTGTTGGGGAGGGACAACACACACCTCCTCTCCCTTCACCCCCTGTATCTGCTGCTGGGAAGTGATTGCCACCTTCTCACCCTGGGCCTCCGAAACTGCCACAGGTGTGGGGCAGAGGTCTTGGACCCTCTGTCCGGTTGCCAGATCTTCAGCTGGAGAAGTTTGTTGTAACTCCAGAGATACTGCTGTTGGAGCTGGGCAGAGCACAGTGAAGTTTGGCCCTAATACCAGATCTTCTGCTGGAGGCTCATCAGGTTGTTCTTCCTTTAGCAGAAAAGTCGATTAAATCCCCTATCTCTATAACTGGTGTCTGGGGATAGAGGTTCACCATCTCCTGTCCATGGAACCCAGAAGATGTTATCAGTGCTGGACAGAGGTTAGCAGAGCTCTGCCCTGTTGTCAGCACTTCAGGTTTGGGGATGTCAATCTCCGGATTTTCCACTGCTGATTCTCTGGCATGCTGCTGAACATGTTCTAGCAGTTTCCTGTATGCCCTTTCCAGATGCTGTTCTTTCCTTAGCAAATGGTCTAGATCATGTTTGAGCTCTGAGACCCCTGCAAGACCGAGCATAGCCTCTCTATATTCTCGCAGGTCCTCAAGGTCAGGCTCCCCTTCATCGCCAAACATAAAATGATCTGTAAGGCTCTCCCCCAGCAATCCAGGGCCTCCAAAGTCATATCCCTCTTTCTCATTCTGTTGTCTCCCCTAAATATCCCTCCTCTGCGTGCCATTGCAGAGCCCAATAATGATTGTCCAGCTCTATCTCCTGCTGGACCAGCCTGTCCAACTCAGTCACCCATTGCTCCTGGGGCCGCTCTCCTAGGAATGCCATCCGCAATGCCCGTGGGTCACTGGCCCGTTGCTCTTGGGTTGGAAAGCACTTGCCCTGTTTTATACCAGCGAGCTGGAGGGCTCCAATCCAGAGCTCCACCCGAATCTGCTGCCTGAGCTCCAGGTATTCATCCTCAGACACAGTCCTGGTGTATGTTGAAAGGATGATCTGCAGCAGCCCCGGGAACTCTGATGCCAGGTCTATATCTCTGTTGGGGTGACTGTTATGCTGATCTTGGATCCAGTTGGAGGTTTGGATGTCCCAGACTGCAGGAAGCTTTCCCGCTGCTTGCCACCAATGTCATGGAACGTCCCACACTCCGCTTGAGTGCTTCTGTCAGTATACCACTTCCTAAGTTCTGGAACACGAGTCCAATGGATCTGGCTATAGGAACCCCCAAGAACTAGACAACACCAGTCTTGGAGAACATCAGGACTAACTCTTTATTTGAGATCTCACACACATTTATACAGCAGGTTGACCCAAAGCTAACCTAATTAACATGAGCTAATTTACTACAAAATTTACCCAGACCAGATGACAGACTTGTGGGCACCGAGCTTCACACAGTAGTATAGACACAATAGCTGGAGCTAATTACAATTAACAATACAAACAACAATCTCCCCCCTCCTCAGCCTATTTATCAACAGTTCGTCTCCTAGCCAGTCCTGGAGGCTAATGTGATCAGCTCACTCAATTAACAGGTTGAGTTCAGAATCAGCAAAACCAATAATAGTCTCTACATACATCCTGGGAGATATTGTGGACAAATATTACTGTCCCATTTTAAGTAGTCCAAGATATATTTTCTCTGCCTCTCTCAGAGAACATATCTGCTGCTGGGGAGAGGCCTGGACTGGCCCTTCTCCCTGGAGTCCTTTCTGCTGCTGGAGAGAAGACAGGGTGACTGGGCTCACTCTGTCATGCTTTTGGGGATCTGGGCCGACTGCCCAGCATCCCTAGGGTATACAGGTGGAGACTGTAGTCCCATCCACCTTCACAGGAAATCCATCCTCTGTTAGTTGAGGGCAGAGTCCAGCAGTCCTTGGCCCTGTTGCCAGCCCTTCTGCTGGAAACCCCACACCATCTGTTCCAGCTAACTGTTGGGGAGGAAGGCCGACTGCCCCGCCTCCCTGGAACTCTGTAGTTGTTGCTGGTGCTGGGCAGAGGTTGGTAACACTCTTCCCTGTTGCCAGCACTTCTGCTGGGGACTCCGCATCCTCCGCTCCGGCTAACCGTTGGGGAAGGAGGCTGGATTCCTCCACTCCCAAACTGTGTAGCTGCCATTGGGGAGGTGAGCCGGCTGCTTCCTTTTCCATTCCCTCATCTGGTTGCTTGGACGACATGTCTCTGGTACTGTCTCCCAGGTGCACTGATCTTTGCTGGGGAGGGAAGGCTGCTTCCTCCACCCTGGCCAACTGTTGGGGAGGGACAACACACACCTCCTCTCCCTTCTCCCCCTGTATCTGCTGCTGGGAAGTGATTGCCACCTTCTCACCCTGGGCCTCCAAAGCTGCCACAGGTGTGGAGCAGAGGTCTTGGACCCTCTGTCCGGTTGCCAAATCTTCAGCTGGAGAAGTTTGTTGTAACTCCACAGATACTGCTGTTGGTGCTGGGCAGAGCACAGTGAAGTTTGGCCCTAATACCAGATCTTCTGCTGGAGGCTCATCAGGTTGTTCTTCCTTTAGCAGAAAAGTCGATTAAATCCCCTATCTCTATAACTGGTGTCTGGGGATAGAGGTTCACCATCTCCTGTCCATGGAACCCAGAAGATGTTATCAGTGCTGGACAGAGGTTAGCAGAGCTCTGCCCTGTTGTCAGCACTTCAGGTTTGGGGATGTCAATCTCCGGATTTTCCACTGCTGATTCTCTGGCATGCTGCTGAACATGTTCTAGCAGTTTCCTGTATGCCCTTTCCAGATGCTGTTCTTTCCTTAGCAAATGGTCTAGATCATGTTTGAGCTCTGAGACCCCTGCAAGACCGAGCATAGCCTCTCTATATTCTCGCAGGTCCTCAAGGTCAGGCTCCCCTTTATCGCCAAACATAAAATGATCTGTAAGGCTCTCCCCCAGCAATCCAGGGCCTCCAAAGTCATATCCCTCTTTCTCATTCTGTTGTCTCTCCTAAATATCCCTCCTCTGCGTGCCATTGCAGAGCCTGATAATGATTGTCCAGCTCTATCTCCTGCTGGACCAGCCTGTCCAACTCAGTCACCCATTGCTCCTGGGGCCGCTCTCCCAGGAATGCCACCCGCAATGCCTGTGGGTCACTGGCCCGTTGCTCTTGGGTTGGAAAGCACTTGCCCTGTTTTATACCAGCGAGCTGGAGGGCTCCAATCCAGAGCTCCACCAAAATCTGCTGCCTGAGCTCCAGGTATTCATCCTCAGACACAGTCCTGGTGTATGTTGAAAGGATGATCTGCAGCAGCCCCGGGAACTCTGATGCCAGGTCCATATCTCTGTTGGGGTGACTGTTATGCTGATCTTGGATCCAGTTGGAGGTTTGGATGTCCCAGACTGCAGGAAGCTTTCCCGCTGCTTGCCACCAATGTCATGGAACGTCCCACACTCCGCTTGAGTGCTTCTGTCAGTATACCACTTCCTAAGTTCTGGAACACAAGTCCAATGGATCTGGCTATAGGAACCCCCAAGAACTAGACAACACCAGTCTTGGAGTACATCAGGACTAACTCTTTATTTGAGATCTCACACACATTTATACAGCAGGTTGACCCAAAGCTAACCTAATTAACATGAGCTAATTTACTACAAAATTTACCCAGACCAGATGACAGACTTGTGGGCACCGAGCTTCACACAGTAGTATAAACACAATAGCTGGAGCTAATTACAATTAACAATACAAACAACAATCTCCCCCCTCCTCAGCCTATTCATCAACAGTTCGTCTCCTAGCCAGTCCTGGAGGCTAATGTGATCAGCTCACTCAATTAACAGGTTGAGTTCAGAATCAACCAAACCAATAATAGTCTCTACATACATCCTGGGAGATATTGTGAACAAATATTACTGTCCCATTTTAAGTAGTCTAAGATATATTTTCTCACTCACCCTGTGCCAGGATGGCACAGGGTGACTTAGACATAAGATGTATTCTGAGTTCCACGGGCCCTCCCGTCACATAAATAATCTGTTATTGGAAGACCAAGGGGTTTTTGATAAGTTTGGTCTGCAATATAAAATGTGGTTGGGAAGGAAGGGGGATTTTGAATCCTTTTTCGAGTGGTGGGACTGGCTGAAGGAGCGAATCAAGCTCTTCTTTCTTCAAGCAGGTGTAAAGTAAGCAAGGAAAGAGAAACAAGAAGGGAGGGCTCTCCAGCATAGGTTGAGACTCCTGCTTAAATTAAGGCAGGGAGGCTGGGAGTTAGAAGAGGAGATTGGAAAGCTTCGGGAGGAGATAAAGAAAGCTTGGGTGATGAGGGAAGAAGCTAATCTTGCAAGCTAAAGTGAAGGACATGGAGGAAGGGGAGACATGTTCGTGGTTATTATTCAAGAAACTCTTGAGGGGACGCAATGTGATGAAATCGGTGATGGTGCAGGGACAGGAAGTGAATAGTGAGAAGGTGATGGAGGCGGTGAGTGAGTTTTATACGGATTTGTTTGCAGGCGGACATGGAGTAAGTGCTGAGGAGATGCAAGAGTATTGCGAGAAAGTGGATGCAAGATTGTCTGAGGAGGATAGGTTTGGTATGTGTGTGGTTGTGTTTGAGGAGGAAGTGAGGTGAGTGATAGATGGGATGAACCGGAATAAGACACCTGGGAAGGATGGGTTGACTGTTGAGTTATTTTGTAAAGCATGGGAGGTGATGAAGAATGAGGTGTGTGAGTTGGTGAGGCTGGTGTTTGAAGTGGGGGAGATGCCAAAGTCCTTAAGGGAGGGGGTTGTTGTCCATTTACTGAATTGATATTTAAAAAAAAAACGACAATTGTGGGGGAGAAGGAGGGCCTAAGAACAGGCCAGAACCTTCCTTACAGAGTTCCGCTCGACCTCCTGACTTACGATCGGGTGTCATATTCGCCTAGGTTTTGAGTTGGGGGTGTTCTGGGGGACCCCCGGATAAACGAGAGGCCAAATAAAGGCAAAACCAAAAAAGGACGTTGCCATGTCGTGAGGTCCGATGTGTTTGAGAAATTCTATGAGAATCCAGGTAAAGCCTGAATATCGTGGTGAAGTGGGTCTGAAGACGATCGTTGTGGATGTTTTACAGAAGTTGCTGAATTTACAGGTCAGTGATATATTTGCTCTCCAAGATTTTGTGGTCAGTGGTCAATACAATGTTTCTTTTCATACTGAGGATACCTGCCAAGCTGCATATGAGAATTGGGTGAAGGCGGATCTGGGAGGAAATTTGCTAACTAAGAAGATGGATGCCTGTTTATTGTTTGATCCCGGATTGTAGACCATGACTGTACATTGTTATAATCCTTTTTTGGAGCCAGAAATGGAGAGACAATTTTTGTTGTGGTATTGTGTGGGGGCTGATCGAGGAGAGAAGCTTTATAACCAGTATGGCATGTATAGAGGTAACCTGCGTTTTAAAGTATGCATAAAGAGGGACGCATTAGGTTTTTGTGGTGTGTGTCACCCTCCCCCAGCATTTACCATTGCTGGGGAGCGGTGTACTGTCTTCTATTCTGGGCAACCCCGTTACTGCAGGGGGTGCTTTTAGTATGGACATATTTGTGAGGACTGCCCTTCTAAGCTTTGCTGTAGAGTGTGCTTGAAGCTGGGACACAATGCAGCGGAGTGCAAGGAAAAGAAATGTGATCTGTGTGGTGCAGGGGAGCATATGGTTAGAAACTGTCCAAAAATAGTGGGGAGGAAGATGTTCTCGTATGCAGAGGCTGTGCAGAGATGGTGGTTTACAGGGCAGAATGTGAGCCGAGAACCGGAGGAGCATGAGACTGAGCGGGCGGATGACGGGGGTGAGCAGGTGGCCAGCACGGAAGGTGGAAAGGCGCCGACTTCCCCAGATGCTGACAACCCTGGAAGTAGCTCCAAGGAAGGTGTCAGACAGGAACTGCAAGGGAGTATGGGTAAAAGTGGAATGAATATTAATCTGACAGAGGGGGATAATGAGATGCAGGTTAGTGAGTCGGAAGAAGCTGTGGCGGATGAAGACATGGAGGGAGGGAGGTGAGTGGAGTGTGTGAAGAGTTGATTGCTTTGATAAAACAGGTGGAGGCAGAACAGAAGAGTCAATATGTAGATGAGGAGCTTGGTGAGTGGGCTGAGGATATGGAGGTGCTGGAGGTGAGGAGGGAGGAGGGGTCAGGATCAAAAGACCTTTTAATCCCTACTCAAAGACAAGGGCCTGAGGTGGAGCAGGAGAGTGAGGCATGGAGAAAGAAGCCTAAATGGGACTTGTCTCTGGGTTGAAGCCCAGGTGATGGTGGGTGTGTACTGCCGAGTTTAAGTATGGATTCACAAGTGTCAGATGGTTCAAGTGGAGCAACATCACCATTGGGCTTGGTAGGTTCTCCTGCCATGCAATATTTGAAGAGTGAATCAGTTGATCCTCTTGTAAAAGGTACAGGGAACAGAAGTGGAAATGAGCTTCCTGATGGAGGGGTTTAGTGTGTTCTGCAGGATTTTTTTGATCCTTCTCATGGCTTTGTCTATATGTAGTGTGAATGTGCATTCGATTGGATCTGTCTATCGTCGTGCAGCTGTTTGTCTGAGTTGAGTGTGATGTCTTGTGTTTGCAAGAGTTTGGTTTGTGGTATGCTCCAGGCCATGGGGACTGGTCTGCAGGACCAGCGATTTGGTCTTGGTGATTTTGAGGCTCCACCTTGTGGGGAGAGGAAAGACCACTGTTGCTGGAGACTTTAATCTTATTAGGACTGCTGAAGATAGAGTAGGCCAAGGTGAAAGCCAGACCGATATCACCAGCACAGCTTTTAATGCAATTTTGCAGGATTTTTGTTTGCAGGATGGAGCGGTTTGCTACTATGGAAATGGTAAAGCCCCAGCAACCTTTTTTTTCAGATAAGGGAAGCGTGAAATCCAGAATTGACTTTATTTTAGGTTCCAGGGCACTGAAGGCCGCAGAGTGGAAGCAATGGGAGGTGTCTTTCTCTGACCACCAGGTTTTGGTGGGAAAGTTTATTTTTGATCAAGATGTCAAGACTGGGAGAGGAATCTGGAAATTAAGTAATCTGTTATTGGAAGACCAAGGGATTTTTGATAAGTTTGCTCTGCAATATAAAGTGTGGTTGGGAAGGAAGGGAGTTTTTGAGTCCTTTTTCGAGTGGTGGGACTGGCTGAAGGAGCGAATCAAGCTCTTCTTTCTTCAAGCAGGTGTAAAGAAGGCAAGGAAAGAGAAACAAGAAGGGAGGGCTCTCCAGCATAGGTTGAGACTCCTGCTTAAATTAAAGCAGGGAGGCTGAGAGTTAGAAGAGGAGATTGTAAAGCTTCGGGAGGAGATAAAGAAAGCTTGGGTGATGAGAGGGAAGAAGCTAATCTTCCAAGCTAAAGTGAAGGACACGGAGGAAGGGGAGACATGTTCGTGGTTCTTCTTCAAGAAACTCTTGAGGGGACACAATGTGATTATATCGGTGATGGTGCAGGGACAGGAGGTGAATGGTGACAAGGTGATGGAGGCGGTGAGTGAGTTTTATACGGATTTGTTTGCAGGCGGACGTGGAGTAAGTGCTGAGTAGGGATGAGCCGAACACCCCCCTGTTCGGTTCGCACCAGAACATGCGTACAGGAAAAAAGTTCGCTCGAACACGTGAACACCGTTAAAGTCTATGGGACACGAACATGAATAATCAAAAGTGCTAATTTTAAAGGCTTATATGCAAGTTATTGTCATAAAAAGTGTTTGGGGACCCGGGTTCTGCCCCAGGGGACATGGATCAATGCAAAAAAAAGTTTTAAAAACGGCCGTTTTTTCAGGAGCAGTGATTTTAATAATGCTTAAAGTCAAACAATAAAAGTGTAATATCCCTTTAAATTTCGTACTTGGGGGGTGTCTATAGTATGCCTGTAAAGGGGCGCATGTTTCCGTGTTTAGAACAGTCTCACAGCAAAATGACATTTCGAAGGAAAAAACCCATTTAAAACTACCCGCGGCTATTGCATTGCCGACAATACACATAGAAGTTCATTGATAAAAACGGCATGGGAATTCAACACAGGGAAACCCCGAACCAAAATTTTTAAAAAAATGACGTGGGAGTCCCCCTAAATTCCATACCAGGCCCTTCAGGTCTGGTATGGATATTAAGGGGAACCCCGGCCAAAATTTTTAAAAAAATGACGTGGGGTTCCCCCTAAATTCCATACCAGACCCTCCAGGTCTGGTATGGATTTTAAGGGGAATCCCGCGCAAAAAAAAAACGGCGTGGGGTCCCCCCAAAAATCCATACCAGACCCTTATCCGAGCACGCAACCTGGCAGGCCGCAGGAAAAGAGGGGGGACGAGAGAGTGCCCCCCCTCCTGAACCGTACCAGGCCACATGCTCTCAACATTGGGAGGGTGCTTTGGGGTAGCCCCCTAAAACACCTTGTCCCCATATTGATGAGGACAAGGGCCTCATCCCCACAACCCTGGCCGGTGGTTGTGGGGGTCTGCGGGCGGGGGGCTTATCAGAATCTGGAAGCCCCCTTTAACAAGGGGACCCCCAGATCCCGGCCCCCCCTGTGTGAAATGGTAAGGGGGTACTTACCCCTACCATTTTACTAAAAAACTGTCAAAAATGTTAAAAATGACAAGAGACAGTTTTTGACAATTCCTTTATTTAAATGCTTCTTCTTTCTTCTATCTTCCTTCATCTTCTTCTTCTTCTTCTGGTTCTTCTGGCTCTTCTGGTTCTTCCTCCGGCGTTCTCGTTCAGCATCTCCTCTGCGGCGTCATCTATCTTCTTCTCCTCGGGCCGCTCTGTACCCATGGCATGGGGGGAGGCTCCCGCTCTTCTCTTCATCTTCTTCTTCATCCTCTTCTCTTCCTCCTTCTTCTCTTCTTCTCTTCTTCATTTTCTTCTCTGGCTGCTCCGCATCCATGCTGGCATGGAGGGAGGCTCCCGCTGTGTGACGGCGTCTCCTCGTCTGACGGTTCTTAAATAACGGGGGGCGCACGGGGGCCGCCCCCCTCTGACGCACGGTGACTTGATGGGACTTCCCTGTGGCCCCACCCCCCGTTATTTAGGAACCGTCAGACGAGGAGACGCCGTCACACAGCGGGAGCTTCCCTCCATGCCAGCATGGATGCGGAGCGGCACGGAGAAGAAAATGAAAAAGAGAAGAAGGAAGAAGAGAAGAGGATGAAGAAGAAGATGAAGAGAAGAGTGGGAGCCTCCCCCCATGCCATGGATGCAGAGCGGCCCGAGGAGAAGAAGATAAAAGACACCGCGGAGGAGATGCTGGACGAGAACACTGGAGGAAGAAATAGAAGAGCCAGAAGAACCAGAAGAAGATGAAGGAAGATAGAAGAAAGAAGAAGCATTTAAATAAAGGAATTGTCAAAAACTGTCTCTTGTCATTTTTAACATTTTTGACAGTTTTTTAGTGAAATGGTAGGGGTAAGTACCCCCTTACCATTTCACACAGGGGGGGGGCCGGGATCTGGGGGTACCCTTGTTAAAGGGGGCTTCCAGATTCCAATAATCCCCCCCCCGGCAGACCCCCACAACCACCGGCCAGGGTTGTGGGGATGAGGCCCTTGTCCTCATCAACATGGGGACAAGGTGTTTTGGGGGGCTACCCCAAAGCACCCTCCCAATGTTGATGTGGTCTGGTACGGTTCAGGAGGGGGGGCGCACTCTTGTCCCCCCTCTTTTCCTGTGGCCTGCCAGGTTGCGTGCTTGGATAAGGGTCTGGTATGGATTTTTGGGGGGACCCCACGCTGTTGTTATTTTTTGGCGCGGGGTTCCCCTTAAAATCCATACCAGACCTGAAGGGTCTGGTATGGAATTTAGGGGGAACCCCACGTCATTTTTTTTTAAATTTTGGCCGGGGTTCCCCTTAATATCCATACCAGACCTGAAGGGCCTGGTATGGAATTTAGGGGGACTCCCACGTCATTTTTTTTTTAAATTTTAGTTCGGGGTTACCCTGTGGGGAATTCCCATGCCATTTTTAGCAATGAACTTCTATGTGTATTGTCGGCAATGCAATAGCCACGGGTAGTTTTAAATGGGTTTTTTCCTTCGAAATGTTATTTTGCTGTCAGACTGTTCTAAACACGGGAAACATGCGCCCCTTTACAGGCATACTGTAGACACCCCCCAGGTATGAAATTTAAAGGGATATTACACTTTTATTGTTTGACTTTAAGCATTATTAAATTGATCCATGTCCCCTGGGGCAGGACCCGGGTCCCCAAACACTTTTTATGACAATAACTTGCATATAAGCCTTTAAAATTAGCACTTTTGATTTCTCCCATAGACTTTTAAAGGGTGTTCTGTGGCATTCGAATTTGCCGCGAACACCCCAAATTGTTCACTGTTCGGCGAACTTGCGAACAGCCAATGTTCGAGTCGAACATGAGTTCGACTCGAACTCAAAGCTCATCCCTAGTGCTGAGGAGATGCAAGAGTATTGCGAGAAAGTGGATGCAAGATTGTCTGAGGAGGATAGGTTTGGTATGTGTGTGGTTGTGTCTGAGGAGGAAGTGAGGCGAGTGATAGATGGGATGAACCGGAATAAGACTCCAGGGAAGGATGGGTTGACTGTTGAGTTCTTTTGTAAAGCATGGGAGGTGATGAAGGATGAGGTGTGTGAGTTGGTGAGGCTGGTGTTTAAAGTGGGGGAGATGCCAAAATCCTTAAGGGAGGGGGTGATTACCCTCATCTATAAAAAGGGCGACAAGAGACATTCAGAATTGGCGGCCAATTACACTGTTGAACGTTGACTACAAGATTGTGGCAAGATTGATTGCCGATCGAGTCAAGCTTGTGATTGGCAAAGTGATTGGGGAGCAGCAGGTGTGTGCGGTACCTGGTCGACGGATTTCCAACAATCTATCGTTACTGAGGGATGTCGTATACTACGCGCAATCTAACAACTTGCCGTGATTTCTAGAGTCGATTGACCTTGAAAAGGCTTACGACAAAGTCTCCCATCAGTTTCTGTTTCAGATTCTGGAGGTCCTAGGGTTTCTGGACCAGCTGATGAAGGTTATCAGAGGACTATACAAAGGTGTCTCAAGTCAGGTTTTGGTCAACGGTACCCTAGGGGGGAGTATCCCTGTGATGTCTGGTGTAAGGCAGGGGTGCCCCCTATAGCCTTTGATGTTCATCTGCGCGATGGAGCCATTACTGAGTGCAGTGAAGGACAAGGCATTCAAGAGTGTGTTTGTGCCTGGCAGTGGTGGAAGGAGTGTGAAAGTGTTGGGGTACATGAATGATGCTGTGTTGGTAGCTGGTGGAATGGCTGATGTGCGGCATGGAAGATTGCAGGTGAGTCTGTTCTGCAGTGTGTCTGGGATGAGTGTGTAAGTGTCAGGTGTGTAGTGTGGGCCGTGAGGTGGAGGTGAATGAGGAATGGAGTCAGAAGGTGGAGAGGATGCAGGTGCTGGGTATGTGTTTTGACAGGGAGTTGAGGGGAAGTCGCAGTTTTCAGAAGGTGACTGAGCGAGTGGAGGAAAAGTTGTCTATGTGGCGGATGCGTGAATTGTCCTGCACTGGGAAAGTTCTGATTATCAAGTCAGTGATCCTTCCGATTATGTTGTATGTCTCTGTTATATTCCCGCCTCCTGATGGTTGGGTGAGGAAGATGACGAGGCTACTGTTCTTGTTCTTTTGGGGAGGGAGGATGGAGAAGTGTGCAAGGGAGAAGATTACTAAACCAAGGGCCAAAGGTGGCTTCGGACTTCCAAAGATCGGGGACTTTTTGATGCTGCATTACTGGGTGACGTTGATAAGGACCCTAAGAGGTAACGGAATCGGGAAGGAGATGATGCAGTACCTTGGAGGAAGATTGTTTACAGGATGGGGACTCTACAGGTGGGCCTTGGCAAAGCCACAGGCATGGGTCGTTCCTCAGTATTTTTTGGTCCTAACCAAGATCTGGGAGGGATGGAGGTTGGGGGGTCTGGGGAGGGAGGTTGGTGATAAAAAAAAAGCGTAAAGCTTGGATTGCTGGGGAGATTTTTCCTAATGGGATACAGTACTTAAGAGAGAAGTGTGCAAATCTGCAAGAGTATGAGCACAAGAGGAGTGACTAACCGCCAAAGGGACATATCCTGTATGACCTTTATGGGGTGTCTGACGACCATGACTTTTCTGAAAAGTAGGGATTTGTTAGGATCCGAGTTGTGTCCAAGGGAGGGCTGTAGGGGAGTGGAGGACGTGTTCCACTTGTTTTGAAACTGTGTCTTCACTAAAGAAGTGCTGGGAAAGTTGAAGAGCTTCCTGAGGGAGGTGGTGGGGGTGGTTTTTGTAAGGGAAGAAATGGTGGTTCTGGTCTTGTGGAGATTGGAGAAAAATGCAGCCAGGAAGGTGTGGTGCTTTTCTGTTGTCTATAAGGAAGTAATGTGGGATGTTAGGAATATATGGGTAGGAAGGAAGAGGTTAATTTCTGTAGAAGATGCGGTGAGGATATTTTTGGCTAGGATGTATATTGTTGATCTTTTTGATGTGAAAGGAATGGGGGAGGAAGAAGCTGTGAGATATTGAAAGAGGGATAAGTGGAATGTCTTTTGATATATTTGCATGATTATTAAGATGTGCTCTGTATTATTAATTTGTTTGGTCATATGATGTGAAGGACGTAGTCACTAAGTACTGACAGTATATGTGTGTTGTTGTCCATTTACTGAATTGACAAAAAAAAAATTGTGGGGGAGAAGGAATGATATTGGGAGATTTGATGAAATTCTTGTGCATTTTTTCAATCAAAAGTGGGTTTATGTGGCCATGCTGTCATTGTTGTGCGTGTATTGTTCCTGTCTGATCATGCAAACATCATTTGGAAGCATCTGCTGACCTACTCTTTTTGATCTAGTTTAATTGTGTACACCGAAATGCAGCTTCCAGCAGAACATGGTCATGACTGTTAAGTATGTTTCTCTAATCTTGCAGATAAAAATGTGATGTGTTGCCTGTTATACACTGAAATTAAAGCTGTGTCCACTTTAAGGTTTTGTCAAATTTTAAATTGTAAGCTCCTATGAGCAGGGCCCTTAAAATCCCATTGCTAAATGTAGCACCATATATCCTGTCAATTTTTTTTGAAGCTAGTAAATGAACGTATTTTTTTATTTTTTTATTTTAACAGCAGAAAAAAAAAGTAAATTATTTAGCTGTGTTGTGGTGTTTTTTTTTTTTTCTTCTACTTTTCTTTCTCTTTAGTTTTTGTGGGTGGTGGTTTTGGGAAAGTGCAATATCTCTTATATTTTATTTCAATATGTATTTGTGCACCAAAAAACTAATCTCTTTGCCCTGGTTCACATTGATGCTACTTTGAAATCACGCTACTTCACTTGAAGTAGCGTGATTTCAAAGTAGCAAGGTCAGCGTGTTTTCAGGTGCGACTTGATAGACATCCGTGTGGCTTCATACACAAATGTCTATTGAAGTCGCACCTGAAATCGGCAAAAGTAGTGCAGGAACTACTTTAGCAAATTTGTGCGGCGCCATAAAAAAAATGTTGCATTGGAATAGTGCCATTGCTTCCAATAGTCATGCGATTTGATCTCACAAATCGCATGACAAATCGCTCCAATGTAACCCTAGGCTTCTGCACACCTGCAAGTTAATGATAAAGGTGGAATCTTTATCTATAACAGCTGTGGAGAATTGCAGGTAATTAATTCAGTGCTGTGGATAGGCAGTGTTGTATGTGTCAGCTTTAGTTCACAGTGAACGCTACCATTCACTAGTTGAGTATTAGCGTAGGGTACAGCATTGCACAGACTAGGCACACTTTCACAGGGTCTCCCAAGATTCCATCGCATTTTGAGAATCCCGAACCTGGAACCAATTACAGTTATAAAAGTTAGTTACAAAAAAAGTGTAAAAAAATAAAATAAAAAATATATAAAATAAAAAAAAATAGTTGTCGTTTAATTGTTCTCTCTCTCTCTATTCTCTCTCTCTATTGTTCTGCTCTTTTTTTACTGTATTCTATTCTGCAATGTTTTATTGTTATTATGTTTTATCATGTTTGCTTTTCAGGTATGCAATTTTTTATACTTTACTGTTTACTGTGTTTTATTGTTAACCATTTTTTTGTCTTCAGGTACGCCATTCACGACTTTGAGTGGTTATACCAGAATGATGCCTGCAGGTTTAGGTATCATCTTGATATCATTCTTTTCAGCCAGCGGTTGGCTTTCATGTAGAAGCAATCCTAGTGGCTAATTAGCCTCTAGACTGCTTTTACAAGCCGTGGGAGGGAATGCCCCCCCCCACCGTCTTCCGTGTTTTTCTCTGGCTCTCCTGTCTCAACAGGGAACCTGAGAATGCAGCCGGTGATTCAGCCAGCTGACCATAGAGCTGATCAGAGACCAGAGTGGCTCCAAACATCTCTATGGCCTAAGAAACCGGAAGCTATGAGCATTTCATGACTTAGATTTCGCCGGATGTAAACAGCGCCATTGGGAAATTGGGAAAGCATTTTATCACACCGATCTCGGTGTGGTCAGATGCTTTGAGGGCAGAGGAGAGATCTAGGGTCTAATAGATCCCAATTTTTTCAAAAAATAGTACCTGTCACTACCTATTGCTATCATGGGGGATATTTACATTCCCCGAGATAACAATAAAAATGATTTAAAAAAAAAAAAATGAAAGGAACAGTTTAAAAATAAGATAAAAAAGCAAAAAAATAATAAAGAAAAAAAAAAAAAAAAGCACCCCTGTCGCCCCCTGCTCTCGCGCTAAGGCGAACGCAAGTGGCGGTTTGTCGTCAAACGTAAACAGCAATTGCACCATGCATGTGAGGTATCACCGCGAAGGTCAGATCGAGGGCACTAATTTTTGCAGTAGACCTCCTCTGTAAAACTAAAGTGGTAACCTGTAAAGGCTTTTAAAGGCTTTAAAAAATGTATTTATTTTTTTGCCACTGCACGTTTGTGCGCAATTGTAAAGCATGTCATGTTTGGTATCCATGTACTCAGCCTAAGATCATCTTTTTTATTTCATCAAACATTTGGGCAATATAGTGTGTTTTAGTGCATTAAAATTTAAAAAAGTGTGTTTTTTCCCCAAAAGATGCGTTGGAAAAATCGCTGCGCAAATACTTCGTGAAAAAAAAAATGAAACACCCACCATTTTAATCTGTAGGGCATTTGCTTTAAAAAAATATATAATGTTTGGGGGTTCAAAGTAATTTTCTTGCAAAAAAAAAAAAACTTTTTCATGTAAACAAAAAGTGTCAGAAAGGGCTTTGTCTTCAAGTGGTTAGAAGAGTGGGTGATGTGTGACATAAGCTTCTAAATGTTCTGCATAAAATGCCAGGACAGTTCAAAACCCACCCAAATGACCCCATTTTGGAAAGTAGACACCCCAAGCTATTTGCTGACAGTCATGTCGAGTCCATGGAATATTTTATATTGTGACACAAGTTGCGGGAAAGAGACAGTTTTTTTTTTTTTTGCACAAAGTTGTCACTAAATGATATATTGCTCAAACATGCCATTGGAATATGTGAAATTACACCCCAAAATACATTCTGCTGCTTCTCCTGAGTACGGGGATACCACATGTGTGAGACTTTTTGGGAGCCTAGCCGCGTACGGGGCTTTCTAAGGGCGTGAATTTTTTATTTCACTCTTCACTGCCTATCACAGTTTTGGAGGCCATGGAATGCCCAGGTGGCACAAACCCCCCCCAAATGATCCTATTTTGGAAAGTAGACACCCCAAGCTATTTGCTGAGAGGTATAGCGAGTATTTTGCAGACCTCACTTTTTGTCATTGAAAATTGAAAAAAGAAAAAAAAAAGTTTTTTCTTGTCTTTCTTCATTTTCAAAAACAAATGAGAGCTGCAAAATACTCACCATGCCTCTCAGCAAATAGCTTGGGGTGTCTACTTTCCAAAATAGGGTCATTTGGGGGGGTTTTGTGCCACCTGGGCATTTCATGGCCTCCTAAACTGTGATAGGCAGTGAAGAGTGAAATCAAAAATTTACTTAGAAATCCTGAAGGCGGTGATTGGAGTTTGGGGCCCCGTACGTGGCTAGGCTCCCAAAAAGTCCCACACATGTGATATCCCCATACTCAGGAGAAGCAGCTGAATGTATTTTGGGGTGCAATTCCACATAGGCCCATGGCCTGTGTGAGCAATATATCATTTAGTGACAACTTTTTGTAAATATTATTTTTTTTTGTCATTATTCAATCACTTGGGACAAAAAAAATAAATATTCAATGGGTTCAACATGCCTCTCAGCAATTTCCTTGGGGTCTCTACTTTCCAAAATGGGGTCATTTGGGGGGGGTTTGTACTGCCCTGCCATTTTAGCACCTCAAGAAAGGACATAGGCAGTCATAAACTAAAAGCGGTGTAAATTCCAGAAAATGTACCCTAGTATGTAGACGCTATAACTTTTGCGCAAACCAATAAATATATGCTTATTGACATTTTTTTTACCAAAGACATGTGGCCGAATACATTTTGGCCTAAATGTATGACTAAAATTGAGTTTATTGGATTTGTTTTACAACAAAAACTAGAAAATATCATTTTTTTTCAAAATTTTTGGTCTTTTTCCGTTTATAGCGCAAAAAATAAAAACCGCAGAGGTGATTAAATACCATCAAAAGAAAGCTCTATTTGTGGGAAGAAAAGAACGCAAATTTCCTTTGGGTACAGTATTGCATGACCGCGCAATTAGCAGTTAAATCGATGCAGTGCCAAATTGGAAAAAGACCTCTGGTCCTTAGGCAGCATAATGGTCCGGGGCTAAAGTGGTTAATTGGTGCGACTTTGGGGTGCAATTTGTATTGATATCAGTGCAGAAACCTGCACAGATGTCCCCCTGCAGTCACGAATGACATTCGGGAATGAAAGTGTGTGATTTCAGCTGAACGATTTTCTCCCTCTGTCAGTGTGAACCAGGGCTCAAACTGGGCCTTTTGTTTTTGTCATTCACCTGCTGCTAACCCAGGGACACCATTTCGTATCGAACGCCTTTAAATATCATAAGTAGAAATACAAATTTGCATATCTGCAAATAAACAAAAATAATAAAATTCTAATAATGGTTGCGATCAAATATTTGCAGCAGCGATTAAAAGAGTGTGGTTTCGCCTTCTGACCCAGAAATAAGTCATTGTAATCACCTGGAAGTTCCTGTGCTGATCAGGATCTCAATCTAGGTGGACATGGCGAGGTCCCTCTTTAGCAAAGAGAAGGTGCTGCTCATTTTCAGGATAAGGGTATGATATGTACTTGTGCTTAATCAATGCGGGGGTGGATGTGGTAGTTAGATTTGGTGTGGGTGGGGTTCATTGATTTGTTTGGCATCCCCACACATTTGCTTCTGGCCCATGTGCACACATCACTTCCTGCATTTGTTCTGCTGATGTAAATGCAAGTCTAAATCAGAGCTCCTTTCTATTAAAATATATATGACTTGTTTCACAGTTGGGTGACTTTGGACCTCTGAGTTGCTTGACAAGTTGTACCCCATGATTCTCAATGATAACTAGGGATGGGCCGAACATCTCCCCCTGTTCGGTTTGCAGCAGAACATGGGAACAGACAAAAAATCTGTGCGAACACCATTAAAGTCTATGGGACACAAACATGAATAATCAAAAGTGCTAATTTTAAAGGTTAATATGCAAGTTATTGTCATAATAAGTGTTTGGGGACCCGGGTCCTGCCCCAGGGGACATGTATCAATGCAAAAAAGTTTTAAAAATGGCTGTTTTTTGGGAGCAGTGATTTTAATAATGCTTAAAGTGAAACAATAAAAGTGTAATATTCCTTTAAATTTTGGACCTGCGGGGTGTCTATAGTATGCCTGTAAAGGGGCGCATGTTTCCAGTGTTTAGAATAGTCTGACAGCAAAATGACATTTCAAAGGAAAAAAAGTCATTTAAAAGTACTTGCGACTATCCTCTCTTATTTCACCTTTCCAGTCAGGTTTCATACCCCATAGATTCATAACAGTTAACATTAGATTAGCCTCCAACATAATCCAGGACTCCAATTTAAATTCCCGTAAACTTTTTTTACTCAGCCTAGACATACACAAGGCGTTTGATAGCGTCTCCTGGAGCTATCTATCCACACTTCTTCAATGCATGGGATTCCGGGAGGAATTTTTACATGGGTTTAGAGCCCTTTATATAAACCCTAAAACTCGGATTAAAATCCCAGGCTGTAGTTCGGATTTCTTTCCCATAGGTAGGGGCACCAGGCAGGGATGTCCACTTTCTCCATTAATTTTCGCCCTGGCACTTGAACCCCTCGCTATTGCGATTCTCAATGACCAAAATATATCAGGTTACACCAGAGGCTCCTCTTCAAACAAATTCTGTATGTATGCGGATGATGTCCTTTTGTTCCTAACAAATCCCCACACCTCTCTGCCTAATCTCTTACAAACCTTGTCCTGCTTTGCTGGAGTCTCCGGCCTCAGGGTCAATGTTTCGAAATCAGTTGCCCTCCCTGTAGGCTTCTCTCAGGCTGAGGTGCAACACTTTAAAAGTACCTTCCACTTTATATGGAGAGAAACCTGCTTATCATATCTGGGCATTGACCTGACCGGGGACTTCAGCAAATTCTTTGAACATAACTACCCCCCCATGCTATCCAAATTGAAGAAAACACTTAAATCATGGTCTCAGCTCCACATCTCTTTTTTTGGCAGAATAACAGCCCTTAAAATGGTAATACTTCCCAGATTGCTGTACCTTTTTCGATCCCTTCCAGTTAGTGTCTAAATCCTACCTCCTCTCCTTTCAAGCCCACATTAATAAATTTATATGGCAAGACAAGCCTCCCAGATTTGCTAGAGAGGTTCTATATTGTTCTTCAAAGAGGGGGGGCTTGGGGGTTCCCCGCATTTGGTTATACTATATTGCATGTAGATTTGCTCAACAAGCTCAGTGGAACATAAAGAACTCTAAGGTCCCATGGGTCAAATTTGAACAGGACTCTATTGCCCCACTGTACTTACCTGGAATAATGTGGTCCTCCAACCCCCCCTCACTGCAATATCTAACAAAAACCTCATAGTCACTATAGGTCTGAAACTCTGGAATACCTATAAGAAGAAATACAATCTCTCCTCTCAACCCCCCCTGGGCGCCTCCTATATAGGAGATCCCAGATCCCCTATGGCCTTTGCTCACCCGGAGCTATTTGAGGAGTGGACCCAACATAATTCGATCACGTTAGGGGATTTTCTGGAAGACTCTAAATTTATCTCATTTTCTTCTTTTAAGTCTCGTTTTCTTATGCCAGACAGAGAATTTTACCATTTCCTTCAGATCAGACATTTTTTCCAACACCACTACCCCCCCTCCTCAACTGTCCATAAGACGTTATATGAGGACATTTGTCATGCATCAAAGGGGCCTCATCTCAATGATCCACAACTCACTGGTATCGGGGGATGATTCTCTGGCTCTGAAATACAGATCTCAATGGGAGCAGGAACTATTATTACACCAAGATAATATAAACTGGGATAAGGGATGGTTGAATATACGTAAGTGTTCAAAATCCCTTAAATAAAAGAGACAGCCATCAAACTCATAACGAGATGGTATTATACCCCGTCCCGGTTACACAGGATTTATCCGCAGAATTCACCTAACGGCTTTAGGGGTTGCACTCAATTAGGCTCATACATTCACATTTTCTGGGAATGTGAAAAGTTACAACCCACCTGGAAAGAAATACTAAAACTAATTGACAAATTAGTGGGGGACCCCATAAATCTCACCTTCCATCATTGCATTCTATTTCAAGATATCCCAGATGTCACCAAACCCCAGATGAGGTTGATTCACTCAATATGTCTCGCCATGCTTTGGGGAATCACCCTTCACTGGAAATCCTCCTCGATCCCTTTTGCTCAAATCATATCCCGTATAGATTCTATGAGGGTTACCGAGAAAATATTTCACACCTTACATGATTCCATACCTGTTTTTGATGCTAAATGGAACCCTTGGTTCCTTCACAGGCTTCAAGACTGACCGTGTAACAACATGTTTGATTATGCTACACTTCCTTTCTGTTCACAAATTTTTAGTTTTCTTTCCCCTCCTTTTTTTGCTTTTCGGTTTGTTTTTGACCTCTTTCTTTTTTTGGTTTTAAAAGAAAAGCATTTACTGTGTCCTAGGATATCATTATATAATTGAATGTAACTCAAGTAGTTATAACTGTGATATATAGCTCATAATTCAAACTGTGAATGTGCACTCTTAATTTGATATCCCATGATTGTTATATTAGCCTGATGGACATTGTTCCTAATGCTACTTTATATGTAAGTACTCCTTTTTTTTACTATTTCCAATAAAAACTTTTTGAAAACAAACAAAAAAAAAAGTACTTGCGACTATTAATGAATTGCCGGTCCGACAATACACATAAAAGTTAATTGATAAAAACGGCATGGGAATTCCCCACAGGGGAACCCCGAACCAAAATTTTTAAAAAAATGGTGTGGGGGTCCCCCTAAATTCCATACCAGGCCCTTCATGTCTGGTATGGATATTAATGGGAACCCCGGCCAAAATAAAAAAAAATGGCGTGGGGTCCCCCCAAAAATCCATACCAGACCCTTATCCGAGCACACAACCTGGCAGGCCGCAGGAAAAGAGGGGGGGACAAGAGAGCGCCCCCCCTCCTGAACCATACCAGGCCACATGCCCTCAACATTGGGAGGGTGCTTTGGGGTAGCCCCCCAAAACACCTTGTCCCCATGTTGATGGGGACAAGGGCCTCAACCCCACAACCCATTCTCGGTGGTTGTGGGGGGTCTGTGGGTGGTGGCTTATTGGAATCTGGAAGCCCCCTTTAACAAGGGGACCCCCAGATCCCGGCCCTCCCCCCTGTGTGAAATGGTAAGGGGGTACAATAGTACCCCTACCATTTCACAAAAAAAGTGTCAAAGTTAAAAATGACAAGAGACCGTTTTTGACAAATGCCTTTTAAAATGCTTCTTCTTTCTTCTATCTTCTATCTTCCTTCGGTTTCTTCCTTCATCTTCTTCTTCTTCTGGTTCTTCCCCTCTTCTGATGGTTCTTAAATAATGGGGGGCGGGGCCACCCGGTGACCCCGCCCCCCGCTAACACACGGGGACTTGACGGGGACTTCCCTGTGGCATTCCCCGTGATGTCAGAGGGGTCGGACGGACAGAAGTCCCCGTGCATCACCAGGTGGCCCCGCCCCCCCGTTATTTAAGAACTGTCAGAAGAGGACACAACAACACAGCGGGAGCCTCCCATCATGCCATCATGTATGCAGAGCAGCCCGAGGAGAAGAAGGGAAGAAGATGGCATGGAGGAAGATGCCAGACGAGAACACTGGAGGAAGAATCAGAAGAAGATGCAAGAAGAAACCAAAGGAAGATAGAAGATAGAAGAAAGAAGAAGCTTTTAAATAAAGGAATTAACATTTGTGACACTTTTTTTGTGAAATGGTAGGGGAACATTCGTACCCCATTACCATTTCACACAGGGGGGGCTGGGATCTGGGGGTCCCCTAGTTAAAGGGGGCTTCCAGATTCCGATAAGCCCCCCACCCGCAGACCCCCACAACCACCGGGCAAGGGTTGTGGGGATGAGGCCCTTGCCCCCATCAACATGAGGACAAGGTGTTTTGGGGGGCTACCCCAAAGCACCCTTCCAATGTTGAGGGCATGTGGCCTGGTGCAGTTCAGGAGGGGCACTCTCTCATCCCCCCTTTTTTCCTGTGGCCTGCCAGGTTGCGTGCTCGGATAAGGGTCTGGTATGGGTTTTTGGGGGGACCCCATGCCATTTTTTTTATTTTGGCACAGGGTTCCCCTTAAAATCCATACCAGACCTGAAGGGTCTGGTATAGATTTTGAGGGGGACCCCACGCCATTTTTTTTTATAATTTTGGCTGGGGTTCCCCTTAATATCCATACCAGACCTGAAGGGGCTGCTATGGAATTTAGGGGAACCCCCCACGCCATTTTTTTTTAAATTTTGCTTCGGGTTCCCCTATGGGGAATTTTCATGCCCTTTTTATCAATGAACTTTTATGTGTATTGTCGGACCGGCAATTCATTATTTGCCGCAAGTAGTTTTAAATGACTTTTTTTCCTTTGAAATATCATTTTGCTGTCAGACTGTTCTAAACACGGGAAACAAGTGCCCATTTACAGGCATACTATAGACACCCCCCAGGTACGAAATTTAAAGGAATATTACATTTTTATTGTTTCACTCAAAGCATTATTAAAATCACTGCTCCTGAAAAAACGGACGTTTTAAAAATTTTTTTGACATTGATACATGTCCCCTGGGGCAGGACCAAACACTTTTTATGGCAAAGAACTTGCATATAAGCCTTCAGTGAGAACTTTAGATTTTGCAGGTTCGAGCCTCATTGACTTCCACTATTCCAGCATATGTGATCTGACAGACATTATTGCCGCAATAGCGCTGCTTTCCATTTGCACTGACTTTCTGAGAGTTGAAGTCTTTCTGGCCTTTTTTGAGAGTTATTTTTTGATACTGCAGGAGAATTTTTTGGCGCTATAATAACCGACCCCCAATGTAGCTAGCTGAATCGCCTGCCAGAAGTATATTAGAAACAGTACACCAGGAACAGCCTGCAATGAGATATAGCTAAACTGTATGCAGTGGATATATATATATATATATATATATATATATATATATATATATATATATATATATATATATATATATATATATATAAAAAATACACTGCAGCTAACTGAATCACCTGTCTGCTAGAAGTATATTAGAAAGAGTACACCAGGAATGGTCTGCAGTGAGATATAGCTAAACTGTATGCAGTGGATATATACAGTGGGGACGGAAAGTATACAGACCCTCTTAAATTTTTCACTATTTGTTATATTGCAGCCATTTGCTAAAATCATTTAAGTTCATTTTTTTCCTCATTAATGTACACACAGCACCCCATATTGACAGAAAAACTAAGAATTGTTGACATGTTTGCAGATTTATTAAAAAAGAAAAACTGAAATGTCACATGGTCCTAAGTATTCAGACCCTTTGCTCAGTATTTAGTAGAAGCACCCGTTTGATCTAATACAGCCATGAGTCTTTTTGGGAAAGATGCAACAAGTTTTTCACATATGGATTTGGGGATCCTCTGCCATTCCTCCTTGCAGATCCTCTCCAGTTCTGTCAGGTTGGATGGTAAAAGTTGGTGGACAGCTGTTTTTATTCTTCAGAGATGCTCAATTGGGTTTAAGTCAGAGCTCTGGCTGGGCCATTCAAGAACAGTCATGGAGTTGTGAAGCCATTCCATCATTATTTTAGCTGTGTGCTTAGGGTCATTATCTTGTTGAGAGGTAAACCTTCGGCCCAGTCTGAGGTCCTGAGCACTCTGGAGAAGGTTTTCGTCTAGGATATCCCTGTACTTGGCCACATTCATCTTTCCTTCGATTGCAACCAGTCGTCCTGTCCCTGCAGCTGAAAAACACCCCCACAGTATGATGCTGCCACCACCATGCTTCACTGTTGGGACTGTATTGGACAGGTGATGAGCAGTGCCCGGTTTTCTCAACACATACCGCTTAGAATTAAGACCAAAAAGTTCTATCTTGGTCTCATCAGACCAGAGAATCTTATTTCTCACCATCTTGGAGTCCCTTGGGTGTTTTTAGCACACTCCATGTGGGCTTTCATGTGTCTTGCACTGAAGAGAGGTGTCACCGTGCGTCAGAGGGGGGCGGGGTCACCAAGTGGCCCCGCCCCCATTATTTAAGAACCATCAGAAGAGAAGACGGGTCACACAGTGGGAGCCTCCTTCCATGCCAGCATGGATGCGGAGTGGCCGTAAAAGAAAACGAAGAAGAGAAGAAGATGAAGAAGAGAAGAAGATGATGAAGAGAAGAGCGGGAGCCTCCCCCCATGCCATGGGTGTGAAGCGGCCCGAGGAGAAGAAGATAAAAGACGCCGCGGAGGAGATGCTAGACGAGAACACCGGAGGAAGAACCAGAAGAGCCAGAAGAACCAGAAGAAGAAGATGAAGGAAGATAGAAGAAAGAGGAAGCATTTAAATAAAGGAATTGTCAAAAACTGTCTCTTGTCATTTTTAACATTTTTGACACTTTTTTAGTGAAATGGTAGGGGTACCCCTTACCATTTCACACAGGGGGGGGTGGGATCTGGGGGTCCCCTTGTTAAAGGGTGCTTCCAGATTCCGATAAGCCCCCCTGCCTGCAGACCCCCACAACCACCAGCCAGGGTTGTGGTCATCAGGACCTTGTCCTCATCAACATGGGGACAAGGTGTTTTGGGGGGCCTGGTATGGCCTGGTACGGTTCAGGAGGGGGGAGGCCGCTCTCTCGTCCCCCCCTCTTTTCCTGTGGCCTGCCAGGTTGCGTGCTCAGATAAGGGTCTGGTATGGATTCTTGAGGGGACACCACGCGGTTTTTTTTTTTTAATTTTGGGGTGGAGTTCCCCTGTGGGGAATTCCCATGCCGTTTTTATCAATGAACTTTTATGTGTATTGTCGGACCGGCAATGCAATAGCCGCAAGTAGTTTTAAATGACTTTTTTCCTTTGAAATGTCATTGTCGCGTACCTGGTAAGTAGAGCCCGGAATGCAGGGAACGGCCTCTCGTATACCTCCGACTCGGGAACCCCTGGTAGTGATGACAGGGGCTCGAGAGTGCGAAGGGGCACAAGTGCCTGACTGGAAGGGCAGAGCAGGTACAGAAGGTAAATCCAGGAGAGTAGTCAAGTCCAAAAGCTGAGATCAGGGCGGGCAGAAAACAGAGTAGTCAAAGTCCAAAGCCGGGATCAGGGCAGGCAGCAAACGGAGTAGTCAGGAACAGTCCAACAGGTATCAGGTAGCAAATACAAAGTAATAGGGCAGTAGGGGTCTTCAGGAACGCTGTAGACCGGACAGCAAGGCAGCAGTGGAACAGTCCCCTTTAAATAGCCTCCTTTGGTGCCAAGTGCTGTTACAGGGGGCGCGCGCACCCGTGCGCCGCTATTGGCGCTATTGCGCATGCGCGTATGCCTAATGGCGCTATTGGCGCTATTGCGCATGTGCGTTAGCCTATTAGCGCTATTGGCACTATTGCGCGCGCGCCGGATGGCACTTTTATGCACAGGCATTAGTTTAAACTTTTGTTTCCTGGGTTATTTGCAAGAGGGCTTTCCCTGACAGTCATTTTGCTGTCAGACTGTTCTAAACATGGGAAACATGCGCCCCTTTACAGGCATACTATAGACACCCCCAGGTATGAAATTTAAAGGAATATTACACTTTTATTGTTAGACTTTAAGCATTATTAAAATCACTGCTCCTGAAAAAACGGCCATTTTTAAAACTTTTTTGCATTGATCCATGTCCCCTGGGGCAGGACCCAGGTCCCCAAACACTTTTTATGACAATAACTTGCATATAAGCCTTTAAAATTAGCACTTTTGATTATTCATGTTTGTGTCCCATAGACTTTAACGGTGTTTGCATGTTCGAACAAACTTTTTTCCTGTTCACATGTTCTGGTGCGAACCGAACAGGGGGGTGTTCGGCTCATCCCTACTCTTGATGAAAGCAAGAATTGGCCTTGCTGTAACAAATTTAAATTGAATGACCTTGTCACACAGTTGCAGAAAAAATGGTCTTTGGGTCTTGTTGGTGCCTTCAACCGGTAACCTTTTAGAGGTACTCTTAATGAAAGCAAGAATTGGCCTTGCTGTAAAACATTTAAATATGATGCCCCTTTTAAACAGGTGTGTATAAATTGATCTTTGAGTGTTGTTGGTGCCTTCACTCCATATCCATCTAGAGGTACTCTTGATGAAAGCAAGAATTGAACTTTCTGTAAAAAAATTAAATGTGATGCCCCTGTCAAACAGGTGCGAATAATTTAGTCTTTGGATGTTGTTGGTGCCTTCACTCCATATCCCTCTAGAGGAACTCTAGATGAAAGCAAGAATTGGCCTTGCTGTAAAAAAATGTAATTTGATGCCCCGTCATACAGTTGAGGAAAACATTTTTTTTGTGTGTTGTTGGTGCCTTCACCTGATAACTTTCTAGAGGTACTCTTGATGAAAGCAAGAATGCCTTTCCACCAGATGGAAAGGCAGGAGTTGTAAAGCCTGCAATTTTGACAAGCTGGAATTTAGAAGCTTGTAGTCAATCAACTTCTAACTTCAGCTTGTTCAATTAAGCTTGAACAATAAAACCTGGGAGCTGATTGCTTTCTACGCAGAGCTTCACCAGTTTTTGCACAATCCACGTTTAGTAAATCCCCCCCCCACCCCCAGAATCTTTCAGATAGAGGTGGTGATTTAGATAAAAGGGTTCTTGGAGGTTTTCTGGATACATACACGTATTCCCAATAATACCATCTGTACCTAACCACTGATGAAATGTAGATTTGTTTCTAAAATACATTTGCATTTATCTTGCCTATAGAATTATCAGATATTATATATTTATCCTATTGTGTTATAATGTAAATATTGTAAAGTTTTCTATATTTAACAACATGTGTTGATTTGAAATGGGGTATTATACAAGCTGTGATATTTGAAATTACTTGGCCATTATGGTGGTTTTAAGTTTAAAGGGTTTGTTAATCCACATGGGCAAATCACTGCCAGACTCTCTATTAGAGCCTGGCATAGCACACTCTATGGGGGTCATTTACTATAGCGCCCAAAAATTATCCTGCAGTACCAAAAAATAACTGTCGAAAAAGATTTCAACTCTCAGAAAGTCAACGCTAATGCAAATGGAAAGCAGCGCTATTGCCGTCAATAATGCCTGTCAGATCACATATGCTGGAATAGTGGAAGTCAATGGGGCTCGAACCTGCAAAATTCAAAGTTCTCACTGAAGGCTTATATGCAAGTTCTTTGCCATAAAAAGTGTTTGGAGACCCGGGTCCTGCCCCAGGGGACATGTATCAATGCAAAAAAATTTTTTTAAAAACAAACGTTTTTTCGAGAGCAGTGATTTTAATAATGCTTAGAGTGAAACAATAAAAATTTAATATTCCTTTAAATTTTGTACCTGGGGGTTGTCTATAGTATGCTTGTAAAGGGGCGCATGTTTCCCGTGTTTAGAACAGTCTGACAGCAAAATGACATTTCAAAGGAAAAAAAGTCATTTAAACCTACTCGTGGCTATTAATGAATTGCCGGTCCGACAATACACATAAAAGTTCATTAATAAAAATGGCATGGGAATTCCCCACAGGGGAACCCCGAACCAAAATTTTTAAAAAAATGGCGTGGGGCCCCCCAAAAATCCATACCAGACCCTTATCCGAGCACGCAACCTGGCAGGCCACAGGAAAAGAGGGGGGACGAGAGAGCGCCCCCCCTCCTGAACCGTACCAGGCCACAAGCCCTCAACATTGGGAGAGTGTTTTGGGGTAGCCCCCCAAAGCACCTTGTCCCCATATTGATGGGAACAAGGGCCTCATCCCCACAACCCTTGCCCGGTGGTTGTGGGGGTCTGCGGGCGGGGGGCTTATTGGAATCTGGAAGCCCCCTTTAACAAGGGGACCCCCAGATCCCGGCCCCCCCTGTGTGAAATGGTAAGGGGGTACAAAAGTACTCCTACCATTTCACAAACTAAGTGTCAAAAATGTTAAAAATGACAAGAGACAGTTTTTGACAATTCCTTTATTTAAATGCTTCTTCTTTCTTCTACCTTCTTTCTTCTATCTTCTATCTTCCTTAGGTTTCTTCCTCCATCTTCTTCTTTTTCTTCCTCTGATCCTCTGCTTCTTGCTCCGGTGTTCTTGTCCGGCATCTTCCTCCGCAGCGTCTTCTTCTCTTCTTCTTCTCGGGCCGCTTCGCATCCATAATGGGAAGCTCCCGGTCTGTGATGCTTTTCGTCTTCTGACGGTTCTTAAATAATGGAGGGCGGGGCCACCCAGTGACCCCGCCCCCTCTGACGTACGGGAACTTGACGGGGACTTCCCTGAGGCTTTCCCCGTGACGTCAGAGTGGGCGGGATCACCCGTTACGTAAGGGGTGACCCCGCCCCCTCTGATGTCACAGGGAATGCCACAGGGAATTCCCTGTCAATTCCCTGCATGTCAGAGGGGGTGGGGTCACTGGTTGGCCCCACCCTCCATTATTTAATAACCATCAGAAGACGAGAAGAGTCATAGAGTGACAGACTCCCATCATGGATGCGGAGCAGCCCGAGAAGAAGAGTGGGTGGGATCACCCATTATGTAACGGGTGACCCCGCCCCCTCTGATGTCATGGGGAATGCCATAGGAAAGTCCCCATCAAGTCCCCGTGTGTCAAGTCCCCGCGTGTTCCTCCGTTATTTAAGGACTGTCAGAAGACGAGAAGCGTCACAGAGCAGGAGACTCCCAACATGGATGAAGAAGGGAAGAAGACGCCGTGGAGGAAGATGCCGGACGAGAACACCGGAGCAAGAAGCAGAGGATCGGAGGAAGAAGAAGAAGAAGATGGAGGAAGAAACCGAAGGAAGATAGAAGATAGAAGAAAGAAGATAGAAGAAAGAAGATGCTTTTAAATAAAGGAATTGTCAAAAACTCTCTTGTCATTTTTAACATTTGTGACACTTTTTTTGTGAAATGGTAGGGGAACTTTCGTACCCCATTACCATTTCACACAGGGGGGCTAGGATCTGGGGGTCCCCTTGTTAAAGGGGGCTTCCAGATTTCGATAAGCCCCCCGCCCGCAGACCCCCACAACCTCCGGGCAAGGGATGTGGGGATGAGGTCCTTGTTCCCATCAATATGGGGACAAGGTGCTTTGGGGGGCTACCCCAAAGCACTCTCCCAATGTTGAGGGCATGTGGCCTGGTACGGTTCAGGAGGGGGGGTGCTCTCTCGCCCCCCCTCTTTTCCTGTGGCCTGCCAGATTGCATGCTCAGATAAGGGTCTGGTATGGATTTTTGGGGAGACCCCCACACATTTTTTTTTTAATTTTGGTTTGTGGTTCCCCTTAATATTCATACCAGACCCAAAGGGCCTGGTAATAGACTATGGGGGAATCCTGGGCCATTTTTATCAATTAACTTTTATGTGTATTGTTGGGACCGACAATTCATTAATAGCCGGTGTCTTGTCGAGGAAGTTCCCCCGGCGGATAAGGACCCCGCTGTACTGCGCATTCACTGCGCTTGCACAGTAGGAATGACTACGGAGCCGCCGAAAGTCTCTGAAGTTGAACAGCTGATCATCAGCTCTACACAGCGCCTGCGCACTACATTCTGCCTTGAGTCCAGGTTCAAACCCCACCATTCAAGTGGACATAGAGTTAGAATAAAAATATGCCGAACGAAGCGAGGCCATGCCCGAAGCGTGGCGAGCGGCGCTGTTACAGGCGCCCTGCACAGCTGACTCACAGTTGTTCAGCTTTGGCTATTTTCGGTGGCTCGTACTGCACAAGCACTGCGCCTGCACAGTACAGGGGAGTCCTTATCCGCCGGGGGGAACTTTCTCAGCAGAACACCGGCACTAGCGCTAGCACTTTTAAATGACTTTTTTCTTCCTTTAGAAATGTAATTTTGCTGTCAGACTGTTCTAAACACTGGAAACACGTGCCACTTTATAGGCATACTATAGACACCCCCCAGGTGTGAAATTTAAAGGAATATTACACTTTTATTGTTTCACTTTAAGCATTATTAAAATCACTGCTCCCAAAAAACAGCCATTTTTAAAACTTTTTTTGCATTGAGACATGTCCCCTGGGGCAGGACCCGGGTCCCCAAACACTTTTTATGACAAAAACTTGCATATTAACCTTTAAAATTAGCATTTTGATTATTCATGTTCGTGTCCCATAGACTTTAACGGTGTTCGCACAAAATTTTTGTCTGTTCGAATGTTCTGCTGCGAACCGAACAGGGGGGATGTTGGGCCCATCCCTAGTTATCATTGACAATCATGGGGTACAACTTGCCAAGCAACTCAGAGGTCCAAAGTTGCCCAACTGTGAAACAAGTCATATATATTTTATTAGAAAGGAGCTCTCATTTATACTTGCATTTACATCAGCAGAACAAATGCAGGAAGTGATGTGTGCACATGGGCCAGAAGCAAATGTGTGGGGATGCCAAACAAATCAATGAACCCCACCCACACCAAATCTAACTACCACATCTACCCCTGCATTGATTAAGCACAAGCACATATCATACCCTTATCCCGAAAATGAGCAGCACCTCCTCTTTGCTAAAGAGGGACCTCGCCATGTCCACCTAGATGGAGATCCTGACCAGCACAGGTGATTACAATGACTTATTTCTGGGTCAGAAGGCGAAACCACACTCTTTTGATTGCTGCTGCGAATATTTTATCACAACCACAATTAGAATTATGTAATGGGTGACCCCGCCCCCCTCTGACATCACGGGGAATGCCACAGGGAGGTCCACGTCAAGTCACCATGCGTCAGAGGGGGGCAGGGTCACCGGGTGGCCCTGCCCTCCGTTATTCAAGAACCGTCAGAAGACGAGAAGCGTCACACAGCGGGAGCCTCCCATCATGGTTGATGCGGAGCGGCCCGAGAAGAAGAAGAAGGGAAGAAGATGCCGTCGAGGAAGATGCCAGACGAGAACACCGGAGGAAGAACCAGAAGAAGCAGAAGAACCAGAAGAAGAAAAAGAAGGAGGAAGAAACCGAAGGAAGATAGAAGATAGAAGAAAGAGGATAGAAGATAGAAGAAGCATTTAAATAAAGGAATTGTCAAAAACTGTCTCTTGTCATTTTTAACATTTTTGACACATGTTTTGTGAAATGGTAAGGGTACATTTGTACCCCCTTACCATTTCACACAGGGGGGAGGGCTGGCATCTGGGGGGCCCTTGTTAAAGTGGGCTTCCAGGGTCCAATAAGCCCCCTGCCCACAGACCCCCACAACCACCGGACAAGGGTTGTGGGGATGAGGCCATTGTCTCCATCAACATGGGGACAAGGTGTTTTGGGGCTACCCCAAAGCACCCTCCCAATGTTAAGGGCATGTGGCCTGGTACGGATTAGAAGGGGGGCACTCTCTTGTCCCCCCTCTTTTCCTGTGGCCTGCCAGGTTGTGTGCTCTGATAAGGGTCTGGTAGGGATTTTTGGGGGGACCCCACACCATTTTTTTTTATTTTAGCGGGGTTCCCCTTAAAATCCATACCAGACCTGAAGGGTCTGGTATAGATTTTGAGGGGGACCCCACGCCATTTTTTTTTTATTTTAGCGGGGTTTCCCCTTATTATCCATACCAGACCTGAAGGACCATTTTTTTTTTAATTTTGGTTCCGGGTTCCGCTGTGGGGAATTTCCATGCCGTTTTTATCAATGAACTTTTTTGTGTATTGTCGGACCAGCAATTCATTAATAGCCGCAAGTAGTTTTGAATGACTTTTCTTCCTTTGAAGTGTCATTTTGCTGTCAGACTGTTCTAAACACGGAAAACATGCGCCCCTTTACAGGCATACTATAGACACCCCCCAGGTACAAAATTTAAAGGAATATTACACTTTTATTGTTTCACTTTAAGCATTATTCAAATCACTGCTCCTGAGAAAACGGCCATTTTAAAAACTTTTTTTGCATTGATCCATGTCCCCTGGGGCAGGACCCAGGTCCCCAAACACTTTTTATGACAATACCATGCATATAAGCCTTTAAAATTAGCACTTTTGATTTCTCCCATAAACTTTTTAAAGGGTGTTCTGCGGCTTTCGAATTTGGCGCGAACACCCCAAATTGTTCGCTGTTCGGCGAACTGGCGAATACCGATGTTCGAGTCGAACTCATGTTCGACTCGAACTCGAAGCTCATCTCTACTGTCCACAAGGTTTAGGAGTGTGTCTATGGGAATGTTTGACCATTCTTCCAAGTGCATTTGTGAGGTCAGGCACTGATGTTGGACGAGAAGGCCTGAGCTACAGTCTCCTCTCTAATTGATCCCCAAGGTGTTCTGTTGTGTTGAGGTCAGGACTCTGTCCAGGCCAATCAAGTTCCTCCACCCCAAAATCACTCATCCATGTCTTTATGGACCTTGCTTAGTGCACTGGTCCAAATGATTTGGTGGAGGGGGGATTATGATGTGGGGTTGTTTTTCAGGGGTTGGGCTTGGCCTCTTAGTTCCAGTTAACTCTTAAGGCGTCAGCATACCAAGACATTTTAGACAATTTCATGCTCCCAACTTTGTGGGAACAGTTTGGGGAAAGCCCCTTCCTTTTCCAACATGACTGCACACCAGTGCACAAAGCAAGGTCCATAAAGACATGGATGAGAAAATTCGGGGTGGAGAAACTTGACTTGCCTGCACAGAGTCCTGGCCTCAACCTGATAGAACACCGTTTGGCTGAATTAGAGTAGAGACTGCGAGCCAGGCCTTCTCATCCAACATCAGTGCCTGGCCTCACAAATGCACTTCTGGAAGAATGATCAAACATTCACATAGACACACTAAACCTTGTGGACAGCCCAGAAGCTGTTCTAGCTGCAAAGGGTGGGCCAAATCAAATTTTAACCCTACGAACTAAGACTGGGCTGCCATTAAAGTTCACTTGTGTATAAAGGCAGGCGTCCCAATACTTTTGGCTAAATAGTGTATCTGGAAAAGACTTACAATGGTGGTGAAACCCTCCTACACATAAATACTACATTTAGACATAGTTATAGGACCTGGGAAATGAGACAACTCCTCTACATGAAGCAACATGGTTGGGATTTGAACTCAGACCCTCAGGGATACTAAGCAGAAGTTCTAAGCTCTAAGCCATGGAGCTGCCATGTGCGAGAACCTCCTACACATAACTACACATGAAAACACATAAATACTGCATTTCTTTGGACATACAGATGATGGAATTACATTACTCAAGAGTTATTCTTCTTGATTTATTCTATGATATTTGGTGTTTTTTTGTGGGTGAGAGTAGAATATTACCCTCAAATTTTTGGGAATTACATTTTGCTTTCTGTTGTTGGTACACATATCACATTTTTTGGGCTCAAATTATGAATATTTGGAAATAATAAAAAGCACAAAAAAATGTGATTCATTTTAAATTTGCATCAGCAATGGTATTGTTTGTGGATTGTAAAGACAGCTGTGTGAGTTGGGGTAAAGATTGTTGTGAGATGGAGAGTAACAAGTGAAAGTGACAGAGAAAAATATATTTTACCAAAACATCAAAACATTCCACATTCTAGTATTCTTAAAAACAAAATATTTTAAGTAGAAGCAACAATGTTGCAAAAGAAAATTTATTTCAGAGAAAGATACATTTCATCTCAACATTAAAAGGGTTTTTTTTGTGAAAGTTAGAATTGTTCCATTAGAATCAATGGCTGAAACTTGAATTGGACTTGAATAGAGCAGATTTTCACTTCAAAAAAATACTCTCTAATTAGCTCTCATTTTGGTATTTACTATAGCGCCGGGTAAAAAAGACACTTGAGTTAAAATGAGAGTTATTTTCAGGTCTGAGCATGCTCAGTTGTGTTGGCACTTAGTTGTCCAAAACGGGGAATTTTTCACTTCTCAGACTTTTAAAGATATTTCAGTGTAGAGATCACTTTTTCACACAGTTTAAAAGCAGATTATCTTTAAACAATATACCACATATTTCAATACTATTTAGGCAATTATATTATGCTCTAAACATTATTTCCATGTGCACTATTCCTGGTTTTAGTAAGGGTTTTGGCGCTATTTGATTTCAGGGAACTATAGAAAATTTGATTTTGGGAGTATTTTCTCACCAGCGCTATAGTGAATACCGTTTTAGCGCTAATTAGCTCTAATTATCGCCATCAGCGCTAATTAGCTCTATAGTAAATGACCCCCTATAAGTCTTTTATAAAAATGAGCGTTGTAAATACCTATTTAGAAAGAAAATAGTTTTGGGACTTTAAATGAGACATAAGACCAGTATAGTCAATTGTCTCCATTCCTATTAATATAACAAAAAGAGAAAGGTTGGGACTTGAAATGAAGCATGCAGCAGGAAAACAACAAGGGCACTATGTAATGATAACACTCTATTTATTCCATGTAACAATACACATACTCATGGCACACAGGCAAGTATAAAATGAATAATAACAAATAGGTTCCTATATTTACAAGTGAACAAAGATGGTAATGGTACAGGGCTTGTATTATGATAAATTCATCAATCCATATTTTCATATAAAATAGAACCCAACATAATTAACCACTTGCCAATCAGCTGCCATCATTATACGGTGGCAGGTCGGCTCATTCCTGCGAATCGCCGTTCTGGTACGCCGGTTCCTTTAAGAGCCATAACAGGCATGTGCCCGCTGCACTGCAGGGGACCCAATGGGCATGGCCAGCAGCTGTGATGTCTGCCAGCCACCTGCGGTTGCGGGCATGAAAGCCAGAATGGGGATCTGCGTATGTAAACACACAAATCCAAGTTCTGACAGATGATGAGAGACAGATCTGCTGTTCCCAGTAATTAGGAACAGTGATCTGTTTCCTCCTCCAGTCAGTCCCATCCCCCCACAGTTAGAAACACACATGAGAGAACACAATTAACCCCTTGATCACCTCCTAGTGTTAACCCCTTCCCTTCCAGTGACATTTACACAGTAATCAGTGCATTTTTATAGCACTGTAAATGGTCCCAAAAAAAGTGTCAAAAGTGTCCGATCTGTCTGCTGCAATGTTGCAGTCCCACTAAAAATCACAGATCAATACCATTACTAGTAAAAAAAAAATGCCATAAATCTATTCCCTATTTTGTAGACACTATAACTTTTGTGCAAACCAATCAATATACGCTTATTGTGATTTGTTTTACAAAAAATATGTAGAAGAATACATATTGGCCTAAACTGATGAAGAAATTTGTTTCATACATTTTTATAATAGCAAAAAGTAAAGTAAAAAAGATTGTGTTTTTTTTCCAAAATTGTCGCTCTTTTTTTGTTTATAGTGCAAAAAAACAGCAGAGGTGATCAAATACCACAAAAAGAAAGCTCTAACTGTGGGAAACAAAGGATGTCAATTTTGTTTAGGTACAGCATCGCACAACCGCTCAATTGTCAGCTAAAGCAGCACAGTCTTGTATCGCAAAAAATGGCCTAGTCATTAAAGGGGGCAAATCCTTATGGTCCTTAAGTGGTTAATGTAGGCAGAAACCGTCCAAACATTGGTGAGAATAGATTAATAATCCATGTTCTACACATCTGAATGTAGCATCTGAAAGCCATTGTAAACATCTGAATGTAACATCTAAAAGCTCAACGCATTTTATGGAATTATATCCATTCATCAGGAGCAGATGCAAGGAGAATGTCTAAAAAATTTAGTTAAATGAACACTGTCATAATAAAGATGTAAAAAAAAATATATATTATCTAGGGAGAGGATAATACAGCTGAAACCTCCCCCCATACTTACACAATGACCATGGATGTGACATATAGTCGTGAGCACCGAAGATAAACTGTGGACAGCGCCTCTCCCGGGAACTGAGGAGGTATAAAGCACAAAGATATACAGAACAGATGTAGCTGGGAATGAAATCCCTGTGGAACAGTGGATGGTATGTTGTACATAAATAGGGGCATCTGGGAATAAGCATAAAAAGAAAGAAAATCTGGGTAGTGCTAAGTGATAAATTAATATTGTATTAACTATTGTGACAGTACAGTACAGTTAGTTGGCAGTGGGCTAGGACAGCCTGCAAAAGCTAAAAATGCTATAAGTGTTACTGTTAATGAAAAGTTTGCTGCTGTTGGGAAAACCCCAGGTTCTTTCAGAGCAAAAGTTATCACAAATGGGCAGTTGCCTGTAGCAACTGGTGGTAAGACGGCACAGTTGTCTCCAGAAATCTCCAGGGAACTTCATGTATTGGAGTCAGAGTTTGCCCTGGACAACTGCGATGTCACTCTGATGGGACAGAGTGGAACTGTACCGTGTAATGGTAATGTGTTAGTGCAAGCTGCTAGTACTAAAAATGTACAGGTAAATGGTGGGTTAACACAACCTGTGAAAAATGCAAAGGTGTGTGAGGTTTATGAAGCGCCAGCCGAGCAAGGTGATGAATATGGTGTATTGCAACCCGGTGTGTTAAAACCTGTGTTACCACAGTCTGACATGATTTACAATGACTGGTGTAATGAGTCTGCAGCTAAGTCAGTCTGTTCTTACGTGTCTCCTTGGGCAGATGGATCGGTGCTGAGGAGTACCGCTGAAGGGAGCGCACATACAATAGATTGGGATAGTTGGGATAAAAATCTTATCTCCCTCATAGATAAGGCTTTTATGCACAAAAATAAGGTGGACACTGTTTTTGCTGTGCCAGCAGGAGGGACTGCAGAACAGCTTATACCTGAGGGTGCGGTGGCTGCTGCAGGGGTTAACCTTCATGAGCAGGATGAACCAAATAAGGGTGAGCGCACAGCAGAGACATTGTCCGTGACCCACAAAACTGAGGTTGACATGGAGTGTCAAAGTGACGTTGTCACTGGTAATGTTCTGGAGCAGTTCACTGAGGCTGAGCCTGTGAAGTTGGGTATGAGTCCAGAGCACCTGGCAGCACTCTGGTGGAGCACCAGTCTGTGTTTACCTCCAGCTGGGAGGAGGTGCAACTTTTAAAGTCTAAGCAAGTGAGTCTCTCTGCATCCCCAGTGTCATGAAAGTCCCCAGGAAGGACTTAGGTCTGGAGTCAAGGGCCTGGTTTATAACCAAAGCATTAAAAGAGATGCTTGAACTTTGGGATGTACAGCCAATCTATACTAGTGTGTATTCTCCACAGTCTGACGGTCTGGTACTGCGGAGTACCACTAGGTGGAGCACTGAATGGCAGGCTGTACAGGACAAAGAAGAACAGGACAGGAATGGTTTATTCCTGAATTTGTTACTTTTGTTAAAAGTTGCCACTGCGTTTGCTGGATTATGTCCAGAAGAAATAATGTTTGAGAGAGACTTTGGAGAACTGGAAAATAAGCCTAAAATGTGTGTGGTTTCACCTCCTAACAACCAGATGGAAAGCATTTCTGCTGCTATGGTCCAGGGTGGTGCTGGTCACTTGTCGGTGAAGGGTGTGTATACTGCACCAGTGGAAAAACCACATGAGATGGAAGGGCCAAGTGTGGACCCGAAAGCAGCAGAGATCCTGACTGGGGCTCAAACGAAGGTGGTTAAAAAGACTGGGGTCCCCAGTCCAATGTTTGGTTTAGGTGACAAACCTAACAAGGTCCCCGAGACAGGGGAACAGATAAGGAGTGCAGTAAGAATTGTATGTGGATCAGACGAGAGCTTGTCTGTTCAGGTGGTTAAAAATACAGATGGCATCAGAACAGGTCAAGTGGTAGGACAGCTGCCTACAGAGTGGCTGAACTCAGGGGAGGTGAGGTCCTGTGAGGTTCCCATGGGTGATGGCGGCCCTCCCGTATGTGTGCCCTTTGCAGACTCTGCCCTAGCAAATGCTGGCAAAAGAGGCATTGGTGACGTGCAAAATTGAGAGGTCTAACGTTGGTTTGAATATGTCTGTCAATGATGAACCAAGTAATGTGTTAATGGTACATGATGAAGTGGTGTCCAAAGGTACAGGTAAACCTGGTAAACAATTTAGTGACTGCTGATTCAGGTACCAGGCATAAGAGGAGGGGTCCCAATATAAACACCATAGAAATAGGCCACCTATAGTCTCAGAACAGTAATGCTGAGAGAGGTTTTGGGAAACCAGGAAATTTGAAGCGTGGAGGCAGAAGGGTTGGTAGAATGACTAGGGGTACCCTGTTAAAATTTCAGGAGAGGAAGTCCTTATGGAAATGCACCTGGAAGAAGAGTTGGAAAGTTCTCAAAACCCATAGCAGATTGACAGGGGGGCAAAGAGAGACACACTAATGGAAGTGGTGGGTTGAGTTCCCCTTTAGGAGAAGTGAGGTTGGACAGGGTTTGACTTCCATAAGCTGTAGTTGGCACATAGGTGACAAAAGGAAACTATGTGTTTCGCCCTCTGGTTCGAAACGAGGGGGAGGGATATGTGACAGTACAGTTCCCTGTCCTTGTAATTGTAACCCAGGGTTCTCAAATAGGCAGGTTGAGAGGCTCCAGGGCTATTTAATGTGGATGAATCTGTTTTATCAGTTTCCTCCAAAGTTTGTAAAATCCATTTGGGGACCTGGAGCCCGGAGATTCCATAGCGTTATGGGTGGGACGGAATCTCCAATCCTAGGACTGGGTTCTGGGAACAGACAGGAGTCTGACTGGTTGATTGAGCAGGTGGGTCCTGGGCTTATAGCAGAGTCAGGATTAAGGTTCTGGGCTCCACCCTCCCGAGGAGTCCAGAGAGTGCAGGTGTGCACTAGTGGAAGCCATAGACCCAAGTCTGATGATCAGAGCAGTGAGGGGCTGCTTTCTAGATAGACGCTGTGTGCGTTGAAGCTGTGTGCGTCCAAGGAGACAGATGAGAGCCTGAAGTAGAAGGCCTGAGCAGCAAGGAAGCTGAAAAAATATACAGTAGTTGTACGGGAACCCTGTTATATGGCCAAGAGGGCTGTAGTGAAGTGGCAGTACTGCTGAAGAGAGCCAAGTCGCTTGGCATGTTTCATTTGTTGTTTTAGGGAGAAGAGCCCCTGTGTGGGCATCCAAGTGCATGTATGAACTTTCCTTTATTTTTGTTCCTTTTAATAAAAGTGGGCTACCATGCCCTTAAACTAAAGTTCCTGTTTGCTGTGAACATACTGAAAAGGCATCTACCACTGAGCTAGACATCCCCCAATGTCACACTATACTATGGATCCAGTGTTTGTCCAAGAAGGTGAAAGAAAGTGAGCGAGAGCGTAAAAGACAAGGTTGGTGGAGAGTTTGAGCCTAGATATACAACAAAGTGCAAAAAGTATGTATAATGTGAAAGATTGGTCCCAACCAATAGGGGACAGATGACAATGTGTATGAACAAACTAATCCACCAAAAGGAATAATACAGGGGAAAAGGGGAAACTATTAGAGGAGTTACCTTGTGTTGCAGCATCAAACATGATGCAAAGAGTGAACGGTATGCCAAGAGCTGAACAAACAGTCCATCCCCACTTAAAGGAAAATATATACTGCATGGTGATTCCAGTTAACCACCAATACTACATATGTGAGTGATTAGAGGGGTTTAACCCCCTAATGGAAAAACATTTGGCAATTACGCTGCAAATGGCTCCCTCATGTAAATGCTGATGTAAATGCAGACAGCACTGGCACCAGAACGTCAAAAGCGGGAGACATTGTATGTCCAGTGCTGGCAGTGTGGTGTTAATGCACAGCGGGCAGCTTGCCTCAACCCCCAAAACCGCCCAGCGGTGGAGAGGGAAGGGGGTCCCCCGGTTCACATTGCAGCTCCCGGGATAGAGAAAATCACAGTGAACCACAGCGCCCCCAAAGATAGTCCATCAGATGGCACTGAGGTGTAAAGGATATGGAAAATGTGTATTGATGTATGAAATATTGTATGCATGATCAACACACTATCCTATATCCTAGCCCAATTAGTTAATATTAGTTTTTTTTTTCTTATGTTTATTCCCAGATGCCCCTACTTATGTACAACATACCATCTGCTGTTCATGGGGATTTCATTCTTGGGTACATCTGTTCTGTATATCTTTACGTTTTATACCGCCTCCTCTTCTGGGAGAGATGCTGTCCACCGTTTATCTTTGGTGCTCACGACTATGTCACATCCATTGTCATTGTGTAAGTATGGGGAGAGGTTTCAGCTGCATTATCCTCTCCTTACATAAGATAGATAGATAGATAGATAGATAGATAGATAGATAGATAGATAGATAGATAGATAGATAGATAGATAGATAGATAGATAGATAGATAGATAGATAGATAGATAGATAGATAGATAGATAGACAGATAGGTAGATAGGTAGATAGATAGATATCTCTTTATTTTGACAGTGTTCATTTTCTACATTTTTTAGACATTCTCCTTGCATCTGCTCCTGATATATGAATATAATTTGATGAAACGCGTTAAGATTTTAGATGCTGCATTCAGATATTTACAATGAGTTTTCAGAGGCTACATTCAGATGTGTAGAACATGGATTCTTAATCTATTCTTACCAATGTTTGGACGGTTTCTGCCTACATTAATCATGTTGTATTCTATTTTACATGACAATATGGATTGATGAATGTTGCATACCGCAAGCCCTGTACCATTACCATGTTTGTTCACTTGTAATTATAAGAACTTATTTGTTATTATTCATTTTATACTTGCATGAGTGCCATGAGCATGTGCATTGTTGGAATACAGTAAATACATTGTTATCAGTACACAGTGTCCTTGTTGCTTTCCTACTGCATGCTTCATTTGAAGTCCCAACCTTTCTCTTTTTGCTAAATACCTATTTAGGGTGATCTGTATGCCTGTCACATGACTCGCGCCTGCTGTATACATTTGATATATGGCTTCTGTAGAAGAGGCCGAGATCTCCCTCTCACGTCATCTGGGGAGATCACATGGTCGCCCAGCCTCTCCTGCAGTAGCCCTGGAAACTGGCTGAGGGTCACATGACCAGCCTGAAGATCATGCTAAAACTGTATTTACAATGCTCATTTTTATAAAATACTAATACAGTGTGCTATGCCTAACTACAGTATCTCACAAAAATGAGTACACCCCCTCACATTTTTGTAGATATTTTATTATATCTTTTCATGTGACAACATTGAAGAAATTACACTTTGCTACAGTGTAAAGTAGTGAGTGTACAGCTTGTATAACAGTGTAAATTTGATGTCCCCTCAAAATAACTCCACACACAGCCATTAATGTCTAAACCACTGGCAACAAAAGTTAGTACACCCCTAAGTGAAATCGTCCAAATTGGGCTCAATTAGCCATTTTCCCTCCCCGGTGTCATGTGACTCATTAGTGTTATAAGGTCTTGGGTGTGAATGGGGAGCAGGTGTGTTAAATTTGGTGTTTATCGCTCTCACTCTCTCATACTGGTCACTGGAAGTTCAACATTACACCTCATGGCAAAGAACTCTCTGAGGATCTGAAAAAAATAATTGTTGCTTTACATGAAGATGGCCTAGTCTTTAAAGAGATTTTACAGATCCTAAAAACTGAGCTGCAGCATGGCGACCAAGACCATACAGAGGTTTAACAGGACAGTTTTTCACTCAGAACAGGCCTTGCCATGGTCGACCAAAGAAGTTGAGTGTACGTGCTCAGCATCATATCCAGAGGTTTCCTTTGGGAAATAGACGTATGAGTGCAGCCAGCATTGCTGCAGGGGTTGAAGGGGAAAGGTCAGCCTGTCAGTGCTCAGACCATACGCCACACACTGCATCAACTTGGTTTGCATGGCTGTCCTCCCAGAAGGAAGCCTCTTCTAAAGATGATGCACAAGAAAGCCCACAAACAGTTTGCTGAAGACAAGCAGACTAAGGACATGGATTACTGGAACCATGTCCTGTAGTGATGAGACCAAGATAAACTTATTTGGTTCAGATGGTGTCAAGCATGTGTGGCGGCAGGTGAGGAGTACAAAGACAAATGTGTCTTGCCTACAGTAAAGCATGGTGGTGAGAGTGTCATGGTCTGGGGCTGCATGAGTGCTGCTGACACTGGGGAGCTACAGTTTATTGAGGGAACCGTGAATGCCAACATGTACTGTGACATACTGAAGCAGATCATGATCCCCCTCCCTTCGGAGACTGGGCTGCAGGGCTGTATTCCAACATGATAATGACCCCAAACACACCTCCAAGATGACTGCTGCCCTGCTAAAGAAGCTGAGGGTAAAGGCATGTCTCCAGACCCAAACCCTATTGAGCATCTGGGGGGCATCCTCAAACGGAGCACTGTGCAGTTTAATCTGCTTTAAGGGACCAGGATCTATATTTTCTTTTTTTTTTTTTTTTGGGGTTAAACACTTTAAGATTTCTTTGTATGTAAAGAGTTATGTACTTTTTAATAGATTTGCTTTATTTTCAATAAAGAATCTTGGAATGGAACACGGTGTGCAGGAGTTATGATTTTATAGTTGCTCAGAGGAGCTTAGAGTACAAGCCAAATGCATGTAGTGTTAGGTTTTATTATTCCCTGCAATTGCCAACAGGTAACAATGACTATCAAGGTCTAATAAAATAATTGGGGTTAGTGGCCTTGCAAACATAGGGATGATTCACTATAGCATTTTTCTTGTGTTAATGTTGTCTAAAAATGTCCTGCACTAAATTCAAAAGAGCAGTGTGTCAGTTCTAATGCTATTTCTGACATGTGCAAACAAATTCAAGTAGTTCTTAACCACCTCAAGTCTGGACACTTTCACCCCCTTCTAGTCCAGTCCAATTTTCATCTTTCATCACTGCCACACTTTGAAAGACAATTACTTAGGCTTGCAACACTGTACCAACATGACATTTTTATCATTTTTTGAGACAAATAGAGCTTTCTTTTGGTGGCATTAAATCACCACTGAGTTTTTTTAATTTTGTGCTTTATAAACAAAAAAATTATTTAACTATTAATTTGTTTCTGTTATAACATTTAGCAAGTATTTTTTTCATAAGTTTAGGGCAAAATTTATTTTGCTACACTTCTTTAGTAAGAATAACCAAAATAAGTGTACATTATTTAGTCTGTGTGAAAGTTATAGAGTCTATAATCTATGGTATATATGCTTGAAAATCAAGATGTACAGTAGATGTACTGACTGCCTATCTAATTTCTTGAGACCCTAACATGTCAAGACAGTACAAATACTCCACAAATGACCCATTTTTTGAAAGTAGACATTCTTTGACCCAAGCCCGGTCCATAAACAGGGTGGGGAGGAGTTCATGGACCAAGAATTGGTTACTCCAGCATGACCAATTCTCTCATATGCCTTTGCTTCGTGAGATCCAGGAGAATAATCCTGATGATTTCAGGAACATTCTCAGGATGACAGACCCCATTTTTCACCATGTGTTGGCTTTGCTGACCCCTTATATTAGCAGGCAGGATACCTGCATGAGGCAAGCCATCACTCCAGAGCAGAGGCTAGTCGCCACGTTGCGGTACTTGGCGACTGGGAGAAGTCTACAGGACCTCAAGTTCTTGACAGGCATCTCCCCCCAGGCTCTAGGGATCATTATCCCAGAGACCTGTTCTGCTATCATTTAGGTCCTGCAGAAGGACTATATTAAGGTAAGTTTTCTCCTTTAACATCACATTCTATTATAATTAGTGTTTGCTAATGTTTTCTATTTCTTTCCTCATTCCATAATTACCATGATTGTAATATGCTGTGAATGTCCCCTTTGTTCTCATGCATGCTGTAATCGTTTAGAATGCTCCTTTTTTGTCCTTCATGCATATTTCCCTTCACTAACCTCCCCAGCATGCTATCCTGGGCCCATATACACTTAGCCTAGTCACTTAACAATGTATTTTGTCAGCTCCATTGTAGTGCTTTACCCCAAACACCCCCTAAAATGTGTCCAAATGTTATTGTTGTCCTTAAATTTATGCAGAGTGCCAGAGGCTTTTTTTTGGGTCCCAAACTCAGCTCGAACCCTCCCTCTGTACGGAAACTAGCAGAAATCGCCTGGCACGCGCTGGTGCGCATGCACGCGTGCACGGGAGAGCACAGATGCCCTTGTGCGCATGCACGTGCGTGCCGCATTGCGTGCACGCGCAAGAGTGCGCCCTAGTGCCAGTTGGCCTACTTAAAGGAGGCCCCAGCAACTGATCGGTGCTGACTGGTCTACAGCTGTGTCCCTGTTACTCTCAACCTGTGTTATTCTGCCTGATTCCCGTTGCTGACCTTGGCTCCTGTTTACCCGGCTCTGAACTCTGTTATACCTGATCTCTGATTCCTGATCCTGGCTTCCCATCTGACCCATCTCTGCCTGATGTTCTGGTACCCTGCTGCCCACCTGTTGACAAACCCGGCTTCCCATCTGACGCGTCTCTGCCTGATGTTCCGGTACCCTGCTGCCCGCCTGTTGACAAACCTGGCTATCCTTGTGACCTGGCCCTGGTGCCCAGCTCGGCCCAGCACAACTACCCGAGTGTGTGCAATTACAGTCCTGCGACCAGCTGCGACTTCCTGCTCTGCAATTATGGTCCTGTGACCAACTACGACTTCCTGCTCTGCAACTACAGTCCTGCGACCAGCTGCAACTTCCTGCTCTGCAACTACAGTCCTGCGACCAGCTGCGACTTCCTGCAACAGGGTTCCTGGTTTCCAACTGTAGGCACTCGTGTGCCTCCTGTTCCTTGGCTCCTTCTGTTTCTCTCTCAGCGGAACCTGGACTGGAGATACAAGAGAGGCCATCCTCGTCAATTCAGTCTCCCTTCAGGTACGTGACACCCCCCCTAAAATATTTACAATGGACCATCAGAGGGGGGGAGGAATCTGATAAGTGGGCCTTATATTTTTGGCTTTAAATACTCCATAAAATGAATGTTATACTGATGTTGGCCAAGAATGTTTGTGTCTAATCTGCTTGCAATGTTACGTGTAAAAGTTCTAATTTTTTTTGTCTGTTTTGACTCCACAGTTTCCTTCAAAGCCATAGGAGGGGCTATAGATGGGAAGCACGTCCACATTGTGCCACCACCCTATTCAGGGTCTTACTATTATAACTATAAGGGGTTTAATAGTATAGTGTTACTGGCGAGGGTGTTGGCACAATATGAGTTCCTCTATGTGGACATGGGGAAGAATGGTCGGATGTTGGATGGAGGAGTCTTTGCCCAGACTGAGTTTTTCCAATGTCTCCAGAGTGGTGGCCTGGGATTGCCACCTGATGCAGACAACATTGAAGGACTCCCGTTTGTCTTTATTGCTGATGAAGCATTCGGTCTGGGCGAGCACCTGATGAGGCCATTCCCCCAGAGGGCCCTCACCCCGGAGAGGAGGGTTTTAAACTACTGGCTGGCCAGAGCAAGAAGAGTCATTGAGAATGCCTTCGGGATAATGGCCAGCCGGTTTCGCCTGTTTCTGACAGCCATACACATGGCGGACTACAAACTGAACCACATAATCTTATGCTGCTGCATATTGCACAACTTTTTACGCAAACATGCACACAATTATATAGCTTCATTTGGGCCTGAGGCAGGACTTCCATAAGACTCAGTTTCTTCATTATAATGTCTATTTCACCATTCCACACCATGATGTCGTGAATGAGCCTTTGGACGCTGTCACTTGTGAAAGGTTCAGCTTGCTCTTCAACAACCAGCACATCACCTAAAAATTGGTTAAAAAACATGTATTATAAATATGCAGGCATACATAAATTACCTGAAGCTGGGGTGTCAGACACTCACCTGTTTGGGTGACGATCTCGCCCACTTCCTCCACCTCTCCTTCCTCCAGATCCTCAGGGGGTCTTGGGCTGATTTCTCCTTTTTGGTGATGTGGGGGGTACCTGGTATCCTCTGAGTGGTATCCTCTGAGTCTTTTCTCCCCTATGAGAATGAAACAAAAGGTATGCTTAGCACACAGATATTTGAGTCCAGAAATAGGAATATGAAACATTGTTGGGAAGTGGGGTACAATTGTCTGTTTTGGGCAGAGTTCCAAGCTGAAGACATGATTTTTTTTTACCTTACCAAAGCTGGAATACTTACCTTTTTGTGACAATTTTCACACATGGAGACACCCCAAGTATCCACTGGAGCACCTGTGTGGGACACCTTAAAAAGTTTGTTCTTGTGTGCCACACTAGTGCTCCTGAGTCCATATGTGTAAACAGATGCTGAGTGTCCTCTCCTTACATTACACTGAACCAAGCTTGCATTTCATTCTAGTTACAAACATATCTAGACAGCAATGTACAAAACTTAATTTTATACAAATAAGCATGACCAAATCTATTTAACCTGTATCTGCACAAAACATCGTATTTAATGAGCGAACAATGTTCGCTCATTAAATACTACTGTGCCCATGAACATGAAATTCGCCATTTTAAACTGTACAGCAGTAAAGAAAAGCACATGACGCAGCATGCAAGTAATAATAATAATAATAGGGACACACGACAAGTTCTTACTTTTTAGAAGCACTCTCTTTATTCTTCTATACTGATCCTGCTCCCTCAGTTTAAGGTCTGACCAGCGTTTCCTTAATTGCTCCTTGGAGCGTCGTACCCCAAAATTCTGACGCATACTCTTCACAACTTTCATCATGATCTTGGCTTTTTCTCAAATTAGGGTTGGTGTATGGTCCATGCTTCCCATCATAGTCATTCCTCCGCAAGATGTACACCATCTCCACCATCTCTTCAAAGGCCATATTGGAGATCTTAAATCTGCTCCTCCAGGGTTGTGTCGTTTCGGGCTCCGGGCTTTCCTCCTCCTGCAACCATCCAGTTTTTGGAAAGTAAAATTGGGATCTTGAGGAACATGTATAAGAAGGAGCATTATAAGATCCAGAAATCACTCAGATCAGGAGCATCAGCAGCACAAGTGTATGTACCCAGGCTGTGGTACTTCAACAAACTTCGGTTTCTGGATGACCAGACTGAAGCCAGGGAATCACTTTCTACCCTTCCCTGCAGCCTTCCCTCCACCCTTCCCTCAACCCCAGCAGAGGCTGATGAGGAACAACCTGGGCCTTCCATCCTGGAAGAAGTGGATGCGCCCAGCTGGAGCCAGGTATATTATTTTACTACATATTTATTGTCTTAATATTAATGGTGTTAACTAGATGTTATAATTGATAACTGATGATTTAAAAGCAAGTGATTTACATATTAATAGACAGTAGTGGCCAAAAATGATTGGGACAAGAATGAAAAATGTTGGGGTCAGAATGATAGCCTTTTCTATTTATTAACATTCAATTTGCAAGTCATGAGCTAAAAATTGTGTGTGATTGATGAAGCAAAAACTCAAACTATGTCCCTTTTTTATACACAGGATGAGCTCAGCCAGGAGGAGGGTCTGGAAAGTGTCAGCCAGGAGGTGGCCACACCCAGTGTTGGCCAGGAGGTGACAGCCAGGAGGACAGTGGGCCCAGTGTCAGCCAGGAGATGACTGGCCCCAGTAGGAGCCTCACCCAATCCCAGGTGCCTCCCCTCTGCCTTCAAACAAAAAGGCTCAGGAAGGGGACGAGGACGGAGGAGGCAGCACTGGGCCTCATTAGGGAAGCGAGTGATGTCCTCAGAAGCCAACCCGATGCTGAAGAGGCCTATGGCTGCTTTCTAGCCACAAGATGGTTGAAATTGAAGGAGGACCAACGCTTCCTCTGTAAGGCAATTATTTTTGAGGCCCTTCAGAAGGGGCCAGCTGACAGAGAACAGCCACATATATGATCTCACCCATCCTCCTCCTCCTGCCACAAGTCCACCACCAGAGTAACAGCCTCCAAGGAAGGCTGCAGGGAAGGCTGCAGGGAAGCATGGAGTGAAGGTTGCAGGGAAGAGAAGAAAGTAATGACCTGGGTTCAGTCTGGTCTGACAGAAGACGCAGGCTGGTGTAGTACCACAGCCTGGGGACATATATGTCATCTGCTGCTGGTCCTGATCTCTGGGAGTCCTGGACCAGATTGGGCTCCAAATTATATGGACTCCTCAAGATAACAATATTTGTTTTAACAGGCTTGATGTGTGCCCTGGGGCCAAAAGGCTTTGCAAATTCCAAAAGTTTCTCCAGCGTTGCCTTCCTCTTTATTTTGTTACCCAGAATAAATGGATAGTTTGTTTTCTAAAAGTACTTGCCTATGTGTTTTTATAAAAATAGGACAGATTGTTTGTGAGTATGCAGGTGAAATTCAAAAATACAATGTCAAATTAACAAGGGACACCAACCAACCTCCCTGAGGTTACAAAATACATGATAATAATGTAATTGTGGTAACTTGACACACCAAAAAAAAAAATATTATGGAGATCATGAGAAAATAGTTTTTCAATAATCCAAAAAAGGAGATCTTGATGAAATAAACATTTCTAAAAAAACATGACTATAAAAATATTTCAAAACATTATTCTGGAGATCTGGCTTTAAAATAATAAAAGATTATTCATGAGATCACGAGAAATAATAAAAAAATACGTTTGTGAGAACTCTGTGTGAAGATCAGCAGCAAAACAAGTTCATTCTTCTAGCATTATAAAGCACACAAGAATGCGCTGCATTAAAAGATCACAGAATTTGCAGCGTGAGGAATGTGCTATCTTCATTACGAATGCTAGTTTTACCAGACCGAGCGCTTCCGTCTCGTACTTGCTTCTGAGCATGCGTCATCTTTGGAACAGCATACAGACGAGTGGGTTTCCCAATAGTAATTAGTTCCATCTGAAAAATTTAGAACATGTTCACTATCTAAGTCCGCCAGAATTTTCGACGGAAAAAGTCCGATGGGGCATACACACGGTTGGAAAATACGATAAAGAGCTCCCATCTGTCTTTTTCTTACGCACATTCTGCTCGTGTGTACGCAGCATAAAAGAATGATGCTGGTATGGAAATTGGGAAAGCTTTGAAGTAGTATAAAATTTTCAGAAGAAGAATCATTTTGTATGCTGCCAATCTTCCTGACTATGACAAGTAGAAAGGGTTTTAGTCTATTTAGTTCAGACTGGGTGGAGAAAATGAGGGGTAAAAAATGTGTTTTTAATAATTTCATATTTTATTACGTTTAGAAGGTACAGAAACAAAGATCAGCAAAACATTTTCCCTACAGGTAAGCAATAACATTTTCAAGAAATAATAACTCAGAAATGAATATCTGAGCTTAGGCATCAATTATACAGCCAAACAAACGAGTAGTGGCACAGCAGGAATAGTAGCTAAATAAAAGCAAAAGTCCATCAAAGTAGTCCTTTGAGCTAGCAGCTCTATATACAAGTAAACACAGTCCAGTATATCAGGGCCAGCCTTGTAAGGGAAGAGGAAGCAATCTCCAAACATGCAGAAAGAAAAGAGAAAACAGGTGCCTCCGAGTTTAGACTATAAGCATTTAATATTGATCAAAGTATAATAAATACTCACATTGAGGTAATGATAGATAGGCACATGTAGTCCAGTGTAAGTTGCTGAATCAGTCCGGGCTGCACACTGAACTGATCTCACAGCTCATGTAACCTCTCGTGGAGGCTATCCTGGCCAGCAGGATGTTGCTATGATGAAGTGGAGCCAGAGAACGAGGGTTGGAACGCAGCTGAAGCTGGATGGTACATTTGATGTATACTATTATATCAATCAGCTACTGATGCATGAAAATAAATACAAATGATTAATGCATAAGATAAAAAGATAATAATAATAATAATAATTAAAATGAATTTAATTTGAAAACAAGTGCATGTGTCAGGCTATAGTATATTATCCCAGATGTACCTATGACAGGGGAAAAACAAAAAACTGAAGAACGATATGTGGTAGGCTGAAAATAGAAATAAAGATATATATATATATAATATATTGAGAAAATGTATAATAATAATAATAACATATAAAAAAAATAAAAATAAAAGTAAAAATAATAATAAATGGAAAAATATAATAAAACATATAAAAAACTAGCAGGTGTGAAAATATATTGATAGCTAGATTAACATGGTTAATTATTAATATTTGCATTTTTTAGTAATAAGAGCCTAGGTAAAAAAACTGTTATAATATATTTTATTCAAAAGGGAATGAGTCTAGGGCAGTAATAGCGAACCTTGGCACCCCAGATGTTTTGGAACTACATTTCCCATGATGCTCTACTACACTACAGAGTGCATGAGCATCATGGAAAATGTAGTTCCAAAACATCTGGGGTGCCAAGGTTTGCCATCACTGGTCTGGGGTAAAAAAAAAACCCATCATTAATTTTCTTGTATACTGTTACATATCAAAAACATTTTTTTAGAACTTTCATTATTAACTATTTCAATATGTTGCAGGTTTTGAAGTCAATATTGTTCTAATACTCACACATGTTATACGATTTTGGTATATAGGGTAATGACTATGGATGGGCTATCTGTTCGACTCGAACATTGGCTGTTCGCCCGTTCGCTGAACAGCGAACAATTTGGGGTGTTCGCGGCAAATTCGAAAAGCCGTGGAACACCCTTTAAAATTCTATGGGAGAAATCTAAAGTGCTAATTTTAAAGGTTAGTATGCAAGTTATTGTCATAAGTGTTTGGAGACCTGGGTCCTGCCCCAGGGGACATGTATCAATGCAAAAAAAAGTTTTAAAAATGGCCATTTTTTTCGGGAGCAGTGATTTTAATAATGCTTAAAGTGAAACAATAAAAGTGAAATATTCCTTTAAATTTCGTACCTGGGGGGTGTCTATAGTATGCCTGTAAAGTAGCGCATGTTTCCCATGTTTATAACAGTCCGAGAGCAAAATGACATTTCTAAAGGAAAAAAAAGTCATTTAAAAGTGCTAGCAATAGTGCCTGCTATTAATTAATTGTCGGTCCTGACAATACACATAAAAGTCATTTAAAAATTTTAAAATAAAAATGCGTGGGGGTCCCCCAAAATTCCATTACCAGGCCCTTTAGGTCTGGTATGAATATTAAGGGGAACTCCGCGCCAGAATTAAAAAAAAATGGCGTAGGGTTCCCCCCAAAGATCTATGCCAGATCCTTCATGTATGGTATGCATTTTACGGGGAACTCTTGAGAATTGGATTACATCGCTGGAGTAGGAGCATGGATTTATTAGATTATATTGCTGGAATCTCTTTTAATTTTTTATTTTTAATAAAGGACTTGTCCTAAGCCATCTCCTGTGTTTTTTTACATTTTGACACTTTCTTTTTGTGAAATGGTAGGGGTACAATGTACCCCTTACCAATTCAAATGGGGGGCTGGGATCTGGGTGTCCCCTTTGCTAAAGGGGGCTTCCAGATTCCGATAAGACCCCCCCAACCACCGGGCAAGGGTTTTGAGGATGAGGCCCTTGTCCCCAGCAACATGGGGACATCCTCCCCATGTTGAGGGAATGTGGATTGGTATGGTTCAGGAGGGGGGCGCTTTCTCATTCCCCCCTCTTTTCCTGCAGCCTGCCAGGTTGCATGTTAGGATAAGGGTCTGATGTGGATTTTTGGGGGTACCCAACGCTATTTTTTTATTTTGGTGCGTAGTTCCCCTTCAAATCCATACCAGAATTGAAGGTTCTGGTATGGATTTTTGGGCGGGACCCCACGCCATTTTTTTTAATTTTGGCACGGAGTTCCCCTTAATATCCATACCAGACCTGAAGGGCCTTTTTTAAACTTTTTTTGCATTGATACATGTCCCCTGGAGCAGGACCCAGGTCCCCAAACACTTTTTATGACAATAACTTGCATATTAACCTTTAAAATTAGCACTTTTGATTTTTCATGTTCGTGTCTCATAGAGTTTAACGGTGTTCGCCTGTTCAAACAAATTTTTTGCCTGTTCGCATGTTCTGGATGCGAGCCGAACAGGAGGGTGTTCGGCCCATCCCTAGTAATGACTAAAAGAAGGTGTATATGCATAAATTGATTGTATGGGGGGGGGTCAAGGGGATAGGTCAGGCAAATAGACCCTCAGCTACTATTGTACTTATATTACGGTTACCTACTACTTAGAAGAACAGCCTGCCACCCAGTCATCTTATATATACCATCACAGAAAGGGGGGGTGGGAAGAACCAAGAACAGAACTGATCACATCTAAGGGAAGAAAGAGCAACAAAAGAATGTTGTAAACATATAGAAAATCATAAAATGGTAGACAGTTCCAGTTCATCATTTAACCCGCCAGGCAACAAAGTGTCAAGGGAATATATCCAATAGGTTTCATGTTCACAGAGCCTGTGAAAACTCTCAGCTTCAGAGAGTTTTTTGGGCATCTGTTCAATGATCCATACCTCTAAACTTTCATTGTATTTATTGTGGTGTTTAGCACAATGACAAGGAACGCTGTGCTTGTCCTTGCCTTCCTCAACATTTCTCTGATTCTCACCAAATCTTTGACAGAGTAGGCAAATAGTGCGTCCTACATATAGTAGGTAGCAAGGACAACTAAGACAATAGACCACATAATCAGAAGAACAGTTTTAAAATTCTCCCATGATGTAGGTTTTTCCCTTAGTGGTGAATTGTTTTTTTGCAGTGTTGGAAAAATCAATTATACAGCAGCATAGTGACAGGTAATAGGGATAATATCCCATACATAGGGTATTAGATGTTATAGAGCATGGTGTGGTCAGTGATTAGACCCAAGCCATGTCCATAGGTGAGTCTATTGTGATCTCTCAGGTATAAGGAGAAGTATGTTGCAAGAAACATACAGGTATTGTACATAGATAAATAAATGCATTTAACCAAAATTAACAACCCAAGGAAGAAAAACCCAGCTGGGTGATCCTAAAAAAAGCAAGGAAGATATAGTATTGTGAAACATGAAGGATGGCTTCCCGGAAAAAAAAAAAGTGGGTGTTATCGTGTCATCATTACGGATGTGCTGTGCATAACGGATGTTTTAGAAATTTTCATCAATCTATCACAATAACTTTTCAAAGTGCATGTACAGTATACATATATCAATCTACCATACATTGTGTAGATCCAGGTGGTGCAGGATATATATCAGTTCTTTATAAATCAAAGTCCCAAAAGTCCCAGTAGATAAAATGTGTGATAATTGATGTGAATGTTCAAAATAAGAGTGTGCAGATCTCCATCTCCACAATCACTACTAGTGCTTCACCGCAAACCCCCCCTAGTGGGAATGACTCACCAGAACTTTTTGCCTTGCATGAAAGCTTGGCATAAACAGCTTCATTAACAAAGCACCTCCTGGTGCATGCCCTGGTCCCTAGATGATCGATTGGTTCAGATGCTAAATCTCTCAAAAATCAACTAGGAAAGTGCATTATCAAAAGTTACATGAAATGTATTAAAGACAAAAACTACTCACAAACAATTTAAAATCATAGGCTTTTCATATTTCAGCAGTCCTGCTTCCTGCAGGTCATTTCTGTGCTCCCGAGTATCACTGACATACGGTGTCTCACCCGCCTGCTTGGCGTTCCAGACTCTTCCCCGGGATGATAAGGGACGACATTAACAGTCGCTGTGTGGCTGCGCTGTGAGAACTGCGGTAAATCTGTAGGTTCAACCATGCTATATATGGAATCTAGCGGGTTAACTCCAACAGGGGGAGGGCTAAGAAAGACCCTGTTGCCATGCCACGTGGCTTGCCCCTTTTGAAGAAGTTGTTTGACTTCTTGTTTCGTTGCGTCAGAGCAAAGCCATTCAGTGACTGTTGATGATGTTACATGTCATTCTGGCGGAGACTTGGAGCCTGGAACGCCAAACAGGCACGCTGTTATTTTAAAAATTCAACATCAATTATCACACATTTTATCTACTGGGACTTTTGGGATATTGATTTATAAAGAACTGATATATCCTGCATCACCGGATCTATGCAATTTGTGGTAGATTGATACAATGCCTTGAAAAAGTATTCATACCCCATTAACATTTTCCACATTTTGTCATGTTACAGCAAAAAATGTAAATTTATTTTTTTGGGATTTTATGTGATAGACCAACACAAAGTGGTAGATAATTGTGAAGTGGAAGGAAAATGATAAATGGTTTTCACATATTTTTACAAATAAATAACTGAAAAGTGTGGAGTGCATTTGAATTCAGCCCCCCTGAGTCAATACTTTGTAGAACCACCTTTTGCTGCAATTACAGCTGCAAGTCTTTTTCAGGTATGTCTCTACCAGCTTGGCACATCTAGAGAGGGACATTTTTGCCCATTCTTCTTTGCAAAATAGCGCAAGCTCTGTCAGATTGGATGGAGAGTGTCTGTGAATAGTAATTTTCAAGTCGTGTCACAGATTCTCAATTGGATTTAGTTATGGACTTTGACTGGGCCATTCTAATACATGAATATGCTTTGATCTAAACCATTCCAATGTAGCTCTGGATGTATTTTTATTGTCGTTGTCCTGCTGGAAGGTGAACCTCTACCCCAGTCTCAAGTCTTTTGCAGATTCTTACAGGCTTTCTTCTAAGATTGCCCTGTATTTGGCTCCATCCATCTTCCCATCAACTCTGACCAACTTCCTTGTTCTTGCTGAAGAAAAGCATCCCCACAACATGATGCTGCCACCACCATGACCATGAAGTGGGGGTAGTGTGTTTAGAGTGATGTGCAGTATTAGTTTTCCACCACACATAGAGTTTTGCTTTTAGGCCAAAAAGTTTAATTTTGGTCTCATCTGACCAGAGCACCTTCTTTCACATGTTTCCTATGTCCCCCACTTGGCTTCTCGCAAACTGCAAACAGGACTTTTTATGGCTTTCTTTCAACAATGGCTTTCTTCTTGCCACCCTTCCATAAAGGCCAGATTTGTGGAGTGCACGACTAATAGTTGTACTGTGGACAGATTCTCCCACCTGAGCTGTGGATCTCTACAGCTCCTCCAGAGTTACCATGGGCCTCTTGCCTGCTTCTCTGATTAATGCTCTCCTTGCCTGGCCTGTCAATTTAGGTGACAGGTGGTAGGTTTGCAGTTGTGCCATACTCTTTCCATTTTCGGACGATGGATCGAACAGTGTTCTGTGAGATGTTCAAAGCTTGGGATATTTTTTCATAACCTAACCCTGCTTTAAACTTCTCCACAACTTTATCCCTGACCTGTCTGGTGTGTTCCTTAGCCTTCGTGATGCTGTTTGTTCATGAAGATTCTCTAAAAAACCTCTGAGGGCTTCACAGAACAGCTGTATTTATACTGAGATTAAATTACACACAAGTAACTGTATTTACTAATTAGGTGACTTCTGAAGGCTTTTATCGCCACTAAATTTTAGTTAGGGGTATCAGAGTAAAGGGGGCTGAATACAAATGCACACCACACTTTCAGATATCTATTTGTAAAAAAAAAATAGAAAACCATTTATTATTTTCCTTCCACTTCACAATTATGTGCCACTTTGTGTTGGTCTATCACATAAAATCCCAATAAACTACAGTTACGTTTTTGGTTGTAACATGACAAAATGTGGAAAATTTTAAGGGCTATAAATACTTTTTCAAGGCACTGTATATGTATACAGACAGTATGTATTAAGTATGCGTAAAGGTGTCTGTGGAACAACTAGTTCTGTTTTCTTTTTTATATTGCTGTACGTTTATTATTGTTGATTAGGTGTATATATTTATACTCATTTGTAAGCAGCGCGGTGATTGAGTTATAAAGCATGTACAGTATAGCCAAAAGAGGAAAGGAAAAAATGAAACCCCTAGCAGGTTAGTTATATTAGTCTTGTCATGCTAGGGAGATTAACCATTACATCCTGTCAAGGACATCTACCTTAAACAGTTGAGACTTGAACATTTGTCCCCATTGCAAGATTACTCTCAAATTGTGTTCTCATTACCACAGGACAATATATAGTGAAACTCCCTTAGTGGGGCTGCATTAAAAATGTATGTCAAAAGCCCTAATACACACCAGTGGGCTGAACAAAAAAAAACTGACAGCTCAAGTCGGAGCCACTGTACTAACAATTTGATGTTAGTACAGTGATCTCCAATACTGTTCTATAGTGTTCTGAGAAGGGGACAACACCCCTGCCAGTGGGAAAAAAAATAGTGGCACATCCGGAAGTAAAATCAAAAAAAATTATTGAAAGTCCATAAAATCAAACGAACATGATAAACATCAATCCAAAAAGCAGTGCTCAGTGGACAAGTTTTACACAGACGTGCTTACTCATCACTGGCATACCCCCCAATGTGCATGTTCATTTGTAGCAAAAAAGTCCAAAGAAGAGACCAATCGGGAGCCCAGAATCACAAAATCTTCACCTGGTCTGGCAATCATCAAATGGCTAAACATGGATCAATTAGCAGCAACTGAAGCACAGCAGTGCACAAGAAAAATCCAACATTACAAAGTGAAGATACAAATATGCATAAAATGAAGAAAATAGGTGAAAACTTAATATAATATGTGTGATTCATTTGTGAAGGGAATTTAAATGAAGCATTTTTTGGAAAAATATATGTAGTAAATAATGTTATGCAAGCATTAAATATAATGTATGGTGCATCCATATGAAGAGGACGCACAGAGTGTTGAAGAAAATAAAAATAAAATGTGTATAGACTAAATTCGTGTACACACGACCGGACTTTTCGACCTGACTGGTCCGATGGAACGAATTCAACGGACAATCTGACCGTGTGTAGGCTTCATCAGACCTTCTGAGTACTTTTTCTGTTGAAAATCAGACAAACTTTAGATTTGGAACATGTTTCAAATCTTTCCGATGGACTCGAGCCCGGTCGAAAAATCTGTTCGTCTGTATGCTAGTCCAACGGACAAAAAAGGACGCAAGGGCAGCTATTGGCTACTGGCTATGAACTTCCTTATTCTAGTCCCTTCGTATGTCATCACGTTCAAACCAACGTACTTTCGAATGGACGTTTGTCCGCTCGTGTGTGGGCAAGTCCGGTCATCTGAAAGTCCGTCGGAAAAACTGTCGGACTTTTGATGCTGAAAAGTCTGCTCGTATGTACGCGGCAGGGCTTTTTTTCAGGGGGAACTTGGTGGAACTCAGTTCCACCACCTCTGGCTCAGACTCTTTGGTGCCTGCTCACCACAATCACTTGTAAACACAGAAGTCCGGTTTCTGTGTTTACAAGTGACAGCTCTGCACTCTGTATGTAATGAAATCCTGGTATTTAATGCCCCTTTAAGACCCTTCTAATGTTTTCGTGAAATTTGACTGAATACACCCACTATTTGATATGATTTGGAGGGTGTGTGTAGGGGTGGTGTTTTGTGGGGCCGTGGTTAAGTTCCAGCACCTATTGTTTGAGAAAAAGACCCTGGTACGCGGTATAAGTGAAATGTGAATATAATGAGAAAATTTAAATGAATAAACAATGTAATAAATATATAACAAAAATATCAATATACAGATATTTAAATAGGGGCAAAAAAAACCACCTAATTTACTCAAAAGAAAGACATAAGGCTACAAAAATGGCCAGTTTCAAGGGACATATGGAAATATAAATTGTATATATACATTGAAAAAGAGCCAACCTGAAAATAGCAATCTAAATATAAATATAGGTAGAAAATGAATGCAGCATTAGGCGTATATGGTTGTAAAACAATTTCCAAGAAAAAAGGAAAACCCCTTTTAAGGACGTATCCTGGTGCACAAAAAACCCCCAAAAAAACACCCACACATCGATTGCAAAAATCGCATATTAAACACATATGGAAGCAAATTACGGAGAACCATATATAAAAATATACATGTTTCCTCAGACTAATGGATGCCAGTAACCTAAACTATGTGGGACAAACCAGAACCAAAACCAAAGCAATTTTCCAAAAATGCATTGCAAAAAAATGATCCATGTTTAGCCTTTTGGTGATTGCCAGACCAGGTGAAGGTTTTATGACTTTGGGCTCCCGATTGGTCTCTTCTATGGACTTTTTGCTACAAAAGAACATGCACATTTGGGGGTACTCGAGTGATGAGTAAGCACGTCTGTGTGAAACGCGTCCACTGAGCACCTTTTTTTGGATTGATGTTTGTCACGTTTGCTTGATTTTATGGATTTTCAATAAATTCTTTTGATTCCACTTCTGGATGAGCCACCATTCTTCTTTGTTTCTATTGGATTTCCTGGTTGCAGACCAAGCAGGCACCCAAATCTCTTCAGCAGCTCATCAGATCCTCACAGGTGGCTTTGAGCGATGTGTTCCCAGCTCCTTCTCTAACCTTCTAAGCACTGATTGGGAGCCAGTCATCAGGCCTTTTTTGGTCATGCCCCTTCGACAGAAGCCGGCTGAATTGTTGGACCGACATCAGCACACATGGGCCGAATGTCAGACGTTTTTTATTTAACCGGGTGATGTCACCCAACATCCGGTGCATGTGTACTAGGCTTAACTATCCACTCTATCCAAAACTAAACAAGTCCTGCCTTTACATATACTTTAAATAAGTGATTAATTAAGTAACTTGCTTTTGTATATATTTGTTCATATAATCATTTGACATTAGTTTGATATTTTCATTACATTGAAAGTTATTTCATGTCATTATTTTAAATAACTGGCTTCCTAAAGGAGAAACTTTTGATCAGTATTTTTAATTACTAATTTAGATTCTGTGATTACGAAAGCATGTTGCAATTAGGCTTTTGTTGATGTTTAGAAGCCTGAATCTATATTAAAAAGAGTAACTGCTGATGCATTTTAAATGAAGGTTGTGTAACATAAAACTGATCCTTGCTCCAAAAGGTATAAATTGAAAGGCACATGAAAGACACATCTAAATAATCTCAAGAGTGCCTTTTACATCTCCATCATGATGAATTAGATACTGTGTTCCCAGTATTCCACTACTGAGGTGTTATTCACCACCTGCCAGTAAGTTTGTAAGAGTTCCTGCAATTATTTGTTATCCAAATGTGTAGAAGATTAATTATAAATATTTTATAAAATATCTAAACATTTTTTCAAGATCAGTTTGGGCTTTTCTGAGCTTTTCTTTTCTAAATTCAATCGACTAGATCTTAAAAGTAAACCTTATGTAAAGGATACAAAATTGAAGCATCTAGACGGCAGCAGATCAGTGTAGCTGTACTTAGGAAACTGAAAACTGTATTATTAAAGTAAAATGTATTTGGGGGGGCATGGCCAGGGTCAGTATGTGAGCAGCTGCTTTTCACAGAGCTCCTGCTGGTAACCCTGATTTGATCCTGTTCCGGACACAGCAGCATTGTTTTCCCGGACACCTGACAGCACCAGCACATCTAGTGACCCTTCTGACTTGACAGGCTCAATCAGCTCCATAATGGTTATTTGAAAAAGCAAGGAGGACACGCAGCGCATGGAGCTCCAATATGGCACCACAGTGGGCCTCCAGCAACGTGGACCGTGTGGCACAGAAAAGCCCAAGGAGTCAATGCGTAAAACACCCAAGGCTCCTAAGACTGATGCTGGAGATCCCCCCAAAGATATGCACTATTATGTGCAGAAACTGGCTGACCCACTTGTTCTCATGGACTTGGCAGAGGTGAGGGAAGTGCCCGAGGGAGAGGCCGCAGAACGGGAGGAGGTGGAGAGGGATCTGACCATGGGCACTGCTGTAGGCCTGTCAGAAACACTGACAGTGAAGTTAGAGGAAGGCAGGGAGAAGCGGAGACTGCACAGCCGACCCTAGTAGAGATACTGAGAGCAGTTAATAAGTGCACTGCCTTGGTGAACACTTTGCAAGAATGCTTTGGTGGGTTAAAGGAGGAAGTGTCTCTGATAAGACAAGATCTGCAAAAGATCCGGGAGAGAACTACTGCTGCTGCAAGCAGGATCAGTGATATAGAAGGCAAGCTTTCCCCACTGATTAGAGATTTACAATATAACACCAGGATGGTTAAAGCAGTTGATTTATGTGCTGATGACCTTGAAAATAGACTATGACGCAACAATGTGCGCATTGTGGGTCTCCCTGAGAAGGTAGAGGGCAGAGACCCCACAGACTTTGTGGAAAGATGGTTGTAGGAAGTCTTTGGAAAGAAGGCCTTTACCTCACTGTATGCATTGGAAAGAGCTCACAGAATCCCCACAAGGCTTTTGCCACCAGGACACCCTTCTCATCCAATACTGGCGTAGATGTTGCACTACAGAGATCGAGAGATTATCCTGCACCTGGCCCAGAAGAGGTAACACATTCAGTTTAATTGGGCACGTATTTCCTTTTATCCTGACTTTTCCTCTGATGTTCAGAAATGCAGGGCCCGCTTTACTGAGGTTAATAAATGGTTGCAGAAATTACAGGCTCCTTATGCTATGCTTTAGTGAGGCTTCGGATTACTGCTAGAGGCCAGGCTCATTTCTTTGAAAATGCAATGGATGCCTCAGCCTGGCTAGATGCTCAATGTTTCACGATGGGACAGAAGTGGAGCTCCCACTGGTTGTTGTGTGCCCGGTGGAAGACAGAATCAGTTGACCTATCAACAGTTCTATTTAAATTTTCTTGTTTATCCTGGGATAATTATACTTATGGTGGAAAGATGACTACGATCCTAGTGATGTCATGGAATGTTAGGGGGCTGAGTGAACCCCTCAAGCGTACTATAGTATCTACTTCTTTACGCAAATAACTACCTGCTGTTTGTGCCTTACAAGAGACTCACCTCACCTCTGATTCCTTGTCTTGCTTAAACTTTAGACTTGCTTAAACTTTAAACTTTCCCCACTTTCTTGTGGGGAAGAGTGTTCTGATACACAGTTCATTGGACTACCAGGAGCTGGATTATGTTGCGTGTGATGTGGGAAGATATGTTATTCTGTATTGCCACCTATTTTCATTGAAATGTATACTTGCTTTTGTTTACATTCCACCTCCATATAGTAATAGTGGGTTGGACTAATCCCTGGAGGGGTAAAACGCCTGGGGAGAAACAATTTTTGTGTTTCTGTAAATCCCATCTTTTGCTGTTATGCATAGACTTGTGCTCAGTTACAGCTACCCGTTATGTGTCAGAGAATAAATATGCCCTTAGAGGAATTTCTGATCCTTCCCCACTAGCTCTAACTCTGGGGGTTCGCCCCCCTTCGAATCTATCTAGAGCCCCATGGAAGTTGAATGCTTTTTGGCTCAGTTTATTCCCATTCCAGGCCCAGATAGCATTGAAAATTACTGATTTCCGGCATACTCAGGCAGGATATCCCGATGTGGGGTTGGTGTGGGAGACTTCTAAGGCCTTTCTCCGGGGATTGTTTATTAGGGAGATTACAGCAATTAAGAAGGCATCTAATGCACAAAGATAGGGGGTGGAACAGTTGGTACATGACCTGGAAGCCGAGTTTATTTCTAATACCACTGAGAACCGTAGGGAGGCATGGTTAATGGCCTAGGAAGCACTGTGTGGCATTACCTCCTTGGCAGCAGAGAAGAAATGTTTTTTTAACAAACTCGCATTCTATGAGGGGGTGAATACTGGTCGCCTTTCAGCTAAAATTGCCCACTCCCACCAAGTGTCCCCTTCCATTGGTGAATTTCGGACGTCCATTGGAACGGTGAAAAATTCTCCAGATGTTACTATGTCAGTACTTGTGTCTTATTACTCCAATTTATATCAATCTCAGGAAACTTATAGAGAGGAATCCTTACACACATATCTTGGAGAGGTGGAGTTACCTACATTGTCTGACACACCTAGACAACAACTGGATGCTCCTCTCACCTTAGAGGAGCTGCAGGTGGCGACTGGGTTGTTCCCTAACTCAAAAGTGCCAGGAGAGGATGGTATTCCAGCTGAGGTGATTAAGGAATATGCTGAGAGTCTGTTGCCTAAACTATTATGTCCCGTACACACGGTCGGACTTTGTTCGGACATTCCGACAACAAAATCCTAGGATTTTTTCCGACGGATGTTGGCTCAAACTTGTTTTGCCTACACACGGTCGCACAAAGTTGTCAGAATTTCCGATCGACAACCATGCGGTCACGTACACCACATACGACGAGACTAGAAAAGGCCGGTTCAGAACCAAGCACGGCACCCTTTAGGCTCCTTTTGCTAATCTCGTGTTAGTAAAAGTTTGGTGAGAGACGATTCGCGTTTTTTCAGACTCATGGCTTTCAGATCGTTTTCTGCCATTCAGTTTGTGCTTGTGGGTTTGTATCTGCTCTTCAGTGCGTGCAAGCAAGTTCCGCGTGACGTAGTCATTGTATTCTTGTTCGTTCGTTACTGGTTTTCAGGTCGCTCTTCACAGGCCTTGCTGTTCTTCAGTGCGTTCTGTTACTTCGTTCTGAGCAGCCGACCGTTTTCTAGCCATGTTTCGTATGCGTACTCCTCATAGAGTTCGTGCTGTGCGGGGGCTTGGTGTTGGGGTCCTGACCTTGACACAAGTCCAGTCCATGAACAGGGTGGGGAGGAGTTCATGGACCAAGAATTGGTTGCTTCAGTGTGACCAGTTCTGTCATATGCCTTTGCTCTGTGAGATCCGTGAGAATAATCCTGATGATTTCAGGAACTTTCTCAGGATGACAGACCCCGTGTTTCACCGTTTGTTGGCTTCGCTGACCCCCTATATTAGCAGGCAGGATACCTGCATGAGGCAAGCCATCACTGCGGAGCAGAGGTTGGTCGCTACCTTGCGGTATTTGGCCACAGGGAGAAGTCTGCAGGACTTAAAGTTCTCGATAGGCATCTCCCCCCAGGCTCTGGGGATCATTATCCCAGAGACCTGTTCTGCCATCATCCAGGTCCTGCAGAAGGAGTATATGAAGGTAAGATTTTTTTCCTTTTATATCACATTTTATTGTATTGAATGTTTGCTAATATCTTGTATTTCTTTCCTCATTCCCTAATTACCATGATTGTAATATGCTGTGAATGCCCCCTTTGTCCTCACGCATGCTGGATTTTTATGTAATTATTATTTTAGGTCCTTCATACATATTTGCCCTTTAATAACCTCTCCAGCATGGTGTCTCCTGCCCTATATTAACCTCATGTAGTCACTTAACAATGTATTTTATCAGCTCTATAGTAGTGCTTTACCCCAAACACCCCCTAAAATGTTTGGAAATGTTATTTTTGATTTAAATTCAGGCAGAGTGGCAGAGGCTTTTTTTTGTGGTGTCCCCAAATTTTTTGTAACCCTCCCTCCCCCCAACTGCTAAGTCAGCTGATCCCAATTCTCTATCCTCAATCATCTATCTGCTGACTTTGCCAAACCCGTACACACTATACCCATCTCTTTAGTGCTCAGATTTATGGATGAATTCCCCAAAGCATGTAGTGCAAGGGCCTGCCTGTATACTTTCCAATGGTACTGTTTAAAGTTTTTGTATCCTATTATTATCTTGATAGGTAATAGCAGAATGTTCAAATGTGCTCAAATGTGTACAGTGTGTATTTATATCTTTGTATTATGACACTTCTTACCTGTCCAGTGGGCTGCCAATAGTGTAACTAAGGAGGGGCTGTTCCAAGTAATACCTTGTATTTAGGCATTCATCTCTAAATGAAGTGAAGAGGGTTACCTGTCCAAGAGTCCCCCCCCCTATAATGTTAGAAATGGCCCATGAGGGGGGAGGGGGAATATGATAGGTGTACCTTATACTTTGTTGTTGTTAAATTCCCCTTAATAAATGCTATCTGGAGGTTGCCCCATAATGTTTGTGTCTAATCTGCTTGCCATGTTTCTGTGAAAAAATAGTAATGTTTATTGTTTTTTCCTCAACAGTTTCCTTCAACGCCACAGGAATGGCAGACTGTGGCCTCCCACTTTGCCCAGCGATGGGACTTTCCTAACTGCAGAGGGGCAATTGATGGGAAACACGTCCACATCATCCCACCACCCAACTCGGGGTCGTACTATTATAATTACAAGGGGTTTAATAGTATAGTGATGTTGGCGGTGGTGTCGGCTAATTATGAGTTCCTGTATGTGGACGTGGGGAAGAATGGCCGGATGTCCGATGGTGGAGTGATCGCTCAGACGGAGTTCTACAGGCGTCTCCAGAATGGCAGCTTGGACTTGCCACCTCCAGAGGACAATGTTGAAGGTCTCCAATTTGTGTTTGTTGCTGATGAAGCATTTGCGCTGGGGGACCACCTGATGCAGCCATTCCCGATGAGGACCCTCACCCCGGAACAGAGGGTTTTTAATTACCGGCTGGCCAGAGCCCGAAGAGTGGTGGAGAACACATTTGGAATCCTGGCCAGCCGGTTCCGATTATTTTTGACACACATCCATATGGCGGAGTATAAACTGAACCATATAATACTTGCCTGCTGTGTTCTCCATAATTTTTTACGAAAACATTCAGCCAACTATGCTGGCTCAGTTGGGCCTGAGGCCGGAATCCCAAATTCATCAACACTGACGGCGCTTGAAAGTGGCCGTCCTGGCTTGCCCTCCCTGAATGCCCGTGATGTCCGGTTACGATACCTGGAGTTCTTTGCGGGTAGGGGGGCTATCAATATGCCAGACAATCTGTGACACCTTTTTCAAATAAAAAACAACCAAAAGAAATTCTTCGTGGACATTTACTGCTTGTGTTTGTTTTAGCTGACCCTGACAGAAATGTGTTGAGTGCAGAAAATGTTGTGATTGGGTAACCTTATAAAAAACAGTGTTGGCTGGTACTTCCTAAATGCAAAAACACATTTCACTACAAGTGCACTTGCAACTGCACTGAACCTGCACTTGTAGTGCAAAGTGCATTTGCCCTTAGGAAATAACCCCCATTTTTGCATAAAACAGCAATTACATCACCCCAAAAGTGTTGTAGTGTTGAGACAATAATCCACACATTCTTGAGTAAGGCACTTTTTTATACCTGCACAATCACATGTGCATTTACCAAAGGTTTTTAAAACAAACCAACATGTGGTGGAGTCACGTACCTATGTCATATACACGAAAGTCGGAGAGAGTGTGGAACGCAGCTGGGGCGCATGCCGCTCAGCTGACAGTTCGCATCCACGAGCTCGTCTCCGGGCTTGATCTCCCTTGCGCAGTGTGATACCTACACTCCGGTTGGAGTGGTTAACTGGTTTTAATTTTTATTTCATTTTTTATCTTAAAATTTTTTTGGTCATTGTACCTAGCATATTTTTAATAAACTTATACGGTATCACACTATGGGAGCCCTGTTTTCTTTTGTATGAGGTTAAAATCTAATCGTGAAGGACACCCACACCCGGAGCAGAAGTCCTTTAGGAACAACTCCATTGGATTTCAAGACAACACCGGTGATACTACATACCTATTACCCCTGCAGGGGTGCGGGGAGCTGGTGAGTGGGAACCCGTGAGGGGGAGCACCTAAGTCACTGGAGATTTATTGTTGCCATCACTAAAGTCACTCTACGCAGGAACTCCTGAATGAACTGATTGCTAATTAGGACTTTCACAACACTGATTTTTTTACTTCACTAATCATTTTGTATTTTTTACTTTTAATTTTTGGCACGTTTGATGTAATTTTTTTTTTTTTGGCATATTTTGTTTTTATATGCTGTCACAATTTACAATTGTCTGCTTTCATGGTGTAGAAGAGGGCTGGATTTGCCCCACCAGCTTTATATATTGTGCACAGCGGAGATATAGTGTGAATATTCAACCAATATACGGCACTGGCGGTGGACTGATTATATAGTCATTTCCAGCTAGTACAACAGTTGGAAGGAGGATTTGGCCTACGTTAACCCCTTATATACCATTAGGGGGGCTGTGTTACTGTTACACTTAGTATTTATAATTTGGTGTCACCATCACTGATGAACTGTTTGCATACTTGTTTTATATATATATATATATATATATCTCTTTTGTATGGTTGATATTTGTCTGCACTTATAGGTATGGGATACTAATCACATTGGGCACATATACACACATTTTTTAAGTATACTTTAAATACATTTATATTTTTACTATTTGTTTGAACAAATACACTGTATAGCCCACTTTGAGGAGAGTACACAGGATATTTAGCCTTTTAGCTAACACATAATTTCACTTATCCAGTTTAGGTAGCGCCATCTGCCCCTATTCACGTATTATTTTTCTTGTTGTATAACAATGTTTGCAGTAGCATTATCAAAAATCGAAATATCCATTTCAGATAAAACAGGCCTGTGTAAAAGCAACAAGAAAGCCAAAAAACTTGAACTTACAAAGTTCACATATGGTAAAACCTGAAGGCTATATCAGACATCAGTATTTAGGAACTGGGTTTGATATAGCGTTCAGATGGGGGGAAATCACCCCTGGAAAAGCCAAATTTGGAAGATGCACACCAATTTACGAATGTCAACATGTGCTATCTGCCATCAGGGGGGGATCAAGGGATGTGTTTTGGGGGAGCAAGCCCTTCCTCAACGCGACTTTATAATTGAGGAAGGGGTTGCACCCCCAAAACGCGTCCATTGATCTCCCGTGATGGCAGATAGCACATGTTGGCACACTGTGTGCATCCTCCAAATTTGGCTTTTCTAAACATAGAAAAAATTTTTGGAAGATTGGACCACAATAAAACAGGTGATTTTGTTGGGTTTAAATTCGCCCCAAAACATCATTGATGTTATTATTTTTTTTAATAACATCACTGATTTGTTGCTGGATGTTTTGCAATTGGAGATTACACCCCATGATCTCCCCAATCAGTATCTGGGCACTTTTAGAAGTAAAGCGTTCTCTATCCCTCACATCACGATCACCTAAAAAGAGATAAAGAACAAAAAAAAAGGTCTCAAAAATCTGCCACCATCCATCTCTTTTACCTGAGCCTGTGGTCGCAGACACTCACCTGTTGTGGTGCCAATCTCCACCACATCTTCTTCTTCCTTCTGCTCAGCATCTTGTGTTTGCCGTATTTCCCCTTCTTCCAGAGGTGGGGGGTCTCTGTTCTCCTGGGATGAGGGGTGTCCTCCGAGTCTTTTCTCCCCTATGTAAAACAAAAATGGTATACTTAGCACACAAATATTTGATGGCAGAACTAGAACTAGGAAACATTGCTTGGAAGTGGGGTACAATTGTCTATTTTAGCCGAGTTCCAAGATGTATATTTTTTAGTGTCCTTTGTCAAGCTGCAATACTTTACCTGTTTGGTACAAGCTTCACAGATGTAGCCCCCCTATAGTATACACTTGAGCACCTGTGTGTCCCCCCTAATAAAAATGGTGTTCTTGTGTCCCACACTAGTGCTCCAGTGTCCAGATGTGAAAACAGCTGCTCAGTGTCCTCTCCTTACACACAATCTAGTTGGCATTTCATTCTAGTAACAAACCCATCTACACAAACAAATATTTGGCATCCAAGAAGGCCCCAAAAAATGTGTGAAAATGCATATGGCCTAAACAATGGTGTTCTAGAGGCCGAAAGAAAAATGTTTGATACGAACGAATAATGGGCCCATGAACATTAAAGTTGCCCTTTTAAACGTTACAATTAATAAAAGCATATGGAGCAGAACGAACGGAATAAAGACAGAAAGAATAGGAACACAGCACAACTACTTACTTTTTTGCAGCACTCTCCGGATCTTTCGGTACTGCTCTGGCTCTCTCAACTTCAGGTCCGACCACCGCTTCCTGAGCTGATCTTTAGATCTTCGTACCCCGAAATTCCTCTCAAGACTCCTGACCACTTTCGCCATGATCTTGGCCTTTCGGATGTTGGGGTGGGGGTAAGGCCCATATTTTCCGTCATAGTCGGACTTCCTCATGATGTCGACCATCTCCAACATCTCCCCAAACGAAATATTTGTGGCCTTAAAACGTCTCCTTCTGGATCGGGACGTGCCTGAATCCGGCCTTTCCTCCTCCTCCTCCTCGTTGCTAGAATTAGCATGCACCTGCTGTAACTCCGCCATCATGCTCTTCACCCACTGTGCCGAACAAAAAGGGGCGGGGAATAGACTAGAAAGAACGTCAGGGGCGGGCGGAGTTACACGCATGTGCAGTGTGTATAAAGCGTAACACGCGTGCGTATTACGCACGATCTGTGAGCGGAGGAAGGAGCATTGGACGCGCTGATCGTAAGAACGAAGGTAAGAGACAAACTTGTGCCTATACTGCTTCTAGATTGAGGCCTATATTGTAACAAGATTAGGAGAGTTTTGTCTGACATTAGGCTTTGTCTTGTGTTGTGTCTTGCAGTGAACATGGATATCTTAATGAAAGACAATGACTTCATGTCAGTATTCGTAGAGATGCTAAGTGAGCTGCCCTGTCTGTGGGAGATTACCCACCCCCATTTCAAGAACCAAGCAAAGAGGAAGGCAGCACTGGAGCAATTGTGTGAAATTGTGAAGTAGGTGATTCCCACGGCAGACATCACCTATTTAAAGATTTTCATTGGTGGCCTGAGGAGCACATATCTGAGGGAGCGCAAGAAAGTCCTAGATTCACAGAGATCCGGAGCAGCAGATGACATTTATGTCCCCAGGATGTTGTACTACGACAGGCTGCACTTTCTGGCAGGCCAGACTGAACCCAGGCCATCCCTCTCAAGTCTTCCTTCCACGCTTCCTTCCCCCCCGGCTGAGGCTTCTGACGCCCAACCTGGGCCTTTCAGGCGATATGTGGAGTAGCCCAGATTGAGCCAGGTATAGCATTCCTCTAAATATTTCTGCTTATCCAATCAATGATGTTAACTAGATGTTAGTTGGGAGTACTAATTTAGGATTGTGATTGATGATGCAAAACATTACAACCATGTCCCTTTTTCATACACAGGGAAGTCTCAGCCAGGAGGTGGCCGGGCCGAGCCGGCTGGCTGATATCAAGGTCCCTTCACCCCCCCTGAAAATAGAAAGTGGCAGTAGGAGGAGTACCCTAGAGGAGGCTGCTATAGCATTCTTTTGGAGGGCTACAGAGGTCCTGGGAGCACCCCACACCATGGAGGAGAACATTGCTGCCTTCATAGCCTATAAAATGCAAAGGATGGAGGAGGGCCAAAAAGTCTTTTGTGAGGCCCTCATATCGGAGGCTCTGGAGAAAGGTATGAGGGGCCAAATTACACCTCACACACATCTTGGGGATGGTCCTCCTCCTCCTCCTGCAGCTCCTCCTCCTCCCTCTCCTCCAGGTCCCCCAGTCCTCCTCCAGGTCCCCCCAGTCCTCCTCCTCCTCCAGGTCCTACTCCTCCTCCTGCCACATCTCCAACTGCACAGCCACAGCCCGGAAGGAAGTGTGGAAGGAAGACCAGACAGTGATTGCCCTGGGTTCAGTCTGGTCGGCCAAAAGATGCAGCCTCTTGTGGTACCACAGTCTGGGGACACAGATGTCATCTACTGCTATCCGGATCTCTGCGAATCCCGGACCAGACTGCCCTCCCTTAGATATGGACTCCTCAGGCCACCAATTTTGATGTTGAAGAATTGATGTCTGCCGTGAGGGTCCCAGGCTTCACTAATTTCTCCTGTTGATCCAGTGTTGCCTTCCTTTTTGTTTGGTTCTGATCCCTTAATAAAGGATTTTTGTTTTGAATTATACTCTCCTATGTGTTTTACTTCAAAAAGGACAGTTGGTTTGTGAGGATTCAGGTACATTTCAAATATACAATGTGAAATGAACAAGGGACACCAACAACAATATATTCTGGAGTAAAAATAAAAATAACATTGAACAAAGATCAGCCTTGGCAAAAATCCAAACATTAAAGAAAGAAAAAGGCTGAAAATCCAAAAAATAAAAAAAATATAAAACTGTCAGATGTGACAACTAATAACAATATATTCAGGGAATCCCACTAAAAAACACAAATAAAAGTTTGTGAGAAGTGTGTGTGAATCTGAGCAGCAAAACTACTTAATTCTTGTCACATTATAAAGAAGAAGAGAGTGCGCTGTATTAAACCATTTTTAACATTGCAGCGTGACGAAAGTGCTGTATCCATTGCGAACGCTAAGTTTACCAGAACGAGCTGTCCCATCTCGGAATTTCTTCTGAGCATGCGTGGCACTTTGTGCGTCAGAACAGGCCACACACGGTCGGAATTGACGCGATCGGATTTTGTTGTCGGAAAATTTTATCTCCTGCTCTCCAACTTTGTGTGTCGGAAAATCCGATGGAAAATGTCCGATGGCGCCCACACACGGTCGGAATTTCCGACAACATGCTCCGATCGGACATTGTCCATCGGAAAATCCGACTGTGTGTACAGGGCATTAGAGGTGTTTATTGAAGCCAAGAAAAGTATGTGTCTTCCACCTTCTATGATCAAAGTCAATATAGTCTTGCTATTGAAACCCGGCAAGGATCCCTTAGACCTTGGCTCTTGTAGGCCTATATCCCTTTTTACAAACTGATGTGAAGATACTGGCAAAGGTTTTGGCCATAAGATTGAATAAAGTAATATCTTCCATTATTCATTCCACTCAGTTTTACAATGGGGGGAGGTTGCTGAATGCTTGGAAGCACTACAACAAGCTGTATCTCACTTATAACCTGATGCAGAAAATATGGAACACGGTCAGAACACTGCAACATGTGGAGGGGTTTACCAGGCTTAATCCTATATGGGATAACAAACTGTATCTTGAGTTGGAAAAATTACAATATGTCTCAAAATGGCAATTATATGGGATTACACATATGAGACAAATATTCAGGGATGGCAAGTTACACCCCTTCGATGCTCTACACTTAGAATTCAGGCTCCTCTCATCTATGCTATTTTATTATTTCCAACTTCAACACACAATTAAGGCCCAAAGGGATACTGACTAGTGGGCTCAGAGTTTCACACCTATTTTCAATTACATGCAGGAGGTGACCTCTTACAAGGGGTTTATGGCCTGCAGTTATTATATGCTGCCTAATAAATTTCTTCCTAGTGGCTCTGGAGGGGCGATATCCAAATGGGAGCATGATTTTGGAACTTTTGAGGAAGATCAATGGGAGGAGGCTCTAGCTGCAGTTTCTCATTGTTCTTTAAATGTGGCCCAAAGGTTATCTCAATTGTATCTGCTTTTATGTGTCCATTACACGCCAGCTAGTCTGGTGAGAATGGGTGTATGTGAGGATCCATGCTGCATTCTTTTTTGTGGAGGTGCCCAAAGTTACATGTCTATTGAAAGGAGGTGATAGGGATTATCAAGCCTGAGTGTTGGAGCAGCAGGGAGCTGCTGTGAGACACGGCATTTGTACATGAACACAGGGATGCTGTGTTAGATGGCCAGTAAGACCAAGGCACAAGATCTGAACAGGGGTGATGTTGAAAAGAGTCAGGAGACTAAATGTTACTTTATTTTGTGTCGATAATGGAAAACCCTGTGAGGGAAGCCTTTTATCCGGGTGTGAACTTTTTTTTTTTTTTTTAACAAAAGTGGGCCAACAAGCCCTTAAACAACATAACTGGTGTGGACTGTATTCAATGATGAGCGCTACACTTGAGCTGAACAATCCCCAAACATCACAAGGGTAAGATAAGAGCTGCAAGGAGATGGATAGGGAAGGATGCCAGAAATAGAATCAGGAACAAGGGGAGCAGATAAAAAGTAACAAGGCACAGGATGCATGAGCTAGAACAGAACCACAGCAGAAGTCAGGATCAAGGTGAGGAACACAACGTCAATAGCCAGGTAGAAGGCACACAAGCAAAACACTAAGCCAGTGAAAGAAGTTAGGGAAAGAGTTATATGTATATCTTCCCAGCAGGAAGCCTCAGGTGAGATTGATTACTGTGATCAGTTGGCTACTGAGCAACACCTGCTTGTGGCTATTGGAGATTCAAATAGAATAGAAAACAATATTATTAAAAAAATTGAATAGAATAGAAATAATATAACCATTTTCAAAAATTCAAATAGAATGCTTTCTAATTTGAATAGAATAGAAAAGAATAGAGAAGAATAGAATAGTAAATAACACAATAGTATAGAAAAAAACAATAGAATGGATATAACCCTCTTCCTATTGTAATCTATTATTTTCTATTCTATTTAAATTTGAAATTATTCTATTTGGGAAATGGTTATATTCTTTCCATTCTATTATATTGTTTTTTAATTGTATTCTATTTTTTATTTGTTTACTATATTCTATTCTATTCTTTTCTATTCTATTCTATTATTTTATTTTCTATTCTATTCAAATTTATTCTATTCAAAATTCGAGTTTCGGAAGATGGTTATATTCTTTTAATTCTACTCTGTTTTTTTCTATACTATCCTGTTATTTTCTATTCTATTCTAATCTATTCTTTTCTATTCTATTCAAAATCAAATTGATTCTATTTGAATTTTGGGAAATGGTTATATTCTTTCTATTCTATTCTATTGTTTTTTTAATTCTTTTCTTTTCTATTCTATTATAGTCTATTCTATTCTATTATTTTTTTCTATTCTATTATTTACTATTCTATTCTTATGTATTCAAATTCAAATGTATTCTATTTGAAATTCAAATTTCAAGAGGGTTAAAAGAGGGTTATGTTCTTTCTATGTTATTGTATTTTATTTGTTTTTTTTATATTCTAGGCTTTCCTGCTCTTTTAATTTCTGTTCTATTTTGTTCTGTTTTACTCTATTATATTCTATTCTTTTATTCTCTCTTATATTCTTTTCTAGTCTATGCTTTTTTCTATTCTATTCCTTTATTTTCTATTCTATTCATTCTCTTTGGAAATTCGAAACGTTTTGAATTTGAAAACTAATCGAATTCGAAAACTTTTAGAAAACTATTCGAATTCGAAAACTAATCGAATTTGAAAACTATTTGAATTTGAAAACTATTTGAATTTGAAAACTATTCGAATTTGAAAGCTATTAGAATTTGAAAATTATTTGAAAACATTTCAAATTAAAATTGCATCCAAATTTTTTTTACGTTATTTTGGATTAGTTTAAATTTCCGAAAAACTAAAATTCGCCCGAATTTCAATTCATCTGAATTTCAATTCGTAACGAAACAAACCGCACATGTCTACTTCTCTGTAAATCTAAAGTGGTGACCTGAAAAGGCTTTTAAAGTGTCGCCTATGGATAATAAAATTTATGTCATTTGTCGCCGTTGCAAGGGTGTGTGCAATTTTAAAGCGTGACATGTTTGGCATCTATTTACTCAGCGTAACACCATCTTTTATATTTTACAAAAAAATTGGGTTATGTATTGTGTTTTTTTGTATTAACATTTAAAAAGTGTATTTTTCCCAACAATATTGTGCTTAAAAAATAATGCACAAATACTGTGTGGCATAAGCAATGTTAAAACCCACCAATTTAGGGAAATTAACCCGACTAGTAAAAATTTTACACATTATTCTTATCCACACAAGTCTTTTTCACGTATAGACCACATACTTACTCCATCAAGCATGTTACCCGAGATTATTTCTTCTATTATTATTCCTTACACATGGACTGACCATTGTACAGTTTTTACTACTCTGGCCTCCACGATTCCTAGGTCACACGATGCGACTTTGTGTATTAATGATACTACGTTGACTCATCCCTCACATTGCCTAGAAATTGAAACAGCTCTTAAGGAATACCTCTCATTTAATGATACAGAAGACATTTCTGCCCTTACATTATGGGAAGCCCATAAAGCTGTCATCCGAGGCAAGTTGATACAACAAGCGTCAGCTCTTAAGAGAGAACTCAAACTCACGTTTGCAAAGTTGGAGGCTAACTTTAATAAATGCCATGAGACCTTCCAATCTGCCCCGAATGCCATCAACACTACTAAATTGGATAGGGCTCTTCTTGATCTTGACCTTTTCTTGAGCGACTCCGCAGACAAACTTCTACGTCAACGACAACATATTCAATATCTTAAAGCCAACAAGCCAGACACACCTATGGCACGTAGCCTAAAGAGAATTCACCATCCACACACATCTATTAGACATAAAACATCACAAGATGCATACACTAGCAACCCTGTGAAAATATTAGAGATTTTTCGCTCAAATTTAGCTAAAATCTATTCCCCTGCTCAGAATTTCGATCAGAATAAAGCGGATACCTTGTTCGCTGATATTAAACTACCAACTTTAGAACATGAACAACTTCATTTTCTTGAGGATGCCATTACTCCATTAGAAGTCCAAATCGCTATTAAAGCACTAAAGCCTCATAAAAGACCAGGCCCTGATGGGTTTTCGGCATCATATTTTAAACAATTTACATCTATTTTAACACCTATATAGACTAGAGCCTTTAATTCTATACTAGCTGGACACTCATTTAGTAATGAATCATTATTCTCCATTATCTCTATGCTTCTTAAACCTAAATTAGATACCACATCTTGTACTAACTATCGTCCTATATCTTTATTAAACCTGGACATTAAACTATTAGCCAAAATCCTAGCAAATAGACTAAATTCCGTCATTGACAACCTTATGCACCGCGACCAAACGGGCTTTATGCCCACATGTTAGGCAGGAGACAATATTAGAAGAGCGCTCTTATTGACACATGCAGCTAAAACAAGACATGTTCTGACCTGCCTTCTATCTCTGGACATTAGGAAGGCATTTGATATATGCATTTTATTCTCCAAAAATGGGGCTTTGGAAACAATTTTTTGTCTTGGATCTCCTCTTTATATGGTAATCCTAAAGCATACATTAAGTATAGGGGTTACAAATCTGCCACGATAGATATTAGAAGAGGTACAAGACAAGGTTGCCCTTTATCCTCTCTACTTTTTGCCCTACTTATAGAACCCTTGGCTCATTTAATTAGGAATAACCCCAATATCAAAGGAGTGGAATTATATGGACATCAACATAAAATTTGTCTTTTCGCAGACTATATACTCATATTTTTAACCCATCCTCATATCTCCGCTCCCAACCTTCTTGACATTCTAGATAAATTTGCCCATGTTTCAGGACTTCATGTTAATCCTAATAAATCTAATGCGCTCAATGTTTCCTTATCACAAGCTGCACTGCAACAAGCCCAAACATCATTACCATTTAATTTGGTAACACAATTTATCCCATACTTAGGAGTCCAACTCACAGCCTCATTATCAAATTTGTTTACAACAAATTATCTACCACTATTGAAACAAGTCACTGGTTTAATGAAACAATGGTCCTCCCTCCCTTTATCTTGGCTCGGGAGGATTAATGCTATAAAAATGTCAATATTACCAAAATTTTTGTATTTATTTAGGGTACTTCTTATCCAAATACCATCTTATTTCTTAAGACTTTTGCAACGCAGAGTCATGTCTTTTATATGGGGTACTACCAAACCATGTATCCCTAAATCAACACTCTTTCTCGACAAGCTTAGTGGTGGGTTAGGATTACCTAACTTTTCTTCTTACTATTATGCAGCACAATTATCGCAACTGCCTAAATATCATGCGAACTTGGAATCTCCATTATGGGTTGCTATTGAAGCTATTGAAATTGACCCTATATCTGTAGCCAATATGTTATGGTTATCTCCCAAAGATAGAACTCATTTATCTAATCCCATCTAACCCCATAACTAAGCATTCCCTAAACATATGGGATAAATTCAGAAGCTCTCTTAAACTTCAATCCACACACAACCCCCTCCTTTCCTTCATTAGAAACCCTGCTTTTTATCCTGCATGGAAATTTCCAATGTAATTTATAGCCTGGCCTTCTAAAAATTTGGTTCGTTTTCATGATTTTTTTTTACATCAAGAAAAAGTTTATTCAATAGTTGACAAGACAGTACAAATCAAGTTAACTGTAATCACAGCAAAGATCCATATTAAGCCATATTTGGTCCTCTCTATCTTACAATGTTATCAAGAATAAACAATTTCTGTTATAATATGAAAAGAACACAGTGTTGTTAAGTGCAACTTTTGATATATACTATGCCATTGTTATAATTTCCTTGTCTTTTACACTTAACCTTGTTATGACCAGTTATCCTCAATAATAAAGCAAAGGGGATAATCATCTGACTTGCATGTCGGAATCAAAAAGAACAATACGAGTCAAGAGAGAGAGAAAAAGAAAAAAAAAAAGGAAAAAAGGAAAAGGTGAGCAGAAAAAAGGAAATTTATGACTATTACCTATTCAAGTAGATGTCTAGCGGATAATCAATCAATCAATCAATCGCGTTGCCCAGCTGACTGCAGCTAAGAGGAACCTGTTGGTGTAGATACATGTTATCCTGTCTCAGATAGGTCCAGATGTCTGGGCTTCGTTAATATCATTGAAGGCCTTGGAATACCTGAAAACGTTCCAGGGACGCCAGGTCTCAAGAAAGCTTTCTACCTGTTCATTGGATTGAGCAAGCGTATCTTCCATTTCATGGAAGTCTGCTACTCTGCGCAACCATTCAGTGACTGTTGGAACACGTGTGGACTTCCAGTAAATTGGGATCAATGATTTGGCAGCGTTTAATAAATGTCTTGTGAGAGAACGCTTGTATTTTTTTAGAGGCCAGTTGGAGATGTGAATGAGGCAGCATGCTGCGTCAAGAGGCAGAGTTGTCTCCGTTATCAGTTTAATTAGGTCAAGAACTTCATTCCAGAAGTTGGCGATTAAAGGACATTGCCACCAGATATGTAACAACGATCCCTTATCTTCCATGCAATGCCAGCAACGGTCCGACACTTGTGGGAACCATTTGTTTAGTCTCATTGGTGTTAGATACCATCGTGTCATCAATTTGTACGCAGTTTCTTGGGCCTTAGTGCTTATGGAGCACTTATGTGCTAAAATACAAGCGTTCTTCCATTGTGTGGAGGTTATGTTTTTCTGTAGAGCATCAGACTACCCCACCCTGAGTCTGTCATCTGCTAGTCCCTTCGCTTCCTGTAACCAGGCATACGCCATGGAAGTTGTTCTATTAACCGGTTCCCCCTTACGGCACACCGACTCAAACTCCGTCAGGGGTCTAGAGAAGTCTCCCCCCTTGTGATTTTCCTTAAGGTAACTTCTAGCCTGTAAGTAAACCCAATATGGCAACTCTGTTACATTGTCGACCCTTTTTAGTGCCTGGAACTCCTTGATTTTACCCTGATGGTAACATTCGCCTGCCAGCAAGGGTCTGTCAGTGTTAGGTGACTGAAGGTGGGAGTTACCAAGCCCTGGAATAAAGCCTGGATTGTCTTTCATCGGTGTTAATGGGCCTAACGCTGAAGTGATCACTTTGCCTCTGGGTAAATCATGCATCAATTTGAGAGTGGTACCTGTTATGGGGTGGCGCTTTAGGTCGTCGGGGTAGTTGGACCATTGTATCCACGGGGCAAAAGAAAGTGGAGTGGAAAAGAGGGCCATCTCCAACCTCACCCAGTCCTTACTATCCCGATGACAATGCCAATCAATGATCCTAGCAGCGTGTGATGCTAGATAGTAATCTCTCAGGTTGGGGACTCCAAGCCCCCCAGCTTCTTTTACTTTCATTAATGCTTCGAACTTGATTCTAGGTTTTTTGTGAGCCCAGATAAATCTCACGAACAGGGTTCTTAAGGTCTTAAAGAAGCTTGGTGGTAACTTAATCGGTAATGTGCGTATTACATATAGGAGCTTGGGCAGTACGGTCATTTTAATGATGGCCGCCCTGCCAAACCATGAGAAGGTACCCGAGTGCCAGTTGTGTAGGTCTCTGTCTATACTTTTCAATAGTGAGGGAAAATTTTGATCATATAATGACGAGATTTGTGGTGTTAAATTAACCCCTAAATATTTCAGTTTTTTGGGATCCCATTTGAAAGGAGAGTTGGCCATTGCAGATGATAGTGAGTGGGTATTAAGCGAAATATTCAGGGCCTCTGACTTGGAATAGTTTATTTTTAAGTTAGAAACATAACCAAAAATTCCAAATTCCTTCATGATGTTGGGGAGAGTAATATGCGGTCCCGAGACAAAAAACAACAGGTCATCCGCATATGCGGCGGCCTTGAACTCCCTATCCCCCACCCGCCAGCCCTTTACCGAGGGATTTAAGTTGATTTGTCTGATGAATGGCTCCAAGGACAATATAAACAGGAGAGGGGATAAAGGACACCCCTGTCTTGTACCGTTGGCAATGTGAACTCTCTCGGAAAGTGTGCCATTGATTTTTAATCTAGCCGTAGGCTTTTGATAAAGTGCTGAAATCCAAGCCAACATCCTCGAGCCCAGACCCACATGTTTGCAGGTGGCCAGCATGTAGTCCCAAGCCACGCGATCGAAGGCCTTCTCCGCATCCGTGGATAGGAGAAGGCCCCCTGTATCGCTTGTTCTGATCTTGTTTATTAGCAACAGAGCTTTAATAACATTGTCCTTGGCCTCCCGGCCGGGCATAAAACCAACCTGCTCGGGGCCAATTAGTTTATGGAGGATGGGTTTCAGTCTGTTGGCAAGTATTTTCGCAAAAATTTTTATGTCTATATTCAACAGAGATATAGGACGGTAGCTAGCGCATTCATGAGGGTCCTTGCCCTCTTTTGGGATGACCGTAATAAATGCCGAGAGTAATTCAGGTGGTATCTCCTTGGAATCAGACATGGAGTTCAAGGCCGCCGTCAGGGGAGCTGTCAGGAGATCTGCGAATGTTTTATAGTAAATTGCCGTGTACCCATCCGGGCCGGACTTTTGCCTGGTTTCAGATTTTTAATGGCAAGTTTGATCTCAGATGTGTCAATGGGCATTCTAATGTATTTGCCTCTGTGTCTTCCAAAGATGGGAGCCCGCTTTTTACTAAATATTCTCTGATGATCTGGGGTCTGTCGCCTGTCATTCCTGGTAATTTATGTTGTAGTGGTAAATTGTACAGGTTTGTGTAGTATTCGTGAAAATGTTTTGCAATATCTTCTGTGGAGACATCTAAGGAGCCGTTTGCTCGTTTGATACCCTAAATGTTGATGTTATGGGTGTGTGTTCGTAAAGCCCTAGCTAGTGTCTTTCCCGGTTTGTTACCTCCCTCGTAATAAATCTTCTTCTTGAAGAACAAGAAGCGCTTTGCCTTAGTGTCAAAGAGGTTCTGCAGAGATTTCCTAGTGTCCAATAATTCCGAGGCCGTAGAAGCCGACAGGGACTGTTTATGTAGAGTTTCTAGGTAGTGGATGCGGTTTATCAAACGTGTAGTCTCTTTTGCTCTCTGTTTTTTCCGTTTTGAGCCTATCGAGATCAGTTCCCCCCTAATTGTACACTTGTGGGCTTCCCAGAGTGTTATTGGGTCCATCCCCGGCGTCGTATTTCGATCAAAAAAGTCTCTCAGGGATTCCTTCAGGTCGTGTACATAAGTAGGGTCTGAGAGTATGGAGGAGTTGAGTCTCCATATCTGGGATTTTTGCGTCTGTTTAGTCAAGTCTAGGGTTAGTGCAATAGGGGCGTGGTCATATATGGAGTGAGTGCCTATGTGTGCCTCTGTGAGAGTGTGGAGATCGTTTTGTGTAATAAAAAGGTAGTCTAACCGTGCGTACTTCTCATGGGGCGTTGAGTAGAACGTGTAATCCCTACCGGTCGGGTTTAGGAATCTCCAGGAATCTATCAACTTAAGGGAGTGGAGCAGGTTTTTGATACTCTTCAGTGTCCTGTATCTAATACTAGTTGACCCGTTAGAGGTGTCCGTCAAGGGATTCAAGGGTATGTTGAAATCCCCTCCCATGATCAGACATCCCGAAGTGAAATCCTGCAATTTGTGAACCATTTGAGTGCAAAAGGTTAAATGAGCTTTATTTGGGAAATAGACATTCGCTATAGTGATGGGAAAGTCTCCATATGTCCCTTTCAGGAAAATATACCTTCCCTCCGGGTCTATCAATTGTTCCGACAAAACAAAAGGAGCACTCTTACTGACTAGAATTGTAACTCCCTTTGTCTTTGCCTGATCATTAGTGGCATGAAATGCCCTAGTAAAGGTTGAGTCGGTGAGCCTGGGGATATGCCCGGTCTTAAAGTGTGTCTCTTGCAGTAGTACAAAATGTGGCTTACCTTTTTTAATCTCTCTGAGTAACGTGCTACGTTTTTCGAGTATGTTCAACCTTGAACATTAAGTGATATTACAGTAGGCTTACGTCCCAGGAATGAGTAGGCCATGATGCAGACTCAAAGGTGGTGACGTGAACTAGACTCTCAAGAAATGAACTTACAGACAGTCAGTGAATTCGTGAAGCGGGCAACGCGATTGATCAAGGTCTACAAGAAAAAAAAAAAAAAAAAGAAGTTAGAGAGAGTAGAGAGAAAAGAAAAAGGAGAAAAAAGAACAATGAACAACAGACAAGATTAGGTTAGCCTCTAGATAGAGCCCTATCTAGAGAAATAGTGTGTCTGGTGGTCTACTGATAGCACCAGATCACTTTGTGGGGCAAAGGGAGGCGGCCGCCTGGTGTGATAACAAAAAAGAGAATGTTGTCTTATGTCTGCACCGGTGCTCAAAAAAAAAATTAAAATAAAAACAACGTGTAAACTGGAAGTATAACTGGCTGACCGCGTCTCCATGTAACACACAGCCTTACATATAAACTGCACTCAGAAAAAGAATGTGATGAATTCACCCTGACTAACAGAGGGTCCAAACTCCCCAAAATTTGCGGGGCAACCAAACTGTTATATAATCGCAGACATTAACTGCAATAATACGCTCCCATCCACCCTCATGGTCATCACCTTCAAAGTGTCGTGACCACCTGTGACATTTCTTCCACCCGTAACCTTATGACTACCGGACAAAATTATTATGCAATATTTAGGTAGTAATTTGTCATTAACATTTGCCAACAACCTCTGTTGTTCTCTGGATCTCTTTACGTTTACTGTAACTCATTAGAAGTTAGTATTAGGGACTAGCCCGAGTTGAGACCACAAAAATTTAAAAAAAAAAAAAAAAAGGGGGTTGCGACAGTCAGTGAACTGGTGCGTGGAATTGAGTCATTATGACCGATGAGGGGTAGTTCAGCCAGATCTTTAGTCTTCAGCCTGGTCACGGTCCACTCTCGATCTTGAGTTCGGGGTGTCCTGTTTAGAACCTCCAGATCTCCCCTGCTTCATCTTCTTAGAGAATCTCTTCTCCAGTGTGGAAAATGGCGACCGAGGTGGACTTCTGTCATGTGGTGGCAATGTAAAGTCCGCGTACCAATCTGGGAGATCCACTGGATCAAGGTTTAGTCCCGCACAGAAATCAGGAAGATCCGCTGGCGTGCGGAGCACATGTTGGTGACCATTCGCCGAAACAATGAGCGCAAAAGGGAAGCGCCAGGTATATCTGAGATCCCTTTCCCTGAGCTTATCCAAAAGCGGTCGTAGGGCTCTGCGATTTTTTAAGTAATTTGTGATAAGTCATGAAACAGCATGATGGTTTCACCATTAAAGATGATCCTGTCATTTCTTCTTGCTCTGCGCATTATATCTTCCTTCAATTGAAAATTCTGTAGGCAACATATGATGTCACGTGGCGGGGCAGTATCAGGGCCTTTAGGCCGGAGGGCTCTGTGAGCCCTGACAAATTCTATTTCTGTCTCTTCCTGCCTGTCAAGGAGGCTGTTAAAGACCCTTTGGAGGGCCGGGGTTATCTGATCTGCCTCCACGGATTCAGGGATCCCCCGCACCCTGATGTTGTTCCTCCTGCCTCTGTTGTCAAGGTCTTCCATGTGTCTGTTCAAGTCAATGAAGTGATGGGCATGTGAGACAGTGACCTGATCCAGTCTGTGTAGGGCCTTGTCTCTCTGTCTCCCTGCATGCTCTGAGGCCGCCAGCTTTTCAGTGAGAACTACTAAGTTAGTTTTCAAGTCTGTAATAGCCGCTGAAAACGTGGATTTAATGTCCGCCGAGAATACCGACATGTCTGCATAGGTCAGGGGTTTATTCATTCTGGATTTGCCCCTACCTGTGTCCTCTGTAGATTCCGAATCTCCACTGAAATCCTCCTCGTGGAGCTCGGTCTGTTGCGTCGGCACCATCTTGGGACCGGCCTTGCTGCTGCTCGCCGCCGGCTTTTGTTTCAAGAAATCGGCGATATTCCTGGCAGCGGATGGCAGTTTTCCACGGCGGGATCGTGTCTGCGGGGTGGTATAGAGCTTTCTGCCCGGCATTGAGGGCTCTGCAGCAGGGTGTCAGGCTGTAAGGCTGTGTGACCTACGGAGCTCTGCTAGTGTGCTTCCATCCGAGCCGCGCGCCAAGCCACGCCCCCCGTTTTCATGATTTAGTCTCCACTAATTCTATTCATACTTTCCCCATGCTTTGTGATATTTATAAGCTCCCTAACACTGAGTTGTTCCGTTATTTACAAATCAAAAATTTTTATATACCCTATATCAAGACGGGATCAATACTTAATCAATTGTCGCAATTCGAAAGAATCTGTAAAAGCGACCCTCATACCAGAGGACTGATTTCACTTTTATATATACAACTTAACTCGTTATCTACTGACACTCTACCTTCTTACGCTACTAAATAGTCAATAGACATGAACAGAACATTTAGTACAGATGAATGGCGTAGTATCTGGTTAGCCACTAAAAACTCCTCTCCTAATTGTTTCGCACTGGAAACTAATTTTAAAGTTCTGGCACGTTGGTATTTGGTACCAGCTAAAATAGCTAAATTTGTCCCCTCTTATCCAGAGTATTGTTTCCGAGGTTGCACATCACCTGGTACCCACTTTCACATTTGGTGGCAATGCCCGATTGCTCAAATCTTCTGGAAAAATTTTTTTGATATGGCCTCTAAAGCTTTGGAAACCTTGATATCTCCTGACCCGGCCCTGGCACTACTAAATCTTAAACCTCTGGGTCTCACTCGGACTCAGTTTCAATTACTAGTACATCTCACAACTGCTGCCAAATGTCATCTATTGAAGATAATAATATCAAAAAATATCACAAGATTTGGCAACCTTGGGTTAAACACCATCTATCTACAGACTTTGATCTAACACTGTTGATGCCTTATTGATAATTATTGATGTTTCTTACATCTTACTGTTAATATTTTTTATTATAGGTGCCCCCAGGGCTGGGGTCTGACCATCACCAGGAGAACCTTTTCTTTCTCTCTCTTTCTCTCTCTTCTTTTCTTTTTCATTTTCTTCTTCTCTTCCTTTTCTTCTTTCTATTTATTTTTCATATATGATATATGAACATGGGATTTCGATTTATTCCTTTTATTCATGTATACAACTTAGAGCCTCAGTTACAGCTACCCTACTGAATTCTCATTCATTATAGCTTTTCTATGATGATTAAATAGGGCAATTGAGTATCATAGGGTTTGCTTTTAGACCCCGGCATACCTTATAAAAAACTCACTTTTCTTTCTCTTTTTGATAAACTCCATTTATTTCTTAAAAAATGCCCCTACTCGTCCACAGTTTGAACCCATTAGGGGTGGACGGGTGGTGAGGAGCTATACTTTATTTTTCTTTATTTATTTATTATCTTTGAAAGAATGAATATATAATTCGGGGATATTTTATTTTTTAATTATTTTTTTTTCTCTCAAGTTAAACCAATATCTTTTTTTGTACAACAATTGCTGTATATCCTATTCTTATTTTTATGCTCAAAAGTGATTACATCTATGAATATCTGATTTTATTATTATGAATATCCCATGTTTGCAATTTTCTCTTTCTTTTTCTTGATATCATATGTCTTTTCTTATGTAAACTTCAATAAAAATATTGAACAAGAAAACCCACCAATTTATTCTCTAGGGCCTCTAGTTTAAAAATATATATAATATTTGGGGGTTCTAAATAGTTTTCTATCAAAAATACATGTAAACAAAAAGTGCCAGAAAAGACCTGGTGGGTAAACATGAGGGTCATTTTTACTGATGCTTCCATTCTCCATCCTGAAATCTGATCATCCTTCTGTGTGCCTATAACTGCTGTCAGGCAATGGGGTGGCAGAGAAGGAGAAGCAGAACTGTAGGGGAAGCTGTGAGGGATTGGGTAATGGGAGCATCAGAGGAAGCCTGGGGAAATCAGAGGACACAGGGAGGTAGGGTAGAGAAGTGGGCATACAAGCCACACAACAAGAGAAACTCTTGGCACAGTGAGGGTGGTAGAGAAAAATGGTAGCGTGAGGGTCACATTTTTAATGAACGGTGTGTCATCTGATGTCCACAGTCATTCTTTTAATAAGCATAGTCTGGGGTCACTGGAGCAACCATGAGCTTACATCAGAAGCTGGAAAACCAAGGAAAAGTCTAAAGCCCCGTACACACGGTCGGACATTGATCGGACATTCCGACAACAAAATCCTAGGATTTTTTCCGACGGATGTTGGCTCAAACTTGTTTTGCGCACACACGGTCGCACAAAGTTGTCGGAATTTCCAATCGCCAAGAACGCGGTCACGTACACCACGTACGACAAGACTATAAAAGGCCATTTCAGAACCAAGCGCGGTACCCTTTTGGCTCCTTTTGCTAATCTCAAGTTAGTAAAAGTTTGGTGAGAGACGATTCACGCTTTTTCAGACTCGTGGTTTTCAGATCGTTTTCTGTTGTTCAGTTTGTGCTTGTGGGTTTGTATCTGCTCTCCAGTGCGTGCAGTGAGTTCGTATTTGATCACTCATTGCATTCTTGTCCGCTCGTTGCTGTTTTTCAGGTCACTCTTCACAAGCCTTGCTGTTCTTCAGTGCATTCTGTTACTTCGTTCTGAGCAGCCGACCGTTTTCTAGCCATGTTGCGTATACGTACTCCTCATAGAGTTCTTTCCTCGTTCCCTAATTACCATGATTGTAATATGCTGTGAATGTGCCCTTTGTCCTCATGCATGCTGGATTTTTATGTAATTATTTTTTTTGTCCTTCATACATATTTGCCTTCACTTACCTCCCCAGCATGCTCTCCTGCCCCTATATTCACCTCATGTATTCACTTAACAATGTATTTTATCAGCTCCATAGTAGTGCTTTACCCCAAACACCCCCTAAAATGTTTAGAAATGTGATTTGTGCTTTAAATTCAGGCAGAATGCCAGAGGCTTTTTTTGGGTGTCCCCAAATAAGTCAGCTGATATCAATTCTCTATCTATCCCCAATCATCTATCTGCTGACTTTGCCAAACCCATACACACTATACCCACCTCGTTTGTGATCAGATGTATGGATGAATTCCCCAAAGCATGTAGTGCAAGGGCCTGCCTGTATACTTTCAAATGGTACTGTTTAAAGTTTTTGTATACTATTATTATCTTGATAGGTAATAGCAGAATGTCCAAATGTGCTAAAATGTGTACAGTGTGTATTTATATCTTTGTATTATGACACTTCTTACCTGTCCAGTGGGCTGCCAATAGTGTAACTAAGGAGGGGCTGTTCAAAGTAATACCCATTATTTAGGCATTTATTTAGGCATTCATATCTCAATGAAGTGGAGAGGGTTACCTGTCCCAGAGTTCCCCCCCTATAATGTTAGAAATGGCCCAGGAGAGGGGGAATCTGATAGGTGTGCCTTATACTTTGGTCTTAAAAAATTCCCTCGTAAAAATGTTAGCTTGATGTTGGGCAAGAATGTTTGTGTCTAATCTGCTTTCCATGTTTATGTGCAAAATGACTATTTTTTGATTTTGTTTTGACTCCACAGTTTCCTTCCACGCCACGGGAATGGCAGACTGTGGCCTCCCACTTTGCCCAGCGGTGGGACTTTCCTAACTGCGGAGGGGCAATTGATGGGAAACACTTCCACATCATCCCACCACCCAACTCGGGGTCATACTATTACAACTACAAGGGGTTCAATAGTATTGTGATGTTGGCGGTGGTGTCGGCTAACTATGAGTTCCTGTATGTGGACGTGGGGAAGAATGGCTGGATGTCCGATGGTGGAGTCATCACCCAGACAGAGTTTTACAGGCGTCTCCAGAATGGCAGCTTGGACTTGCCACCTCCAGAAGACAATGTGGAAGGACTCCCAATCGTCTTCGTTGCGGATGAAGCATTTGCGCTGGGGGACCATCTTATGCGGCCATTCCCGATGAGGACCCTCACCCCGGACCAGAGGGTTTTTAATTACTGGCTGGCCAGAGCCAGAAGAGTGGTTGAGAACATGTTTGGAATCATGGCCAGCCGGTTCCGCCTATTTCTTACACCCATACATATGGCGGAGTACAAACTGAATCACATTATCCTGCTGTGCTGTGTTCTACACAACTTTTTACGGAAACATTCTGCCAACTGTGCTGGCTCAGTTGGGCCTGAGGCCAGAATTCCTAATGAACCAACCCTGACAGCGCTTGAAAGTGGCCGTCCTGGCTTGCCCCCCCTGAGTGCCCGTGATGTCCGGCTCCGCGTGACTGAGCTATCGTGACAGGAGAGGAGTCGGGTGCGGTTTGGTGGTGTCTTGAGGAGGAAGAGGGGATGTCTATGGAGCCTTATTAACCCAGAGTGGAGATCGTATCAAGCTTACTATGCAGAGCCCAGGGGGTGGCTACAAAGCGTGATTTGATGCAGCTAATCACTGTGTCACACGCTCTAAGGTGAGTGCAATCACTTTGGGAGGTCACCAAGGCACATCACGGTTGTTTGCAACATTTGAATTCAGCACTCTGGATGATTTGGACAATCATTTCTTTTGGATACCGATGCACATTTAATTTGGACATTTTTTGGACACTATTATAAGGATTTCACTAACACAGATTATATCAATTGTGTTTAGGATGCACTGGGCGCTTTGATTTTAATATTTAATTTATCCTTGCATGTTGCACTTTATGCGAGATACTGCATGTTTTTCAGCTCATCACTGGATTAAGATATTCATTGTTATACTTATATATATGCACATTGCACTTACAATTGTTTGGACATATATATATTGCAGATGATGATATGCACATTGCACGCAGGAAGTTATCGTGTAGAAATATATGTTCACCTTGTTTGAAATCTATTGTATATATATATTTATTTTTTTAAGTGATTTTGGGTATTATCTTTTATGTTATATTATCAAGCGCAGCGCAAAAATCTTTTATTTATACTCTTTGCACAGTTATGAATACGTGAACTGCGTTTGCTGCTAGATATCTATTTTAATTTTTTATTTTTTGATTTTTCACGTTTTGTGCACACTGAGCGTTGGATTATTGTGGCTCGCAAGACTTCTCTTTGTTTGGTATTATAAATATGCCGGCATCCATCTCTTACCTGAGCCTGTGTTTGCAGACACTCACCTGTTGTGGTGATAATTTCCACCACGTCTTCCTCCTCCTGCTCTTCTTGTCTTCGGGGGATTTCACCTTCTTCCAGAGGTGGGGAGTCTATGGTCTCCTTGGATGAGGGGTGTCCTCTGAGTCTTTTATCCCCTATGTTAAAAAAAGAGGTATACTTAGCACACAGATATTTAATGTCAGAACTATAAATATGAAGCATTGCTTGAAAGTGGGGTACAATTGTCTATTTTGGCAAGATGTAGAATTTTTAGTGTCCCTTGTCAAGCTTCAATACTTTACCTAAAAAAAATAAAAAAAAATATATAAAATAACAGCGCTCGCAAAAAATATTATATTCTGACTATCGTGTTGCAGCTGCTGGATACAAGTGCTAAGACTTTAGTGGTGAATAAAACAAAAAACCTGCGCTGGCAACTCACCATAAAAAATAAATAAAATAAATAATATATATAAAAGAAATATATATAATTCATGAAATATACAAGTGCACAAATGCTATGAACTGTGTAAAATTAAAGGAAGAGCCACTTAAGAGCTATGCGACTGGAAGAAAATTCAATGTCGCTACACTAGTGCAATTAAAAAATGTAACATATAAATTGTTATTCATGACCACAAACACAGGTGTAAAAATAGTAATAAATCATGATAAGATAAAATGTGCACAAAATAGTGTAGACTGTGTAAAATTGGCAGAAGAGCCCCTAGGAACTATGCAACTAGAGAACAATTGTATGTCGCTGCACTGGTGCAAAAAAGTGTGACATATAGATTGGCATTCATGACCACAATTACTAGGAACTATGCGACTAGAGAACAATTATATGTCGCTACACTGGTGCAATTAGAAAAGTGTGACATATAGATTGACATTCGTGACCACAATTACAGGTATAAAAAACCTCTTATGAGATAGATGCCAAATAATATGTAAAGAAAATAAATGAAAACATAAATTTCTATTAAAGGAGAGTCCTTTACATCAAGGTGTTTCTTCACAAAAACATTCAACAGACTTCAAGTTTTTCCATCCACACACTAGGTCTGGGCATGAAGGTAGGCTAGTGCTGATAGTGGTTATGAAGAGACTTTGGGAACCACAAATCTCACGTTCCACCAAAAAAAGAGGAGAAAGCATATAGTGTAAAAACCTATGACACCGTGAGATCACCTGCGCATATGAGCGCTACTCACGGAACCAATGTGCAGAGCAGGCATTCAGATATTTCGTTGGTGTTCGCTTGCTGAACGGCGTGCGTTCCACCAACTCCAGGAAGTGATGTCACTGGTTCTCGGATTCACAGGCGTAAACAGGATTTTGCGTCAATGTGTTTCGCCCCTCCTCCAGGGCGTTATCAAAGACTTAACATCCAGCTTACACAATGTTTTACTTATACTACGCTCGGTGAGTGACAGCCATTTACGGCCAATGGGTAAGCATTACCCATTCCTTCCTCAAATCATCATATCCTGTTGCAATTGAAAACTTTAATCAGTGGCCAGAGACACAACATCTCCTATCACCACAATAAGCAAATGTGTATACAAGACATCAAATTTAAGCGCTCATTGTTTTAAACCAAAATAAAGTGTATTACAACAGGATGTCTAAACAAATAAAATATTCATATATAATATATACTAAATGTCCTATTTTAATTAATATACTTATTTTAAAAAAATAATATTCTTTAATAGAAAAATAGAAATAAAAATATATATATAAATAATTAAAATATATGAATAAAAATAAAAAATAATAGAAAAATAGAAAACATATATAAAAATAAAAATAAATAAAAAAAAAAATTAAATTCCTTGTTGCTTGATGTAAATATATTGATTATGTCTAATGAAACCATAAGAGTAGCTAACTTATGGATTTAACAAAAATTAAAAAGAATTTTTACTTTTTGATAACAGTAAATGATAACAATAAAAACTCATGGTTAAAAATTTGATTGTTGAAGGTGGAGCTACCAATTGGATAAAAAACAATTCAGGTCAAGCTCAATATTCAGACCCAAGGGATTCAACGTACGTAATCTGTGTATTTACTGGGTTTCATTCTGTGATATATCTTTCCTAAGATTGGAACCTCGCCAGTGTTCCTCAACCCTATCTATCCCACAGAAGGTGAGTACGCTCGGGTCTTTATTGTGGAACAACCTGAAATGGTTGGAAAGGCCATGATACCTATATCCCTTTTTGATCCTATTCACATGTTCTCTGAGCCTTACACCCAGTTGCCTGGTAGTTCTCCCTACGTACTGGAGATTGCAGGGACAAGACAAGAGGTAAGTGACATGTGTAGTGTTACATGTTATGAATTTTTTAATCTCATAGGATCTACCATCTACCACAGAACTAAAGTGAGTAGTTTTCCGTCTACGAAATTTAGATGTCTTACACATCACACACCTGCCACAGCTGAAAATTCCAACACTATCCAAAAAAGTGCATACCTTTTTTGGAGGGTTGATGACATTATGTGCCAGCTGAAGCCTTAAAGTGGGTGGTTTGGTGTAAATAAATTTAGGCTGTGTTGGCAACAACTTTTTCAGATCATTATCCTGAAGAAGAAGGGGCCAATGCCTCTTGACAATTTTCTCGAAGTCACGATATTGTCTGTTAAATCCAGTCATAAAGGCCAAGTTGAAATTTTGTTCCTTTTTCTCACTCAATTTAAACAGATCCTCCCTATCCATCTCCCCAACCGTTTGTTTTATTCTCTCTAAATTTTCCAGACTATAGCCTTTTTCTTGAAACCGTTTTAAAATAACGTTGGCTTGTACGTTGTAGTCCTCTAAGTTACTGCAGTTCCTTCTAATCCTGAGCAACTGGCTTTTTGGGATACCTCCTAGCCATCTAGGATGATGGCAACTTGTCAGGGGGATGTAGCCATTTCTATCGACATCTTTAAAGAAGGTACGAGTGAGTAATTTATTTCCCTCTTTAAATAATGTCAGATCTAGAAAATTGATTTGATGGTAACTGAAACATTCAGAAAAAGAGATACCGAACCGATTGGTCCCTATTCTGGCTAGAAATTCCAAGAAGGAGTCTGGTGATCCTGCCCCAATGATCAGAATATCATCTATGTACCTTTTGTATAACCTGAGCTCCGGTGTGTTGGATTGATAGATAGCTTCATCCTCCCAAAAGCTCATGAACAGGTTAGCTACTGAAGGTGCATACTTGGCACCCATTGCGACTCCTTTCTTTTGTCTATAGTACTCCTTTTCATGCCAAAAGAAGTTGTGGCTCATTGCCAAGTCAAGAGCTTTTAAAATAAACTTCTTCTGTTTTAGTTTCATATCCGTGTTTCCTAAAGCCCATTCAACTGCTTGCAATGCATGTTCTTGCTGTATATTTGTATAAAGCGAATTCACATCAATGCTTACAAGCAAACAATTTTCATTCACTGTTACTGTATTGGTTACTTCGATTAGATCTCCACTGTTTTTAAGGTATGCAGGGTATTTTTTAGTAAGTGGTTGAAAGAAATGGTCCAGGTATTCGCCAAGTCTGGAAAAAAGTGATCCAATCCCGTTGACTATCGGTTGGCCGGGAGGCTTGGATCGATTCTTGTGTATCTTGGGTAATTGGTATATTATAGGTACTTGTGGTGAGTCAGGGATAAGATATCTGGCTTCTTTCTTTTTCAAAACGCCTTCCTCAGTTGCTGTTTTAATTAGATTCTTTAATTTGGCCTTAAATTTCTTGGTGGGGTTGCACTTTAGCTTTTCGTATGTTTCTTGATCTCCAACTAATCTATTTAATTCTTCTAGGTAGTCAGTTTTATTGAGTATTACTACCCCCCCTCCTTTATCGGCTGACCTGATAACTATATTTTTATTTTTTATCAGTAACTCCAAACCTCTTTCTAAATCTTTTTTGCATCTCTGGGGTTTAACAACAAGTTTATCCAAATCCTGTTCTACCAGGGACTTGAACACCCCGACAAAATGGTTGTTATTGATCTGGGCGTTGAAGATACAATTGTTCTTCAAAGTTGTGTGTGCATATTCCTCTTCCGGGGAGTTTACTGCAATTTCTTTATTGGCAAAGTGCTTTTTGATGTTGACTTTCCTGATGAATTTCTGGAAGTCAATAAATACATCAAATTTGTTCAAATTTTTATCCATAGCATACTTTAAACCCAAATCTAAAACTCTTAATTCTTCTTGAGAAAAAATGGCATCACTTAAATTAATTAATTAATATTCCTTCCATTAAGCTTCTCTTTTGCGCTTTCCTTTTCCCTCCTCTGCACCCTCTTGTTCTCCTCTTCTTTCTGAATTTTGTGGTTGAGGGGTCATGGGGTACCATGGTCTCCATTCTTCTGGTGGACTCTGATCCCTCCCCCAACCTCTGGGTGTTGTAACTCCTCTCCCTCTCGTGATGGGTGGTCCCCCGATCCTCTCCTCTGAAAATCCCCTCTTTGGTTGTTAGGGTACCATCCTCTTCCCCGATTGACTGGGGGATGATAATCGTACTGATTGTGAGCACAAGATTGACCTCCATAACCCCCTCCTCTGTTGTTGTATCCCCTTTGATTGTGGGATCCTCTATGGTCATAGCCCCTTTGGCCATAGGATCCCCTTTGGGATGGGTAAGGATGATCATAATCGAGGGGTTCAAACCAGTTGTAGGTGGGCACACTATACCCAGATGCTGATGCGCTATAATAATCATTGTTCTCATTATTACCAATAGCTTTTCCGGGGTCTTTGTATGAGCCATATTTCCTGACAGGAGTTTTGATAGTATCCAAAACTCGAGCCGGTTCTATCCCTGAAGGGTTAGATGTATTATTTGGCTCCTCCCCCGTTTCTTGCCATTTGTAGACCCTATTGGATTTGTAGTCGTTGGTATCTCTGATGAATTTTTTAATTTTTTTCTTTTAGGTATCTCTATCCAGTTTATCTACAAAATCCTGGAGCTGTTTCAATTTGTCCTTACATTCTCCAGAGGCGATGAGAGGACCCAATTTTGATTTAATTCCATTAATGTTGGCCTCAATTAATTTAATTTTCCTTTCTTTTCTTGCTATCAGCATTTCTAAAAGTTTCCTTTCGGTGCCATTGAAAAAAGCAAACCACTCATCTTCAAGATCCTTATCTGTGAGTCCATCATTGGGGGCGATGTCCCATCTTAGCCGCCTTGGGGTTATCCTATCCTTCACATATTTTTTGAGAGAAAAAATATCCCACCAGATCCTTACTTGCTTATCAAGGGCACCCCTAAGATGTTTAAATTCTAGATTGATATCTGATTGTTCATTATTAGATGAAAAGAAATCATCCGCATCTAGACTTCTATCATTAATAAATGTAAATATCTCCATAGTGATTTGTATTTCTACTTGGCTAAATAATTTTGCAGCTGCTGTGCCCAAGTGCTATACTCGTGAAACATAAAAAAAAATATATAAAATAACAGCGCTCGCAAAAAATATTATATTCTGACTATCGTGTTGCAGCTGCTGGATACAAGTGCTAAGACTTTAGTGGTGGATAAAACAAAAAACCTGCGCTGGCAACTCACCATAAAAAATAAATAAAATAAATAATATATATAAAAGAAATATATATAATTCATGAAATATATAAGTGCACAAATGCTATGAACTGTGTAAAATTAGAAGAAGAGCCACTTAAGAGCTATGCGACTGGAAGAAAATTCAATGTCGCTACACTAGTGCAATTAAAAAATGTAACATATAAATTGTTATTCATGACCACAAACACAGGTGTAAAAATAGTATTAAATCATGATAAGATAAAATGTGCACAAAATAGTGTAGACTGTGTAAAATTGGCAGAAGAGCCCCTAGGAACTATGCGACTAGAGAACAATTGTATGTCGCTGCACTGGTGCAAAAAAGTGTGACATGTAGATTGGCATTCGTGACCACAATTACTAGGAACTTTGCGACTAGAGAACAATTGTATGTCGCTACACTGGTGCAATTAGAAAAGTGTGACATATAGATTGACATTCGTGACCACAATTACGGGTATAAAAAACCTCTTATGAGATAGATGCCAAATAATATGTAAAGAAAATAAATGAAAACATAAATTTCTATTAACGGAGAGTCCTTTACATCAAGGTGTTTCGTCACAAAAACATTCAACAGACTTCAAGCTTTTCCATCCACACACTAGGTCTGGGCATGAAGGTAGGCTAGTGCTGATAGTGGTTATGAAGAGACTTTGGGAACCACAAATCTCATGTTCCACCAAAAAAAGAGGAGAAAGCATATAGTGTAAAAACCTATGACACCGTGAGATCACCTGCGCATATAAGCGCTACTCACGGAACCGATGTGCAGAGCAGGCATTCAGATATTCCGTTGGTGTTCACTTGCTGAACGGCGTGCGTTCCACCAACTCCAGGAAGTGATGTCACTGGTTCTCGGATTCACAGGCGTAAACAGGATGTTGCGTCAACACGTTTTGCCCCTCCCCTAGGGCGATATCAAAGACTTAACATCCAGCTTACACAAGGTTTTACTTATACTACGCTCGGTGAGTGACAGCCATTTACGGCCAATGGGTAAGCATTACCCATTCCTTCCTCAAATCATCATATCCTGTTGCAATTGAAAACTTTAATCAGTGGCCAGAGACACAACATCTCCTATCACCACAATAAGCAAGGGTCTACAAATGGCAAGAAATGGGGGAGGAGCCAAATAATACATCTAACCCTTCGGGGATAGAACCGGCTCGAGTTTTGGATACTATCAAAACTCCTGTCAGGAAATATGATGGCTCATACAAAGACCCCGGAAAAGCTATTGGTAATAATCAGAACAATGATTATTATAGCGCATCAGCATCTGGGTATAGTGTGCCCACCTACAACCGGTTTGAACCCCTCGATTATGATCATCCTTACCCATTCCAAAGGGGATCCTATGGCCAAAGGGGCTATGACCATAGAGGATCCCACAATCAAAGGGGATACAACAACAGAGGAGGGGGTTATGGAGGTCAATCTTGGGCTCACAATCAGTCTGATTATCATCCCCCAGTCAATCGGGGAAGAGGATGGTACCCTAACAACCAAAGAGGGGATTTTCAGAGGAGAGGATCAGGGGGACCACCCATCACAAGAGGGAGAGGAGTTAAAACACCCAGAGGTTGGGGGAGGGATCAGAGTCCACCAGAAGAATGGAGACCATGGTACCCCATGACCCCTCAACCACAAAATTCAGAAAGAAGAGGAGAACAAGAGGGTGCAGAGGAGGGAAAAGGAAAGCGCAAAAGAGAAGCTTAATGGAAGGAATATTTAATTTAAGTGATGCCATTTTTTCTCAAGAAGAATTAAGAGTTTTAGATTTGGGTTTAAAGTATGCTATGGATAAAAATTTGAACAAATTTGATGTATTTATTGACTTCCAGAAATTCATCAGGAAAGTCAACATCAAAAAGCACTTTGCCAATAAAGAAATTGCAGTTAACTCCCCAGAAGAGGAATATGCACACACAACTTTGAAGAACAATTCTATCTTCAACCCCCAGATCAATAACAACCATTTTGTCGGGGTGTTCAAGTCTCTGGTAGAACAGGATTTGGATAAACTTGTTGTTAAACCCCAGAGACGCAAAAAAGATTTAGAAAGAGGTTTGGAGTTACTGATAAAAAATAAAAATATAGTTATCAGGTCAGCCGATAAAGGAGGGGGGGGTAGTAATAATCAGTAAAACTGACTACCTAGAAGAATTAAATAATTAAATTAAAATTAAATTAAATAGATTAGTTGGAGATCAAGAAACATACGAAAAGCTAAAGAGCAACCCCACCAAGAAATTTAAGGCCAAATTAAAGAATCTAATTAAAACAGCAACTGAGGAAGGCTTTTTAAAAAAGAAAGAAGCCAGATATCTTATCCCTGACTCACCACGAGTACCTATAATATACCAATTACCCAAGATACACAAGAATCGATCCAAGCCTCCCGGCCGACCGATAGCGGGATTGGATCACTTTTTTCCAGACTTGGCGATTACCTGGACCATTTCTTGCAACCACTTACTAGAAAATACCCTGCATACCTTAAAGACAGTAGAGATCTAATCGAAGTAACCAATACAGTAACAGTGGATGAAAATTGTTTGCTTGCAAGCATTGATGTGAATTCACTTTATACAAATATACAGCAAGAACATGCATTGCAAGCAGTTGAATGGGCTTTAGGAAACACGGATATGAAACTAAAACAGAAGAAGTTTATTTTAAAAGCTCTTGACTTGGCAATGAGCCACAACTTCTTTTGGCATGAAAAGGAGTACTATAGACAAAAGAAAGGAGTCGCAATGGGTGCCAAGTATGCACCTTCAGTGGCAAACCTGTTCATGAGCTTTTGGGAGGATGAAGCTATCTATCAATCCAACACACCGGAGCTCAGGTTATACAAAAGGTACATAGATGATATTCTGATCATTTGGGCAGGATCACCAGACTCCTTCTTGGAATTTCTAGCCAGAATAGGGACCAATCGGTTCGGTATCTCTTTTTCTGAATGTTTCAGTTACCATCAAATCAATTTTCTAGATCTGACATTATTTAAAGAGGGAAATAAATTACTCACTCGTACCTTCTTTAAAGATGTCGATAGAAATGGCTACATCCCCCTGACAAGTTGCCATCATCCTAGATGGCTAGGAGATATCCCAAAAAGCCAGTTGCTCAGGATTAGAAGGAACTGCAGTAACTTAGAGGACTACAACGTACAAGCCAACGTTATTTTAAAACGGTTTCAAGAAAAAGGCTATAGTCTGGAAAATTTAGAGAGAATAAAACAAACGGTTGGGGAGATGAATAGGGAGGATCTGTTTAAATCGAGTGAGAAAAAGGAACAAAATTTCAACTTGGCCTTTATGACTGGATTTAACAGACAATATCGTGACTTCGAGAAAATTGTCAAGAGGCATTGGCCCATTCTTCTTCAGGATAATGATCTGAAAAAGTTGTTGCCAACACAGCCTAAATTTATTTACACCAAACCACCCACTTTAAGGCTTCAGCTGGCACATAATGTCATCAACCCTCCAAAAAAGGTATGTAGTTAGCTACTCTTATGGTTTCGTTAGACATAATCAATATATTTACATCAAGCAACAAGGAATTTAATTCTTATTTTTTTTAATTTTTTTTTATATATAAAAGGTATGCACCTTTTTGGATAGTGTTGGATTTTTCAGCTGTGGCAGGTGTGTGATGTGTAAGACATCTAAATTTCGTAGACGGAAAACTACTCACTTTAGTTCAGTGGTAGATGGTAGATCCTATGAGATTAAAAAATTCATAACATGTAACACTACACATATCACTTACCTCTTGTCTTGTCCCTGCAATCTCCAGTACGTAGGGAGAACTACCAGGCAACTGGGTGTAAGGCTCAGAGAACATGTGAATAGGATCAAAAAGGGATATAGGTATCATGGCCTTTCCAACCATTTCAGGTTGTTCCACAATAAAGACCCGAGCGTACTCACCTTCTGTGGGATCGATAGGGTTGAGGAACACTGGCGAGGTTCCAATCTTAGGAAAGATATATTACAGAATGAAACCCAGTGGATACACAAATTACGTACGTTGAATCCCTTGGGTCTGAATATTGAGCTTGACCTGAATTGTTTTTTATCCAATTGGTAGCTCCACCTTCAACAATCAAATTTTTAACCATGAGTTTTTATTGTTATCATTTACTGTTATCAAAAAGTAAAAATTCTTTTTAATTTTTGTTAAATCCATAAGTTAGCTACTCTTATGGTTTCGTTAGACATAATCAATATATTTACATCAAGCAACAAGGAATTTAATTCTTATTTTTTTTTTTTTTTTTTATATATTTTTTCTATTTTTATATTATTTTTTATTTTTATTCATATATTTTAATTATTTATATATATATTTTTATTTCTATTTTTCTATTAAAGAATATTATTTTTTTTAAAATAAGTATATTAATTAAAATAGGACATTTAGTATATATTATATATGAATATTTTATTTGTTTAGACATCCTGTTGTAATACACTTTATTTTGGTTTAAAACAATGAGCGCTTAAATTTGATGTCTTGTATACACATTTGCTTATTGTGGTGATAGGAGATGTTGTGTCTCTGGCCACTGATTAAAGTTTTCAATTGCAACAGGATATGATGATTTGAGGAAGGAATGGGTAATGCTTACCCATTGGCCGTAAATGGCTGTCACTCACCGAGCGTAGTATAAGTAAAACCTTGTGTAAGCTGGATGTTAAGTCTTTGATAACGCCCTGGAGGAGGGGCGAAACGCGTCAACGCAACATCCTGTTTATGCCTGTGAATCCGAGAACCAGTGACATCACTTCCTGGAGTTGGTGGAACGCACGCCGTTCAGCAAGCGAACACCAACGGAATATCTGAATGCCTGCTCTGCACATCGGTTCCGTGAGTAGCGCTTATATGCGCAGGTGATCTCACGGTGTCATAGGTTTTTACACTATATGCTTTCTCCTTTTTTTTTGGTGGAACGTGAGATTTGTGGTTCCCAAAGTCTCTTCATAACCACTATCAGCACTAGCCTACCTTCATGCCCAGACCTAGTGTGTGGATGGAAAAGCTTGAAGTCTGTTGAATGTTTTTGTGAAGAAACACCTTGATGTAAAGGACTCTCCGTTAATAGAAATTTATGTTTTCATTTATTTTCTTTACATATTATTTGGCATCTATCTCATAAGAGGTTTTTTATACCCGTAATTGTGGTCATGAATGTCAATCTATATGTCACACTTTTCTAATTAAATAGTAATAAATAACAGCGCTAAATAAACTACAAAAATTGCAATATTAATAAATGAATATCAATATTAGATGTGATATAAATTAATAGTAGACAGTAGTGATATATTAAACCATCAACCCCAATTGTGTGAATTTGAATGTGAACCAACAAATTTATAAATGAACACTGGAAAAGTCCATCTAAGTGCAGATAGGCAAAGGCTTCTTAATGATGAAGAAATAGATGGCTAATTGGTTCCTCCACCACACCACTGTGTTAACACCAATACAATAATGTGCTTACCACAAGGCAAGCTTAGATAAGCCTGTAACCTTAACCCGGTCAGGGCCTTTAACCAATGGGGATGATTGGACGGCGATGATCCACTACACCATCTGGAAGGATCAGCTGCGATAGAAAACCCTCCAAGCGCACCTCCAAAGCACCGAAACAATTTAGCATTCAGGAGTTCCCCTCCTCTGCTGCCAAGTTCCAGCAATGTCTCCTCTCTACTTCCTCGATTTCTAATTGCACCAGTGTAGCGACATACAATTGTTCTCTAGTCGCATAGTTCCTAGTAATTGTGGTCACGAATGCCAATCTATATGTCACACTTTTTTGCACTAGTGTAGCGACATTGAATTTTCTTCCAGTCGCATAGCTCTTAAGTGGCTCTTCTTCTAATTTTACACAGTTCATAGCATTTGTGCACTTGTATATTTCATGAATTACCGTATATATATTTCTTTTATATATATTATTTATTTTATTTATTTTTTATGGTGAGTTGCCAGCGCAGGTTTTTTGTTTTATTCAATACTTTACCTGTCTTGTACAAGATTCACAGATGGAGACCCCCCTATAGTATATACTGGAGCACCTGTGTGGGCCCCCTAATAAAAAGGGTGTTCTTGTGTCCCACACTAGTGCTACAGCATCCAGATGTGAAAACTGCTGCTGAGTGTCCTGTCCTTACACAGAATCTAGTTGGCATTTCATTCTAGTAACAAACACATCTACACCACCCAATTCTTTTCACACAAGTAGGCCCCAAAAATGATGGCAATTGCATATGGCCAAACGAACTATGTTTGATATGAACGAATAATGTGCCCATGAACATGAAAGTTGCCATTTTAAACTGGATAACAGTTATTAAGAAAAGCACATGGAGCAGCACGAACGTAATAAACGTAAAGAATAGGAACACAGCACAATTACTTACTTTTTTGCAGCACTCTCCGGATCTTTCTGTACTGCTCGTGTTCTCTTAATTTGAGGTCTAAACACCGCTTCATGAGCTGATCTTTCGATCGTTGTACCCCGAAATTCCGGTGTAGACTCTTGACTACTTTCGCCATTATCTTGGCCTTTCTGACATTGGGGTTGGGGTAAGGTCCATACTTCCTGTCATAGTCGGCCTTCTTCAGGATGTCGACCATCTCCAACATCTCCCCAAAGGACATATTTGATGCCTTATATCGTCTCCTTCTGAATCGGGACGTTTCAGGCTCCGGGCTTTCCTCCTCCTCCTCGTTGATGTAATTATCAGACACCTGCTGTGTCTCCGTTATGTGCTCTTCCCCCACTGCGCCGAATGAGAAGGGGCGGGGAATAGACTAGAAAGAACATCAGGGGCGGGCAGAGTTTGACGCATGCGCAGTGTCTATAAAGCGCAACATGCGTGCGTAGTACGTACGATCTGTGAGCGGAGGAAGGAGTAACGGAGGTGCCGATTGTGATTGCGAAGGTAAGATTTTACATTGGGCCTATACTGCTTCTAGATTGAGGCCTGTATTTGCACAAGTTTAGTAGAGTTTAGGCTGACATTAGGGTTTGTCTTGTGTTGTGTCTTGCAGTGAAAATGGATATCTTTAGAGGATGAATTTATGGCCATATTCATTGAAATGTACAGGGAGCTGCCTTGTCTGTGGCAGATAAACCACCCACATTTTAAAAACCAAACAAAGAGGAAGGCAGCGCTGGATAGTTTGTTGGAATTTGTGAAGACGGTGATCCCCACAGCAGACATCATCTATTTGAAGGTTCTAATTGGTGGCCTGAGAAGCACATATCTAAGGGAGTGCAAGAAGGTCCAGCATTCCCAGAGATCCGGAGCAGCAGATGACATCTATGTCCCCAGGTTTTGGTACTATGACAGGCTGCATTTTCTGGCAGGTCAGACTGAACCCGGCCCATCACTCTCCAGTCTTCCTTCCACGCTTCCTTCCCCCCCAGCTGAGGCTTCTGACGCCCAACCTGGGCCCTCCAGGCAGCAACATGTGGAGGAGCCCAGATTGAGCCAGGTATAGCATTCCTCTAAATATTTCTGCTTGTTCAATCAATGATGTTAACTAGATGTTAGTTTGGAGTACTACTAATTTACGATTGTGATTGATGAAGCAAAAAGTAAAACCATGTCCCTTTTTCATACACAGGGAAGTCTCAGCCAGGAGGTGGCCGGGCCAAGCAGGCTGCCTGATATCCAGGTCCCTCCCATACACCTGCAAAGAGAAAGTGCCAGGAAGAGGAGTAACCTGGAGGAGGCTGCCATAGGCCTCTTTTGGAAGGCTACAGAGGCCCTGAGTACCCCCCACACTGTGGAAGAGGACTTTGCTGGCATAACTGCCTGCAAAATGATGCGGATGGAGGAGGTCCAACGACTCCTGTGTGAGTTCCTCATTTTGGAAGCTCTCAATAAGGGGTTGAGGGGTGAAATAACATGTGCTACCCACATTTGTGACCTCACACATGGTCCTCCTCCTCCTCCTCCTCCAGGTCCTACTCCTCCTCCTCCTACTCCTCAAGGTCCTACTCCTTCTCCTGGCACATCTCCCACACCAGAGCCACAGCATGGAAGGAAGCGTCTAAGGAAGACCAGAGAGTGATGGCCTGGGTTCAGTCTGGTCTGGCAAAAGATGCAAGTTCTTGTAGAATCACAGCTAATATAAGGGGTCAGCAAAGCCAACAAACCGTGAAATACAGGGTCCGTCATCCGGAGAAAGTTCCTGAAATCATCAGGATTATTCTCACGGATCTCACGGAGGAAAGGCATATGACAGAACTGGTCACGTTGGAGCAACCAATTCTTGGTCCATGAACTCCTCCCCACCCTGTTCATGGACTGGACTTGTGTCAAGGTAAGGACCCCAACACCAAGCCCCCGCACAGCACAAACTCTACGAGGAGTACGTATACGCAACATGGCTAGAAAACGGTCGGCTGCTCAGAACGAAGTAACAGAACACTGAAGAACAGCAAGGCCTGTGAAGAGCGACCAGAAAAACAGTAACGAACGGACAAGAACACAATGATAAATCAATGGTACTCACTGCACGCACTGAAGACCAGATACAAACCCACAAGCACAAACTGAACAGCAGAAAACGATCTGAAAACCACGAGTCTGAAAAAGCGCAAATCGTCTCTCGCCCAACTTTTACTAACATGAGATTAGCAAAAGGAGCCCAAAGGGTGTCGCGCTTGGTTCTGAAATGGCCTTTTGTAGTCTTGTCGTACGTGGTGTACGTGACCGCGTTCTTGGCGATCGTAAATTCCCGACAACTTTGTGCGACCGTGTGTACCCAAAACAAGTTTGAGCCAACATCCGTTGGAAAAAATCCTGGGATTTTGTGGTCGGAATGTCCGATCAATGTCCGACTGACCTGTTCTAAAGTAAACCATATGTCCCCCCTATGTGAATGAGTATTCACCCACAGAAAATTGTACTGTAAAAAAAGACAGTAAGCTGTTTTTGACAAATCCTTTATTTAAAAAAAAATAAAAATATCGCTCGGTGTAGGTCATGATGCCCGCCGCCACCGCCAACCCAAAAAGAGAAAAAAACTCTGATCCCACTGTCTGCAACTTCAACATCTGATAGTTCTTAAATAACTATGGGGCATGGCCACCCAGTGGTGTCACTGGATGGCTCCGCCCTCTTGTGACATTGATCGGGGCGTGCTGGGTCGGTGACATCACAAGTTGGCCTGGCCCCTTCGTTTTTTACGAGCTGTCAGATGGTGGGAGCCTTCGTCGAGAGTGGATGTGTTTTTTTTTCGAGTCGGCGGTGGTGGCGGACAACATGATTGACGATGGATCTACATCAGAGGACATTCTTTTATTTTGTTTTTTAAGGACTTCTCAAAAACGGCTTACTGTCTTTTTTTTTCTTTCAATGTGTTTTTTTTATTTTCAAAATGCAAAAATAACAATAGCATACATTGCAGTCTGTATAACACCTGGGGGAAGGCCCCAAGTGTTGCCTTATTTTACACAAACAGTCTTCAAATATATTAATGAACAGTTTCTACACTTAGTGCAGACTTGGCGAGCTGTCATTCCAGCAGACTAGGAAGAGCTGCTGTAGGGTCTAACCCGCGGCCAGGCTCCTAGCGGAGCGGACTTCCTCTCTGCCTCCGGCACCCCCAATGAGATCTTACTGTGCCAGAGGAGAAGTCCTCCCACCCCACCCGTTGCCCTGCCCTGGCATCCCCGGGCTTCACTGATTTGAATGTATATGGGAAGGGGCACTATTCCTCTTATAAGTAATCAATTATGATACTTGAATTAATGAAAATGAAATCAAATGTTTGCAAAAACTTCAAAATTTTAAAAGATTGTTGGAAACCTGCACCTACTGCAGAGTCCCGTATGGAAATCCCTTTAAGGTGAAAGAAAAAATCATCATTTAAATAAAGTGATAAGTGCTTATGTGATGCACCCTCTGCCCTATGCAGAGTTGTAATAGAAAAGGGGTGTACTGAAGGTGTTATATAGTCTGTCTGAATCAGGGCTGGCCCAAGACATTGTGCTGCCTGGGCCCAAGAATGAAATGCTGCCCCCCCCCAAAAAAAATCACGCCCACCAAAAAGCCCCCACATGCATAATTTAATATCATGACAATTAAAACTAAAATTAAATGTATCAGGAAGTCAGATTTACATGAAACAGTAGTGGTGGTGGGGGAGTTCCTTCCAATGCAGCTGTGGTGGTAAGGGGGGTTCAGACAGAGGCGGCAGGGTGGTTCAGTCAGAGGCAGCAGTGATGGGAAAGGCGGGTTCAGTCAGAGGCAGATGTGGTGGTGGGGAGGGGGGTTCAGTCAGAGGTAGCGGTGGTGGGGGTTCAGACAGAGGCAGCAGTGATGGGGAGGGGGGTTCAGTCAGCGGACTTTCTCCTGCAGTTTCTGCCTCTCGTCCCAACATGGCATTTGTCTGCAGCAATGGGGGAAGCCACGGAAAAGATGGGCGGGCAATCCGCTGTGTGGGTAACGCACGATGGGGCGGACACAATGTCATCAGCCGGAAATGATGCAAGACGTGGGAGGTGACGCGGCCATCATTTTGCGCTCTATCGTGAGTTCCACTGTCAACAGGAAATAGCAGCACACACCGGTGCTCTAATGGCTCGATCGATCCCCGTGAAATAGGCAGCGGAGCTGGCGGGAGTTTGCCGCCCCTCTGAAAGTGCCGACCGGGACCCATGGTCCCACTGGGTCCCATGGTTGGGCTGGCCCTGTGCCTAACCCAAATGTATTTCTAAACAGGAAACAGACAGCTTTTTCAAAATAATACATATATGTATTAATACTAAATATCTGTTAAAATGTATTGTGGGTACCTTAACTGCAAGATGCAGCAAAACAAAATCCTATAAATAAATAAATCACACTTCTAAATTAGGCTTTAGATTATGCTATAGAGGTTTTGGTCATTGTGTTACTTAATTAAGTTTATGAACTAATATATCTCATATTAGTTCTTTTTTATTAATCCCTACCTCATAGATTTAATAGAAGGGGCTTCCATGCTTCATTTTGTGCAGAGCATGCTGGGATTTCTAATAAGAAAACACAGCAGCAGCTCACATCTTGTTTACTGAAATTTTGTATTATGTCAGTCTCTATCATTTTTCGGTTTCACCTAGTACTTCTTCTATCTTTCTTGTTATGCCCCGTACACACGATCGGACATTGATCGGACATTCCGACAACAAAATCCTAGGTTTTTTTCCGACGGATGTTGGCTCAAACTTGTCTTGCATACACATGGTCACACAAAGTTGTCAGAAAATCCGATCATTCTGAACGCGGTGACATAAAACACGTACGTCGGGACTATAAACGCGGCAGTAGCCAGTACACACGATCGGAAATTTTATAGCCTGTTCTCAAACTTTGTGTGCGGAAAATCCGATGGAAAATGTGTGATGGAGCCTACACATGGTCGGAATTTCCGACAACAAGGTCCTATCCCACATTTTCTGTCGGAAAATCCGACCGTGTGTACGGGGCATTACTCTCTTTATCTTTCATTTCTTTGCTTTTGCTCTGTTTCACGGTCTTCATTATATTTGTTTATGTAGAGTATGCACGCCCTTTCTTTTTTAATATTTTGTTGTTACTTTCCCATTCCCAAGCAGTACATTCTTTGTCTCTTTCTTTTTCTCAGCTACTTCTCTTAAATCATATATAGTAATGCAGGGAAGTTTATTCCCCCTGATCCTGTTCGTTGACCCCAAAACCTTGCTTTATACCTGACTGTCAGGGCTGGCCTCAGCCCTTCCTTCTCAAAGCTGGAGACTCTGCTGCAGGCTAATTGCCAGCTCCCATCTCTCCTCGGTTGATGATATCCTGCTAGTCAGTCCTGCCTACTTAAAGCTGTCCAGTCCAGATGATCTCTGCCTTCGCCTTTGTCACACCTCTAGAGACACTTTCCTCTGTTCCTGTTAAAGACTTGCTCGGCTGACATTCCTTCTGCTTCTAGATCGTGCTTGCTGTTCTACTACGCTCATCTCTGGCTCCCTGACTTTTTGGCTTGTCTGACTATCCGTTCCGGTTCCTGAACTCTGGCTATGATTTGACTATGTTTACTCTGTTTATCTTTTTTTAATTATTATTAAACAAGTGTGATTTAACTGTACTTCTGTCTCAGTCTGAGTCATGGTTTCTGACACTGACAGCTGGAAAACGATTGCTAGTCCAGGTTCAAGATGGTCACAAACAAGCAAAAATTTCCCAGAACACTTACCAGCTAGTCTGTTAAAAAAAATTGTCCCTGTCTAACAATTCATGTAAAAACAGAACGTTTCATGTGCACACATTTGCAAATATATGTGTAAGGCGCAGTTCCTACGTCAAGGCTCCTGTATACTGCGGTCCTAACTCTATATGAAAGTCTACAAATTGGAGCACATATAGTAGTGGATAGATTAAGGGCAGGTGAAATGGAAGGACACATATATGGGAGTCAACAATGCTGCATACCCCAAAAATTGCAAAAAATGGAAGAGTTTCCCCAAGGTTTTTTTTAGCAGCAGGATATTTATAAAGAGATAATTAGTTAAAGATCTTTTATTAAGTCAAAAAATTAATTCAAATGTACAATGAGTTTAAAATATAAGCTCTGGTTAGCGACATATAAACAACAACATGAACCATCACTCATGGCAAACAATGCGCCAAGGAGACCATGATTTGCAAATTATATTACAACACTGCTATCCATGATGAATACCCCAATGCATTTCGACCCTTTCATTTGTGGTCTTTTTCAGGGTGATTTATTATTCTAGGGAAACATATCAAGAAAAAAATCTTATTTAGACAACATTATTGACATTTTGCAGTATACAAAGCATTATTGGACATTTAATATTGTGGAAAAATACATCTCCATCTGTGTGGTGATATATGTACCATTCAAATGATGGAAAGGTGAGAATGTATCGCACAACCAGAATTGCTAAAAACTCTTGCGTTCAGTGATCCCGAGATCTCCACATGTCCCCTCTGCACCCTCCAGACGAGTCCATAGTCCACAGGGCTTACAAGGAGCCACGCTCTTGGACCTTTGCTAGGAAAAGGGGAGACGAGGCACCTGCAATTTGGTATTCAAAAATCTCAATGAGTAAACTGCAGATATTCTGTGATGGTTCAGTACTGCTTTGCGACACCAGACTGGTAGATACTCTTAAAATTATATAGATTGATATTATCATCTTTTTGTATAGTTTGTTCATTTATTTATTGCTGGTTTATTCATAAAATAATTTGTATTGCTATTAGTGTGATGAGGTGAAAAATAAGTGTGCTGTGTGTTGTGACCTAATTAGTGAAATTATTATGGTGAATACGCTATGAAATGAGATGGGAGAATGAAAAAAGTAATACCATTGAGAAAATATGGGACTTTAATCTGATGTGATAAGTGACACTGAGGAGCTGGTGTGTGAAAATCGATAATACTTAAGATGCAAAAACGTGTACAAAAACATAATAGTGAACAATTGTTACCTTTGCTGATGAAAAAAAAGCCCATATTGGGTGACCAAAGGTAAGAAATGAAGTGCCAGACAAACAAGGATGTATGATACTAAAACAGATGTTCAAAGTGTTGTAGATGAAGCCATATCTATATAAAATTGAAATATCAATATATTAAATGATTTATAAAAAGCCTAAGTGATAAAAAAATGTAAGTGAATAAGATATTCAATATAGTACAAATATCGGCCAGTCTGGTATGTCCACCAGCAGCACTTACTTGGTACTCCAATCCTTCCTGTATATTTTGGTAGCATTACAGTGATCACCTCAAGATCACCTCCACTTTTGTGATGATTAGTTGCAGGTACTCACCTCCTCCCCACCCCTCCCCCTGCAGTCCTCGCCGCCATGATTTCAGCATCCACGTGGCCCCCTCAGTGTTCCTCCCCCTCAGCCTAAGCCCCAGCATTCGCCGTCACCTCCGACATAATTGCGTGACGTCACTGACCATCCAAGGGTGATCAAGGGATGCCACCTGCATGAAAAATGCTCCCTCTAGTGACCAAAATGGAAGGCTCAACCGTGGGAACATAATGTAATGTAACTGCAAACCATGGTCTCCTTGGGGCATTGTTTGCCATGAGTGATGGTTCATGTTGTTGTTTATGTGTCGCTAACCAGAGCTTATATTTTAAACTCATTGTACATTTGAATTTATTTTTTGACTTAATAAAAGATCTTTAATTATCTATTTGGTAAATATATCACCACACATATGGAGATGTATTTTTACACAATATTAAATGTCCAATGATGCGTTGTATACTGCAAAATGTCAATAATGTTGTCTAAATAAGACATTTTTCTTGATATATTTCCTAGAATAATAAATCTCCCTGAAGAAGACCACAAATGAAGGGGCCGAAATGCATTGGGGTATTCATGTGGATACAGTAGCAGTGTTGTAATGTAATTTGCAAACCATGGTCTCCTTGGCGCATTGTTTTCCATGAGTGATAGTTCATGTTGTTGTTTATGTGTTTCGCTAAACTCATTGTACATTTGAATTCATTTTTTGACTTAATAAAAGATCTTTAATTATTTCTTTATAAATATCCTGCTGCTAAAAAAAACCCCTTGGGGAAAAGCTTAAATTTTTTAGATTAATGGCAGGTTTTCCTGGAGGGAGCCCACCCCCTCCTTCAAGGCACAGGAATCCAGGGGACATCCAGCAAGAGCCAAAAGGCGACTGAAGGCAACCAGTGTATCCATGCATCAAATTCAACTGTAAAGGAAATTTGTAAGTTCTGTATATAATTGTATTCTATTTTGTATGTATTTGTTATGTACCTGGTTGGAGGCTGAAATGCAGAGAGGGCTCCCTTTGCTTGCTGAGTGCAGTACACCCCTGAAGTTGGGTACAGAGGGTGTAGTGCCCAGAGAAGCACAGGTTGCCAGATGGATTCCAGAGAGAAGAGCAGATGGGCACCTGAAGGACACCGGGTAGTACAGAAAACAGCTGGGCTAAAGTCTATAAGAATCCTCGGTAATACTTGGCAAGGTGTGCACATGGAACAGTAATGAAAGCCAGGCCAGGGGTCAAACACAGTAGATCCGGCAAGAGGAGGAAGTAGGTTGCAGAAACAGGGGCAAGCCAAAGGTCTGGTATCAGGAAGCAGGCAGAAACAGGTAACTGTAGCAAAGTCCGTTATACAAGCCGGGATCAGGTACAGGAAAAGACAAGTCAGTAAAGCAAGCCAGGGGGTCAAACCAGGAGAGCAGATCGGACAGGTCAGGAACAAGCCGGGTCACAACAGGAATCCAAACAGTAATTTGCACAGAGGCTCAGGAACACAGGAAGACTGGCAAACCAGCATCTGCAGACACTAGCAAACTTCCTTATATAGGCCCATGTGACCTGCTGGTAGAGATACTGGGTCCTAGAGCCCTTCTCCTGCCAGAGATGCTAGGTCCTAAAGTCCTTCTCCTGCCATAAGTGTTGGTAGAGATGCTGGGTCCTAGAGCCCTTCTCCTGCTGTTGGTGCCAGTTCTCCTACAGTAATTTCCCTGACAGTGCCCCCCCCGAGGGGCAGCCTCCGGATGCCCCCATGGGCCAATGCTTCGGGATGTCTGCTGTGAAAGTCCCGCACAAGTCTAGGAGCATGCACATTGTTTGCAGGCTCCCAGGAATTACCCCCTCCATTTGATTAGATACTGGACTTGCCTACCCCTCCTCCGGCAATCCATAATGGCTTCAACCTCAAATTCTGTTTCCCCTTCTACCAAGACTGGAGGTGGAGGTGGCTCTTCTCTTCCAGGGAAGGGACTGGGTACAGCTGGTTTAAGCAGGGAGATGTGGAACACTGGATGGATCTTGTAAGTATTGAGTAGTGCCAGCTCGAAAGCCACCTGATTTATCTCTCTTTTGATTTCAAAGGGCCCAATGAATTTGGGTCCAAGCTTCCGGGAGGAACATGAGAGCTCGAGGTTTACTGAAGAAAGCCATACCTTGCCCTCAATCTTAAAGACAGGATTCCTTCTTCTTCTTCATGGAACCTTTTATAGTCCTCTTGGGTTTTTCACATGGCCTCCTGAAGCAACTTGTAGTTGGATTGAATGAACCTCAATCGGTCCTGGACAGCGGGAGCAGATGTTTCAGGTATAGTATTTGGAAGGAAGGAGGGATGGAATCCATAGTTCGCCCAGAAAAGGGACTGATTGATCGCTGCATGCAAAGAGTTATTATATGCAAACTCAGCACAGGGAAGAAGGGAGATCCAGTCATCCTGCGAATAAGTACAGAAACATTGAAGGTACTGTTCTAAGGTCTGGTTAGTCCTTTCTGTTTGACCATTGCTCTGAGGGTGGTAAGCTGAGGAAAGACACACTTCTATTGATAGAGACTTGCAGAGATCCCTCCAGAACTTGGAGGTGAACTGTACCCCTCTATCAGAGAAAATACTATCCGGTAATCCATGTAATCTGACAATCTCTTTAATGAACATATTTACTGTGTCCGAAGCGTAGGGTGTGCCAATCATCGGAAAGAAGTGTGCCATTTTGGAAAGGCGGTCTACCACCACCATGATGGTGGTGCATCCCCCAGAGGGGGGCAGGTCTACTATAAAGTCCATGGATATTTCTTTCCAGGGTTGTTCAGGAATGGGTAATTGCCTCAAAAGTCCCCATGGCTTGGCATTGGAACCCTTGTTGTGCTGGCAAATGGTGCAAGAGTTCACATACTTTCTGCAGTCCTGTCTTAGGCTGGCCCACCAAAATGAGTGCTGATCAAGTTCAGTGGTTCCTCGTATCCCAAAATGCCCAGCAAGTTCATGGTCATGTGACATTTTTAGAACTTGGAGTCTGACTGGCTGGGCAACAAAAATTTTATCCTGGTGCCATAGAAATCCATCTTGGTTTCTCAGTGAGGACACTTCTGATCCAGAGCACTGGGTTGAGGCTTGCTTGCTTAAGGCTTTTAAGTCAGGTTGGATAAGCAAAAAATTCTGGGTGGATAGGATCGTACTGGGCTCTGTCGTTTCAGGGGTGTCTGGAAACATTCGGGAGAGTGCATCTGCCTTACCATTCTTGGAACCTGGCCGATATGTTAGATGGAAATTGAACCTGGAACAGAACAGAGCCCAGCGGGCTTGTCTGGGTCTTAAACGTTTGGCTGTCCTGAGGTACTCCAGGTTCTTATGGTCTGTAAAAATCATAATGGGATCAGCGGCACCCTCCAATATGTACCTCCATTCTTCTAAGGCAGATTTAATGGCCAGAAGTTCTCTATCTCCTACATCATAATTTCTCTCTGGTGGGCTCATTTTTTGAGAGAAAAAGGCCACGGGGTGAAGAAGAGCCTTAGGTCCCTGCTGTTGGGACAGGATTGCCCCTGTAGCTACTTCAAAGGCATCCACATCCAACACATAAGGCAGGGTCGGATCTGGGTGCTGTAGGATTGGTGCGGAAGTGAACAGCTTCTTCAATTTGTCAAAGGCTGTCTGGGCTTCTGGAGACCACTGGAACCGGACCTTCTGGTGAGTCAACTGAGTGATGGGTGCTATGGTGGTGGAGAAATCCTTCACAAACCTCCTGTAGAATTTGGAGAACCCCACAAAGTGCTGAACACCTTTCTTGTCCGAAGGAGCTGACCAGTCTAGTATTGCTTCCAATTGCATTGGGTCCATTGCAATTCCTTCTGTGAAGATGATGAGACCCAGGAATTGAATAGATGTTTTTTCAAAATCACATTTGTCTGCCTTGACATATAGTCCATGTTTTCAAAAGGTTGAGAGGACCTTTTTTATGTGAATTTGATGAAGCTCCAATGAGGCAGAAAAGATGAGGATATCATCGAGGTATACGATTACAAAGTAATCAAGGAATTCTCGAAAAATGTTGTTCACTAGATGCTGGAACATGGCTGGGGCGTTGCATAACCTGAATGGCATCACAAGGTATTCGAAGTGGCCGAACCGCATCCGAAATGCTGTTTTCCACTCATCACCCTGGCGTATGCGGACAGGGTTATAAGTGCCCCTCAGATCCAATTTAGTGAAAATCTGCGCAGTTTGGAACCTTTGAAAGAGTTCAGGAACGAGAGGGAGTGGGTATCTGTTCTTTACAGTGATCTTATTAATTTCTCTGTAGTCTACACACGGCCGCAACGTGCCATCCTTCTTCTCCACAAAGAATATACCCGCCCCAACAGGAGAAGAAGAGGGTCGGATAAACCCCTTTTCAAGGTTCTTGTGAATATATACTCGTAGGATCTCGAGCTTGTTTTCAGATAGGGGGAAGATTCATCCAAACGGGATCTCGGCCCCCGGGAGCAGTTCAATAGGACAGTCATAAGGCCGGTGAGGTGGGAGGATATCTGCCTTATTCTTGTTGAAAATGTCTATAAACTCATGATAAGCTGGAGGAACAAGCTGGAGATTACTGAGAGCAGGTTGCACCGCCAGACAGCTAACAGGCTTACTGGACCTGGGAGTAAAGCAATGCTGCAGGCAATATGCTGAAGAAAGAGAGATTTCCTTCTTGGCCCAGTTGATTTGCGGGTTATGTGCCTGCAGCCATGGAATTCCCAGGATGATGGGAAACACTGGGGAACGGCGGAACATAGGACGTCAAAACGGACAAATTCTTGATGGCCAGTATCTGTAGTAGTGAAGATGGGCATGGTTTCCCGGGTGACAAATCCAGAACTGGGCTGGGAACCATCGGCTAAAAGAACCTCAAGTCTTTGCTTTTTTCCACAGAGGGGCACGCCAAGTTTTTTTGCCAGAGATAAGTCCATAAAACAACTACATGCCCCGGAATCAATGATTGCTTGTAGACGGATCTCCCTTTCTGCCACTTGTAAGGAGATGGGAAGAACAAGGTAAGAATGGCAAGATCCAGAGACTTGGAGATATGTGGAACTTGGTGGGTAGACCTTACTGGGTCTTATGGGGCAGCTGCGTAAAAAATGTCCGGCCCCTCGGCAGTATAGGCAAACAGACGTGAGTGCAATGGCAGGAGAAAACTTGGGTAGCATCCGTGTAGGCTGGAAGGATTAAGCACGTTCTGACCGCCGCTCCCGCAGGCACCTGTCAAGCTGAATGGCTAGGTGAATAAGTCCATCAAGAGTGTCGGGAATAGCAACTCGAGCCAGTTCATCCTTAAGGATCTCAGACAGTCCTTGGCGGTACTGGAACCTCAGTGCTGCCTCATTCCAGCTTGTGTCGGAGGACCATCTGTGAAAATCCACGGTATAATCTTCCACTGGGCGTTTTCCTTGCCATAGGGCAACTAAGGCAGATTCAGCGGAGGCAGCACGCTGGGGGTCATCGTACAACAGAGTCATGGCCTCAAAGAAAATGTCCATAGTATTCAAAGCAGAGTCTTTTTGTTCCAGCAGGTTATGAGCCCAGGCTTGGGGTTCCTCAGATAATAAAGAAATGGTAAATCCTACTTTCACAAACTCAGAAGCAAAGTTCTAGGTTGGAGGGCCAGGTACAGTAGGCAGGCATTCTTGAAGGGCCCTGAACTTTTTCCGGTCACTGGAGAATCGTTTGGGCGTAGGTACCCATGGTTCAGGAGGAGGCAAGGACTCTGGAGCAGTGTTAGAGGAGGAAAAACTGGAGTCCACCAAGGCTGGAGCAACATGCAAATGCTGCAGCCAATTCTCCAACCAGAAGTAGCCATCCTGGAGCTTCTAAACGGCTTGCGTAAGGGTGGTGACTTGTTGACACATGATCTTGTGCGGGGAAGCACCTCCGTCGGCCTCGTTCATGGCTGGTTTGTACTGTTACGTACCTGGTTGGAGGCCGAAATGCCGAGAGGGCTCCCCTTGCGGCTGAGTGCAGTACACCCCTGAAGTTGGGTACAGAGAGTGTAGTGCCCAAAGAAACACAGGTTGCCAGGTGGATTCCAAAGAGAAGAGCTGATGAGCACTTGAAGGACACCGGGTAGTACAGGAAACAGCTGGGCTAAAGTCTATAAGAATCCTTGGTAATACTTGGCAAGGTGTGCACATGGAACAGTAGTGAAAACCAGGCCAGGGGTCAAACACAGTAGATCCGGCAAGAGGAGGAGGCAGGTTGCAGAAACGGGGACAAGCCAAAGGTCTGGTATCAGGAAGCAAGACAAGTCGGTGAAGCAAGCCAGGGGGTCAAACCAGGAGAGCAGATTGGACAGGTCAGGTACAAGCCCGGTCACAACAGGAATCCAAACAGTAATTTGCACAGAGGCTCAGGAACACAGGAAGACTGACAAACCAGCAACTGTAGACACTAGCAGACTTCCTTATATAGGCCCATGTGACCTGCTGGTAGAGATACTGGGTCCTAGAGCCCTTCTCCTGCCAGAGATGCTGGGTCCTAAAGTCCTTCTTCTGCCATAAGTGCTAGTAGAGTTTCTGGGTCCTAGAGCCCTTCTCCTGCTGTTGGTGCCAGTTCTCCTACGGTCATTTCCCTGACAGTATTGCACACGGCACTAATAATGTATTAATTACATGTTTGAATTCTTTTGAGTCCTGATTAGAATTAGCCTGCCTATGTTACACCCCTTATCACCATAAAAGTACAATTGTAATATTAATGTGATACTTACGTAATCATGTGTATAAAAACCTTCAATTGCGTCATAATAAAACAGAACAGTTTTTTGGAAAGATGCAGAATGTATCTCTTGTATCTGTTCCCTACTGCAGTAGTTATTATTCATTTTTAACCACTAATCAATATGAGGATAGGAATTTCCTATCTATATAATATCCAGGACTAGACATGTGCATTCGTTTTCATCCGAATGCATTTTCATACGAATTTTGGGTATTTTCGTTATTGTTTTAACAAACGATAACGAATGTGCAGAATCCGAAAACGGAAAGATCCGACATAAACAAATGTTTTATTTTCGTTTTTGTTGTGACAACAGTTCGATATAGATAGGAGATTCAACATGATGCTGACGATAGCGATCTGTGTCCATCAAACCTGTGGTCCAATGTGCCTAACCTTAGCTCTGTTAGTCCAAGATTATTCTACATAGAGAGAAAAGATTTGACATAGAGAGAAAAGATTCAACATTATAGAAACAATAGCAAAAAAGGTCGAATGTGCTTAACCTAACTCTATTAGTCCAAGATTATGCGACACAGAGAGAAAAGATTCAACATAAAGATTCGACAAAGCAGTCACCGCGAGCGTACATTTATGGTCAAATGCTCCACCCATAGGTTATAGAAGAATTCTAATGTTGGTTGACTAGTAATAATAATTAATAAATATAATTATTACTAGTGTCATACAACATTAGAATTCTACTATAGCTTGTAGGCGGAACATTTGACTGGAACTTGCGGCGTCGTACAGTTTAGCTTCTCCGTCGAATCTTCTTAGAACTAAACAAAATAAATAAAAGCGAATTTAGGGAGTAACTAAATAAATAAATTTATTTTTCGAACTAAAACAAAATTCCGAAACAAAATATTTCAGTGTGCACATGTCTATCCAGGACAGATGGCGAGCTTTGCCTAGGAGGAAATTTCCAGGTGACCCTGAGAATCCGAAACGAGGAGCTTGAGACGATAGGGGGAATTTCTGACAATCAGCCGGCTGAGGTTAGCCCTTTGCTTACATTTGAGTTATTAGACTTCCTTGATCGGTGAGTTTTTTGAAGTTGTAATTTTTTCCCCACAATTCTTTGCAAAATCAAGACTTTAAAAAAAAAAAATTTTCACAAAATTGTCATATTAGCAGGTTATTTCTCACACACAGCATATGCATACCACAAATTACACCCCAAAACACATTCTACGATTCCTCCTGACCTGGCCACATACAGAGGCCCAACATGCAGGGAGCACTGTCAGGGGTTCTAGGGGCATAAATTACACATATCATTTCTTGACTACCTCTTGCACTTTTGAAGGCCCTGGAGCACCAGGACAATGGAAACACCCCAAAAATGACCCCATTTTGGAAATAAAACACCCCAATGTTTAATCTATGAGGCATGATGAGTCTTTTGAACATGTCTTTTTTTTCTACAAGTTTTTGGAAAATGTAGGAAGAAAATAAAAACGCTTTTTTTTTTTTACACAAACATTGTCCATTTATAGAATATTTCTAACACATAGCATGTACATACCAAAAATTACACCCCAAAATACATTTTACTACTACTCCTGAGTATGGTGATACCACATGTGTGAGACTTTTACACAGCCTGGCCAAATAAAGAAGCCCAACATCCAAGTAGCACCTCCAGGTGTTCTAGGAGCACAAATTACATATCTAATTTCCTGACAACCTATCACAGGTATTTTGAAGGCCCTGGAGCACCAGGATAATGGAAGCGCCCACAAAATCACTCCATTTTGGAAAGCAAACACAGAGGCACATACCCCTCAGAGGGTATGGCTGAGTATGGATGGGGTGGATGGGATGGCTGAGCATGGATGGATGGATGAGTATTGCTGAGTATGGATGGCTGAGTTTGGATGGGGTGGATGGGATGGCTGAGCATGGATGGATGAGTATTGCTGAGTATGGATGGCTAAGCATGGATGGATGGATAAGTATTGCTGAGTATGAATAGCTGAGCATAGATGGATGGATGAGTATTGCTGAGTATGGATGGCTGAGCTTGGATGGATGGATGAGTATTGCTGAGTATGGATGGCTGAACATGGTCGGATGGATGAGTATTGCAGAGTATAGATGGCTGAGCATGGATGGATGGATGAGGCTGCAATCGGCATAGAGCAGGGCTGCGGGCACTACAGATCCAGCCCACAGGGCTGCTGCACCCGATCTCTCCGCTCACACTTTACCGATCAGTACAGAGAGGGGAGAGAGGAACTGGACATGACGCCAGTTTGTTTACAAGTGATCGCTCCATTATTTGATGGAGCGATCATGTGGTAAACGGCCGCTGTCAGAGGCCATTTACCGTGATCCGTGATGTGCCAGGTCCTCCGGATGGTAACAGATACTGCCATGTGCATGCCCCAGAGGGCACGTGGGAGCGCGATTTTGGGAGGTCGTCATAGTACGCCCTCCTAGAGTTATCAAGCCCCGATCTAGCCCTCATTTGGCTATAGCGTAGCTGTTAAGTGGTTAAGGAAAGTGAGAGAATGATATGTATGTGTTGTGTACAAATGGGAAAAATGTATGTGAATGCTGAAACCTTTAGTTCTACATCTTGTGTGTGTTATGTTAGCTCTGTACAGATGTGACCCCCCTCCTCTCGTGAAGGAATGTAGTTGGGATGAGACATCAGTGAAAAGCTGGAAGGACACCCATGCTAATTTCTGTTTTTTTAGACAAAACATTAATAACGAAACTGTGAAGAGTAAATTAATCCAATGATAAACAACGTGATCACAATTATTTTGAATCTGTTTTCCAAACATGGTAAAATGAAAGTTACATTTCAATGTGTATTACACAAATTGAATAACCTTTGATAGTTGAAACTGTGCATTTAAAAAAGGGAAATTAAGTAATATGGCCTCCTTAAATGAGATATATCTGTGGAGATATATTAGAATTAGGGTGTGATATTGAGATTATCACTCGAGTATTAATTTCTGATATGATGTTAACAATTTTATTAATAATATGGATATATTGTAACTGGTTTAGACAACATTTGGTTGGAAATGAAATACAGGTTATTGGGAACATTTGTATGGGGTTAGTTTAGATTAAGATGAGGTTGTTAATTGGAAAACAGCTGCATTAATATTTAACAAAGCCAAGATGGATGGGATACATAAGCTTTTCTACAAAAATGAAATCTAATGCCGCGTACACACGGTCGGACTTTTCGTCTACAAAAGTCCAACGGACGCTGACGGACTAAAGCTGGCTGGTAATCCGATCGTGTGTGGGCTGCTTCGGACTTTCAACGTACTTTTTTAGCCTCAAATCCGACGTACTTTAGATTTGAAACATGCTTCAAATCTTTACGTCGTAACTACGACGGACCCCGAAGTCCGCTCGTCTGTATGCTAGTCCTACGGACAAAAAAACGACGCATGCTCATAAGCAAAAACTAAACGGAAGCACTCGGTCTAGTAAAACTAGTGTTCGTATTGTAGGTAGCACATTCATCACGCTGCAAAATCTGTGATCGTTGAATGCAGCGCATTTTATTTCTTCTTTACGAATGCTCTAAAGAACGAAGGTGTTTTGCTGTTCATAATCAGAGTTCTCCCAAACTGATTTCTGAATTCTTTTTCTCTTTGATCTCATGAATGATATAGTATGCTTTTTATAAACAATGTTTCCATACTAATAATACTTTTTCCCTTTTATTTTTTTTTTTTTTTAGGTTTGTAAAGTTACCACAAAGAACCCATTATTCTTTTTTTTTTTTTTTCTAGTGATTATTTTTTAATTTTTAGATAAAGTTAACCCAAAGCACCGTTTTTGTTTATGTATATATTTTTTTTTCAAGACTTACCACTTGAACATTCTTAACATTAGTAATGTATTTTTGGTGTGTTTTTTTAAAACTCAATGAGATTGTTGTCCCTTGTTAATTTAACATTGTGTGTAAAATCAATGATTTAAAAGAAAACACATAAAAGTCTTTTGCTAAACTCAAAAAAGATCCATTTATTCATGGTCAAAATAAAATAAAGAGGAAGTCAACGCTGGAAAAAGTCGTGTACAAGAAAATTGGGATCTTGAGGAGTCCATATAAGAGGGAGCACAATCTGGTCCAAGAATCCCAGAGATCAACAGCACCAGCAGATGATCTAGATGTCCCCAGACTGTGGTACTACAACAGCCTGCGTCTTCTGTCAGACCAGACTGAACCCAGGTCATCACTTTCTTCTCTTCCCTGCAGCCTTTCCTCCACGCTGCCCTGCAGCCTTCCCTGCAGCCTTCCCTGCAGCCTTCCCTGTAGCCTTCCCTGTAGCCTTCTTTTGAGGCTGTGGCTCTGGTGTTTCAGTTGTGGCAGGAGGAGGAGGAGGAGGAGGAGGAGGAGGAGGAGGAGGGGGGGGGGGCTGCCTCATGTAGTTGGGTGTTTTTGGTTAGCGTGCCCTGCAGCCCCTTATGGATTGTTTCCCCAAATAGGCGCTCACAAATGAGGCGCTGCTCCCAATCCATCTGAAGAAGCCTGCTGGCTAAGTAGCAGCCATAGGCTTCTTCCGCTTCGGGGGGGCTTGTTAAAAAACGGGTGGCCTGTTGCATGAGGCGCAGGGACGCGTCCTGTGTGACCATCCCCTTCCTGGCCCTTTTTTTGGGAAGGTGGAGGGGAGGCACTTGGGATTGGGTGAGGCTCCTACTGGGCCCAGCCACCTCACTTGGCCCAGCCACCTCACTTGGCCCAGCCACCTCACTTGGCCCAGCCACCTCACTGGGAGCAGCCACCTCCTGCCTGACACTGGGCCCAGCCTCCTCCAGGATGATGGTGAATCCGGCCTCCTCCAGGCTGTCCATGGGCCCGGTCTCCTCCTGCCTGCCACTTTCCCCACATTCCTCCTGGATGGACTCATCCTGTGTATAAAAAAAGGACAATAGTTTTAGTTTCTTTTTTTGGGTTCATCAATGACACACAGTTTGCTTCTCATGACTAGCAAATTCAATGTGAATACATCTCTTTAATAAAAGAGTCTAATCAGACACCCTAATTATTTCAAGCAGGTGCCAAACATATTTAGTCACTACTATCATTTGATATGTATACACAATTTGGAGTGCTAAATTATTTGAGACAATTATAACATCCAGTTAACATCATTAATATTAGTACAGTAAATCTTTGTTAAAATAATTTACCTGACTCCAGATGGTCATATCCGGTTCATCCAGGATGGAAGACCCAGCTTGCTCCTCATCAGCCTCTGCTGGGGTGGAGGGAAGGGTGGAGGGAAGGGTGGAGGGAAGGGTTGAAAGTGATGCCCTGGCTTCATTCTGGTCATCAAGAAAACGGAGTTGTTTGTAGTACCACAGCCTGGGTACATAAACATCATCTGCTGATGCTCCTGATCTCCTTGATTCCTGGATCTTCCTATGCTCCCTTTTATACATGTTCCTCAAGACCCCAATTTTCTTGTACACTGTCTCCATTGTTGCTCCAGGGATGGTCTCCTGGACAAAGGACAGAAGTCTCTCCAGCGTTGACTTCCTCACATGCTTGTTATAATACTGAGGGTGTTTCACCTCCCACAAATTCCTCATCTCTCGATACTTTGAAATAAAAGAAGTAAGGAACTCTGGATCCTTCAATAGGGGATTCATTATATCTGGAAAAGAGAAAGTCACAAGACCAAAAAAACTTATTATATGTTTCTGCTAACCCCTCATCATCTTCTCCCTATGTAGGCCTCATCAATCTATCAAGCCATATAGGCCGCTTGCTACAAAGTCATGACCATAAACCCCCCCCCCAAAAAATATATATCTCAAATTACCTTCGTTTTGGAACGTCCTGGTCCACTATCACCTACGCACAGAACGTACGTACGACACGCGCGAAAGGCCCTCCTTTATACACTACGCATGTGTGAAACTCCGCCTGCGTCGCCCGCCCCTGACGTTCGAAATGAACTCATGTTCTCCGCCCCCTAATTTGACGCACAGAACGTACGTACGACACGCGCGAAAGGCCCTCCTTTATACACTACGCATGTGTGAAACTCCGCCTGCGTCGCCCGCCCCTGACGTTCGAAATGAACTCATGTTCTCCGCCCCCTAATTTGACGCACAGAACGTACGTACGACACGCGCGAAAGGCCCTCCTTTATACACTACGCATGTGTGAAACTCCGCCTGCGTCGCCCGCCCCTGACGTTCGAAATGAACTCATGTTCTCCGCCCCTTTTTTGTTACGGCGCGTAGTGGAGTTAAAGAATGGCGGAGACACCTGAAATGTTGACGACCTCAGGTAGTGGAGACAGCCCGCAGGCTGGAACGTCTGGAACGTCAACCAAATCTGTGAGGCCTAGATTTAAGGCCTCTAATATGAGTTTCAAAGAGATGGTGGAGATGGTGGCCATTCTTCGCAAAGACGACTATGATGGCAATTATGGGCCGTACGCACGGCCAAATTTGCGCAAGGCCAAAATCATGGCAAAGGTCGTGGACACTTTGCAGGCATCATTTGGGGTCCAGCGCTCCAAGGATCAATTGCGCAAAAGATGGTCTGACCTGAAAATCAGGGAGCCGGATCAATACCGACGTATCCGGAAAGTTCTTAAAAAAAGTAAGTACTTGTCGTGTTTTTCTCTTGTGTTTATTACCTTGTATACTGCTCCATGTGCTTTTCCTTTCTATACGATTTTTGTTCATCGTTCTAAACGATCTTTGAAGAAACCTCGTTACATATCCATATCTATATCTATCTATCTATCTATATATATATATCTATATATATCTATATCTATATCTATATATATATATATATATCTATATCTATATCTATATATATATATATCTATATCTATATCTATATCTATATCTATATCTATATCTATATATATATATATATATATATCTATATATATATATATATCTATATCTATATCTATATCTATATATATATATATATATATATCTATATATATATATATATATATCTATATATATATATATATATATATATATATATATATATATATCTATATCTATATATATATATCTATATCTAAATATATAAATATAAATATATAAAAATATAAATATAAATATATAAAAATATAAATATAAATATATAAAAATATAAATATATAAATATATAAAAATATAAATATATAAAAATATAAATATAAATATATAAAAATATAAATATATAAAAATATATATATAAAAATATAAATATATATATATATATATATATATATATATATATATATATATATATATATATATATATATCTATTTGAAATTCTCTTAATTTTTTGGATTTACATTTAGTTAGATATTTAGAGATTTTGTTACAGATATAGAGAGAGATCAAAAGATTATTAACTATATTTTGAGATATTGATATCTATCTATCCGGTATGTCTTTATAATTTTAAATATTGAACTAAAATAGGAACTCTACACAAACCACTTCACTACAAATGTTGGAAAATTATTATGTCCTAAAATATCTGTGTGCTAATTAGATTACTAATTTTTTGTTTCACATAGGGGAAAAATCACTCAGCCAACCAAAAGAACACAGTCCACCCCAAGCAAAACAGGATTGGGCAATCAGTCCAAGTCCCATTGACGATGTGGAGGAAGGAGAGGTGGGCGACATGGGCACCCCACCAGGTGAGTGTCTGACACACCAGCTTACGTTAATCTATGCATGGCTGCCTTTTGTTTAATTGAATTTGTCTACTCTATTTTAGGGGATCTGCTTCATTCAAGCAACAGTGACACCCCCGAGGATGTGGAGGAATTAGGCTACATGGCCACCCCACCAGGTCAGTGTCTGAGACAACAGCTTTAGTTCTGGTAAGGTAAACTATGTATGTGTGCATATTTGTAAAGACATTTTTTGGTTTCATTCCACTTTAGGAACAACAAGAAGTGACCATTTCACCTCGGAAAGTGCCCAACGTCTAATTGGTCAAATAATGGGCTGGAATCAAGACATGGATCAAATGCGTAATAGGCTGGATCGTATGCAGCAGGAAATGAAGGACATGATTGATGTTTTGGGTCGAATCTAAATGCCCTTTTTTAAACCCCAAAACATCAATCATGTCCTTCATTTCCTGTTTTGCTGACCCCATTCTGGGCCTTCTCTTTGTTTTTTTTGGCATAACATAAATGGCTGTTTAACCTAATGTCAAAAAGGAGGGCTGTCAAAAATCCACAAAAAAATAAAAATTGATTTTCTAAAAAACAACAAAAAAAAAATAAAAAAGTGATTTTAAAAAACCCAAAAAAAAAAAAAAAAGTGATTTTAAATAACCCAAAAAAAAATAAAAAAGTGATTTTAAATAACCCAAAAAAATAAAAAAAAAGTGATTTTAAATAACCCAAAAAAATAAAAAAAAAGTGATTTTAAATAACCCAAAAAAAAAAAAAAAAAGTGATTTTAAAAAACCCAAAAAAAAAAAAAATTTGATTTTAAAAAACCCAAAAAAAATTCAAAAAATTAATGTTAAAAAACCAAAAAAAATTAAAAAATTGATTTTAAAACACCAAAAAAATTAAGAAAATTAATGTTAAAAAACCAAAAAAAATTAAAAAATTGATTTTAAAACACCAAAAAATCGAATAAATAATTAATGTTAAAAAACCAAAAAAAGTAAAAAAAATTGATTTTAAAACACCAAAAAAATTAAGAAAATTAATGTTAAAAAACCCAAAAAAAAAAAAAAATTGATTTTAAAAAACCAAAAAAAAAAAATAAAAAACTTGCTTTTAAAAAAAAACAAAACTTGATTTTCCAAAAACAAAGCCTGTTTTTGAAAATCCAAAAGCCAAAAATATTTTTTTGTGGATTAGGTAGAAATATTTCAATATAATTATATTTTGCTACATCATTAAGATACCATTATATTTTTGTCTCGGAACATTTTATACTAAATGCAGAACTGAATGCATACCAACCATTAATAAAAACATCTCCTTTTATAGGATTTTAACAAATGTGTGGTTTGTTATTTCAAGGCTCAGTATCAGTTTGGTTATAATTGTCAAAAAGTTGTTTACAGTGGCAATGGAGCTTATTTATACATTTTTAAAATTCTAATACAGTTGGCACTACAACTGCTCGACCATAACCTAGGAGACAGCCCAAAAGAAAGGCAAGCAATAAATATAATGCCAGATTTCAGCAATATTTTTTTTATTGTAAAAAAAATTATATATCCTGGCCCATTGCAATGGCCCCCCTACCCATAAAATAATCAACATATTGCTGTCTAACCTGACGGGAACTTTGGGGGGCCAAGCCAGTACGGACAGTATCCAGGCCTGTAAGGTTGGCTTCTATTTGTCCGGCCTCAGGCCCAACTGTGCCTATATAATTGGCAGAATGCTTATTTAAAAAGTTGTGCAGAATGCAGCATGATAAAATTATAAAATTAAGTTTGTATTCCGCCAAATTAATGGCTGTTTGAAACAGGCGGAACCGGCTGGCCAGAATTCCAAACGCATTCTCAACCACTCTTCTAGCTCTGGCCAGCCGGTAATTAAAAACCCTCCTCTCCGGGGTGAGGGTTCTTTGGGGGAATGGCCTCATGAGGTGCTTGCTCAGAGCGAAGGCTTCATCGGCAATGAAGACAAAGGGGAGTCCTTCCACGTTATCCTCATCAGGTGGCAATCCCAGGCCACCACTCTGGAGACGCTGGCAGAACTCCGTCTGGGCAAATACTCCTCCATCCGACATCCGGCCATTCTTCCCCACGTCCACATATAAAAAATCATAGTGTGCCGACACCACCGCCATTAAAACAATACTGTGGAACCCCTTATAATTAAAATAATATGACCCCGAATGGGGTGGTGGCACAATGTGGACATGTTTCCCATCTATAGCCCCTCCACAATTGGGAAAGTCCCAACGGCTTGCAAAATGGGATGCCACAGTCTGCCATTCCTGTGGCGTTGAAGGAAACTGGGGAATCAAACAAGAAAACCAAAATCAATTAATTTGGAAGCTAACATTGCAAGAAAATTAGACAATTAAAAACATTATTCCCCAGCATCAGTATAACATTCAATAATTTAATTCTTCTGGAATAACTAATATGGAAAAAGGCACACTTATCAGATTGCTCACCCCCTCTGATAGAACATTGATTACATTTTAGGGGGTTGTGAAATCCCAAAAAAAAATTACTTTAACAACACGCAGGAATTTAGGGATAACAAAGGCTACAAGACTGCAGTTGTCGCACTCTGCAGGTGCAGTTGCAAACCAGCTTACAGTAAATGAGGTAATGTCAAAAGGCATTCATGTTGCAAACAGTACACAATCACATGCAAGGGCAATTAATGAAAACACTTTGAGGCTTGCATATGATTTGATGATGGAAATCAGCAGAGCTTCTGCTCATTTACTAAAGCACTGGAACAAATGCACTTGTAGAGTGCACATGCATTTTGCAAAGTGCAACATAGATTTGCTTTAGACAAATCAACACCACAGAACATTCAAGCAAATTTTAACGAGGGTGGGGGTGGGGGGGTTGTGAAATCTAGCTAATTGCTAATTAGCAGCACACTATTTGGAGTGAGTTCAGGTGGGGGGGGGGGGGGTTGTGAAATCTAGCTAATTGCTAATTAGCAGCACACTATTTGGAGTGAGTTCAGGTGGGGGGGGGGGGTTGTGAAATCTAGCTAATTGCTAATTAGCAGCACACTATTTGGAGTGAGTTCAGGTGGGGGGGGGGGTTGTGAAATCTAGCTAATTGCTAATTAGCAGCACACTATTTGGAGTGAGTTCAGGTGGGGGGGGGGGTTGTGAAATCTAGCTAATTGCTAATTAGCAGCACACTATTTGGAGTGAGTTCAGGTGGGGGGGGGGTTGTGAAATCTAGCTAATTGCTAATTCTAAGCACACTAAATACACTCCAACAAAATACATTCAAAATGAGTAGACTAGGTGGATATGTTCCCATCACTTCATGCTGGGAAGGTTATTGAAGGAAACTATACATGCATGACAAAAAATAACAGGAAAAAATCCCAGCATGTGTGAGGATAAAAAGGGGACATTCACACTATATTGCAATGATGGGAAGTAGTGTTTGAAGCAAGAAATACATTACTTTATCAAAGATTACATAAAAGAACATGTGATGCTAATAAACTAAAAATAGCTTACCTTAATATAGTCCTTCTGCAGGACCTGTATGATGGCAGAACAGGTCTCTGGGATAATGATCCCCAGAGCCTGGGGGGAGATGCCTGTCGAGAACTTAAGGTCCTGCAGGCTTCTCCCTGTGGCCAAATACCGCAAGGTAGCGACCAGCCTCTGCTCCGGAGTGATGGCTTGCCTCATGCAGGTATCCTGCCTGCTGATATAGGGGGTCAGCAAAGCCACCAAACGATCAAAAACGGGGTCCGTCATCCGGAGAAAGTTCCTGAAATCCTCAGGATTATTCTCACGGATCTCACGGAGCAAAGGCATGTGACAGAACTGGTCACGCTGAAGCAACCAATTCTTGGTCCATGAACTCCTCCTCGCCCTGTTCATGGACTGGTCTTGGGCTGAAGAATAAACTACAGCACCAAGCACATACAATGCACGAGCTCTACGACGAGTACGTACAGGTAACATGGCTTCAAAACGGTCGGCTGGTCAGAACGCACTAAACAGAACGCACTGAAGAACAGCAAGGCCTGTGAAGAACGACCTGAAAATCAGGAACGAGCGGCCAATAAAACAAAGATTTCTCAATGCCAACTGACCAAACGCACTGAAAAGCAGATACAAACCTCACAAGCACAGACTGAACACCAGTTAAAACGAACTGAAAAATACGAGTCTCACAAGCGCGAATCGTCTCTCACCAAACTTCTACTAACACGAGATAAACACGAGATTAGCAGAAGGAGCCCAAAGGGTGTCGTACGGGCTATTGAACTTCCGTTTTATAGTCTCGTCGGACTTGGTGTACGTCACAGCGTACTAAACTGGCGTACTTTTGTGTGGTCGTGTGTGGGCAAGTCCGTTCGTAAGAAAGTCTGCCCCAAGTCCGCCGAAGGTACGCCGGAAGTATGTCGGACAGACTGTCCGACTTTTGTAGCTGCAAAGTCCGACCGTGTGTACGCGGCATAAAGGTCTGATAATACCTTGATGTGCTGTCCATGATGTGAGAATCATTTATTTTTAAATATGACAGACCCATCCCATAAACTCCACCCCCTGTTAGGATAGATGCAACCTGCAGCCAGCTGTTTTATAGTTTTTGATCTGGCTGATGATATTTCTGTTCTTTCATATATAGATTGTTGGTACTTTTTGTTTTTATTGATTTTTATTTTTGAAATCCAAAGCAGAATGTGTGGATTGTGAAATGATTTGCCCCTTTTCTTTGTAAGTGCAGCTGAAGAAAACTTTGAATTTACGGACATATCTGCATGACCGCATGATACTGTTATCATTTATTATGTTATGACATCAGGAAAATAATGCCAGATGGAAACTAAGGACTTGTGTTATTTTGCTAAAACTAACAGAGCAAGCAATGAGAAATTATACTTGACAGAAAAAGGTTGTTTTTTTGAAAAATATAACTGGAGTTCTTACACAAACAGCATGATAGAAAAAAACACACCATTGTAATATATTTATGCAAGCGGGACCCAGTAATGAAGGGTTCACCCCGATATATCAGAGTAGTAGTAGTAAGGTGCTACTGGACAAAGTTTACAGAAATTATTTTGGTCAGTTATTTAATTTGTAATAGTCCCACATTCTGTGCAGCAAATATTGCAAACAGCTAAATGAAATATTTGTCTAATAAAAGGTTCAAAATATGAATTTGTATTGTTGTTTTATGTACAAATCTAACAATGAAAAATGCATACATTTGAATCCAGTCACCTTCCTCTATTGGAGGAGGCTGGAGACAAAGAAAAACCACATGTGTTAAATTGATGACGTAGGAATCAGCTGCTGTGAGCCCAGTGCAGGACACACTCCTTGAAGACCCAGATATTTGATTTTTTTGTAGATTGGATCTTGGTTTTATACTGAGGGTGGCAATATCCTTACTGAGCATGCAGTTTTTCACCCAAAAGGAGGCTCTGTGTTCAGAGTCATTGGATCCTTCCTCCCGAGCTCAATAAGCAGAGCTAAATGCTTTATCAAAGCCTGTGAGCTAAAGAGTATACATTTATATAGATAGTAGAATTTGGAGAGCTTTTGACTCCATTAGAAGGGCCAGAAGTTTGTTTTTACTTCGGCAGATAAACCATCAAGCATTCTAAGTTAATTGATTGGCTGTCTTCAGCCTTACAGCTTCTTGCTGAGGTAACCATACTAACCACTTAAGGACCAGAAGGATTTGCCCCCTTAATGACCAGGCCATTTTTTGTGATATGGCACTGCGTCGCTTTAACTGACAATTGCTCAGTCATGCGACTCTGTACCTAAACAAAATTGACATCTTTTTTACCCACAAATAGAGCTTTCTTTTTGTGGTATTTGATCACCTCTGCGGTTTTTATTTTGTGCGCTATAAACAAAAAAAGACAGAAAATTTTGAAAAAAAAATATTTTTTACTTTTTGCTGTAATAAATATCCCAAAAAAATGTAAAAAAACAAATTTCTTCATCAGTTTAGGCCAATATGTCTTCTTCTACATATTTTTGGTAAAAAAAAAAATCACACAGCCCAACCCAGCCCAGCCTTTAGCTTGTTTGGGGAGTCCTTTAGCCTGTTCTGCATTACTGAAGACATCTCAAGGACATGACTAAGGGTAGGAAACACGCGGAACAAATTACACGAGCAATAGCCAAACAGCCTAAACAGCCTAAACTGTCTAGACCAAATAGCCCTCATCGTTTATGTCCTCTGTTCCATCTACTTTTAGCTCAACTTCTACCTCCGCATCCACCTCCACTTCAATCTCTGTAAAAACTAAAACAAAAGTTACCCCTTCCTCAGCAATAGCTTGAAATACCAGGAAAGCAAAATCCGCAGGTCCCTTTGCTGACATGGTCGATATGGAACATCACCAGGAAAATGAGAACATTTCTGGAAACCCACCTGACAACAGGGGGGTTACAGTTGCCAGTTTAAGAGAGGTCCAGCAGGGCACAGAGAGGGGGAGGGAGAGGGCAACCCGGGACTCATGGTATTCTTGGAAATAGGAATCATTAGCAGTTACAGTGGAGATACTTCCACCCCTACCATGGTATTGGCTGACAACTCGGTTAGTATGGGTGGATCTAAGAACTCGCCACCTATGCTACAAATCCCTTCTATTGGCTATAATGCCCTTTCTGCTACCTTGACAGTAGTAACGGAGGCACCTGAACACATAGCTACCAACGTCTAACTACGTGCATCAGTATCTCTAGAGGAGACCGGGAATACAGTCAATCTACAACCAGGAACATCTGCTCCTTTAAATCTAGCTCAACCAAGTCCTTGTCATTCATGGACAGAAGATCCTGAGCTGAGGGCAAATTTTGCTTTCACTCCCCACCGAACAAGATCTAGCACTATTACCAAATCGAGGAGATTTGGAAGCCGTGGTGTTACGTTTAGAAGGGGCTTTACGGAAAGAGATCTCTGAGGTGCGGGAACAGCTGGATATTGTGAAGACTAGGGTTACTAACCTAGAATCTGCAGTAGATATCGTGAACATGCGTATGGATGAACCGGTAATAACAAACTCTGCTGCGTGACGATTTGGAAAATCACAGCCGAAAGAATAATATCCGTTTTAGAGATAATCCCAAAAATGTTGAGGATGCAGAACCAGCCTATCTGTAATCAAATCCTGGACAAACCCCAATCAGCTGAACTTATAATAGACAGAGTACATAGTCTTTCCGTATAGGGGTCACCAGGGGTCGGGTCCACAAGATGTTCTCTGCTGTATCCATTTTTTCAATATAAAGGATGAGATTATGCATTGAGCATGGCGGCTGGGCCAGATTGAACATGCAGAAGTACGGATAATGATCCTCTCGGATATATCCAAGAACACACGATGCATGAGAGGATGCATGCGTCCACTCTTAGATCAGATTAAAGCTTCTAGGGCTACATACTCCTGGGGTCACCCATTCCATCTGAGGGTTAAAAAAGACAATCAGTCCTTTCCACTTCACACTCAGGATCAGCTTCAAGATCTATTTATATTTTTAGGGTGTGAACCAATACAAGTTCCAAATTGGCTGGACCTTACTTGAGCATGTCTGGGCTTTCTGTTTTTTTTCCCCCTCTTTTCCCAGGCTTTATATTTTTGGTTTTGTGTGTTTTTATGTTGGTATTACTTTATAGTGTATATCTAGGTGGATCATGTCTGCTTGATCACTCTATGGATAGATTTGGAAATTTATTAGACCCCCAGTTTCTATAACAGGTTTAGAGGTAACTATTTAGCACTAATGCCCTCGGATGAGGAATCACTTTAGTACCGGTTCTTCGTAAGGGTATCAGCAGCACAGCAGGCTATAGGCTCAACCCCCAATTGGGCCTCTCCCAGTCCCTTTGGGCTAAGTTGGGAGAGTTGTGTTTTTTTTTCCTTTCTTTCTTCTTCTCTTCTGCTGTTTCCCCTCTATATCCCCCCCAACCTCTTCTCGATTTCTTTAAGGAGGAAACATGACATTGTTCCCTCTTGGGGTACAACCGTCCACTCCGGTAAGTTTAACCCCCCTAATGTGAAGGGCCTTAATGTCCCAGAAAAAAGGTCCAGGTTATTGAGAGACCTGACTAAAAAGCGGAGTCAGATTGTTTTCCTCCAGGAAACACACTTCCATGTCAGGAAAATCCCAAAATTGAGTAACAAAGCCTACCTAGTGGTATATATCATAGTTCATCCCCGATTTCTAAAGCAAAGGGAGTCAGTATTCTTATAGCAAGGTCTGTTTCATGGTCGCTAGGTACATACATTAGTGATGAGCAAGGTAGATTTTTGATAGTTAAGGGCATAATTGGAGCTACTCGGGTAACCTTGGTTAATGTATATTTTCCTACTTCTAACCAGTTGCTTTTTTTAAGATCTTTGGTTCCCCCGATTCTGGAGCATAGTGATGGTGTATTGATTTTAGGAGGGGACTTTAATTTTGCATATGATCCGCTCTTGCTGTCTCAAGGGGTGTATCTCATCTATCATTCTCTTATTTAAAGCGACTAAAGGCAGAATGAAATCTTCTTCAACTGGTAGATGTATGGCGATTACAACACCCCAATGTCAGAGACTATACTTATTTTTCTTCAGTTCATTCATCATATTATTTTTTCCTTCCACAAAAAGAGCGGGACAGAGTTCGAGCCACCACGATTGATCCAATTTTGTTTGCCGACCATGGACCGGCTCATTTGGATATAGATCTAAATATAGTGGCTACAAGGACCCTGTCTTGGAGGTTTAACAGCACACTGTTAAATGACCCTACCACCATGACTGAGGTTCTACAGGGTATAGAAGAATATTTTAGTCAGAATGACCAACCTAACACTTCTCCAACAGTATTGTGGGAGGCGCATAAATGCTTAATAAGAGGAATTTTCCTTAAATATGGAGCCAGGATAAAAAAGACTAAGGCAGTTGAAAACTGAGACGTTATTATTGAGGATTAGTAAACTTGAGTCTACCCACAAAAAAACACCTGCTAACGGGGCGTGGCCTGCAGCGGAGCCGGATGGTCGCATAATCCCGGAGCTCCGTCTACCCAGGGACACAGCGGCATCAAGCAACTTGATCCAAGCATCATTACACCCCGTTCTCACGGCGGTTCAGACCGGGATACGTCCAGGACGATGCCTAATAAACGGCGGAACGATAGCCAACCCCAGCGCCTGACAGACTTTTATTCTATCACAGAAGCTGGAGGTAAGCAAGATGGCGCTGACGGCGTCAAACACTAAAAGTACAACAAAACAGGGCAATCCCCACCCCAAAGCAGCATCCCCTAACAGTCAACACTCCTGTCCCTCTACCCCTTCATCAAATAGCCCAGCTAAGCCCAAGCCCAGGCTGGATGGCACTAGATGGGGATCGCCAGTGAGCCCTGCAACAGAATCAGGGGAGGACACAAGGGAGATGCCTGACTCCATTAAAACCTTCCCCACACAGAATCAGCCAGTGATGGACACAGTCCTAAAAGACATGTTAATGTCCCTGAGAAGCACTATCCAGACAGATATGGCTTCATGCATGAGCAGATTCAACAAAGATATCCAAGCAATAGGGGACAGAGTAGATCATGTGGAGGTTAAAATGGGAGAGTATGCTCACACCATAAACGATCTGGTTGATGCATATGAAGTAAAAGAAGGGGAAAACGAATGGATTAAAGCAAAATTGGCCGATTTGGAAGACAGGTCGAGAAGGAATAACTTGAAAATCAGAGGAATACCAGAGTCAGTACTCCCATCCGACCTGCGTTCCTATGCTGCGACCTTATTCAAAATTCTTCTTCCAGGCCTTACTGATTTAGATGTCACAATAGACAGAATTCATTGTTTACCCAAACCATCCCACCTATCCGATCACATACCGAGAGATGTGCTATTACGCTTACATTTCTTTCATGTTAAAGAAAATTTAATGCAACATATGAGAAAGCAGGAGCAATTACCACCAACCTATCAGAATCTACAATTCTTTGCTGATCTATCACAGCACACGCTTCTGAAAAGGAAAAATCTGAACACAGTAACTAAAGTTTTGAGGAACCATAAAATTCCTTACAGATGGGGATACCCAACCAAAATTACTGAGACCAGAGAAAATCGCACTTATGTTATATCATCCTTAGATAAGGGCCTTGCCTTATTGAGAGAATGGGGCATACTCCTGGAATCAGATGAAACTACCCCAACCACCAGCACACCACGCCAAATTGAAGGCGAATAGAAAGCAGTCACTGCTAAAAATGCGAAATCCCATGTTTAAATATCAGCGGAAACCTTTTTCAGCTCCCTATTCCCTGGGGGGGGGCGAAACACGGGATTTACAGGCTGAACTAAAACCCCCAATACCAATTAGCAGCAACAGCTGCCTAAAAGTGCATTGCAGCAGTTACTTACGTTGCACCATGTTAAGTGCACTACAGTTATCTTATCCGTTTCACTTTCTTCATTGTTTTCTTTTTATATTTTTCTTATTTGTTTTTTGGGATATCGATGGCTTCAACCCAAAGGAAGGAACATTACAACAACCCTCAACCCCAACTACGTTTTCTCGTTCGAAAGCATCTTCTCAACTGCCACATGAAGGTATGGTTAATTTACATATCGCACATCACAACTACACTACAAAGATGACACGTGATGCCTGCAAGGAACTGACTTGGTTTAAGACCACTCCAAGATCCTGACACGCTTTAAACCCCTCCAAAATGACAATTAATTTTTTATCCATTAAAGCAAAGGGACTCAATCACCCAGCTAAACGCAAGGCACTTCTGAGGCACTTCTGAGGCACTTCTACATGATAGTGATATAGTCTGTGTACAGGAGACCCACTTCAGTGCAACACACAAGAAATATCCTTTTATCACCACTGCCAACGCAAATTCCAAAACCAAAGGAGTGTTGATAGCTATCAGAGACTCAATAGCATTTAAAATACATGAAGAAATTAAAGATCCGAACGGCAGATTCTTAATTCTCACGTACGATCTAAATTCAACTATTTATACGATAGTCACAGTGTACTCACCTAACAAGTGACAAGTCTATTTCTTCAACAAATTAATGAAAAAAATTATTACCCATCTCCGAGGCCTGCTTATAATTTGTGGTGACTTCAATACTATCTCTGATCCAGAAATAGACTCCACGTCACATCCAAAATGTAAAGTCCCAAAGCTACTTCCAGCAATACACAACCATAATCTTTATGATGTCTGGAGATGCTTCCACGCCAGTGAAAGGGACTTCACCTGCTTCTCTCCACCACATCATACTTATACAAGGATCGACATGTTCCTAATAGACCAACGGGTCCTATTCCAAACCACATCCACTACCATCAACACAATATCATGGTCCGACCATGCCTCTATTGTCCTTTCTATAACCGACCAGGTATCCTCCAAGCAGAAACCAATGTGGCGGCTGAACCCTTTTTTACTACAACAGGAGGAATACAAGATGACTATCCAAACCCGTTTAAAAGAATTTTTCACCATTAACGAAGGATCAGTCCAGGACCCTTTTATACTGTGGAACGCCCATAAGGCATATATGAGGGGTATATTAATACAGTTGGGGGCAAAGGCAAAGAGGCAGAGACAAAAACGGCTAGCAGAAATAACTGAAAATATATCAATTCTAGAGACCCAAAATAAAAACACAACCACCCCAACCCTAACCAAACAAATATCGCAACTTAGACAGGATCTTAGACTATTGCTACTAGATAATTTTGAAAAATGCTCCCGTAGATTAAAAATGAACTACTATGTTCAAGGAAATAAAGCAGGGAAACTACTAGCACAAAACCTAAAAGGGCTTAGATACAGAACTAAAATACCCCCATAATACATCCAGAAACTAAACAAAAAGTATTTCACCGACAAGAAATAGCTGATGCTTTTAGTTTCTATTATGGAACACTATATAATTTAAAATATGACCCCAACACAGTACAACCCAAGACTGAAGATATTAATGACTTTCTTTCTAAAATAGAAATACCAAAATTAACTGAAACACAAACTCAATCTTTAAACCAACCATTTACACTGCAGGAACTACACAATACGATAAGATCCCTCCCATCGAACAAATCTCCAGGTCCTGATGGATTCAGTGGAGAATATTATAGAGAATTCATAAATTACCTATCCCCATTTCTACTCCAGGTTTGTGATTCTGCCGCTGTCTCTGCCTCTGCCGCTGTCTCAGCCGGGGAAGGATCCTAACTCACCGACAAACTTTAGACCGATTTCACTTTTAAACATTGATTTAAAGATATACGCTAAGCTTATAGCAATGCGTCTAATAACCATATTACCTTAACTCATACATCCTGATCAAACAGGTTTCACCCAAAACAGACAAACCTCCAATGCTACCCGTAAAATAGTGAATATCATTCACATGGCAGAACTACAGAAAAGGCCTTCTCTGCTTCTTACGCTGGATGCAGAGAAGGCCTTTGATCGCATACATTGGCGATATTTGGCCGAAGTTTTAAGATCATTTGGGTTCGATGGAAGGATATTCACGGCTATACTAGCTTTGTATTCTAAACCATCAGCTAGAGTATACATGTCTGGTGTCCTGTCTACGCCCTTCACCATATCAAACGGCACCAGGCAGGGGTGCCCACTGTCCCCTTTAATCTTTAATCTTCTGATGGAACCCCTGGCCTTATTCATTAGAAACCACCCTCTTATTAAAGGCTTCCCAACTAATGGAGGAGATCACACTATCAGTTTATTTGCTGACGATATAATTCTGATATTAACTGAAGTGGGTCCTTCCCTGGCAGCGGCATACGAAACCTTGACTATGTTTAATAGAATATCTTATTATAAAATTAATGAAGGCAAATCCCATATACTAGGTCTAGGAATAGACAAACACACAGAAAACAGTCTTAAGGCTCAATATCCATTTTCATGGAATACAGAAGGAATACAGTACCTTGGCATCACTCTGACTGCAAGGACTGAACAATTGTTTGAAGCAAACTACACCTCTTTTTTGAACCAACTCCCCACCAAGTTAGACGCCATCTCCAAAACTGAATTGACTTGGTCGGGAAGGTTGGCAGCATTCAAAATGAATACATTGCCACAATTTCTCTATTTGTTCCGCACCCTCCCCATCCCAGCCCCAAATTCTTTTTTCTGCAAGGCACAATCACTAGTCAACAAATATCTATGGCAAGGAAAAAAAGCTAGATGTGCCTTTCAGAAATTGATCAAAGCTAGAAGTGTGGGAGGAGTGGGTCATGTCCTTATAAAAGATTATCATCAAGCAGCCATTCTAGCACAGATTCGCCAATGGTTCTCACAAAACCACATACCCAGATGGTATGAATTAGAAAACAAACAAAGTCCAAACAGAAAAATATCAGACCTACTCATGGCAAGTTCCTTTATGACACAAACAATCAGAGACATCTCACCCACCATTATAGCAGCACTGGGTGCCTGGAAAACTCTTTTAAATACCCCAATACATGATACCCCCTATAAATCATTACCTTTACCCATATCATCCCTGCAACTCTTAATACCCAATTTAAATATCAAATATTGGAGGTCTAAAGGCATTATTAACGTCACAGATCTTCAAGTCGGCCCATCTATCAAAACTCTTAGATCACTCCAAATAGAGTATAATTTAAATGATAATGATCTATACACCTATCTCCAGATCTCACACCTATTAGCAAAATTCCCCACAACATCAATTAAACTACCTTGGAAAATAGCTCTATACCTATTGAATCCCACCACTGCTATCAAAGGCATTTCACTATTTTACAACACTTTGAATCACAAATCAATCTTTGTTAAATCAACTTCCATGACAATATGGGAGATGGACATGTCAACCACATATTCGACTGAACAGTGGAATAAGGCGCTGACATCTACCTATAAGTCCACCAAAAGTGCTAACTTATGGGAACTATATCAAAAAATATTACAGAGATGGTACTTAACACCCACGAGAATAGCAATGTTTGACCCACAAACGTCACCACTATGCTGGAGACAATGTGGTCATAGAGGTTCACTAATCCACATATTCTGGAAATGCCCAATACGACAGCCCACTTGGTCATCCACTTTTAACATAATAGATCAAATCACAGGGACCAAAATCTCTAGGAAACCAGAATTAGCCATTTTATCCCTGGGAATTGAAATGATCGCCCCCCCATTGAGGAAAATAGTAACACATATACTATTAGCTATGAGATTGGAAATCACTAGACATTGGAAACAAATAGCTGTGCCAACTTTTACTGAAATAATAAGAACCACTAATCTACACGTCTTGTACGAAATAATGTTTGCCACATCCCAAAATAATACTCAGTCTTTGCACACATTCTGGAAGCCATGGTTAGACTGGTATAAACTAAATAGAGTCTAAAACAAAATACCTAATACCTACTTAAAATGGTAACCTATGTTCCTCTTTGTTAAACATATCCCAATGTTGATTACATATACTAATGTTGATTACTAGTTCAAAGTTATGTGAATGAGACACTAGAATCTCTTTAAGACAGAAGTTTCTGAATATAAACCATAATACCCGAGATGGAGGAGCGAGGGGCACCGGCCTCGTGGGCGTGCAGAACGTCTGTCTGTCCTTCTCTAATACCGCAGTTTGTCCCCAGATGGGGCAGTAAAGGAGGAAGGGAGATGGGGTGCGGGCCGCGAGGTGTGGAGCACCACAATGGTATTAGTGGAAACCATGGCCGCATTTCAGGTTGCGGTTAGGGGGCCCACACTTAGTTATATAACTTTTTATTTTTTCCCTTCTCTTCGTGGTAGAATAATATACATATTACAAGTATGGCTACCCCAAATGGTTATATTTGAATCTACAAATGATCTGTCTATTCAAGATGCATAACTGTGTTCACCTTATTTCCCTATTTCTTATTTATTTTCTTTTATGCTTTGTATTGTTTCAAGAAAATATCAATAAAAATTATTGAAATGAAAAAACACTTGCTAAGCAGACACAGGAAGAATTACTCTCCTTATGTCAGCAGTATAATCAATTCGCAAATTTAGAAGCAAGGGAAAAATTGAGTCGATATAAACGGTCTATATATGATTATGGAAATAAACCAGGTGTTCAGTTAGCTAGGGCATTGAAAGGGTCACAAACAAAACTGCATATCACTCAAATTACGGTTGACTCAGCCAATAAGCTGTCAGACCCTGCGGTTAAAGCTCAGGAATTTCAAAAATTTTATTGGAAGCCTTATAATCTGCAAAATAATCAAACCCAGCAATACTCCACTCGGGCAGACTTGATATCTTCGTTTTTTACATCATCGGGTATGCCCCTACTTCCGTTAGAAGTGATTGCAGGGATGGAAGCCCCTATAACAAATATAGAACTGGCCTTGGCAATAGAATCCTCTAAACCAGGGAAGGCCCCTGTTAAATCTTATATACTATAAAACTTTTCCGGAAGTTCTCGCTCCTTACTTCCTACGCACTTACAATTCTATTTCAGTTAATGGTAAGCTAACAGAGGATGCTCTGAGGGCCCACATTATTGTGATCCCCAAGCAAGATAAAGATCATACTCAATGTGGGAACTATCGGTCTATAGCACTTTTAAATTTCGACTTAAAATTATTTTCAAAAATCTTAGAGAATAGGTTATTGCCACACTTTCCTCACCTTATTCACGCAGACCAGGCAGGCTTTATCCCACAGAGAGAGGCCAGGGATAACACTATAAGGGCGATAGATTTGATTCATATTGCACACTCGGAGAGCCAGCCCTTTCTCCTTTTATCAACAGGTGCTGAAAAGGCATTTGACCGGGTGGATTGGCAATTTTTATGATCTACTCTTAGACATATTGGCCTAGGGAAAGGGATGCAGTCTTGGATTCAGGCATTATATACTGGTCCTACTGTTGCCGTGCTGGTTAATGGGGCCCAATCAGAGTTTTCCTCTTTGTCTAATGGGACGAGACAGGGTTGTCCCATTTCTCCATTAATGTTTGTGTTAACCTTAGATCCTTTTCACTGCAAAGTTAGATCAGACCCCTTGATCAGTGGACTCCAGGTCTCAAATGTGAAGCATAAAATTGCAGCATACGTGGATGATCTCTTATTTTTTCTTACCATTCCGGAGGTTTCATTACCATGTTTACGCCAATCTTTAGCTCAGTATGAGGATCTTTCTAATTTCTCCATAAACTATGCTAAATGTGAAGCGATGAGTATCCTCCTCTCTAAGGAGTGTATTTTTAACCTACAAGGCATATCGGTTCAAATGGGTTCAGTCCTTTTTGAAATACTTGGGGGTTAAATTGACCCGAGACACGGCCCTACTATATGGGATAAACCTCTGCCCATTATTATCAAAAATGCGATCACATTTTCAACTATGGCAGACCCTTACCCTCACGTGGTTTGGGAGGTGTAATGCATTTAAGATGACACTGCTTCCTCAGATCTTATATTTAATGCAAGCAATACCTATTAAACTACCTCAAGCCTTTTTTCTCTCGTGTCAGACGCTGTTAACTAAATTTCTCTGGAGCAGAAAAGTCGCTAGACTTCGCTACTCGTTGTTGGTTTTGCCTAAATCATGGGGGGTATTGGTCTACCCGACCTGATCTCCTACTATCGAGCCTTACATCTGTCTAAAGTGGTGTCATGGTGCACTTCCTCACAGACTAAACTGTGGGTGCAAGTTGAACAACATGCCCCATTGATCATAAATATTATCAGGGATTGAAGAGGCATCCTACAATCAGGGCTACTATTGCAGTTCTTACTCATATATTCTCAACAAAAGGCCTCTCCCCCTACCCATCCCCATTAACACCGGTGATCCACAACCCAGATTTCACGCTTGACAATAAACAGCTTTGGGAGTTGATAGAACTAGGTAGAACTAGATGCATGCATTTTGCTACCCAACAGGGTTGGATGTCTTTAAAGGATCTCTCCACTCTTACACAGCCCCCCTTGAGCCCTTGGTCTGCCTTTCAATTGTCACACTTTTTAAGTTCTGTACCAGATGTGGGACTATATGTAAGGCCATTGACACTGTTTGAGCATCTATGTGCGGAGGGGGAACATGTACCACACATGTTGTCACTTCTGTATAAACAGATTATTCAGCCTCCAGAAGGCCAAATTCCTTTGTATATACGACGCTGGGAAGAGGACCTTCAGATTTTTTTCACAAGACTGCAAATTAAAAGGATTATTTTACTGGCTCATAAATCTTCTATAGCAAGCTGCTTTCAAGAACAGGGATATAAGCTATTGGTTAGGTGGTATAGGGTTTCTGTCTTAATGAACAAACTCTATCCGCAAACCTCTAAGTTATGCTGCCATTGTAATAAAGACAGGGACATTACTACACATTTTTTGGCCTGCCCTTTAATTACATCATTTTGGAAGGACGTGGGGAAGATGATTAAACAATTGAAATTAGTTGACCTTGGTTCAGACCCTTTGGGCTATCTCCTGCATTTAAATGAACAACCCCTTCACCACTATAAAAAGACGTTGTTAGCGCAAATGCTGAATGCTGCCCGGGCTTATATTCCAGACTTGTGGAAGTCCACGACTACACCTTCTCTGAAACATTGTAGACTAAATAAGGACAATTTAATTTATGACAGCATCTCTCTATGGTAGAGAGGAGTGTAGGAATACCTGGCAGCCATGGACGACCTTTTTGGGTACACCCAAGTATGTTGATTGTATTTCTGTCTAGGTTAGGAATTTGGGAATGTGGACCTATAAGGTCAGGCCAGGCTCTGATGAGGGAACCACGGGAGGGGAGTGGGGTGGGGGGTGGGAAGCAGGTTTTGAGCTTGAGCTCAAGCTCAAGTAGAATTTTTTAGATTTTGTCTCCGGTCCCCAATTGTAGTCAAAGTATATGTAATATACGTAATATACATAATATGTAGGTTAACAATTGTAATTGTCACAAATAAGACATAATTTGGAGGTTACTATTTGATTTGATAATGAATTTTGAACTTTCACTAGGGTGGTGTATTCATTTATAATCTGCATTAACCTCCTATCTATAGTTTATAAATTTAATATGTGTCAATATTGGCTTATTTGTTATATATGCTTAGCAAAGTTGGTTGTGACTTTCTTTGATTCCAAAATAGGTTTATTCCTTTATTTGTCACTTTCTACATGTTTGGTTATAATTGAAAAAAAATCTTTGAATAAAGAATTATATGTAAAAAAATAAAATCACAATAAGCATATATTGATTGGTTTGCACAAAAGTTATAGCGTCTACAAAATATGGAATAGGGAATTTTTATTATTATTATTTTTTTACTAGTAATGGCGGTGATAAGTGATTTTTTGGCGGGACTGCGACATTGTGGCAGACAGATCAGACACTTTGGACACTTTTTCAGGACCAGCGACATTTATACAGCGATCAGTGCCATAAAAATGCACTGATTACTGTATAAATGACACTGGCAGGGAAGGGGGTTAACACTAGGGGGCGATCAAGGGGTTAAATGTGTTCCCTCTGAGGTGTTTCTAACTGTGGGGGGGAGGGGACTGACTGGGAGTAGAGATAACTAGGAACAGACAATTTCTACTCCCCTGACAGTACGGGGATCTGTTTGTTTACATTGACAGATCCCCGTACTGGCTCTCTGTGGAGCAATCGCGGGTGGCCGGCGGACATTGCAGCCGCCGGCCATGCGCATCAGCTCCGGCCATGCGCCATAGGCGCGCGTGCCTCTGGTGCGGTGCGCGAGCCCACTGTGCCTATTGCATGAAGCGACGTACACCTATACGGCGATTCGCGAAATAGAGCCGACCTGCCGCAGTATAATGATGGCGGCTGGTCGTTAAGTGGTTAAAACTTACACATGGAAGCAGACCAGGCGACTAAGGATGCTGCAATACAGCCCCAGACACTTGCAGGGTCTGTGAAACTCACAGATTTCACCCTAGTTCTGGCCCAGTAGAGCTGGTATTAATATTTAAATTTTAAGGACCCCAGGAGGAGAAAAACATGTGGTCCACAGGGGACAACTTGTTATGAAACAGGACTTTGGAAAAAGGTGATCTTTTATGTCTGCCAGCCACTGTTTTCCCTCCAGCTTGACACATGGACCGTGTCATCAGTCACAAGCAGTTATGCATGCCTTAGTAAATGAGCCAGGGTTCGCCACAGTTTTTATAATATCCCGCTTCTTGTTTTACTTGTTACCAAAGGTGTTACTAAAACCTGAATATCCCTTCCAGAGATTACAAAAAGAGATATCAGATGTCCAAGTTAGGATCTTACGAGTATGCATTTTGTATAGACATGTTTTCTCAATGTCCAGTGGCAAATGGTACTGCAAAGGCCACAATAAAAAGTGTTATCAGAACTAGTTTGGAAGTACAGAGTGCCAGAATCTACAGAGTAAAGCCTTGTATACACGATTGGATTTTCCGACGGGAAATGTGTGATGACAGCCTGTTGGCGGAAAATCCAACCGTTTGTATGCTCTATCGGACAATTGTTGTCGGATTTTCCACGGACAAATGTTGGATAGCAGGTTTTTAAATTTTCTGCAGACAAATGTCTGTTGTCGGATTTTCCGAGCGTGTGTACACAAGTTGGACAAAAGTCCAAAGTACAAACACGCATGCTCGGAAGCAGGGACGAGCCAACAGCGGTCGGTCTTGTAAAACTAGTGTTCGTAATGGAGATATCACATTCGCGATGTGGCAAATTATGAAATCTAGAAATGCAGCGCACATTCTCTTCTTCTTTATAATGGGATAATAATGAAGCTGCTTTGCTGGTGATATTGACAGAGTTCTGCCAAACGTATTTTTTTTTTTCAAAAAGTTTTTATTTGATTTTCAAAGAATACATTAACAATGCAGTATTGTGTACAGTCAGATTTTGTGGCATGTACAGAGGCAACAAATAAAAGGAGTACTTTGGTACAACTAAGGTCTAAATAAGGGATGCTTTCCAGTGTATTTACCCATATGAGATGGTTGAATAAACAAGTTTTTATCAGATCGGAACATTTCAATAATTGACTAACATTAATTAGTACCTGGATGGATCTGTCTGAAAAATCCCTGAGAATATTAAATAATGCGATAACAATAATACAGAGAAGAGAACAAAACAAAGGGGGGGGGGTTGGTAGGTGAGTGGGGGGGCACTTAGTTACGTAAGACAGTTGGTAGGGTATAGTGCAGCATATGATTGTCCACGTTTATTTTATTTTAACCCCTTGACATTGAGCTAGCTGGTGTCGGAGATTAGAATAGGGTTCTGATTGTGCTCTTGAGATGGCATTGGATGGGAGGAGTCATAATAGGAAAAGGAGGATAGGCTGAAATTTGCTATTTCCTCCTGTGAGAGAGATGAAAGCATAAAGGCGTGCCATTTGGAGTGGAAGTGTTCTGCGGAGTTCTTCCGTTTGAAGTCCGTGTTTAGGCGGTCTTTGATTAGTAGATGCATAAGATCTCCTTTGACTTGGGTGATATTGGGGCATACAGGTGAAATCCAGTTTTTCAAGATGGTTCTTCTTGCGATTAAGAGGCAAGTCAAGGACCACCCTTTGTGCGAGGTGACATCTTTCGATATCTTTGTGAGTCCAGCACTGGTCTTGGCGGTTTTGGACCATGGCAGGAGTATTGGGTCCCAGTGGCCGAAAATAAGAAACAAAGGGTCCTTGGGTAGTTTAATTAAGGTCACTTCAAATATGTAGGCAAGAACTTGTTCCCAGAATGTGGAGATATGTGAGCAGTCCCAAAAACGATGAGCTAGGGATGGTTTCTTGTGGTTACATAGTGGGCAGATGTCTTTGCTTTTGTCGGTTTTTGACGATAGAAAGGGCATATATGCTCTGTGGACTATTTTCAATTGTGTTTCTCTCCATATTTTGTTGGGTGTTAGCTTTTGAACAGCATTGAGCCCTTGCAGGATTTTTTCCACTAGGTTTGGGTCCGGGAAGTCTTTGTTCCAGTTTTTAATTGATGATGATGAGAGAGGTAAAGAAGACTTGTTGAGGAGAAGTTTATATATGTCTGAGATTTTGTATGAATTATTCGAGATCATTTGGTCTGTGATGTTTGTTTGGAACCTTTTGTCGACTTGTTTGCACACCTCCCTTAAAAAACTGGTGCATTGACCATAGTAGAAGTTATGTGTTGAGGGTAGAGAGAAGGTTTCCGCAATACTGGCAAAGGGTAATGGTAGACCCGTCTGTATGTTGCAGAGGGAGGAGAATTTTGTTAGGCCTTTCTGTTCCCATATTTTGAAGGATTTGTGCTCTAAACCCGGCGGAAAAGCCGGATTTCCTTGAATCGGGAGGTGTGCCGACACAAAGGGGGATATCTAGAGTATTTTCCGTGCTTCTCTCCATACCACTGGTGTATCTCTTAATAGGAGATTATGTTGGTAGGGAGGGGGGACTGACTTCCATCTGGAGTGTAAGAGGGCTACTAGTGAGTAAGGGTGAGCCATGTCAGATTCCAAAGAGAAATTTGAGTAACAAGAGGACTGCGTTATCCAGTCTAGACTAGTTCTAAGCAAACATGCTAGGTTATACATTCTGATATGAGGGAGACTGATGCCCCCTTCGCGCCTGGGAAGATATAGTTTTTTGAGAGCTATACGTGGTCGTTTGTTTTGCCATAAGAATTTAGATATAGTATTATTGAGTGAACTCACATCTTTATGGTGGAGAAGTAGTGGGATAATTTGCATTGGGTATAGTAGTCTTGCAAAACTGACCATTTTCACTAAATGACATCTTCCCAAAAGCGAGAGGGGCAGATCCATCCAGGTATTTAGTTCCTGAATTATTTTTGACAATAAAGGAGGGTAATTGAGGTGGTATAGTGAAGAGGGGAGTTTTCCTATTTTTATTCCCAAGTAGGTGATATGAGATTTAGCAACAGGGAAAATTGATTGCTGGGTCCATTTTGGTGTGGATTGAGTACCGATGGGTAGAATTTGGCTTTTGCTGTAGTTAATACGAAGACCAGAGCATAAGCGAAATTCATCGAATACATTTTTTATGGTTAGCATATCTGAAGTAGGGTTGGCTGAGAATATGAGGACGTCATCTGCAAATAGGGAGGTACGTAAGTCATGTGTGCCTATTTTTATGCCATGTAGGGGGGCTATTAATGTTAGATATCTGGAGAGTGGTTCTAGTGCGATATTAAAGAGGAGCGGGGATAGTGGGCAACCTTGGCTTGTGCCCTTATGGAGGCGGAATTCTTCTGATAGAAGACCTGCTACCACTAACTTTGCTGTCGGGGCTGTGTACATGGCGGTAATAAGATGATGGAAGGGACCAGAAAAACCCATAGCCGTCATTGTCATGGCTAACCAGTCGAAACTGACGTTGTCAAAGGCTTTTTACGCGTCTAAGGTGATAATGGCATGATCAGTGTTCGGGTGATGAAGTGCATGTTCGAGGGCCAGCATGACTTTGCGGATGTTGAGGGTGGCAGTTCTTCCTTTTATAAAGCCTGATTGGGCAGGGTGTATTAGAGAGGGCATAATATCTGCTAGCCTAGTGGCAACGATTTTTGATAGGATTTTCACGTCTAGGTTAAGAAGTGATATGGGCCTGTAGGAACCGGTTCCTGGGGGTCTTTGCCCTTTTTTGCCAACAGTTTTATAATGGCCTGGTTCCCTGATTGTATGTATGCACCTCCTGTCCATATATGTTGATATACTTGGAAAAGAGTGGGTTCTAGGAGGGGTTGTAGGGTTTTGTAAAATTCACTGGTGAAACCATCTGGGCCTGGGGCCTTGGATAGAGTTAGGTTGCAGATGGTTGTCGAGAGTTCAGGGAGAGTGATAGGTGCATTAAGGGTTTCTAGTTGAGATGGAGAGATTTTGGCATAGTTATTTTTTCGAGAAAAGCGCGTGCTGTTTGTGCATCTATGGGATCTGGGGCATAAAGAGTAGAGTAGAATTTTTGCATGACTTTGTTAATTGAAAGTGGAGTGGCATGGAGGGCGCCTATATTATCATGTAGAGAAGTGGTGTGAGTGGGGCGGTATGGACCTTTGCATAGTCTGGATAGGAGTTTTCCTGCTTTGTTTCCAAACTTATGGAATGAAGCATCTAGATGGGCCTTCTTGGTTTTTTCAAGGGTGTTTACCCAAGTGTCAAATTCTCCTTTTGCTACCTGCCATTCAATGCGTGCAGCTGGGGAGTCTTTAGTGTACAGTTCTCGTTGTGCCTGATGTAGGCGAGAGCTGGCCTCTTTGTATTTAGTTAGTGTGTTGCGTTTACAGGAGGTTGCATAGAATAAAATACGGCCCCTTAGGAATGTTTTACCAGCGTCCCAAAATAGGTTGAGGTTGTGTATGTGTGGGGCGTTGTTTGAGGAGTATTCAGTCCATGCGTCAGAAATGTAGTGTTGAAAGTCAGTGTTATTATGGAGGTAGGATGGGAATCGCCATATATTGGGGTGTGGGGGTAAGTCTAAGTTGTCGAGTGTCACCTCTATGGGGGCGTGGTCAGAAATGGTTATGTCATGAATAGTGGAGTTCTGGAAGAAAGGGAGAAGGTTGTCAGAGTCAAATAGATAGTCTATCCTAGTAAATATTTTGTGTGGATTAGAGTAGAATGTGAATTCCCTGTCTGCCGGGTGGGAGAGGCGCCATAAATCCTGAAGGTGGATGGAGTCCATGGTGCTGGCAAAGAGGGAGGGGGTTGGGGGGTTAGGGCCCTGTTTTGGACCTTTTGGAGAGGACCTGTCATCTAACTGATGGAGAGTGTCATTGAAATCTCCTCCGATCAGATGGGGGAGATGCGTGTTCTCTAGTAGCCAACTGGTTAGTTCAGTGTAAAATTGTCTGCCTGGGTTATTGGGGGAGTAAACATTGGTTCTTACTAGCTCTTTGGAACCTATTTTGACATGAGCCATGAGTAAACGGCCCTGGGTGTCGTTTTTCGCAGACAGGACTGTGCAAGGGAGGTTTTTGTGTATGAGGAGAAGAACGCCAGCTTTGCGCCCTGCTGCCTCTGAGCCTAGAACAGTGCCCACCCAGAGCTTCTTCATGCAATGAAAGTCTGGGGCTGGTAAGTGTGATTCCTGTAGTAGTGCTATATCAGCTTTGAGCTGTTTGAGATGCCTTAGGATTTTCATTCTCTTTTGGGGGGATCTGAGACCCTTTACGTTTCATGAAATTATTTTCATATTAAGGGGGTTGAAAGGGGGTATGTGCTGATATGTTTGGTTTAACATTGTGTGGGTAGTATAGTAATGTACCAGCCGTGTCCGGGGGCATGATGTTGTTATATGGGAGGTGAAATAGAATAAAAGTGCACTTGATTTGGTGGGGGCCTTTGGGGAGAGAGGGAAGAGGGGGAGGGAGCATAACAAATAGGGGGAGTAACATAAAGGAGAGCATCACAATTAAACATGGAAACTTCACTTTTTTTCCACATGGAGTCACTGTGTAGGTCAACTCCCAAAACGGGACAGTTGTGGTAGATCCCCGGAGAGCTCTTGGAGATGAGACAGGTGTTTATGTAGGCACCAAGGGGTCATAGTTTTGTGGGAGAGGGGGGGAGGGATGCAGTTAGCCGTATACAGTGAGGCCAGGAGGAGGTAAAAGAACATATTCAGAGAATTAACTGCTAAGATACAACCTAGAAAATTGAAAAACAGCTGTATATAGAACATTATACATTACGTGTTGTAGTGCAAAAGAAGATAGGAGGAACCTGAGGGGGGACAGAGAGATCTACTGTCCAAAATTTAGTGGGACCAGGGAGGTAGGATGCAGGTCTCTGTTCAGCGAGGAGTATATCGATGCTGGTCCGAGACTGAGGATCTGAAGCGCTTGGGAGAGTCTTTGCGCGGGCTTCGTTGATCCAGGGAGTGGTTAATTGGAGTGCCTTTTGAAGGGGTGTGCTGTTGAGCGTTGGGGAACAAAGACCGCATGTAGGCTTCTGCTTCTGAGGGTTCTTGGAAGGAGAGCTGGTCCCCGCTGGGTGTCTTGAGGCATAGGGTGGCCGGGAAGGCTAAGGTGAATTTGATTTGTTGTTTAAAGAGTTCAGAGCAGATCTGTTGAAAGGCCTTGCGTTTCTTTGAGACTTCGATGGAGTAGTCAGCAAAAATCAGGACCCTCACACCATCAACCTGGAGCGAACGGGTTTGTCTGAATTTTTGGAGGATTAGAGCTTTATCAGAATAGTTCCTCGGGGATGCGTTGAGAGCAGAAGTCCGTTAAGGCAGATGCTTGAAGAGATTCGGGTATCCCCACGAATTGCAGGTTGCTCCTTCTGGATCTGTTTTCCAAATCGTCAAGTTTTTGGATTATATATTGATTTGTCTTGTCTTGTGCTTGCTCTGTGGCTTGAGCTTGGTACATCTCTTCTTCCATGCTTGATAGGCGATGTTTTAGCTCGTGTAGCCTAGTGTTATGTTCTCTTAGCTGGGCCTTTATCTGTTTCATCCCCGCATTTACAGCCTTTTCCACTGATGCAGATATCATGGGGGACAGGAGGGCTGCCACTGCTTGTGCTATGCGTTCTGTTTTATGGTCCCCGGTAGGCTGTGGAGAGGTGGCTGACATAGAGAAGGCCTGAGAGAGGGGTGCTTGAGGAGAGGAGGCTTGAGAGTGTGGCTGAGCAGGGGATGCTTGATGGGATGTGTGTGGAGCTGTGCTTCCACTTACTTCCATCTCCGCCGTCTGCTGCTGCGCGCCTGTGTGAGCGTCCGTGTAGGCCGAAGCCGGGGCCTCGATTTGCGGCTGGGCCGGCGGCACCGTCAGGGCCGTGTTGGAGCCGAGGACCTCTACGAATCGGTCCATATAGCGGGTGTAGGTGCCCAAGGTGGCAGAGGTTGGTTTTTGGCTTCTGGGCTGGTTTTGTAGGCCGATTTAGTGTCCTCAGTGCGGGAGCTGTGAGGAGATGCAGCTACTCCATGCGGCGCCGGGACCGGAAGTTGCCAAACGTATTCAAAAAGGCTTTTATTTCTAGTGATATCCAGAAAAATATATGTATGTATTTATATGTAATATATAAATGTATTTTTTTGTTTTTAATTTTGGATCAAGTTACCACAACACCATTATTATTGCGTAGTTTTTAAGCTCAAAGATACAACTATGTTGGTGTCCCTTGTTAATTTGACATTGTATTTTTGAAATGTATCTACCTACTCACAAACTGTCCTTTTAAGTAAAACACATAGCCAAGTATTTTTTCAAAATAATTATTTTTTATTTAATGGGGAGCACAAGAAGGTCATATAAAAATCAAGAGGAAGGCAGCGATGGAGAAAGTTGGAATTGGGGAAGCATTTGTATCCCAGGGCAGACCTCAATTATGTGAAGAGCAAAATTGGGAACCTGAGGAGTACATTTAATAGGGAGCACAATACGGTCCTGTACTCCAAGAGATCGGGAGCAGCAGCAGATGACATAAATATCCCCAGGCTGTGGTCTTACAACAGCCTGCATTTTTTTCCAGACCAGACCAAACCCAGGCCATCACTGTCAATCCTTCCTTCCACATTGGCTGAGGCCATTTTTGTTATTGCGCATTCTTTAACAAATAAAATAAAATAAATTATATATGTTATCTGGCCTACAAATCAAAATTAAATAATTTAAAGAAAAAGTGCATTCTCTGCACACCAAAATAAATAAAGTATAACAACTCAATCATAATTTAAAAAATAAACAAAAAGAGACTCAGAATCTGTAGAGGTGAGAATCCCCAGGCCAGCGGGCTTGTTGGGGGTGTTGGGGCTGGATTTGCCAGTCTGCAATGCTGCTGTGGTGGGTGGGGTTGCTGTGGTGTCTGTGGAGGTGGTGGAGGTGGTGGAGGTGTGTCATCCAAATCACAGATGTGTGTTTTGGTGGAAATTTGTCCCCTCCCCCCTTTTTTGAGGAGCTGCAGGATTAGTTCCTCGCACATTCTCCTTTGCTGCTCCTCTATATCTCACAGCTTATTACCTGGCATACAGCCAAATGCCTCCTGTGCATCCGGGGCCATACTGATGGTGGTTGTTGCATGGCTGAGGAAGGCAGCCATGGCCTCGTCCAGGTTCTTCTTGGCCCTTTTAGTAGGAGGGCGTAGGGGAGGGATCTGCAACTCCGTCTGGCTGCTGGGCACGGGCTCCTCCTGACTGACACTTTCCTGTGTATGAAAATGGGACATATTTTTAGTTTTTGGGTCATCAATCACACACAATTTTGAGCTCATGACTGTTGCAAATTGAATGTGGACAAATAGAAAAGACTATCATTCTGACCACAGCATTTTTCATTCTTGTCCAATCATTTTTGACCACTGAAGTCTATTGATATAGAAACCACTTTGTTAAGGCAGAAGTTTTGGATCAATAATGTCCAGTTAACATCTATCATGTACCTGGTAGCAGAGTCTGAATAGACAAGCAAGGCCTCCCTTACCACTCTGACTCAGGGCCCCTGATAGTGTAGACAGAAGGCACCAGAGTACAGAGTCGCATGAGCGCCAAGAAGTCTTTGGTGGCGGCAGGGCAGCTGGTCCTGGAGGAACTGGAGAAGTCACAGGAAGGCCACAGCAAGGACACCGACAGATAGGCAGCTGGTGCAGATGACAGCAACAGGTAGCAAGGTCAGGCAGGCAGGGTCAAACACGGCTGGCAGAATCAGGTACAGGGTTCAGACAGGATCATGGTCAGGAGGCAAGCCAGGTCAAGCCGGATCAGAAGTGCAGGTGCCAAGGAGGAGACAGGAGATTGGGCACAGAACAAGCCAAGGTCAATGCAGGTGGAGTTCAAGGAATAGTCAGGGCAAGCCAGGTGAATAACAGGAATCAGATTCAGGTACTCAGGAACACAGGATACACTAAAGCTGAAGACAAGGCAGCACCAGGGCTAGGTACTGGCTGGTTCAAATAGGCTCACCTGGCGCCAGCGTCAGTCACAGGTGCTCGCAAGAACCGACATCAGTCATGGGTGCGCTCAAGCGCCGGCATGCCTGATGGTGTGCGACAGCTCCTGTTTGAGCTTCAGTTCGTGCATGCGCACTTCTATGCATCATAGCCTGATTCCTATGCGCAATAGGGATGTGAACTCTTCTGCACCTCAGGATTCTTCTGCTGGTAGGCGCATCCTGACAATATCATTCTCTTTTTGAATACAAATATGTTCAACCATGCTATACCTGGGTCAAGCTGGGTTCCTCCACATCTTCCTGTGTAGAAGGACCAGGGTGGACCTCAGGAGCTGTGGCCTCAGCTGATGTTGAAGGAAGGGTTGAGAGTGATGGGCATGGTTCGGTTTGGTCATACAAGAAACACAGGCTGTGGTAGTACCACAGCCTGGGGACATACATGTCATCTACTGATGCTCCCGATCTCTGGGATTCCAGGACCTTCTTGCGCTCCTTATTATATGTACTATGAAGGCTACCGATTTTGGCCTTCAAATAATTGATGTCTGCCGTGGGGTACAGAGGCTTCACCAATTCCAAGAGTTTCTCGCTGCCTTCCTCTTGATTTTATTACAGTAATCCATACTTTTCACTTTCCATAGATATGGCAGCTCCTGGGACTGCTCTATAAATTCAGGCAAAAAGTCTGGCGCAGTGAATTTATCCACCATTGTCAATTCAATTATAGCAGATGCCTGCAAAACAGAACACCAGACAAACCATAATGTCAGGCTTAACTCATAAATAATCTGGTCCCAATGAAGTCCTCAATGTAAGCAGTATAGGCCACTAACCACTGATGCCCCAATTTACAATTGTACCTTCATTTTATGTCTCCTTTTGGCAATGTTGATCGTTCGTCCTCCACTCCCAGATCATTCCTACGGCCGTTACATCGACCGTGCGCTATGGCTTTATATACACTGTGTGAAGCTCCGCTCTCAGTGCGTCATTACGCTGGGGCATGACCATCTCTCTTCTCCATGCGACACACAAGGTAGAAGATTTGGGATCATGACAGCATGGCGGATTCAAAGAATTCAAGGCAGGTCCGCGGTGGTGGAGCTTATAGGAGGCACAAAGCCTCCTATAAGCTCCAGATGGTGGAGATGGTGCGCATCCTTGAGAAGCATGATTATGATTGCAAGCTGCGCAACTACGAAACAAAAGGCCCAACAGCTGAAAGAACCTCATTTTGGAGAAGGTCATTGCCATTTTGGAGGGAGAATTTTTGCTGCACCAAACGAAGGACCAAATCCGAAAGCGGTCTGATCTAAAGCACCGCGAGCAAGAGCAGATGGAGTCCATCCATCACATAATCAAAAAAAGTAAGCAATATTTGTATCTAACCAATATGTATATGGGTAAATTAGGTGCCTGTATATGTGCTTTCTCCAAGCAGATTTAGAAAATTCTGTTTCTCTAATCTTTGTCAGAATTTTTTGTTCTAAGATGAAGTTAAATATAAAGCAGATATGACCAGTTTTTTTTTTTGTTTGTTTTTTGCTCTTTTTTTCTTTTAAACATTTTTTTTACTCTTCTTTCAACAAGGAAGCACAAAAAAAATAGGCTACAGACAAGAAACCAGAGGGGACAAAGGGATGCTACCTTTGCCCGGGCCCCAACAGGGGAGACAACAAGGCCATCTTCCCCCCAAAATCGTAAGTGACAACTTAAAACACACTCATTTAGCCACTGACAGGGGTGATTCTAGGTGGGCCAAAGGCCATGGGCTTAGGGTGGAACTTAAGGGGTAAAGAACACTTTCTGGTTGCTGCCTGGCTCATCAGTGCCCATTAATGCAGCCTTGCCAGGGTAGACATGGGTAGAGGAGAGGCCCCAGGGATCACAGTCACACAGAGTCACACCTGCTAGAATGATCCTCATATATCCCTTATCCCATAGGAGACAAGAGGGGTGGGGGCAACTGCATGAGTTTTGCAATGTTGGCACTTGTCCGGTGTTTGTCCTCTGTATAATGACATCACATTACCTTTTGGATGCATTTTTCTATGATAAAAAAACCCAGTTCTGCATGGTGGAGTCCACTAGTCGGGAGCAAACATTGTCCCAAGTGTAAGGTTGGTCAACTAATGCAGCAAAATGTATGCTAGAAACAGATGTGACTTGGGGTGGCTTAATGAATGGTGTATTGTTTCTTTTTAGAGGAAAGTGGGTGTGTTCAGCTGAACCAGGATGTTGCTTTTGTGGCATTGGATATGACACCTGGACCCAGTACAGACCTTCCACTTGTTGATGTAACATCCCCTGACGCAAGTCAAACAGAGGGTCAAAGAGACCCAGAAGTGGAAGAAACTACTCTTGTTTACACAAGTATTCTTTGAATCTGGCTTCAAATGTGTATACATGTTAAGTGTTTAGATGTCCAAAACAAACACCCACTACACACATTAGCAAAGTATATAGTGCCTTAAAGCAGAGTTCTGCTTAAAAAAAATACTGAAGCTGCTGACTTTTAATAATAGGACACCTACCTGTCCCAGGGTCCAGCAATGCGGGGGAACGAAGCCCCACTCATCTCCCCCTCCTCTCTGCGGTGCTGGCATAGTAACTGTGGGAGCCCGGCTGTGGCTTCACTGCTGGGCACCCACTACTCATACTCTGAAAAAAGGGTACCCATCCCCCCATAAAAATGACATGCCAAATGTGGCATGTCAGGGGGTCACCTCCCTTAAAGCGGAAGTTTCATTTTTGGGTGGAACTCCACTTTAACATTAGCATGGAGAAGGAAGAGGTGGAAGGAGCTGGCAGTGTTGCTAGGTACCTGAGTTTTGTAAACCCAGGCACCAGGGCCATGATTACAGAGTAGTTGCGGTGTGTACATTCCTAGTATTGTAGGTGTCTGAAGGGCAAGAAGGTTGCAAGCAACAATAGACTGGGTAGGTAAGTATTTCCCCAATTTGACTAGTAACTTGACCATAATTTACTACGTAGGGCCTCAGCAACTTGACCATCATTTCCTTAATACTTTTTCTCTTCTTACAAGGACACGAACTTCCAAGATGCACAATTGGCCGTATGAGTGCAGATATGATGCAGGCTTTGATTGATCTAGAGCAAATAAATGAGCAAGCCACTGCTTTACAGAGAAGATACGTGATTATGTCGACATGCTTTCCAAATTTTAAGTTCATCCAGCCTGGTTTTCTTCCACTTGTTGGCTCCTGTTTGCAGTTTTCATATTTCACATGTTTTTATTACTTTTAAGCCCTGGTTCACATTGATGCTACTTTGAAATCGTACTACTTCACTTGAAGTAGCGCGATTTCTAAGTAGCAAGGTCAGTGCAATTTTAGGTGCTACTTGATAGACATTTGTGTGGCTTCATGTCTAGATGTCAATTGAAGTCGCACCAGAATTGGAAAAAGTAGTGCAGGAACTACTTTTGCAAATTGTTGCGGCGCCGCTAAATCAGTGTCGCATCGACTGGAACAGTGCTATTGCCTCCAATAGGCTGTGGCTTGTCATGCGATTTTATCTATCAAGGCTTTAGTGTCTGAGGTCAGTGTTTAGTTACTCCACTTCTCTAGGTACACCACCAGGTCCTGTTTTCTTTATTTTCCGCAGTATAAAAATGACTGTGTAAATTACTAACCTCGAAAATGACATCATCACCTGTGCCAAAAGCAAAAAATATAGAAAACATGACCTGGAAATGTATATGGAGAAGGAGAGTTGGGAAACACTGTCCTAAGTAATGTTTTAATTGTAATGCACACAAATTGGGCAAAAAAAATCATATTTCCCTCATGATCCCATCCCTAAAATTTGTGTCTTTCCCTACATCTAGTTTGCTAAAGCCACAAAACATACAGTGGGGGTTATTTCTGAAAGGCCAATCCACTTTGCACTACAAGTGCACTGCAAGTGCACTTGAAAGTGCACTTGCAGTGCACTTGTAGTGCAAAGTGGATTGGCCTTTTGGAAATAACCCCCTCTGTGTCAACATGTTCTAGCTCCCATCATGGGGTATCAGTGTTTTGGGGGAGCAACCCCTTCCTCTCACCTACTTCAGTTTTGAGGAAGGGGTTGCAGCCCCAAAATGCGTGCATTGCTATCCCGTGATGGGAGATAGCACATGTTGACACACTGCGTTTTGGGGCTTTGGAAACTAACCTGTTTTTACCTACACACATATTAGGCAGGGGATCATAAGGGACATTTAACAGTTATACCTCTACGTGTATGTGGCTTCAAATTTTGGCTTTTAGAGGGGTGAGATCACCCCATTTGAGGAAGGCAACATCAACACAGTCTTGGGATACTAATGTCACTTTACCAAAGTCAAACTTTGTAAGTTCCTGAGTTGGGGATGCATATCTTATGTTTTCAAACATGCCTGTTTAGCCACAAAAAAGGCAAAATAATGGCAAACATAAATGTTATACACCACGATGTTGGTTTGCTCAAAAACCTCAAAATGCACATGTAAATGTGCTTGGAGTAAAATGTTGTTTACTAAACAATGTGTGGCTTCTTATTTCAATGCTCAATACCAGTGTGTTTGTTAAGTTGGTGTACTTACAGTGACAATGTGCTCTAAAATGAGGCAAACTCAAGCAATTTTATGGCCTCAAAGGAATTAATTAAAGGAGTTTAAAAGGCCTAATATTTTTAACATTAATGCATTAGATACATTAACAACAAAACATTGTGTGTGTGTAGCAGACCCACAGCACAACATAATAGTTAGCTGGAGAAGAGATTGTCATCTCATGTAGCAAATAAGGTATGTTTGCACTATTGTAGAAAATGGCCAAAAGTAAGGCCATTTGAAAACCTAGTAGACAGATAAGAAACCCAACAGTTGTTCAAATGAAATAGGAGTTTAGGATCAAATCAAAAGATTTATTCCTGATCAGCTACAGTTTGCTGCCAAGCCACTGCCCCTCTACCCACAAAATAGTCCATGTATTGTTGCCGGACATCTCAGGCAGTTTAGGAGGGCAATCCAGCATGGCCAGTTTCAAGAGCCGTCATCACGCCAGGATCAGCTGGGCCTGACACTGCAAGGTCAACCTCACTTTGCAGTGAGTCAAGGTAGCTGCTTGCATTCGTCCATAAATAATTGTGGAGGATGCAGCAGCACAATACCACATGGTTGATTTTATATTCGGCCAGGTTAATCGAAGTTAGAAACAGCCTGAACCGACTGGAGAATATGCCAAAAGTGTTTTCCACAACTTCTGGCACAAGAGAGCCTGTAATTGTAGATTCTCTGCTCTGGGGTGAGGTTCCTCATAGGAAAGGGCTTCAGAAGATGTTCCCCCAGAGCAAAGGCCTCATCTGCCACAAACACAAAATTGAGGCCCTCAACATTGTCCTCAGCAGGTGGCAAAAGTAAGGTGTCATTCTGGAGCTGATGGTAGAATTTGGTCTGCATAATCACTCCTCCATCAGAGTTGCGGCCGTTCTTCCCAACGTCCAGGTACAGGAACTCGTAGTTGGCAGACACTACCGCTAGCATGACTATGCTGCAAAAGCCCTTATAGTTAAAATAATAGGAGCTGGGTTGGGTGATGGGACAATCCTGACATGCTTACCATCAATCACCCCACCACAGTTGGGAAAATCCCACTGATGCTGGACCTGGGCTGCAACAGCCTGCCATTGCTGTGGTTTGGAAGGAAACTGTGGAGTAAAAAAAGAAAAAACAATTACTACTTTTGCACATAACATTGCAAGCAGATTTGAGACAAACATTATTGGCCAACATAAGTTTAACATTTAAATGAGTATTTAAAGACAAAAGTATAAGGTCAACTTAGTACATTCCTCACCCCTCTCTGGTGGCCCATTCTAAAAATGTTATGGTAGGGGGTAGGTAATGGGTAGATGTTTTGGACAGGTAACCCTCTCCACTTACATGAGAGCTGAATGCATAAATAATGTGTGATACTTTGGTCAGCCCCTCCTTAGTATTACACTATTGGCAGCCCAAGGGACAGGTAAGAAGTGTCATAATCCAAAATATGGATACACCCTGTCCAAATTGAAGCACATTTTTACATTCAGAAATTACCTATCTTATAATCAAGATAATAGGAGACAAAAACTTTCAACAGTACAATTTGAAGGTATTCAGGCAGGCCCTTGTACTACATGCTTTGGTGAATTCATCCAGAAATATGACCACAAAAGAGGTATAGCGTGTATGGGTTTTGGAAAGTCAGCAGATAGAGTATTGGTATCAGTTGACTTAGCATTTGGAGGGGTTCCAAATGAGTTTGTGCCCAAAAAAATGGCCTCTTGCACTCTGCCTGAATTTGAGGACAATAATAACATTTGTACACATTTTGGGGGGGGGTTAGGGTAAGCACAACAATGTAGTTGACAAAATACATTGTTGAGTTACTAGGCTAGGTGTGTATGGGCCAAGGATAGCATGCTGGGGAGGTTAGTGAAGGAAAATATGCACAAAGGACAAAAAAGGAGCATTAAAAGTGTACAGTATTCATGAGGACAAAGAGGACATTCACAGCATATTACAATAATGGTAATTATGGAATTCAAAAATTAATACAATACATTAGCAAACATTAAATACATAGAATGTGATGTTAAAGGCTAAAACTTACCCGAATATAGTCCTTCTGCAGGACTTGGATAATGGCAGAACAGGTCTCTGGAATAATGAGTCCCAGAGCCTGGGGGGAGATCCCAGTTGTAAACTTTAGGTCCTGGAGACTTCTCCCCATCGCCAAGTACCGCAAGGTGGCTATGAGCCTTTGCTCAGAAGTAATGGCAAGCTGCATGCATGTGTCCTGCTTCCTAATATAGGGGGTCAGCAATGCCAATAGATGGTGAAAGCAGGGGTCTGTCATCCGGAGATAATTCCTAAAATCGTCAGGATTATTCTCCTCGAACTCCCGCAGCAAAGGCATATGAGAAAATTGGTCACGATTAAGCAACCAATTCTTGGTCCAAGAACTACTCCTCCTCCTGTTCCTGGACTGGACTTGGGTCAAAGCAATAACTCCAAGCCCAACGATAGCACAATCTCTCCGACGAGAACGCCACATGGCTAGTAGACAAACGGCTGTTCAGAAACTAACTGACAAGCACGACCTGAAAATCAGAAACGAACTGAAAAGCACGCACTGAAAATCAGAAATGAATTGACAAGCACAAACAGAAAATCAGAAATGAACTGACAAGCATGAACTGAAAAGCACAAATCGACACTCACCAAACTTCTACTAACACGAGATTAGCAGAAGGAGTCCAAAGGGTGGAGCATGACAATTGAACTTCCTTTTTATCGGCTCGTAGTACATCTAGTACGTCATTGCATTCGTGATTGTTGGCCAACAATTGTGTGCCGTGTGTATGCAAGACAAGTTTGGGCCAACGCCCTTTGGACAAAAGTTGTGGCGCAAACCGATGTGCAAAGGACTTTTTCGTATTTACAAAACATTTGCGCCGGTAACAATTCCCCATTTACTATTCTATTCCCGGCGCACGGGAGGAGGCAATCGGTACGCCACTATAGACATGGTGCACGGCATCTTTAACTTAAAATTTAAACAAACTGGAAGTGCCAATATGATGGGGGGGATGTGGGTGATGTGAGGAAGTATAGTAATAACTGCCCAAGTAACAAATATGCCCAAAATAGAATGAGAAAGTAACTTTATCTAAACAAGCCTGCTGCTCCAGCAAGTACATTTAGAACTGCAGGAGGTCAATTTATGCACCGCGCATGCGCAAACAGCATTTGTGCTTGTTCAAATGCTTTGGTTCACTGCGCCGGCAAAATCTTAGTAAATGTCAGGCAACGTAAATGCATTTGCATAGGTTGAACGGGCGCACCTCTAAACTTTTTTTTTTCTTTAACGCTGGTTCATTTCGCGGCTACAATGAAATGCCGGTCCGGCAATACACATAAAAGTTAATTGATAAAAACAGCATTAAGAAAAAAAACAAAATTAAGGAAAAAATGCGTGGGGTTCCCCCGAAATTCCATACCAGGCAATTCAGGTCTGGTATGGACATTAAGGGGAACCCCACGACAAAAAAAAAAAGGTGTGGGGGTCCCCTCAAAATCCATACCAGGCCCTTCAGGTCTGGTATAGATATTAAGGGGAACCCCGCGCCAAGATAAAAAAAATGGCATGGGAGTCCCCCTAAAAATCCATACCAGACCCTTATCCAAGCACGCAACCTGGCAGGCTGCAGGAAAAGAGGGGGGACAAGAGAGCTCCCCCCCCTCCTGAACCATACCAGGCTACATGCCCTCAACATTGGGAGGGTGCTTTGGGGTCCCCCCCAAAGCACCTTGTCCCCATGTTGATGAGGACCAGGGCCTCATCCCCACAACCCTTGCCCGGTGGTTGTGGGGGTCTGCGGGCGATGCTTATCGGAATCTGGAAGCCACCTTTAACAAGGGGACACCTAGATCCCGGCCTCCCTGTGTGAAATTGTAATGGGGTACAAAAGTACCCTTACCATTTCACAAAAAAAAGTGTCAAAAATGTTAAAAATGACAAGAGACAGTTTTTGACAATTCCTTTATTTAAAGTCTTCTTCTTTCCATCTTCTTCGGGTCTTCTTACTTCTTCCTTCCTTCATCCTTCGGTTTCTTCCTTCATCTTCTTCTTCCTCTACTTCTTCCTCCGATCCTTTGCTTCTTGCTCCAGTGTTCTCGTCCGGGATCTTCTTCCCCGCTTCATTCTTGGGCCACTCCGCATCCATGGGAGGCTCCCGCTGTGTGACGCTTCTCATCTTCTGACACTTCTTATAAAGCAGTTGACCTGATTGGGCCCCACAGTTACCATAACCATGTCTCCATCCCTGTATGAGCATTAGAAAGCAAAATAGAGGGGTAGTGGGACTTTAAATGAGGCATGGGTAGGTCTTTGAAATAGTCTAGGATACCTTATATTAAATTAACTGTCACCACCCCATAAGGGGCTTATAAGCTGTATAGCCATAGAGAATTGCTAATCAAAGAAATGCATAGACATCAGTTCATGAGTAATAATATAATAATAATAATATAATGCATCATAATATACAATATATAAATCATGCACATTGAGGCATAATAAAAATAGTAGTCGTGTTGATAGAACGTTGTTTATAAACGCTGTTTATAAAATAATTGATACAAGCAATCACAGTTCTAAAATGGATATACAAAAAAGGTGAACAAGGTATTCCGGATAACAATGTTAGTATGTATAAATGGTATACGATAGAATTCATAGATGAACCAAACTTGAAATGGCAACCCTGAGTGTAGACTCTACGCGTTTCATGGCGTTTAAAGCCAATCATCAGGAGTGGGATGCATCAAGAGATGACTAGAAAAATAAATAAAACAAATAAATAAATAGATCATTGGAGTCTCAATTTAAATCATGCTTACACAGGGCCCAGCAGGTGTTTTAGAATATATAAATGCACATTACCTTTTGGCAACAACCCAGTACATAACCCAACAGTCCAATTGTGGAATAATGAAGGTGGCCCTGAGAGAGCTGTCTCTCCCAGGGTTGAGTCCAAGGACACACAAGGCTAACCCCCAAACCGAAAGTCTCCATGGGGGCTGGAGAATCGGAGAGGGGGTGGACAGGGACAGCAGCCAAGGAGAGAGCCAGACAGCCAAAACACACTTCCAAAGTGGGAGGCATACATGTATGGGCCACAGATGAAGTTCTGCAATAAATAAAAGAAAAAAGGATAATGAGGAGGAGATGTATAACAAAGAGATGGGGATGAGTGTGTCAAAAAAAGAAACAAATGTTGTAAATGAAGAAAAGTAAAGTGTAAAACCAAACTGGCACTAGAGTGTATGTCTGACACCTGCCCCAAAAATAACTGGGTGGTGAGAACCAACAAACAAAAAAATATATATAAATAATGTATACTAGTATATTGCCAATGTATTGGTATTTAAATGAGAGGCGTAAAAAGAAAGAAATAATGCACACCTGTATAAAGAGAAATCAAGCATGATGTGAATAGGTGTGTGATAGTGATGATGGAAAGAGAAACAGCCTGAATTACCTGAGGTGTGGATGAAGACCCATATACCCTCTCCTCCTTGACGTTGGCTGGGACACACCCTCAGGCTGAGGATACAAAGGTCGGGATGAGCCGGCAGTTCATTCCACACATTTTCTCAGGAGGAGAGGGTATACCCTCTCTTTTGCTTTTTAATGCTCATACAGGGATGGAGACATGGTTATGGTAACTGTGGGGCCCAATCAGGTCAACTGCTTTACAATATGTTTATTTGGGTGGAAGACACCCACTTTCCTCTTTGACCTGTCATGCCCCACTTCACTAACGCAACTACTTAATCTGGGTTTTTAGTCCCAATAGCTAATCTTTATGTTGGCATCCGCTTTCTTATTTCCCCTTCATTTGGTTCATTTAGTAACCCACTCATTCTCTGGATCACTGGTTATTTCAATTTAGTCTCTACCTTCTGTTAGTTCAGAGATACAGCCCATTCTTTTACTCTTCCCTTTGTTTTTTCCATTGCCTGTTTGGCACGCTCCACCCACAGGGTGGGTGGTCCGTTTTTGATTGATCTCTCTTCCCCGGGGTTGCGATGCGCCCAGCTCCTTCTCCCCCCACCCATCTCTGTAGCGATGGGGGCGGGGCTGGATCTTGGCGCATCGGCGTCATGCCCAGCATGCCACAGGTGCGGTGTCCTCCCGACGCCGACCTGCGTGATTATGCTCCCTCCATCCCACCTAGGCTTGATGGGCGGGGATGAACCGCCGCTGAGATCTCTGTGCCTCAGTTGGTTGTCTGCCCCGTCTATTTCTTTGGCCAAATGTGATTGCATGACGTTGGCTAGGATACACCCTCAGGCTGAGGATACAAAGGTCGGGATGAGCCGGCAGTTAATTCCACACATTTTCTCAGGAGGAGAGGGTATATGGGTCTTCATCCACACCTCAGGTAATTCAGGCTGTTTCTCTTTCCATCATCACTATCACACACCTATTCACATCATGCTTGATTTCTCTTTATACAGGTGTGCATTATTTCTTTCTTTCTACGCCTCTCATTTAAATACCAATACATTGGCAATATGCTAGTATACATTATTTATATATTTTTTTTGTTTGTTGGTTCTCACCACCCAGTTATTTTTGGGGCAGGTGTCAGACATACACTCTAGTGCCAGTTTGGTTTTACACTTTACTTTTCTTCATTTACAACATTTGTTCATATTTCTTTTTTTGACACACTTATCCCCATCTCTTTGTTATACATCTCCTCCTCATTATCCTTTTTTCTTTTATTTATTGCAGAACTTCATCTGTGGCCCATACATGTATGCCTCCCACTTTGGAAGTGTGTTTTGGCTGTCTGGCTCTCTCCTTGGCTGCTGTCCCTGTCCACCCCCTCTCCGATTCTCAAGCCCCCATGGAGACTTTCAGGTTGTGGGTTAGCCTTGTGTGTCCTTGGACTCAACCCCGGGGGAGACAGCTCTCTCAGGGCAACCTTCATTATTCCACAATTGGACTGTTGGGTTATGTACTGGGTTGTTGCCAAAAGGTAATGTGCATTTATATATTCTAAAACACCTGCTTGGCCCTGTGTAAGCATGATTTAAATCGAGACTCCAATGATCTATTTATTTATTTGTTTTATTTATTTTTCTAGTCATCTCTTGATGCATCCCACTCCTGATGATTGGCTTTAAACGCCATGAAACGCGTAGAGTCTACACTCAGGGTTGCCATTTCAAGTTTGGTCCATCTATGAATTCTATCGTATACCATTTATACATACTAACATTGTTATCCAGAATACCTTGTTCACCTTTTTTGTATATCCATTTTAGAACTGTGATTGCTTGTATCAATTATTTTATAAACAGCGTTTATAAACAACGTTCTATCAACATGACTACTATTTTTATTATGCCTCAATGTGCATGATTTATGTATTGTATATTATGATGCATTATATTATTATTATATTATTACTCATGAACTGATGTCTATGCATTTCTTTGATTAGCAATTCTCTATGGCTATACAGCTTATAAGCCCCTTATGGGGTGGTGACAGTTAATTTAATATAAGGTATCCTAGACTATTTCAAAGACCTACCCATGCCTCATTTAAAGTCCCACTACCCCTCTCTTTTGCTTTTTAATGCTCATACAGGGATGGAGACATGGTTATGGTAACTGTGGGGCCCAATCAGGTCAACTGCTTTACAATATGTTTATTTGGGTGGAAGACACCCGTTTTCCTCTTTGACCTGTCATGCCCCACTTCACTAACGCAACTACTTAATCTGGGTTTTTAATCCCAAGAGCTAATCTTTACGCTGGAATCCGCTTTCTTATTTCCCCTTCATTTGGTTCATTTAGTAACCCACTCGTTCTCTGGATCACTGGTTATTTCAATTTAGTCTCTACCCTCTGTTAGTTCAGAGATACAGCCCATTCTTTATCTCTTCCCTTTGTTTTTTCCATTGCCTGTTTGGCACGCTCCACCCACAGGGTGGGTGGTCCGTTTTTGATTGATCTCTCTTCCCCCGGGGTTGCGATGCGCCCAGCTCCTTCTCCCCCCACCCATCTCTGTAGCGATGGGGGCGGGGCTGGATCTTGGCGCATCGGCGTCATGCCCAGCATGTCGCAGGTGCGGTGTCCTCCCGACGCCGACCTGCGTGATTATGCTCCCTCCATCCCACCTAGGCTTGATGGGCGGGGATGAACCACCGCTGAGATCTCTGTGCCTCAGTTGGTTGTCTGCCCCGTCTATTTCTTTGGCCAAACGTGATTGCATGACGTTGGCTAGGACACACCCTCAGGCTGAGGATACAAAGGTCGGGATGAGCCGGCAGTTAATTCCACACATTTTCTCAGGAGGAGAGGGTATATGGGTCTTCATCCACACCTCAGGTAATTCAGGCTGTTTCTCTTTCCATCATCACTATCACACACCTATTCACATCATGCTTGATTTCTCTTTATACAGGTGTGCATTATTTCTTTCTTTCTACGCCTCGCATTTAAATACCAATACATTGGTAATATGCTAGTATACATTATTTATATATTTTTTTTGTTTGTTGGTTCTCACCACCTAGTTATTTTTGGGGCAGGTGTCAGACATACACTCTAGTGCCAGTTTGGTTTTACACTTTACTTTTCCTCATTTACAACATTTGTTCATATTTCTTTTTTTGATACACTCATCCCCATCTCTTTGTTATACATCTCCTCCTCATTATCCTTTTTTCTTTTATTTATTGCAGAACTTCATCTGTGGCCCATACATGTATGCCTCCCACTTTGGAAGTGTGTTTTGGCTGTCTGGCTCTCTCCTTGGCTGCTGTCCCTGTCCACCCCCTCTCCGATTCTCCAGCCCCCATGGAGACTTTCGGTTTGGGGGTAAGCCTTGTGTGTCCTTGGACTCAACCCCGGGGGAGACAGCTCTCTCAGGGCCACCTTCATTATTCCACAATTGGACTGTTGGGTTATGTACTGGGTTGTTGCCAAAAGGTAATGTGCATTTATATATTCTAAAACACCTGCTTGGCCCTGTGTAAGCATGATTTAAATCGAGACTCCAATGATCTATTTATTTATTTGTTTTATTTATTTTTCTAGTCATCTCTTGATGCATCCCACTCCTGATGATTGGCTTTAAACGCCATGAAACGCGTAGAGTCTACACTCAGGGTTGCCATTTCAAGTTTGGTTCATCTATGAATTCTATCGTATACCATTTATACATACTAACATTGTTATCCGGAATACCTTGTTCACCTTTTTTGTATATCCATTTTAGAACTGTGATTGCTTGTATCAATTATTTTATAAACAGCGTTTATAAACAACGTTCTATCAACATGACTACTATTTTTATTATGCCTCAATGTGCATGATTTATGTATTGTATATTATGATGCATTATATTATTATTATATTATTACTCATGAACTGATGTCTATGCATTTCTTTGATTAGCAATTCTCTATGGCTATACAGCTTATAAGCCCCTTATGGGGTGGTGACAGTTAATTTAATATAAGGTATCATAGACTATTTCAAAGACCTACCCATGCCTCATTTAAAGTCCCACTACCCCTCTCTTTTGCTTTTTAATTCTGACACTTCTTATATAACGGAGGGCAGGGGCCGCCCGGTTACTCCACCCCCTCTGAAGCACGGTTCCATATATAAGTGTCAGAATAAGAAAAGCGTCACACAGCGGGAGCCTCCCATGGATGCGGAGCGGCCCAAGAACGAAGCGGGGAAGACGGTGGTGGCTGGTCTGCAAAATTTTTGGAGGGGCGCAAACGAACTGAAAAATTCTGAAAAATATTGTAACAAAAACATAGAATGCAACCTCACTGTGCCATCATATGCAGACACTGTGCCCATTATACGCAGCCACTGTGCCCATCATACGCAGCCACTGTGCCCATCAAATGCAGCCACTGTGCCCATCATATGCAGCCAACTGTGCCCATCATATTCAGCCACTGTGCCCATCATATGCAGCCACTGTGCCCATCATATGCATCCAACTGTGCCCCATCATATGCAGCCACTGTGACACCCACCCACCTGCCGCTTGCTGTCTGCCTAGCACTTTCCCCATTGTGGTGGCGGGTCAGGCAGCGGGTGACGGCGGTGAGCTGTGGGACGGGTAGTGTGGGTCAGGTGGCAGCTCCTGTGTCCTCCATGCGTCTCTTTTTGCCTTCTGCTAGGCGGCCAATGGGATTGCTTGTGCCTTCAGCCAATCAGGTGACGGGTATTAGTCCCGCGCCTCCTGATTGGCTGAGAGGTGGTTCAGTGTTAGAAAAGCGAATATTCATTTGCTTTTCTAACACACCTGGGTGGACTGCGAGCACAATGCTTTGTGCTCCTAGTTCACCTTTTTCTAATTAGGTGCTTAAAAAAAAACCCACCGCTCGAGTTCAGGCGCCTAGCATCAGAAAAAGGGGCCTGATGCCTGAAAAGGGGGTGGCAGTGGCGGCCATGGATAGATCCATACTATGCATGAATCTATCCATGATACTTGTAGGGGGGTGGCTGGAGAGAGGGGGCAGTGCCTGTGTGCCCTTAACGGATGCACTGCCACTGATGTGATACCTACATAATCATGTGTATAAAAACCTTCAGTGTATAAAAACAGAACAGTTATTTGGAAAGATGCGGAGTGTATCTTTTGTGTCTGTTCCCTACTGCCTATTTATAAAATATCGAGGACACAACCAACTGTACAAACAAATGGCAACCACCCCAATCTATAACTAGCCTTTGCAGTAAGGTGCACATGAAAGGGCAACTCACATGACAAACAAAAATTTCCTAGAGCACATATCAGCTAGCCTGCAAAAAAACAAATTAATGTCTAACAAAATGTTAAATGCACTGGATGCCCTCAGCTGCCATTGTGCTCCTGTTGGTGTCCTCTGCATCCCTGTGCATTTAAGGAGGGGTGGGCTCCCTCCAAGCAAACCTGCCCTTAAAGTGGTTCTAAAGGCAGAAGGTTTTTTATCTTAATGCATTCTAAAAACCTTCTGTGCACAGCAACCCTCCTCAGCCCCCCTAAAACTTACCTAAGAGTCATCTCAATCCAGCGATGTTGCATATGAGACTCGGCTGTCCAGGACTCTCCCTCCTTATTGGCAATTAGACAATCAAAGTCAGTGGGCTAATGAGGAGAGAGAGGGGTAGGGCTGAGCTGCGGCTCCATGTCTGAATTGGCACACAGAGCAGCAGCTCGGCTTGCGTGTCTCCATAGCAAACTGCTTGCTGTGGCGGCACTATGCAGGAGGGAGAGGCCTGGAGAGATGATGAGGGACCTAATAAGAGATGGATCAAGGCTTCTCTGTGCAAAACCACTGCACAGAGTAGGTGAGTCTAATATGTTTGTTATTTTTGGATAATATCAAAACTATAGAGTTAGGACCTCAGTATACAGAGAAGCCTTGATGTGGGCACTGCGGCTTACACATACAGTATATTTGCAGATGTGTGAAAATGAAACCCTCTGTTTTTAACCTGGATTGTTAGACAGGGACAATTTGGTTTTTGTACAGACTACCTTTAAATATGCTGGGAATTTTTTGTTTGATTGTGATGTGTGTTGCCCTTCCATGTGAACCTTATTGCAAAGGCTAGTTAGACATTGGGTGGTTGCTACCTGTTTGTACAGTTGGTTGAACTTGATGTGGAGACACACTGGATACCTTCAGCTGTCATTGTGCTCTTGACGGGCCTCCCATGGGTCCCTGTGATTTTTAAGGAGGGGTGGGCTCCCTCCAGGCAAACCTGCCCTCAATCTATTCACTGTTATATGTGCTCCAATTTGGAGACACTCAAAACTATAGTGTTAGGACCGCAGTATACAGAGGAGCCTTGATATAGACACTGTAGCTTACACATATATTTGAAAATGTGTACAAACTAATAGTTTATAGTGTGGGTTGATAAAAGGATCATAAAAAATAACAACAATGGTAACAGCCCCTGAGCTGGGAGAGCTTTCCTCTATAGTTATGTAACTGCCTGATAGCTACATATACCTGTGCATATTTAAACCACATTATTTTCTCATTGAAAGAATAAAAAATACTTAAACCAAACTGCAGTGATTAATTTTCCATACTTTGATGAATTATGTGCCTAGAAAATTCTATTCTTTATCATTTTCTACACAATAATGAAGTATCCTTGTCATAATTTTGCTAATCCCCTAACAGAAAAATGAACAAGTGATGCAATTATCTAAGCAGAGGGGAGACCTAGCATTCCCATAACAGAAGGAAATCACTCTCTGACTTTGAATCCAAAAGGAAATATATAAGTACAGAGGCAAAAACACCAGTCTGCTTTATATAAATGAAAAAGAGAAATATAATATAGCAACCAAAATAATCATTTTTTTTAACATGAAGCAACTGATCTTTTTGAAAAGGTAGTGAAAGTTTCTCAAATGTTCTATTTGAACAAATAATACTAGTACTGTAGTTAGTATTGTTAAAAATTGTAGGTATGTAAACCTAAAATAGAAAAGATGTTTAAAAAAAGATGCTGCATCTGGAGGCTTTCATTAAGGTGTCTGTTTCAATAGCTTTGCAAGTCTGCATGAATGTGTCTCTTTTTTACCTTTTTTCCCCTCCTTGCCCTCCCCTTTTGTCATTATCATATTCCCATCTGGATAGTGCCAAATTATTAGGCCCACCTATCACCCCAAGTACTTGTCATATAAGGTGTTGTGGTTCCCAAAAATTCCATTATTCAATTCCCGTCATTATTAATATTAATTTTAATTTTATTAATTTTATTTTATTTCATTTTATTTTGTATTTTTATTTTTATCTTTATTTTCATTTTCATTTTTATTTTTAATTTAAATGTTTATTTTTATTTTTATTTCCAATCACATAATACATTTGATTATTGATTTTTGTTTTTTCATTATCCTATATTACAGTACAATGTGCTTTGTTCTGTTTTTTGTTCAGTTTTTTGTCCAGTTCATTGGTCCACACAGCACCAATAGTGCTCCCAATATGCCCCCTAATCGGCTTCCCATTGGTTTTATCTACATATATACTTTCTTTTAAATCCCATTTGTTTTTATTGTAATTTTAATGTATTTTACAACTTGGTATTTGATGCATTTAAATCAGTCATTGTTTTTAAATGCAATGTTATGTTATGAGCGATTGCAGCGTCATCCAATGTATTGAGCGCCATTAGGACAGCTCACTGGCTGTATAAGCCTTGTCCTATCACAGCCCACGCTAGGCCTGAGGAAGGAGCGTAGCTCCGCAAACCCGTCGCCTATTTGTCCAGATTCTGGAAGTGACCTCGCCCCCCTGGTTGTCAGTGTGCATTCCAATGACAGGAAGTGTCGGCATCCATCGGCACAGCCTGCTCACCGGACACCATGGACATCCAGCACCCGGATTAGATACACTCCGAGGATATCCGGACATGCCTGTTATTTATGCACCCTTGTGAGTACCGCTCCTTTGACTTTCATTAAAGATTATGTGATCTACTGCACTTAGAGTGGCACCTATTACAGCAAATGTTTTTTATACAATATATATATATATATATATATATATATATATATATATATATATATATATATATATATATATATATATATATATATATATTTTATACTTTACCATCTTATGTATCAGCTCCCTATTGAGAGCAGTCACGCTGGGGGTCAACACTGTGTTGGGCTTAGCGCTCACTCAATCTTTATATGTTGCTGCGCTGTTTAAGAAGTTTCTTTTTTGTGCTGCTTATCCTACTGTTGGTGTTGATTAAACCCCCCCCCCAGCTCCACTTATATAACACTGTTTACCTATCACTGGCCATTGCATCAGTCCTGCTCTATTTTGTTTAGGTCCAATTTGTCCACTTTTTTTTTTAAAGTTGTTTTTATTTGATTTGATATAAAATAGTTTACAGGTACATATATTACAGATGTATTCATAAACTAATCTCTTTTACAAAATAGAAAAGAATGTACATTAGCCCAACAGGGGCCTAATATTATTTGTTAGATATTATAATTCCCGATTCCTCAATGGAGGAATGAACTTTTTCAATAGGTATGGCAGGTTGATGTGTGTGGATCACGTAGGGCCCAGCTACTGTAAGACATAATTCAAAATGCAGTGGAGATAAAACAACATTCATGCCACTCTCACAACACAACACACATTCACACAAAGAGGCAAACTTTGTCAAGCCTCACCTTCCCAACCCATACAACTTTATTATGCAGAGGTCTAGCCAGCCTTAAGGCCCTGGTCCTCCCAAAGACACCAGAAAACCATCCAGGGGAGACCAGAACCGGTTATTGTTGTGAAAGCGGAGTATCTCTCCAAAAGGAATCCTCTATATCAAGCCAGGGTTGCCAGATCTTAGTAAACTTTTTTGGACAGGCCCTACCCTTGTAAATAAGTTTAAAAATTGGTATAGCCTTATTTATCATATGGTACAACAGTTGGACATTTGGAGCGGTTGCAGTCTTCTATTGCATCAAGATTAACTTCCTAGCATAAAACAGTACTATACGGACAAGAGTTCGAATATGAGTCCTGTGTATAAAGTCATTCAATACACCCAATAATCCAACCTCTGGGGTGCAGGGCACCTGTATATGTAGGGTGTTTTCAAAAAAAGAGAATAAGTCCCTCCAAAAGGTGGACAAAACAGGGCAGGACCAAAACATATGCATATATACAGCTTCAGTGAAACCACATCTGATGCAGGAAGCTGCGGACTCATATCCCATACGAGCCAGCCTGGCAGCAGTATAATGTAACTGATGTATGAATTTGAACTGCACATATTGGTCATTTGACCAATAAGGTCAAGAAAGCACACCTCTGAGGCCTCCTCCCACCTCTCCTCTGACAACCCAGGTAATTCCTTTACCCACTTCTGTTGAGCAATCTGAAAGGGTTTAACCCCCGCAGCTTGCAGGCAAGAATGTACAGTCGTGACCAGTTTTTCAATGTCCGGATATGACATTAGCGCCTCCAGAGGTGATTCGGTGAGCTCCAGGGTCAGACCAGAAAACTTTGCCCTAATGGCATGGCGTAACAGAAGATATTTGAAATAAAACTTGTTTGTCACACCACACCTCACCTTCAGATCTTCAAACGAAATGAACGCATCATATAAAAAAATATGAGAGGCTTGGGTGATGCCCAGTCTTGCCCACCACTGAGAGTCTGGGTGGCCCATGAGCTCTAGGAAATTTGGATTATGCCATATAGGAGCCTTGGGGGACACCCCTCCCGGTTTTGTGATCACCTTATTACCCTCATGCCAGGTTAACCAACCAACCTCTATCGAAGAGCCACAGGAGCAGCGTTTAGGTATGGATCTATGTAATGTATCAATGAGTGAGCATTCATTGCATTCAATGGAGTGGTGGAGCAGGATGAGGAGGCCTCCAGAAACCAGTCATAAACATAGGCAAGCTGTGATACTATAAAATAGTGTCCTAGATTAGGGCAGGCTAACCCCCCATCCAGCTTTGCAGCCTGGAGTGAGGCCCTAGCAATTCTCGGGCACGATCCTTGCCAGAGGAAGGAGGACACAAGTGAGTTAATTTTGTTAAAAAGTTTTTTGAACAAAAAGACTGGGGAAAACATAAAGAAATTTGGGTAAGTATATCATTTTAAAAATATTCACGCGTCCAATTAAATTCAGTGGTAATGAGGCCCAGGAGCATAGCCTGGTCTCCATATGTGTTATGATCGGGGTGATATTGAGGGTCTGGAAACTCGATAGATTATTATTAATATATATTCCTAGATATTTAAATGTATGCTGTGTGGTCAATTTAGATTGGGCTAGGTAGGTATAGTCCCTTTCGGGGCCTATAGGGAATGCAACAGACTTTTCCCAGCCAACTCTCAGTCCCGAGACCCTCCCAAACTCCTCCACAATCTCCATCAGAGGGACAAAGGCCTGCTCTGAGCCGTCCAAGTAGATCAAAGTGTCATCCACATATAGGGAGATCCTCTCAGACAGCTTACCATAGCAGATGCCCCCTACTGTCACCATCTGACGCACTGCCAGAGCAAGAGGCTCAATGGCAAGTGTGAACAGAAGTGGCAAAAGTGAGCAGCCCTGCCTAGTTCCCCTTTGCAAAGTAAACATTTCCGACACATCTTTATTGGTACTGATCCTTGCTCTGGGGTTAGTGTAAAGCAACCTGGCCCATTTTCTAAAATGGGTGCTGAAACCCATACGATGCATAGTTTCCCAAAGAAAGGGCCAGCTGACTGTATCAAATGCTTTCAGCACGTCCAGTGATAACACCAGCCCGCTACTCTTGTCAGTGGCAGCCCTATGAATATGTAAATAAAGGCGACAGATGTTGTCATATGTACTCTTCCCAGGCATGAACCCAGTCTGGTTCCTGTGGGCAAGGTGGAGAATGACCTTTTGCAGTCTTAAAGCTAAAACTTTTGCTAGCACTTTAACATCACTGTTTACTAGCGAGATTGTGGGGTTTGGGTAGTACTACAATGAGGGCTTCCTTCATGGAGGAGGGAAGTTCGCCCTCCTCCATTGCCCGATTAAAGAGAGACCGTAATTTCTGTGCCAATTCATCAGCATAGTTTTTGTACCATTCAGCGGGCAAACTGTCCAACCCAGGAGTTTTATTGGAGGGTAGAAAGCGGATAGCGTTAGTGATTTCTTCGATTGTCAAAAGTGTGTCTAATATGGAGATGTGAGAAACTTCCAATACAGGAAACTGAAGGGAGTCAAAGAACCCTAGTGTCTCAAGCTCGTCGGGGGGGGGGGGGGGGGCAGTGTATAGGCTTTCATAGAAGGACCTAAATGTCTGGTTTATGGTCAATGGGTCTGAAGTAACAGTGCCATCAGGTAACTGAATCTGTGGTAATGTCCTGTCGATGTATTCAGTACGAGAAAGATAAGCCAACATTTTACTATTTTTACCACTATATTCGTGTAGCCTAGCAGACAAGTACAGCTGCTGATTCCGCGTTGCATCCACCCTATGAAGATCCAGGGCCCTATGTGCCCCCACCAGGACTCCATGAGAGTCCGGGGTGGGGAGCGCAGAGTATTGGGCCATAGCTGTCTCCAGGGAGGATTCCAAGGCCAGAAGAGCCGCTCAGGAGGACCTCCTATGTTTAGCAATGTTAGAGATGTATGAGTCCCATACAGACACCTTAAAGGCATCCCACATGGGGCCAAAGGAAGCTGATCCGGCATTTTGGAGGGGCGCAAACTCTGAAAAATATTGAAACAAAAACATAGAATGCAACCTCACTGGGCCATCATATGCAGACACTGTGCCCATTATACGCAGCCACTGTGCCCATCATATGCAGCCAACTGTGCCCATCATATTCAGCCACTGTGCCCATCATATGCAGCCACTGTGCCCATCATATGCAGCCAACTGTGCCCCATCATATGCAGCCACTGTGACACCCACCCACCTGCCGCTTGCTGTCTGCCCGGCACTTACCCCATTGTGGTGGCGGGTCAGGCAGCGGGTGATGGCGGTGAGCTGTGGGACGGGTAGTGTGGGTCAGGTGGCGGCTCCTCTGTCCTCCATGCATCTCTTTTTGCCTTCTGCTAGGCAGCCAATGGGATTGCTTGTGCCTTCAGCCAATCAGGTGACGGTCCCGCGCCTCCTGATTGGCTAAGAGGCGGTTCAGTGTTAGAAAAGCGAATATTCATTTGCTTTTCTAACACACCTGGGTGGACTGCGAACACAATGCTTTGTGCTCCTAGTTCACCTTTTTTGAAACCTATTAGAGCCAATGGCTCTAATCAGGTGCTTAAAAAAAACCCAGCCACTCGACTTCAGGCGCCTAGCATCAGAAAAAGGGGCCTGATGCCTGAAAAGGGGGTGGCAGTGGCGGCCATGGATAGATTCATACTATGCATGAATCTATTCATGATACTTGTAGGGGGGTGGCTGGAGAGAGGGGGCAGTGCCTGTGTGCTCTTAACGGATGCACTGCCACTGATGTGATACCTACATAATCATGTGTATAAAAACCTTCAGTGTATAAAAACAGAACAGTTATTTGGAAAGATGCGGAGTGTATCTTTTGTGTCTGTTCCCTACTGCCTATTTATAAACACAACCAACTGTACAAACAGTTACAAACAGTTGTACAAACACAACACCCCAATCTTTAACTAGCCTTTGCAGTAAGGTGCACATGAAAGGGCAACTCACATGACAAACAAAAATTTCCTAGAGCACATACCAGCTAGCCTGCAAAAAAACTAATTAATGTCTAACAATTCATGTTAAATGCACTGGATGCCCTCAGCTGCCATTGTGCTCCTGTTGGGGTCCTCTGCATCCCTGTGCATTTACCGAGGGGTGGGCTACCTCCAAGCAAACCTACTCTTAAAGTGGACCTAAAGGCAGAAGGTTTTTTATCTTAATGCATTCTAAAAACCTTCTGTGCGCAGCAACCCCCCTCAGCCCCCCTAATACTTACCTAAGCGTCATCTCAATCCAGCGATGTTGCACATGAGACTCGGCTGTCCAGGACTCTCTCCTTATTGGCAATTGGATAATCAAAGTCAGTAGGCTAATGAGGAGAGAGAGGGGTGGGGCCGAGCTGCGGCTCCATGTCTGAATTGGCACACAGAGCAGCAGCTCGGCTTGGGTGTCTCCATAGCAAGCTGCTTGCTGTGGCGGCACTACGCAGAAGGGAGAGGCCTGGAGAGATGATGAGGGACCTGTTAAGAGGAGGATCGAGGCTGCTCTGTGCAAAACCACTGCACAGAGTAGGTAAGTCTAACATGTTTGTTATTTTTGGATAATATCAAAACTATAGAGTTAGGACCTCAGTATGCAGAGAAGCCTTGATGTGGGCACTGCGGCTTTCACTTACACATACAGTATATTTGCAGATGTGTGAAAATGAAACCCTCTGTTTTTAACCTGGATTGTAATGCCCCGTACACACGGTCGGACTTTGTTCGGACATTCCGACAACAAAATCCTCGGATTTTTTCCGACGGATGTTGGCTCAAAGTTGTTTTGCTTACACACGGTCGCACAAAGTTGTCGGAATTTCCGATCGACAACCACGCGGTCACGTACACCACGTACGACGAGACTAGAAAAGGCCGGTTCAGAACCAAGCGCAGCACCCTTTGGGCTCCTTATGCTAATCTCGTGTTAGTAAAAGTTTGGTGAGAGACGATTCACGCTTTTTCAGACTCGTGGCTTTCAGATCGTTTTCTGCTGTTCAGTTTGTGCTTGTGGGTTTGTATCTGCTCTTCAGTGCGTGCAGTCAGTTCGTATCAGAGTTTTCTGTGTGATCTTGCCTGCTCGTTGCTGTTTTTCAGGTCGTTCTTTACAGGCCTTGCTGTTCTTCAGTGTGTTCTGTTACTTCGTTCTGAGCAGCCGACCGTTTTCTAGCCATGTTTCGTATGCGTACTCCTCGTACAGTTCGTGCTGTGTGGGGGCTTGGTGTTGGGGTCCTGACCTTGACACAAGTCCAGTCCATGAACAGGGTGGGGAGGAGTTCATGGACCAAGAATTGGTTGCTTCAGCGTCACCAGTTCTCTCATATGCCTTTGCTCCGTGAGATCCGTGAGAATAATCCTGATGATTTCAGGAACTTTCTCTGGATGACGGACCCCGTGTTTCACCGTTTGTTGGCTTTGCTGACCCCCTATATCAGCAGGCAGGATACCTGCATGAGGCAAGCCATCACTCCGGAGCAGAGGTTGGTCGCTACCTTGCGGTATTTGGCCACAGGAGAAGCCTGCAGGACCTCAAGTTCTCGACAGGCATCTCCCCCCAGGCTCTTCTTTGTGGACATTTACTGCTTGTGTTTGTTTGAGCTGACCCTGACAGAAAAGTGTGGAGTGCAGAAAATGTCGTGATTGTGTAACCTTATACAAAGCACTGTTGGCTGTTATTTACTAAATGCAAAGACACTTTTCACTACAAGTGCACTTGCAACTGCACTGAAACTGCACTTGTAGTGCAAAGTGGATTTCCCCTTAGGAAATAACCCCCATTTTCTCATAAAACAACAATTACATCACCCCAAAAGTGTTGTAGCGTGAGACAATAATCCACACATTCTTGATGAACAATCTTTTTAATACCTGCACAATCACATGTGCATTTACCAAAGGTTTTTCTGACAAACCAACATGTTTGTTGTATACCAATTTTTGTGGTGTCATTATCCAAAATCAAAATGTCCATTTTATAGAAAACAGGCCTGTGTAAAACCCACAAGAAAGACACAAATCTTGATCTTACAAAGTTCACATTTGGTAGAACTGGAAGGCAATATCAGACATGAGTATTTAGGAACTGTGTTTGATATTGCGTTCAGATGGGGGGAAATCACCCCTGGAAAAGCCAAATTTGGAAGATGCACACAAATTTCCCAATGTCAACATGTGCTATCTGCCATCACGGGGGATCAAGGGACGTGTTTTGGGGGAGAAAGCCCTTCCTCACCGCTACTTTATTATTGAGGAAGGGGTTGCACCCCCAAAATGCGTCCATTGATCTCCCGTGATGGCAGATAGCACATGTTGACACACTGTGTGCATCCTCCAAATTTGGCTTTGGGAAAAATCACAAAAACATTTCGCACATTGTAGCACACAAAAGAAGAAAGTGATTTGGAGGGGTTTTAAACTCGCCCCAAAACATCAATGATGTTTTTATATTTTGGAATAACATCATTGATGTTTTGCTTGATGTTTTCCAATTGTAAATTACACCCCATGATCTCCCCGATCAGGATCTGGGCACTTTCGGATGTGAAAGGATCTGGATCCACAACCTCACGATCACCTAAAAAGAGAGGAACCCCAAAATAAATTAGGTTTCAAAAATATGCCGCCATCCATCTCTTATCTGAGCCTGTGGTCGCAGACACTCACCTGTTGTGGTAACTACTTCCACCACGTCTTCATCCTCCTGCTCATCTTGTGTTGGGGGGATTTCCCCTTCTTCCAGAGGGGGGGGGCTCTTGTCTCCTCGGATGAGGGGTGTCCTCCGAGTCTTTTCTCCCCTATGTAAAACAAAAATGGTATAATTAGCACACAGATATTTAATGTCAGAACTATAAAGATGAAACATTGCTTGGAAGTGGGGTACAATTGTCTATTTTAGCAGAGTTCCAACATGTAGCTTTTTTAGTGCCCTTTGTCAAGCTGCAATACTTTACCTGTTTGGTACAAGCTTCACAGATGTAGCCCCCCCTATAGTATACACTGGGGCACCTGTGTGGCCCCCCTAAAAAAAATGGTGTTCTTTTGTCCCACACTAGTGCTCCAGTGTCCAGATGTGAAAACAGCTGCTGAGTGTCCTCTTCTTACACACAATCTAGTTTGCATTTCATTCTAGTAACAAAGCCATCTACACAACCCAATTCTTTGAAGACAAGCATAGGGCGTCAAAATGGTGGCCAAATGCATATGGGCTAAACAATGGTATTTTATCGTCCGAAATAACAATGTGTGATCCGAACGAATAATGTGCCCATGAACATGAAAGTTGCCATTTTAAACTGTACAACAGTTCCTAAAAGCACATGGAGCAGCACGAACGTAATAAACATAAAGAATAGGAACACAGCACAACTACTTACTTTTTTGCAGCACTCTCCAGATCTTTCTGTACTGCTCATGTTCTCGTAATTTCAGGTCCGACCACCGCTTCCTGAGCTGATCTTTCGATCGTCGTACCCCGAATTTCCGGTGCAGACTCCTGACCACTTTCGCCATGATCTTGGCCTTTCTGACATTGGGGTTGGGGTAAGGCCCATACTTTCCATCATAGTCAGCCTTCTTCAGGATGTCCACCATCTCCAACATCTCCCCAAAGGACATATTTGAGTCCTTTAATCTCCTTCTGCATCGGGACGTTTCAGGCTCCAGCCTTTCCTCCTCCTCCTCTTCGTTGCTACAATTAGCAGGATCCTGCTGTCTATCCGCCATGTGCTCTTCCCCCACTGCGCCGAACGAAAATGGGCGGGGAATAGACTAGAAAGAACGTCAGGGGCGGGTGGAGTTATACGCATGTGCAGTGTGTATAAATCGTAACGCGCGCGTCTTACGTACGATCTGTGAGCGGAGGAAGGAGCATCGGAGACGCCGATCGTGCTAACGAAGGTAGGATCTAAACTTGGGTCTATAGTGCTTTGAAATGGAAGCCTATATTGTAACAAGATTAGGGGAGTTTGGCCTGACATTAGGCTTTGTCTTGTGTTGTGTCTTACAGAGAAAATGGATGGGTTCAACGACCACAATTTCCTGCCCCTGTTCATAGACAAGTACAGGGAGCTGCCCTGTCTGTGGCAAGTGAGACACCCCCACTATAATCACAAACAGAAGAGGCAGGCAGCGCTGGAGAAACTGCTGGAGTTGGTGAAGCCGGTGGTCCCCACAGCAACCATCCCTTATTTGAAAGCTAAAATTGGTGGCCTGAGGAGCACTTATCTTAGGGAGCGCAAGAAGGTCACAGATTCCCAGAGATCCGGAGCTGCAGCAGATGACGTTTATGTCCCCAGGCTGTGGTACTACGAGAGACTGCGATTTCTGTCAGACCACACTGAAGTCAGGGAATCCCTCTCCACTCTTCCTTCCACGCTTCCTTCCACCCCAGCTGAGGCTTCCGATGTCCAACCTGGGCCTTCCAGCCAGGAAGAAGTGGAGGAGCCCAGCTGGAGTCAGGTATAGCATTCTTCTACAGATTTCTGGTAAATAAATAAATGATGTTTATTAGATGTTATTATTGATCACTAATTGCTGATTAAAAAAAGTGCTTTACATATCAATAGACAGTAGTGGGCACCCAAAATTGGGAAAAGAATGAAAACTGCTGGGCTCAGAAGGATAGTCTCCTATATTTGTTAACATTCAATTTGCAGCAGTCAGGAGGTGAAAATTGTGTGTGATTGATGAATAAAAAACTAAAACTATGTCCCTTTTTCATACACAGGAAGACCTCAGCCAGGAGGAGGCTGTGGAATGTGGCAGTCAGGAGGAGGTGGGGATTAGTGGCAGCCAGGAGAAGGCGGGGATTAGTGGCAGCCAGGAGGAGGCGGGGCTAAGTGGCAGCCAAGAGAAGCCAGGGACAAGTCGCAGCCTGACTGAGTCTCAGGTCCCTCCCCTCCGCCTGCCATATAAACGAGCCAGGAAGGCCACTCCGAGTCCCGTGCAGGATTCAGCATACAGGCTGATCCAGGAGGCTTCGGCGTCCCTCCGAGCCTTCCCCAGTCCTGAAGAGGCCTTTGCCTGCATGGCTGCCACAAAATTGCAGGGCATGCAGGAGGGTCAACGCAAGATCTCTGAGGACCTGATTTATAAAGTCCTTCGTAAGGGGGAGAGTGGGGAACTGACACACAAGACGGATGTCATGGAGAGGGACGATCCTCCTCCTCCTCCTGCTGCCACAACTCCACCACCACAGCCACAGCGTGGAAGGAGGCGTGGAAAGAAGACCAAAGAGTGATTGCCCTGGGTTCAGTCTGGTCTGACAAAAGCTGCAGTCTCTCGTATGACAACAGCCTGGGGACACAGATGTCATCTGCTGCTTTCCGGATCTCTGGGACTTCTGGACCAGACTGCCCTCCCTTATGATATGGACTCCTCAGGCCACCAATTTTGCTTTTAAATAGTTGATGTCTGCCCCGGGGGTCCAAGGCTTCGCCCACTTCTGCAGTTTCTCCAGCGTTGCCTCCCTCTTTGTTTAGTTGTGAGCCCTTCATAAAATTTTTTTGGGTAAATTCGACTCTCCTGTGTGTGTTTTCATCCAAAAAGGACAGTTTGTTGGTGACGATTCAGGTACATTTCTAAAGTACAATGTGAAATTAACAAGGGACAACAACACCAAACAATCTCCTACAGATTAAATAGAACAACATATTAGTGGTGTTGTGGGAACTTGTCACAAAAAACACACAAACATTTTCGGGAATACAAATCAAAATCACCAAAAAAAATAAAAATAAAAAAGAGAAACACAAAAAAAGAATCTACATTAAAGTCCAAAAAAAAAAAAAAATTTTGTTGTCAGATGTGAGAAATCCAAATATATTGAGGGAATCCCGATAAATAGTAACGAAATAAGTTTGTGAGAAGTGTGTGTGAATATGAGCAGCAAGACTACTTAATTCTTGTCACATTATAAAGAAGAAGAGAGTGCGCTGTATTAAACCATTTTGAACATTGCAGTGTGACAAAAGTGCTGTATCCATTGCGAACGCTAAGTTTACCAGAACGAGCTGTCCCGTGTCGGAATTTCTTCTGAGCATGCGTGGCACCTTGTGCGTCGGAACAGGCCACACACGGTCGGAATTGACGCGATCGGATTTTGTTGTCGGAAAATTTTATCTCCTGCTGTCCAACTTTGTGTGTCGGAAAATCCGATGGAAAATGTCCGATGGCGCCCACACACGGTCGGAATTTCCGACAACACGCTCCGATCGGACATTGTCCATCGGAAAATCCGACCGTGCGTACGGGGCATTAGACAGGGACAATTTGGTTTTTGTACAGACTACCTTTAAATATGCTGGGAATTTTTTGTTTGATTGTGATGTGGGCAACCCCTTCCATGTGAACCTTATTGTAAAGGCTAGTTAGACATTGGGTGGTTGCTACCTGTTTGTACAGCTGGTTGAACTTGATGTGGGGACACACTGGATACCTTCAGTTGTCATTGCCGGTGCTCTTGACAGGCCTCCCATGCATCCCTGTGCTTTTTAGGGAGGGGTGGGCTGGGTGGGCTGGGTGGGCTCCCTCCCTATTCCTAGATATTTAAATGTATGCTGTATGGTCAATTTAGATTGGGCTAGGTAGTTATAGTCCCTTTCGGAACCTATAGGGAATACAACAGACTTTTCCCAGCCAACTCGCAGTTCCAAGACCCTCCTAAACTCCTCCACAACCTCCATCAGAGAGACAAAGGCCTGCTCTGAGCCGTCCAAGTAGATCAAAGCTTCATCCGCATATAGGGAGATCCTCTCAGACAGCTCACCATAGCAGATGCCCCCCACTGTCACCGTCTGACGCACTGCCAGAGCATGAGGCTCAATGGCAAGTGCGAACAAAAGTAGCAAAAATGGGCAACTCTGCCTAGTTCCCCTTTGCAAAGTAAACATTTCCGACACATCTATACGCATATACACAATTCGCATACATGGAGCAGCATATATCCCAAGTTGAGATCTTGTCCTCTTGTGAAGACAGGTAACTTAGAGCACCTGCCACAGATAAGAGCCCAACGGCAGGGGTGAAAAAGATCACATTTGCCAGGGGAACAGCCCAACTCAGGTGTCCGGGGCCCGGTCAGACATGCGGCCCAGCTGGTGCAGGGACTCAAACCAGGAAAGGGCATTTGCTGGGGTTTGGAAAAAATGCACCTGGCCCTGGTGCACGACTCTCAAAGTGGCGGGAAACAACATGGAGTATTGGATGGTCTTCTCCCTCAGCTTCAGCTTGATGTGTTGGTACTTGGCTCTTGAGGTGCGGACCGCCGGAGAATAGTCAGGAAACAGAGACACAGATGCATTGTTGATTTTAAAGCTCCCTTTTATGCGGGCAGCACACAGGATAGAGTCTCGATAATTGAGGAGACGGATCACCATAGTGTGAGGAGGGTTGCCTGCAGGAAGTGGCCTGCCAGGCACTCTATGAGCATGTTCCAGGACAAAACAAGGGGATAGACGGTCTTTCCCAAATTCCTGGGTAAACCAGCTTTCCAGGAAGGAAACCGGGTCAGAACCCTCAACCCGCTCAGGTAGGCCTACCAGACGCAGGTTATTTCTGTGCAGACGGTTCTCCAAATCGTCGACCTTGTCTTCCAGGGAGAGGATTTTAGTGCCATGCGTTTTTTGGGTAGCTTGGACCGGGCCGACAGCATCTTCCAAATCGCTAATTCGGCGTTCAGTTTTAGAGACCCGGTCACTCATTTTATGCATGTTCTGGCGCCCAATTTGTCCACTTGATTAATTTTTGAAATACAGCCCTGTTTCCTTTTCTTCCCCTTTTCCCTTCCCCCCCTCTCCTCCCCCCTTCCTCTCCCCTCCCTTTTTACTTATTTCATTTTGATAACAGGTTGCTATTTATCAGTCTCTGCTTTTTCACTTGACCGTTCATCAGATACCACTGTTTTTGATATATATATATATAGATACATTTATTTAATTTTATATACAATTTATTTTTACGTTCCAATTATAACTCTTATTGCTTTATTACTCTCCTTACTGCCTTGCCATTTTTCCTCTGTTTAAGGCAGGGTAGTATTCATATGAGTTTCCTATATAGTGGGAACATCTGCACATTTACATGTGTAGTGTGTTTTTCCTTCTAACACTCATATAAGCAACGTCACCTTCAATATGGAGTGGTTGCAACAACTAGAATTGACCAAATATGATATTCTAGATGAACTGTACGCATTGTTTCCATCTGTATTTTTTAAAAATCATTTCACCATCACTGGACATATTCTAAAGAATTACTAAATTAGAAGTCCGCGCTTAGGAAAATATTATAAAAGGGCTGCAGCCTCCCCTAATTAATTCCTAATAGGAGTTAATTGAAAGTATTAAAAGGATAGATCTGGGGAATTGGCGCTGCCCTATTACCATTAGATGTTAGTTAAAAATCACAGAAACATATAAATAAATGTATAAAACGAAAAAGAGCTAAATGTGTATCCCTTAGGTGAATGTACCCCTACACTTGTGCCAGAATTAATAAAATTAGTGAGAAGGTGTGATTCTTTAAAGTGAGCGTGCAAATCCTCTGTATTGCGTAAGTGAATATTACAATATATGGGTTTGGTTTAAATTTGCCCCACCTCCATTGCAAAACTACACACGATCAAATCATATCAAACTAACCAAAACTTTTGAAAAATTAATATTAAGTTGCCCCCTATAATATTGTTGGGGTCCGTGACAAACCACACTATTTGGGGGGTAACAGTATCCGTGTGAGGTTACCACATATCCCTAATATATATGGTGACTAAAGTGCACTGTGCATAAAGTGAAACCAAAGTGCATTAGACCTCTATGATACAATCCCAAAATTCATATATAATAAATTCATATATAAAAAGTTCATAAAAATGAAAATCCAAACCATTAACACTCAAAATAAAAAGTAATGAATATGAATACACATCTGTGAAAAAAGTCCCCGTGTTGGACCCAAACAGGGTTAGAATGTCTTATTTTTAGAGACAAGGATAAAAAAACGTCAGGATCGGTTGACATGCATTTACAAATGCCCAAGGAGTGGTAAAGGGTGACTTCCGTGCATGTAGAAGCTGGTGACTCCAAGTGCTCCCCCCCGTGCTCCCCCACTCACCAGAATCCGTCACCCCCTAGGGGGTATTAGGCAGAGGAGTGGGTGTCTCAAGATGACTGTCTGTGATGAATGTCCCTCTTAGGCTTTACTGCTCCGTGAGTTCCTTCTATTACACTGGTGGTGAGGATCCCCTTCTGCTGATCCAGGTCCAGGTACCTCCACTACTATCCACCTCCGTACTGCTATATCCTCCTCTCGAAAAGAAATAGACAGGGGGCTTGCATAGTGAAGTACGTCCAGTTTATTCAAAATTTAAAAGTCCCACCTTGTGTTCCAGCCGGCTCTTCCGGGTATGACGTGTGAGCGTGACTCCGCCTTACGCGTTTTGTCATCAGACGTTGTCAAAGACGGTACCCGGAAGAGCCGGCTGGAACGCAAGGTGGGACGCACGCTCGGATTTGTATCCCGATCCCATCCTTTGCACCCAGCCGTGGTTGTTATGCTTTTAAACTTTTACATTTTGAATAAACTGGACGTACTTCACTATGCAAGCCCCCTGTCTATTTCTTTGTGAGAGGAGGATATAGCAGTACGGAGGTAGATAGTGGTGGAGGTACCTGGACCTGGATCAGCAGAAGGGGATCCTCACCACCAGTGTAATAGAAGGAACTCACGGAGCAGTAAAGCCTAAGAGGGACATTCATCACAGGCAGTCATCTTGAGACACCCACTCCTCTGCCTAATACCCCCTAGGGGGTGACGGATTCTGGTGAGTGGGGGAGCACGGGGGGGAGCACTTGGAGTCACCAGCTTCTACATGCACGGAAGTCACCTTTTACCACTCCTTGGGCATTTGTAAATGCATGTCAACCGATCCTGACGTTTTTTTAAACTTGTCTCTAAAAATAAGACATTCTAACCCTGTTTGGGTCCAACACAGGGACTTTTTTCACAGATGTGTATTCATATTCATTACTTTTTATTTTGAGTGTTAATGGTTTGGATTTTCATTTTTATGAACTTTTTATATATGAATTTATTATATATGAATTTTGGGATTGTATCATAGAGGTCTAATGCACTTTGGTTTCACTTTATGCACAGTGCACTTTAGTCACCATTAGGGATGAGCTTCGTGTTCGAGTCGAACCCATGTTCGACTCGAACATCGGCTGTTCGACCGTCCGTCGAATTGCGAACGATATGGGCCGTTCGCGCCAAATTCGTGTGGCGCGTCACGGCCCATAATTCACTGCGGCATCGCAGTGCATTGCTGGCTGATGATTGGCCAAGCATGCACTATGACCCGCATGCTTGGCCAATCACAGCGCCGCCTGAACAGAGAGCCGTAATTGGCCAAAGCCAAGGAGGCTTTGGCCAATTATGGCTCAGGGGATTTAGTACACGCCCCACACTATATAAGGCCGCCTGCACGGCGGCCCTGTGTAGTGTGTGTTCCGGCGTTGAAAGAGATAGACAGAGAGACAGTGTTTGATTTGAGTTAGATAGATTAGGCAGAACAGTCAGTCAGTTAGCTGCACTTACAGTGTATTGTGTATATATATGCATCCCAGGTGTTGCATATATATATATACACTGTATTCAGTTTAGCTAGATCCGTTCCTGTTATCTTCTATCTAGACTATTTACATTCAGTGCAGTGTGTCCTGCTCACAGTGTTCAGCTAGATCCGTTCCTGCTATTTACATTCAGTACAGTGCTTCCTGCTCACAGTGTTCAGCTAGATCCGTTCCTGCTATTTACATTCAGTGCAGTGCGTGCTGCTCACAGTGTTCAGCTAGATCCGTTCCTGCTATTTACATTCAGTGCAGTGCGTGCTGCTCACAGTGTTCAGCTAGATCCGTTCCTGCTATTTACATTCAGTGCAGTGCGTCCTGCTCACAGTGTTCAGCTAGATCCGTTCCTGCTATTTACATTCAGTGCAGTGCGTCCTGCTCACAGTGTTCAGCTAGATCCGTTCCTGCTATTTACATTCAGTGCAGTGCGTGCTGCTCACAGTGTTCAGCTAGATCCGTTCCTGCTATTTACATTCAGTGCAGTGCGTCCTGCTCACAGTGTTCAGCTAGATCCGTTCCTGTTATCTTCCTACTGACAGGCAGGCTTGTCTGGTTACAGTATATAAAGCTACCTGAAGAAAATTACAGGTGTTCTTTTTGATCCTATTAGTACCACGGTCAGGCAGCTAGACTATTTACATTTAGTACAGTGTGTCCTGCTCACAGTGTTCAGCTAGATCCGTTCCTGTTATTTACATTCAGTGCAGTGTGTCCTGCTCACAGTGTTCAGCTAGATCCGTTCCTGCTATTTACATTCAGTACAGTGCGTGCTGCTCACAGTGTTCAGCTAGATCCGTTCCTGCTATATACATTTAGTGCAGTACGTCCTGCTCACAGTGTTCAGCTAGATCCGTTCCTGTTATCTTCCTACTGACAGGCAGGCTTGTCTGGTTACAGTATATAAAGCTACCTGAAGAAAATTACAGGTGTTCTTTTTGATCCTATTAGTACCACGGTCAGGCAGCTAGACTATTTACATTTAGTACAGTGTGTCCTGCTCACAGTGTTCAGCTAGATCCGTTCCTGTTATTTACATTCAGTGCAGTGCGTCCTGCTCACAGTGTTCAGCTAGATCCGTTCCTGCTATTTACATTCAGTGCAGTGCGTCCTGCTCACAGTGTTCAGCTAGATCCGTTCCTGCTATTTACATTCAGTGCAGTGCGTGCTGCTCACAGTGTTCAGCTAGATCCGTTCCTGCTATTTACATTCAGTGCAGTGCGTCCTGCTCACAGTGTTCAGCTAGATCCGTTCCTGTTATCTTCCTACTGACAGGCAGGCTTGTCTGGTTACAGTATATAAAGCTACCTGAAGAAAATTACAGGTGTTCTTTTTGATCCTATTAGTACCACGGTCAGGCAGCTAGACTATTTACATTTAGTACAGTGTGTCCTGCTCACAGTGTTCAGCTAGATCCGTTCCTGTTATTTACATTCAGTGCAGTGCGTCCTGCTCACAGTGTTCAGCTAGATCCGTTCCTGCTATTTACATTCAGTGCAGTGCGTCCTGCTCACAGTGTTCAGCTAGATCCGTTCCTGCTATTTACATTCAGTGCAGTGCGTGCTGCTCACAGTGTTCAGCTAGATCCGTTCCTGCTATTTACATTCAGTGCAGTGCGTCCTGCTCACAGTGTTCAGCTAGATCCGTTCCTGTTATCTTTCTACTGACAGGCAGGCTTGTCTGGTTACAGTATATAAAGCTACCTAAAGAAAATTACAGGTGTTCTTTTTGATCCTATTAGTACCACGGTCAGGCAGCTAGACTATTTACATTTAGTACAGTGTGTCCTGCTCACAGTGTTCAGCTAGATCCGTTCCTGTTATTTACATTCAGTGCAGTGTGTCCTGCTCACAGTGTTCAGCTAGATCCGTTCCTGCTATTTACATTCAGTACAGTGCGTCCTGCTCACAGTGTTCAGCTAGATCCGTTCCTGCTATTTACATTCAGTGCAGTGCGTGCTGCTCACAGTGTTCAGCTAGATCCGTTCCTGCTATATACATTTAGTGCAGTACGTCCTGCTCACAGTGTTCAGCTAGATCCGTTCCTGTTATCTTCCTACTGACAGGCAGGCTTGTCTGGTTACAGTATATAAAGCTACCTGAAGAAAATTACAGGTGTTCTATCCCAGCTTAGTGCAGCTACAGGCCATTAGTATGTCTGGAAGGCCAAGAAGGAGAGGCAGACAGTCACAAGCCAATAAGAGAGGGCAAGCAGGCTCTGTGTCTAGTGCTGGTCGTGGAGACGGTGCATCCTCATCAGCACGTGGCCATGGGACACGCTTGGCCTTTTTTTCGGCAGCTGGCCGTGTTGAGCCGCAACATGCGGAAGACTTGGTCGAGTGGATGACCAAGCCGTCCTCATCCTCCTCATCCTCTCTCACCCATGCCCAGGGTGCTTTGTCTGGCAAAGCAGCGGCCTCTTCCCTCAGCTCAATGTCATCAGTGACTCCTTCCCTAGCCCCACCATGTCCTCCTGAGGATTCCCTCGAACTGTTTGACCACAGTGTTGGGTACATGCTCCAGGAGGATGCCCAGCGTTTGGAAGGCTCTGATGATGATACTGAGCTCAATGAAGGCAGTAACATGAGCACGGACAGAGGGGGTGCCCAAGAAGGACAGCAATCTGGCAGTCATGCTCCCCCTGCTGCAGCATACTGCCAGGTTTGCTCCAGTGATGAGGAGGGAGGGGATGATGAGGTCACTGACTCAACGTGGGTGCCTGATAGGAGAGAGGAGGAGGAGGAGGAGGAGGAGGAGGAGGAGGAGGAGGTGGCACATCACCAACTAGGCAGGATGCCCTCCAGGGGCCAGCCTAAGGGCAGCACATTGACTGCATCACACCCCAAAGCTCCACATGTGCAGGGCGCTGCAGTCTCTGCGCGTTATTCAAAAAGTTCTTTGGTGTGGGCCTTTTTTGAGACGAGTGCATCAGATCGCACCGCTGCTATTTGCAATATATGTCTCAAGCGTATCTCGCGTGGCCAAAACATCTCCCGCTTGGGTACCACATGCTTGACCAGACATATGTTGACCTGCCATGCAGTTCGTTGGCAAGCGTATCTAAAAGACCCACACCAAAGAACAAAGACGATCTCTCCTTGCTCCTCATCAGCTGAGATTTCCAACCCCACTAGACCTTCAGTCCTCTCTGCGACCTGCAGTGAGAGGAATGAAGGTGTAGAATTAGGTGTGTCACAGCCAAGTACTTATGGGCAATCTGCTTTTGGTACACCGACGTCAGATTGTACCAGGCAAATTTCCCTGCCCCAGCTGCTGCACCGCCGAAAGAAGTTTGCTCCCAGCCATCCACATGCCCAGCGGTTGAATGCTAGCTTGGCAAAATTGCTAGCACTTCAACTGCTGCCTTTTCAGTTGGTAGACTCTGCCCCCTTCCGTGAGTTTGTGGAATGTGCGGTTCCTCAGTGGCAGGTACCCAAACGCCACTTTTTCTCACGGAAGGCGATTCCGGCTCTCTACCGGCATGTGGAAGGCAATGTCCATGCCTCGCTGGACAGGGCGGTCAGCGGTAAGGTGCATATTACCGCTGACTCATGGTCCAGCAGGCATGGACAGGGACGTTACTTAAGTTTCACGGCGCATTGGGTGACTCTGCTGGCAGCTGGGAAGGATGCAGGACAAGGTGCAGTAGTGTTGGAGGTTGTTCCGCCACCACGCCTCCAAAATGCTGATTGTGACACACCTCTCTCCTCCACCCCCTCCTCTTCTTCTTCCTCCATGGCCTCTTCCTCGGAACCAGCGGTGCTCCGTAGGCGTTCAAGGGGCTACGCAAGTACGCAGGCCAAAAGATGCCATGCGGTGCTTGAGCTGGTGTGCTTGGGGGACAGGAGCCACACTGGGGCAGAGGTTCTGTCAGCTCTGCAGGGGCAGGTTCAGAGGTGGTTGACGCCACGCCAACTTAAGGCAGGAATGGTGGTTTGCGACAATGGCACCAACCTCCTCTCTGCCCTCCGACAGGGACAACTGACCCATGTGCCCTGTTTGGCTCACGTCCTTAACTTGGTGGTGCAGCGGTTCTTGGGCAGGTACCCGGGCTTACAGGATGTCCTGAGGCAGGCCAGGAAAGTCTGTGTGCATTTCCGCCGGTCATATAATGCCAGTGCTCGGCTGACGGACCTCCAAAAGGAGTTTAACCTGCCCAAGAACCGCCTAATCTGTGACATGCCCACCAGGTGGAACTCGACGTTGGCCATGCTGCAGCGGCTGCACACGCAGCAGAGGGCCATCAATGAGTACCTGTGCGACTATGGCACCAGGACAGGGTCAGGGGACCTTGGTTTTTTTTCCCCACGCCAGTGGGCCATGATCAGGGATGCATGCACTGTCCTGTCACCATTCGAGGAGGCCACGAGGATGGTGAGCACTGACAGTGCATGCATCAGTGACACTGTCCCCCTTGTCCACCTGTTGGAGCACACGCTGCGTGGGATAATGGACAGGGCACTTGAGGCAGAACAGAGGCAGGAAGAGGAGGACTTCCTTAGCTCTCAAGGCCCCCTTTATCCAGACAGTGTTCCTGCGTGCCCGCCGATCACACAGGAAGAGGACGAGGAGGAGGAGGAGGAGGAGGAGGAAGATTGTGTCAGTATGGAGGTGGAGCCTGGCACTCAGCATCAGCAGTCTTTAAGGGATCAGTCCCAAGGAACACATGGACTTGTACGTGGCTGGGAGGAGGTGGCTGCGGACGTTGTTGTCCTTAGTGACCCAGAGGACTCCGGACCGAATGCCTCAGCAAACCTACGCTGCATGGCCTCCCTGATCCTGCAAAGCCTGCGTAAGGATCCTCGTATTCGTGGTATCAAGGAGAAGGACCAATACTGGCTGGCAACCCTCCTTGATCCACGTTACAAGGGTAAGGTTGCGGACCTTATCTTGCCATCGCAGAGGGAGCAGAGGATGAAACATCTTCGGGAGGCCTTGCAGAAAGGTCTGTGCAACGCGTTCCCAGAGACTGGGAGGTTACAAACTCCTGTTTCTGGACAACGTGTTGCTGAGGCTTCGGTCAGTCAAAGAAGGAGCGGTGGAGAAGGTGGCCGTCTGACCGATGCGTTCAGACAATTTTTTGGTCCGCAGCCCCAAGGTATGATCGGTTCCAGCAACCATCGCCAGCGTCTGTTTTACATGGTGCAGGAATACCTAGGGGCAAGATCAGACTTGGACACCTTTCCCACCGAAAATCCTCTGGGTTACTGGGTCTTGAGGATGGATCACTGGCCAGAGCTTGCACAGTATGCAATTGAGCTACTGGCCTGTCCTGCATCCAGCGTTCTTTCGGAACGCACATTCAGTGCTGCTGGAGGCGTGGTAACCGATCACAGGGTGCGTCTGTCCACCGACTCGGTCGATCGGCTGACCTTCATAAAAATGAATCAGTCTTGGATCACCACCAGCTACCAAGCACCTGATGCAGATGTAACCGAATAATTTTTTTTGAAATCTCAGATCCCTTCAAAGACTGCCTATGCTGATGCTGAGTGACTATCCCTGAGTAATTATCCTCTTCCTCCTCAATCATCACGCTGATAGCTTGTAAGAACATTTTTGGTTCTGGGCGCCACCACCAGTGCCTAAGGCACAATTTTTCAGCCCCTGTTTAACAGGGGCGTGTAATTACAATTTTTGATGTAATACTTTGCAGCAGGGCTCGTTCCTGCATTCCAACTAGAGTGTCTGTGAGGGGTTGCAGTGTTGTGGCACCAGCACCAGTGCCTAAGACCCAATTTTTCTGCCCCTGTCTAACAGGGGCGTGTAATTACAATTTTTGATGCAATACTTTGCAGCAGGGCTTGTTCCTGCATTCCAACTAGAGTGTCTGTGAGGGGTTGCAGTGTTGTGGCACCAGCACCAGTGCCTAAGACCCAATTTTTCAGCCCCTGTCTAACAGGGGCGTGTAATTACAATTTTTGATGCAATACTTTGCAGCAGGGCTTGTTCCTGCGTTTCAACTAGAGTGTCTGTGAGGGGTTGCAGTGTTGTGGCACCAGCACCAGTGCCTAAGACCCAATTTTTCAGCCCCTGTCTAACAGGGGCGTGTAATTACAATTTTTGATGCAATACTTTGCAGCTGGGCTTGTTCCTGCGTTTCAACTAGAGTGTCTGTGAGGGGTTGCAGTGTTGTGGCACCAGCACCAGTGCCTAAGGCCTAATTTTTCAGCTCCTGTTCAACAGGGGCATGTAATTACAATTCTTGATCTAATATTTCACAGCAGGGCCCTGTGAGGGCTTACAGTGTTTTGGCCACAGCAACACCTAAGGCCCAAATTTCTGCTGAGTATATAGGGCAGGACCCTACTTTCAAACATCTAACTTACAAACGACTCCTACTTGCAAACGGAAGGAGACAACAGGAAGTGAGATGAAATCTACCCCTAAGGAAGGGAAATTCTCTCCTGTAAGAGTTAATATGGGAAAACAATTTTTCCTTTCCACTGATGCTTTCCAATCCTTGTTCCACAAAAAAACCCAAATTTTCAAAAAACATTTTTCATTGGGACAAAAAAGTGAGGTGAAATCTTCTGAAGAGGAGGAAAGACGCAAAACAAATGTCACAGGGGTGATAACCCTTCCCTATGTTTTCCAAAAAGCTTAGAAAAGATTTTTTGGCTGGAGCTAAACACATTAAAAATGTTCAAAATTACAAACAGATTCTACTTAACAACAAACCTACAGTCCCTGTCTTGTTTGCACCGCCTGTATACTGCTGTTCAGAGTATATAGGGACCTTTCCTTATTTTAATTTGGGTGCGGGGTTCCCCTTAATATCCATACAAGACCCAAAGGGCCTGGTAATGGACTGGGGGGTACCCATGCCGTTTGTCTCACTGATTTTCATCCATATTGCCATGACCCGACATGACATTAAACCCGCAAGCAGTTTTAAATGAGATTTTTTCCTTTAAAAATGACATTTGGTGCAGGGACTGTTCTAAACATGGGAAACACGCGTCACTTTACAGGCATACTATAGACACCCCCCAGGTACGATATTTAAAGGAATATTTCACTTTTTTTTTTTTACTTTAAGCATCATTAAAATCACTGCTCCCGAAAAAACGGCCGTTTTTAAAAGTTTTTTTTGCATTGATACATGTCCCCTGGGGTAGGACCCGGGTCCCCAAACCCTTTTTAGGACAATACCATGCAAATTAGCCTTTAAAATGAGCACTTTTGATTTCGAACGTTCGAGTCCCATAGACGTCAATGGGGTTCTAACGTTCGTGCGAACTTGCGGTCCGTTCGCGGGTTCTGGTGCGAACCGAACCGGGGGGTGTTCGGCTCATCCCTAGTCACCATATATATTAGGGATATGTGGTAACCTCACACGGATACTGTTACCCCCCAAATAGTGTGGTTTGTCACGGACCCCAACAATATTATAGGGGGCAACTTAATATTAATTTTTCAAAAGTTTTGGTTAGTTTGATATGATTTGATAGTGTGTAGTTTTGCAATGGAGATGGGGCAAATTTAAACCAAACCCATATATTGTAATATTCACTTACGCAATACAGAGGATTTGCACGCTCACTTTAAAGAATCACACCTTCTCACTAATTTTATTAATTCTGGCACAAGTGTAGGGGTACATTCACCTAAGGGATACACATTTAGCTCTTTTTCGTTTTATACATTTATTTATATGTTTCTGTGATTTTTAACTAACATCTAATGGTAATAGGGCAGCGCCAATTCCCCAGATCTATCCTTTTAATATTCTAAAGAATTGTTGCACACGGTTTAGGAAACTAGAACATCTTATGATTTCTACCAACCACCAGTGGTGGGAAAAGTCCTTTTTAGAACAATACATATCTCACTCCATTTCCCCTCGAGGTTTGAGAATATTAAAATCATGCTCATTCTTGACACCAGAGCTGTCCAATGAATGGTCTCAGATTTCTGAATTTTGCACACAGAAATGGATGCATATCATCATACAACAAAGGGAACAAAAATATTTAGAATTAATTGAACAATTAAAATCGAACATATCTCATCTCAGTACCTTATTGCCTAACTTACCCACTTCATGGCTAAACACTCTCTAACATCACAGCAAAAAAGACGAGGACACTTTGATCCAAATGAAATTAGGTAAAATGAGGAGAGATCTGGACGATTTTAATCTAGGCAGGGTCTTCAATTGGAAAAAGGGTCATTGTGTACCCATCAGTAGGGATGAGCTTCGAGTTCGAGTCGAACTCATGTTCTACTCGAACATTGGCTGTTCGCAAGTTCGCCGAACAGCGAACAATTTGGGGTGTTCGCGGCAAATTCGAATGCCGCGGAACACCCTTTAAAAGTCTATGGGAGAAATCAAAAGTGCTAATTTTAAAGGCTTATATGCAAGTTATTGTCATAAAAAGTGTTTGGGGACCCGGGTCCTGCCCCAGGGGACATGGATCAATGCAAAAAAAAGTTTTAAAAACGGACGTTTTTTCAGGAGCAGTGATTTTATTAATGCTTAAAGTCAAACAATAAAAGTGTAATATCCCTTTAAATTTCGTACCTGGGGGGTGTCTATAGTATGCCTGTAAAGGGGCGCATGTTTCCTGTGTTTAGAACAGTCTGACAGCAAAATGACATTTGGAAGGAAAAAACTCATTTAAAACTAGCCGCGGCTATTGCATTGCCGACAATACACATAGAAGTTCATTGATAAAAACGGCATGGGAATTCCCCACAGGGGAACCCCGAACCAAAATAAAAAAAAAAAAATGATGTGGGGGTCCCCCTAAATTCCATACAAGGCCCTTCAGGTCTGGTATGGATATTAAGGGGAACCCCAGCCAAAATTGAAAAAAAAAATTGACGTGGGGTTCCCCCTAAATTCCATACCAGACCCTTCAGGTCTGGTATGGATTTTAAGGGGAACCCCGCGCCAAAAAAAAAAAAAAAAAACGGCGTGGGGTCCCCCTAAAAATCCATACCAGACCCTTATCTGAGCACGCAACCTGGCAGGCCGCAGGAAAAGAGGGGGGGACGAGAGTGCGGCCCCCCCCCCCTCCTGAACCGTACCAGGCCACATGCCCTCAACATTGGGAGGGTGCTTTGGGGTAGCCCCCCAAAACACCTTGTCCCCATGTTGATGAGGACAAGGGCCTCATCCTCACAACCCTGGCCGGTGGTTGTGAGGGTCTGCGGGCGGGGGGCTTATCGGAATCTGGAAGCCCCCTTTAACAAGGGGACCCCCAGATCCCGGGCCCCCCCCTGTGTGAAATGGTAAGGGGGTACTTACCCCTACCATTTCACTAAAAAACTGTCAAAAATGTTAAAAATGACAAGAGACAGTTTTTGACAATTCCTTTATTTAAATGCTTCTTCTTTCTTCTTTCTTCCTTCATCTTCTTCTGGTTCTTCTGGCTCTTCTGGTTCTTCCTCCGGCGTTCTCGTCCAGCATCTTCTCCGCGGCGTCTTCTATCTTCTTCTCCTCGGGCCGCTCCGCACCCATGGCATGGGGGGGAGGCTCCCGCTCTTCTCTTCATCTTCTTCTCTTCTTCATCTTCTTCTTCATCTTCTTCTTCTTCTTCCTTCTTCTCTTCTTCTCTTCTTCCTGTCTTCTGCGGGCCGCTCCGCAGCCATGCTGTGGCATGGAGGGAGGCTCCCGCTGTGTGACGGCGTCTCTTCGTCTGACGGTTCTTAAATAACGGGGGGCGGGGCCACCCGGTGGCCCCGCCCCCCTCTGACGCACGGTGACATGACGGGACTTCCCTGTGGCATTCCCCGTGACGTCACAGGGAAGTCCCTCAAGTCACCGTGCGTCAGAGGGGGGCGGGGTCACCGGATGGCCCCGCCCCCCGTTATTTAAGAACCGTCAGACGAAGAGACGCCGTCACACAGCGGGAGCCTCCCACCATGCCAGCATGGCTGCGGAGCGGCCCGCAGAAGACAGGAAGAAGAGAAGAAGAGAAGAAGAGAAGAAGGAAGAAGAAGAAGAAGATGAAGAAGAAGATGAAGAAGAGAAGAAGATGAAGAGAAGAGCGGGAGCCTCCCCCCCATGCCATGGGTGCGGAGCGGCCCGAGGAGAAGAAGATAGAAGACGCCGCGGAGAAGATGCTGGACGAGAACGCCGGAGGAAGAACCAGAAGAGCCAGAAGAACCAGAAGAAGATGAAGGAAGAAAGAAGAAGCATTTAAATAAAGGAATTGTCAAAAACTGTCTCTTGTCATTTTTAACATTTTTGACAGTTTTTTAGTGAAATGGTAGGGGTAAGTACCCCCTTACCATTTCACGCAGGGGGGGGGCCGGGATCTGGGGGTCCCCTTGTTAAAGGGGGCTTCCAGATTCCGATAAGCCCCCCGCCCGCAGACCCTCACAACCACCGGCCAGGGTTGTGAGGATGAGGCCCTTGTCCTCATCAACATGGGGACAAGGTGTTTTGGGGGGCTACCCCAAAGCACCCTCCCAATGTTGAGGGCATGTGGCCTGGTACGGTTCAGGAGGGGGGGGGGGCCGCACTCTCGTCCCCCCCTCTTTTCCTGCGGCCTGCCAGGTTGCGTGCTCGGATAAGGGTCTGGTATGGATTTTTAGGGGGACCCCACGCCGTTTTTTTTTTTTTTTTTTTGGCGCGGGGTTCCCCTTAAAATCCATACCAGACCTGAAGGGTCTGGTATGGAATTTAGGGGGAACCCCACGTCAATTTTTTTTTTCAATTTTGGCTGGGGTTCCCCTTAATATCCATACCAGACCTGAAGGGCCTTGTATGGAATTTAGGGGGACCCCCACATCATTTTTTTTTTTTATTTTGGTTCGGGGTTCCCCTGTGGGGAATTCCCATGCCGTTTTTATCAATGAACTTCTATGTGTATTGTCGGCAATGCAATAGCCGCGGCTAGTTTTAAATGAGTTTTTTCCTTCCAAATGTCATTTTGCTGTCAGACTGTTCTAAACACGGGAAACATGCGCCCCTTTACAGGCATACTATAGACACCCCCCAGGTACGAAATTTAAAGGAATATTACAGTTTTATTGTTTGACTTTAAGCATTAATAAAATCACTGCTCCTGAAAAAACGTCCGTTTTTAAAACTTTTTTTTGCATTGATCCATGTCCCCTGGGGCAGGACCCGGGTCCCCAAACACTTTTTATGACAATAACTTGCATATTAGCCTTTAAAATTAGCACTTTTGATTATTCATGTTCGTGTCCCATAGACTTTAACGGCGTTCGCGTGTTCGAACGAATTTTTTTCCTGTTCGCATGTTCTGGTGCGAACCGAACAGGGGGGTGTTCGGCTCATCCCTACCCATCAGTAATACTACATCCCACTCTCTCCCACCTCCCATGCCTCTTATGCAATGCAATGTAGGCTACATATTATTATTATTTTTATTATTATTATTCAAGATTTATATAGCGCCAACAGTTTACGCAGCGCTTTACATATCATGGCCCCCCCAGGTCCATTCCTCCACCACACTCAGTGCATTCCACCAACATCAACCACAGAGCCATGTCCCGTCCCTCTTCCTTTGGGACACGTTTGCTCACTCCCAAACCCCAACGAAATCCGACCAATAGAGTCAGAAATCATGCTATCAAAAACAAAAATAATAACAAAAACCAAAACAAAATTACAAATAACAACACCAACAACAACAATCACACAACCAATCTAACCACCAGCAGTGGGCCCACTCAGGGCAAGAGTACCCACTTCAGTCTACTGTCCTGTTCCACATCCATTAATAGAGTTTCTGATCCCATACCCTCCACCCCTATACCTTGTGCCTCTGTGACCTTTGCCTCAGGGGGAGATAATAGGGTTAGTCCCACCAGTTTCACACTTCCAATAGTTTGATCTCCTTTTGGGAACCAGGATTCTAACACACAGATGACTAGATCACTCATCAGCTTGGATCCCACATGTCCAGTGGAACAAACTTCTCCAGTTCACACTCAATCTGATTCTCAGCATTTTTTAGTACTTTTCCCCTTGTTACCCAACCGTCCACCGCCAGGAAAAAGAAAATTAGAAGAAGAGGAAAGCGAGGGGGAAAGCAGTGAAATAAATCACAGGGCCAAGTCCCTAAAACAGTAAAAATTTTTAACTTATCCTCTCACAATTTGTCCACAGCCGAAGCTTCCATTTTGCAATGGGGTCTCAACTTTGCTCCATCATCACTACCAAAAGCTAAAGCGTTACTATAACATCAAATCACAGAAGGCCATAGACAGATTTATGTACCCCAGTCCTGTAGATCCCACTTCGTTAACACGAACCAGCTATTCACCAGATTTGAGTATCCTCAAGGATTTATACAGTATAGAGAGTGATGACGAAGATGAGGACATGTTCCTCCTCACGTAGGACCTCTCTACTTCCCCTCCTGTACAATATAGTAAATTTAGTCTGAAATCTGTGTTCAATCCCACACATGTCAAGGGACCCTATCTCCAAACCTTTTATCAGGTTGTTTATTCTGATATGCAAAAATTATATCAACAAACTCATAATAGCCATTCTAACCACTCCAATCTCACTCCCCAAGAAAAATCAGCTTTACAACACCTTACAAAAAAACGAGATATAGTCATCAAAACAGTGGACAAAGGCGGAGGCATTGTAATTCAAAACTGCAGTGACTACCTGGCTGAAGCCCGCCGCCTTTTGTCTGATGAGAATACATACAAACAAATTACGGTGTGACCCCCTATACAATTTCATTCTAGAAGTCAAAATGCTCACAGACAAGGCCAAAAACAAAGACATCATTTCGAAACATGAGAATGCTTTCTTCAACAAACCATATTTCTCCACTCCATATTTTTACCACATCCCCAAATTACACAAAAGTATCCATAACCCTCTAGGCCGACCAATAGTTGCAGCTACAGACAGCATCCCCAGTCCCATTTCCCAGTATATTGATCAGTTCTTGCAAATCAGTCTTCCTTCTTACATTTGTGAAGGCACACATCTTTTGGAACAATTAGATCATTACACATGGGAGCCCACTTACATATGGGCTACCCTTGGTGTAAATTCACATTATACTTCGATTCCACATGAAATAGGCCTCAGAGCCACTGCAAGCTTTCATTCTTCTGATCCTCTACTCAATCCGGGCCAGGCTGAGTTCATTTTTGAGGCCACGGAATTCTGCCTGACCCATAATTATTTTGAGTTTGATGGAGAATTCTATCTCAAAGTTAAGGGTACAGCTATGGGGGCCAATTTTGTCCCCGGCTACGCTAATTTGACCATGGGGCTCTGGGAGGCCAATCACATCTGGCTTAATAATCCCTTTACCTCCCACATAGTTTTCTATGGGAGGTATATTGACAATAATATCTTCATTTGGGATGGCCCAGAGCCCCTTTTTCTTGATTTTTTGAAACATTGTAACAACAATTCTTATGGTCTCACATTCACCTCAGAACAGGATCCCTCACAACTTGCTTTGTTGGATCTAACATTATTCCATCAAGAAGGCAAAATTTTGGCCAAAAACTACACAAAACCTACAGCCGGTAACTCATTTTTACATCATCAGAGCTGCCACCATCCGAGGTGGATTTCCAATATTCCAAAAAGCCAGTTTTGCCGGTTGCGTAGGGATTGTAATAGAGAATCAGATTATATTGCAGAAGGGTCCCTTTTGAAATATATCATTTCCACCTAAACACATGGATGAAGCGTTTGACTTTTATCTGTCTGAGAACCCTACATCAACCAAAGATATTGATCAGCCCATGGTACAACCTGTCAGGTTTGTGACCCAGTTCCATACCCAACATAAAGCCATGGAACGCATTTTGAATAGACATTGATCAGTTTTACTCCAGGATCCACAGCTAAAATCTATTATTACATCTAAACCTAAATTTACGTATCAGAAAACAAGAAACATCAAAAACCTGGTAGCACCTAGCACATACAAATCCCAACAGGGTTCCAAAATCGCATTTCCGTGTCTCATTCCCTTGGTTGGGATGTATCAGTGCTGTAAGAAACTATGCTTGACATGCAATCATGTCACTCTTGGTCAAAAAGAGTTTACATATCAGATTAGCAACTTCTTCAACTGTTCTACAGAGTTTGTAGTCTACTGTTTGATCTGTCCGTGTAGGCTCCATCATGTGGTCAGAACCATACGTACTTTGAGAAAGAGGTTTGGGGAGCACCGGCATCTTGTAGAGGCAGGAAACAACACTCACAGTTTCTTGTTTCTAAGTTTACATCCATATATTCGGTATATTATAAATTATCTCCTATAAGACCCCACAGGTCTTTCCCTCTGTTGGCACAAACAAGCGATGCTAATTGCAGGTGCCACTTGTGCAGTACATATATTTCATTTATTTAACATTACTCTTTTTTACATTTTTTCCCCTCCTTGCCCTCCCCTTTTTTTAATTATCATATTCCCATCCGGATAGTGCCAAATTATTAGGCCCACCTATCACCTGAAGTACTTGTCTTATAAGGTGCTGTGGTTCCCAAAAATCCCAATATTCAATTCCCATCATTATTAACCACTTCAATACAGGGCACTTATACACCTTCCTGCCCAGACCAATTTTCAGCTTTCAGCGCTGTCACAGTTTGAATGACAATTGCGCGGTCATCCAACACTATACCCAAACTAAATTTTTATCATTTTGTTCCCACAAATAGAGCTTTGTTTTGGTGGTATTTGATCACCTCTGCGGTTTTTATTTTTTGCTAAACAAATAAAAAAAAGACAGAAAATTTTGAAAAAAATAAAAGTTTTGCTTTTGTTTCTGTTAAAATTTTTTGTAAATAAGTAAGTTTTCTCTTTCACTGATGGGCACTGATAATGCGGCACTGACAGACACTGATAAGGCGGCATCGATGAGGTGGCACAAATGAGCGGGCACTGACGGGCACTGACGATGGGCACTGATATGCGGCACTGATGGGCACTGGTAGGTGGCACTGATGGGTGGCACTGATATGCAGCACTGATGGGCATTGATAGGCGGCACTGATGGGCGCTCATGGGTGGCACTGGGTGACACTGGTGGCCACTGATAGGCGACACTGATGGGCACTGAAAGGCTGCAAAGATGGGTTCTTATGGGTGGCACTGATGGACACTGATAGGTGGCACTGCTGGGCACTGACAGGCGGCACTGATGGGCACTGATACATGGCACTGATGGTCACTGATACGCGGCACTGATACGTGGCACTGATAGGCATCCCTGGTGGCACTGGCAGTGGTAGGCATTGTGAGTGGGCACAGATTGGCAGCTGCCTTGGCATTGATTGGCAGCTGCCTGGGCACAGATTAGTATTTCCCTGGGGGTCTAGGGGGCGCGCAGCGGCTCAATACCCCGCGGACATCATATGATGCCCAGTGAGGATATTGAAACCACTTTGCCACCGTCATTCTGCTATATAGCGAGCGGCAAGTGGTTAATATTAATTTTAATTTTATTAATTTTATTTCATTTTATTTGCACTGACGGTCACTGATGATGGGCACTGATATGCGGCACTGATGGGCACTGGTAGGTGGCACTGATGGGTTGCACTGATATGCAGCACTGATGGGCATTGATAGGCGGCACTGATGGGCGCTCATGGGTGGCACTGGGTGACACTGGTGGGCACTGATAGGCGACACTGATGGGCACTGAAAGGCTGCAAAGATGGGTTCTTATGGGTGGCACTGATGGACACTGATAGGTGGCACTGCTGGGCACTGACAGGCGGCACTGATGGGCACTGATACATGGCACTGATGGTCACTGATACGCGGCACTGATACGTGGCACTGATAGGCATCCCTGGTGGCACTGGCAGTGGTAGGCATTGTGAGTGGGCACAGATTGGCAGCTGCCTTGGCATTGATTGGCAGCTGCCTGGGCACAGATTAGTATTTCCTTGGGGGTCTAGGGGGCGCGCAGCGGCTCAATACCCCGCGGACATCATATGACGCCCAGTGAGGATATTGAAACCACTTTGCCACCGTCATTCTGCTATATAGCGAGCGGCAAGTGGTTAATATTAATTTTAATTTTATTAATTTTATTTCATTTTATTTTTATCTTCATTTTCATTTTCAATTTTAATTTTATTTTTATTTTTATTTCCAATTACATAATACATTTGATCATTGATTTTTGATTTTTGTTTTTTCATTATCCTATATTACAGTACAGTGTGCTTTTTTCTGTTTTTTGTTCAGTTCATTGGTCCACACAGCACCAATAGTGCTTCCAATATGCCCCCTAATTTGCTTTCCATTGGTTTTATCTACATATATATTTCTTTTAGATCTTATTTGTTTTTAATGTAATTTTAATGTATTTTACAACTTGGTATCTGATGCATTTAAATCAGTCATCATTTTATATTGCAATGTTATGTTATGAGCGATTGCAGCGTCATCCAATGTATTGAGCGCCATTAGGACCTAGCAGCGCTGCTCACTGGCTGTATAAGCCTTGTCCTATCACAGCCCACGCTAGGCCTGAGAAAGGAGTGTAGCTCCACAAACGTGTCGCCTATTCGCTGCAAGTTCCGGAAGCAACCTCACCCCCCTTGTTGTCAGCGTGCGTTCCAATGTCAGGAAGTGTCGGCATCCATTGGCGCAGCCTGCTCACGAACACCACCGACTTCCAGCACCTGGATTAGATACACTCCGAGGATATCCGGCAGTTCCTGCCAACATGCCTGTTATTATTGCACCCTTGTGAGTACCGTTCTTTTAGCTTTCATTAAAGATTATGTAATCTACTACACTTAGAGTGGCGCCTTTGTTCTATCCCCAGAGTTTCCAGAAGATTGCTTCTTATCTTTCAACAGGGCTGCCTTCCCATGAACTATATGCACTTTATTACAGCAAATGTTTTTTATACAATATATATATATATTTTTTATACTTTACCATCTTATGTATCAGCTCCCTATTGTGAGCAGTCACGCTGGGGGTCAACACTGTGTTGGGCTTAGCGCTCACTCAATCTTTATATATCTTTATATATCAGAATGCAGCATTTTTTTCTGGCATCTCTGTACAGGAATTTAAGGCTAATATGGAAAACGTCTGTACAGGATGTCTCTGTCCTTCTAAAAGAAAAGCAGATTATGTCATTTTCATAGGGAGTACAGCAGGCCCAGACTGGCCATAGTGCACACTGGGCATTTGCCCGGTGGGCCAGGGACTGCCATGCTGCATGTCCTTGTGGGGCCCAAGGCAGCTCTGGCAGCTGGGCTGCTCTTTGAACCTGTGCTACTACCCCTCCATGGCCAGCTGGCTGCCCATTCAGTTCAGCCGTTGGGGCCAGGGGCGGAAACTACATGTCAGCTGACCTGTGAGTCACAGACTGTGACTGTAAAGGGGGAGGAGCTGGCGAAGACCCCATCACCTGAAGTGGGGATAGGTGTCACTGTTGCCACCTGCTGCAGACACCACGGAGCCGGACCGAAGAAAAAGTGAGTGCCAAACTGCGGTGGGGGTGGCTGCATATAGAGGAATCAATCTCTCCATTTTGGAAAATGGAGAGATCGATTCCTCTATATGTAGCTGCCCGCCGTTCCTCCTATCCTATTCCTCCTAGCTTCTTTCTGCTTCCCCCCAGCCTCCCCATGCTCTCCGCCTCCTCTGGCCCCTTCCAATGCTCTCTCTGACCCCCGGTGCCCTCTATGCTCTCCAGAGCCCCAGTGCCCTCCAGCCCCCCCAGCACTCTCCATGCTTTCTGCCCCTCAGTGATCTCTATATTTTCCGGCACCCCCAGTGCTCTCCATGTTCTCTGGCCCCCCAGTGCTCTCCACCCCCCTCAGTGCTCTCCATGCTCTCCAGCCCTCTTGTGCTCTCCATGCTTTCCAGCCCCCCAGTGCTCTCTGGCCCCCGCATGCTCTTTATGCTCTCCAGCCCTGCCAGTGCTCACCGCCACCCTTGCACTCTCCTTGCTCTCCAGCCCCCCAGTGCTCTCCACCCCATGTGCTTTCCATGCTCTCTGACCCCATTGCTCTGCATCCCTCATCCTTTCCTGCCCCCTCATGCTCTCCATGCTCACCGACCCCCCCTGTGTTCTCTGTGTTCTTCACCCCAGTGCTCTCTGCTCCCCTGTGCTCTCAGCCCCCCCCCCCAGTGTTTTGCAGCCTCCTCCAGTGTTCCCTGGCCCCTAGTGCTCTCTGAACCCCCCAGTGCTCTACATGCTCTTCCCCGTGCTCTCCAGCCCCCCTAGTGCTCTCCAGCCCCCAGTGCTCCGTGTTCTCTGCCCCCAGTGTTTCTCTGCCTCCCCTGTACTGTCCACCCCCCATGCTCTTTAGCTCACCCTGTGCTCTCCAGCCCTCCCCCAGTGCTCTCTAGGGTCCTCAGTGCTCTCTGCCCCTTGTCCTCCCCAGTATTCTCAGACTCCCCTGTGTTCTCTGACTCCCCAGTGCTCTCCGGTCACCCCCCCTGCTCTTAGGTCCCCCTGTGTTATCCAGCCCCCTCTGTGCTCTTTTCTGGCCCCCCTCACCTCCCGCAGCACTGTCGGTTTTGGGGAAGGGGGCGGTAAATATGTCATGAGCTGCATGTCTAAAATACCCCAGTGATCACAGAATCTGACCACTAGTGATGGGCGAACAGTTCAACCCGAGCATGAATTTAAGCTGTTCGCCAAACACCCCAGGTGTGTTCACCAGGTGTTCACCCCAATTAGCACCCTGCAGTGCACTGCATGCTGCACAGTGCATTCTGCTCCCTCATTGGGCAAAGCTTTGTTCAGGGTGCAGTGTAAGGTGGTTGTTAAGGATCGGGGCCAATGAGTCATTAGCTGTTAATGGGTTTCGCCGCTGACAGCTGAACAATAAAAATAAAAAGTGCCAGTTAAAAAAATAAAGAAGAAGATGGCTTGGGATCCCCTCCTAGTCCATACTAGGCCCTTTTGGTCTGGTATAGATTTGGAGAGGAACCCCATGCCAATTTTTTTTTTTTAACAGGGTGGGGTCCCCCCAAAAATACCAGACCCTTATCCAAACATGCAGCCTGGCAGGTCAGGAAAGGGGGTATGAGTGAGAGCCCCCCTCTTGAACTATACCAGGCCACATGCTCCTCCCACCCCAAAGTACCTTGTCCCCATGTTGATGGGGACAAGGGCCTCATCCCCACAACCGTGGCCAGTGGTTTTGTGGGGTCTGCGGGTGGGGGGCCCAAGGATCTTGCCACCCGGCCATTTGAATGGGTATCGGGTACGTAATACCTCTGCCCATTCACCAAAAAAAGTGCCAAAAAGTAATAAACACAAGAGACAAGATTTTGACAATTCCTTTATTAATAAATTAAAAAATAGCGTACATAATGTAAATCCATCGTCAATCATGCCGCCCTGAAAAATAAAAAAAATTAAAAACGCTCTGCCTCCTGGGAGGCCTCCCGCCGACTGCCTGCTTTGCACTTTGACATTTCTTAGATAGGTAAGGTCGGACCCACTGGCTATGTCACCTGGTGACCTCACCCCCTTGTGACATCACATGCCCAGCATGCACCAGTCAGTGATGTCAGAAAGGGGTGGTGCCGCCAGGTGACGTGGTCAGGTAGCCCTGTCCATTACCTATATAGGAAATGTCAAAGTGCAGAGCAGGCAGTCGGCAGGAGGTCTACCAGGAGATGGAGAGTTTTTTATTTATTTATTTTTTTCGGGTCGACGGGCGGCATGATTGACAATGGATTTACATTGAGGGACGCTATTTTTATTTATTTTTTTAAATAAAGGAATTGTCAAAAACTTGTCTTGATACCCATTCACATGGGGGGGCAGGATCTGGGCCCCCCTTGTAAAAGGGGGCTTCCAGATTTCCATAAGCCCCCCGCCTGCAGACATCACAACCACCTGGCACGGTTGTGGGGATGAGACCCTTGTCCCCATCAACATGGGGTCAAGGTGCTTTGCGGTGGGGGGGCAGAGCCTACCCCTCAATGTTGCGGGCATGTGGCCTGGTATGGTTCAGGAGGAGGGGCTCTGGTTTGTTCCCCTTTTGTGACCTGCCAGTGTGCATGCCCGGATAAGGGTCTGGTATGGATTTTGGGGGGACCCCACGCCATTTTTTTCTTTATTGTTTTCAATACCCCTCAATGTTTTATTCAGGGCACAGTGTAAGCTGGTTGTTAAGGATCAGGGCCAATGAGTCATTAGCCAGAAATTGTAACCGTGAGTCAAATGCGATTTTACTGTTTTTTTCTTTTCTTTAGAAATGTAATTTTTGCTGCAGCATGTTTTATGCATGCTACAGATGCGCCACTTTACAGGCACATTAAGGGAGCCCCCCAGGCAATACATTTAAAGGAATTTTTAATTTTTTTTTGTTGCACTTTAAGCATAATAAAATCACTGCTCCTGAAAAAAACGATTGTTTAAAAAAAATATTGATAAATGTCCCACTGGGCAATGCCCAAGCTGCTCAGTCCTCTCACTGCTTTATTAATTCCCCTGGTGAGGAAAAAGAAGGGTGAGGAAGAAGAATCCACACACAGACCGCTGGGTCTCTGATCTTTGTGCTGCTGACTGGAGAAGGAGGTCCACTGGGGGATCACAGCTCTGGTCCTGACAGAGGGAGAAGCAGGCTCTAGGACATGCAGCCCACAGCTGTGCCTCTTCCCTGTCACAGTGTGGCCATGGGAGAGCAAGAGGGGGGGATCGGCTGCACCCGCTACACAGCAAAACATATTTGAGGGACCTGTTGGTGTCACCCCTCTAGCGGGTGTCACCCGGGTGCGACCTGCACCCCCATTGCAATGCCACTGCTTTCTGGGGCCCATCAGGGGACTTGCTATCAAGATTTGTGGCTTATTGTGGGTGGCTGTGGTTAAATAGACATGATTCACAGTGGTGGCTTATTCTTGATCAGTAAAACATAAAATAGGACAAATGTGAAGAACATTTTTTCAGCTATAGGAGTTATATTTTTTCTTTAGCAGCATAGCTGTGTTATCATGTTACAAGAAACTGACAGACTTCTTGCATGTAAAGTCTTTTAGAATGCTCAGATATGACAAAAAAACTAGAGATTGCTTACATACACATACTGTATGTGAGCACACACACATGCAACATCAAAGATACTAAAGCACTCCTTGCTGACTTTTTATTTATTGCCAATGACTAAAAACACGTGTAGCTTCCTATAGCCGTCAGTTATGCTGTATATACAATGCCTTGAAAAAGTATTCACACCCCTTGCCATTTTCCAAATTTTGTCATGTTACAACTGAAAATGTAAATGTATTTTACTGGGATTTTATGATATAGAGCAACACAAAGTGGCACATAATTGTGAAGTGGAAGGAAAATGATAAATGGTTTACATTTTTTTTTACAAATTTATACCTGAAAAGTGTGGCATGCATTTGTATTCAGCTCCCTTTACTTTGATACTTCTAAAATCTAGTGCAACCAATTGCCTTCAGAAGTCACCTAATTAGTAAATAGTCTACCTGTGTGTAATTTACTCTCAGTATAAGTACAGCTGTTCTGTGTAGCCCTCAGAGGTTTGTTAGAGGACCTTAGTGAGCAAACAACATCATGAAGGCCAGGGAACACACCAGACAGGTCAAGGATAAAGTTGTGGAGAAGTTTAAAGCAGGGTTAGGTTATAAAAAATATCCCAAGCTTTGAACATCTCACAGAGCACTGTTCAATCCATCATCTGAAAATGTAAAGAGTATGGTACAACCACAAATCTACCAAGACATGGCCGTCCATCTAAACTGACAGGCCTGGCAAGGAAAGCATTAATCAGAGAAGCTGTCATGAAGATCCTGCCAGTAACCAGCGTCCCAGGCGCACGGGAACTCGGCCACGGGTTCCATTGCGCATGCGCGCGCGTTCACGGGTGCGGTCACACACGGGCACGCGCGCGCGCACTCCCGCTGGTGTCAGGCGGGCTATTTAAACCGGCCTGTCACACTCCATCCCCGCTGTCTGCTCTACAGCGTTCTGTGAGTGTTTCCTGATCTGATCTGTGTATCCTGTTATCTGACCCGGCTTCCTGTTTAACCATCCTGCTATCCACCTGCACCAGACCCTCTTGGCTTGCCTGACCATCCCTCTGCATTACCCCTGGTACCTCTGCTGTCCGACCACTAACGACCACTGGCTTGTTGACCCTCCGCTGTATATACCGGCTTCCAGTCTATTACCTACTGCCTGTTCCCGGTTCCAGTCCAGTGTTCCAGGCTACTACCTGCTGTTGTTCCTGGTTCCAGCCCAGCGTTCCAGTCTGCTACCTACTGCCTGTTCCTGGTTCCAGCCCAGCGTTCCAGTCTACTACCTGCTGTTGTTCCTGGTTCCAGCCCAGCATTCCAGTCTGCTACCTACTGCTTGTTCCTGGTTCCAGTCCAGCGTTCCAGTCTACTACCTGCTGTTGTTCCTGGTTCCAGCCCAGCGTTCCAGTCTACTACCTGCTGTTGTTCCTGGTTCCAGCCCAGCGTTCCAGTCTGCTACCTACTGCTTGTTCCTGGTTTCAGTCCAGCGTTCCAGTCTATTACCTGCTGTTGTTCCTGGTTCCAGCCCAGCGTTCCAGTCTGCTACATACTGCCTGTTCCCGGTTCCAGTCCAGTGTTCCAGGCTACTACCTGCTGTTGTTCCTGGTTCCAGCCCAGCGTTCCAGTCTGCTACCTACTGCTTGTTCCTGGTTCCAGTCCAGCGTTTCAGGCTACTACCTGCTGTTGTTCCTGGTTCCAGTCCAGCACTCCACTATCCGGCCTGCTTACCTGTTGGGTTCCTGGTCCTACCTGCATTTCAGTTTCTGTCTTCAGGTTCCTGATTCCAGAGGGTGCCATCACTACTGTACTTCCAGCAGCTGTTGATCCTGCCAGGCACCCATACCACTCTTCACTCCTGATCCTCTGTTTCCATTCCAGGGGAACGAGAGTGGGAGCTGTAAGGGAGGTCTTTCTCTGCATTTCAGGCTCACAACCTACCAGGTACGTGACAGTAGCAGACAGCCATGTCTGAGCCTGAGCAGGGAACGTCTCCCATGGAGGAACTCTGTGCACACCTGGCAGGATTCACTGAAGCAGTCAAAAATCTACAGCAAGGATACACCAGACTGGAGGAACGAGTGTTAACCCTGTCTAAACCCATTGGGGCCCAGGGAGCTCCTTCTGCTCCTGCTCCTTCAGTCGGGTGATGCTCCCTCCGGAACCTAAGGTTCCTACACCTGAACGTTTCTACGGAAATCGCCATAAGTTCAGAGCCTTCCGCAACTCCTGCGAATTATTTTTTGCTCTTCAGCCACGTACCTTTTCCCTGGAGGCTACAAAGGTGGGCTACGTAATTTCTCTACTCTCTGGTGACCCCCAAACCTGGGCCCATCGCCTCTTAGAGCAAAAGGACATATCCCTGACCAACCTCTCCACCTTCTTTGACGCACTGGGTCAGTTGTATGATGACCCCCAGCTATCCGTAACTGCCGAGACGGCTCTGCACACCCTTCAACAGGGTCGCAGAGCAGCAGAGGATTATGTGGCTGAATTCAGGAAGTGGAGTGCGGATACTAATTGGAATGATGCGGCTCTCCGTTATCAATTTTGGTTGGGACTTTCTGATCCTCTGAAGGATGAACTGGCCAGGGTGGGTACACCACAGACTTTAAATGCTTTAATCGATCTAGCCATCCAGATCGATCGACGCCTATGAGAGCGCAGGTCTGAGAGAGCTATGGGGTCTTCTCATCCAATTTGGGTTACCCCTAAGGTTCCTCATCACCCATCATCAACACCACCTACCTCCACGTTTAACTTACCTGAGCCAATGCAATTAGGAGTCCTGCGGCCTTCGCTCACCCAAGAGGAACGACAACGTCGTCGAGCAAATAACTTGTGCCTGTATTGCGGGGAACCTGGGCACTATGTCAGGAACTGTCCCCTTAAACTCCGTAAGTGTTTATCTCTATCTACTGAAAATGTGACACCTCTGGTTAAAAATACCACTCACCTTGCTCTTCCACTTCTGCTACAGCTTCCAGGAAAGGATTTACAAATAACCGCCATTATTGACTCAGGAGCTTGCAGCTGTTTCATGGATTCTCTTTTTGCCACCCAACACCAAATACCTTTGTCACCTAAAGCCCATGGACTCTCTATCCATCTAGCTGATGGGACTGCTATCAAGTCTGGACCTGTCACTCAAGAGACTATCCCAATACCCGTTTCTATTTCCAACGTCCATCAGGAACAGCTACGCTTGGACATTATCGCTTCACCCCTGTTTCCCATAATTCTCGGCATGCCATGGTTACAGGCCCACAATCCGGACATTAATTGGATCACGGGTGAGGTGACCTTTCCCTCTCCTTATTGCCAACAGTTCTGCAGAACCCAGAATACCCAGGAGAACCCTACCCTGCTATGCCTAGATACAGATCCTAGTCTATACCCGTCCATTCCTTCCGCCTATCATGACTTTCTGGACGTATTTAGCAAGCAGAGGGCAGAGGTGTTACCCCCTCACCGGGCCTATGACTGTCCCATTGAGTTACTTCTCGGTGCTGTAATCCCTTTTGGAAGAATATTTCCCTTAACTGAAGTGGAGCAAGGGGCGTTGAAGGAATACATTGATGAAAACCTTAAAAGAGGCTTCATTTGTCCATCCACGTCCCCCGCAGGTGCAGGCATCTTCTTCGTGCAGAAAAAAGATAAAACCCTCAGGCCTTGTGTGGATTACCGCGAACTAAATAAAATTACTGTGAAGAATTGGTACCCTCTCCCCCTAGTACCAGAGCTGTTTCAAAGACTGGGGACGGCCACCATATTCACCAAACTTGATCTCCATGGGGCCTACAATTTAGTTCATATTAGGGATGGAGACGAACGGAAGACCGCTTTTCGTACCCGCTATGGACATTTTGAGTACCTCGTGATGCCTTTCGGCCTGTGCAATGCCCCTGCCACATTTCAATACTTTATTAATGATGTGTTACGTGACTTTCTAGACCTGTTTGTCATCGTCTATTTAGACGACATATTGATTTTTTCTTGTTCCCTTGAATCCCATCGCAGGCACGTCAGAAGTGTGTTGGGCCCACTTCGACAACACGGTCTATATGCAAAGGCTGAAAAATGTGAATTTGAACAGGAAAGTATTACATTTTTGGGGTTAGTCATTTCCAGTAAGGGCATTAAAATGGACCCCCAAAAGGTCACTGCAGTCCTAGATTGGCCAGTCCCAACAGACAAGAAAGGAATCCAGCGATTCGTTGGATTTGCTAATTTTTACCGTAAATTTATTAAGGGGTGTCCAGCCATCATTACACCCATCACACAACTAATCAAACAAGGTACACGCTTCCATTGGTCGGCCGAGGCTCAAAAGGCTTTTGAGACTCTCAAGGGTCTTTTCACCTCTGCCTCTGTACTAAAGCATCCAGATTCCTCTCTGCCATTTATTCTAGAAGTGAACGCATCTGAAATTGCTGTAGGGGCAGTATTGTCCCAAAGACAGGGAACCAAGGCCCTGCTGCATCCTGTGGCCTTCTTTTCTCGTAAATTGTCCACGGCAGAGAGAAATTATGATGTAAGTGACAGAGAGTTGTTGGCAATCAAGTCAGCATTGGAGGAGTGGCGCTATCTGTTGGAGGGTGCCGCTCATCCAGTCTTAATTTTTACAGATCATAAGAACCTGGAGTATTTGAGGTCTGCAAAAAGGTTGAAACCACGTCAGGCCAGGTGGGCTCTATTTTTCTCCAGGTTCTCCTTTCATGTCACTTACCGCCCTGGTTCCATGAATACCAAACCTGACGCCCTATCTAGGATGTTTCACAAATCCCAAGAGATTTCCCCTCCAGACACCATTCTGTCCCCGGGGAATTTTCTTTTACTTCAGGGAAACCTGCTTTCCCAGATTAAACAGGCCTCCGCAGGAATGGAATCTTCCATTAAGACAGAGCTCCAGGTTAAGGATGGGTTACTGTGGGGGGCGTGGCCGGCATGGCGGACTGAGTGGACGTGTTCCCTTAGAGCTCCTGGAGTATAGCTCTAACATCATCCGTAAACTACAGCAATCAACCTGAACTGTGACTGCCTTGGTAGCTGGATGCCTTCCAGAACTCCTGGCATACAAAAGCGGGGTAAGAAACTTAAATTCCCCCCGAATACTCCAAAAGAAAGCAGCCCGGTCTCCTGCTCTCCCGGCCCTCCTGCGCGCCATTCTAATATGGCGTCGCAGACAGACCATGAGGAGGATCTCCCTGCTACTAACCCCGACATATCTGACATCATGGCGGCTATAACCTCATGCCAGGCGGCCGTTACCACCTGCCAATCGGCCCTGGCTTCCAAAATCGATGAGGTCCAGATGGATGTGGGCCTACTACGGCAAGATTTCGATAAAATTAGATCCAGAGTGTCGGAGGCTGAGAGACGAGTGGGGGCGGTGGAAGATACGGTCACAGAACATGCAGCCTCCATCCGCACCCTCCAGACGAAAGTTAAGGCACTTGAGTATAGAGCGGAGGATGCCGAGAACCGCAGCCGGCGGAACAATCTGCGCATAGTGGGTCTACCAGAGGGAGTGGAGGGGAGATCACCGGCCCTATTTGTGGAGGATTTGCTGCGCACTCTGCTTCCAGCTGCGCAGCTCTCCCCTTACTTCGCGGTTGAGAGGGCGCACCGCGTTCCGCCTAGACCCGGTCCTGAAGGATCCCCCCCCCGCACTCTAATATTGAGGCTCTTAAACTTCCGCGACAGAGATGAGCTGCTGAGGGCCTCGCGGGCTGCGGGTGAGTTGCCGTACCGCAATGTTAAACTCCTTCTCTTCCCGGACTATACTATGGAAACCCAGCGGCAGCGACGGTCATTTGATGCAGTTAAGGCTGCCCTGAGAAGACGGGGAGTGAAGTACAGCATCCTGTTTCCTGCAAAACTTCGGGTGGTGGATGGTGAGTCGATTCGTTTCTTCACTAATCCCAAAGATGCGGCTGCCTGGCTGGAAACCCTACCGCCGTAGGACGCGCAGAGACCTTTCTGTCACCTTGTGGTTATGTGGCTCAGGCTGAATCGGCCGATATTCTTTCCCCCCGTATTGGATAAGTATTCAATTTTTCTTTTTTATTTCTGGATTTTTTTTTTTTTTTTTTTTTTTTTTATTATTTTTCTTATCTGCTAACTGTTGCCACATAGATGGTCCGAACACATTCGTTCTGCACCCTTGACTTTCATTTTGTCTAACACAGTAACTGAGGGAGACAGAGGAGAACTAGCTGTCTAAATCTCACCCACTCTGTCTGGAGACTGCCTCCCTCAAATACCTGCTGTAGGGTGCTGGAGACTTGCATTTGTCGGCACAGACCAGTTTTTTGCCTCTGTCTGGAGGCTCCTGTTTTCCTCTAATGGAAGGTTACACTCCTACAAGTATAGGGAGGAACTGACTACTACAGCTACCTAAGTATGTGCCCCTGCTTCGGCAGGCGATTTTATGGTTTTTCTTTTCTTTGGTTTTTGCTTAAAGGATTTTCATTAATACTACTCCATGGCTCGGGGACGAGTCTCCTGGTGGAACTTCACGTCCAGATTCCCCTACTGGTGGGAATGGAATAGTGACTGCTTCGGTAGCACGACCCCCCCTTTTAGTTGACCATAGTTCCCTGGACTATGGGTGTTTTGGGATATAGGTGCGTCTCGCTGTTTCGAGGCGCACGGGGTGGGGGGTGGGGGAGGTTGGCATCTGTTTGCCCTTGGGGGATGTTATGGTTTTACTTTGTGTTTTTACTTTTTGTTGGTCTTTTGCTGCTAAAGAAGATGGTATGTGCAATGAGATGTTGTGACTGTGCGGATCTGGGGGCCCTGTTGTGGGTCTGCGGGGGGGGCGCGGGCCGGGGTGCCATTTTTTGGGTGCCCCGGCTAGTGCCTACTCTGATTGCGGACACGATGCGGACAATTATGTCCTTGAACACATGGATAAGTGTCTAGTGGTGGCATGGAACGTGAGGGGGCTTAATTCAGCTATAAAGCGCTCGCTGGTACTGAATTATTTAAAGAAGCTCCGCCCACAGGTGTGTGTTCTTTTGGAGACACATCTGGTGGGCTCCCGTATCCTGAGCCTTAAGCGTGCTTGGGTGGGTGCTCACTACCACGCGCCCTACTCTAACTACGCTAGAGGGGTTACAGTGCTAGTAAATAGATCCCTGCCTTTTCAGCTCATAGATGTCAAAATTGATCCCGGGGGAAGGTACGTGCTTCTACATGCCCTGCTTTCGGAGGTTCCGGTTGTGATTGTGGGTTTGTACCTACCTCCCCCCGCTGATATAGATGTGCTTCACATGCTGATGCAACAGGTCACACTTTATAATGTTGAAAATGTACTTTTTCTTGGGGACTTTAATATGGCTCCCTCTCCAACTATGGACAGACTGCATGCTTCTGGCCCTCCGCAGCTGGGGCTCTCCTGTTGGGCTTCCACATTCCACTTGACAGACGTATGGCGTCATTTCCATCCTTCTGACAGGGAATATACATGCCTGTCTACCACATACCGGTCATTGTCTCGTATAGACCTGATTTTTGCCTCCGGGGCTTTGCTGCGGAGAGTGACCTCTGCGGAGATCCTCTCACGTGGTATTTCGGACCATGCTCCGGTATCTGTTACATTTAGGCTCTCTGAGGAGATGGGTGTCAGGGCTTGGAGGCTGTCCAAATTTTGGATTATGGACCCTGATATACAGGAGGAGATGCCGGAGGAACTTTGTAATTTTTGGACTGGGAATATAGGATCGGCTGGACCTTTAGTGGTCTGGGACACCCTTAAATCTTGGCTTAGGGGATCATATATGGCGCGTATTGCTGCCAAGAAGCGGCGTTCTGAGCAGTCTCTGAGGCACCTGGAGGAGCAGGCACGTTTGAGGGAGGCTGAATATGTGCGGGCTCCCACTCAGGGAACCTATGTCCCCTGGCAGGATACCCTGAGGGACCTGTCCCTGCTCAGGGTTGACCTTACAAAGAAGGCTATGCTTGATAGTGCCCAGAGGGTGTTCGAGTTAGGAGATAAAAATGGGCGGCTATTGGCATGGCTAGCTAAGGGGCAGCATCCTGTGACCCACATTGGCAGAGTGAGAGATATAGATGGTCGCATTTTGACCGACTCAGTGGATATAAGGGCGAGATTTCTGACATTCTACCAAACGCTATACTCTTCTAGGGCAACTTTCCTCACCACCGAACTTGTGGAATATCTTGACATGATCCCACTCCCCTCTCTAGAAACAGCTAAAAGCGAGGACCTGGATAGGGACATTTCTCTTGAAGAAGTGCAGGAGGCATTAGGGTGTATGCAGGCAGGCAAATCACCAGGACCAGATGGCATCCCTATCGAATTTTATTCTACATACCAAGAATTTTTGGCCCCTAAGTTCACCTCATTGTTACAACAGTCCCTTGACCTGGACTCTCTTCCGGAGTCGTGGTCTGAGGCGATAGTGGTGTTGGTGCCCAAACCTGGTAAAGACCCGGAGGAATGCGGCTCTTACAGGCCTATTTCCCTGATAAACGCTGATGCCAAGTTATTGGCGAAAATTCTAGCACGCAGGCTCAGTGGGGTCATAGAAGATCTGGTCCATGTAGACCAAACCGGGTTCATGCCGGGCAAGGGCACGGATATCAATATCCGTCGGTTATTTCTCAATCTGGCCACTCAACATCAAAACACAGGTTCAAGAGTCATAGCCTCTCTGGATGCGGAGAAGGCTTTTGACTCCATAGAATGGGAGTATCTGTGGGAGGTGCTGAGGAGATATGGGATTGGACCTAAGTTTTTACATTGGCTTGAACTATTATACAGGGCCCCTAGGGCTAGGATTAGGGTCAACAATACCCTCTCAGATTTTTTTCTCCTCCAGAGGGGAACCCGACAGGGCTGTCCTCTGTCTCCAAGTCTTTTTGCTCTGGCCCTGGAACCCCTGGCGGTCTTGGTCAGGGAGGCTGATAACATTAAAGGATTCAGGGTGGGCCCTCTGGAGGAGAAAATATCGCTATATGCGGACGATACTTTGTTATACCTGCAAGATGCTGGCCCCTCTCTGCAGGCTGCGTTAGCGGCCTTTGACAAATTTGGGAGATTCTCTGGAGTCCGGATCAACTGGAGTAAATCAGTTTTGTTCCCGGTTGATGCGCAAGCCAGACAATCCGCGGTGCAATCGTCGCTGAGATGGGTGGAGGAATTTATGTATTTGGGAATCAAGGTGGCGAGAGATCCCCAGTCCTTCCAGCGCCTTAATATTCAACCAGTGGTGTCGCGCCTTAGGGAGCATTACTCCAGGTGGGCCAACCTACCCCTTAATCTGCTGGGGCGTATCAATGTTCTCAAGATGATCTATCTCCCTAAGTTTATCTATTTATTTAGGAACTGCCCGGTCCTGCTGCCTCGTTCCCTCTTCCGGGAGCTGGACAGTTGTATCGGTTCCTTTTTGTGGAGGGGCTCCTCCCCTAGATTGGCTAGGTCGACTCTTCAGCTCCCGGTGGACTTTGGAGGATTGGCACTGCCCAGCCTGCTGATCTACTACTGGGCGGCCATTTTGGTCACGGTCAGATGGTGGTTAGAACAGTCTAAAACCAATGCTGCGGTCTGCCTAGAGGCGACTGTAGTAGGGTCTCTCAAGGAATTAGGGAATTTGATATATCGGGGAGTCTCAGCTTACCCCTCCTTACCGATACCTACCAAAACTACGTTAGCAGTATGGAGCCTGGCTAGAAAGAGATTTATCTCCCCAGGTAGATGGTCGCCATTCTGCCCCTTGTGGGGGAACCCCTCCCTTCCACATTTCCGGACAATCCCGGACCCACAGGTCTGGGCCAGGTATAATGTCAAACTGCTAAAAGATATTGTGGTAGCCGGCTCTATCCGCCCCTTCTCAGAATTGAGTGGGACGTTTGGCCTTCCTGGGTGGATGATGTTCCGATACCATCAGTTGAGGCACGCCTTCCGTGCGCAGTTCCCGACCCCGCCAGATCTCACATCTGATGCGGTTGAGGACTTGTTGGCCCAGGAGGATCTGTCCAAACCCTTGTCGGCCCTATATTTTACTCTTATTAAGAAAGACTCTCCCAAGATGGAGAAGCTTTGGGCTAGGTGGAGTGCGGATATCCCTACCTTGGATAGGGAATCCTACGAAGAAAGTTTCGAGGAAAGCTTTAAGCTTGTGATATCCTCTAGGGACAAATTGGTACAGGCCAAATTTTTTCATAGGACATATCTTACGCCTCGGAGACTGCACAGAATATACCCCGATAGATCCCCGGAGTGTCCCAGATGCCGATCACTGGATGGTTCATATATGCATATGTTTTGGTCCTGTCCTAGGCTGCTGATCTACTGGTCCACAATAATGGAAAGTATTAATGCACGTCTTCAACTAGAACTCCCATTAACCCCCGAATTAGCGTTGTTAGGTATTCACGATGATGACCAGCGACCTAGATATACCAAGCTGTTGATATCCTTGCTGTTATTTTATGCCAAGAAAGGGATTGTATTGAAATGGAATTCTCGCAACGCTCCCACGGTAAAGGCGTGGGAAAACTCAGTCAATGCCGTCCTACCTTTGTACAAACTGACCTATATAAGTAGAGGGTGCCCTAAGAAGTATATGAGAGTGTGGCGTCCCTGGACAGACCCCGGATGTTGAGTATATAAATACTATGGTTCCAATGCTACATGGGGTGTTTTGGTATTGCTGGTCTTCCTCCCCCCCCCTCCCCCCCCCCTCCCTTCTCCCCTTCCCCCCTCCCCCCCCCCCCTCCTTCCCTCCTCCCCTCCTCCCCCTTTCCCCCTTCCTCCAGTTTCCCCCCTTCCATCCCCCCTTATTCCATCGACAAGATCAAGTCAATTGCTTATGTTATACTCTATGTAATTGCTTCTTCCTGTAAACCATGTCTGCATTATCTTGTGGCCACTTACTATTCTGTTTGATTTTACTGTATATGCCATTCTTCTTCAATAAAGACCAACCTTGTTGTTAAAAAAAAAAAAGGATGGGTTACTGTGGCATGAGAGTAGGATCTTTATACCTGAAACACTACGAGTTTCAGTACTAGAGCTCTGCCACGATCATGCCCTGGCTGGGCATTTTGGCGTAGCTAAGACCACTGATTTGGTTCAGCGTACCTTCTGGTGGCCTCAGCTACGCAAGGATTGTAAAGAGTTTGTAGAGTCCTGTACCACCTGCATTAGGAACAAAGGGCACAAAACAAAGGCATGGGGTCTACTAAAACCCTTGCCTGTCCCAGATAGGCCCTGGAAGATGCTCTCTATAGACTTTTTTTTTTAGAATTGCCCCCGGCTGGGGGCTTCACCTCAATCTTTGTCATAGTGGACCGGTTGTCGAAGATGGCTCACTTTGTCCCAATGAAGGGCACCCCTTCAGCTACAGAAACAGCGCAAGCATTCATTAAAGAGGTCATCAGGCTCCATGGGGTACCAGTTAATATAGTTTCAGATCGAGGGGTACAATTTACCTCTCGATTCTGGAGGGCTTTGTGTAAAACCTTGGACATTGAACTCTCATTTTCATCGGCTTATCACCCCCAGACTAATGGGCAAACAGAAAGAACGAATCAGACCCTTGAACAATATTTGCGCTGTTTTTCTTCCTTTTCCCAAGATAATTGGATTTCTGTTCTGCCATTGGCCGAATTCGCTTATAACAATTCTATTAATTCTGCTATCAAACAGACTCTGTTTTTTTGCGAATTATGGTTTCCACCCTTCATTTTTACCTAACTCTCTTCCAGAATGCACAGTACCCGCAGTCCAGGAGAAATTGGATTTCTTTACCTCCAACAACCAAGTTTTACAGGACACCATAACCAGGACCCAGGAGTACAATAAAGCAACCTTCGATAAGAAAAGGCGAGGTGAGCTCTTACTTGCACCTGGGGATCAGGTATGGTTGTCCACAGTAAACCTCAGGTTGGCCTGCCCTTCCAAGAAATTGGGTCCCAAGTTTCTTGGACTGTTCTCTGTTAAACGCAGAATTAATGTAGTTGCATACGAACTTGAACTCCCGGATTCACTAAAGGTACATCCAGTTTTTCACGTGTCCTTGCTCAAACCATCTATTACCAACCCATTTGCAGGTTGAAGTACGGATCCTCCTGATCCAATCCTGGTAGATGGGGAAGAGGAATTTGAGGTGGAGGCTATCATGGACCACAGGAAAAGAGGTAACCAGAATCAATTCTTGATAAAGTGGAAGGGGTTTGGCCCAGAGGAGAATTCTTGGCAACAAGAAGATAATATTCATGCTGAAGACCTGTTACAAGCCTTTAAAAGAGCCCATCCAGATAAATTTTTTCAAAGGGGCATCCGGAGGCTGCCCCTTGGGGGGGCAATGTCATGAAGATCCTGCCAGTAACCAGCGTCTCAGGCGCACGGGAACTCGGCCACGGGTTCCATTGCGCATGCGCGCGCGTTCACGGGTGCGGTCATGCACGGGCACGCGCACTCCCGCTGGTGTCAGGCGGGCTATTTAAACCGGCCTGTCACACTCCATCCCCGCTGTCTGCTCTACAGCGTTCTGTGAGTGTTTCCTGATCTGATCTGTGTATCCTGTTATCTGACCCGGCTTCCTGTTTGACCATCCTGCTATCCGCCTGCACCAGACCCTCTTGGCTTGCCTGACCATCCCTCTGCATTACCCCTGGTACCTCTGCTGTCCGACCACTACCGACCACTGGCTTGTTGACCCTCCGCTGTATATACCGGCTTCCAGTCTGTTACCTACTGCCTGTTCCCGGTTCCAGTCCAGCATTCCAAGCTACTACCTGCTGTTGTTCCTGGTTCCAGCCCAGCGTTCCAGTCTGCTACCTACTGCCTGTTCCTGGTTCCAGTCCAGTGTTCCAGGCTACTACCTGCTGTTGTTCCTGGTTCCAGCCCAGCGTTCCAGTCTGCTACCTACTGCTTGTTCCTGGTTCCAGTCCAGCGTTTCAGGCTACTACCTGCTGTTGTTCCTGGTTCCAGCCCAGCGTTCCAATCTGCTACCTACTGCCTGTTCCCGGTTCCAGTCCAGTGTTCCAGGCTACTACCTGCGGTTGTTCCTGGTTCCAGCCCAGCGTTTCAGTCTGCTACCTACTGCTTATTCCTGGTTCCAGTCCAGCGTTTCAGGCTACTACCTGCTGTTGTTCCTGGTTCCAGTCCAGCACTCCACTATCCGGCCTGCTTACCTGTTGGGTTCCTGGTCCTACCTGCATTTCAGTTTCTGTCTTCAGGTTCCTGATTCCGGAGGGTGCCACCACTACTGTACTTCCAGCAGCTGTTGATCCTGCCAGGCACCCATACCGCTCTTCACTCCTGACCCTCTGTTTCCATTCCAGGTGAACGGGAGTGGGAGCTGTAAGGGAGGTCTTTCTCTGCACTTCAGGCTCACAACCTACCAGGTACGTGACAGAAGCAGTCAAGACTGGTAACTCTGGAGGAGCTGCAGAGATCCACAGCTCAGGTGAGAGAATCTGTCCACAGGACAACTATTAGCTGGCCTTTATGGAAGAGTGGCAAGAAGAAAGCCATTGTTGAGAGAAAGCCATAAGAAATCCCATTTGCAGTTTGCGGGAAGCCATGTGGGGGACACAGCAAACATGTTGAAGAAGGTGCTCTGGTCAGATGAGACAAAAATTTAACTTTTTGGCCTAAAAGCAAAACACTATGTGTGGCGTCATCACCCTGACATCACCCTAAACACACCATCTCCACTGTGAAAAATGGTGGTGGCAGCATCATGTTGTGGGGATACTTTTCTTCAGCAGGGACAGGGAAGCTGGTCTGGGTTGATGGGAAGATGGATGGAGCCAAATACAGGGCAATTTTAGAAGAAAACATGTTGGAGTCTGCAAAAGACTTGAGGCTGGGGTGAAGGTTTACCTTCCAGCAGGACAATGACCCTAAACATACAGCCAGAGCTACAATGGAATGGTTTAGATCGAAGCATATTCATGTATTAGAATGGCCCAGTCAAAGTCCAGACCTAAATTCAATTAACAATCTGTGGCAAGACTTGAAAACTTGAAAATTGCTGTTCACAGATGCTCTCCAACCAATCTGACAGAGCTTGAGCTATTTTACTAAGAAGAATGGGCAAAAATGTTCTTCTCTAGATGTAAAGATTATATCGGTGCAAATTTCCCCATCGGGTACCACATCCAAATTGACTAGATCAGAGAGGAATCCCCTAGGTGGACTTTTAAGGCACTCACATAGTTTTTAGAAAAACATAAATTTTATTGAACAATATAGGCATAATAAAAGCAGAATATATTGGAATGGTTACAATGACTATATACTAGATACAGAGTCACCATAATGATTGACTGAGGGTGCTCGAAATTCACCCAACACGTTTAAGAGTATCTATGTCTCCTTCATCAGGGTTATTTATAAGAAGGTCCATCATGCATCTAAAGTGTAGTAATGACAGAGTCAAACATAAGATATATGCAAAGTTTTGCACCAAACAATGTTTTTCCATATATATATATATAACATATATCTTGCAAACATGATAAGTAATATATAGACTTACATATTTTGTGAAGATATTGTATATGAAACATTCCAACAGGGCTATTAAAAACAAGAGATATAACCGGAAGTGTGTCCCCAGGAATCTGCCTATGAAGGTAGCTTGTTTTTTACAATATGGCAAGGTATACCATTATTTAGAAATTGAATACAGCCGGATCAATATAGGAGGCATTGGGACACAAACAATACTGAAGCCAGAGGAGGGTAAGATAATAATAATGATAATAGGGGGTACATGGGATGGTGAAATATAGCTTGACCTATAAACGATATGTATAAACACAATGTGTGCTAATATACGTTTGTAAAAATATATAAAGAGTAATAGGCATAATATGTATCCTACCTGCACACAAAGAAAACAGAAAGTTGTTGTGAAATTAATAAAAAAGACTGTGTGGTTGGTATCAAGCTGAAAAGTAATACATAAATGATAAAGAGCGCTGCCATACTTGAAGAAGTTAAGAAAATAACACCGCCAGCCCCCTCCCACACACCGTTCCCTGTCACCCCCAATGCAAGCCTATACCTCAAGCAACACCGCTCTCCTCCTCCTGCTCTGCCTCCTCCTCAATTGTAGCTTTTGATTGGAGGAGGAGGCTTCTGTGTGGCTCAATTGATGCTGCTCTCTTGTGGACCAAGTCATGTGACTCTCCTCTGCTATTTCATTGATGGTCACATGACCGCTCTCCTCCCGCTCTGTCTCCTCCTTGATTGTAGCTTTTGATTGGAGGAGGAGAGTAGTCATGTGACCATCAATGAAACAGCAGAGGAGAGTCCACGAGAGAGCCGCATCAATTGAGGCACACAGAAGCCCCCATCCACAATGAGTGTGAAAAAAGGAGGGGTGTGGAGGCGCCAACTGTGGTAGCTTGTTTATGCAAAAATGAAAGTTAGTGTAACAATTACACTTACTGGTTCACAGGGTGGAGGTGTTTCTTTGAGATGGAAAAGTGTCCTGGGATGTGCTGTTATCTTGTTTCCGGCTCAGATCTGGGTGTGAAGTCTGTACACAGGCTGAACTGCTGCATCCAGTGCATGGAAAGCTCCACGCTGACCACTCTGGAGTGCAGAAGAGGAAATGACGTCACTGATGCACGGCAAACGTCCAGGCTGGTGTTGGGGATAATGCAGGGATAGTACAGGCTACGTGCTCGGGGCTCACAGCTCCTTCTACTGGCCTTTTTCACAATGAGCGTGACACAGGAGGAGCGGGGCACGAGAAAAGGCTGTCAGCAACACCTTCTCAACCCATAAAGGAGTCCATGTGCTGTGCAGGGAAAGGAGGAGTCCATGTGCTGTGCAGGGAAAGGGGGTGTCCTTGTGCTGTGCAGGGATTCTGTGTGCTGTGTAGGGGGTCCGTGTGCTGTGCAGGGGGTCCGTGTGCTGTGCAGGAGTCCGTGTGCTGTGCAGGGGTCCGTGTGCTGTGCAGGGAGTCAGTGTGCTGTGCAGGGGGCTGTGAAAAGTTTTTTTCCTGAAACTTCCCTCTTAAAATCAGTTTGCGTGTTTTATGCCGGTGCATGGTTTATGCCGATAAATACGGTATATATGCTAGTGAATATTACAGTATAACTTAAGTTATTTGTCATAAGGTGAGCTCAACCTAGTTTAGTTGTCAGTGAGACAGCCATAATTAAATAGAACAAATTTAAAAGTAATCTAATTTGACATTTTAGAAGAGCATGACATTTAATTAATGTCATATCCCACAATTATAGTGGGATCGTATATAATATCTGAGGCCCCTGTATAGGTAACTCGCTATGCATTTAATAAACTGTAAAATTAGATCAAGATACTGGTAATATATATGAATGATTTGTATTCAATAAAGACAGGGACTAACATTCAATATACGGCAATGTTATTTTTGTATATTTCTATGTAAGTGATATTTTTTAAAACATTAGACAGGTAAGGAGAGGAATAGAGTACGGTAATTTGAGAGACCAATGATGATAATGGCCAATCAAATATCAAGCATGTAATCACCATCACCACAATGCATGTTAGATCGAAATACCTGATATACAAGAGGCCACAGCATGGAGACACATCCCGACATCCAAACCCTCAGGTTGATGTCAGCAATGTCTCAAAAAGTGTGCCTCATATAGTAGTCTCCCTCCAATGACGGGCCAAGCCAATGATTATCAGCTGTGCCCGAGATGGGAGGAGAGACTGGTGGCGTATCCTCGATAGGCTTCCTGAGCCTTGTGTGCACGCCCCCGTCCTGACTGCGCATGCGTGACATCAGCACGGCGGAATGCCAACGTGCACCTAGGGCCCACCAACGCATCAGCCTCATAAGCAGACAAAAGGTGAAGAGCCAAAAAGGCTCTAGATCAGACTTTATAGGCGAGATGGATGAGAGTATAGTAAAAATGATAATTTATTAACAATGAATCATATCAGACAAGTCAAGTAGAAAAATAATTAAAAACATACAGTAAACACATGATGGTCGTAAATTTATGATGTAAACAGGTTGACACCAAATAGACAGCAGTGGGCCCTGTGCATTAACGCGTTTCACTATTTTGCTTCATCAGGACACACTTAGAGGTAGTTGAAAAGAACAGGTCTCACTATCTAAGTTAAAACAGATCAATCAAACATTATATAACAATAACATGTAATAAAACTTTCAGCCGTTGTCATATCCATGGGACATACATATAACATACACACACAACTACCTTGTCGGCATCAGACTATCCCCACATGGAGATCTCCCAGATGATCATCAGAGAATCACTGTGTAGATAGGGAGGCAGATTCTACCAATGCTAGCAACTGTGTATTGGGCTGTAATGGTCAACACGTTAGTCTAAATTAGTATCAACAAAGGCCAAGTTCAAGATTGAGAATGATAAAGGTATATACATAAACATACCTGATAGCACAGAAGTATAGATATAAATATCACCTCATACACTTCACCGGGGGTAAACCGTGGAACCTGAAATCATCGGAGGAGGAGGAAGGGGAAGAAAAAGGCAAAAGTAGAACCTTTCTGACTATATTTAGTCCGCAATGCCAGGGACATAAATATTTATCCTCATGGACATATATATGTCCCTTTAAGACAAAATTTATCAGTCTCTCCTACATCTATTCCAAGTAGGTATGGCTATATGAACTCCACAGGTGTATCCAAACAGGTTGGAGAGAGAGAGAAAGAAAAGCAGAGCCAAACAAAGGCATCAGCATATTGCTCCAATAGCTGTATAAATCAAAGCACCACAATATCAAACCATAGCTTGTCTAGCGACTCACCATCGGTAGAATAAGGTGCATTGTATCCCCGGGAAGGCATTGACCACATTGTGGATATCTTTAGGGGAGCTATTTATATCCACCAATGCCTAAGAGCAGCTGGAAGCCATTATGAGGCTGATCGGGCATCTCTCGGCAATTACCGCCGAATGTAGTCTTTCGAGCACGCCACAAATTGCATGCTCCCATGCTGTTAAACGACCAATCAGCAGAGAGATCCATCTACTTAATTCCCTTACCATACTCATAATGGAGGGAATCAGCTGACCAGGGAGGAGGGAAACATGAACCACAGTCATACCTGGCACAGCCTATCACACACAAAGCAGACACATACAAAAAAGGGGAAGGACCATCAGGCCCAGACACGCCCAGAAGGAGGGCACATCACGGTCACATCAGAACCCATATAGATAGCAGAAAACTGAGGCAACAGTAAAACCCGTACCATAAGAGGAGGCATTGTCAGCAACACCAGAACCCCATAGGAGAGAGCAATAAAGCCTCGGTATACAGCCGGAGATCGCGGACAGCTGTGTTCAAAAACGCCAAAAATCACGCAAACTGGCAGTATCTTTCTCATTACCTCAAACATGGAATAGCCTGGTCAATAAAAGATGGCTATCAAAGAGAATGCCATCCCATGTATATGCAAACAGGCAGTGGGGTGTGTAAAACATATGTCCAATGGATATAACAGATGGCATTAAAAGTGTACTTGACGCAATCGTAATTTACAGTATTTAATTTATAATCCTAATTATCATCCATAATATGTACATGTATATGTATTGTATCGAACATTTATATATTAGATACATATAGAAAAAACTTTATATACTAAGTACCTGATACTGGTACAGATCAAAGGACAGACCTATACAGGCAACTAAAATGACATAAGGGTTAAACAAAGGAGACAAAAGAACAAGACTATATAACACAGACAAATGGTACCCGAAAAGCACCTTTACCTAAATAGGACAAGTTAGTGAAGCAAGTTCAGCAAGCATCATATGGAAAAAACAAATATGCAAAAACACAGTCCCAGTACTTGCTATTAAAGAAATGGTCTGAAGCTTAGAACATCATTCAGCCCCGGAAATGATGTAGCATGTAGGTCATAGACCCATTTGATTTCTCTCTGTAGGACCCTCTGATTAAAGTTGCCTCCTCGTGGATCCTCAAATATCATATAGCGGGCGGCAAACCTGAATACATGGGGGTCATATCTGTGTTTAAAGGCCACATGGTGGCCTATAGCTGTGTTCAAAATGCCACATGTGGCATAGTACATGTGGTCTCTCATTCTTTTCCAAAAGGGTCTAATGCCCTGTACACATGACAGGTTTTCCCATCGGAATAAACTCTGAAGGTTTTTCTGACAGAATTCCGCTGGAATTCCACTCACGCTGTCTTGCATACACACGGTCACACCAAATTCCGACCGTCCAGAACGTGGTGACGTACAACACGTACAATGGCACTAGAAAAAGGAAGTTCAAAAGCCAGTGCGCCACCCTTTGGGCTCCTTCTGCTAATTTCATGTTTATCTCGTGTTAGTAGAAGTTTGGTGAGAGATGATTTGCGCTTTTCGGACTTGTGCTTTTCAGATCGTTTTACTGCTGTTTAGTTTGTGCTTGTGGGGTTTGCATCTGTTCTTCAGTGCATGTAGTCAGTTTGTATCTGTTTTTCAGTGCGTTCTTGTCCGCTCATTTCTGATTTTCAGCTCGCTCTTCACAGGCCTTGCTGTTCTTCAGTGCGTTCTGTTAGTTCGTTCTGAGCAGCTGACCGCTTTGAAGCCATGTTGTGGGTACGTACTCGTCATTGAGTTCATGCTGTGTGGGGGCTTGCTGATGGGGTTCTTACTTGAACCAAGCCCAGTCCATGAACAGGGTGGGGAGGAGTTCATGGACCAAGATTTGGTTACTCCAGCGTGACCAATCCTCTCACATGCCTTTGCTGCCTGAGATCCAGAAGAATAACCCTGATGATTTCAGGAGTTTTCTCCGGATGACGGACCCAGTTTTTCACCATCCGTTGGCTTTGCTGTCTCCTTATATTATGAAGCAGGACACCTGCATGCGGCAAGTCATCAAGCCGGAGCAGAGGCTAGTCGCCACGTTGCGGTACTTGGCGACAGAGATCAGTCTACAGAACCTCAAGTTCTCTACAGGCATCTCCCCCCAGGCTCTGGGGATCAGTATCCCAGAGACCTGTTCTGCCATTATTCAGGTCCTGCAGAAGGACTATATTAGGGTAAGTTTTCTCCTTTAACATCACATTCTATGTATTTAATGTATGCTAATGTATTGTATTTCTTTCATCATTCCATAATTACCCTGATTGTAATATGCTGTGAATGTCCCCTTTGTACCCATGCATGCTTTATGCTTTTAATGCTCCTTTTTTGTCCTTCATGCATATTTGCCTTCACTAACCTCCCCAGCATGCTATCCTGGGCCCATATACACCTATAGCCTAGTCACTTAAAAATGTATTTTGTCAGCTCCATTGTAGTGCTTTACCCTAAAATGTGTCCAAGTGTTATTGCTGTCCTTAAATTCAGGCAGAGTGACAGAGGCTTTTATTGGGGTCCCAAACTCAGCTGGAAACCCGCCTAAAATTTTTACAATGGACCATCAGGGGTGAGGAATCTAATAAGTGGGCCTTATATTTTTGTCTTTAAATACTCCTTAAAATAAATGTTATACTGATGTTGGCCAAGAATGTTTTTGTGTAATCTGCTTGCAATGTTAAGGGCAAAAGTACTAATATTTTTTTTTCTGGTTTGACTCCACAGTTTCCTTCAATGCCACAGGAATGGCAGACAGTGGTCTCCCATTTTGCCGACCGTTGGGACTTTCCCAACTGTGGAAGGGCTATAGGTGGGAAGCATGTCCACATCATGCCACCACCCCATTCGGGGTCTTACTATTACAATTGTAAGGGTTTTAATAGTATAGTGTAGATGGCTGTGGTATCGGCACAATATGAGTTCCTCTATGTGGACATGGGGAAGAACTGGTGGCATTGCCACCTGCTACGGACAAAGTTGAAGGACTCCCATTCATCTTTATTGCTGATGAAGCATTTGGTCTGGGCGAGCACCTGATGAGGCCATTCCCCCAGAGGACCCTCACCCCGGAGAGGAGGGTTTTTAACTACCGGCTGGCCAGAGCCAGAAGAGTCGTTCAGAATGCCTTCGGGATAATGGCCAGCCAGTTCTGCCTGTTTCTGACAGCAATACATATGGCGGACTATAAAATTATTATTATTATTATTATTATACAGGATTTATATAGCGCCGACAGTTTACGCAGCACTTTACAACATTAGGGCAGACAGTACAAGTACAATACAATTCAATACAGGAGGAATCAGAGGGCCCTGCTCGTTAGAGCTTACAATCTAGGAGGGAGGGTCAAGTTATACAAAGGGTAATAGCTGTGGGGGACGAGCTAATGGAGAAAATAGTGCAGTTGTTAGATGGAGGCAGGATAGGCTTCTCTGAAGAGGAAAGTTTTCAGGGATCGCCTAAAAGTGGATAAAGTTGGAGACAGTCTGACAGATTGGGGTAGGGAATTCCAGAGGATGGGCGAGGCTCGGGAGAAGTCCTGGAGGCGGATATGGGAGGAGGTGATGAGGGAGCTAGAGAGCAGGAGGTCTTGGGAGGAACGGAGATGGCGATTAGGTTGGTATTTTGAGACTAGGTTAGTGATGTAGCTGGGGGCAGAGTTGTGGATGGCTTATTGTTAGTATTTTGAATTTAATTTGTTGGGCGAGTGGTAGCCAATGGAGGGATTGGCAGAGAGGGGTAGCAGACACTGAGCGGTTTGTAAGGTGGATGAGTCTGGCAGCAGCATTCATGATGGACTGAAGGGGGGATAGTCTGTTTAAAGGTAAGCTAATGAGGAGTGAGTTGCAGTAGTCAAGGCGAGAGATAACCAGGGAGTGAATCAGAAGCTTTGTGGTTTCATTGGTTAGAAAGGGACGTAGTTTAGAGATGTTGCAGAGGTTGAGGCGGCAAGCTTTGGAAAGTGATTGGATGTGAGGCTGAAAGGAGAGTTCAGAATCCAGGATAACACCTAGTACCCTGACATGTGAGGACGGGTGGATGGTTTTGCCATTGCTCTTGACAGAGAAGTCGGGGGAAGAGGAACGTGGGGGAGGAAATATTATAAGCTCAGTTTTGGACAAGTTGAGTTTGAGGAAGTGGTGTGACATCCATACAGATATGTCGGTTAGTAAGTTAGTGATGCGTGAGGAGACTGATGGAGTGAGTTGAGGGGTGGAGAGATAGATTTGTGTGTCATCAGCATAGAAATGATATTGAAAGCCGTGAGAGGCTATCAGCTGACCCAGGGAAGAGGTGTAGATTGAAAATAAAAGAGGTCCAAGAACAGAACCTTGGGGGACCCCGACAGAGAAGGGAAGAGGAGTGGAGGAAGTAGAATTATAAGTGACACTGAAGGTGCCTTGGGATAGGTAGGATGAGAGCCACTGAAAAGCACAGTCACGGAGACCGAGGGAGTAAAGTTTTTTGAGGAGGAGGGGGTGGTCAACTGTGTCAAAGGCAGCTGAAAGATCCAGAAGTAGGAGTACAGAATAGTGTCCGTTGGTTTTTGCAGTTAGTATGTAATTTGTGAGTTTTAAAAGAGCAGTTTCTGTGGAGTGTTGAGGGCGAAATCCAGATTGAAGGGGATCAAGAAGGTTGTTTTTAATGAGGTGGTCACTCAGTTGGTTGTAAACCAGGCGTTCAAGGAGTTTAGAGGAAAAGGGGAGCAAGGAGATTGGGCGTAGGTTGTTAAGATTGGTAGGGTCCAAGGATGGCTTTTTGAGTATGGGGGTGACCAGTGCATGTTTTAGAGCGTCGGGGAAGATGCCAGAGGTGAGGGAGAGATTGAAGATGTGGGTTAGAGAGTGTAGGATGGGGTCAGAGGGTGACCGTAGCATTTGAGAGGGAATAGGGTCCAGGGGACAGGTGGTTAGGTGGGCGATAGAAAGGAGTTTAGCAACTTCATCTGTGGTAGTAGATTTGAATAGGGGGAGTGTCAGTTGTACCTGTTGACATGGGGTCTTAGCTGGGGGAGATACCAGTAGAATGGAAATTTCATCACGGATTGTATCAATCTTGTTTTTGAAGTGATTAGCGATTTCCTGGGCAGTGAGTAAGTCAGTGGGTGGAGGCGGTGGAGGAAAAAGTAGAGAGTTGAAGGTAGAGAAGAGTTTACGGGGATTGGATGAGAAAGTGTTAATAAGAGTTGTAAAATAGGTTTGCTTGGCAGTGTGGAGGAAAGAATAGTATATTTGGAGGGCAGATTTGTATTGGTTGAAGTCTTTGAGAGACTTAGTCTTGTGCCACAGATGCTCAAGAGCGCGACTACGTTTTTTGAGAATTTTAGTGTCATCTGTTTGCCAGGGTTGTAGGGGTCGAGGCCTGATTCTGCATGTAGTGAGGGGAGCGAGCTTGTCCAGGGTGGAGGACAGAGATTTATTGTAGATGGACATGGCTTGGTTGGGGCAGGACAGGGGAGAGATTTTGTCATAGAGGTGGTCAGTAGCAGAATAGAGGAGACAGGAGTTGAAGTTGCGAAAGTTTCTACGGGTGATGGTTAGGCGATTGGAGGGAAAGGTGGTGGAAGACAGGGGGAGAGAGAAACTAATAAGGTGGTGGTCGGAGAGAGGAAAAGGATTGTTTGAGAAGTTGCATGGAGTGCATAGGTAGGAGAATACAAGGTCAAGGGTGTTGCCATCAGAGTGAGTAGAAGCCTGTACCCATTGCTTCAGGTCAAATGAAGAGGTTAGACTAAGAAGTTTAGAAGTAGCAGGAGTGTTTGTATTAGCAGAGATGTTGAAATCACAGAGAAGGATTGTGGGAATATAATTAAAAAAGTTGCGCTAAAAAAATGAGAATAGCAACAATCTAGTGCCTGAAGTGATAAAAAGTGAGTTTGAGTGAAAAAATAATTAAAACAATTCACAAAATAAAAAATATACATGGTTAAATGTGGACGGCAAAAAAAATATTTTCCAGAACACTATTACCACGTGCAACGATATAAAGGAATGGTGCAGAGACACTGAGCATATATCCTGTGAAAAGCAAAGATTAAGCAATATAAATTATAACCAAACTTGTGTAATCCATATAAAGTCCAAGTCCAGAGGAACAGTGATTATTGAAGTTCGTGCATATTGTAGAAAACAGGCAAGTAGATATCCCCCAGTGCTAGGTGAATGCAGAGATAAAACTTGCTGAAGTGACAAAAAAAGGTGCATGGGCAGACCTCCACCGTTTAAAACTGCTGCCTCTTACCAGAGAGAGTTGGTCTCTAGATTATAGGAGACCTAGAGGGCGGATGGCTGCAACCCCAGCCAGGGATCTAAACAGCAGACACTTGTTGTCATCCGAAACCCGAAACTCGCTCTGTCACACACAGCAAATAGAATAGGATGGATCCCCATAAAAGAAATAAAGGCTCCACATAGCATAAAATCCATGGCTTTTATTTAATAAAGAGTAAAGATTGCACTTACAAAGTGGTTGTAAAAACAAGCATCAGAACGCCGGCCGGCTAATAAACTCCCCGTGTCTTCCGGGTGTACAGATCGCGGTGTCGTCGGGACGTAGCTCCTCCTCCCTACGTCGTTTCGTCACAACAGGACGTGGTCACGGGATGCGAGCAACGCCCCGACGCACCGCTTAAATAGATACAATAACAGCATCTCTTTACACAGGAAGCGATTGAAGCGCCATCTTGTCTAAGGGAAACACTGAGGGCAAATACAAAACATTACCTGTATGAAAGGAATAACGTGATGTGAGGTGTAAAAGGGGTCTCTTATGGGAGAAAGAAAATCCATAAACTACATAATAAGTTGCTATCGCTTGAGAGACTAATGAATATGTGAAATATTCTTTTTAATTAATATAGCGCACACACATAACTCTGCCAGAATCTTCAGTGTGCATCCCAATCAGTCACAACAGACATGCTCTAGGGTCTCAAATAATCCATACAGCAACCAGAATGTCGGGAGCCACCACGAGCAAACCGGCCACACCAAAGGATAAATATGAACAGTTAATAATTAAAAAAAATAAATAAAAAATAAAAATTATTAATTGAATAAAAAACAAATGAAAAAACAAATAAAAAACAGTTTCCCTGAAACAAGAGGGCACTTACAGTACAAAAATCTCTAGAGCGCCTCTCTGGATTAAACAGAAAGATATCATATCTCACATGCAATATATAGATCAAAAAAAAAGAATAATAAAAAATTAAGATTGTGTGAATGAGTAAGAAGAGCTAATGATGACTAATTAACCTTCACCCTCTAAGAATTGTCTATAAAGGAATTAACATCGACATCGATGTTAAGGCCAAAGGGGGTATAGGTCTTCAATTTGTGGACCCAGGCCATCTCTAATCTAGAGATGGTTCGTACTAAAACACTCCCCCTCCAGTGGGGCTTGAATTTGTCTATCCCCAAAAAAATTGTACCTGTGGGGTCTCTGCTATGAGCTGTCAGGTAATGTTTTGATACAGAGTGTTTGGTAAATCCTCTCCTGATGTTGTTAATATGTTCGTTTAATCTTACCTGCAGGGGTCTTTTAGTCCCTGCAGGTAAGTGCAATCTTTACTCTTTATTAAATAAAAGCCATGGATTTTATGCTATGTGGAGCCTTTATTTCTTTATTTTATATTTTGTATTTTTTTCACATAGAAAATAATTTTTTTTATGTTTATCATTCATTCCATTTCATTGTGGTGTTTATATACATTGGGAATTGTTTTAATTATTTTTTCACTCAAACTCACTTTTTATCACTTCAGGCACTAGATTGTTGCTATTCTCATTTTTTTTAGCGCAACTTTTTTAATTATATTATATTTACGGTTTACTACCTTTAGTCGCAGCTCTTTTTATTGTGTTAGCGCAGTATTTGTTTTTTATCTTTCAAGGATTGTGGGAATATCCGAAGAGAGAAAGTAGGGTAGCCAGGCAGAAAACTCATCAAGGAAAGTCGATAATGGTCCAGGGGGCCGGTAGATCACAGCAATTCTTAGGGAAGTAGGAGAGAATAGATGTATACAGTGGGCTTCGAATGATGAGAGGGAAAAAGAGGGAGGAGGGTGAATAACCTGGAAGGTGCTCTGTGGGGATAGGAGGAATCCCACTCCACCTTCCTTGCGTCCATTAGGCCTAGGGGAGTGAGTCCAGTGAAGGCCACCCTGGGAGAGGGAAGCAGGAGAAGGGGTGTCATATTCGTGGAGCCAGGTTTCGGTGAGAGCAAGTAGATTAAAGGAATTAGTGACAAAGAGGTCATGAACAGCAGTGAGTTTGTTGCAGACAGAGCGGGCGTTCCAGAGGGCACAGTAGAGAGGGAGGCTGGCGTTGGGAAGAAGAGGAATGGAGACTAAATTGTGTAGATTGCGACTACTGCCAGAGGGTGTAGGGTGATGGTGATGGGTGTGTTGGGCACAGTTAAATAAGGGAGGCCCAGGGTTTGGGGAAATATCTCCAGCGATTAGGAGAAGCAGAAGAGTGAGGGAGGTAATATGAGAATATGATTTGTATGAAGGGACATACTTTAGTATCCTGGGGGGTATGTTAGCAAGTGGGCATAGATTTAGAAAGAGGTGATGAGTGCAGTAGAAGGGGGAGGGGAGAAGTGAGGGTGATATGTACAGATTGTGTGGTAGAGCAAAGGGATGTAGAAAAGAGAGCTTGAGGAGAGAGACTGCAATTGTGAAGAGGAGGAGAGGTAAAGAGAGCATATTTCAGAGAAGGTGAGATATTATGAAAATGAGAACACCTGCAATCTGCTATGGTTAGCTTTGTGCAAATCGCTGAAGTGCAAGAGCAGAAGTCCCACTTATTTTCAGAACCCCACTTCTTTGGAAGAACCCCCTGTATGTGCAGCCCCCTGTATGTTCCCCCGTAAAGAAGGCCTTGTTATATACCGTGTTGGGTGTGGATGGAATCTGGCAATTAATCAATTAGGAGGGGATATTAGGAACACAGCAAGCAGGGCATAACTTTCACACCACAATCAAACTGCAAGGGGACTAAAAGGCCAAAATTGTAAAGATAAGGAAACCCATAATTTAGGTAAGACTTAATGGCTAAATAAACATTGAAATAATGTGAGCATGGCTACAGATGTAGTTGAGACAGCGGTCAGTCAATTTTCAGTTTGCAGGACATGGGAATATAAACGCAGATTACCAAAAATGTATATAAGCGGTCAGTCAATTTTCAGTTTGCAGGACATGGGAATATAAACGCAGATTACCAAAAATGTATATAAGCAGTCAGTCAATTTTCAGTTTGCAGGACATGGGAATATAAACGCAGATTACCAAAAATGTATATAAGCGGTCAGTCAATTTTCATTAACCTCATCATATTATCCTGCTGCATATTGATCAATTTTTTAGGGAAAAATGCCCAAAATTGTCTTGCCTCAGTTGGGCCTGAGGCTGAACTTCCTGCTAATCCCCTCATGGGTCTGGATACTGGCCATCCTGGCTTCGCACCCCAAAGTGCCTGTGAAGCTCGCCAGAAATATGTCAATTATTTTATGGGTAGGGGGGCCATTGCTATGCCAGACAATGTCTAAATACTTTTTTAATAAACAAAAATATCTGATAAAATCTTGAATTTTCTTTATTGCTTGTGTTTCTTTTTGGCTGTCTCCTAGGTTCTCCTAGTGCACTTGTAGTGCCAAGTGGATTTTCCTTTAGTAAATAAGCCCCATTGTCACTGTAAACACAAAATTACTTAAAAAACTGGTATTAAGCATTGAAAGAAGAAGCGACACATTGTTGATTAGCAAACTTTTTACTCTGTGCACTTTCACATGTGCGTTATAAAATTTTTGTGTAAAATAAAACATGTTTTTTTTCTCAAGTTTTTTACAATTTTTTTTTGGTATAAACAGGCATGTTTCAAAACATAACATACACAACTCTGGAATTTACAAAGTTCAATGTAGAAAGACTGAAGGCAATATCAGACATTGTAGTATGTCCAAAATGTGTTCATATTGCCTTCATCAGATGGGGTGATGTCACCCCTGTAAAAGCCAAACTTTGAAGATGCACACAATGTGGGAGTCAAAATGGGTATTTCCCTCCTGATCCCATGCCTAATGTCAACATGTGCTATCTCCCATAAAGAGGGATCAATGGACGTGTTTTGGGGGTGAAACCCCTTCCTCTCACCTACTTGAGTTACGAGGAAGGGGTTGCACCCACAAAACGTGCACATTGATATCCCCTGATGGCAGATAGCACATGTTGACACACTGTGTGCATCTTCAAAATTTGGCTTTTAAAATGTAAAAAAAATATTTTTGTTTATTCCAAAAAAGTTAAAATGGTGGCTTTTTGAAGCTATTTAGATTCACCCCAACACATAAATCATGTTCTTCAAGAATAGGGATGAGCTTCGAGTTCCAGTCGAACTCATGTTCAACTCGAACAACGGCTGTTCGCAAGTTCGCCGAACAGCAAACAATTTGGGGTGCTCGCGGCAAATTCGAAAGCCGCGGAACACCCTTTAAAAGTCAATGGGAGAAATCAAAAGTGCTAATTTTAAAGGCTTATATGCATGGTATTGTCATAAAAAGTGTTTGGGGACCTAGGTCCTGCCCCAGGGGACATGGATCAATGCAAAAAAAAGTTTTAAAAAATTGGCGTTTTTTTCGGGAGCAGTGATTTTAATAATACTTAACCTGAAACCTGAAAGTCAAACAATAAAAGTGTAATATCCCTTTAAATTTCAAGCCTGGGGGGTGTATATAGTATGCCTGTAAAGGGGCGCATGTTTCCCGTGTTTAGAACAGTCTTACAGCAAAATGACATTTCAAAAAAAAAAAAGTAATTTAAAAGTACTCGCGGCTATATGAATTGTCGATCTGACAATACACATGTAAGTTCATTGATAAAAACAGCATGGGATTTCCCCACAGGGGAACCCCGAACCAAATTTTTTTTAAAAAATGGCGTGGGGGTCCCCCTAAATTCCATACCAGGCCCTTCAGGTCTGGTATGGATATTAAGGGGAACCCCGCACCAAAAATTTAAAAAAAAATGGTGTGGGGTCCCCCCAAAAATCCATACCAGACCCTTATCCGAGTACGCAACCTGGCAGGCCGCAGGAAAAGAGGGGGGGACGAGAGAGTGCCCCCCCTCCTGAACCGTACCAGGCCACATGCCCTCAACATTGGGAGGGTGCTTTGGGGATACGTAACAGGTGATCCCGCCCACTCTGACATTACGGGGAAAGCCTCAGGGAAGTCCCCGTGCGTCAGAGGGGGGCGGGGACACTGGGTGGCCCCGCCCTCCATTATTTAAGAACTGTCAGAAGACGAGAAGCGTCGCACAGTGGGAGCCTCCCATCATAGATGCGGAGCGGCCCGAGAATGAAGAAGAAGAAGATGGAGGAAGAAACCGAAGGAAAATAGAAGAAAGAAGATAGAAAAAAGAAGATGGAAAGAAGAAGCATTTAAATAAAGGAATTGTCAAAAACTGTCTCTTGTCATTTTTAACATTTTTGACACTTTTTTGTAAAATGATAGGCCTTACCATTTCCCACAGGGGGGCGGGATCTATGGGTCCCCTTGTTAAAGGGGGCATCCAGATGCCGATAAGCCCCCCGCCCGCAGACCCCCACAAGCACCGGGCAAGGGCATCAACATGGGAACAAGGTGCTTTGGGGGGACCCCAAAGCACCCTCCCAATGTTGAGGGCATGTGGCCTGGTACAGTTCAGGAGGGGGGCACTCTCTCATCCTCCCTCTTTTCCTGCGGTCTGCTAAAGCACCCTCCCAATGTTGAGGGCATGTGGCCTGGTACAGTTCAGGAGGGGGGCACTCTCTCATCCTCCCTCTTTTCCTGCGGTCTGCTAGGTTGCGTACTCGGATAAGGGTCTGGTATGGATTTTTGGGGGGACCCCACGACATTTAAAAAAAAAATTGACATAGGGTTCCCCTTAAAATTCAGGTCTGGTATGGATTTTGAGGGGGACCCCACGCCATTTTTTTTTAATTTTGGCACGGGGTTCCCCTTAATATCCATACCAGACCTGAAGGGTCTGGTATGGATATTAAGGGGAATATCCATACCAGACCTGAAGACCTGAAGGGCCTGGTATGGAATTTGGGGGGACACACAGTTGTCGTACCTATGTTCTGTGTGCGGAGGAAGCAGGAACGGAAGTGGCGAGCGTCCTAAACAAAGGTAAAATTTTAACTTGGGCCATCAGTGGCCTATACTGCTTCAATATTGAGGCCTATATTGGGATAAAATTATGGAAGTTTAGGCTGACATTAGTGTTTTTGCCTTGTGTATTGTCTTACAACAAATATGAATCACTTTAAGGACCCAGGATTCATGGCCAGTTTCATAGACAGATACAGGGAGATGAGGAATTTGTGGGAGGTGAAACACAGCTTATATTATAATAAACAAGCTAGAAGGTCAACCCTAGAGAAACTTCTGGAATTTGTGAAGACTCGGGTCCCCGATGCAACCATCATGTTCCTAGAAAAGAAAATTGGGATCTTGAGGAACACGTATAAGAAGGAGTATAATAAGATCCTAAAATCACTCAGGTCAGGAGCAGCAGCAGCAGCGCAAGTGTATGTACCCAGGCTGTGGTACTTCAACAAACTGCAGTTTCTGGATAACCAGCTTGAAGCCAGGGAATCACTTTCTACCCTTCCCTGCAGCCTTCCCTCCACCCTTCCCTCAACCCCAGCAGAGGCTGACGAGGACCAACCTGGGCCTTCCATCCTGGAAGAAGTGGATGCGCTGAGCTGGAGTTAGGTATATTATTTTTATACATATTTATTGTCCTAATATTAATGATGTTAACTAGATGTTATAATTGATAGCAAATTCATTATTTAAAAAAAAGTGATTTACATATCAATAGACCAAAAATGTTTGGGACAAGAATGAAAAATGCTGGGCTCAGAATGATAGTCTTTTCTATTTATTAACATTCAATTTGAAAGTCATGAGCTGAAAATTGTGTGTGACTGATGAACCAAAAACTAAAACTATGTCCCTTATTTATACAAAGGATGAGCTTAGCCAGGAGGAGGGTCTGGAAAGTGCCACACAGGAGGAGGTCGTGCCCAGTGTTGGTCAGGAGGTGGCCATACCCAGTGTCAGCCAGGAGGTGGCTGGGCCCAGTGTCAGCCAGGAGGTGGCTGGGCCCAGTGTCAGCCAGGAGGTGGGTGGGCCCAGTGTCAGCCAGGAGGTGGGTGGGCCCAGTGTCATCCAGGAGGTGGGTGGGCCCAGTGGCCTCACCCAATCACAGGTGGCTCCCCTCTGCCTTACAACAAAAAGGCCCAGGAAGGGGACGATGATGGAGGAGGCAGCACTGGGCCTCATTAGGGAAGCAAAGTGATGTCCTCAGAAGCCCCCCGACACTGAAGAGGCCTATGGCTGCTATCTAGCCACTAGATTGCAGAAATTGGAGGAGGGCCAATGCCTCCTCTGTGAGGCAATTTTTGCTCAGGCCCTTCAGAAGGGGTTGAGGGGCCAGCTGACTGAGAACAGCCATGTATGTGAGCTCGCCCATCCTCCTCCTCCTGCCACAAGTCCACCACCAGAGCCACAGCCTCCAAGGAAGGCTGCAGGGAAGGCTGCATGGAAGGGTGCAGGAAAGCGTGGAGGGAACACATTCTAAAGACTGCAGGCATTACTCAGCTCCCCATGATTCCTATGCCAGGATAGACCACATCTTCACTAGGCCCTCTATGATTCCTTTGGTTTTGAATTCTAAGATAGTGGACACCTCCCTATCCGAACACTGGATGGTCAAGCTGGTAACTCAAAGAACTTCGGGACGTACTGACCCCCCCCAATGGCGTCTACAGGAATCTTTATTAAGTGACCCCATACAGTGTGCCATAATAGAAGGAGGCATCAAGGAATACTTTAATATCAATTCTACAAATGATGTTTCCCCTGAGATTGTGTGGGCTGCACACAAGTCAGTAATCAGGGGGAAGCTAATCCAAATAACAGCCAAGCTTAGTGTTTTTGGAAGGGCGTAAAACGTGGGAACCCTGGGGGAAGGAACCTGGATACCCTTAAAGATATCCTTGGTAATTGTTCCATCCATGTGGGCAGAGTGTATGATATCATCATATCTCTATCTGACTTAAAAGGTAAGAAGATAAATTAATAATTTCCATGTTCTGATGATCAGTATTAGGAGGTTCGATCACTGGTGTGGGTATAGGGTTAGTAGTATACGGAGTCATTGCCAGATGTAACCCTTCTTGTACTCTCAAAGAATTGATCAATGCGTAATTTTTTTATCTTTATTTTTGACTACCGCTCCAGATGGATCTGTACTTGTGGCTGTGATTGGGTCATGGTTTGTACGCAGCTAATGATTTGTGATTGTGTGTCAGATTCTATATTCACCCCAACATCCAAAGTCGACGTGATAGCGCTAGAAGAGTCACCCAGTAGCATACTACCCGAGAACATAGAGCAACCCTCATTAAATAAGGGGGTAGGTTGGGAACCTATATTCGTCTCACCAGTTGATAAATTGGAAATGTCAACCAGCTGTTTTTTGTCTCTTCCTGGATGAGCGTGTTCTCTGATGACCACGATCCGAGACTCGAGAATTCTGACAAATGTGAGAAGTGTTAGAAGAATCAGAATAGTTAGCTTTATCTTTACCCCTATGTGGCATATTTCTATGTGAGCCAACTTGCCTCCGACCCCCACGTGGACCATTTGTTTGGGGCCATGAATAGGCGTACTTCCCTGCAAAGGCCAGTTTGTCTCTAGACATCTTATCCTCTTTTCTGAGGAGAAGATGTCTGGTAAAAGCCTGAACATGCGCCTTCAAACGTGCATCAAAGACAGCGCATGTCTGCCAGAGTACTAAGATGGTGACCAGCCGAGAAGGGAAAAAAACTGCTGTAGCCATCCTATAAAGCCGCCACGGATTACCAAATCTGGCAGCTTAGTGTGCCGGGTACTGCATGGATCCTGTTGTAATTATGGTGAAGAAATAACCATCTTTCATAAGTTTAAGATGGGGATATATGGTTGCAAAGCAGTTAGGCCTTCACACAGCGGTGAACTAAAGGTGACCATGATTTCATACACTTCCCAATTTTAAATGGATCAACCATCCCAGTTTACATAAGCAAACTAATTGTGAATCAGAAACCAAAAGAAATTTACATGTCTTTGGTGGTTAGATAAAGAGACACAACCCTGCAATAAAGGATTACTCGCATACCTGAATGAAAGACTAAGCAAATGCCATTGCTTTCCAAGGTGAGACAAGCCACTATCAAACAATGTCTTACAAGAAAATTGTGGAGGATGTTTACCCAGCTGGACACTTCTAGGAATTGTAAATGATACAAGAATTAATAGGTATCGGGCTTGTCTACTTAAAATCATAAACTATGTAGGAATCCAAATACATCACCTATATCTATGGACATTCTATAATGAATATCATAATGTGCCTAATATGCCTAACAGGAATTATTACATTTTGGTTATACATTTAGGGCAATCATTTATTGAAAATCATATTTATTGAAAATCATACCATCTATGCAGATATCTAATGGAACCCATGTTTAGACTATAGGAATCTAAATATTCATTGAGTCTGTACAAAGTTCATTTCAAACATTTCTGAGAGACAGAATTCTGTCTACTCAGTGATATTTTAAAATACATATGATTATAAGTCATTCAAATTATATATTATATTCCAGGTCATAGATACAATTATGATTTTAGTGTCTACTAACCCAATGGTTATTCTGTCATAAGGTAAAAATATAATATTTTTATGTACAAATTAGAAGTAAGAATTGTTTTAAGATACCAGTTATGAAAGACATATAAATCGTGACTATGGGGGGCGTGGCTTGGCGTGCAACGAGGATGGCAGCACAGTGAAGGAGCTCCGCTGCAAACGTGGCCATGAAAGACCCTCCACCCGTCCTACAGCGCCCAGATGCCGGGTAAAAAGCTACACTCGACACCACAAGCTCGTCCTCGTCGCAACTCGGTGTCACTGGCGAACCAAAAAATCGCGGACATCTTTCTGTCTAAGGCGGCAACACAACGCAGTGTGACTAGGCCTAAGATGGCGCCGACATATCGAGATGATGAGGGCAGTGAGGACTCCCAATCGGCCCCAGAGAGCACAGATAGGGGTAAGTCCAGACCGGATCACCCCCTGACGTTCTCGGATATGAAAATGTTCGCCGCTGACATCAAAGCCTCTTTCTCAGCAGTGGTTACGGACTTGAAAACTAGCATGATTGTCCTTAATGAGAAAATAGCAGAGACAGAAGCTGATGGGAAACGCAGAGACAGGGCTATCCATAAATTAGAGAGAAATACAGTCACACAAGCACAGCACTTCATTGAAATGAATAGACATATCAAGGACCTCGATAACCGAGGGCGAAGGTGTAATATTAGAGTAAGGGGTATCCCTGAATCAGTGGAAGCCGCTCAAATTATCCCAGCATTGAGGAGTTTTTAATAGCCTCCTTTAAAGGCAGGAAGACATAGACATTAATTTTGTAAGAGCACACAGAGCGCTCAGACCAAAAGGTCCTGATACAGCACCTCCGAGAGATGTAATTTGTTGCTTGCAAAGCTTTGGTCTAAAGGAAGAAATAATGCACAAAGCCAGGAGAAATGACAGCATTATTTTTAATGGAGCAACACTGATGCTTTTCCAGGACTTATCTCAGATCACGCTGATAAATAGATGCGCTTTGCGCCCCCTACTGGAGAAATTGAGGGAAAAAGAGTTAAGATATACATGGCGCTTTCCATTCGCACTCACGGTCACCCACAATGGACACCAGTATATTTTACGTACGCCAGCAGATCTTCCGGATTTCTGCAAAGCCCTGGATTTAGACCAAGTCAACTTGCCAGAGTGTTATGCCGACTTCCTTTAGCCCCCACTGGAAAGAACCCCGCCATCCTCACCTTTTGCCTCACCAGACAAGAGACAGTCCAAGAAACCCAGATACAACCGAGGCAGCAGCTTCAAAGCAGGAACATCTAAACGGTCAAATGATACTGTCAATGACCCAGGAGACTAGTAATGTACAATGCTCCATTCTGTTATGTGATGTCGCTGTATGGGAGATACCTCTTCACTGAACTATCATAATACCTGCCCTCCCAGGCTTTACTTCAAACTGGACTTCTGTCCACAATGTCGTCATTCCATGAGACTCACCTTGCCTCGTTCATACAGGGCTTTGAGACCTTAAAACAAGAACACAGTCCTCAAACAGGAATAGCAAAATACTGGACACTTCTGAGATCATGCAGCCAAGTAGTCCTGGATCTCTGCCTAACCATCCGAACTGTATACCTGAAAGCTAAAATAATAATTACTTGCTGATTCCTGAGATCATTCAAGCTGAAGGACTATCCATAGTCAGAGATGCAGGAAAGAACAGAAATTCATCTAAAGCCACATGGATCCTATCGCATGAACACCAGAACTGTACACATCTCATATATGACATAAGCATTTGAGGACTATCTATCCATCGGTGTATTTTATAAACTAAATTATCTGTAAGTGAAGAGGTATTAATAGTTCATCCACACTGGTCAATAATTAGTGCTGGATGACACTATCCCCTAATTAATGCCACCCTACTACACACACCTTGGTCGGGTGTGATCTGTGTATTAGTGCTTTAAGTTTAATTATACCAGTTAAGGCCGTGTGTGCGGCAATTTGGACGATCTTCTTTATTTTTATTTTTCAGTCCATATCTCCGTTCACACAATTTTGTCCTAGTTTTTATTATTTTCGATTTTTCAATAGTGAGCTGACACCTGGTTGTTAGCACCTCCCACTAACCCCACAGAGTATCTTGCAACTCCTGATAGGAGCGCAGAATACACTTAAAGAAAAGTTGGTCGGCTCCACCGAGGAACAGAGCATATAGCCATCCCAGGTGACAGCCTTCCAACACTAAATCTTTCTGCTACTCATTTCTTCCTATATCTTCTCTTTATAATTCTATATCTATCTCTTTTCTTTCACAAACGTATATTTGGTGCTAGCTAGCAATACTGTAAGATTGTAATTTTTAGTACCTGAATCAAACACTAATTTCAGTATCGAAGTTTTGTTCTCTTCACAGTGGCAGATCCGAGCACCTCCTCCTAACCTCCTGCCATGGCCTACTCATCTCTGGGAGACCACCCACTGGTGATATCCCACAACATTAGAGGCCTCAACACTCTGGAACGTCGCTCCACTGTGTTACGAGAACTCAAGAAGGGTAAGCCACATTTTGTCTACCTTCAGGAGACCCACTTTAAAACAAATCATGCACCCACTCTTACCAACTCACACTTTACTAGAGCATTTCACGCTACAAACCCAGATTCGAAATCAAAGGGAGTCTCTATCCTGATTAGCAAGGAGGCCCCTTTTGAACTAGCTGAACAATTATGTGACCCGGAGGGTAGGTTTGTTTTTCTCAGGGGATCCTATGGAGGAACCCCCGATAACCCTAGCTAACGTCTATTTCCCCAATAGGGGACACGTCCCATTTTGCCAACACATTATTAGGAAGCTAGCGGGGTTTGCGTCGGGATGTATTTTGGGAGGAGATTTTAATGTCCCACTGAACCCTCTCTCCAACACGTCCAACGGAAAGACATGTCTTTCATACAAATTTCTTTAAAAAATCAAATCCCTTCTACAGTCCCTACAGCTGATAGATACATGGCGTTTCTTGAACCCGGACGGGAGGGACTTCACACATTTTTCCATTCCTCATTCAAGATACGCTCGGCTAGATTATCTTTTTATCTCACAAAGAGATCTTTTCCAAGTGACAGGCTCACAAGTGGGCCTCCAGACGATCTCGGATCATGCCCCTATATCCATGTCTATGAATTTACTGAACCATGCACAAAGACAGCCGACCTGGAGACTGAACGCATCGTTACTGACAGACCCATCACTCCTTACAGAGCTGACTGCGAACCTAACAGAATTTTTTAAAAACAATGCCACACCAGGAGCTGACCCTTTGATGGTGTGGGAAGCCCACAAATGTACCATTAGACGAATTCTGATTGCAATGGGCTCCAGGAGAAAAAAAGAGAGAGAAGCTAATATAAAAAAGCTTGTTATGCAGATTAACACGTTAGAGAGCTTACATAAACAATCTCTCTCCATTGATTCCGCCACCAAACTCCTAGCAGCTAGGAAAGAACTACGACAGATTTTAGATCACAGAACCAAACGTATGCTATTCTTTAAAAAAAATATATACTACGAGTTCGGGAACAAGGCAGGCAAACTTCTGGCCAGGGCGTTGCAGACACAAAATGCTAACAACCACATTACTGGTATCAAGAATAGGAATGGGAAGCTTGATATGACTTCAGAGGCGATTGCGGAACATTTTCACAAGTTCTACACTAAACTTTACAACCTACCCAAACAACACAAACAATCACACATGACAGGTGATAGGGTACACATTATCCAGGACTACCTAATCCAGAGCGGACTACCCACCCTTACAGAATCTGACTCACGCTCACTGGAGGACCCTCTGACGTCCCAAGAAATTATGCAAGCCATTAATAAACTCAAAACAGGTAAGAGCCCAGGGCCGGATGGCTTTTTCCCAATCTACTACAAAACCTTCACCGACATCATAACGAACCCGCTTAGAGATGCTTTGAACTCCCTGTCCTCACAGAAAGAAGTAACTCTTGACTTTCTTACGGCACACATTGCGATAATACCGAAGGAAGGCAAGGACCCAGGAGATTGTTCTAGTTATAGACCAATCTCCCTACTAAATATAGATGTCAAACTATTTGCAAAGGTCCTTGCCATGAGATTGGGCCCCCTACAGGTTGGGTTTGTACCGGGCAGAGAGGCTAAAGACAATGTTTCTCAAGCCCTACTCCTGATTCACGCAGCAAAAACGTGAAATATCGAGGGTCTTCTCCTCTCCACAGACACGGAGAAGGCCTTTGATAGAGTAGCATGGGATTATATGATGGCAGTATGTAGGCACGTAGGCATGGGCACACATATGATGTCCTGGATCTCTGCGCTATATGAAAGCCCGACTGCACAGTTAAAAATCAACGGCACATTATCAAAGAAAGTACATATTACAAACGGGACAAGACAGGGATGCCCGTTGTCGCCCCTGCTGTTCATTCTATCACTGGAATCCTTTATTAGAAAGGTTCAAACAAATTATGCTGTGCATGGATTTATGGTGAAGGACAGGGAGTTTAAAATTGCGGCATACGACGATGACCTTTTATTTTTCTTGACAGATCCATTAATATCCATCCCTAACTTACTGAAAGAATTCTCACACTATGGATATCTCTCAAATTTAAAGATCAATTATTCAAAATCTGAGGCATTGAATATCTCTCTCCCAGACAAGATCCTGGAACAGACTAAACTCAATTCCACATTTCGTTGGGAACCGTCAGCTCTCAAATATTTAGGGACAATGTTAACACCACAACTACAGTCTGTCTTTCAGAGGAACTATACTCCCCTGCTCCGGAGCTGTGAGAGGAACCTCAGTAGCTGGAACCTAGATTGCTTCTCGTGGTTTGGGAGGGCAGCAATCATCAAGATGGTGATATTACCTAGACTTCTATACCTTATGCAAACCTTACCAGTTAAAATACCGCAAAAATTCTTTAAAACATTGAATTCCGTGGTGCTGGGGTTCCTCTGGCGGCAAAAGAGACCTAGGATAAAACTGACTAAATTGACACACCCTAATGAGCTAGGAGGGATTGGACTCCTGAATTTCAAGCATTATTATTATGCAGCACACATAGCGAGGGTGATTGACTGGCACTGCCATGCACATGCCAAGGACTGGGTGGTGTTAGAAGCAGAACTAAGCCCAATGCCACTCAAGTTTTCATCATGGATCCCGAGGAATAAACATCCAGGCGATCTAAAAAAAATCCCATCACAGGCACCACATTAGAGATACTCCACAATGTAGCCAAGAAAAAAGATGTCACCACAATCCCCAGCCCTTTAACACCACTAAAAGACAACCCTGACTTTATGCCGGGCGACCGAAACACGACATTACAATCCACAACGGATGAGAACCCTTTACTTTCAAGAGACTGTTTTCAGGGAGATAAATTTAAAGACTGGATAACTATTAAAGCGGATAAGAACCTACCCCACTTGTGCCAATGGACATACTTCCAAATAAGAAGCTACCTAAGCAAATTTAGGAATACCGACGACATAAATAGACCCCTAACAGATCTGGAGTCAATTTGCCATAGCAAATCCACACTTGATAGGGCCACCTCAGTCGCTTACACCTGGCTGCAATATCCGAAAATCATGGAGGAGGACACACACAGGAGGAGGTGGTCGGATGACCTAAATGAGGATATATCAGCGAAACAATGGAGGTATGCATGCATATTGGCACATAAATGCTCTATGAACACAAGCCAACAGGAAACGAGTTACAAACTATTGATGCATTGGTACCACACACCTGATAGACTTCATAAATGGGACAATCAAAAATCTGAGATATGTTGGAGGTGCAAACAGGAAGTGGGTACTTTGATGCATGTATGGTGGAGCTGTAAATTGATTACAGGCTATTGGACAGAAGTCCAGAATTTAATTAAATCCATCACAGAAACCACATTAAATTTAAATGCAGCATGCTGCTTACTACATGTATCAGATTTCTCAATCAAAAGATATAAGCATTCTTTAACCAAACACCTACTTAACGTAGCCAAATCGCTGATCCCTCTGCACTGAAACTCCACCAGGGTGCCCTCTATATCAGAATGGTTGAATAAAATAAGAGAGGTATACGAGATAGAGGACACCCTGGCCCAAGACAGGGGTACTGTGGATAGATTTAATAAGACATGGCAGCCATGGCTAACCTTCAAATATTCTAAGACTTATGAAGAAATAATGAACCAACTGTGATTTACCTAAGACTCATGCACCACCCCTCTGAATCCTTTCTACTTTTCATCTTTCTTCCATCTGTTCTTTCTTTATCTGTTTATTTACTATAAAAATATTTTATCAAATGATAAGAATGCATGATATATGACGCCCCCACACATCTTCAGTTTCTTTTTTTTTATAAGGATAAACAAAGTCAACTCATGACACGGAGGTCTAATGATTCTCTCGCATGTTTAAACCTGAGGTTTCCTTTTTGATTTTAGAGACCACCTACACTTAATGTAACTTTCAAACACACAGTTGCACTTATTTAGAATAGAATTTTAAGCTCACCTTATGCATATGTAAGCTGTACTGAAAATGCTTGTGCAGTTGTATTTGCGATACACGAAAAAACGCATTTTGTAATTTTCTCTATCTTTCAATAAAACTTTTAAATGTGAAAAAAATAAATAAAATGTGACTACATCTGCATAAAAATACACATATAGCATGTGTTCCAAGATAAATTAGTAATCATAGGATATACAAGAATTATACGTTTATCCATATAGATAATCATTTTATGTGATATTGATTAAAGCGGAGTTCCACACAAAAATGGAACTTCCGCTTTTCGGAACCCTCCCCCCCTCCGGTGTCACATTTGGCACCTTTCAGGGGGGAGGGGGGTGCAGATACCTGTCTAAGACAGGTATTTGCACCCACTTCCGGCATAGACTTCCATGGGAGTCTACGCCTCTTCCCGTCCCCACCGCACTGTCTCCTGGGAACACACAGCTCCCAGGAAAGAGTGGGGACCACTTGGGACGTGCAGCGCGACTCGCACATGCGCAGTAGGGAACCGGGAAGTGAAGCCGCAACGCTTCACTTCCTGATTCCCTCACCTAGGATGGCGGTGGCAGCTGCCGAGAACTGAGCGGGTTCTCGGCGTCGCCTGCCGACATCGCTGGACCCTGGGACAGGTAAGTGGCCATGTATTAAAAGTCAGCAGCTGCAGTATTTGTAGCTGCTGCCTTTTAATATTTTTTTTTTTGGCAGTGTGGGTAGACCCCCGCTTTAATCAAAATTATACTGAGTGTATTGTATATTCTATAAGTTACCAGGGTCCCTGAATTATATACATATATTCATCAGCACTAGGGATGAGCCGAACACCCCCCTGTTCGGTTCGCACCAGAACATGCGAACAGGAAAAAAGTTTGTTCGAACACGCAAACACCGTTAAAGTCTATGGGACACGAACATGAATAATCAAAAGTGCTAATTTTAAAGGCTTATATGCAAGTTATTGTCATTAAAAGTGTTTGGGGACCTGGGTCCTGCCCCAGGGGACATGAATCAATGCAAAAAAAAGTTTTAAAAACGGACGTTTTTTCAGGAGCAGTGATTTTAATAATGCTGAAAGTCAAACAATAAAAGTGTAATATCCCTTTAAATTTCGTACCTGGGGGGTGTCTATAGTATGCCTGTAAAGGGGCGCATGTTTCCCGTGTTTAGAACAGTCTGACAGCAAAATGACATTTTGAAGGAAAAAACACATTTAAAACTACCCGCGGCTATTGCATTGCCGACAATACACATAGAAGTTCATTGATAAAAACGGCATGGGAATTCCCCACAGGGCAACCCCGAAACAAAATTAAAAAAAAAAATGATGTGGGAGTCCCCCTAAATTCCATACAAGGCCCTTCAGGTCTGGTATGGATATTAAGGGGAACCCCAGCCAAAATTTAAAAAAAAAATGACGTGGGGTTCCCCCTAAATTCCATACCAGACCCTTCAGGTCTGGTATGGATTTTAAGGGGAACCCCGTGCCAAAAAAAAAAAAAAAACGGCGTGGGGTTCCCCCAAAAATCCATACCAGACCCTTATCCGAGCACGCAACCTGGCAGGGCTCAGGAAAAGAGGGGGGGACGAGAGTGCGGCCCCCTCCCTCCTGAACCGTACCAGGCCACATGCCCTCAACATTGGGAGGGTGCTTTGGGGTAGCCCCCCAAAACACCTTGTCCCCATGTTGATGAAGACAAGGGCCTCATCCCCACAACCCTGGCCGGTGGTTGTGGGGGTCTGCGGGCGGGGGCTTATCGGAATCTGGAAGCCCCCTTTAACAAGGGGACCCCCAGATCCCGGCCCCCCCCCTGTGTGAAATGGTAAGGGGATACTTACCCCTACCATTTCACTAAAAAACTGTCAAAAATGTTAAAAATGACAAGAGACAGTTTTTGACAATTCCTTTATTTAAATGCTTCTTCTTTCTTCCTTCATCTTCTTCTGGTTCTTCTGGCTCTTTTGGTTCTTCCTCCAGCGTTCTCATCCAGCATCTCCTCCGCGGCGTCTTCTATCTTCTTCTCCTCGGGCCGCTCCGCACCCATGGCATGGGGGGGAGGCTCCCGCACTTCTCTTCATCTTCTTCTTCTTCTTCATCTCTTCTTCCTTCTTCTCTTCTTCATTTCTTCTCCGGGCCGCTCCGCAGCCATGCTGGCATGGTGGGAGGCTCCCGCTGTGTGACGGCGTCTCTTCGTCTGACGGTTCTTAAATAACGGGGGGCGGGGCCACCCGGTGACCCCGCCCCCTCTGACGCACGGGACATGACGGGACTTCCCTGTGGCATTCCCCGTGACGTCACAGGGAAGTCCCGTCAAGTCACCGTGCGTCAGAGGGGGGCGGGGTCACCGGGTGGCCCCGCCCCCCGTTATTTAAGAACCGTCAGACGAAGAGACGCCGTCACACAGCGGGAGCCTCCCTCCATGCCAGCATGGCTGCGGAGCGGCCCGGAGAAGAAATGAAGAAGAGAAGAAGGAAGAAGAGATGAAGAAGAAGAAGAAGATGAAGAGAAGAGCGGGAGCCTCCCCCCCATGCCATGGGTGCGGAGCGGCCCGAGGAGAAGAAGATAGAAGACACCGCGGAGGAGATGCTGGACGAGAACGCCGGAGGAAGAACCAGAAGAGCCAGAAGAACCAGAAGAAGATGAAGGAAGAAAGAACAAGCATTTAAATAAAGGAATTGTCAAAAACTGTCTCTTGTCATTTTTAACATTTTTGACAGTTTTTTAGTGAAATGGTAGGGGTAAGTACCCCCTTACCATTTCACACAGGGTGGGGCCGGGATCTGGGGGTCCCCTTGTTAAAGGGGGCTTCCAGATTCCGATAAGCCCCCCGCCCGCAGACCCCCACAACCACCGGCCAGGGTTGTGGGGATGAGGCCCTTGTCTTCATCAACATGGGGACAAGGTGTTTTGGGGGGCTACCCCAAAGCACCCTCCCAATGTTGAGGGCATATGGCCTGGTACGGTTCAGGAGGAAGGGGGGCCGCACTCTCGCCCCCCCTCTTTTCCTGCGGCCTGCCAGGTTGCGTGCTCGGATAAGGGTCTGGTATGGATTTTTGGGGGGACCCCACGCCGTTTGTTTTTTTTTTTGGTGCGGGGTTCCCCTTAAAATCCATACCAGACCTGAAGGGTCTGGTATGGAATTTAGGGGGAACCCCACGTCATTTTTTTTTTAAATTTTGGCTGGGGTTCCCCTTAATATCCATACCAGACCTGAAGGGCCTTGTATAGAATTTAGGGGGACTCCCACATCATTTTTTTTTTTTATTTTGGTTCGGGGTTGCCCTGTGGGGAATTCCCATGCCGTGTTTATCAATGAACTTCTATGTGTATTTTCGGCAATGCAATAGCCGCGGGTAGTTTTAAATGTGTTTTTTTCTTCAAAATGTCATTTTGCTGTCAGACTGTTCTAAACACAGGAAACATGCGCCCCTTTACAGGCATACTATAGACACCCCCCAGCTACGAAATTTAAAGGGATATTACACTTTTATTGTTTGACTTTAAGCATTATTAAAATCACTGCTCCTGAAAAAACGTCCATTTTTAAAACTTTTTTTTGCATTGATCCATGTCTCCTGGGGCAGGACCCAGGTCCCCAAACACTTTTTATGACAATAACTTGCATATAAGCCTTTAAAATTTGCACTTTTGATTTCTCCCATAGACTTTTAAAGGGTGTTCCGCGGCATTCGAATTTGCCGCGAACACCCCAAATTGTTCGCTGTTCGGCGAACTTGCGAACAGCCAATGTTCGGGTAGAACATGAGTTCGACTCGAACTCGAAGCTCATCCCTAATCAGCACCAATATACAAACAGATACATATAGTGAAAATAGAACATATTATTTAACAGATAGTTCAGGACACGTTTTTCTGCCCTCAGACATGCCTAGTGGTTAAAGGTGATATTACCTGAATTCAGAAAAGGTTAATCATTAGATCTTTCTCCAACCAATGGAAAAGAACTCATACCTTTTGGGCAGAGCTTATTATAATTTTTATGATCCTATTATCAATCATGGTATTTAGGAGCCAAATACATGCCATGGAAGAACACTCAATCACCCACTTAATCAGACACACACACACACACGCTCCACTCATCAACTCATACCTCTCCATTCATGAAGATTCCAGGACACCTTATGCTTTGAAACTCGGAGGTAACAAGAAATAATTCCTCTTTAAGAGTAGCCATTTTGAAAGCCACGGCAGTCATTCTAAAAACTCTGGTAACCAGCAATTCAGACCAGTAGCCATTTTTGGAATGAGTAATTATGTCGTGTTGATTTTTACCTTATATTCATTTGTTTTCTCTTAGATATTGATTCATTGAGTATTATATAGTTGATAATTATTCTCTCGAATCAGTAACCGCTTTGTAGATTTTTCTCTAAAGATTCAATTTTCAATATTTTTCATTTGCACAGTCTCCATTTTATTGACATAACAAACATTTAATTTTATTTCACATTGTTACCATTTACTTACCTGCAGTACAGTAACAGTTGAAATTGTGAAAAACAGACTTTCTGTCTTATTGGCCTTTTTACAAGGTTATTGATTCTACAGGGAAGTTTATCACTGCTGTGTCCTTTCAAAAGTACTACTCTACCACTTAGAGGTGTTTCAATTGATATTCAAGCTTTTATGTAGCACAATTATTATTATAACAAACTTTTTATTTGCAAGATTGTACATAATACATAGAAAGCATTGGTGCACAACATACAGAAGGTATTCCGTACACAAAGAACATGATACACATATATTTCTATCATATAGTTAGTTTTTTAGGTTCTGATATAATCCGTACACTTCCATACTCATACTTAGTAAGTATCAGGATAAGCACCGTTTATGTGCATGTCGTAGACTCTTGTAACCATCTATCCCATACTCTGTTATATTTATTTGGACAACCTCTGTTAATATAAAGGAATTTTTTATATGGAAGGGTTGTGTTAATGTCTCTTTTCCAGTCCACCAAGTACAGTACCTTGGGCAGTAGTACCATCTTTACTAAGTTGACCCGGCCCCATATTCCCAAAGGGAGGTGGGACCAGACCTGGACCTTAGATTTAATTAGGGAGAATAATGGTTCAATATTCAAGGAAATATAGTCTACTGGATTCTTGGATATTTTAACGCCAAGGTATTTTATTATATCCACCCGTTGAAGGGGTAAATTAGACTGTGATTCTGTAGGTGGGAAACTATCAATTGCTAATATCTGTGACTTTCCCCAATTAATCCTCAAGCCCGAGAATTTCCCAAATTGCTCAATTACATTAAGAGCTGTGTGTGGAGAGAGGCCAGGGTCTGCCAGGTAGAGGAGAGTGTCATCTGCATAAAGGCTAATTTTCTCGGTAAGGGATCCGAATGTCAAACCTATTATCTCCTGGTTAGTACGAATGGACACGGCAAGAGGTTCCGATGCCAGAGCATATAGCAAAGGCGAGAGCGGGCATCTCTGCCTCGTACCTCTGCTTAGGCCAAATTCCCGAGAGGGGCATCCATTGGCGACCACTCGAGCAGTTGGTTGCTGGTATAACAGTTGCACCCATCTAATAAATTTGGGCCCAAATCCGTATCCCTCCATGCATTTCCAGAGATATTTCCATTCAACCGAATCAAATGCCTTGGCTGTATCTAATGTTACTATTACTCTTGTGCCTACGTTATCATGCTTGGTCAGGAGATTGATAAATAGCTTCCTTAAATTAAAGGAAGTGTTACGGCCAGGCATAAACCCTGACTGATCCACATGTATAAGGGATAATATTACTTGGTTTAGATGTTTGGAGAGTACTTTGGCCAATATTTTGACATCTACTTGGAGTAAAGATATGGGGCAGTACGACTCAGGGTATCCTAGGTCTTTCCCTGGTTTGGGTATAAGTACTATCGTGGCCTCTCTCATAGATGCAGGTAGTGTTGAGGTTTCGAACATAGTATTATACAGAGTCAGCAGTTTGGGTGTAAGTATCTCAGAAAAGTGTGCATAAAATTCAATGGGCAAACCATCAGACCCCGGGATTTGGACCTGGCAAAGTCTGCAATAGCAATCTTTATTTCCTCCGCCGTGAAAGGTGCCTCAAGAAGTTCAACTTGACTCTCCGAGAGTTGTGGAAGTATGATGTTGCTCAAAAACTGATCCATTATTGTCGTATCCTCCGAGACTGTCGATGTGTAAAGTTCTGTAAAAAAATCTCTAAACTTGGAGGACACGACAAAAGGATCCGTGATTGGCTGTCTATCCTTATCATGAAGCGTAATTACAATTGGGGGTTTGTCTGCACTATGAACAAGATATGCAAGCAATTTACCTGCTTTTTCTCCATGTTCAAACCATGGCTGTCTATTGAAGAATAATTTCTGCTTGGCGTTTTCATATTGCATCTGAGACACCACTCTTGTCTGTAGTTTAAGAGTATTGGCATTTGTTATGGATGGGTCAGCTATATATGCTTGTTCTGAAGAGGATAGTTCTATGATTGCTTTATCTAGGGCTTCCGCGGAGTTTGTTTTAATCTGATTAATGCGTGAGGTCAGGATCACACGGGCATGCAACTTAAACGTGTCCCACACTACTGGCGCAAAATGTTCATTGTCAGTAAAAAACCGAGTCCATTCCACTTCAAGCATATCATCTTCTGGCAGCAAGGACAACCAAAATGGGTTCAATCGCCAAGCCCGCTTCTGCTTAGCAAGGGACACGCTAAGAATAATAGAGTACAAGCTATGATCAGACAACAGCCTAGGTCCAAAGGACACTGTCAATAATCTAGGTAAAAGTTGTTTAGACATCAGAATGAAATCTATTCGGGACATCGAATTATGCGTGGAAGAGAAACATGAATAAGCATTAGTATGCGGAAATTTATCTCTCCACGTGTCAATTAGATGAATGGATGAGGTTATTTTATGTAGTTTAGTGTCATTTGTCCTCATTGCAGCTACTGTCAGTGGGCGAAGTCTGTCTAGGGTATCATTCATTGTGGAATTAAAATCCCTGATCCATACTGCTTGCACTGAGGGGTATCTTGCCATGAAGGAGACACCCTCCAGTATTATAGTAATAGAGAAGGAGGGGGGACATAGAAAGCTAAGATTAGGAAGGGTTCTCCGTATAGTTTAGCAGATATAAAAACATATCTGCCCTGAGGGTCTGTGCATATCTCTCCTGGCTCAAAGTGTATGGATTTTGCAATTAAAATAGATACACCTCTGGAATGGGATGTAGACGTCGAGTGAAATGCCCATCCTACCCAGGGGTGGCGTAGGGCCATCTGTAGCTTGCCGTCTATATGGGTTTCCACCAGTGCTATTATATCAGCCCTCTGTTTCTTAAGGAATGTGAGGGTTGCCGACCTCTTAAGCGGTTCACGCAAGCCCCTCACATTCCAAGTAAGGAATTTTATAGACGCCATATGGTGTTCTCACAGATTAATTTCAGTATTAAGGTGTGTATCCTGAGTCTCACCAGTACCTCTATACAAAAATTATGCATGAGTATATACCGTACTACAAAATATAATAGCAAAGTCAAATTTTCAATATTTCTCAAAAATCTATATTGATTCAAAAAGTGTGTACATAGTACTTCTTGCATTTTAAAAAGTAACTTAAACATTTTCCCTCCCCTCTCCCTCCCAGCCCTGCACTGACCCCAACCTGTGCGGGCATACTTCCCAAACAAAACTGAAATTGAAATCCGGGAAAAAACAGTCAGCTGCATCTGAAATAAAAGAAAAAACCAGGGTAGCCGTTGGGTTTTGGAACCCGGGGTAAACATACCCCACAAAATCATGTATAAAGAAAATAATTGCGTGTAGTCTCTGGGATAGATAAATGTGTGTAATTGTAGTGGGACGGCTTCATTCCAGGTTCGGTGACTGATCTCCCTAAAGATGCGTGGAGCAAAGTCACGCTGCACCTTACATGTGTTCTGTAGGACTATTACTGACCCGAGGCTCCGGTTGTCAAAATAAGAAGTGATAGTATATAGTTTCTCCTGAGGTATTTAGGGCAAAGTCCCTCATGTTGTAAGAAAAGAGGCCTGTGATCTCTTGTTGCAGTGCACGGCCATGTGCTGTATATGTTGGGTTATTCATTCTCTTTCCTGTTGTCTCGGCGCTCCAGCCAGCCGATGGTATCTTCAGGGGTTTCAAAGAAAACGGCTCGGCCATCATCCTGCACATGAATAACATTGAGTATTTAAGATTTTTGATGCACAGGCGCCTCTTGGCTTCGGTGAAGTTTTGTCTGCGCTTCTGTACTTCAGTGCAAAAATCAGGGAAGATGGCTACCTTGACGTTGCCAATGGGTATATTACCTTTCAACCTTGCCATGCGCAGCGTTGTGTCGCGGTCTTTATAATTTAGCAATTTAGCGATAAATGTTCGGGGCGGGGCACCTTGCGGTGGCGGCCTAGCGGGCATACGATGCGCTCTTTCGACAGCAAACGTGGGCGAAAAGGCCTCCCTACCATTTGTTGTAATTAGTAATTGTTCCAGGAATGTGGTGGGGTCTTTCCCCTCCGTCCCCTCCGGCAGGCCAATGAAGCGAAGGTTGCACCTACGAAGCCTGTTCTCCATGTCTTCTTGCTTTGCCAGGAGTTGATTGATCTGGTATTGCATGCGTTCAGAGGTAGTCTGTAATGGCGGGATCGCGTCCTCCACCTCTCCTAGTCTGGTCTCAGATGTCTTAACTCGCTCCTTAAGCTTATGCAGGTCTTGTTGGACCAGGGGGACATCTACCTTCACCTCCTCAATTTTGGTTATGAGGGCAGCCTGGAGTGCAGAGATGGCTTCCAGCACTCTATCCGTGTCTGCGCCCGCCACCTCCCTCCCTTTTGACGCGGTGCCGCCATCTTCCCCCAGGTTGTCTTTATCCTGTCGGCGGTACTTATCAAGTTTGGCAGCCGTGTCGGACTTGGGTTTCGTCGGGGCCATGACTGTTAGTAAGAGGCGGCAGACGCAGCTGGCTGAGCAGTTGCGGAGTTGGCACAGAGAGTGAGCTGGGGGAGTTTGGAGGTCAGGAACAGCAAGATAGTCTCCACACATATCGTCTAGGACAGGTCCTCAGTCTCCGTTCACCCCCGATGGGTCTGAGTACCCCCAGCAGACTTGAGTAAGGACAATGCTTTGGTGGGCAGGGGCACTGAGATTGTTAGCTGGGGTTCAGATCAAGCAGAGGAGAGATGGGAGGGTCAGGAGTGTCCGATAGAGAGTAGCAAAATGCCACTCACCTGGAGGATGCAGAGGTCATCTGTAGGTCTGAGCACTGTGAAGTCCCTGGAGGAGTTGCAGGGAGCAGTAGGTGGGCTAAGTGATCCACTTTACTGGGTGCAGAGTCCAGGAAGGAGGGATGTAGTGCTGGTGAAGAGGCCGGGAGTAGCAAGATGGCCGCCGAGACCAGGCCGGAACCACGGCCCGGATTTGGGGCTGTCGCTGTGTGGGAGGGCACTGCTCAGTTCAGACCCCCAGTCAGAATCTGGTGCAGCAGGATCAGTGTTTGGTGGGGGAGCCAAGTACCAGAGGGGCCAGAACACAGCACTTTTGGAGAGGCCGGGAGGAGCAAGATGGCCGCCGGAGCTCCGGACTAGGCCGAAGCAGCGGCCTGGATTTGAGACTGCCGCCGTACGGGAGGGTACCGCTCCGTTTAGACCCCTGACTGGAAGCCCGCAGAGCAGGGTCTGTGTGCGGCAAGAGATCCAGACACCAGGTAAGCCAGGAGGGGGTATTGATGAGGAGGCCGAGTGGAGCAAGATGGCCGCCGGAATCGACTAGGCCGAAGCCGCGGTCTGTAGTTGTGGCTTCCGCTGCGGAGGAGCGCCATGCCGATCGGAACCCCCGTCCGATCAGAGGCCCGCTGAGTCAGGTCTGCATATGTGGAGGGCCTCCAGGGGGTATGTCAGGTTGCTGCAGGAGGTTGCTGAAAAGCAGGATTGATGTGGATACAGGAGTATTGGATGGAGCTCGGGTCTTACATGTCCTACTCCATGCTGTAGCAGGCCACGCCCCAACACAATTATTATTTTAACTGTATTTAACATTTGTTTTGTCATCCAATCTGTATATAACTATTTTGTATGGTTATATGTCTGAGAAGTTTATCATTGCTGTGTCATTTCAAAGGTACAACACTCCCATTAGCGGGTGTGAACTGAGACTAATTTTATGTAGCACAATCTGTATTTTAATGAAATTAAATTCATGTTATTATATATATATATATATTAAAGTATAATGTTTATTTTAGTCAACCAATATATATATAAATATATATCTATTTCGTATGATTGATTACATGTCTGGTGAATAAATTTAATATTTTTAGACTGTGGTCATATTTGATTCATCCTGTATGTTTAAAATATTATCGTTTAAAAATTACTCAATCATAAATACATGCAGGAAAATTATCCTCATAAGCACGACAATCCACCCCCCCAAAAGAACGGCCGACATAAAATATAAATATTAAATCAAAATACCATAGCAAGGCACACAACCGGGGAGGTAAATACACATAACCCCCTAGTGGCCGAAACTAAGAAGGAAAGGCAGATTGCTAGGAACACTAAAAGCTGGTAATAAACGTCACGTGTATACAAAATTGTACATACAAATTTTGATAAACAAATTAAGGGATTATACATCAATACATATAAGAACAATGTAGAGTTATAGACATGAAAAGAGAATTCCATAGAATGCCACCAACAGGGGCTAATGGACTAGCTATCAGGGGAGGAGATCATCAGAAAGTATATTGATTAATTTGTTTAATTTATCCATAACTCCGGAAGAGAAATCTTCCAAGAAGGGCTTAAAGCTAATAGCCTCATTGAGGCCAGGAGGCACCATAGCATTTAAATTGTTTATCCACGGCTGCTCCATTTGGAGGAGGGTTTTATTCCAATCCCCCCCCTCTGGGGCTGGGGTGGATATGGTCCAATAAAATTTTTCTCCATGAACAGTTTTGGTGTGTCGACCAAGGGGCAGTTCGAGATTGCACATTTGCATGCTTCTAATGTGCTTATAGGCATGTTTCCAAGACTCCAATTTGGTCTTGCCAATATAGAAACAGCCACAGTCACAAAGTAGCATGTAAATGACCCAAAAGGTCTTGCAGTTAGCAAAATGTCTCAAACAAAATATTTGACCATTGGGGAGAATGTTTTTTTTTTCAGTGTGCATATATCGACAATAATTACAAGCACCACACATGTATGTGCCTTTGTATTTACATGGATCTTTGCGGGCTTCCCCTTTAAATTCACTAGTGATGAGTTTGTCTCTGATTGATGTAGGCCTTTTAAATGTAAATGCAGGGTGATCTGGGACAAGTTGTCCAAGTATAGGATCAGAGGACAGCATGTGCCAGTATTCATCGACAATACTATGGATTTTGGCTTGTTGGTTTGTGTATCTAGTGATGATATGTAAAAAGCTTATTGTCATCTTTGGGTTTATGTGTAAATAAGAGTTTTTGACTGTTATGTGATGATTGATAAGCCCTTTTGAGGAGGCATGAGAATAGCATCTCTACAAAAGTCTATCACAGAGTTGTTGGGCTTGAAGTTTAAAGTTCTCCTCATTGGAACAATTATGCCTTAACTGTAGGTACTGGCTATAAGGTATCGACCTTACCAATGTCTGGGGGTGAAAACTTGATGCATGTAAAATGCTATTGCCTGCCGTGGGTTTCCTATAAAGGTTGCTACCTAGGTTACCATCATTATCCCTAAGGACCTCCACATCCAAGAACGCTATATGTTCCTTGTCATAGGTCATAGTAAAATTTAAATTGAATTTGTTTTTATTCATTCTGCTCAGACAGTGTTGTAGCGTGATGTGCAAGCTGGTAGAGGCATCCCCAAAAAAGACTGTAATTGCAGTGAAAAGTGGTTGTACAAAGTATCAGGGGGGCTGAATACAAATGCACGCCCACTTTTTACATATTTATTTGTAAAAAAAATGTAAAACCATTTATAATTTTTCATCCACTTCACAATTATGTGCCACTTTGTGTTGGTTTATCACATAAAATCCCAATAAAAAAACATTTATGTTTTTGGTTGTAACATGACAATATGTGGAAAATTTCAAGATTTATGAATACTTTTTCAAGGCACTGTAATGCCCTGTACACACGGTCGGACTTTCTGACGGAAAATTTTCCATTGGATTTTCCGACACACAAAGTTTGAGAGCAGGCTATAAAATTTTCTGACAACAAAATCCGATTGCGTCAATTCCGATTGTGTGTGGCCAATTCCGACGCACAAAGTGCCATGCATGCTCAGAAGAAATTCCGAGACGGAGCAGCTCGGTCTGGTAAAATTAGAGTTCGGAATGGATAGAGCACTTTTGTCAGGCTGCAATGTTTAAAATTGTTTAATACAGTGCACTCTGTTCTTCTTTATAATGCTAGAAGAATGAAGTATTTTTGCTGCTCATATTCAAACAGACTTCTCACAAACTTCTTTCTTTATTATTTATCGTGATTTCATCAATATATTTAGATTTCTTTTGTTTTAGATTTCTTTTATTTATTTATTGTATTTAAGGGAGGTGACGCGATGCACCGCCCGTACCCCTGGAAGACGCAATCTTTTGCGAAACGCAGCGTAGGGCTGAGCGGTGTCATCGCGTCACCTCCCTCTGTCGTTGGTACTCCAGTAGGACGGGCGGCCTGTGTAAAGTACATCCGGCCGGTGTCACAGACTGCCTCTCATCAGAGGACAAGTGCTTTTTTAATGTGAGTGTTTACTACTTTCTTTTAATAAACATAAGTGATTTTACACTATGGGAGCCTTCTTCTGTTTCCCCTATATGACGTCCATATTCTACTGAGGGCTGAGCTTTACCTTTTTCTTGGAGATCCATCAGGGACACAGCTTTTACAGCACCACTAACTCCAGAGGTTCCAATCCAGTCTCCTTTCTGGTCCCCAGGCTGTCGGAAGCAGCAGGATTTCAATGCCCATTTAGACCCTCTGTAACGGGGGGTCATGGGGTTCCGGTAAGCGGCCAGGCACTCCATTCATGGTGGTGGACCCACATATTTAGGACTGTATACAATTGGACACTTTTTTGGTTTAATTACAGCACGTTTGGTGTCTTTGTACACGGGCTTTCTTTCCTTTTTTATATTTTCCATATCAGTTTACTTATTTCGCAATTTTCAAGTGTTTTTTCTTCGGTTCATGTACCAGTTTGAGTTGCTATTGGTTACACATATTGTTCAAGAGGAGGTAGGACTCATCTCCCAACCTGATACACATATTTTTGACACATTTTGTATGTTTAGGAATATCACAAACAGGCTAGTTTTTTTTTTTTGCCTCACACATGTTAGCCCCCCTTTTTTTTTTTTTTTTTTATTTTAAGCGCGAGTCAACTTTTTTCCCATTCGATTTTTGTATGTTTGTGTCATACATAGGACTCTGCAGCATAGATGGTTAAAATATTCTTTTTGTTGCGCAGTTTATTCAACCTTTTTTTCTTGTTCACGTATTACACATAAGTTTAATTGTAGCACGGTACATTGGGTCCAAACCAATATGGATGTCTTCGAGTTTCGGGCCAAGAGAGTGGTGGACACATCTGGTGTCTTTGATTCCACTCCCACGGCTGCAGACTCGGGGATTGGTGGTCTCTTCATGAGGTTAAAAAATCTAACCACTTCTGAAACGCACACCCAATGGGACATCGCCTTCCTTGAGACCTATATCAGGGAGGCTATGGTCCCAAGGAGTCTGCGTTGGGATGTTCCCCTACAGAAAGGGGATCCCGATTTGGAGGGGTGGTTTAAACACTTCAATGATGCAGGCATTAGCCTATTACGTTTCTTGGTTCAGAGAAAGACTGATAAACTGGCCCGCTTAGACGGGGAGATTAAAGGTATTAAGGACCAGTTAGTCCCACATGTCAATAGTGAAGACTACAAAGAGCAATCTAAGAGTCTGTTAAAAATCCTCGAAAAGGAGGACAAGGATCGGAAAGTTAAAAAGAAAAAGAAATACCACAGAGACAAGCAAGATTACCAATCAGGTTTTGTTTTTATTTGGCAAAAGAAATTGGCTGAACTAAATGAAGAGGAGGGGAGAATGGATACACAGCCCCATGGAGCTATCTTGCCTAACAAGGAACCTGCCCCCTCTCGAGTGAAACATCCCTTACCTAAAAGGGATGTGCCCCCCAAAAACACTAATCCCAAACCCAGGGGCTCGGGGCCTGGTCCTCAACATGGATCCAGGGGAGGTCCATCTGGATTACCCAGACAGGGCTACTATCAGTCCCCACGCCCCAACCAATATCAACGCCCTTATAATACCCCTCCTCCATCAACATGGGAGAATCCATCATGGAGACGAAATCCACAGAGTTATAATGAAGGGCCCATTCAACATTACCCACCATCCGAGGGCATGGGTAATCCGGTCCCCACATACAACAGGTTTTACCCCCTGTTTGACCTAGATACCCCTGGATACCGAGGTACTAATGTTGATGGATATAGGCAGACTTATCCCGAAAGAAATCAGGGTACTCAGTACTCTATGAATTCTCAATCAGATTACAATCACCCTGGTCCCTCCCATCCCCAGGGTCCTCCAGGCAGGAATAATAACCAACATTGGGGTTTTCCCAGGGACGCCCGGCCATACAAACGTCCCGGGGAATGAAAAGAGGAACCAGAGGGGGGAGGCGGGTCCAGAAACTTAAAAAGAAGAAGAACTTAGGTTCAGGTATCTTCAATTTGTCTAAACAAATACTTACTGATGCCGAGAAGCGACTTCTCGACAAAAGCTTAAAGTTTGCCTCAACTAGGAATCTAAGTAAGTTTCAAACTTACATGGATGTGCATAAGTTTACACGCCGACTTAATATCAAACGGTACATGTTGTCTAACCCCATCAATAGGGCAGACAACATGGTTAGCCAATATCAACACACGAATTTGTCAAATGCTTCCCTTTTTAATCCCCCGGGTTCCCTTGCTCCAGCTATCCGCGTTTTTAGGGATGTAGTTCTACGAGACCTTGAGCAAATCAAAGTTAGGAAGGTGAAGTTGCACAGGGATCTCCAAGTTGGATTGGAATCCCTTTGCAATAATAAATCTCTGGTCATTAGGCCAGCAGACAAGGGTGGGGGGATTGTGGTGTTGGACCGTCAAGATTATTACAAAGAAATGCACCGCATTGTAGATGACACTGAGACATATACAGTGTTGAATAGAGACCCTTTGAACAAATATAAAAAGGAACTGGAATCTATTGTCGATAGGGGACTTCGGAGAGGTATTTTGAGTGACAAAGAATGACGGTTCTTGGTTCCGATTGCCCTTCGAACCCCAGTCATCTACTACCACCGAAGATACATAAGGATCCCGTTTGCCCCCCGGGACGTCCCATAGTCAGTGGGATTGATTCAATCACGTCCCGGGTGGGCAAATATATTGAATATTTCCTACAACCGCTGGTGGGAAGAATACCATCATACATCAAGGACACCAAACAGGTGATTAACACACTCTCTAATATCACTCCTAGGGAGGGTCTCTGGATGGTAACCGCGGATGTTTCATCCCTTTATACCATCATTCCCCACCAACTGGGCCTACAGGCGGTTGAATTGTTTTTGGATCGAGATTCTGGTTTACCTTCCATACAAATTCAATTTGTCATGGAAGTATTGCAATATTCCGCCAGCCATAGCTACTTCTGGTTTGAACACCAATTTTATCGGCAGGACCGTGGAGAAGCTATGGGGGCCAAGTACGCCCCTAGCTTGGCTAATATTTTTATGGCCAAGTGGGAGGAGGACGTTGTTGACGCCCCCAGGAGACCTGAGGTTCTCCTGTGGGCTAGATATATTGACGACGTCCTCCTCCTATGGGATGGTTGCGAGGCCGAACTCCATGGCTTTATGAATACCTTGAATGCCAATAATAGAGGCATCAAGTTCAATTTTGAGGCCAGTCAGGATGTTATCCACTTCCTGGACTTGAAGATCCAGATTATGGATGGACAGTTTGTGACATCCACATATTTCAAGACAACTGACAGAAATGCCTACATCTCTGTAGACAGTTGTCACCATGAACCATGGATTAAGGCCATCCCCCTAGGACAATTTTTGCGCCTTAGACGCAATTGTTCAGACATAACTACTTTCGACCATCAAGCATCTATTCTGACCAAAAGATTCCTAGAGAAGGGATATGACCAGCTCTCCCTCTCTCAGGCTGTCAAATCAGCAAGGGATAGGGATAGGGCTGATCTCTTGTCCGATGTTTCTAGACCCAGGATGGAGGTTTCAGACACTGTCCCATTTATTACTACCTTTTCAGTTCAACACCGTGCGATTAAGCAATTAATACGTAAGCACTGGCACGTTCTTGGTAGTGATGCAACTCTTAAGACCATTTTACCACCTAACCCTAGAGTGATATTTAAGGGAGCAGCATCCTTGGGAAGTAGGGTAGCACCTACAGTCCAAGACCCCCCACAAGGAACTAGATCTTTCCTTCAAAATCTGACAGGGTTCTATAAGTGTGGGAAATGTCAGGTGTGTTCTCTTAATATCAATAGATCTAGACGTATTACAACATTTACGTCTACCAGCACAGGACGTTCACACGATATTGAACCTTTTATTACCTGCAGCTCTGAAGGGGTGGTTTATCTCCTACAATGTCCCTGTGGGCTTCAATATATAGGGAGGACAAAAAGGGCCCTATGTGTCCATTTAAACGAACACATAGGGAATATCAGAAGAGGTCATGATAAACACCCTGTCTCCAGACATTACGATCAGGTCCACAGTAGAGACCCCTCAAAAACACTCTTTGTAGGAATCAACAAGTATAAGCCCCACTGGCGAGGCAGTTCACTTATCAGGGAGATCTCTAAGTTAGAGATGTCCTGGATATATAAAGTCAAAAGTTACGTGCCATTTGGCATGAACGTCGACACCGACGTAAACGCCTTTATCAATAATGCCTAATTTATTTTGAGTTGTAATGGTACACAATATTTGATTATGCAACATATTTATGCTGTATTTATGAACCCATTGTTAAAGCCATCACTCTGGGTTCACATATCTGGATCACCGGACGTGCTTTTTGGTTATATATTTTTTAACAGAAAGCACCAATACATTATTATACACATTTATATCACTTCTTTCAACTATTTTCGTTAGTATGTACTAATATACCATTTTTACTAATACATTCACAGTACATTTTTGAACCATGGGACAATCCTATATATTTTTTATTTAAAAAGATTTTTTCTACATCACATTTTTTTACATTTATTTTCATGTTTAAGCATCTATATGGGAATAATATTCTCCTGCAAGTAATATTTGGTTTGACCACTAGAGGCTCTCATCCCTTCCTTTTTTATGTCCCCAGAGGCCTCATTTTTTATAATTCACATGTGTCACCACTTAGAGGCTTTATAATTTGTGGTTCGTCTGTGCGGACGTATGTCGGTGCGGTAGAGTGCGGACCTGCCTTGATGGCCTCCCCCCCCCCCTTTTTTCAGTGAGGTTTAACGTGTAAGGCCAATACATATTTGTTAATTACTGACGTCTCCCGTCTGCCTCTCCTCTCCCTCTGTGCCTATTTTTTGCTGCCCGTGCTCAGTAAGGCTATTTGACTATATATCCAACACAGTGTCACAAGACGCGATTTAGGTCTCATAGTGCGCACGCGCATTGAGATTGCTTTTGATTTTATTTTCGTTCCGGCTTTTTCCTTCACGTCCAGGTCTCATAGTGCGCATGCGCATTGAGATTGCTTTTTATTTTCGTTCCGGCTTTCTCCTTCACGTCCGACCCGACGCCACATCACGTGACCGGGGCCATGATACAGGGCGCGCATGCGCACCTGTGAAGCGCCGCTCCACACACGTACAGACGTCCGGGCCAGGGAGAACCCAGAGCGAGGCTCTTTTATTTATTTATTGTATTTAAGGGAGGTGACGCGATGCACCGCCCGTGCCCCTGGAAGACGCAATCTTTTGCGAAACGCAGCGTAGGGCTGAGCGGTGTCATCGCGTCACCTCCCTCTGTCGTTGGTACTCCAGTAGGACGGGCGGCCTGTGTACAGTACATCCGGCCGGTGTCACAGACTGCCTCTCATCAGAGGACAAGTGCTTTTTTAATGTGAGTGTTTACTACTTTCTTTTAATAAACATAAGTGATTTTACACTATGGGAGCCTTCTTCTGTTTCCCCTATATGACGTCCATATTCTACTGAGGGCTGAGCTTTACCTTTTTCTTGGAGATCCATCAGGGACACAGCTTTTACAGCACCACTAACTCCAGAGGTTCCAATCCAGTCTCCTTTCGGGTCCCCAGGCTGTCGGAAGCAGCAGGATTTCAATGCCCATTTAGACCCCCTGTAACGGGGGGTCATGGGGTTCCGGTAAGCGGCCAGGCACTCCATTCATGGTGGTGGACCCACATATTTAGGACTGTATACAATTGGACACTTTTTTGGTTTAATTACAGCACGTTTGGTGTCTTTGTACACGGACTTTCTTTCCTTTTTTATATTTTCCATATCAGTTTACTTATTTCGCAATTTTCAAGTGTTTTTTCTTCGGTTCATGTACCAGTTTGAGTTGCTATTGGTTACACATATTGTTCAAGGGAAGGTAGGACTCATCTCCCAACCTGATACACATATTTTTGACACATTTTGTATGTTCAGGAATATCACAAACAGGCTAGTTTTTTTTTTAGCCTCACACATGTTAGCCCCCCCCTTTTTTTTTTTTTTTTTTTTTTTTTTTTATTTTAAGCGCGAGTCAACTTTTTTCCCATCCTATTTAGATTTGTCACATTGGAAAAAAATATATATATTTTTTTGGTTTGTATTATTTCAAGCCTGATCTTGTTGTTAATTTTTTTTTTTTTTAATTTTAGATCCTGAACATTTTTGTGTGTGTTTTGTGTGTTAAGTTACCACAACACCATTGTTATCTGGCATTATTTAATCTTTAATCTCAAGGAGATTGGTTGTTGTTGGTGTCTCTTGTTAATTTCACATTGTATTTTTGAAATGTACCTGTCTCCTCACAAACAAACTGTCCTTTTTGAAGGAAAACACACATAGGCGAGTATAATTGAAACAAAAATTCCTTTATTAAGGGCTCAGAACCAAACAAAGAGGGAGGCAATGCTTGAGAAACAGCAGAAATTGGTGAAGCCTTTGGCCCCCAGGGCACACATTAATTTTTTCATGGCAAAATTGGTGGCCTGAGGAGTCCATATATAAGGGAGTGCAGTCTGGTCCAGAAGTCCAAGAGATCCTGAACAGCAGCAGATGACATCTGTGTCCCCAGGCTGTGGTCATACAAGAGCCTGCATCTTTTGTCAGACCAGACTGAAACCAGGTCATCACTCTCTGGTCTTCCTTCCACGCTTCCTTCCACGCTGTGGCTGTGGTGGTGGAGTTGTGACAGGAGGAGGAGGATGGTCCAACTCACTCGGGTGGGTATTGGGTGTGATTTCGCCCCTCACCCCCTTAGTTAAGACTTTATAAAGAAGGTCCTCACACAGGAGGCGTTGACCCTCCTGCATGCCCTGCAGTTTTGTGGAAGCAATGAAGGCAAAGGCCTCTTCAGAAGTGGGGGTGGCTCTGAGGGACGCAGAAGCCTCCTGAATCAGCCTGGGTGTTGAATCCTGCACGTGACTCCCCTTCCTGGGTCTTTTGTTTGGAAGGTGGAGGGGAGGAACCTGCGATTCTGTAAGGCTCCTACTGGGCCCAGGCTTCTCCTGGCTGCCACTTAGCCCCGCCTCCTCCTGGCTACCACTGACCCCCGCCTCCTCCTGGCTGCCACATTCCACAGCCTCGTCCTGGCTGAGGTCTTCCTGTGTATGAAAAAGGGACATAGTTTTAGTTTTTTATTCATCAATCACACACAATTTTCACCTCATGATTGTTGCAAATTGAATGTTAACAAATATAACAGATGATCATTCTGAGCCCAGCATTTTTCATTCTTGTCCCAATTATTTTTGCCCACTACTGTCTATTGATATGTAAAACACTTTATTAAATCAGCAATTAGTGATCAATAATAACATCTAGTAAACATAATTTATTTATTGACCAGAAATCTGTAGAACAATGCTATACCTGGCTCCAGCTTGGGCTCCTCCACTTCTTCCTGGCTGGAAGTCCCAGGTTGGACATCAGAAGCCTCAGCTGGGGTGGAAGGAAGAGTGGAAGGAAGGGTTGAGAGGGATTCCCTGACTCCAGTCTGGTCTGACAGAAATTGCAGTCTCTCATAGTACCACAGCCTGGGGACATAAATGTCATCTGCTGCTGCTCCGGATCTCTGGGAATCCATGACCTTCTTGTGCTCCCTAAGATAAGTGCTCCTCAGGCCACCAATTTTGGGTTTTAATAGGGGATGGTTGCCGTGAGGACCACCGGCTTCACCAACTCCAGCAGTTTCTCCAGCGCTGTCTGCCTCTTTTGTTTATGATTATAATGTGGATGTTTCACCTGCCACAGACAGGGCAGCTCCCTGTATTTGTCTATGAACAGGGGGAGGAAGTTGTGGTCTTTGAAGCCATCCATTTTATCTGCAAGACACAAGACAAGACAAACCCTAATGTCAGGCGAAACTCTCCTAATCTTGTTACAATATAGGCCTAAATCTAGAAGCAGTATAGGCCCAAGTTTAGATCTTACCTTCGTTATCACGATAGGCGCCTCCGATACTCCTTCCTCCGCTCACAGATCGTACGTACTACACGCGCGTGTTACGCTTTATATACACTGCGCATGCGTGAAACTCCGCCCGCCCCTGATGTTCTTTCTAGTCTATTCCCTGCCCCTTCTCGTTCGGCGCAGTGGGGGAAGAGCACATGGCGGAGACACAGCAGGTGCGTGCTAATTACAACAACGAGGAGGAGGAGGAAAGCCCGGAACGTCCCGATCCCGGAGCAGAAGACTTAAGGCATCAAATATGGCCTTTGGGGAGATGTTGGAGATGGTCGACATCCTGAAGAAGATGATGGGAAGTATGGACCTTACCCCAACCCCAATGTCAGAAAGGCCAAGATCATGGCGAAAGAAGTCAAGAGTCTGCACCGGAATTTTGGGGTATGACTATCCAAGGATCAGCTCAGGAAGCAGTGGTCGGACCTGAAATTAAGGGAGCACGAGCAGTACAGAAGGATCAGGAGAGTGCTGCAAAAAAGTAAGTAGTTGTGCTGTGTTCCTATTCTTTATTTTTATTACGTTTGTGCTGCTCCATGTGCTTTTCTTAACTGTTGTACAGTTTAAAATGGCAACTTTCATGTTCATGGGCACATTATTCGTTCATATGAAACATTGTTCGTTCGGCCTAGAAAACACAATTTTTTTGGCCATATGCATTTGAATAGATTTTTTTATGGCCTACTTCTCTTAAAATAATTTGGTTGTGTAGATGGGTTTGTAACTAGAATGAAATGCAAACTAGATTCTTGGTAAGGAGAGGACACTCAGCAGCAGTTTTCACATCTGAACGCTGGAGCACTAGTGTAGGACACAAGAACACCCTTTTTATTAGGGGGTCCCACACAGGTGCTCCAGTGTATACTATAGGGGTGACTCCATCTGTGAAGCTTGTAAAAAACAGGTAAGTATTCAAGCTTGACAAAGGACAAAAAAATTTCTTAATCTTGGAACTCTGCCAAAATAGACAATTGTACCCCACTTCCAAGCAATGTTTCATATTCCTATTTCTGCCATCAAATATCTGTCTGCTAAGTATACCTATTTTTTTTACATAGGGGATAAAAGACTCGGAGGACACCCCTCATCCGAGGAGACCACAGACCCCTCACCTCAGGAAGAAGTGGAGACCCACCAAACACAACAGGAGGAGGAGGAGGAAGGAGATGTGGTGGAAATTGTCACCACAACAGGTGAGTGTCTGCGACCACAGGCTCAGGTAAGAGATGGATGCCGGCATATTTATAATACATGGTATGTTTTTGTTTCTATCTTTTTAGGGGATCGTGATGTTGTGGATCCAGATCATTTCACCTCTGAAAGTGCACAGATCCTGATCGGGGAGATCAAGGGGTGTAATAGGGACTTGGAAAACATCCAGAAAAACATCAATGATGTTCAAAAAAATTGAAGAACATCACTGATGTTTTAGGGAGAGTTTAAAACCTGTCCAAATCCCTTCCCTTTTTTGTGCTTTTTGGGCTCTAAAAATTTCAAACATTTTTTTAAATATTCTCGAAAAAGCCAAATTTTGAAGATGCACACAGTGTGTCAACATGTGCTATCTGCCATCACAGGAGATCAATGGACGCGTTTTGGGGGTGCAACCCCTTCCTCAATAACAAAGTAGATGGGAGGAAGGGGTTGCACCCCCAAAACACGTCCCTTGATCCCCCATGATGGCAGCTAGCACATGTTGACATTCACCAATTTGTGTGTATCTTCAAAATTTTGTTTTTCCAGGGGTGACTTCACCCCATCTGAACGCAATATCAAACACAGTTTATAAATACTCATGTCTGATATTGCCTTCAATTTCTTGAAAAGTTGAACTTTGTAAGTTCAAGATTTGTGTCTTTCTTGTTGGTTTTAAACATGCCTGTTTTATCTTAAATGGACATTTCTACTTTTAGTAATGTGACCCCAAAAATTGTTATACAACAAACTTGTTGGTTTGTTTTAAAAACCTTTTATAAATGCACATGTGATTTTGCTGGTATTAAAAAGATTGATACTTAAGAATGTGTGGATTATTGTTTGAATGCTCCAAAAATTTTGTTGTGCTCAAATTGGTGATTTCTGTGACAATGGGGGTTATTTCCTAAGGGAAAATCCACTTTGCACTACAAGTGCAGTTTCAAGAGCACTTGTAGTGCAAAGTGTCCTTGCCTTTAGTAAATAACACCCAACAGTGCTTTGTAATGTTACACAATCACGCCATTTTCAGGACTCACCACATTTCTGTCAGGGTCAGTTAAAAGAAACACAAGCAGTAAATGTCACCAAAGATTTTAGTAGTTCAAATGATTTTTTTATTTTGTGCGCCGTCTTTGGTTTGTTTACCTTTGCCATGGTTACTCACCCTGTATAAAGCGCGGGTGCCCACGTAGTCTCTCTATCTGCTGAAGAAGTCCCGGCCCACTGGGACGCAATGCGTCCAGAACGAGACGTCGTGACGTCACCCGCGGCCACCGCGCATGCTCCATCAGTCTGTGTGTACACACCATCGTTTATCGCTGTTCGACTTGCACTTGAGAAGTGCTTAATTTGTGAGTGTTACCTTTTAACTTCTATAAATACATTTTATTATATGGAGAGCACTATTCTTGTTCCCTTTGTGTTCCATATGCCATCGAGATTACCTTCATCCCCATATACCAGCCTATGACGGAAGTCCTATATACCGGTACGGAGTGCATCACCTTACTATGACCCTAATTGGGAATGTCTAGCTGACCCTCTGTAATTAAAGGGTCCTGGTTGCCAGGTGAGAGGCCAGTCTTATCAAACGGTGGAGGGCACATGGATCAGTCACTTTATCTGGCATGTTGTTACATCACGCTTGAATGGTGGAATCTCACTGGATGATTATATGGACTCTTTTGTGATTGCTCTCTAATATTTGGATGATTAGACTTTCGTCCTAAGGATATTTAGTTATCACATTTTTTTTTCTCTTGGCATGGAGCTCTATTATTTTTAGTTTATGATCCTTTTTAGGCTCATGTGTCCTGTCTGATTTAGCGCTGCACCCTATGTATCTTTATAGCTGATATACGTCTACAGCGCAGCTTCTTAGTTCTGGGAGGGCATTCCTGGACATGCTCCCTAATACACGGCTCCCACACTCCCACTGGAGCATGCATCTGTGAATGCTGAATCCTAGATACACAGATTGGTTTAAAGGGCCAATCACAGTGGCCCTTTACCATGTTGTCAGCTGTGTCCAATCACAGCTGTCACAGATGTAAACAGACTGAATCACCTTTGCCGGTTATCGGCTCTCCTTTTCTCACACAGAGACAGCATGTGAGGAAAGGAGAGCCGATCTGTGAGGGACACAGTGAGTACATTATTTACACTGACACATCAGTACAGCCTCATCAGTGCCCTGATTATCAATGCAGCCCCATCAGTATCCATCAGTATCCATTAGTACAGCTTATCAATGCCCATTGGTCCAGCTTATCAGTGCCCATCAGCAGCTTATCAGTGCCCATCAGTGCTGCCTCATCAGTGTCTCCTCATAAGTGCCTCCTCTTCAGTGCTTATCAGTGCAGCCTCATCAGTGCCCATCAGTACAGCCTCATCAGTGCCCATCAGTGCAGCCTCATCAATACTCACCATGCCTCTTAGCTAATACCTTGGGGTGTCTACTTTCCAAAATGGGGTGATTTGGGGGGGGGGTGCTATCTGGACATTTGAGGGCCTCCGTAACTGTGATAGATAGTGAGGAGTAAAATCACAATTTTACGCCTTTAGAAAGCCTGAAGGAGGTGCTTGGCTTTTTTAGGCTCCCAAAAAGTCTCACGCGTGGAGTATGCCCATACTCAGGAGAAGCAGCAGAATGTATTTTGTGGTGTATTTCCACATATAACCATGCCATGTTTGAACAATATATCATTTAGTGACAACTTTTTGCAAAAAAAAAAGAAAAAAAAAGTTTGTAATATTCCCGAAACTTCTGGCAAAATATAAAATATTCTATGGACTCAACATGCCTATCAGCAAATAGCTTGGGGTGTCTACTTTACAAAAATGGGTCATTTGGGGGGGGGAGGTTTGAACTGTCCTGGCATTTTATGCACAACATTTAGAAGCTTATGTCACACATCACTCACTCTTCTAACCACTTGAAGACAAAGCCCTTTCTGACACTTTTTGTTTACATGAAAAAATATTTTTTTTAGCTAGAAAATTACTTTGAACCCCCAAACATTATATATATTTTTTAAAAGCAAAGGCCCTACAGATTAAAATAGTGGATTTTGCTACTTTTTTTTCTCACAATATTTGCGCAGCGATTTTTTAAACGCTTTTTTTGGAAAAAAACACTTTTTTTATTTTAATGCACTAAATCACACTATATTGCCCAAATGTTTGATGAAATAAAAAAGATGATCTTATGCCAAGTACATGAATACCAAACACGACATGCTTTAAAATTGACCCCCTCTAATGTACGGGGACTTGACGGGGACTTCCCTGTGGCATTCCCTATGACATCAGAAGGGGGCGGTGTTATGTTTACAGGTGACGGGTGGCATTTTTAAAATTTTTGACACTTTTTTAGTGAAATGGTAGGGGTACTTTTGTACCCCCTTACCATTTCACACAGGGGGGAGGGTCGGTATCTGGGGGTCCCCTTGTTAAAGGGGGCTTCCAGATTCTGATAAGCCCCCCGCCCGCAGACCCCCACAACCACCGGCCAGGGTTGTGGGGATGAGGTCCTTGTCCTCATCAACATGGGGACAAGGTGTTTTGGGTGGCTACCCCAAAGCACCCTCCCAATGTTGAGGGCATGTGGCCTGGTACGGTTCAGGAGGGGGGCGCTCTCTCTTCCCCCTCTCTTTTCCTGTAGCCTGCTAGGTTGCGTACTCGGATAAGGGTCTGGTATATATTTTGAGGGGGACCCCACGCCATTTTTTTTACTAATTTTGGCGCGGGGTTCCCTTTAATATCCATACCAGACCTGAAGGGCCTGGTATGGAAATTAGGGGGACCCCCACGTCATTTTTTTTTTTAATTTTGGTTCGGGGTTCCCCTGTGGGGAATTCCAATGTTTTTTATCAATGAACTCTTATGTGTATTGTCGGACCGGCAATTCATTAATAATTGTTTTGCTGTCAGACTGTTCTAAACACAGGAAACGTGCGCCCCTTTACAGGCATACTATAGACACCCCCAGGTATGAAATTTAAAGGAATATTACACTTTTATTGTTTCATTTTAAGCATTATTAAAATCACTGCTCCCGAAAAAACTTCCGTTTTTAAAACTTTTTGTTTGCATTGATCCATGTCCCCTGGGGCAGGACCCAGGTCCCCAAACACTTTTTATGACAATACCATGAATATAAGCCTTTAAAATATGCGCTTTTGATTTCTCCCATAGACTTTTAAAGGGTGTTCCACGGCATTTGAATTTGCCGCGAACACCCCAAATTGTTCGCTGTTCGGCGAACTGGCGAACAGCCGATGTTCAAGTCGAACATGAGTTTGACTCGAAGCTCATCCCTACTGCAAAGCAAATACAATAAAACATAGTCAAAATAAAACATTTTTAACACAATCTGCGCCTAAAAAATATATGCTGAAGTATAGGGGCAATCCGCCCCTAATGTTAGGAGCAAATCGCTCCTCCACCCCTGCACCCATGCTTCGGCATATATGCTCTTTTTTTAACTGTGGTTTAATCACCTCATACAGCACTGGAGCCACAGCTTTATGTATCGTGGGAGAAAACGCTGTTGCTGTATAGATAAACCCGTGCTGCAGCTGAATGGCGTACCTGCTAAGCAAATGATGGTTAACAATAACAGTATAACAGTAAGACTTACCATATCTGCAAAGCAAATACAAGAAAAAATAGTAAAAATAAAACATTACAGATCTAAAATACAGTAACAAAAGAGAGAGAACAATAAAGCAGACAATAAAAAGCGAACGTAAGAGAGAGAACAATAGAGAGAAGAAAAATAAAACAACTATTTTTGGCTTTTTTATTTTTAATTTTTTTGTGTTTTTGTGTGTTTTTTTTTTTTGCACTTTTACATAAACTGTAAACTGTAAATGTTCCAGATTAGGATCTCTCAAAATGTGATGACCATCACATCTTTCGAGACCCTGTGTTAGTATGCCTTGGACTGTGCAATGCTGTACCCTATGCTAATACTCCACTAGTGTGTGGTTGCATTCGAAACAGTCACCAATGCAAAGACCAGGTTGGTCAGGACAGGAGGGACAATAAAAGTGGGTGTCACACCTATATCCATGCTTTCTACAGACATGACATCTTCTTTGGTTTCTTTGGGTAGGGGTACCAGAGAGGACATGCGGAAAATGCCTCTCATGCAGTCGGCTAAATGCATATTGGGAGGTTGGGCCACAGCACCGTCTGGAAAACGAAGGGCTGTAATGATCTCTTCCTGGAATTTAAGGAAGGATTTAGTTCATCCTGAAGCTTTGTATAGCACATAAGCATTCAGCAGAGCCAATTGAAATAAGTATACAGACACTTTTTTGTACCAGCATCTGGCCTTATGGGCAATTAGGTACGGTGCCAACAACTGATCATTGAGGTCCACCCCTCCCATATTAAAGTTATATGCGTGGACACAGAGGGGTTTCTCCACAACACCAGGAATTTGGACGTTCGTGTCTGCGTGAAGGGAGGACAGAACAAAAACATTCTTATTATCCCTCCACTTCACAGTGAGCAAATTATTACATCTCAAGCAGGCTCTCTCCCCCAGCCTAAGATGGGAATCTACAAGCTGCTGGGGTAAGCCCAAATAGATTACACAGTGCCACATGCACCAATTCCGTGATCAAACAAGTGACTAAAAAGTGGCACTTGTGTAATAATTGTCCACATACAAGTGGTACCTCTTTACGAATAAGGGTGACACCAAGTCTCACACAATCTTACCACCGCTCCCTATGTAGTCTGGGCAGTTTTCCAGCTCTACATAACTATCTCTTCCCTCGTAAACCATAAAACTATATGTATAGCCTGTGGCCCTGTCACAGAGCTTATACATCTTGACCCCATATCTGGCACACTTGCTGGGAAGATACTGTTTGAATGACAAGCGGCCAGAAAACTTAAAGCGGGGTTTCACTATCTCCAAATAATTTTTATTTTTGGCAAACTGACAATGTATAGTATATTTTAACATTGAACTTACTTGCTTTGTTTTTCCAGCTTACTGCTCTCCTTTTCTGCATTAAAAAAAAATGTATATCTTTTTCTTTAGCCGGGTTTCATCTTGCCTGTTGGCATGTGAAGCCCACAGGCATCCTTTTCAGGGATACGGTGCTGCTGATAGACCAGCATGCACCGCCCGTTCTAGCCCCGATCTCGCGCATGCTCAGTACACACAGATCGGATCGCCGTCAAGAGCTCAGGTTTCCATCACAACGGGCGGCGTCGTAGGAAATCACGCGAGATTTCACGGCGGCTCTCCACACTGACTCCTGGGATGAATGACACGAGATCCCAGGAGACAGTGCGCCGCAATTAGGAAATGACGAAAATACCCACAAAGTCCCCGCCCATAGCCGCAGGGACAGAACAAAGAAAAGCATGTATATCGCAAAGTAGGGGGAAAAAAAATAAAAGGTCCATATAGCACTCGGTGCTCTGTATACAAGCCACTGATATCAAGTATAAAAAATGGGTGAAGATCTGCTTTAATTAGGGACTCATTAACACAGACAACTTGATCAGGAGTAAACAAGGCTGCAAACTGTTGGTTGAAGTGGTTTATGAGAGGCCAAATTTTGTAGAGCCGATCAAATTCAGGGTCACCCCGAGGACGACAGAGTTTATTATCATTGAAGTGCATGAACTGCAAGATCTGCTTGTATCATGTCCTGGTCATGGAGGCAGAGAACACGGGCATATGGTGAATTCGGTCAGTGGACCAATGTGACTGCAACTCACTCTTTTTAGTTATGCCCATGAGGAGGGATAGGCCCAGGAATGTCTTAAATTCAGAAACCGTAATTGGTTTCCATTCTCTGGTAAGGGTCAGCTGAACTGCACTTATGAGACTTGCCACATAACCACGTGATACTGCAGTGCTGGATGTACGACCAGGATGTACTAGGCCGCTGGTGCTTGCCAGTTCACCAGAAGGATGAGCGGCCCTAATACTGGCTCTCTGCTCCATACGAGAGTCCTGTGGTTCTTGCACCTCAAGGACAGCAGAAGAACGAGGTCTGGTACGCCTGACCCTGGCAGGGACCACAACTCCATCGTCAGAGCTAACTGTCAGGGTGCCACTGCTGTCTACTGGTTCATATTCTGAGCCTGAATTTGACAGATGAGTGACTTCCTTCTTCTATCTGTCATGCTCAGAAACGTGTAGGCCTCTTCACTAGTGTGCCTTCGATTTGACATTTTGGTCTCTAAATTTACTGGTACACCAGTGAGACTCACAGTAAAAAAATGCTCCTGACTGTCAGTGACTGATTCAAACGCTACCAAAAAAACTGTTAGCGTTCACAGGGATTAGGCCTGACTGCGCACGCTGCAGTTATGTGTGTTGTGTTTTTGTAAGTGACAGTGATCGATTGATACTGCGCTTGGGTGGGCTTGGCTCAGGGGCTAAACTCAGGTGCTAGCAGGTATCTGTGCTCATCCCGCTAACGTTGAATTTTTGGAAACCCTAAACTGCTGGGGATGCTAATATAGTTCTGATCAGATTAGATATTGATCTGTTCAGACACTATATTACTAAGGGAAGCGTATGGTGTGTGTGTCGGTGTTAGCACTACTGGCACTAATCTGATGCTACCTGGGGTGACGCAGATCCTATCTGCTACTAAAACCTAACTGATATCACCAGCCGGGTGATCAGGGGTTTAAACCTTTATTTAGGTAAAAAATAGAAAATGGGGATAGGGGACTTTTAAGGTACATTTTATTTGAAAAAATAAGTATACTGAGATCTAAAAAGTTACATTGTTTATTCAAAAAAAATCATAACAAGTAGAGAGTACAGTGTAGAACACAGTCATAGGTACATACACATTTGCCTATAAATGACAGCGAAACAAACTGTAGTCACATACAAATAACTATTACATCCACAAATTTCGACATGTTTCGCCAGTGTGGCTTCATTAGGAAAGGGATGTGATACTTTATTTGGTAACCATAAAAACATATATTTTCTTAGCTTTAGGTGTATAGAAAGAAAAAAAGAAGAAATATAAGATTAATAAATGACATTTTTATTTTGCATATTATAGACCAACACACACATGGCTGTAAAAGAAAAAAAAAGAAAAAACAAACCCTAAGAGCCCACCCTGACTCCCCCCAAAAAGAAGAAACCTCCCGTACCTTGAGGGGCATAAGAGTGTGTTCAAATGGTGATTCTCCCAGGCAGGTTAGCATTTCTTAACCCCACCTCGGTCCCAAGGTAGCCAGAACTCCCGTAGGGAGGGATGTAGCTATTGTTCAAAATCACATAATAATGCTTGTAACATGTATTCAATAATTAATCAAAAATTTTTTGGATTTAAGGGAGGGGAGCACGTTTTCAAAACAGGCTCCAAACAGATATGAACCGTACTCACCTCCAGCAAAAGCTTTACAAAAGTATATATACTGGGAGCTCAAGTGGGCAAAGTAGAAACCCCCAACGATCAACGGTCACTAGAAACCGTGAGGCGGTGGAGGCACACAGGGCAGAGAGGTAGACAGCAAACGCAGCCAGTAACCGGATGATACAAAGGTAAGATTAAACCTATCAATGAAACGACAAAGGGAAGAATTGAAATGAAAAACGTAAGGTGACATCCAAGCTTCAACAAACATTAAAAGGGGGTTGATATTCCATTGAACTAAAAAGTTTACCTGTAAAAACATTGCCTATGTCTCCTTAGCTCCCAGAGACTCCCAGCATGGCCAACGCCATGGCGGGTTTAAATATCCCCCCGATGGCGCCAAAACACGGCGTGTGACGTCACGCCGTGATGACGCAACACGGATGCTAGAATGAGGGTGCACGAGACACAGAGTGACACCCAGGTGTCAGAAATGTGTAGCTACTGATGCGTGCTGCAAACCCTCACCTCAAACATGCAGTGCAGACACCGCCGGGTGAGAACATTCCATCTCTGGGTGTGTGTGTCTGTGGGCTGTACTGGTGGTGAATCCTTGGGATGCTGTGTCACATATGAACCCTCAGGGCGGGCATGCAGCAGCATGTGGAAATCCCAAATCTGAGGTACCCATCCTGCTGCACACCCTCGGGCGTCCGTACGGGGATCTGTGGCAAGGAGGGAACACCTGCATGGCAAAAAAAAAAATTAGGGAGAAAGAATTTACAATGCATGTATAAATATAGATACAATCACGCATGTGCGGTACAACTTTTTCAAAAAGGTTCCCATAAATTAAATCAATACCTACAAACAAACATCAGATATTGTACACAAAATGTATTACATGTTAAATAGTAAGAAAACCTAATTATAAGAGGAAAAAACTGACAAACACCGTATCTAAAAGACCCTCTCCGAAATCAGCACAGCGCATGCAAATCAGGCTCTCCAATGATCCAGAGTGATGCAGGGAAGGAAAGACCAGGAAAACATGATGGCAAAGATGGAAAAGGGATAGAAGAAGACAGAGATTCAAACCCGCTACAGAAATGGTTTGTAACTTATTCCCTCATTGAGCCCGAGGTAACGAGTTGCCTGTAATGAATAAATCCATGTCTCTAACTGCAATCATTTTTTATATCAATGTCTGAGAAAAATGTATGTTTTTATGGTTACCAAATAAAGTGTCACGTCCCTTTCCTGATGAAACCACACCGGTGAAACATGTCGAAATTTGTGGACGTAATAGTTATTTGTATGTGAGTACAGTTTGTTTCGCTGTCATTTATAGGCAAATGTGTATGTACCTATGACTGTGTTCTACACTGTACTCTCTACTTTTTATGATTTTTTTTGAATAAACAATTTAACTTTTTAGATCTCAGTATACTTATTTTTTGTACCTTAAAAGTCCCCTATCCCCATTTTCTATTTTTCACACGTCTTAGGGATGTTGGTACCATATCATGTTAAAGTTTTTTGGAGCTGAACTCTGCCCATAATTTTGACTCTTTATTTAGGTAAAATACAGCGGGTGCCCTCACGCTATAAAAATAATCTAGCTAACCAGCGTCACCCGTGACACTTTTACAGTGATCACTGATGACAGGGGGTGATAAAGGGGTTACATTTTATTTAGGGGGGGCATTAGGGGGGGTACCTAGACCTATCTGGGCCTAATACTAATTACGCTAAAGCTGATTTTTGTCACTAATGACACCAGTACAGCGATAAAAAAAAATCTGAATGCTGCACTGGGTGACACAGTGACAGGGGTGAAGGGGTTAACTGGGGGGTAATTTGGGGTGATGGGGGGGTGGCAAGTGTACCTACGTGGACTGGTGTCAGTGTAGTGTTGGTGCACTTACTGTGAGATGTCTCCTCTCCTTGGTCTGGAACAGAAATGACTGACGCGAGGAGAGATGGCATCATTTCCCCTGCTGTGTTTACACTTACACATGCAGGGGAAGGATCTCATTCGCCAGGAGCAATCACCAGGTCCAGGCCAGATTTCATTGGCCTGGGCCTGGGGATTGATCGGTTCTGGATCTAATCCAATCGTCGTGACCGCTGTAACATGATGGCGATACACCTGCCCGTGCCATTCTGCCACAGTAAAACTGTGGTGACTGGTCAGGAAGCGATTAAAGCTGAAATTTAGGTATGGCAATTTTTACATAGTAAAAATGCTGGACCAATATATGTGCCATTCATGTAAGATCCCTGTGGAAGCTAGAAATCACTGTAGAAGGCACTGCTACTACAGTGATCTACCCTAGCTTCCAGATCCTTTGCTGATAGGCACGGGTGGCATTCCTGGAACACGTTGCATTTTCTCAAAGATGGCAAAGTCTTCTCTGATTGAATGAGGTAAAGCTAATTATGTCACAATTATGGATAATTGCCTCTCCTCATTGCTTAATCACAGAATGTTTTACATTTATTGAAAATGCAAAGTTTTCCCTGAATGGCAGCTGTGCTGACTGAGCAGCCTCCTGTGTTTACAATGCAGCAGGGCAGCCATTTGGCACAGGACCCAGAAACTGGTAGAGATCATTGTAATAATGGTGCCTACAACAGGGATTTTCAGCTTCCACAGGGATCTCATAGCTGGGCCTGACATACCTAAACTTTAGCTTTAAACCTTACTGAGTATGAGGGTGAGTTGATGCAAGTCTTTGGACCTGGGGTCATGTCTGGTCTTGAAGAAGATTACTTAGCCAAAGACAAGCCTAGTAATATATCTTTTTTATCAATGCTAAATTTAATTTTCATTTTAAGCAAATGGATCTAAATATCCTTGCAGTAAAGTTACGGCCTGCTGCAGTGTATGCTGATATCTTAGAAAAATACTCACTCTTAGGAGTGTCATGCTGTCATATTTCTGTACATCAGCTGCTTCTGCACATTTGAAATTTCTTGTGCTATATATAGATATACAGTATGTCTAGAAAATGTGGATGTTATTGTTTTACACCAAGGAATTGAAACAGTTTAAATGTGCCTAATATCTGTTATTCATTTGCATGCAAGTACATTTCTGTTAAATAATGTGTAACATTTTCAGGTATTTATTTTCACTGACAGTACTCCCAGTCCAGACAGAAGCTAACTTATAAATAACATGATCATGTAAACCCTGGTGCCTGTTAGGGATGAGTCCAATGTTTGAGTCTAAGTGTTCGCCCAATACGACAAATTTAGAACATTATGGGGTGTTCATGGCGGATTTGAGTGCCATGGAGCACCCCGTAATGCACTGTGAAATCGCAGTGGATTGGCATCCTATGATTGGCCAAAGCATGCACTCGACCTGCATGCTTCGGCCAATCACAGCCCGCTCTACTGGGAGAGCCATAATTGGCCAAAGGCAGGGTGCCTTTGGCCAATCATGGCTCAAGGTGCTAAGTCCATGCCCACACTATGTAAGGCTGCTTACAGTACATGGCAGCCGTACATAGTGTAATGAATGCGAGCAGCAAAATTACATTTCTAAAGGAGAAAATGTAATTTAAAACTGCTCGCGGCTGTAATGTATTGTCAGATCCCAGCAATATAGATAAAAATCCTTGAAAAAAATATTGTGAGTTCCTCCCCCAGTCCACTACCAGGCCCTTCAGGTCTGGTATGGATATTAAAGGGAACACCGCGCCAAAATAAAAAAAATGGGATGGGGTCCCCCTAAAACCCATACCAGACCCTTATCCAAGCATGCAACCTGGCAGGCCGCAGAAAAAGGGAGGACGAGAGAGCGCCCCCCCACCTGGACTGTTTCAGGCCACATGTCCTCAACATAGGGAGGGTGCTTTGGGGCCTCATCCCCACAACCCTTTTCCGGCAGTTGTGGGAGTCTGCAGGCAGGGGGCTTATTGGAATCTGGAAGCCCCCTTTAACAAAGGGGGCCCCCAGATCCTGGCCCCCCCTAAGTGAATAGGTATCTTGTACATTGTACCCTTACTCATTCACCAAAAAAAATGGAAAAAAAATGACAGGAGACACCTTTGGACAATTCCTTTATTAAAAAAGAAAGTCCCCCGTGATGTAAATCCATCTTTAATCACAGCGCCAAAGGTCCAGAGAAAAAAACCTGAAAAACTCTGCCTCGATGGGACGCGTCCCGCCGACTGCAGCCTTTTTGCAATGACAGATTGTATTTACCAAGGGTGGGGCCACCCCATGATTTAAACGGGTGACCCTGCACCCCTCTGCTGTCACATGAGGTCATATGATGTCCGAAGGGGCGGGGTCACCCCGTTATGTCACCAGGTGGCCCCGACCTTGGTTATATAAGAGCTGTCATCATGAAAAGGCTACAGTTGCAGGGACACCTCCCATCGAGGCAGAGTATCTCCATTTTTTGTGTTTGTTTTTTTCAGTCCATCGGCGATGTGATTGAAGATGGATGGACATCGAGGGACATTTTTTTTTCCTGTCATTTTTACTTTGACACATTTTTTGGTAAATGAGTAGGGGTACAATGTACCAGATACCCATTCACATAGGGCGGGGGGCCCAGGATCTGGGGGGCCCTTGTTAAAGGGGGCTTCCAGATTCCAATAAGCCCCCCTGCCCACAGACCCCCACAACCACCGGGAAAGGGTTGTGGGGATGAGGCCTTTGTCCCCATCAACATGGGGACAAGGTGTTTTGGGGGACCCCAAAGCACCCTCCCCATGTTGAGGGCATGTGGCCTGGTATGTGCTCAGATAAGGGTCTGGTAAGGATTTTGAGGGGGACCCCCACATCATTTATTTTTATTTTTTGGTGTGGAGTTCCCCTTAAAATCCAAACCAGACCTGAAGAGCCTGGTATAGATTTTGGGGGGGATTTCCACACCATTTTTTTTTTTAATTTTGGCATGGGGTTCCCCTTAATATTTATACCAGACCCGAAGGGCCTGTTATGGACTGGGGAGGACCCATGCCATTTTTTCAATAATTTGTATCTATATTGCCGGGATCCGACAATACATTAATGCCGCAAGCAATTTTAAAATTAAATGTTTTCTTTTAGAAATGTCATTTTGCTGTGGTACTGTTATGAACATGGGAAAGATGCACTACTTTACAGGCAGACTAAGGACACCCCCATGCACAATATTTAAAGGAATATCTCATTTTTAGTGTTTCACGTTAAGCAATATTAAAATAGCTGCTCCTGAAAAAAGGGCTGTTTTTTGCAGTGATACATGTCCTCTGGGGCGGTACCCGGATGCCCAAACACTTTTTATGGCAAAAACTTGCATATAAGCCTTTAAAATGAGTACTTTTGGTTTTTCATGTTCGTGTCCCATAGACTTTAATGGTGCATGTTCGCACAAATTTTTTGCCTGTTTGCATGCTCTGCTGCAAACCGAATTGGGGGGTGTTCGACTCATGCCTAGTGCCTGTGCAGTTTTTATGTGTATTCACAAAATTCAAATCTAGCTCAGAGCAGACTCCTGCTACTGCCTTTCACCGTGACTTACTACAAAGTTACAATATTGCAGCTTAAAGTGATCACTGGGGGAAAGAAGAATGATAAAATTTTTCTTCCAGTCTGAATCAGAGTAATTGGATTATCTGAGCCTAGGCAAAGTTTGTTTGACTGGAACCCAGCACTGCTTTTTAATGAAAAGTTATTTTTTAGGAGTTATAGTGTTACTGTACATGAACCTTGTCGTTTTGACATTTTTGACAACGTACTTAATTTATTATTCCTGCTCCAAAGTAATTCCATATTTTCAACCCCACAGAAAGACAGAACACTTGTTATGGCATGTTTTTGCAAGGGATGAAAAGTTAAGTTTCATAACACCTCTTCTAAAGTTAATAACATGCTCTGATATGCTCTTTTAATTTTATTGTTCCATCTCGTGTGGATCAACCCATGCAAATACTCCAAAAGGCGGTTGCAATAGGTATGTGACATGATGCATTATTTTGAAAGAGGAGAGGGGTTTTTGGGACTTTATATGAAGCACATAATCCCGCATACACACGATCGAAATTCTCGTCGGAAAAAGCTATGATGGTTTTTCCGACAGGATTTCGCTCAAGCTTGTCTTGCATACACATGGTCACACCAAAGTCCGACCGTCCAGAACGCGGTGACGTACAACACGTACGACGGGTCTAGAAAAGGGAAGATCAATAGCCAGCGAGCCACCCTTTGGGCTCCTTCTGCTAATCTTGTGTTTATCTCATGTTAGTACAAGTTTGGTGAGAGACGATTTGCGCTTTTCAGACTCCTGCTTTTTCAGATCGTTTTACTGCTATTTAGTTTTAAGCTCTCTCTTCATAGGCCTTGCTGTTCTTCAGTGCGTTCTGTTTAGTTAGTTCTGACCAGCTGACCATTTTGAAGCCATGTTGCGGGTATGTGCTCGTCGTAGAGTTCGTGCTGTGCTGGGGCTTGGTGTTGGGGTTCTAGCTTTGACCCAAGCCCAGTCCATGAACAGTGTGAGGAGAAGTTCATGGACCAAGAATTGGTTGCTTCAGCATGACCAATTCTCTCATATGCCTTTGTTGTGGGAGATCCAGGAGAATAACCCTGATGATTTCAGGAATTTTCTCCGGATGACAGACCCCATTTTTCACCGTTGGTTGGCTTTGCTGTCCCCTTATATTAGCAGGCAGGACACCTGCATGCGGCAAGCCATCACTCCGGAGCAGAGGCTCGTCGCCACGTTGCGGTACTTGGCGACTGGGAGAAAGCTACAGGACCTCAAGTTCTAGACAGGCATCTCCCCCCAGTAGGGATGAGCTTCGTGTTCGAGTCGAACCCATGTTCGACTCGAACATCGGCTGTTCGACCGTCCGTCGAATTGCGAACGATATGGGCCGTTCGCGCCAAATTCGTGTGGCGCGTCACGGCCCATAATTCACTGCGGCATCGCAGTGCATTGCTGGCTGATGATTGGCCAAGCATGCACTATGACCCGCATGCTTGGCCAATCACAGCGCCGTCAGTAGAGAGAGCTGTAATTGGCCAAAGCCAGGGTGGCTTTGGCCAATTATGGCTCAGGGGATTTAGTACACGCCCCACACTATATAAGGCCGCCTGCACGGCGGCCCTGTGTAGTGTGTGTTCTGGTGTGCTGAGAGATAGAGAGAGAGAGAGACAGTGTCATTTGATTTGAGTTAGATAGATTAGGCAGAACAGTCAGTCAGTTAGCTGCACTTACAGTGTATTGTGTATATATATGCATCCCAGGTGTTGCATATATATATATACACTGTATTCAGTTTAGCTAGATCCGTTCCTGTTATCTTCTATCTAGACTATTTACATTTAGTGCAGTGCGTCCTGCTCACAGTGTTCAGCTAGATCCGTTCCTGTTATTTACATTTAGTGCAGTGCGTCCTGCTCACAGTGTTCGGCTAGATCCGTTCCTGCTATTTACATTTAGTGCAGTGCGTCCTGCTCACAGTGTTCAGCTAGATCCGTTCCTGCTATTCACATTTAGTGCAGTGCGTCCTGCTCACAGTGTTCAGCTAGATCTGTTCCTGTTATCTTCTAGACTATTTACATTTAGTGCAGTGCGTCCTGCTCACAGTGTTCAGCTATATCCGTTCCTGTTATTTACATTTAGTGCAGTGCGTCCTGCTCACAGTGTTCAGCTAGATCAGTTCCTGCTATTTACATTTAGTGCAGTGCGTCCTGCTCACAGTGTTCAGCTAGATCCGTTCCTGCTATTTACATTTAGTGCAGTGCGTCCTGCTCACAGTGTTCAGCTAGATCCGTTCCTGCTATTTACATTTAGTGCAGTGCGTCCTGCTCACAGTGTTCAGCTAGATCCGTTCCTGCTATTTACATTTAGTGCAGTGCGTCCTGCTCACAGTGTTCAGCTAGATCCATTCCTGCTATTTACATTTAGTGCAGTGCGTCCTGCTCACAGTGTTCAGCTAGATCCGTTCCTGTTATCTTCTAGACTATTTACATTTAGTGCAGTGCGTCCTGCTCACAGTGTTCAGCTATATCCGTTCCTGTTATTTACATTTAGTGCAGTGCGTCCTGCTCACAGTGTTCAGCTAGATCCGTTCCTGCTATTTACATTTAGTGCAGTGCGTCCTGCTCACAGTCTTCAGCTAGATCCGTTCCTGCTATTTACATTTAGTGCAGTGCGTCCTGCTCACAGTGTTCAGCTAGATCCGTTCCTGCTATTTACATTTAGTGCAGTGCGTCCTGCTCACAGTGTTCAGCTAGATCCGTTCCTGCTATTTACATTTAGTGCAGTGCGTCCTGCTCACAGTGTTCAGCTAGATCCGTTCCTGCTATTTACATTTAGTGCAGTGCGTCCTGCTCACAGTGTTCAGCTAGATCCATTCCTGCTATTTACATTTAGTGCAGTGCGTCCTGCTCACAGTGTTCAGCTAGATCCGTTCCTGTTATCTTCTAGACTATTTACATTTAGTGCAGTGCGTCCTGCTCACAGTGTTCAGCTATATCCGTTCCTGTTATTTACATTTAGTGCAGTGCGTCCTGCTCACAGTGTTCAGCTAGATCCGTTCCTGCTATTTACATTTAGTGCAGTGCGTCCTGCTCACAGTGTTCAGCTAGATCCGTTCCTGCTATTTATATTTAGTGCAGTGCGTCCTGCTCACAGTGTTCAGCTAGATCCGTTCCTGCTATTTACATTTAGTGCAGTGCGTCCTGCTCACAGTGTTCAGCTAGATCCGTTCCTGTTATCTTCTAGACTATTTACATTTAGTGCAGTGCGTCCTGCTCACAGTGTTCAGCTAGATCCGTTCCTGCTATTTACATTTAGTGCAGTGCGTCCTGCTCACAGTGTTCAGCTAGATCCGTTCCTGCCATTTACATTTAGTGCAGTGCGTCCTGCTCACAGTGTTCAGCTAGATCCGTTCCTGCTATTTACATTTAGTGCAGTGCGTCCTGCTCACAGTGTTCAGCTAGATCCGTTCCTGTTATCTTCCTACTGACAGGCAGGCTTGTCTGGTTACAGTATATAAAGCTACCTGAAGAAAATTACAGGTGTTCTATTTGATCCTATTAGTACCACGGTCAGGCAGCTAGACTATTTACATTTAGTACAGTGCGTCCTGCTCACAGTGTTCAGCTAGATCCGTTCCTGTTATCTTCCTACTGACAGGCAGGCTTGTCTGGTTACAGTGTATAAAGCTACCTGAAGAAAATTACAGGTGTTCTATTTGATCCTATTAGTACCACGGTCAGGCAGCTAGACTATTTACATTTAGTACAGTGCGTCCTGCTCACAGTGTTCAGCTAGATCCGTTCCTGTTATCTTCCTACTGACAGGCAGGCTTGTCTGGTTACAGTATATAAAGCTACCTGAAGAAAATTACAGGTGTTCTATCCCAGCTTAGTGCAGCTACAGGCCATTAGTATGTCTGGAAGGCCAAGAAGGAGAGGCAGACAGTCACAAGCCAATAAGAGAGGGCAAGCAGGCTCTGTGTCTAGTGCTGGTCGTGGAGACGGTGCATCCTCATCAGCACGTGGCCATGGGACACGCTTGGCCTTTTTTTCGGCAGCTGGCCGTGTTGAGCCGCAACATGCGGAAGACTTGGTCGAGTGGATGACCAAGCCGTCCTCATCCTCCTCATCCTCTCTCACCCATGCCCAGGGTGCTTTGTCTGGCAAAGCAGCGGCCTCTTCCCTCAGCTCAATGTCATCAGTGACTCCTTCCCTAGCTCCACCATGTCCTCATGAGGATTCCCTCGAACTGTTTGACCACAGTATTGGGTACATGCTCCAGGAGGATGCCCAGCGTTTGGAAGGCTCTGATGATGATACTGAGCTCGATGAAGGCAGTAACATGAGCACGGACAGAGGGGGTGCCCAAGAAGGACAGCAATCTGGCAGTCATGCTCCCCCTGCTGCAGCATACTGCCAGGTTTGCTCCAGTGATGAGGAGGGAGGCGATGATGAGGTCACTGACTCAACGTGGGTGCCTGATAGGAGAGAGGAGGAGGAGGAGGAGGCGGCACATCACCAACGAGGCAGGATGCCCTCCAGGGGCCAGCCTAAGGCCAGCACATTGACTGCATCACACCCCAAAGCTCCACATGTGCAGGGCGCTGCAGTCTCTGCGCGTTATTCAAAAAGTTCTTTGGTGTGGGCCTTTTTTGAGACGAGTGCATCAGATCGCACCGCTGCTATTTGCAACATATGTCTCAAGCGTATCTCGCATGGCCAAAACATCTCCCGCTTGGGTACCACATGCTTGACCAGACATATGTTGACCTGCCATGCAGTTCGTTGGCAAGCATATCTAAAAGACCCACACCAAAGAACAAAGAGGATCTCTCCTTGCTCCTCATCAGCTGAGATTTCCAACCCCACTAGACCTTCAGTCTTCTCTGAGACCTGCAGTGAGAGGAATGAAGGTGTAGAATTAGGTGTGTCACAGCCAAGTACTTGTGGGCAATCTGCTTTTGGTACACCGACGTCAGATTGTACCAGGCAAATTTCCCTGCCCCAGCTGCTGCACCGCCGAAAGAAGTTTGCTCCCAACCATCCACATGCCCAGCGGTTGAATGCTAGCTTGGCAAAATTGCTAGCACTTCAACTGCTGCCTTTTCAGTTGGTAGACTCTGCCCCCTTCCGTGAGTTTGTGGAATGTGCGGTTCCTCAGTGGCAGGTACCCAAACGCCACTTTTTCTCACGGAAGGCGATTCCGGCTCTCTACCGGCATGTGGAAGGCAATGTCCATGCCTCGCTGGACAGGGCAGTCAGCGGTAAGGTGCATATTACTGCTGACTCATGGTCCAGCAGGCATGGACAGGGACGTTACCTAAGTTTCACGGCGCATTGGGTGACTCTGCTGGCAGCTGGGAAGGATGCAGGACAAGGTGCAGTAGTGTTGGAGATTGTTCCGCCACCACGCCTCCAAAATGCTGATTGCGACACACCTCTCTCCTCCACCCCCTCCTCTTCTTCTTCCTCCATGGCCTCTTCCTCGGAACCAGCGGTGCTCCGTAGGCGTTCAAGGGGCTACGCAAGTACGCAGGCCAAAAGATGCCATGCGGTGCTTGAGCTGCTGTGCTTGGGGGACAGGAGCCACACTGGGGCAGAGGTTCTGTCAGCTCTGCAGGGGCAGGTTCAGAGGTGGATGACGCCACGCCAACTTAAGGCAGGAATGGTGGTTTGCGACAATGGCACCAACCTCCTCTCTGCCCTCCGACAGGGACAAATGACCCATGTGCCCTGTTTGGCTCACGTCCTTAACTTGGTGGTGCAGCAGTTCTTGGGCAGGTACCCGGGCTTACAGGATGTCCTGAGGCAGGCCAGGAAAGTCTGTGTGCATTTCCGCCGGTCATATAATGCCAGTGCTCGGCTGACGGACCTCCAAAAGGAGTTTAACCTGCCCAAGAACCGCCTAATCTGTGACATGCCCACCAGGTGGAACTCAACGTTGGCCATGCTGCAGCGGCTGCACACGCAGCAGAGGGCCATCAATGAGTACCTGTGCGACTATGGCACCAGGACAGGGTCAGGGGAGCTTGGTTTTTTTTCCCCACGCCAGTGGGCCATGATCAGGGATGCATGCACTGTCCTGTCACCATTCGAGGAGGCCACGAGGATGGTGAGCACTGACAGTGCATGCATCAGTGACACTGTCCCCCTTGTCCACCTGTTGGAGCACACGCTGCGTGGAATAATGGACAGGGCACTTGAGGCAGAACAGAGGCAGGAAGAGGAGGAATTCCTTAGCTCTCAAGGCCCCCTTTATCCAGACAGTGTTCCTGCGTGCCCGCCGATCACACAGGAAGAGGAGGAGGAGGAGGAGGAGGAGGAAGATTGTGTCAGTATGGAGGTGGAGCCTGGCACTCAGCATCAGCAGCAGTCTTTAAGGGATCAGTCCCAAGGAACACATGGACTTGTACGTGGCTGGGAGGAGGTGGCTGCGGACGTTGTTGTCCTTAGTGACCCAGAGGACTCCGGACCGAATGCCTCAGCAAACCTACGCTGCATGGCCTCCCTGATCCTGCAAAGCCTGCGTAGGGATCCTCGTATTCGTGGTATCAAGGAGAAGGACCAATACTGGCTGGCAACCCTCCTTGATCCACGTTACAAGGGTAAGGTTGCGGACCTTATCTTGCCATCGCAGAGGGAGCAGAGGATGAAACATCTTCGGGAGGCCTTGCAGAAAGGTCTGTGCAACGCGTTCCCAGAGACTGGGAGGTTACAAACTCCTGTTTCTGGACAACGTGTTGCTGAGGCTTCGGTCAGTCAAAGAAGGAACGGTGGAGAAGGTGGCCGTCTGACCGATGCGTTCAGACAATTTTTTGGTCCGCAGCCCCAAGGTATGATCGGTTCCAGCAACCATCGCCAGCGTCTGTTTTACATGGTGCAGGAATACCTAGGGGCAAGATCAGACTTGGACACCTTTCCCACCGAAAATCCTCTGGGTTACTGGGTCTTGAGGATGGATCACTGGCCAGAGCTTGCACAGTATGCAATTGAGCTACTGGCCTGTCCTGCATCCAGCGTTCTTTCGGAACGCACATTCAGTGCTGCTGGAGGCGTGGTAACCGATCACAGGGTGCGTCTGTCCACCGACTCGGTCGATCGGCTGACCTTCATAAAAATGAATCAGTCTTGGATCACCACCAGCTACCAAGCACCTGATGCTGATGTAACCGAATAATTTTTTTTGAAATCTCAGATCCCTTCAAAGACTGCCTATGCTGATGCTGAGTGACTATCCCTGAGTAATTATCCTCTTCCTCCTCAATCATCACGCTGATAGCTTGTAAGAACATTTTTGGTTCTGGGCGCCACCACCAGTGCCTAAGGCACAATTTTTCAGCCCCTGTTTAACAGGGGCATGTAATTACAATTTTTGATGTAATACTTTCCAGCAGGGCTCGTTCCTGCATTCCAACTAGAGTGTCTGTGAGGGGTTGCAGTGTTGTGGCACCAGCACCAGTGCCTAAGGCCCAATTTTTCTGCCCCTGTCTAACAGGGGCGTGTAATTACAATTTTTGATGCAATACTTTGCAGCAGGGCTCGTTCCTGCGTTCCAACTAGAGTGTCTGTGAGGGGTTGCAGTGTTGTGGCACCAGCACCAGTGCCTAAGGCCCAATTTTTCTGCCCCTGTCTAACAGGGGCGTGTAATTACAATTTTTGAAGCAATACTTTGCAGCAGGGCTCGTTCCTGCGTTCCAACTAGAGTGTCTGTGAGGGGTTGCAGTGTTGTGGCACCAGCACCAGTGCCTAAGGCCTAATTTTTCAGCTCCTGTTCAACAGGGGCATGTAATTACAAATCTTGATCTAATATTTCACAGCAGGGCCCTGTGAGGGCTTACAGTGTTGTGGCCACAGCACCACCTAAGGCCCAAATTTCTGCTGAGTATATAGGGCAGGACCCTACTTTCAAACATCTAACTTACAAACGACTCCTACTTGCAAACGGAAGGAGACAACAGGAAGTGAGATGAAATCTACCCCTAGGAAGGGAAATTCTCTCCTGTAAGAGTTAATATGGGAAAACAATTTCTCCTTTCCACTGATGCTTTCCAATCCTTGTTCCACAAAAAAACCCAAATTTTCAAAAAACATTTTTCATTGGGACAAAAAAGTGAGGTGAAATCTTCTGAAGAGGAGGAAAGACAGCAAAACAAATGTCACAGGGGTGATAACCCTTCCCTATGTTTTCCAAAAAGCTTAAAAAAGATTTTTTGGCTGGAGCTAAACACGTTAAAAATGTACCCATTCAAAATTACAAACAGATTCTACTTAACAACAAACCTACAGTCCCTGTCTTGTTTGCACCGCCTGTATACTGCTGTTCAGAGTATATAGGGCCTGGTGGCCCCACACCTTTCCTTATTTTAATTTGGGTGCGGGGTTCCCCTTAATATCCATACAAGACCCAAAGGGCCTGGTAATGGACTGGGGGGTACCCATGCCGTTTGTCTCACTGATTTTCATCCATATTGCCATGACCCGACATGACATTAAACCCGCAAGCAGTTTTAAATGAGATTTTTTCCTTTAAAAATGACATTTGGTGCAGGGACTGTTCTAAACATGGGAAACACGCGTCACTTTACAGGCATACTATAGACACCCCCCAGGTACGATATTTAAAGGAATATTTCACTTTTTTTTTTTACTTTAAGCATCATTAAAATCACTGCTCCCGAAAAAACGGCCGTTTTTAAAAGTTTTTTTTGCATTGATACATGTCCCCTGGGGTAGGACCCGGGTCCCCAAACCCTTTTTAGGACAATACCATGCAAATTAGCCTTTAAAATGAGCACTTTTGATTTCGAACGTTCGAGTCCCATAGACGTCAATGGGGTTCTAACGTTCGTGCGAACTTTCGGTAAGTTTGCGGGTTCTGGTGCGAACCGAACCGGGGGGTGTTTGGCTCATTCCTACCCCCCAGGCTCTGGGGATCATTATTTCAGAGACCTGTTCTGCTATTATTCAGGTCCTGCAGAAGGACTATATTAAGGTAAGATTTCTCCTTTAACATCACATTCTATGTCTTTAATGTATGCTAATGTATTGTATTTCTTTCATCATTCCCTAATTACCATGATTGGAATATGCTGTGAATGTACCTTTGTTCTCATGCATGCTTGAATTTTTGAAATTTATTTTTTTGGCCTACATGCATATTTGCCTTCACTAACCTCCCCAGCATGCTATCCTGGGCCCATATACACCTATAGCCTAGTCACTTAACAATGTATTTTGTCAGCTCCATAGTAGTGCTTTACCCTAAACACCCCCTAAAATGTGTCCACATGTTATTTGTGTCCTTAAATTCAGGCAGAGTGCCAGAGGCTTTTTTTTGTGGCCCAAAATCATTTGGAACCCTTCCTTTCCCCCCAACTACTAAATCAACCGATACCAATCCTCTATCTGCTGACTTTGCCAAACCCATACACACTATACCTACCTCTTTTGTGTTCATATTTATGGATGAATTCCCCAAAGCATGTAGAGCAAGGGCCTGCCTGAATACTTTCAAATGGTTTTGTTTTATTATTATCTTGAAAGGTAATTGCAGAATGTAAAAATGTGCTTCAATTTATACAGTGTGTATTTTTATTTTTGTATTATGACACTTCTTACCTGTCCAGTGGGCTTCCAATAGTGTAAGTAAGGAGGGGCTGGCCAAAGTAAAACACATTATTTGTGCATTCAGCTCTCAATGAAGTTGGGAGGGTTACCTGTCCAAAACATACCCCCCCCCCCTAAAATGTTTACAATGGGCCATCAGAGGGGGTGATGAATCTGATAAGTGGGCCTTATATTTTTGCCTTTAAATACTCCGTAAAATAAATGTTATACTGATGTTGGCCAAGAATGTTTGTGTCTAATCTGCTTGCAATGTTTATGTGCAAAATGAAATTTTTTTTTGTTCTTTTTTGACTCCACAGTTTCCTTCAATGCCACAGGAATGGCAGACTGTGGCATTCCACTTTGCCCAGCGATGGGGCTTTCCTAACTGTGGAGGGGCAATCGATGAGAAGCACGTCCACATCGTCCCACCACTCCATTCAGGGTCATACTATTATAATTACAAGGGGTTTAATAGTATTGTGTTGATGGCGGTGGTGTCGGCAACATATGATTTTTTATATGTGGACGTGGGGAGGAATGACCAGATGTCGGATGGTGGAGTATTTGCCCAGACCGAGTTCTACCGACGTCTCGAGAGTTGTGGCATGGAATTGCCACCTCCGGAGAAAAACATGGAAGGACTGCCATTTGTCTTCGTCGCAGATGAGGCATTCGGTCTAGGTGAACACATGATGAGGCCAAATTCCCCCAGAGGACCCTCACCCTGGAGAAGAGGGTTTTTAATTACCGGCTGGCCAGAGCCAGAAGAGTTGTGGAGAATACCTTTGGGATCATGGCCAGCCGGTTCCGCCTATTTCAAACATCCATAAATATGGCGGAATACAAACTAAACCATATCATTTTATGTTGCTGCACCACAATTTATTAAAAAGACATAATGCAAGTTATGTTGCCTCCGTTGGGCCTGATGCCAGACTTTCAGAAACTCCAATGAGGGCCCTGGAAGCTGGCTGTTCTGGCTTGCCTCCCCAAAATGCCCGTGAAGTGCGAGAAAAATATGTTGAATATTTTACGGGTAGGGGGCCATTGCTATGCCAGCACATTTTGAATACATTTTCTCTTTTATCAGATCAAACTTTGATTTTCATTTACTGCTTGGGTTTATGTTTGCTGTCTCCTAGGTTCTCCTAGTGCACTTGTAGTGCCAAGTGGTTTTTCCATTACTAAATAACACCTATTGTCACTGTAAACACCAAAAAATGATAATTGAAAGAAGAAGCCACACATTGTTGAGTATAAAACCTTTTACTCCGTGCACATTCACATGTGCGTTTTATAAAACATTTGGCGGTAAAAAAAAACATCTTTTTTATTTAAATTTTACCTTGAAATTTCTGAAAATATACAGAAACAGGCATGTTTATAAACATAACATACACAACTCTGGAACTTACAAAGTTCAACATTGCAAAAAAGAAGGCAATATCAGACATTTTATAGTGTGAAAAAGGTCTTGATCTTGCCTTCATCAGATGGGGTGAAGTCACCACCGTAAAAGCCAAATTTAGAAGATACACACAAATTGTGAGCCAAAATGGGGATTTCCTTTCTGATCCCATACCAAATGTCAACATGTGCTATCTCTTATCATGGGGGATCAATGGACGTTTTTTGGGGGTGCAACCACTTCCTCTCACCTACTAGAGTTGTGAGGAAGGGGTTGCACCCACAAAACGCGTACATTGAAATCCTCTGATGGCAGATAGCACATGTTGACACAATGTGTGCATCTTCCAAATTTGGCTTTTAAACTGTATTAAAACTTTAGATAAAATTATTTAAAAAAAAAAAATTCCAGGAATCTTTTTAGGATTTAAATTCTCCCTAGTACATCAATCATGTTCTTCAGTCTTTGTTTAGTCTCCTTGGTTTTTTCTTTGATAATGTCCAAATCACAGCTACAAAACATGATTTCCTGGATCATCCGTTGTGCACTGTCACTGGTGAAATGACTCGATTTTGGTACCACCACCTGAACATCACCTAAAATAAAAATACACACCATGTATTATAAATATGCAGGCATACATCTATTACCTAAATCTGTGGTGTCCGACACTGACCTGTTGTGGTGACAATCTCCACCACCTCTCCTTCCTCGACATCCTCAGGTTGTGACCTTTGTTCCCCTCCTTCAGGAGTTGGGGGGAGGGAGTCCCTGGTGTCCTCATATTTTCCGAGTCTTTGCTCCCCTATGAGAATGAAACAAAAGATATACTTAGCACACAGGTATTTGAGTCCAGAAACAGGAATATGAAACGTTGCTTGTAAGTGGGGTACAATTGTCTATTTTGGCAGAGTTCAAAGCTGAAGACATGATTTTTTCCCTTACCAAAGCTGGAATACTTACCTTTTTTGGACAAGTTTCACACATGTAGACACCCCAAGTATCCACTGGAGTACCTGTGTGGGACACCCTAAAAAGTTTGTTCTTGTGTCCCACACTAGTGCTCCAGAGTCCAGATGTGTACACTGAATCAAGTTTGCAATTCATTGTAGTTTGAAACACATTTAGACAACAATGTCTGAAACTTCTTTGAATACAAATTATTATGACCAAAAGTAGTTAACCCTGGATCTGGCAAAACATGGTATTTATTTGCAAACAAACAATGTTTACTACGACCGATTACTGTGCGCACGAACATGAAAGTAGCCATTTTAAACTGTCCAACAGTAAAGAAAAGCACATGGCGCAGCATGCAAGTAATAATAAGAATAGGAGCACACGACAACTGCTTACTTTTTAGAAGCACTTTCTTGATCCTTCTATACTGATCCTGCTCCCTCAGTTTCAGGTCCGACCAGCGTTTCCTCAGTTGCTCCTTGGATCGTTGTACCCCAAAATATAGACTCTTCACAACTTTAGTCATGATCTTGGCCTTTCTCTCATTAGAGTTGGTGTACAATCCATACTTCCTGTTAGGTACCTGGTAGGAGAGCCTGACTGTAGGAGAAGACCTCTCATACAACGCTGGTTCAGGAGCCACTGGAATGGGAACAGTGGTCTCCTGAGCGCAGTGGGGTAGGAGTGCCTGTTGGAGTGTAGTCTCTGATGTAGAAGTAGAGATCCCTCCTGGGATGGCAGGACTGCAGGTGAGAGGAGACTGGAACGGCAGTAGCTGACACTCTGGACTGCAGGTGAGAGGAGACTGGAACGGCAGTAGCTGACACTCTGGACTGCAGGTGAGAGGAGACTGGAACAGCAGCAGCTGACACTCTGGAGGTGAGAGAACCACTAGGCTGAAGCTGAAGGTGCAGCAGCAAGTAGGTAGGCAGGCACAAGCAGAGTCAAACGGTCCGGGTCGGCAGGTAACTGGCACAGATAATCACAGCAGGCAAGGCAGAGTCGGTGAGCAGGCAGAAGTTGGCAACGGTAGCAGTATCAACAGTAGAGAGGTCAGGCAAGCCGGGTCGGGACTGGAGCAGGTCGGATGGTCAGACAAGCCGGGTCAATCAGGTAGTAAGCAATCAGGATACAGGTTACAAGCAGAGTCACAGAGCTGAGACGAAGCAGCAATGTTCCCATGGAACAGGGGAACTTTTAAATGCTAATTGGCGCCAAACCGGCGCTAACGCGAACGCGCGCGCGCCCGTGCGCGCGCACGCACCCGCGTCGTGCACCCGCGCGCGCCCGAGCGCCGCGCTGATGCACGGCTACAGTGGCAGCTTGGCGCTGTGTCTGCACAGGGGCGCGCCGGCGCCTAGGCGCATGCAAGCGCCCTGTTCTGGTGCTGGTGGATCCCTGACACTTCCCTTCATTGTCGGCCCTCTTCAATATGTCCACCATCTCACCAAAGGCCATATTGGAGCCCTAAATCTCCTCCTCCTGGATCGGGACGTTTCTGGCTCTGGGCTTTCCTCCTCGTTGTTACTGCTATTATGCACCTGCTGTGTCTCCACCATGTTCCTCTCCCCCACTGTGATGAAAGAGATGGGGAATATTCTAGATAGTACGTCAGGGGCGGGTGACACGGACGGAGTTTCACGCATTATCAGTGTCTATAAAGCTAACACGCGTGTGTCGTACCAACGTTCTGTGTGTGGAGGAAGGAGGAACGGAAGCAACGAACGTAATAATGAAGGTAACATTTTAACTTGGGACATAGTCATAGTAGGTGAGGTTGAAAAAAGACACAAGTCCATCAAGTCCAACCTATGTGTGTGATTATATGTCAGTATTACATTGTATATCCCTGTATGTTGTGGTCATTCAGGTGCTTAGCTAATAGTTTCTTGAAACTATCGATGCCCCCCGCTGAGACCACAGCCTGTGGAAGGGAATTCCACATCCTTGCCGTTCTTTCAGTAAAGAACCCTCTACGTAGTTTAAGGTTAAACCTCTTTGCTTCTAATTTTATTGAGTGGTCACGAGTCTTGTTAAACTCTCTTCTGCGAAAAAGTTTTATTCTTACTGTGGGGTCACCAGTACGGTATTTGTATATTGAAATCATATCCCTCTCAAGCGTCTCTTCTCCAGGGGGAATAAGTTCAGTGCTCGCAACCTTTCCTCATAACTGATATCTTCCAGACCCTTTATTAGCTTTGTTGCCCTTCTTTGTACTCGCTCCAACTCCAGTACATCCTTCCTGAGGACCAGAACTGGACAGCATAATCCAGAGGAGGCCGGACCAGAGTCTTGTAGAGCAGGAGAATTATCATTTTATCTCTGGACTTGATCCCCTTTTTAGTGCATGCCAATATTCTGTTTGCTTTGTTAGCAGCAGCTTGGCATTGCATGCCATTGCTGAGCCTATCATCTACCTGGATTCGCAGGTCCTTTTCCATCCTAGATTCCCCCAGAGGTTCTCCCCCCAATGTATAGATTGGATTCATATTTTTGCCACCCAAATGCATTATTTTACATTTTTCTACATTGAACCTCATTTGCCATGTAGTTGCCCACCCCATTAATTTGTTCAGAACTTTTTGCAAGGTTTCCACATCCTGTAGAGAAGTTATTGCCCTGCTTAGCTTAGTATTGTCTGCAAATACAGAGATTGAACTGTTTACCCCATCCTCCAGGTCATTTATGAACAAATTAAACAGGACTGGTCCCAGCACAGAACCCTGGGGGACCCCACTTCCCACCCCTGACCATTCCGAGTACTCCCCATTTATCACCACCCTCTGAACTCGCCCAGTTTTCAATCCATGTACTCAACCTATGGTCCATGCCAACGGACCTTATTTTGTACAGTAAACGTTTATGGGGAACTGTGTCAAATGCTTTTGCAAAATCCAGATAATATCTGGATCCACCATGTCTATGGGCCTTACTTTATCTAGCTGGCAACTCACCTCCTCATAGACGGTTAGTAGATTGGTTTGGCAAGAACGATTTTTCATGAATCCATGCTGATTACTGCTAATGATACCGTTCCCATTACTAAAATCTTATATATAGTCCCTTATCCTCCCCTCCAAGTGTTTACATACTATTGATGTTAGGCTAACTGGTCTGTAATTCCCAGGGATGTATCTTGGGCCCTTTTTAAATATTGGTGCTACATTGGCTTTTCTCCAATCAGCTGGTACCATTCCAGTCAGTAGACTGTCTGTAAAAATTAGGAACAACGGTCTGGCAATCACTTGATTGAGTTCCCTAAGTACCCTCGGATGCAAGCCACCTGGTCCGGTGATTTATTAATGTTAAGTTTCTCAAGTCTAATTTTAATTCTGTCCTCTGTTAACCATGGAGGTGCTTCCTGTGATGTGTCCTGAGGATAAACACTGCAGTTTTGGTTACTGAAGCCCCCCGATTCCCTTGTGAAGACTGAGGAGAAGAATAAATTCAATACCTTCTCCCCATCCTTTGTAACCAGATGTCCCTCCTCATTCTTTATGGGGCCAATATGGTCTTTCTTCCCTTTTTTGTTACATGTTTACATACTTGAAGCGGGGGTCCACCCACACCGCCAAAAAAAAAAATATTAAAAGCCAGCAGCTACAAATACTGCAGCTGCTGACTTTTAATACATGGCCACTTACCTGTCCCAGGGTCCAGCGATGTCAGCAGGCGATGCCGAGAACCGCCGCCATCCTAGGTTAGGGAATCAGGAAGTGAAGCGTTGCGGCTTCACTTACCGGTTCCTTACTGCGCATGCGCAAGTCGCGCTGCGCGTCCCAAGTGGTCCCCGCTCTCTCCTGGGAGCTGTGTGTTCCCAGCAGACAGCGCGGTGGGGACGGGAAGAGGCATAGACTCCCATGGGAGTCTATGCCGGAAGTGGGTGCAAATACCTGTCTTAGACAGGTATCTGCACCCCCCTCCCCCCTGAAAGGTGCCAAATGTGACACCGGAGGGGGGGAGGGTTCCGAAAAGCGGAAGTTCCATTTTTGTGTGGAACTCCTCTTTAAAGAATTTCTTAGGATTTTTTTTGCTCTCCTCCGCTATGTGTCTTTCATGTTCTATCTTAGCCATCCTTATTGCATCCTTACATTTCTTGTTGCATTCTTTATAAAGTCTGAATGCTGATGATGATCCCTCAACCTTGTATTTTTTGAAGGCCTTTTCTTTTGCTTTTATATGCATTTTTACATTGGAGTTAAGCCATCCAGGACTTTTGTTCACTCTTTTAAATTTATTACCCAATGGGATTCATTGGTTAATGCCCTTATTTAACCCATCTCTCCTCCGTGTTATTTGTTCCTAAGATTTTATCCCAATTTATGCCTTCTAGCAAGGTGAAATTTAGTGTCTTTGTATTCCCTTTATGTTTTCTATTTGTTGGATTTATACTGAAACTAATTGACCTGTGATTGCTGTTACCTAAATTGCCCCATATTTCCACATCCGTGATCAGGTCTGTATTGTTGGTAATTAGTAGACCCAGTAATGCTTTATTTCTAGTTGGTGCATCTACTGTCTGACTCATAAAATTGTCCTGCAAGACATTAAGGAACTGGAGAGCCTTAGATGAATGTGGGGTTCCCTCCACTCAGTGTATGTCTGGATAATTTGTAGATGTGGTACAGCGCTGCGCTAAAAACAAACTGGAAAAGCAGCCAACACACCCGTAGACTCAAGGGCAGAAATAACAGCAAAAATATGTATGAAGTGTGGCGCTAATAGTAGCAATATATGAAGCTAAGCATTGGGTAATATCACACAATACAATAGTGAAACAGAAATAACACGTGAACACAAATAGCAGTGACTAATAAACAAAGATAATAAGTAAATATATGTGTTCAATACAAATGTTAAATATAATCTAAAGCAATAAGAGAAATGTGCGATGACAGTGCATGAACAGTTGTCTAGTGTAAAGTCCAAAACAACAAAAAGAACCCTGACAGCGGTGCATGAACAGTTTTTGGCAGGTGTTTTCTTATATATGTAGAAAAGCTTTCAATCCAATAGCCTGGTAGGTACATAGACCATAGGGGACCCGAGGTGCACGGAAGTTCGGAAACAGTGCCAGGACCATCACCAGAAGTTATGGAGGCTTACCGGAAGGTATGGCCTGAAATGGCGTATGCCATACAGGTCAAAAGGGCTTATTGACCAACAGGTCTAGATGTATTATCCGGTCCGAGGTTATCGTCACACAAACCATGGGGGGGAAAAGTCGGTCAACACGATTTCCACATTGGTAGATATGCCACAGTAGACCATGCGAAAGATTCGTATTACATGTGAGGAATAAAAACACTCACATAGTGTAATAACGTAAAACTTAGATTTATTTAAAAGTTAACAGATAAAAAACAGACTCACATTTTTTGCAGATAAAATTAGCGTTTCAATCGTGTAGCGGTAGCTGTGAGGGATCAACCCGACATGTTTCGACTAAGTAGTCGTCTTCTGGGGTGTGAACCCCCTCACCCCACCGCTCTATATATAGATAAACAAATAGGCAATGACCCCCAATGGAAGTGTCCTGAACCGGAAGTAAACCACATGACCTTACTTCCGGTTTTGAGGGGCATAGATTAAGGGCTTAGAGTTTTGAAAGGCAAACTAAGCAACCAGGACATATGTTGGAATATAACTATTATATAAAATTATGAGGCAAGAATAAGTGAAAGGTGGTCCGGATGGTTAGTCCGTAACCAAACCTCACTCTCATTATCTGTGACCCCTGGAAAGGAGCGCAGCGACACCGCTGCGTTCCAACGCTATGACGAGCCTCCTCTGAGCGCACAGACGTCATGCGCAAGGCTGGGCAGCGGTGACAGTGCGCTCCAAGCCGCCACCCAAGCCTCACTCTCATATGGCGCGATGACGTCATGCGCATAACGCGGCTACGTCAGTACGTTCCGTGATAACAACCACGCCTCGTCATCAATTGCTAGACGCTCGTCCCATAGAGAGCAAAGCTCAGCCCTATGACGCAGGGCGGAAGTGGAAGACAAGTGTCAGCAAAGATGGAAGTTAAATGTATATGAAATTTGAATGTGTTACAGGTGCACATAAAAAGCTTCATAGTGTGAAAAATTAAGTATATTATCAATGCACAAAGGGGCCTATGATAGAGGGTAAGGACATTATTTGAAGTCTACATTATATGGACTCATATTATTGACCTCCCAGACACTTCCAGTAGGGGGCATAAAATACATTTACATGCCCAACTGTAATATTTATAGGCACATACAATGTATACAGAAAGAAAAAGCCTAATAATAAAATAAAAACGTATACCGTATGGCAATGTATATATATAAATATAGCTAAAAAAGGGGACCATCATAATTGAGCTAACATGAATAATAGATGTCGAAAAAATCTAAAGTAAAATGTAAATTGCAATTTATGCCTGATTAATAAACGAATTGATGTCCCAATCGACATTGATACCCTGCGGAAAGTGTGACCCCAATTCGTATATCCAGTATGTCTCCAAACGGGAGACTCCCCTAAGAGTGGACCCCCCCCGCCAAGGGGCCCTATATTTATCTATGATGAGAAACTGTGTGCCAGCCGGATTTCTATCATGACATTCCCTATAATGTCTAGGGACCGTATGTTTCGTGCTACCCGCCTTAATGAGGTTGATGTGTTCCGAGACCCGTACAGTAAACGATCTAATCGTACGGCCCACATATTGCTTGCCACAAGGGCAAGTCAATAAGTAAACAATCCCGGTAGTGGCACAGGTGCAAAATTGTTTAATTGCATACGTGCGGCCAGTCACGGTAGAGTTAAATTCGTGGCTCGCCCTTCTGCCGCAGGTATTATACTGGCAAACTAGACATTTTTTGCAAGGAAAGAAACCAGTCCAATTATGAAAAAAGGATGGTTTTTTAGGCGGATCAATAACATTAGGTGCTAGCTTATTCCTGAGGGATGGAACTCCTCTAAAGACCACCTTGGGAGTATCAGGAAGAAGTGGGCCCAATATTTTGTCCGTTTTTAGAACGTCCCAATGATGTTCGAAGACCTTCCTAATCTGTTTGTATTGCATCGAGAAGGAGGTCAGAAATGACCATTTGAAATCATCGTTAGATTGTTTAGGTTTATCTTGCAATAGTGTCTGACGATCTATACTACAGGCCTTTTCGATCTCTCTATCTAGGTCAGGCGGATTATAGCCTTTCTCAACAAACCTATCTTTGAGTAACATGGCCTGAGTCATATAGGTGTCTTGATCAGTACAATTTCTACATAGACGCAAAAATTGGCTCCTGGGTACTGATTTAATCCAAGAGGTGTGATGACAACTGTCAGTTGATATGTAACTGTTTCTGTCGGTGGACTTAAAATAAGTACTAAAGCTAAATCCACCTTCTTTTCTATCAATAACCAAATCTAAAAAGTGGACTGAAGTGGTGCTAGCCTCAAATGTCAGGGCAATGCCCCTATCATTGGCATTCAAAGAGGCCATGAAGTCAATCAGGTCATCATGGTTCCCAGTCCACAGGAGGAGGACGTCGTCTATGTACCGGGCCCACAGCAGAAGATGTGGGTTATCCATGGCATAGACGACGTCCTCCTCCCACTTGGCCATAAATAAATTAGCCAAGCTAGGGGCAAACTTGGCACCCATTGCCACCCCCTTATGTTGGCGGTAGTATTTGCCATTAAACCAAAAATAATTACTTTGAGTTGCAAATTCTATTAACTCTATAATGTAATTGATCTGGGGTGAGGCAAGGGAAACATCCCTATTAAGAAAACATTTAACTGCATCCACACCTTCACGGTGTGGAATGCAGGTGTAGAGGGACGCCACGTCTGCAGTGGCCATGATAAGGTCACCGGAATATGAAACACTGGATAACAGTCTGATCACATCCCTAGTGTCCTTTAGATAGGACGGCATCTTACGTACAGAGGGTTGGAGAAAGAAATCAATGTACTTCCCGATTCTGGAGGTAATCGAGTCGATGCCACTAATTATAGGTCTGCCAGGAGGGTGGAGAGGGTCTTTATGAACTTTGGGTAAATAATACATAACTGGGACACGTGGGGCGAGGGGAACTAAAAATGATCTCTCTTTTTTATTTAGAATGTAAGAATCATAGCCTTTGGCTATCAGATTCCTCAATGCTATTTTGTACTCTTGTGTTGGATTATTAGGTAGCTCAATGTAGGTCTCACGGTCTCCTAAAATGCGGTGCATTTCTTTAAGATAGTCTGATTTGTTTAATAAAACTATGCCACCGCCTTTGTCGGCGGGGCGTATAACCAAATTGTTGTTCTCGCATAGGGTTTTTAGGCCCACTGTAGGTAGAGGATTATAAAATTTGTGTTTTACTGGAATCTTCGCTAGGTCTCGTATCACTAATTCTTTGAATAAGTTAATTGGGGGTGGAAGTTGTGTTGGGGGGCTGAAGAGGGAGGGATTAGATAAATTAGAGTGTACTGTGCCAGAAGTTGCCGCTCTGGCTATATTTCTCGTGGGGTTCGAGATGATGTATCTTTGAACATTGATTTTTCTAATGAACTTATGAATATCAATGAACGTATTGAATTTGTTGAGTTTATGAGGGGGGGCAAATTTAAGCCCCTTGTTAAGGACACTTTTTTCTTCCTGTGTGAGGACAGTGTCACTCAAGTTGAATACCCCCTGACATGTTACGTTCTTGTTCGTTTTCCGTCTCTGAACCCTCCTCCCTCCTCTGGTCCCTCTCTTGTTTCTGGACCTCTTTTTCTGTTTTGAGTGTCCTCGCGAAAACCCCGAGTAGTACGTGAATCTAAATACGGTTGTCTGTAGGGGGATGGGTCATACCCGGCATTAGGGAATGGGCAGACACCCATTGGCCGCACGTATGCAATTAAACAATTTTGCACCTGTGCCACTACCGGGATTGTTTACTTATTGACTTGCCCTTGTGGCAAGCAATATGTGGGCCGTACGATTAGATCGTTTACTGTACGGGTCTCGGAACACATCAACCTCATTAAGGCGGGTAGCACGAAACATACGGTCCCTAGACATTATAGGGAATGTCATGATAGAAATCCGGCTGGCACACAGTTTCTCATCATAGATAAATATAGGGCCCCTTGGCGGGGGGGGTCCACTCTTAGGGGAGTCTCCCGTTTGGAGACATACTGGATATACGAATTGGGGTCACACTTTCCGCAGGGTATCAATGTCGATTGGGACATCAATTCGTTTATTAATCAGGCATAAATTGCAATTTACATTTTACTTTAGATTTTTTCGACATCTATTATTCATGTTAGCTCAATTATGATGGTCCCCTTTTTTAGCTATATTTATATATATACATTGCCATACGGTATACGTTTTTATTTTATTATTAGGCTTTTTCTTTCTGTATACATTGTATGTGCCTATAAATATTACAGTTGGGCATGTAAATGTATTTTATGCCCCCTACTGGAAGTGTCTGGGAGGTCAATAATATGAGTCCATATAATGTAGACTTCAAATAATGTCCTTACCCTCTATCATAGGCCCCTTTGTGCATTGATAATATACTTAATTTTTCACACTATGAAGCTTTTTATGTGCACCTGTAACACATTCAAATTTCATATACATTTAACTTCCATCTTTGCTGACACTTGTCTTCCACTTCCGCCCTGCGTCATAGGGCTGAGCTTTGCTCTCTATGGGACGAGCGTCTAGCAATTGATGACGAGGCGTGGTTGTTATCACGGAACGTACTGACGTAGCCGCGTTATGCGCATGACGTCATCGCGCCATATGAGAGTGAGGCTTGGGTGGCGGCTTGGAGCGCACTGTCACCGCTGCCCAGCCTTGCGCATGACGTCTGTGCGCTCAGAGGAGGCTCGTCATAGCGTTGGAACGCAGCGGTGTCGCTGCGCTCCTTTCCAGGGGTCACAGATAATGAGAGTGAGGTTTGGTTACGGACTAACCATCCGGACCACCTTTCACTTATTCTTGCCTCATAATTTTATATAATAGTTATATTCCAACATATGTCCTGGTTGCTTAGTTTGCCTTTCAAAACTCTAAGCCCTTAATCTATGCCCCTCAAAACCGGAAGTAAGGTCATGTGGTTTACTTCCGGTTCAGGACACTTCCATTGGGGGTCATTGCCTATTTGTTTATCTATATATAGAGCGGTGGGGTGAGGGGGTTCACACCCCAGAAGACGACTACTTAGTCGAAACATGTCGGGTTGATCCCTCACAGCTACCGCTACACGATTGAAACGCTAATTTTATCTGCAAAAAATGTGAGTCTGTTTTTTATCTGTTAACTTTTAAATAAATCTAAGTTTTACGTTATTACACTATGTGAGTGTTTTTATTCCTCACATGTAATACGAATCTTTCGCATGGTCTACTGTGGCATATCTACCAATGTGGAAATCGTGTTGACCGACTTTTCCCCCCCATGGTTTGTGTGACGATAACCTCGGACCGGATAATACATCTAGACCTGTTGGTCAATAAGCCCTTTTGACCTGTATGGCATACGCCATTTCAGGCCATACCTTCCGGTAAGCCTCCATAACTTCTGGTGATGGTCCTGGCACTGTTTCCGAACTTCCGTGCACCTCGGGTCCCCTATGGTCTATGTACCTACCAGGCTATTGGATTGAAAGCTTTTCTACATATATAAGAAAACACCTGCCAAAAACTGTTCATGCACCGCTGTCAGGGTTCTTTTTGTTGTTTTGGACTTTACACTAGACAACTGTTCATGCACTGTCATCGCACATTTCTCTTATTGCTTTAGATTATATTTAACATTTGTATTGAACACATATATTTACTTATTATCTTTGTTTATTAGTCACTGCTATTTGTGTTCACGTGTTATTTCTGTTTCACTATTGTATTGTGTGATATTACCCAATGCTTAGCTTCATATATTGCTACTATTAGCGCCACACTTCATACATATTTATGTCTGGATAATTAAAATCGATCCTTGCTGCTAATCCAAATTGTGAAAGGAGATCTGTCTCCACTTCCTCCCTCAGGTTAGGGGGCCTATAGCATACTCCCAGTATTATTTTCCCCTTAGCTTCATCCCTTTGAAGCTCCACTCATAGAGATTCCACCTCCTCCCTAGCTCCCTTAGTGATATCATCTCTTACATTCTCTTGTACATTATTCTTGATATATAGGCATACCCCTCCCCCTTTTTTACCCTCTCTATCCTTGCGATAAACGGTATACCCTTGAATGTTTGCCAGCCAATCATGAGAGCTGTTGAAACAGGTCTCTGAAATTCCCACAAAATCCAAATTCTAACATGTTAGAATACATATTGGTCATTTGTTCGGCATATTTGATCCCCCCCGCACTCAGACACATTCCTTAGTATTGGAATCTAGTTTAGATTAGATTACTGGACATTCAATTCAAGAGTGGTTGCTACAGACTTCATCTGCCATCCGATAGTCTCTGGCGATTCCGTTCTGACATGCTCCAGTGTCAGTCCCACAATACTGGGTTTTTGATATTGTGATGTATAGCGGTTGGGCTTATGAAGAATTACATTGTTTAGCATGTTTATGACACATAATGGTATTCCATTTATAGGCGCATCTTTACAATATACTCTATTTTTCTTTATTAATACTAGTCTGAACAACGCCTGTCATGGTGATACCATTTACCTTAAATGCTTTATAAGTAATAATTGATTTGCTTGTTTTCTATTTTCATTATTCTATTTTTATTATTTGTTTTTCATTTTTATTTTCATTTGCATTTATTGTGTCTTATCGCTATTTTGTGTCATTTTTTTGTGTCTGCTCAGTTTCTCATGATTATATTTTTATGTTATTCATCCCTTGAAAATTCACTTGCACATATGTTGTGTGTTTTCTTGTTTTTTTCTTTTTTCAAATTTGTCATTATTTTTCTTCTATATTTAATTAATTCTTTATTTGTTTGTCATTACAACTGGGCTTTCATAAGTTATCACAGCTTGTATGGTTTATGAGAGGTGTGGTTTTTACTTGCTTGGTTCAGTGTTTTATCTCCAGGGTTTATATACACTTTTGATTAATTACCTCCCCTTATATACCTCATTTGTGATAACTGCCCCTTTAGCTATGAGTAAGCATCCATTGATGTGAACCGCGTTAGCTGCTTTTTGTCCTCTGTATCCACTTTTATGTGACTTGCAACATTTTATGGAATAAAGGTGCTTTTTTTCACGGCAGTGCGGCCATCCAGACTCCTTCCACTCATTATCTATTTATCGTGCAGAGCCGGCACCTGTGTGGCTGTGGGAGTATCACCTTTCAGACTGGTTCAGTGTCTGGTATCCTGTGAGCGGTATTTTGTTGAAAATCCAAATCCTCCTTATACAACAGTATCTCTAGTTCACCCATCTTGTCCGCAAGGCTCCTGTCATTGGTGAACATGCCACGTAGTTTAGACCGGTCGCATATTATCCTTGTATTGGGTGTTCAGAGATTGCAACTAGGACTTGCTACTATACTTACCTTGGGTTTTTGTGCTTTGGTCAACCTACCACTAATGCCCCCAATACTGCCCTCTGGAATATGTTCCGCGCTGACTATCTCTATCTCTGGACCCTCCCTCCATCACCTAGTTTAAAATCCCCTCTAACTTTTTGGCCCTCTTCATTCCCAGCTGATCTGCACCCTCCTCATTTAGGTGCAGTCCGTCCCTTCTATAGTGCAGGTTATCAACTAAGAAGTCAGCCCAGTCCTCCAGGAACCCAAACCCCTCCTTACTACACCAGCTCTTCAGCCACTTGTTTACTTCCCTAATCACCCTCTGCCTTTCTGGTCTGGCTCGATGTACCAGTAGTATTCCTGGGAATACTATCTTGGAGATCCTTTTCCTCAATTTAGCTCCTAAGTCCCTAAAATCGTTCTTTAGGACACTTCATCTGCCTCTGACTTTGTCATTGGTGCCAACGTGCACCATGACAGCTGAGTCTTCCCCAGCCCCTCCCAGTAATCTGTCCACCAGATCCATGATGTGCCGAACCCGAGCACCCAGTAGACAACGTACTCTTCGGCACTTCCGGTCTTTGTTACAGATTGCCCTCTCTGTCCTTCTAAGAATTGAGTCCCCTACCACCAGAATCTGTCTTTCCTTTCCCTTTGCTCCCCCCCACTCTCACTGGAGGAATTCTTCCCCTGACAGCTAGGAGAGTCCCTCAGCTCCAGCAGTGCTGGTCCCTGACTGGTTTCACCAATGTCACTCAATGGAGCATACTTATTGGGATGCTCCAGCCCTGGATCGGCCTCCCTGGCACTTCCCCCTCTACCCTTCCTGACTGTCTCCCATCTACTCTTTTCTAGTGCCTGTACCTCTTTGTCTCCACCCGCCTCTGTGCTGGCCCCTGCCAGCACCTGCTGTGTATGTTCCTGGCTCTCCTTTAGTATGGAGGGACTTCTCAGTGCTGACAGTTGCTTCCCCAGATTCAGAACCTGGGCTTCCAGGGAAACAATGCGCTTACATTTTGCACAGCAGTATTCACCCTCGATCGGATGATCAAGGAACGCATACATGCCGCAAGATATACAAAGAGTCGCCTCTCCACACCCGCCGGGCATCGTACCTAATAAATTTAATGAGGATTGGGGATCTTTTCCAAATTACCTAACAACTAGAGTCCTCACACTAGCACTCAAGACAATACACAGGTACTCAACAAGACAAGTATTTCTGATAGAAACTTTTTCCGTCGGGGAAATTGAGTGGCCTATACTGATTCCAGATTGAGGCCTATATTGGGATAAGATTAGGAGAGTTTAGCCTGATATTAGTGTTTTGTCTTTTGTTTGGTCTTGCAGCAAAAATGAAACAATTTAAAGACTCAGACTTCCTCAGCGAATTCAAAGTCAGATACAGGGATATGTGCAATTTGTGGGAGGTAAAAACCCCTTATATCGCAACAAACCAGCAAGGAAGGCATCGATGGAGAAACTGCTGGAATTTGTGAAGACTCAGGTCCCCAACGCAGACCTCGAGTTTGTGGATAAGAAAATTGGTAGCTTGAGAAGCACGCATAGGAAGGAGCTTCAGAAGGTAAATAAGCCCCTGTGGTCAGGAGCAGCAGCAGAAGATGTGTATGTACACAGTTTGTGGTACATCAACAAGATGCGGTTTCTAGAAGACCGGATTGAAGCCAGGGAATCACTTTCGATACTTTCGGCCCCCCTTCCATCCAGCCTTCCATCCACCCTTCCCTCAAAACCAGCTGAGGCATCCGAGGACCAACCTGGGCCTTCCATCCTGGAAGAAACTGAGGAGCCCAGTTGGAGCCCAGCATAGTATTTTTAAACATATTTTTGTGGGAAAATGATTGTTGTTAACAGCAATGTTGTTGTTAGATGTTATTATTGATAAAAAATTAATGATTTAACAAAAAGTGTTTTACATATCAATAGACAGTAGGGGCCAAAAATGATTGGGACAAGAATGAAAATGCTGGTCTCAGAATGATAGTCTTTTCTATTTATTAACATTCAACTTGCAACAGTCAATGAAAAATTGTGTGTGATTGATGAACCAAAAACTAAAACTATGTCCCTTTTTCATACACAGGAAGACCTCAGCCAGGACAAGGCTCTGGAATGTGGCACAGAGAAGGAAGCAGGGGGAACTGGCAGCCAGGAAGTGGGGTTAGTGTCAGCCAGGAGGCGGTCGGGCCCAGCCTCACCCAATTCCAGGACACTCCCCTCCGCCTTCAACCAAAAGGCCCAGGAAAGGGAGGAACGTGGAGGAGGCAGCACTGGGCCTCATTAAGGAGGCTAATGATGCCCTGAAAGCACCCCTTGACACTGTAGAGGCCTATGGCATCTATATAGCCTCTAATTTACAGCAAATGGAGGAGGGCCCATGCCGCAAATGCAAGAAAATTATTTTTGAGGCCATCCATAATGGGTGGAGTGGCCAAATGATGGATGATGTCCACTTATGTATGCTCTCCCATCTTCCTCCTCCTCCTGCCACAAGTCCACCTCCAGAGCCACAGCCTGCAGGAAAGGCTGCAAGGAAGACTGCAGGGAAGGTTGCAGTTCAGTGTGGAGGGAATGTTGCACGGAAGACAAGAAAGTGATTGCCTGGGTTCAGTCTGGTCTGACAGAAGACTCAGCCTGTTGTAGTACCACAGCCTGGGGACATACATGTCATCTGCTGCTGTTCGTGATCTCTGGGAGTCCTGGACCAGATTGTGCTCCCTTCTATATGGACTTATCAAGCTACCAATTTTTTTTATCCACAGAGTTGATGTCTGCCCTGGGGGCCAAAGGCTTCCCAAATTCCAGCTGTTTCTCCAGCGTTGCCTTCCCTCTTTATTTTGTTATTATGAGCCAGAATAAATGGAGATTTTTTTATATGAAAATACTTGCCGATGTGTTTTTCTTCAAATAGGACAGTTTTTTGTGAGTAGGCAGGTACATTTCAAAAATACAATGTCAAATTAACAAGGGACACCAACACCAAGCAACCTCCTTGAGGTTTACAAATACAAGATAAGGTGTTGTGGAAACATGACATACAAAAAAAAATACAACAGGAGATCTTGATTAAAAAAAAATTCTCTAAAAAAAAAACTAAAACATTATTATGGAGATCTGGCTTTAAAAACAAAAAAAGATTAGTCATGAGATCACAAGAAATAATAAAGAAATCAGTTTGTGAGAACTCTGTGTGAATATGAGCAGCAAAACAACTGAACCAATAATTTTAAAATAGTAGATGTTTATTACTACATTAGGCATACATTATAGAAAACAGTAAAAAATAATGATATCATCTAAACAATTTGTAGAAATTTCTTGTAATTATACACAGCATCAACCATGTGCAATATCTTAATTCTATTTTATTATAACAAACCATTCCCATCATTATTATCATGTTTATATGTTATCAAGTTTCACCTTTGGGTCTGCATACCTAAGGTCCACTACAATGTGTATCATGTATGAATAATTGTGTATGTATTTATGAATTGTTTAGATGATATCTACTGCAACCTATTATATTTTTTTACTGTTTTAAGTTATGTTTGCCCAATGTAATAATAAACATCTACTATTTTACAATTATTGGTTCATTCAATTTAGGTATGTGCTTCATATAAAGTCCCAAAAAAAAACCCTCTCCTCTTTCAATATGTATCAGGGATGGATGCACATGTACTGGTATAGTCATGGCCTCATATCTCACTCTCTCTCTCTTTCTCTCTTTCTCTCTTTCTCTCTCTCTCTCTCTCTCTCTCTCTCTCTCTCTCTCTCGGATGGCACTGATGGGCAACACTGATAAGGAGGCACTGGGAAGCATTACTGATGGGCACTGATTGGCATCATTAATGAGTACTGATTGGCATAATTTATGGAAACCTAGTGGTCGGAAAGGCCGGAAAGTGGGCTCACCAGGCCGGAGAGCGGGCACATCAGGCCAGAGAGCGGGCACATCAGGCTGGAAGGCGGGCTCACCAGGCCAGAAAGCGGGCTCACCAGGCCGGAGAGCGGGCACATCAGGATGGGGAGCGGGCACATTAGGCTGGAAGGCGGGCACATCAGGCTGGAAGGCGTGCTCACCAGGCCGGAAAGCGGGCTCATCAGGCCGGAGAGCGGGCACATCAGGCTGGAAGGAGGGCTCACCAGGCCGGAAAGCGGGCTCACCAGGCCGGAGAGCGGGCACATCAGGCTGGAGAGTGGGCACATCAGGCTGGAGAGTGGGCACATCAGGCTAGAAGGCAGGCACATCAGGCTGGAAGGTGGGCACATCAGGCTGGAAAGCAGGCTCATCAGGCTGGAAAGCGGGCTCATCAGGCGGGAAAGCAGGCTCATCAGGCTGGAAAGTGGGCACATCAGGCTGGAAGGCGGGCTCATCAGGCTGGAAAGCGGGCACATCAGGCTGGAGAGCGGGCACATCAGAATGGAGAGCGGGCACATCAGGATGGAAAGCGGGCACTGGCACCTCCGGCTGGAACACTGGCACCTCTGGCTGGAACACTGGCACCTCCGGCTGGAACACTAGCACCTCCGGCTGGAACACTGGTCCCTCAGGCTGGAATACCTATGGCTGGAACACCTCTGGCTGGAACACCTCCAGCTGGAACACTGGCCCCTCAGGCTGGAACACTGGCCCCTCAGGCTGGAACACCTCCTGCTGGAACACTGGCACCTCCAGCTGGAACACCTCCGGCTGGAACACTGGCATGTCCTGCTGGAACACTGGCCCCTCAGGCTGAAACACCTCCGGCTGGAACACTGGCACCTCTGGCCGGAACACTGGCACCTCTGGCTGGAACACTGGCCCCTCAGGCTGTTACACTGGCCCCTCAGGCTGGAAGTATGGCCCCTCAGGCTGTTACTATGGCCCCTCAGGCTGGAACTATGGCGCTTCAGGGTGGAACTCTGGCACTTCAGGATTGAAGGTGGGTACCAGGACATCAGGCTGGAAGACGGGCTCATCAGGCTGTAAAGCGGGCACATCAGGCTGGAGAGCGGGCACATCAGGATGGAGAGCGGGCACATCAGGATGGAGAGCGGGCACATCAGGATGGAAAGCGGGCACTGGCACCTCAGGCTGGAACACTGACACCTCCGGCTGGAACACTGGTACCTCCGGCTGGAACACTGGCACCTCCGGCTGGAACACTGGCACCTCCGGCTGGAACACTAGCACCTCCGGCTGGAACACTAGCACCTCCGGCTGGAACACTGGCCCCTCAGGCTGGAATACCTATGGCTGGAACACCTCCGGCTGGAACACTGGCCCCTCAGGCTGGAACACTGGCCCCTCAGGCTGGAACACCTCCGGCTGGAACACTGGCACCTCCGGCTGGAACACTGGCCCCTCAGGCTGGAACACCTCTGGCTGGAACACTGGCACCTCCAGCTGAAACACTGGCCCCTCAGGCTGAAACACCTCCGGCTGGAACACTGGCACCTCCAGCTGGAACACTGGCCCCTCAGGCTGAAACACCTCCGGCTGGAACACTGGCACCTCCGGCTGGAACACTGGCACCTCCGGCTGGAACACTGGCCCCTCAGGCTGAAACACCTCTGGTTGGAACACTGGCACCTCCGGCTGGAACACTGGCCCCTCAGGCTGAAACACCTCTGGCTGGAACACTGGCACCTCCGACTGGAACACTGGCACCTCAGGCTGGAACTCTGGCCCCTCCGGCTGGAACTCTGGCCCCTCCGGCTGGAACTCTGGTGCTTCCGCCTGGAAGGTGGGTACCAGGACATCAGGCTGTAAAGCAGACATCAGGATATCAGACTGGATAACAGGCACTGGGACATCAGACTGGATAGCAAGCACTGGGACATCAGACTGGGTTGCAAGCACTGGAACATCAGACTGGGTTGCAAGCACTGGGACGTCAGACTGGGTTGCAAGCACTGGGACGTCGGACTGGGTTGCAAGCACTGGGACATTGGACTGGGTTGCAAGCACTGGGACGTCAGACTGGGTTGCAAGCACTGGGACGTCAGACTGGATTGGATTAGCTGGTGCGGAGGCAGGTTGGGTTATTGGCAGGATCGTCTTGGTTGGATAAAACTTTCTTTTTTTCTTGAGTTTAGTCACTGAGGCTCTGTAGGTGGGGGGTGCAGCAGACTGGAAAGGAGGATTGGGATATGGTGGAGAAGAGATAACTGTAGCTGGAGGAAGTTTTTGTGGATTAGTAGGCAGCTGAGAAGAAACAGGTGGGTTGAATGCAGGATAGGTACAGGGAGCAGAGACCAGATATGAATATCTGGTTGGGAGCAATGTATACTGAGCTTCAACGGAGTTTGGCGTGGGTGATGGGGAGACAGACTTGTGGGCAGGTAGGTGTCTGATGGCAGAGATGGTTTGTTGTGGGTTGGTTGGGGCTGGTTGTAACATATTAGACCACGCTGAGAGTATGGGTTGGACAAAGGATGGATCACATGCCTGTCTAACAAGGGTCTGTACTGAGTAAATACACTCCAAAAGCTCTGCTGAGAACAGATGGAATAGTGCTCAAAAAAGCATGCAGAATCATCCTCTAACAGCCACACCAGAGACTCCACCTGATCAGCACTGAAAGGGGGAGAAAAATCATCACTGGTCTTAGGAACACAGGACATGGCTAGCTCAGCACATATTTGTATCAAAGGCTGTACATCCCCAAACAACATACAGCCCTGGTCAACCAGGGAGTGAGCCAAACGGATGATCTCAAGTAGCTGGTCATTGGTCCACTCTTTTAGTGACTGGCGGAGATACTCGCCACTTTCTGACGCCAGCCAAGCATAATATGGGATCACATTGGGATTCATTCCAGCATAGCCAGCAGAACCAGGATGGTTCTTCTGTGCAGCCACTTTTGATCAGGGATAGCCTTGGTATTCTGTCATGTACCAGATAAGACCAGAACTGTGTGGACTGCAACAGAGGAAACCCAGACGTGTATAAGTGAAAATATAAATGATTTATTAAAGATAAATGAATAAATATAACACAGCCACCTCCAATATCACTCAGTGCACCACAACCAATACAAAACAGAACCCGACAAATAATAATAAAAGATAAAATATATACAAGTAAGGGAAATGACGAGATCATAAACAGAGCCAGGCCAGGGTCGTCAACAGGAGGTCAGCAGCTGGGGAAGGGAAACAAACAGGACAAGGGAGGATGAATGGATCACAGGAGGGACGGGTCAGATACAAGACTCAGGGTCCAGAGAAAGGAAACAGACAGGGAACAGGAACAACAGGCTCCAGGAATCAGGTCTCAGGTACAGGAATCAGGTTTCAGGAATCAGGAATCGGGTAAACAGGATGCAGGCTGCAGGTCAGGGCTCAAGGAAAATACCAAGGCAAGATATGTGTGTACCTGCCGGGTATTTATACTGCAGCTGCTAATTAAAGTCAGGTGACACCTGTCTGCAGAGGGGAATACCTGCTCCATACTGCCAGGATTCCTCCGCTGGTGGACGCCATTATTGCGGCCCAAAGGTGACAAAATACCAGCAGGGAAAAGCTCTTCTGACAGCTCCAAACTGCCAGGAGACACCTGCTGGTGGACCTCAGTACTGCACGCCAAATGATCGATATTACCAGTGGAGGGGACCTTTCCTGACAGTTTTACAGTTTTTTTGTGCAGATTAAAGGACCCTTCGCTTCTTACTACATACCTTCTGAGGACACCGTGGATACACCCGCGGAACCCTCTGGACCTACCAAGATACTGTGTACAGATGTTGGGGTATATCTGGGCAGCCTGTAGATGGATAAAGAGAAGGGGAATGTGGGGTGGAAATACAGGGTTCTCCTCCTTGGGAAGGCAAGAAAACCCCCTTGCATGTGAAAGTAACAGACTCATGTTCCACTTACAAATGTAAGTGCTGAACGTAATAATGATGCATTGCCAATATTGATGGTTACTTACAGTGCTGCAAAGGCAGCTGAGGTGCAGGCTCTGGTGACACAACAGCAGGATGAGGCCTCCAGCGCCTCTCCTTGTTCTAACCCATTGGACCATTCCTCTGTTGAACCTCTGCAGCTTCTTTGTTTGCCATAGGTCAGCTGGCTTGGGCTTGTAGTGCAGCCTTTGAGACACCCTGTAGAGAATGACAAACAAAAGGTCTACTGGGACAAAGGGAATCCGTACAGGGAGAATCTATCCACAGAGGGAAATGAGACCAAAATGGGTAGGTGACAGCTGGTTGTACCCAATCAATGTAGGGGACAATTGCTGAAAGTGGCACATAAAATTCTCTTAGCAGGACACTTGAGGATCACTAAGACCAGGGTGCAATTGATGCATAACTTTAGGCCTCATGCACACTGGACATTTTTGGACATTTTTACAGAAGCTGTTTTTGGCTTCAGACGTTTTTTTCTACAGTCAATAAACTCCCCATCATGTCCATGCACACATAGGCTGTTATCAGCAGTTTTTGGCTGGGGCGTTTTTTGGCTTTAAAAGAAATCCAAAACTAGTGGGTTCTGAGAGAAGTTTTTCAGCTGTTTTCTGCTGTAAAAATACTCTAATGTCAAAAAACACTGAAGAACACCAATAAACACTCAAAAACGCAGCTCACCTGCATTTTTTGACGTTTTTGACCCATTGAAAAAAGAAACCTAAAACCGTCTAATGCGGAAAAACGCTAAAAAACACTATTGCAAAATATGTTGAAAAACTCACTGCAAAGCTACTGGCATTTTTATAATGTTATTTTAACGTCCAGTGTGCATGAGGCCTTATTGGCCTACCATCCTTGCTGACATAACTGATCACTGTCGGTAAGAGGAAAATTTATTGTAGTGTACCCAAAGGGTGGTACTTTTGATGCTCCAAAAATGTATGATGTGCAAACTTGAATTGGTATTATGCCCCAAAAAAAATTCTGTTGTTAATCATTTCATCATTGAGGGACTCTAATGCCCCGTACACACGGAAAATGTGTGATAGGACCTTGTTGTCGGAAATTCCGACCATGTGTAGGCTCCATCACACATTTTCCATCGGATTTTCTGACACACAAAGTTTGAGAGCAGGCTATAAAATTTTCCGACAACAAAATCCGTTGTCGGAATTTCCGATCGTGTGTACACAAATCTGATGCACAAAGTGCCACGCATGCTCAGAATAAATAAAGAGATGAAAGCTATTGGCTACTGCCCCATTTATAGTCCCGACGCACGTGTTTTACGTCACTGCGTTCAGAATGATCGGATTTTCTGACAACTTTGTGTGACCGTGTGTATGCAAGACAAGTTTGAGCCAACATCCTTTGGAAAAAATCCTAGGATTTTGTTGTCGGAATGTCCGATCAATGTCCGACCGTGTGTACGGGGCATAACAATAAACTTGTTAATACAACATATGGGGGTCTCGTATTCCAAGACTTGTGGCTTTACATGTTTCCCAACTTATATCAGAGAAGAATTTTGGGATTTTAAAGGTGCACAAATACAGCAAGAAAATAGAAAAATATAAATTTATTTGAAAAACATTAAAAGCAATATGAGGACATGAAAATATCAAAAAATGATCATACAATACATAAACATGTGCAAACTGATTGAATCTCTACATGTGTTCACCATACCAATGATTCTTCAGGAGAAATAATATCAGGCACTGTACAAATGATCACTAAAGAGTCAAAAATAGAAAAAAGATTTTTTTAGAGAAAGACAAAAAAATATAACAAATACATAATATACAACTATACATTATTAAATTTCATATCCTGGGTTGGCAAGAATTGAGCGACAACAAAACTTAGGTCAAATATATTACATGTGTATTCAAAGAGTAAATTTTAAAAGATTTTGAAGGCTCCAGAGTCATAGGGATGAATCAATTTGGATCAATTGGTGTAACCATAGGGAGAGAAGTATATGTATAAACAAATGCCCACTAATGGTCCATCTATAGGGTTAGACAAGGGATAATCAATATCAAGGATAAAGATCCACTAATCCAAAAATAGGGCAAAAAAAGCCTACCTGAGGCTAAACAAATTAAAAAAAAAAATTTAAAAGATTTAGATAATTCCCATCATTCCCTTCTCAGATAGGTGGAGGGACCAGGAGAGGGGTGGAGGGGAGAAATAAAGAGTGTTTTTTCCCTTAGAGCTACAACAATTCAGAGACCACCTTTTAAATCAAGAACAAATAACCAAATCGACACATCTCCCCTCAATCAGGGATAAGAGCCAATAACCAATACGCCCAATGTAGCTTAGTTACCTGCCATGAGGAACCCCATGATATTTTCTCCCCTCCTATGCTGGACCATCAAAACTGACTGTGACTGGCATCCTTTTATATCCCCCTCCAATGGGGGATAACTTAACCACTTCAGCCCCAGAAGTATTTACCCCCTTCCTGACCAGAGCATTTTTTACAATTTGACTGCTAATTGTGCGGTCATGCAATGCTGTACCCAAACAAAATTTGCGTCCTTTTCTTTCCATAAATAGAGCTTTCTTTTGATGGTATTTGATCACCTCTGTGATTTTTATTTTTTGCTTTAAACAAAAAAAGACCAAAAATTTTGAAAAAAATTATATAATCTAATTTTTGTTATAAAAAAAATCCAATAAACTCAATTTTAGTCATGCATTTAGGCCAAAATGTATTCGGCCACATGTCTTTGGTAAAAAAATGTCAATAAGCGTATATTTATTGGTTTGCGCAAAAGTTATAATGTCTACAAACTAGGGTACATTTTCTGGAATTTACACAGCTTTTAGTTTATGACTGCCTATGTCATTTCTTGAGGTGCTAAAATGGCAGGGCAGTACAAACCCCCACCCCAAATGACCCCATTTTGGAAAGTAGACACCCCAGGGAAATATTGAATATTCCCTTTTTTTGTCCCAAGTGATTGAATAAAGACAAAAAAAAATTTACAAAAAGTTGTCACTAAATAATATATTGCTCAAACATGCCATGGGCATATGTGGAATTACATCCCAAAATGCATTTTGCTGCTTCTCCTGAGTACGGGGATACCACATGTGTGGAACTTTTTGGGAGCCTAGCCGCGTACCGGGTCCTGAAACCAATCACCGCCTTCAGGATTTCTAAGGGCGTAAATTTTTGATTTCACTCCTCACTACCTATCACAGTTTTGAAGGCCATAAAATGCCAAGATGGCACAAACCCCCCAAATGACCCCATTTTGGAAAGTAGACACCCCAAGCTATTTGCTGAGAGGCATGTGGAGTCCATGGAATATTTTATATTTGCCACAAGTTGCAGGAAAATGACAATTTTTTTTATTTTTTGCACAAAGTTGTCACTAAATTATATATTGCTCACACATGCCATAGGCATATGTGGAATTACACCCCAAAATACATTCTGCTGATTCTCCTGAGTACAGGTATACCACATGTGTGGGACTTTTTGGGAGCCTAGCTGCATACAAGGCCCCAAAAACCAATCACCGCTTTCAGGATTTCTAAGGGCGTAAATTTTTGATTCACTCCTCACTACCTATCACAGTTTTGAAGCCCATAAAATGCCAAGATAGCACAACCCCCCCCCCCAAATGACTGACACCCCAAGCTATTTGCTGAGAGGCATGGTGAGTATTTTGCAGCTCTCATTTGTTTTTGAAAATGAAGACATTTTTTTTTCTTTTTTCAATTTTCAAAACTTGTGACAAAAAGCGAGGTCTGCAAAATACTCACTATACCTCTCAGCAAATAGCTTGGGTGTCTACTTTCCAAACTAGGGTCATTTGGGGGGGGGGGTTGTGCCACCTGGGCATTCCATGCCCTCTGAAGCTGTGATAGGCAGTGAAGAGTGAAATCAAAAATTTACGCCCTTAAAAAGCCTGAAGTCAGTGCTTGGTTTCGGGGTCCCGTACACAGCTAGGCTCCCAAAAAGTCTCACTCATGTGGTATCCCCTTACTCAGGAGAAGCAACAGAATGTATTTTGGGGTGTAATTTCACATATTCCCATGGCATGTTTGAGCAATATATCATTTAGTGACAACTTTGTGCAAAAAAAAAAAATGTGTCTTTTTCTCGCAACTTGTGTCACAATATAAAATATTCCATGGACTCGACATGCCTCTCAGTAAATAGTTTGCGGTGTCTACTTTCCAAAATGGGGTCATTGGGGGGGTTTTGAGCTGTCCTGGCATTTTATGCACAACATTTAGAAGCTTATGTCACACATCGCCCACTCTTCTAACCACTTGAAGAAAAAGCCCTTTCTGACACTTTTTGTTTACATGAAAAAATTATTTTTTTTGCAAGAAAATTACTTTGAACCCCCAAACATTATATATTTTTTTAAAGCAAATGGCCTACAGATTAAAATGTTGGGTGTTTCCTTTTTTTTTCACACAGTATTTGCGCAGCGATTTTTCAAACGCATTTTTTTTGGAAAAAACACACTTTTTTAAATTTGAATGCAGTAAAACACACTATATTGCTCAAATGTTTGATGAAATAAAAAAGATGATCTACGGCCGAGTACATGGATACCAAACATGACATGCTTTAAAATTGCGCACAAACGTGCAGTGGTGACAAACTAAATACATTTTTAAAAGCCTTTAAAAGCCTTTACAGGTTACCACTTTAGATTTACAGAGGAGGTCTACTGCTAAAATTACTGAACTCGATCTGACCTTCACGGTGATACCTCACATGCATGGTGCAATTGCTGTTTACATTTGATGCCAGACCAACGCTTGCGTTCGCCTTTGCGCGAGAGCAGGGGGGACAGGGGCGCTTTTTTTTTTTCTTTATTATTTTTTTGCTTTTTTATCTTATTTTTAAACTGTTCCTTTCATTTTTTTTTTTTTATCATTTTTATTGTTATCTCAGGGAATGTAAATATCCCCTATGATGGCAATAGGTAGCGACAGGTACTCTTTTTTGAAAAAAATGGGGTCTATTAGACCCTAGATCTCTCCTCTTCCCTCAAAGCATCTGACCACACCAAGATCAGTGTGATAAAATGCTTTCCCAATTTCCCAATGGCGCTGTTTACATCCGGCGAAATCTAAGTCATGAAATGCTCGTAGCTTCCGGTTTCTTAGGCCATAGAGATGTTTGGAGCCACTCTGGTCTCTGAACAGCTCTATGGTCAGCTGGCTGAATCACCAGCTGCATTCTCAGGTTCCCTGTTGGGACAGGAAAGCCAGAGAGAAACATGGAAGACGGTGGGGGCATTCCCTCCCACTGCTTGTAAAAGCAATCTAGAGGCTAATTAGCTGCTAGGATTGCTTTTACATGAAAGCAGACCGCTGGCTGAAAAGAATGATACCAAGATGATACCTAAACCTTCAGGCATCATTCTGGTATAACCACTCAAAGTCCAGCAACATACCAGTACATTGCTGGTCCTTGTTGGGCATATATTGTAAACTTTTTTTCATGCAGCCTGTGGGCTGAACAAAAAAGAGATTGATCAGTGGGTATGCCCACCATTAGAATACCTCCCTTCATCCACCCACTTCTAATGATGGGCATACATGCACCGTATTTATATGCCGAAGCATGGGGGCATCCTCCCGCAAAAGTTAGGAGCAAATCGCTCCTCTGCCCTCTGCTGCCCCCATGCTTCGGCATATATGTTGAAGTATGTAACTGTGGTGGTGAAATCACCTCTGACAGCGCTGGAGTCACGGCTTTATGTATCGTGGGAGCAAACGCTGTTGCTGTCAAGATAGATAAATCTGCGCTGCAACTGAATGGCGTACCTGCTAAGCAAATGATGGTTAACAATAAAACAAAGTAACATTACAGTATAACAGTAAGACTTACCATACCTGCAAAGCAAATCCAAAAAAAATAGTAAAAAATAAAACATTTAACGCATCCTGTGCCTAAAATATATATATGCCGAAGCATGAGGGCATCCTCCCGCAAAAGGTAGGAGCAAATTGCTTCTCCACCCACTGCTGCCCCCATGCTTTGGCATATATGCTGAAGTATGTAACTGTGGTGGTGAAATCATCTCCGACAGCGCTGGAGTCATTGCTTTATGTATCGTGGGAGCAAACGCTGTTGCTGTCAAGATAAATAAATCCGCTCTGCATCTGAATGGCGTACCTGAAAACAAAAAAATGGTTACCAATAAAACACAGTAAACAGTATAAAAAAATTGCATATCTGAAAAGCAAACATAGTAAAACATAATAACAATAAAACATTGCAGAATAGAATACAGTAAGAAAGAGCAGAACAATAGAGAGAGAATAGAGAGAGAGAGAACAATAAAACGACAACTATTTTTGTTTTTTTTATTTTATATATTATATATATTGTATATTATATATTTTTTACACTTTTTTTTGCAACTATAACTTTTGTAACTGGTACCAGGTTCGGGTCTCTCAAAATGCGATGGCATCTTGGGAGACCCTGTGTTAGTGTGCCTAGTCTGTGCAGTGCTGAACCCTACGCTAATACTCAACTAGTGAATGGTAGCGTTCAAAACATTCACCGATGCATAGACCAGGATTGTCAGGACAGGAGGGACAATAATACCGGGTGTCATGCCTATATCCGCGCTTGCTGCAGACACGACATCTTCTTTGGGGGGCTCGTTGGGTAGGGGTACTCGGGAGGACATAAGGAAAATGCCTCTCATGCAGCCGGCTTACTGCATTTGGTTGGGGAAGGTGAGGTGGAGCACTGTCTGGATACAGAAGGGCTCTGACGATCTCTTCCTGGAATTTAAGGAAGGATCCAGTCCATCCTGAAGCTCTGTATAGCACATGAGCGTTCAGCAAAGCCAATTGAAAAAATAAACAGACACTTTCCTGTACCAGCGTCTGGCCTTACGGGCAATTAGGTACGGCGCCAACAACTGGTCAATGAGGTCCACCCCTCCCATATTTTGGTTATATTCATGGACACAGAGGGGTTTCTCCACAACACCAGTCGCCGTAGTAATTTGGACCGTCGTGTCTGCATGAAGGGAGGTAAGAACGAAAACATTCTTATTATCCCTCCACTTCATAGCGAGCAAGTTATTACACTTGAAGCAGGCTCTCTCCCCCAGCCTAAGACGGGAATTTACAAGCCGCTGGGGAAATCCGCGGCGATTAGGTCGCACGGTGCCACATGCTCAATCTGTTGTTCAAAAGGTGACTAAAAAGTGGCACGCTCGTGTAATAATTGTCCACGTACAAGTGGTACCCCTTTCCGAATAAGGGTGACACCAAGTCCCACACAATCTTGCCAGCACTTCCTATGTAGTCAGGGCAGTTTGTTGGCTCTATGTGACTATCTTTGCCCTCGTAAACCATAAAATTACATGTATAGCCTGTGGCCCTGTCATAGAGCTTATACATCTTGACCCCGTATCTGGCACGCTTGCTGGGGAGGTACTATTTGAATGACAAGCGGCCAGAAAACTTAATCAGACAACTTAATGGGGAGTAAACAAGTCTGCAAAACGTTGGTTGAAGTGGTTTACGAGGTCGAATTTTGTAGAGCCGATCGTATTCAGGGTCTCCACGAGGACGACAGAGTTCATTGTCATTGAAGTGCATAAACCGCAAAATCTGCTCGTATCATGCCCTGGTCATGGAGGCAGAGAACAAGGGCATATGGTGAATTGGGTCAGTGGACCAATATGACTGCAACTCACTCTTTTTAGTTATGCCCATGTTGAGGGAAAGGCCCAGAAAGAGCTTAAATTCAGAGACTGTAATTGGTCTCCAATCTCTGGCAAGGGAGGACTGGGGAATAGTGGCGATGTGTTGACCAGCGTATAAATTGCTTTGGTCCACAATAGATCTATAGAGATCTTCGGTGAAAAACAGTGAATAAAAATCCAGTGGCATAAAATCCACTGCTTTCAAATGAATGCTGGGTTGGCCTGTGAATGGGGGAAGTACGGGTGCTGCAGAAGTGGTGGGTTCCCAATTTGGATTGGCAAATGCAGCAGGAAGGGCACTATGGGCACGATGGGCCTGTGTTCGTCTTCTTGGTGGCAGCGGGACACTACTTGTGCTTGCCACCTCGCCAGCTTGAACTGCACTTATGGGACTCGCCATGTCACCAAGTGTTACTGCAGTGCTGGATGTACGACCAGTGTGTACTAGGCCGCTGGTGCTTGCCAGTTCACCAGAAGGAATAGCGGTGCTAGCACTGCTCTGCTCCATACGAGGAACCTTCGGTTCTTGTACATCAAGGACAGAAGAAGAAGTTCTGGGTCTGGTATGCCTGACCTTGGCAGGGACCACAACTCGTCGTCAGAGCTATCTGTCATGGAGCCGCTGTCCTCTACAGGATCGTATTCTGAGCCTGAATCTGACAGATGAGTGACTTCCTCTTCACTATCTGTCATGCTCAGAAACGTGTAGGCCTCTTCAATAGTGTACCTTCGATTTGCCATTTTGGGCTCTAAATTTAGTGGTACACTAGTGAGATTCACAGGCAAAAAAGCTCCTGACTGTCAGTGACTATCAAAACGCTACCAACAAAAACTGTTAGCGATCGCAGGGATCAGGCCTGACTCTGTGAACGCTGCAGTTATGTGTGTTTAGTGTTTTGTAAGAGACAGTGATTGATCGATACTGCAATTGGGTGGGCTGGGCAGGGCTGAGCAGAGGGGCAAAATGCAGGTGCTAGCAGGTATCTGGGCTGATCCCGCTAACACTGTGTTTATGGGAACCCTAAACTGCTGGGGGTGCTAGAATAGATCTGATCGGATCAGATCTTGATCCGTTCAGATACTATAGCAATAAGGGAGGTGTATGCTGCGTACGTGGGTGTTAGCGGTACTGGCGCTAACCTGACATTGCCTGGGGCGACGCAGACCTTATCTGACCCTAAAACTTAACTTATATCACCGCTGGGCGATTAGGGGTTAAATCTTTATAAGGTAATAAATGGCGGGTGCCCTGAAACTATAATAAACAAACTAACCAGCGTCACCCGTAACAGTTATACGGTGATCACTGGTGAAAGGGTTAACTAGGAGGCAATCAGGGGGTTAAAATCTTTATTAGGTAGTATATGGGGGTCCCTGTCGCTATAAAACACTGACGGCGAACGTATATACTTACCTTCCTAACTAGCGTCACCTGTGTCACTAATACAGAGATCAGAAAAATGATCGCTTAGTGACACTGGCGATGGGGGGTGATCAAGGGGTTAACCTTTATTAGGGGGGGTTAGGGGGGTATCCTAGACCTAAAGGGGGCTAACACTAACTGCCCTACCACTTCTAACTGTCACAAACTGACACCAATGCAAAAAAAAACTGGGGGGTACAGGGGGGTGATCGGGGGATGATGGGGAGTGAAAAGTGTGCCTAGTGTGTTCTACTGAAAGTGTAGTGTTTGGTGCACTTACTTGATGTCTTCTCTCCTTGGTGCCGGAACGAAAAGACCAGCCCAAGGAGAGATGACATCACTTCCTCTGCCGCTGTTTACATTACAGCAGCAGAGAAAGAATGTCATTGGCTGGGAGCGATCGTGAGGGTATGGCCACGAATGGATGGCCTCCCCCTCACCTCTGATCACTCCGGGACAGAAGCCGATTGCCTCAGGCACCAGGGGGGGTCCAATCGGACCCCCCGCCAACGGGAGGCAAGTAACGTACCCATACGTTACTTTGCCTGCCCGTGCCATTCTGCCGCAGTATATCTGCGTGAGGCGGTCGGCAAGTGGTTAATTAGTAGCCACGTGTCTTATTAAACTCCCTTCCATGAAAAGGTTTTATTCCTATTGTGGGGTCACCAGTATGGTATTTGTAAATTGAAATCATATCCCCTCTCAAGCGTCTCTTCTCCAGAGAGAATAAGTTCAGTGCTCACAACCTTTCTTCATAACTAATATCCTCCAGACCATTTATTAGCTTTGTTGCCCTTCTTTGTACTCACTCCATTTTCAGTACATCCTTCCTGAGGACTGGTGCCCAGAACTGGACAGCATACTCCAGGGGAGGCCGGACCAAAAACTTGTAGAGTGGGAGAATTATCACTTTATCCCTGGAGTTAATCCCCTTTTTAATGCATGCCAATATTCTGTTTGCTTTGTTAGCAGCAGCTTGGCATTGTATGCCAACAGACCTTACTTTGTACAGTAAACGTTTATGGGGAACTGTGTCAAATGCTTTTGCAAAATGCAGATACACCACATCTACGGGCCTTCCTTTATCTAGATGGCAGCTCACCTCCTCATAGAAGGTTAATAGATTGCCTTGGCAAGAACAATTCTTCATGAATCCATGCTTATTACTGCTAATGATTAGGAATGGGTGAATGGTTCGGGCCGAACTTTGTTTGTTCAGATGTTCTGCGAACACTGAACAATATGCGGTGTTCGAGGCAAATTCGAAAGCCGCCGGAACACCATTAATATCTATGGGACACTAACATGAAAAATCAAAAGTGCTCATTTTAAAGGATTATATGCAAGTTATTGTCATAAAAAGTGTTTAGGGACCTGGGTCCTGCCCCAGGGGACATGTATCAATGCACACATTTTTTTTAAAAACTGCCATTTTTTCAGGAGTAGTGATTTTTTTAATGTTTAAAGTGAAACAATAAAAATCAAATATTTCTTTAAATATTGGGTGTCTATAGTATGCCTGTAAAGTGGCGCATTTTTCCCATGTTTAGAACAGTACCACAGCAAAATGACATTTCTAAAGGAAAAAAGTCATTTAAAACTGATCGCAGCTGTAATGAATTGTCGGGTCTTGGCAATAGAGATAAAACTAATTGAAAAGAAAGTGCATGGTATCCCCCCCAGTCCATTACCAGGCCCTTTGGGTCTGATATGAATATTAAGGGGAACCCCGAACCAAAATTTAAAAAAAAAAATTGCGTGGGGGTCCCCCTAAGATCCATACCAGGCCCTTCGTGTCTGATATGAAAATTAAGGGGAACCCTGCGCCAAATTTAAAAAAAAATGGCGTGGGGTCCCCCCAAAAATCCATACCAGACCCTTATCTGAGCACCCAACCTGGCAGACTGCAGGAAAAGAGGGGGGATGAGAGAGCGCCACCCTCCTGAACCGTACCAGGCCACATGCCCTCAACATGGGGAGGGGGCTTTGGGGTAGCCCCCCAAAGCACCTTGTCCCCATGTTGATGGGGACAAGGGCCTCATCCACACAACCTGGGGGTCTGCGGGCAGGTGGCTTATCAGAATCGGATAGCCCCCTAAGATCCATACCAGGCCCTTCGTGTCTGATATGAAAATTAAAGGGAACCCTGTGCCAAATTTTTTTTAAAAATGGCGAAGGGTTCCCCTCAAAAATCCATACCAGACCCTTATCTGAGCACCCAACCTGGCAGAACGCAGGAAAAGGGGGGGTGAGAGAGCGCCCCCCTCCTGAACCGTACCAGGCCACATGCCCTCAACATGGGGAGGGGGCTTTGGGGTAGCCCCCCAAAGCACCTTGTCCCCATGTTGATGGGGACAATGGCCTCATCCCCACAACCTGGGGGTCTGCAGCAGGGGGCTTATCAGAATCAGGAAGCCCCCTTTAACAAGAGGACCCCCAGATCCCAGCCTTCCCCCTGTGTGAAATGGTAATGGGGTACAAATGTAAAAAGTGTCAAAATGTTAAAAATGACAAAACACAGCTTGAGACAATTCCTTTATTAAAAAATAAAAAAATAAAAATGCCCCAAGATGTTCATTCATCTTCTTCTCTCACACCACGATGGACCAAAAAAGAAAACCTGCCACCGATCTACCTCTATGGGAGGCTCCCGCCGTCTGACACTTCTTGGCTTGTGATAGCTCTTATATAACTGAGGGCGGGGCCACCCGGTGACATAATCAGGTGACCCCGCCCCCTCTGACGCACAGGGACTTCCCCATGGCTTCCCTGTGGTGTCAGAGGGGGCGGGGCAACCTGTCCTCTGTTAGCCATGAGGGTGCTTCCTGTAATGAGTCATGAGGACAAACACTGCAGTTTTGGATACTGAAGCCCCCGATTCCCTCATGAAGACTGAGAAAAAGAATAAATTCAATATCTTTGCCATGTCCCCATCCTTTGTAACCAGATGTCCTTCCTCATTCTTTATGGGGCCAATATGGTCTGTCCTCCCTTTTTACTGTTTATATACTTAAAGAATTTCTTGGGATTATTTTTTGCTCTCCTCCACTATGTGCCTTTTGTGTTATATCTTAGCCACCCTAATTGCACCCTTACATATCTTGTTGCATTCTTTGTGAAGTCTGAATGAAGGGCTTCTCCTTTGCTTTTATATGCATTTTTACATTGAAGTTAAGCCATCCAGGACTTTTGTTCGCTCTTTTAGTTTTATTTCCCAATGGGATGCACTGGCTAATGTCCTTATTTAATATGCTCTTAAAGCAAACCCATCTCTCCTCCGTGTTCTTGGTTTCTAAGATGTTATTCCAATTTATATCTTCTAGCAAGGTTTGTAGTTTAGGGAAGTTGGCTCTTTTGAAATTCAGGGTCTTTGTGGGACGAGAGAGCGGCCCCCTCCTGAACCAAAGCCCCCCAAAGCACTGTGTCCCCATGTTGATGGGGACAAGGGCCTCATCCCCACAACTCTTGCCCGGTGGTTGTGGGGGTATTTGGGTGGGGGGCTTATCGGAATCTGGAAGCCCCTTTAACAAGGGGAGCCCAGATCCTGGCCCCCCCCTGTGTGAATTGGTAATGGGATACAAATGTACCCCTACCATTTCACAAAAAAAGTGTCAAATATGTTAAAAAAGACAATAGCTGGTTTTTGACAATTCCTTTATTAATGTCTTCTTCTTTCCCCGCTACTTCTTCTTTGGGGGGCTACCCCAAAGCACCCTCCCCATGTTGAGGGCATGTGGCCTGGTACGGTTCAGAAGGGGGGGTGCTCTCTCATCCCCCCCTTTTTTCCTGCGGCCTGCCAGGTTGCGTGCTTGGATAAGGGTCTGGTATGGATTTTTTGGATGACCCCCATGCCATTTTTTTTTTATTTTGGCACGGGGTTCCCCTTAATATCTATACCAGACCTGAAGGGCCTGGTATGGAATTTATGGGGGCCCCAAGCAGACCTTATCTGACCCTAAAACTTAATTGATATCACCGCTGGGCGATTAGGGGTTAAATCTTTATAAGGTAATAAATGGTGGGTGCCCTGAAACTATAATAAACAAACTAACCAGCGTCACCCGTAACAGTTATACGGTGATCACTGGTGAAAGGGTTAACTAGGAGGCAATCAGGGGGTTAAAATCTTTATTAGGTAGTATATGGGGGTCCTTGTCGCTATAAAACACTGACGGCGAACGTATATACTTACCTCCCTAACTAGCGTCACCTGTGTCACTAATACAGAGATCAGAAAAATTATCGCTTAGTGACACTGGCGACGGGGGGTGATCAAGGGGTTAACCTTTATTAGGGGGGGTTAGGGGGGTATCCTAGACCTAAAGGGGCCTAACACTAACTGCCCTACCACTTCTAACTGTCACAAACTGACACCAATGCAAAAAAAAACTGCTATTGGTGTCACTGTGACAGGGGGTACAGGGGGGTGATCGGGGGGTGAAAAGTGTGCCTAGTGTGTTCTACTGAAAGTGTAGTGTTTGGTGCACTTACTTGATGTCTTCTCTCCTTGGTGCTGGAACGAAAAGACCAGCTCAAGGAGAGATGACATCACTTCCTCTGCTGCTGTTTACATTACAGCAGCAGAGGAAGAATGTCATTGGCTGGGAGCGATCGTGAGGGTATGGCCACGAATGGATGGCCTCCCCCTCACCTCTGATCACTCCGGGACAGAAGCCGATTGCCTCAGGCACCAGGGGGGGTCCAATCGGACCCCCCGCCAACGGGAGGCAAGTAACGTACCCATACGTTACTTTGCCTGCCCGTGCCATTCTGCCGCAGTATATCTGCGTGAGGCGGTCGGCAAGTGGTTAATTAGTAGCCACGTGTCTTATTAAACTCCCTTCCATGAAAAGGTTTTATTCCTATTGTGGGGTCACCAGTATGGTATTTGTAAATTGAAATCATATCCCCTCTCAAGCGTCTCTTCTCCAGAGAGAATAAGTTCAGTGCTCACAACCTTTCTTCATAACTAATATCCTCCAGACCATTTATTAGCTTTGTTGCCCTTCTTTGTACTCACTCCATTTTCAGTACATCCTTCCTGAGGACTGGTGCCCAGAACTGGACAGCATACTCCAGGGGAGGCCGGACCAAAAACTTGTAGAGTGGGAGAATTATCACTTTATCCCTGGAGTTAATCCCCTTTTTAATGCATGCCAATATTCTGTTTGCTTTGTTAGCAGCAGCTTGGCATTGTATGCCAACAGACCTTACTTTGTACAGTAAACGTTTATGGGGAACTGTGTCAAATGCTTTTGCAAAATGCAGATACACCACATCTACGGGCCTTCCTTTATCTAGATGGCAGCTCACCTCCTCATAGAAGGTTAATAGATTGCCTTGGCAAGAACAATTCTTCATGAATCCATGCTTATTACTGCTAATGATTAGGAATGGGTGAATGGTTCGGGCCGAACTTTGTTTGTTCAGATGTTCTGCGAACACTGAACAATATGCGGTGTTCGAGGCAAATTCGAAAGCCGCCGGAACACCATTAATATCTATGGGACACTAACATGAAAAATCAAAAGTGCTCATTTTAAAGGATTATATGCAAGTTATTGTCATAAAAAGTGTTTAGGGACCTGGGTCCTGCCCCAGGGGACATGTATCAATGCACACATTTTTTTTAAAAACTGCCATTTTTTCAGGAGTAGTGATTTTTTTAATGTTTAAAGTGAAACAATAAAAATCAAATATTTCTTTAAATATTGGGTGTCTATAGTATGCCTGTAAAGTGGCGCATTTTTCCCATGTTTAGAACAGTACCACAGCAAAATGACATTTCTAAAGGAAAAAAGTCATTTAAAACTGATCGCAGCTGTAATGAATTGTCGGGTCTTGGCAATAGAGATAAAACTAATTGAAAAGAAAGTGCATGGTATCCCCCCCAGTCCATTACCAGGCCCTTTGGGTCTGATATGAATATTAAGGGGAACCCCGAACCAAAATTTAAAAAAAAAAATTGCGTGGGGGTCCCCCTAAGATCCATACCAGGCCCTTCGTGTCTGATATGAAAATTAAGGGGAACCCTGCGCCAAATTTAAAAAAAAATGGCGTGGGGTCCCCCCAAAAATCCATACCAGACCCTTATCTGAGCACCCAACCTGGCAGACTGCAGGAAAAGAGGGGGGATGAGAGAGCGCCACCCTCCTGAACCGTACCAGGCCACATGCCCTCAACATGGGGAGGGGGCTTTGGGGTAGCCCCCCAAAGCACCTTGTCCCCATGTTGATGGGGACAAGGGCCTCATCCACACAACCTGGGGGTCTGCGGGCAGGTGGCTTATCAGAATCGGATAGCCCCCTAAGATCCATACCAGGCCCTTCGTGTCTGATATGAAAATTAAAGGGAACCCTGTGCCAAATTTTTTTTAAAAATGGCGAAGGGTTCCCCTCAAAAATCCATACCAGACCCTTATCTGAGCACCCAACCTGGCAGAACGCAGGAAAAGGGGGGGTGAGAGAGCGCCCCCCTCCTGAACCGTACCAGGCCACATGCCCTCAACATGGGGAGGGGGCTTTGGGGTAGCCCCCCAAAGCACCTTGTCCCCATGTTGATGGGGACAATGGCCTCATCCCCACAACCTGGGGGTCTGCAGCAGGGGGCTTATCAGAATCAGGAAGCCCCCTTTAACAAGAGGACCCCCAGATCCCAGCCTTCCCCCTGTGTGAAATGGTAATGGGGTACAAATGTAAAAAGTGTCAAAATGTTAAAAATGACAAAACACAGCTTGAGACAATTCCTTTATTAAAAAATAAAAAAATAAAAATGCCCCAAGATGTTCATTCATCTTCTTCTCTCACACCACGATGGACCAAAAAAGAAAACCTGCCACCGATCTACCTCTATGGGAGGCTCCCGCCGTCTGACACTTCTTGGCTTGTGATAGCTCTTATATAACTGAGGGCGGGGCCACCCGGTGACATAATCAGGTGACCCCGCCCCCTCTGACGCACAGGGACTTCCCCATGGCTTCCCTGTGGTGTCAGAGGGGGCGGGGCAACCTGTCCTCTGTTAGCCATGAGGGTGCTTCCTGTAATGAGTCATGAGGACAAACACTGCAGTTTTGGATACTGAAGCCCCCGATTCCCTCATGAAGACTGAGAAAAAGAATAAATTCAATATCTTTGCCATGTCCCCATCCTTTGTAACCAGATGTCCTTCCTCATTCTTTATGGGGCCAATATGGTCTGTCCTCCCTTTTTACTGTTTATATACTTAAAGAATTTCTTGGGATTATTTTTTGCTCTCCTCCACTATGTGCCTTTTGTGTTATATCTTAGCCACCCTAATTGCACCCTTACATATCTTGTTGCATTCTTTGTGAAGTCTGAATGAAGGGCTTCTCCTTTGCTTTTATATGCATTTTTACATTGAAGTTAAGCCATCCAGGACTTTTGTTCGCTCTTTTAGTTTTATTTCCCAATGGGATGCACTGGCTAATGTCCTTATTTAATATGCTCTTAAAGCAAACCCATCTCTCCTCCGTGTTCTTGGTTTCTAAGATGTTATTCCAATTTATATCTTCTAGCAAGGTTTGTAGTTTAGGGAAGTTGGCTCTTTTGAAATTCAGGGTCTTTGTGGGACGAGAGAGCGGCCCCCTCCTGAACCAAAGCCCCCCAAAGCACTGTGTCCCCATGTTGATGGGGACAAGGGCCTCATCCCCACAACTCTTGCCCGGTGGTTGTGGGGGTATTTGGGTGGGGGGCTTATCGGAATCTGGAAGCCCCTTTAACAAGGGGAGCCCAGATCCTGGCCCCCCCCTGTGTGAATTGGTAATGGGATACAAATGTACCCCTACCATTTCACAAAAAAAGTGTCAAATATGTTAAAAAAGACAATAGCTGGTTTTTGACAATTCCTTTATTAATGTCTTCTTCTTTCCCCGCTACTTCTTCTTTGGGGGGCTACCCCAAAGCACCCTCCCCATGTTGAGGGCATGTGGCCTGGTACGGTTCAGAAGGGGGGGTGCTCTCTCATCCCCCCCTTTTTTCCTGCGGCCTGCCAGGTTGCGTGCTTGGATAAGGGTCTGGTATGGATTTTTTGGATGACCCCCATGCCATTTTTTTTTTATTTTGGCACGGGGTTCCCCTTAATATCTATACCAGACCTGAAGGGCCTGGTATGGAATTTATGGGGGCCCCAAGCAGACCTTATCTGACCCTAAAACTTAATTGATATCACCGCTGGGCGATTAGGGGTTAAATCTTTATAAGGTAATAAATGGTGGGTGCCCTGAAACTATAATAAACAAACTAACCAGCGTCACCCGTAACAGTTATACGGTGATCACTGGTGAAAGGGTTAACTAGGAGGCAATCAGGGGGTTAAAATCTTTATTAGGTAGTATATGGGGGTCCTTGTCGCTATAAAACACTGACGGCGAACGTATATACTTACCTCCCTAACTAGCGTCACCTGTGTCACTAATACAGAGATCAGAAAAATTATCGCTTAGTGACACTGGCGACGGGGGGTGATCAAGGGGTTAACCTTTATTAGGGGGGGTTAGGGGGGTATCCTAGACCTAAAGGGGCCTAACACTAACTGCCCTACCACTTCTAACTGTCACAAACTGACACCAATGCAAAAAAAAACTGCTATTGGTGTCACTGTGACAGGGGGTACAGGGGGGTGATCGGGGGGTGAAAAGTGTGCCTAGTGTGTTCTACTGAAAGTGTAGTGTTTGGTGCACTTACTTGATGTCTTCTCTCCTTGGTGCTGGAACGAAAAGACCAGCTCAAGGAGAGATGACATCACTTCCTCTGCTGCTGTTTACATTACAGCAGCAGAGGAAGAATGTCATTGGCTGGGAGCGATCGTGAGGGTATGGCCACGAATGGATGGCCTCCCCCTCACCTCTGATCACTCCGGGACAGAAGCCGATTGCCTCAGGCACCAGGGGGGGTCCAATCGGACCCCCCGCCAACGGGAGGCAAGTAACGTACCCATACGTTACTTTGCCTGCCCGTGCCATTCTGCCGCAGTATATCTGCGTGAGGCGGTCGGCAAGTGGTTAATTAGTAGCCACGTGTCTTATTAAACTCCCTTCCATGAAAAGGTTTTATTCCTATTGTGGGGTCACCAGTATGGTATTTGTAAATTGAAATCATATCCCCTCTCAAGCGTCTCTTCTCCAGAGAGAATAAGTTCAGTGCTCACAACCTTTCTTCATAACTAATATCCTCCAGACCATTTATTAGCTTTGTTGCCCTTCTTTGTACTCACTCCATTTTCAGTACATCCTTCCTGAGGACTGGTGCCCAGAACTGGACAGCATACTCCAGGGGAGGCCGGACCAAAAACTTGTAGAGTGGGAGAATTATCACTTTATCCCTGGAGTTAATCCCCTTTTTAATGCATGCCAATATTCTGTTTGCTTTGTTAGCAGCAGCTTGGCATTGTATGCCATTGCTGAGCCTTTCATCTACTAGAACCCCCAGGTCTTTTCCATCCTAGATTCCCCCAGAGGTTCACCCCCTAGTGAGTAGATTGAATTCATATTTTTGCCACCCAAATGCATTATTTTACATTTTTCTACATTAAATCTCATTTGCATGTAGTTGCCCACCCATTAATTTGTTAAGATCTTCTTGCAAGGTTTCCACATCCTGTGGAGAAGTTATTGCCCTGCTTAGGTTAGTGTTGTCCGCAAATACAGAGATTGAACTGTTTACCCCATCCTCCAGGTCGTTTATGAACAAATTAAACAGGATTGGTCCCAGCACAGAATCCTGGGGGACTCCACTTCCCACCCCTGACCATTCAGAGTATTCCCCATTTATCACCACCCTCTGAACTCACCCTTGTAGCCAGTTTTAAATCCATGTACTCACCCTATGGTCAATGCCAACAGACCTTACTTTGTACAGTAAACGTTTATGGGGAACTGTGTCAAATGCTTTTGCAAAATGCAGATACACCACATCTACGGGCCTTCCTTTATCTAGATGGCAGCTCACCTCCTCATAGAAGGTTAATAGATTGCCTTGACAAGAACAATTCTTCATGAATCCACGCTGATTACTGCTAATGATTAAGGATGGGTGAATGGTTCGGGCCGAACTTTGTTTGTTCAGATGTTCTGCGAACACTGAACAATATGCGGTGTTCGAGGCAAATTCGAAAGCCGCCGGAACACCATTAATATCTATGGGACACTAACATGAAAAATCAAAAGTGCTAATTTTAAAGGCTTATATGCAAGTTATTGTCATAAAAAGTGTTTAGGGACCTGAGTCCTGCCCCAGGGGACATGTATCAATGCAAACATTTTTTTTAAAAACTGCCATTTTTTCAGGAGTAGTGATTTTTTTAATGTTTAAAGTGAAACAATAAAAATCAAATATTTTTTTAAATATTGGGTGTCTATAGTATGCCTGTAAAGTGGTGCATTTTTCCCATGTTTAGAACAGTACCACAGCAAAATGACATTTCTAAAGGAAAAAAGTCATTTAAAACTGATCGCAGCTGTAATGAATTGTCGGGTCTTGGCAATAGAGATAAAACTCATTGAAAAGAAAGTGCATGGTATCCCCCCCAGTCCATTACCAGGCCCTTTGGGTCTGATATGAATATTAAGGGGAACCCCGAACCAAAATTTAAAAAAAAATTGCTGGGGGGTCCCCCTAAGATCCATACCAGGCCCTTCGTGTCTGATATGAAAATTAAGGGGAACCCTGCGCCAAATTTAAAAAAAATGCCGTGGGGTCCCCCCAAAAATCCATACCAGACCCTTATCTGAGCACCCAACCTGGCAGACTGCAGGAAAAGAGGGGGGATGAGAGAGCGCCACCCTCCTGAACCGTACCAGGCCACATGCCCTCAACATGGGGAGGGGGCTTTGGGGTAGCCCCCCAAAGCACCTTGTCCCCATGTTGATGGGGACAAGGGCCTCATCCACACAACCTGGGGGTCTGCGGGCAGGTGGCTTATCAGAATCGGGAAGCCCCCTAAGATCCATACCAGGCCCTTCGTGTCTGATATGGAAATTAAGGGGAACCCTGCGCCAAATTTTTTTTAAAAATGGCGAAGGGTTCCCCTCAAAAATCCATACCAGACCCTTATCTGAGCACCCAACCTGGCAGAACGCAGGAAAAGGGGGGGTGAGAGAGCGCCATCCTCCTGAACCGTACCAGGCCACATGCCCTCAACATGGGGAGGGGGCTTTGGGGTAGCCCCCCCAAAGCACCTTGTCCCCTAGTTGATGGGGACAAGGGCCTCATCCCCACAACCTGGGGGTCTGCGGCAGGGGGCTTATCAGAATCAGGAAGCCCCCTTTAACAAGAGGACCCCCCAGATCCCAGCCTCCCCCCTGTGTGAAATGGTAATGGGGTACAAATGTAAAAAGTGTCAAAATGTTAAAAATGACAAAACACAGCTTGAGACAATTCCTTTATTAAAAAATAAAAAAATAAAAATGCCCCAAGATGTTCATTCATCTTCTTCTCTCACACCACGATGGACCAAAAAAGAAAATCTGCCACCGATCTACCCCCATGGGAGGCTCCCGCCGTCTAACACTTCTTGGCTTGTGACAGCTCTTATATAACTGAGGGCGGGGCCACCCGGTGACATAATCGGGTGACCCCGCCCCCTCTGACGCACGGGGACTTCCCCATGGCTTCCCTGTGGTGTCAGAGGGGGCGGGGCAACCTGTCCTCTGTTAGCCATGAGGGTGCTTCCTGTAATGAGTCATGAGGACAAACACTGCAGTTTTGGTTACTGAAGCCCCTGATTCCCTCATGAAGACTGAGAAAAAGAATAAATTCAATATCTTTGCCATGTCCCCATCCTTTGTAACCAGATGTCCTTCCTCATTCTTTATGGGGCCAATATGGTCTGTCCTCCCTTTTTTACTGTTTATATACTTAAAGAATTTCTTGGGATTATGCTCTCCTCCACTATGTGCCTTTTGTGTTCTATCTTAGCCACCCTAATTGCACCCTTACATATCTTGTTGCATTCTTTGTGAAGTCTGAATGAAGGGCTTCTCCTTTGCTTTTATATGCATTTTTACACTGAAGTTAAGCCATCCAGGACTTTTGTTCGCTCTTTTAGTTTTATTTCCCAATGGGATGCACTGGCTAATGTTCTTATTTAATATGCTCTTAAAGCAAACCCATCTCTCCTCCGTGTTCTTGGTTTCTAAGATGTTATCCCAATTTATATCTTCTAGCAAGGTTTGTAGTTTAGGGAAGTTGGCTCTTTTGAAATTCAGGGTCTTTGTGGGACGAGAGAGCGGCCCCCTCCTGAACCAAAGCCCCCCAAAGCACTGTGTCCCCATGTTGATGGGGACAAGGGCCTCATCCCCACAACTCTTGCCCGGTGGTTGTGGGGGTATTTGGGTGGGGGGCTTATCGGAATCTGGAAGCCCCTTTAACAAGGGGAGCCCAGATCCTGGCCCCCCCCTGTGTGAATTGGTAATGGGATACAAATGTACCCCTACCATTTCACAAAAAAAGTGTCAAATATGTTAAAAAAGACAATAGCTGGTTTTTGACAATTCCTTTATTAATGTCTTCTTCTTTCCCCGCTACTTCTTCTTTGGGGGGGCTACCCCAAAGCACCCTCCCCATGTTGAGGGCATGTAGCCTGGTACAGTTCAGAAGGGGGGGTGCTCTCTCATCCCCCCCTTTTTTCCTGCGGCCTGCCAGGTTGCGTGCTTGGATAAGGGTCTGGTATGGATTTTTTGGATGACCCCCATGCCATTTTTTTTTTATTTTGGCACGGGGTTCCCGTTAATATCTATACCAGACCAGAAGGGCCTGGTATGGAATTTGGGGGGACCCCAAGCAATTTTTTTTAAATTTTGGTTCGGGGTTCCCCTTAATATTCATACCAGACCCAAAGGGCCTGGTAATGGACTGTGGGGGAATCCCATGCCGTTTTTTCAATGACTTTTATGTGTATTTCTGAGACTGACAATATATTATAGCTGCGAGTACTTTTAAATGACTTTTTTTCCTTTAGAAATGTCATTTTGCTCTCGGACTGTTCTAAACACGGGAAACATGTGTCACTTTACAAGCATACTATAGACATCCCCCAGGTACGAAATTTAAAGGAATATTTCACTTTTATTGTTTCACTTTATTATTAAAATCACTCCTCCCAAAAAAACGGCCATTTTTAAAACTTTTTTTTGCATTGATACATGTCCCCTGGGACAGGACCCAGGTCCCCAAACACTTTTTATGACAATAACTTGCATATAATCCTTTAAAATTAGCACTTTTGATTATTCATGTTCGTGTCCCATAAACTTTAACAGTGTTCGAACACATTTTTTGCCTTTTCGCATGTTCTGCTGCGAACCGAACCGGGGGGGGGGTGTTAGGCTCATCCCTACTCCCTAGTTCCCTTAGTGATATCATCTTTCACATTCACTTGTACATTATTCTTGATATATAGGCATACCTCTCCCCCTTTTTTAACCTCTCTATCCCAGCGATAAAGGGAATAACCTTAAATGGTTGCCAGCCAATCATGAGAGCTGTTGAAAAAGGTCTCTGAAATTCCCACAAAATCTAAATCCTCCTCATTCAACAGTATCTTTAGTTCACCCACCTTGTCCGCAGGCTCCTGGCATTGTTGAACATGCAACGTAGTTTAGACTGGCCGCATACTGTCCTCTTATTGGATGTTCTGAGATTGCAATTAGGACTTAAACAAAAGGTCTTGTACTCCAAGACTTGTGGCTCTACATGTTTCGCAACCTGGTCACTTCCTCAGGAGCTTTGGGGTACAACTAAATGGAAAACATATACTAATTCATGCAATAATAAACTGTAATTACTGTATATATAACCTACACCACACAAGTAATTAGTATACACTTACTAAAATATAAGACTATATGTACATATTTGTGATTGAGCAGAATCACAGGGGCTCAGGTAACCAGGCAAATCTCTTAAGAAGGTAGCAGTGGATATCATTGGGCCTCTAGCCATCCCTAACAGTTCAGGCAAATGTTGTATCCTAATAGTTGTTTACTATGCCACACGCTATCCTGAGGCTGCGCTCTCACTTTCCTCTAGGTGGACAAGGTCGCTAATGCTCTGCTGAGAATCTTTTTTTTTTTTGTTTCAATAGTTTTTATTGAATTTCAAGGTAAACAAAATACAGAACAAAAAAAGAAAAAAAATGTTGTTAATGATATACACATTAGTTTGATATACATCTAAAAAGGGGTGTTCATTAATTTGGGTTTCAGTAATAAGCTGTAACTGCCAGTAATGTTAATATTACAGAATAACCTCTTGTGTTATCAAAATCACTATCAATAGGGCCATATAGACCAACATTTATCAAATTTTTCACAGCTTAATGAATTTATCGCTATTAGACGTTCAAACATATAATTCCTATTTACAGTTTTGGTGATATCTGATATGTTTATGGCTGTTGTGGATTTCCAGTTACGTAGGATTAATGTTCGTGTCTCTAAGAGTATATGTGTTATGACGTGTCTAAAGTCTGTGTGAAATTTTTCCATGTTTAGGTGTTGAATTGCCATACCTGGATCTGGAGGGGTGAGCATACCAGTTATAGAGGATATTAGTCTAAATACTTGGTACCATATACTTTTGACTGGGCAGTGCCAGAGCATGTGTAGTAGGGATCCCGTGTGTCCACACGCTCTCCAGCACAATGGCGAAGACCCAGGGTAGTAGTTTGCTAGTCTGTATGGAGTGTAGTAACATCTATTAGCCATTTTGATTGCCAGTTCCCAATGCTTAACACAATGAGAAGCTTTATGTATTTCTTTGAAGGAATGTTGCCATTGTTCAGTTGAGAAGGTAGTGCCTATTTCTTCTTCCCATTTTCCCATTGCTTTGGTTTTTATGAATGTAAGTTTATCCCTTATTTGGTTGTAGAAAAAGGATATGCCTTTCGTGTTGCTGTCAACTTTTGAGTAGAATTGCCATATATCAGAAAGGGTTATAATTGGACTAGTTTGAGATTTAAGGAAGTGTGTGATCCCCAGACATGTGAACCTTTTGTCTCTTGGAAGGCTGTATTGGGTCATGATCTGATCAATAGTTTTGAGTTTTGGTCCATTGTAGAGGTCTGATATGTGTTTGATACCGTCATGTATTAGATTCCTAACTTTCAATAGTGGGATCTTTGCCTCTAGGAGTGTCAAGGGTATGTTGTATTGTACTTTCTGTATGTCCTTGTGTTTTTGTGCTAGTATGAATCTCCATGCTCTTAATGATATCTGTATTGGGGAGGTAAAATTTTCATGTTCCATGGTGCCCAACTATCACTTAGCAGTAGTAATGTTAGATCTGTTGTCGGTGCTAGTACTTATTCAATTTCCACCAATAGTGGCGTGTCGTTGGATTTGAACCAGTGTTTGGCCTGGTCTAGTCGAACTGCCCAGTAGTAGTCGTGTATGTCCACTAGACCCGCACCCTCCTACTTTTCTATGGGATGTGAGGTTGTTTCGGGAACATCTGGCTTTTTTACCTTTCCATACATATCTCCATATTCATTAGACAGTTGTTATAGTGTAGAGGGATGTGGACCGGCAGAGTACGGAATATATACAATATTTGTGCGCAATACCATCATTTTATAGGCTGCAATTCTACCAAACCATGACATTTCATTATTAGACATATTCTTGAGTTGGGCTTCCAGTTTGACAATCAATGGGGCCATGTTAGCTTTGACAAACGCAGAGATTTTGTTTGTAAGTGTAATACCGAGGTATGTTATGCCTTCTTTACTCCACGTATAGGGTAGTTGTAACTGTAAAAAGTTGCGCGTGGATGGTGGTACCCAAATATCCAAAATCAGTGATTTAGTGAAGTTAACTTTATAATATGAAATCTCAACAAATGTGTTAAGAATTTTGTGGGCTTGTTGTAATGATGTGACCGGATTAGTCAAGAGTAGGATTAGATCATCTGCGAATAGATTAATGGTATGTGTCCTAGAGCTGAACTGGAAGCCCGTAATCAAGGGGTGTGTCCTTATAGCCTCAGCTAATGGTTCAATCATCAAATTAAAGATGGTTGGGGATAGGGGACACCCCTGTCTAGTTCCATTTGTAATGTCGAAGGATTTGGATAAAAACCCTGTAGAGTATACTTGTGCTGAGGGACATGAATATAAGGCCATAATGGCTTGTAGTATAGGGCCCTTAAAGCCAAACTTGGAGAGGGTCATTTCCATGTAAGTCCAGTGGATTCTATCGAATGCCTTCTCTGCGTCGATTGACAGTAGCAGAGAAGGCGTTCAAGTCTTTTCAGCAAAATGTATCACATTTACAATTCTCCTGGTTGCGTCTGAGGTTTGTCTCCCCCTCACAAAACCCATCTGGTCGTGCTGTATGATAGATGGCATGATATCTGTTAATCTCCTGGCCAATAATTTTGCATATATTTTTGTATCGGAATTGACAAGTGAAATAGGGTGGAAATTAGCTGGTGTAGTGGGTTCTTTGCCTGGTTTTGGTAATGTTACTATATGTGCTCGTAGCATATCTTGTGGGAGTGTGGCGGTCTCAGCAGCTTTGTTGAATACTGTTGTCATGTGTGGTGAGAGGATATTGGTAAACGTTTTAAAGTATTCATTAGAAAACCCATCAGGCCCTGGAGACTTCCCATTAGGAAGTGTGTTTATTGTCTGTTCTATTTCCGTGACCGTGATAGGTGCATTCAGAATCTCTAGTTGGTTCTACTGTTGGTTGTTGTGTGTTGGGATCAGCGTGTAGGTTATATAATGTTCTATAGTATTCTGCGAATTGGTTAGCAATATCTTGTGGGTTTTTGATTTTGTGTGGCAGTGTAGGGTGTTTCAAATAAGCTATTCTGGTTTTTGTGTGTGTTGTTTTCAGTCTGTTTGCTAGATATTTACCTGCTCTGTTAGCATTTGCATAGTAGTTCAGTTGAAGACACTTGAAGTGTATGTCATATTGTTGTGATAGTATGTTCCTGAGTTTTTCTCTAAGGGAGTTTAATGTATCCAGTGGTGTATTTAGGTTTTGTGCTGCCCTAGGCCTGACTAAACTCATGCACCCCTAATTTAAATACGACCCACCCTTCCTGTCAAGGACACACCCCTTCCTATTTAAGACACACCCTGTCATCTGTAAACCCCACCCCTTCCTCTTTAGGCTCCACCTTTTCTTTTTAGAGCTCCACCTCTTCCTCTCTGTATTAGCACAAAAAAAAAATCACACACCATTCACTCCATACTTGCATCAATCACTCCATCATGAAACTGAGATGATGATGTTTTTAATAACTTAGATAACGTTAATTAACCTAAAATATAGATATAAACTGAAATAAGTGCAAATTGCAATCAATCCATCATGAAACTGGCATGATGATGTTTTTAATAACTTATGTAACTTTAAACTAATATAAAACTATTTTAAACTTAAATAAGTGCAAATTGTTGAATCAGAAGATGCCAAAATCAAACTAAAGTGGCTTTCGCCAAACTCTCTGTGTGGCAAAGCTGTTGATAAGCTCATTGTAGTCCAAAGATTTTGTGAGTTCTGACTCAATTGCCAACACAGCCAGTGAGTTCAATCTTTCCTCTCCCATTCTGGATCGCAAATAGTTCTTTACACGTTTCAAAGTTGAGAAAGAACGCTCAGCTGAGCAGTTAGTTGCTGCTGTGCATAAAAACATTCTGAGAGCAATGTCCACATTTGGATAAATACTTTGCAATTCTCTCTCTCTTATCACTTGGGACATATCTAGAACAGAGGTATGTTCTACAGCAGAACTTAGGAGATAGGAACGATAGTGGAGGCACTCATCAAAAAAGCACTCCTGTTCCAAGTCTTTGCTGTAAGAAGTACAAAGCTCTGTAGCATTTTTTTAATATTGCTGATGGCTCAATTTTTGTGAGGTCCGTAATAAATTTAAACTTTCCAAAGAAAGAGTCGTATGCAGTTTTTCTTCTCTCAAGTTCAGCAACCAAGTTGTCACAAATGACATAAAAGGTGTTGATTAGGAACTTTTCTTGAGCTTCCTCTTCTTGCGTCTTGCCGGAAGTTGCTGAGCTTTTCCTCGCTTGAATACCTTTCCTTTTAACCTCATAATCCTTCACACTTGATTTTTCTATTGCTGTAGCTTCGTAAGTAAGGAATATTTCTCTGGTGTCTCGAACAAATTGGATCAGTGACTCATATAGCTCCACCACAATTCCAACATCAATGGCAATACTTTGGATTTTTTTGCTAACTGCACCAAACCTTTCGAGGATAGTACCCCACAAACCACTCATAATTGCAGTCTCCAGACGTTGCAGCTTATTCAGTAGACCTTCTGCTTCCTTGCACGTTCCTGGTGACTCTGCTGTATTTTCCTTAATTGTTGTTAAAGCTTGGATTACTTGAGTCCAGTTCCGATTTAAGCTCCGACAGGCATCTTCTCTGACTGACCACTGTGTGTCAGATAGTCTCTTTAAAGCTAGAGTGTTAGGCACAGATGACAAGTGCTCTTGTAAAATCTCCTATCTGTGAGTAGAAGAAGTAAAAAAGGTATAAAGGTACTGTAGGAGACAAAAGAATGCACAGGCTTCTTTGCAACTTTTAGCAGCATGCTTTCCTACTAGGTTTAAAGAGTGTGCAGAGCATGGAATGTACACAGCAAGTGGGTTTCTTTCAAGAATTCTGGCCTGCAAGCCTGTATAATGACCCGACATATTACTTGCCTTGTCATATGACTGACCATGACAGTTGGCAATATCAAGGCCATATGACTTAAGAGTGGCAAGGACCACTTCAGCCAGTTGTTCTGATTTATGTCCAAGATTTGTAATGAAGCGTAGAAAGCGCTCAATGGGTAAACCATCTTCCTTGACATACCTTAAGATGAAGGCCGGCTGATCAGTGTGGGAGCTATCAGGTGTTGAATCGATACTGATAGAAAAATACTTTGCAGTCTTTGCCTCTTGAACTATCTGCTTTGTAACATTATCAGCCATTAGCTGAATGAACTGCTCACATGTAGCAAATGAGAGATAGGATGTGACTCCTTTTCCTGCATTGCCATAACGGGCAATATGTTCGGCTATAAATGGGTCGAATTCTGAAAGAAATTCAAACATCATCATATAGTTTCCGTTGTGTGTGGAACCAAAACGGTCATCTTTGCCTCTGAAAGCAAGCCCTCGAATGCCAAGTGCCTTAACGGCAGCAACAACCCTTTTTAAAACATTTCTCCAATATTGGATTTCATCAGAGAGCTGTTTTGTAAGTCTCTCATCAATTCTCCCCGATATACATGTTCTTGATTTTAAAGCGAGCACGCAGGATTTGTGTTCAGCTGAATGCTCATGTTCATTTAATCGTGCTGTGCCATTTTTCCAGTCATTGAAACCACTCTCTGACAACTGGGATTTGCCACCAAACAAGCGGCATGGAGCACAAAACTCTACTCCTTTGCTTTGGGAGTAAACCAAATAGCTCCTTTGTTGTTTCTCTCCATTAAAATTGTTTTTTTGAAACAGGTGTTTAGTTAGCACCCGAGCTTTGTCAGCATAGAGCCTTCTAGACTGTGTGAAGTCCAGATTCTCATTTTGTACTATTCCATGTTTAGCCACATGGTCTTGGGTAGAATCATTTAGAACCCATTCAGCAGGGTCAGAGCTCACGCCTAATAGTACAACAGGATCATCAAATTCTTTTGAACTTGAAGGTCGTTCTACACCAGATTCATAAGCCTCAGTTTCACTGATAATACTGCTGGTTGCTTCTGAAGTATCATAACTGCATGTAGCTACTACATCATCAGTTACCTCTTCCTCCAACTCCTCACCCTGCTCAGTACTAGAAGGAGTCATAGGTTTTGTGAAAAATAGATCAATTTTTCCTGTCTGTTTAATCTCCTTGGTTTGTTTGTCACGCCTAAGTTTTGCATTTTTTCTGTACTCTGCTCCGCTTAGCCTTTTTCTCCCATCACTCATGGCTGTTAAGGCCCAACTACACAGCAAGCCACTAATGGTGACAGGATCACTCCTTTTTTCCAGGCAAGATACCTGCGTAGCTCTCATCTACATATAAAAAGAAACACAGACATGGGTGGTACCATATAGCTACTATCAATATATTGTTAGCCAACCACTAAGGGTGGTAAAGTATAAATAAACACCTACAGCCTGCCTAAAACTCTCAGACAGACTGTACATGCTGAGATCAGTGACATCTCAGCATGTACAGATGCCCAGAGCTTCTTATGGCTGTGACAGCAAGTCACAACCAAGCCTTAAAGTGATTGTAAAGTCTTGTTTTTTTTTTCCATAAAAATAACAAACATGTTATACTTTCCTGCACAGAGCAGCCCAGATCCTCCTCTTCTCGGGTCCTTCTTCTGTGCTCCTGGCCCCTCCCTCCTGCTGGGTGCCCCCAACCAGGTTGCTATGGGGGCACTCCAGCCGAGTCACAGCTCCCTGTGTCCATTCAGACACGGAGCCATGGCCCGGCCCTGCCTCCTCTCTCTCTCTTGATTGGCTGACTGACTTTATTTGACAGCAGCAGGAGCCACCACTACTGTGTCTCAGCCAATCAGGAGGGAGAGTCTCGGACAGCCGTATAGTATGCATACTTGCATAGTATACATAGTATGCATTAAGATAAAGAAAATCTGCCTTTACAATCCCTTGAAGTGGTAGCTGACCCCAGTGCATGCTGGGATCAGCTGTCTCTGGGCTAACTGCCTATTACCTGAATGCCACTGCAGTGGGACAGCCAGTAATAGCCATAGATAAGATAGCCATTATGACATTTAATCACTTTCACTATCTAATATGAATGGCAAGCCAATTTTAAACTATGGCTTGCCATGTCCACTTCTGGCAGAGAAGTTTAAGACCCCTTTCACACTGATAGCACTCCATGTTAGCGGTAAAGAGCTGCTAGTTTTAGCGGCGCTTTACCGTCATTTTAGCAGCGCTATTCGGCTGATAGTGGAGCACTTTTAACCCCCGCTAGCGGCCGAAGAAAGGGTTAAATGCACCCAAAAAGCGCTGCTGCCTATTGATTTCAATGAGCAGGGAGGTTAAGCAGAGGTGTATACACCGCTCCAAAGATGCTCCTTTTAGGACTTTTTCTAAGGTCCTGCAAGCGCACCACCCCAGTGTGAAAGCACTCAGGCTCTCACACTGAGGCTACACTGGAGCTCCAGGGGAGGCATTTTTCAGGTGCTTTACAGGCGCTATTTTTATCCCTTTAGTGCCTGAAAAACGCCCCAGTGTGAAAGGGGTCTTAATGAAAAAAATCAAGTAAAAATAAATAAATATATTAATGTAAAATGGAATACCATATGGTCATTATCTGCAGCTGAGCTGCAGTTAAATTCAACTAAAAATCAATCAAGAAAGAATATATATCAATAGCGGGGATCGGCGTATAACACGCACCCACGACTTTCCCCTGATTTTAAGGGGAAAAAAGTGCGTGTTATACGCCGATAAATACGGTATATATATATACCGTATTTATCAGCGTATAACACGCGCCGGCGTATAACACGCACCCCAAGTTTAGGAGAGAATTTTAAGGAAAAAAACTTTTAGGAGGGAAGTTTAAGGAAAAGAAACTTACATTAAAATGCCCATCAATGCAGCCTCATCAGTGTTCATTTGCAGCCTTGTTAGTGTCATTGCAGCCTTTTCAGTGTCAGTGCAGCCTTGTCAGTGCAGCCTTGTCAGTGCAGCCTTGCCCCTGTGCAGCCTTGTCAGTGCAGCCTTGTCAGTGCAGCCTTGCCCCTGTGCAGCCTTGTCAGTGCAGCCTTGTCCCCAGTGCAGTCTTGTCAGTGCAGCCTTGTCCCCAGTGCAGCCTTGTCAGCGCAGCCTTGTCCCCAGTGCAGCCTTGTCCCCAGTGTCCATGTCTACCGCCTGCCGCCGCCGCCATACACATGCTAGTAGTTTTAAATATTGCGCCGCGGAGTTCGGAGGGACTCGGCGCTGGCGGAACTGAACGAACGCCGCCGAGATACACATACCCGAGTGTATTCGGCTCTTTCCGGCACTGCTCACAGTCCCGCCCAGTCCCGCCCTATGATGGACATAACACAGGTCCAATGGAGGGACTGGGCGTGACTGTGAGCGGCGCCGGAAAGAGCTGAATACACTCGGGTATGTGTATCTCGGCTCTGTGATTTCGGCGGCGCTCGTTCAGCACCGCCGAGTCCCTCCGAACTCCGCGGCACCATATTTAAAACTACTCGCGATGTGAATGTCGGCGGCGATCGCCGACATTCACATAGCGATAATCGGCGTATAACACGCACCCACGACTTTCCCCTGATTTTAAGGGGAAAAAGTGCGTGTTATACGCCGATAAATACGATATATATATATATATATATATATATACACACATATACATACAATAAAAATATGCATATTATAAAACATTTAATAACTACAAGAATTAACAATGAGAAATTCAGTTTTGAGATCATATCGAGTTTTCACATTATAATATGCATTGCACATTGTACAGTATGCTGTAGAGAAGAAATATACTACTGATCTTAGCTAATACGTAATATTATGTGGGAATTTGTTTTAGGGCTCTTTCACACGGGGGATCCGTATGTCCGTGTTTCATCCTTCCGTTTTCGGATGAAAAACGGACATACATGTATCAATATGGAGCGTCAGATGTCAGCGGTGACATGTCCGCTGACATCCGACCAGCTCCGATCCGGTCATCATCCGATCCCCCATAGGGGAGAGCGGCGCTCTGACAGGTCTGTCGCTGCTGTCATTTTCCTGCTCAGCGGGGATCGCGGAGCAATCCCCGCTGAGCAAGCGGGTGAAAGAGCCCTAAGTTAACCAATTGCTGACAGATACTGTATATAAATATTTGTACGCGATTCTGCACTTCTGGGTCTGGGAAGCAGACACGCGTGGCCCTGGCAACCCGCTCCCACTGTGATTGAGCACAACGGGAGCCAATCAGCGGTTCTGGCGAACTCAATGTCTGCCGGGCCCACCGATTGCTCAGGAGAGAAGCTGAACGATGGTCTGCCTATGTCTTCAGCATATCGCTGTTCTGTCAGTAGGGAAGGCATACCTCCCAACTTTTTACGATAGGAATGAGGGATACCTATCAGCACATGGAAACACTTTCTGAATGGTAAAAAGTGCATTTTATATACAATTATAGAGATCAGATCCAGACCGGCCCAGGGCACAACACACCAGGTTACAGTGCACATCAGGGCACGGTACAGAGCCCAGCACATCAGGGCACAACACATCAGGGCACGGGGCACATTAGGGCACATGGCACATAGCACATCAGGGCACATGGCACATCAGGGCACATCAGGCACATCAGGGCACATAGCACATCAGGGAACATGACACATCAGTGCACGGGGCACATCAGGGCACATAGCACATCAGGGCACATTGGGGCACATCAGGGCACATAGCACATCAGGGCACATTGGGGCACATAGCACATCAGGGAACATTGGGGCACATCAGGGCACATAGCACATCAGGGAACATTGGGGCACATAGCACATCAGGGAACATCGGGGCACATCAGGGCACATAGCACATCAGAGAACATCAGGGCACATAGCACATCAGGGCACATGGCACATAAGGGCACATAGAACATCAGGGCACATAGCACATCAGGGCACATAGCACATCAGGGAACGGGGCACATCAGGGCGCAGGGCACATCAGGGAATGGGGAACATCAGGGAATGGGGCACATTAGGGCACAGGGCACATAGCACATCAGGGCACATAGCACATCAGGGCACATCAGGGCACATATAAACAAAAACCTGCACGAACATGCAGAGCAGGCATTCAGATATTCAGTCAGTGTTCGCCGCTGAACGGCGTGCGTTCCAACGACTACAGGAAGTAATGCCACTGATTCTCAGGCGTAAGCCGGATGTTGCGTTGACGCATTTCGCCCCTCCCCCAGGGCATTATCAAAGACTTTGAATATCTGAATGCCTGCTCTGCATGTTTGTTCCGTGAGAAGCGTTGTTATGCGCAGGTGATCTTGTGGTGTTATAGGATTTACACTATATGCATTTCATTTCATTTTTTGGGTGGAACGTGAGGTCCGAGGTCCCACTATAGTATCAGCAGTACAAGCCTTGCTCAATCTCTATGTCAAACATAGTTTGCGGATGGGAAGATTGAAGTCTGCTGATCTATTCTGTGAAGGAATACCTTTTTCCAAAGGACTCTCCGCAAACAGTTTGGAAGTTATTATTTAATTTCTATATATTCTTTATTCATTTTATACTTTTCACTTAGGGATACGTAGTATTTATATCTTTGGAGGTTCTATGCATTTATTTATTTTTGGTCACGAATAACAACAACCAATTTGTCACATTTTTTGATTAATCGCATTAGCGTAGCAACACCATATCTATTTCTATTTATTGATAGGACAGTGGTGGCAATTGATGGGCACAGTGGCGGCGTTTGAAGGCACAGTGGTGGCAATTGATGGGCACAGTGGCGGTGTTTGATGGCACAGTAGTGGCAATTGATGGGCACAGTGGCGGCGTTTGATGGCACAGTGGTGGCGTTTGATAGGACAGTGGTGGCAATTGATGGGCACGGTGGCAACGTTTGATAGGACAGTGGTGGCAATTGATGGGCACAGTGGCGGCATTTGATGGCACAGTGGTGGCAATTGATGAGCACAGTGGTGGCAATTGATGGGCACAGTGGCGGCGTTTGATGGCACAGTGGTGGCAATTGATTGGCACAGTGGTGGCGTTTGATAGGACAGTGGTGGCAATTGATGGGCACAGTGGCGGAGTTTGATGGCACAGTGGTGGCGTTTGATAGGACAGAGGTGGCAATTGATGGCACAGTGGTGGCGTTTGATGGCACAGTGGTGGCAATTGATGGGCACAGTGGCTGCTTTACTAAAGCTGACTGCTGACACTCAATTCAATTATAAATATCCAGGACCTGGGAGCCATTCACTCTCTGTCATCTTTACCTGAGCCGTTCCCGCCGCTGTCCTCCTCTCTCTCGCTCCTCCTCCTCTGGGCTCTGGCAGTGGTTACAGAGAGAGACCCGTCCCCGTCCATCTCCCCGAGAACCTGTAATGATGCCGCGCGGAGGTGGGTAAGCGGAGCATTAGGCTCCGCCTCACCCTCTTGTCATTTAAGCTAGTAAGTGCATCGAGCACCACCAAGTATGGCCAGGCAGTGACACTGACGGTCACTCATGGTTCATTGTATGGGGGCGACAGACGCCCCCCCCCCGCCAAGTACACGCAAGTGCTGAGTTGATGCATAGCAAGGCAAGCTACGGGAGGCTATATCTGTGAGGGAGCCGGCCGCGGTAGGCTTTACATGTGCGGGACTTGAGGAGTACGGGTCGGGGGGGGTTCGTGCGGGGGGGGCGGCAAAAAGCCGCCGCCCCCCCGCAAAGTGTCGGCCTAGGCCAAGACACAGCTCTGAATGTATCTGTAATTGGTATTGAAGGATTATTTTATTTTGAGTTTCTGCAGTATGTATGTCTGATAGAACAGTGTTAAGCTGCTGAGCCCGCCTTTTTGTTTCTCTTGCTCCTATCCTATCCTATCCTATCCTAGATGTCTCTCATGAAGGCCTTGTGTGAGTTCCACAAGATATATGGATCATTTACTGATCCAGTATTGTCTAAGAAAAAATGTTGTAAATGCTGTGATATGGTTTTTTGGCAATGTGGTTCTTGAAGTATGCGAGTGTTGCAGCGCCAGATGGGGGTTGAGGAGGAGACTCTCCTCTCCACAATAGAAATAGATACAGCAGAGTGGTCTGACCACGTAATATAATAATGTATTTTTGTTGTTTCCACATTTTGTAGGAGCCATTTATCCGCTAAGAATAGGTCTATGTGGCAGTAGGAGCGATGACTGTTAGAGAAGAAAGTATAGTCCCTTTCATTGCCATGTAGACATCTCCATATATCAAATAACTCCTCTTTGTGAAGTAGTAGTTGAAGGGTTAGAGCTCCTTTTGATTTACCTGAGGAAGTGTCCAGAGATGGATCCGGTGTGGCGTTGAAGTCTCCACAAATAAGGAGATTACCATATTTCATGGAGCTTGATTTGTAGAGCACCTTTTTGATGAATCAGATTTGGTGTGAGTTGGGTGCATATAATGTGACGATTGTATATGGTTTGGAGTTGATGCCTGTGGCTATGATGTATCTACCTCCTTCGTTAAGAACAACATCTTTGGGTTCAAATGAGAGAGAATTTTTAAAGGCAAGAAGGACACCTCCTTTTTTGTGGTGCAGTGTGCAGGCCATATAGAGGTGTGGATAGTCCTTGTGTGCACAATATGGTGTGTTGTTGAGTTGGAAGTGCGTTTCTTGGACTTATAGGATGTCCGCCTTTTGTTTGTTAGCTTCTTTCCATAAAGAGAACCTTTTTGCTGGGTGGTTTAACCCTCTAGCATTAATTGAAAGGCATGTGATCGTCATTGTAAAAGATATGATGTAGTTCGTGTAGCTGTGTAGTAGGAGTACTCACTGTGACCGAAGGTCTTGGTTTGTTGTGCTGCCGTGTCACTGGAGAAGGACATCTGTGGCAAAACATTTTCTGCAGACGAGGCGAGGTTGATCCGGATTAAACTGTGTATATCACATGAAAAGGAAGATGAACATAAACTGAAAACAAAAAGAAAAGTCAACATGGGTATCGTAAGAAATGGATCTTAAAATTGATCCTCGTGCAGATGTAACTGCTATTGATGTTGTAAGGGGGAAAGAGAGATTTGAACTGTGAAACTCGTCCCTGGAGATAAACTTGTGTACCTGTTTGTTTCAGGCCCCGCTGGATGTGGTTATGTGGTGGGCTGGTCATGGATGATATTCCAGTGCCTTAAAGCAGTGAGCCCTTCTTCTAAGGAAGATACCGCAACAGTGACCCCGTTGTGGGTGATAGAAAGTGTGGCAGGATACTTCCATTTATGGAGGATTTTATGGTTCCTCAAGGCTTTTATTATTGTCAGCAGATTATGGCAATGTTGTAAAGTGTGTCTGGAAAGATCCTGGAGCAGTCTGACGGTGGCATACTGCTGAGGGATGTTTTCTGGCTTGCGTGATGCCTGTAGTACACAATCTTTTATGTGGTTAAAATGCATTCTCAGTAAGACATCTCTGGGAATGTCATCAGGGAGGAAAGACGGTTTGGGGACCCTATGTATCCTGTCCACAAGAAGATCAAGTGCTGATGCTTCTGGTACCAATGTGGAGAAAAGGGTCTGGGCAAATTGCAGGAGTTGGGTAGGGGGAACATCTTCTAGGATACTCCGCAGCTTGAGGTTGTTCCTCCTGGACCTGTCCTCGAGGTCTGCCATTTTGTCTTTTATCCAGTTTATATCCTCCCCCTGAGCTGTAGGAGCCTCCACCATCACATTGTATGCTGAGGTATACTCCTCCATTTTGTTTTCCACCTGATGTATTTTGTGGCCTATTGCTTGCACTTCCTTCTGACACTCATTTATTCCCCTGACCATATCTGCGTGTAATGAGGAGCATAGGAACAGCAACATTTCCTTCAGCAGAGTATCTGATACAGGCCTGTCTGCTGTGGGGAATTCCTTAATAGGATCCCCTTCTTTACTGCTTGGGTGGTCAGAGTTATTGTGAGGTCTGCCTACCTCCATGTCCGGATCAGTCTGTTGTCTGACTGGAGAGTCTCTCCGTGGCTTCGATTTGGCTGGACTCCTCCTTGAGGGGCTAGATGGGCCTGCAGAGGATTCACTGGGTGGGTTAGAGGAGCGGCTAGTGACAGATGGGAGACCATTTTTGCTGCCGTTCGTTCCGGGCCTCTGCTCCGGCCTGCTATCCAGCGCGCCACCGCCATTTTGTTGTAGTCCACGAGCGGCATAGTAGCTCGTCATTTTCTGCAGCTGCTGAGGGTTTTTGCGATGTCTGGGCATCCTCCTCTTGTGCAGCGGGATTTCGCCGTTCAGTGGGCTGTGTTTGAAGCCATGAATGGCACCGGTGGGCTCTGATGACTGTGGATTATCTCCTGTGAGCGAGCGGAGCTCCTTGGTTAAACATCCATCTTGGAGCCCGGTCGCCACGCCCCCTGCTGAGAATCTTCACAAGAGTGGAATTTTCGGGACAAGCCCATTAGCAATCAAGGCCCCCAGTTTTTGTCCTATTTGATGCAAGCTCTCTGTCAGAAGATATAGATGACACATATCATGGTCAGTCCTTATCCACAAACAGCTTTTGTGATCTTTTTAATGGAACCTTGAAACAGATGCTGCGCACCTTTGTGGAATCCCAGGGGAAGAACTGGGAATATCTGCCTTATCTGCTGTTTTCTTACAGAGGGGTTCCTGTCAGAAACCATGAATCAGACTGAGACAGAAGTACAGTTAAATCACACTTGTTTAATAATAATAAAAAAAGGTAAACAGAGTAAACGTAGTCAAAACATAGCCAGAGTTCAGGAAACGGAATGGATAGTCAGACAAGCCAAATCATCAGGGAGCCAGAGATGAGGGTAGTAGAACAGCAAGCAGGATCTGGAGCCAGAAGGAATGTCAGCCAATAAAGTCTTTAACAGGAACACAGGAGAGTGTCTCTAGAGATGTGACCAAGGTGAAGGCAGAGATCATCTGGACTGGACAGCTTAAGTAGGCAGGACTGACGAGCAGGATGCCATCAACAGGTGAGTCACTGTGGAGAGATAGGAGCTGGCTATTAGCCGATAGCTGAGCAGCCAGCTTTGAGAAGGAAGGGCTGAGACAGTGCCCCTGGAATCCACAGGCTTTTTGCCATTCTAACTTCTGTATGGACGGAGTGTAAGGGGCCATTGAATCTAATCTGTGGCTGATTACATCCTAAATTTCCAAGACAAAATGAAGGCTCTGCTGAGAATAGTACATAAGAACATGACACAGGTCCAGGCCAGACTAAAACATTGGTATGACCGCAACACCAGAGAACAGACATACAACATTGGTTAGCAGGTGCATGTTCCACTTCCCATGTGGCAGAACAAACTCTAAGCAGCATGGGAGAGCCCATAGAGCTTCACCAAGTGCCTGAATGATATCACCCTCTTTGTCAGGTTAGGAGAGTAAGGTAGACAGCAGAAGGCCTTTCCTGTGAACATGCCAGTCTGCAGTAGACCTGAGCCCAAGGCAGTATAACATTGCAGGTTCAAAAGAAAACTTGGGTGGTTGCACCTTGCTGTTTATGTTGGACGAATGTTTCAACCCGAGCATACGTTTGGCCCAAACATTGGCTGTTTGCCCCTTTGATGAACACCCAAATTATCAGGGCATTCGACCATTTGTTTTGCCCACCAAATGACCACAATTCATTGCGTTGCCACACAGCTCATTGAAAGCCCTGATTGGCTGAAGCAATGAAAGCTTTGTCCAATCAGGGCACATAGCACTGTCAGAGCCATGATAGGACAATGTCATGATGACGAGTTACTGTGCTAAAGTGGGCTATTGTGATTCTATTGTGAGTGTAAAGTATCAATTTAGTGTGAATCTAATGATAGTTCAGTCAGCGTGCGACCATTCATTTTTACTTTAGTGTGAATCTAGTGACAGTACAGTGTGAGTGTAGTGCGACCGTTCATTTTTGCTTTAGTGTATTTTTATTTTGTCAGGGCAGGTTACCTGCAGTAAATTTCAGTGCGTTACTGAAAGTTTACTGCAGTACATTGCAATGCGTTATTGCAGGTTTACCACAGTATATTGCAGAATGATAGTGCACATTTAAAGCAGTATATTCCAGTGCATTTGTTCTTGTTTTTTTTTTCTTAATTAAATCTTATTCATTTGCCAAATAGAAAAAACATATTACAACATGTACGGTACTTTTAATCTTCAACTTTCCCATAGCATTCAGATAACTTTTCTTTATAATAATTACAACATATAAAAACATTCATTCTTCCCCCTAAAACTTTGTGTTGATGGTGTGGTTTGTTGTTCCCCTTTACTTTCCTATCCAATATCTTATTACTTTCTTTCTTATTATTCTAGCTGTTCACTCTTTGGATTTCTGAGAAGCTGTTGTAGGTTCTACTATCCAGCTTGCCCAGACTCTCATATTTTTCTTCAGATCCTCTATTACAATATACAGTTTCTCTATACAGCGGCAAGTTGTTGTTTACTAAATATTTCCAAAAGGCTAATGAGGGAGCTTCTTTCTTGCATAGAAAAGCAGCAGACTTACCTGTGTTCTCTTTGATCTAGTGGGGATATTAAAATCTCCTGGAGTATACCCACATCTCCAACGATTCTGAGGGTTCAATGGGCATATTCTATATAATCTATAAGGTATATAGTATATTCTATTATCTAAAATTGTATGAGCTTGTCTCGACGTGATGTGCAGGTGTTGGGTTGGTGGCCCTACCTACTGGCTAACTTATAAGGATGAATATGTCAGTGGTGAATGCGTGTACGGAAGGGTTAGTTACCCCAATAATGCAGGCTCCATGCATCCATACCGATGTGCAAAAAATAAAAAAATGTGCAATACACAGATAAAAATAGATATTAAGTGAATCCCAATAAACCTCACGTATATATGTGTGCATAAGAATAACCTTGAGAGATAAACATATGTGTAGTCATAAACGGTAATAAAAAATCAGCATGAAGATATAAAATATATATTAAAAAATATTTGTGAAGCTCCAAAATGACCAGCAAAAAAAAAAAAAAAAAGTCCAAAGTGCTCAAGTGACTCTTGTGTTCATAGAATCGCGTGACTTCTGTGCTCCCCCTTATGGGTCCCCACTCACCAGCTCCCTGCACCCCTGCAGGGGTAATGGGCATGTAAAGATAGCCTGGGATGGTTCCTGGTATCTCTCCTAGTGGTCCACACGTAGTATCTGTGGACTGTAGGGCCTCAGCAGCTCACTCCACCCAGTAAGGGTATCCAAGGGAGTCTTCCTGGTCACTTTTCCCAAAGTTGATTCGTCAGCTGTTCATAGTTAGATTCTCATAGAAAGAGATAGGGCTTCCATTGTGTAGTATTTAAAAAAACAGTGTTTATTAAAAGTTATAAGCAAAAACAAAAAGTGTCCCAGTACAGGGAGACCCATAAGCACAATGAAACAGGCAATCTGTAAGGGCACTGGTTCACAGCTTGCGCTCCACCTGCGTTCCAGCCCCTTACTTCCCTACCGGAAATGATGTAGTAGCGTAGCCACACCTTCCGCGTTTCATCATTGGGCGTTATCAAAGGCGATGCCACCATACTGATTGTCAGGTCTAATAAGGTGAGCGGACATGTGGGGCTCCTTCCCCTCCCACAAAAAATAACCAATAGCAGCAGTCATTAAACAGACGGAAGAAAGGTGTGTGAGAAACCTCTATGGGGAAGCATAATGCATGCGCTCATACTGGCGCCAACGTCCCTCCAATCAAAAAGGACGAATACTATAAAAAAAATGCCCCTATGCATCTGCGCTCGTCTTATATAAAATATAACAGACATAAATACAAAGGAGGTATACATTCATAAATAACACATATATAACATGCATATAACCTGGATACCTTCCAAGGGTAAACATAAGTGCATAATGAACAAAAAAGGGGGGTCATAAACAAGTCCCGTGTAGTCATCCTAGGTACATATTGCAGCTCATGAACAAACTCAGATATTACCCAGTAAAGCTTTTAGAAAACAGTTCATCAGGAAAACCCATAAGGGTCAAATTATATGCCAGTACTTATAATTGAGTCAAACTGCTTGTGTTAAAAAAGGGGGGGGGGGTTGTGAACTAGAAACACCCCCCTCCAAAAAAACAAGAGATGAACATATAAAGTGGTATTAACAAAGGAATTGATATAAACCTCAAATCTTAGGCACATATAGATGTGCATAGTAAACCAGGAAGTAGTGAATGCTGTGAGGCTGAGAGCCACAGAGATATACTCATATGAATGCCTAGATAGTAGCCCAGTATGAGAACTGAGTATCTCCATTGTTGGAGAGATTGTAGTGTGTAGGGCCCCAGTGGTTACCTATGGTACTGCAACCCACACCTCCTAACCAAACCCAGGAATGAAACCAGCTGGGTATACCAGCTAGGATCACTTGCCCCCAAAGGGCTCAACTTAGATATAGATTTGAACTGCTTTATAGCCAACCCTTAACCTTTTATAATAGGGGGCATTTGTACCCCTCGATCTGCTCTCTTTCCCTACCCATGATCTTTACACTAAGTTTTACTAGGTAGTATCTGGGTTTGGTCAGGAGGTGTGGGTTGCAGTACCATGGGTAACCACTAGGGACCTACACACTAATCTCTCCAACAATGGAGATGCTCAGCTTTCATACTGGGCTAATATTCAGGCATACATATGAGTATACCCCTCTTGGTTTTCAGACCCACAACGCTCATCATTCCCTAATCTACTATACACATCAACATTTGCCTAAGATTTGAGGCTTATTCTAATTCCTTTTATTAACTCCCCCTTTATTTACATTCCTTGTTTGACTGTAGGGGGCTGACTTCAGATCATAAAACCCCCTTTAACATAAGTACTGTGACTCAATTATTAGTACTGGTACTTAAATCTGATTGAATGGGCTTTCCTGATGAAATGTTTTTTAAAGGGTTACTGGGCAATATCTGGGTTTGTACACGAGTTGCATAATGCAGCACCTAGGAAGACCACGTGGGACCTGTTCTTGATCCCCCTTGTCCACCATCGTAGTTATGTTCACCCCTGGATGTGTATCTGGGCATATCCATGCTTATGTGTGTGGGATTTATGAATAGTATTATACATATAAGTATGGGTTTAGATTCTCCTATCGACACTAATGTCAATCCATTGGTTTCCAGTGGTAGCTTCCCCAGGTTTATCATGCCTGTGACCATATTTGTTTTCTCTCCCTACCCATGATCTTCATACCAAGTTTTACTAGGTAGTATCTGGGTTTGGTTAGGAGGTGTGGGTTTCTGTACCATAGGTAACCACCGGGGGCCTACACACTACAATCTCTCCATGTATGCACGCGCTTATATCTAACTTACTTATATTTAATAATGCAGTTTTCACTAAATGAGTATATAAGGTTGATATTGGTTTCTTTTCCAGTCTTCTTCTATTTGTTTATTCTAATCCTAATTCTGCCTGTTTGTATATGTTTAATGCAGTATATGTCAGTGCGTTATTGCACGTTTACCACAGCATATTGCAGTGCATTGTTACACAATTAACGCAGTATATTTCAGTGGGTTATTGCATGTTTATTACAGTATTCTGCAGTAGTGCACATTTAATGCAGTATATTTCAGTGCATTGGTGCATGTTTACCGCAGTATATTGCAGTGCATTATTGCAAGTTTATTGCAGTGCATTAGTGCATGTTTAACACAGTATATTTCAGTGCATTGGTGCACATTAATGCAGTATATTGCAGTGTGTTAGTGTACGTTTAACGCAGTATATTGCAGTGCATTATTACGCATTTAACGCAGTATATTTCAGTGCGACAGTGCACGTTTACCACAGTATATTGCAGTGCGTCAGTGCAGTTTTATTGCAGAATATTATAGTGTGTCAGTGGAATGGAGTGGAGTGGAGTGGAGTGTCTGTGTAGTGAGTACACAAGTTGAAGTACACCAAACACCACTTTACATTGATTAACCGCTTCAGCTCCAGAAGATTTTACCCCCTTCCTGACCAGAGTACTTTTTGCTATTCGGCACTGCGTCTCTTTAACTGACAATTGCGTGGCCATGTGACGTTACACCCAAACAAAATTGACGTCATTTTTTTTCCCACAAATAGAGATTTCTTTTGGTGGTATTTGATCACCGCTGCAGTTTTTATTTTTTTGCACCACATAAAAAAAAGATCGACAATTTTGAAAAAAAGAAAAAGCAATATTTTTTACTTTTTGCTATAATAAATATCCCCCAAAAATATATATATATATACACACCGGTATATATATATATATATATATATATATATATATAAACACATTTTTTCCTCAGTTTAGGCTGATATGTATTCTTCTGCATGGTTTTGGTAAAAAAAAAAAAACGCAGTAAGTGTTTATTGATTGGTTTGCACAAAAGTTATAGCGTCTACAGTATAGGGGATACATTTATGGCATTTTATTTTTTATTTTTTTTATTAGTAATGGTGGCGATCTGTGATTTTTATCATGACTGTGACATTATGGCGGACACATCGGACACTTTTGATACTGTGTAAATGACACTGGCAGGGAAGGGGTTAAACACTAGGGGCAATCAATGGGTTAAGTGTGTCCTAGGGAGTGATTCTAACTGTGGGGGGATGGGCTACCACTGACATGACAGCGATAACTGCTCCCAAAGACAGGGAGCAGTAGATCCTTGTCATGTCACTAGGCAGAACGGGGAAAAGCCTTGTTTATAGAGGCATCTCCCCGCTCTGTGGCTCCGTTACACGAACGCCGACTGAAATTGAATCCGTAAGTCCCGCGGGCACGGTTCTGCTGTACGCGGTGGGCGCTCGCACACCCGCTAGCCCTGCAAATTAAGGGGGACGTACAGGTACACCCATTTGCCCACTTCTGCCATTGTGTCGACTCATATCAGTGTGCATCTGTCGGCAAGTGGTTAAAGTGCATCCACGTACACATTCCCCATCTTTATTACATTTTGGTAATAAGCCCCCATCCTGTCTGGGAGGCCAACAAGGAGAGGCAGATGTTCCCATGGCACTGTGAGGGTGCCAGCAGCGTCTGTGCCAACAGGCAAAGGTGAATGTAGTCCATCCTCAGGCAGAGCATCATTTCCTCTGTTTAGTGATGGTGCCCGTGCTATCCAGCCACAGCATGCAGAGAAGGTGGTGGACTGGCTTACTAAACCATCCTCGTCCTCCTCATCCTCATCACTCAAGCAGAGACTAGTACGCAGTCCACCCCAGCTGTCAGAGTGGCTTATTCTGCCTCCTTGTCCACAGCTATTTCTGCCATAGCCCCAGCATCAGGCATAGAGGAGTCAGCAGAGTTTATCGAACACAGCATCAGCCACTTGCTCCTTGATGATGCACAGCCATTACTTGATTCAGATCCTGGTTCTGAGGTTGAGGAAGATAGGAACATGAGCCTACAGAGAGGGGAGAACACTGGTAAACAACAAATTGGCAGTCATATTCCCTCAGCCGCAGCGCATCGCCAAGTTGGCTCCATAGATGTCAAGGATGGAGGTGATAATGATGATGAGGTCACTGACATGACTTGGGTGCCAGATAGAGCAGATAAGGAAAGTGAGGGTGAGGCACAACCCCAATGAGACAGCCATCATGTAAGAGTAAAGAGCAGACACCCTATTCCACCAGATTGTGGAGCTGTTATCTCCCAACCCACTTCACACAGCTCAGCGGTTTGGGTCTTTTTTAGCACATGTTCAGCCGATCGCACTATTGCAATTTGCAAAGTTTGCCTCATGCAGCAGAGGGCCATCAACAAGTGCTGTGTGAGTATGGCACAGTGACAGGAGGAGGATTCTGGCAGTTGGAGGAATTGAAGCAGGGGAAGATGTACATCAAACCTTAACAGATGGTTTTCCATCCCCAAAACCTTTGGGAGTAGTACATGGCTGGGAAGAGGCAGTTGCAGATACTGTAATCCTCAGTGACCCTGGGGAGTCTGCTGCTCATGCCTCCACAAACTTGCGGTACATGGGCTCCATCATTCTTCAAAGACTGCAAAATGACCTGAGAATACGTGGCATCGAGGAAAAGGATCACTATTGGTTGGCAACCCTCCATGGCCACCGTTACAAGGGGAAAGTCTTGTAACTCATTCCGTCCCCACAGATGGAGCAGAAGATGACATCTCTTGAGGACACCTTAAAGAGGAGTTTATGTAATGCCTTTTCACAGGTGGCTGCCTCAGTGATGCTTTTCAGAAAAAATTTAGGTCCAGGGCTCTTAGTTTTCACATCCCATTGGCAGCATCTGCATCATATGGTGGGAGATTATCTAGGGGTGAAAACAGACATGGGGAGCTTTCTAGTTGATGATCCACTGGGTTACTGGGTCATGAGAAAAGACCACTGGCCAGAATTTTCCCAGTATGCAACTGAGCTGCTGGGCTGCCATGCATTCAGCGTGTTTTCCGAATGGGAATTCAGTATGAGTCTGTCCACAGACTCCATGGACCGACTGACATTTATCAAAATTAATCAGTCCTGGATTAGCAGCAGCTATCAAGCCCCTGATGCCAATGTCGCTGATTAAGTGCTTTGAAGTACTGGAATCTCTGAAAGACTGTCTAGGGTGCCTAGCTTGTGGGTGTTGCTTTCACCTGTTAGACTTTTTTGGTGTAGGTTTCATGGGCACAATTAACACCTAAAGAGTACCTCTATAGGGTTACAGTGAGAAGGCACCCCTGACACCCAAAGACCAATCTTTCCATACCTGTTTGACTAGTGTATATCATTTAAACTTTAGACAGCAAGGCCAATTCTTGCTTTCATCAAGAGTACCTCTATAAAGTTACGGTACGGCACCACCAACACCCAAAGCCCAATTTTTCTGCACCTGTTACTTCTATCCAAAGTCTGCGAAAGAGACACCAGAATTTATCCAAAAAATCTCTATTCTTGTTCCAAGTGCACTAAATCATGGCCTCATCATACAGACTGGCTCCCCAAGCCATTGTTTACAAAACAATTGCCATTGTTTACCCCATGTTCCAGATAAAGAAAACTTGCAGGGAAAATGTCATTTTTTTGGCTTTCTAAATGTCATTATTGCTGCAGCAGGTTCTATAAATGGTACAGATGTGCCACTTTAAAGGCCGACTGAGGGGACCCCCCCAGGTACTATATTTAAAGGAATTTTTAATTTTTGTTGTTATTTCTCATTTTCTTTGGTTTCACTTTAAGCATCAGTTAATCACTGCTAATTTAAAAATTATGTTTTTTACAAACTTTTTTCATTGAAAGCAAATTTATTTTGAAGAGGAAACAACCAGGACCTTTCCAATTTGGTCCTGCCTCTTCCAGAACAATAGTTATGGACTATTCCGGTACCATCAAGACATAAACAAGATAAATAAAACATTTTTAGTTTATTCAAAAAATAAACATTTTAAAAAGTCCATATGTGGACATCAAGATAAGTAGACAATAATATGGTACAAACATGTTTTACAATAATGTTGACAAATATAACAGTTTATAATGCCCGCAAAGGTAAACGAAGGCAGGTTTGTAAGTACTTGTGAACGGACCCAGCGACGGCGGCGGCTGACGCACACAGTGCCGCTTGTCTTCCGGGTTGGGGGTATTTAAGGCAGCAAATATGTCTGCCTTGTATGGACGGCACATACACACCCACACGGTTGCTACCAACCAACAGACCCAAGTAAGTAACCAGCCTGTGGGAGGACGTTTTTGCGGTCTCCCTTATACCTCTCAAGCTACATTAAATTCTCAAGCCTGGATGCACCTGGTTTAGGTGCCCCTGGCTTTTAGTAATCACAATTTAAATACAATAATATACCTTTATCTTTAAGGGCTCCCTGGATGGCATGTATATTTTGATACTCCTGTCCCAAGTGGTTGCTGGTTTCTTACCATCACCTCTGGTTGTCAACAATTATGGCTTTTTAAGGCTTTAACAATAGAACATTGGTGAGTTATACTCTCTGCCTTCATTTATGATCACCATTTGTATCAATGTGGAGGGCTACTCTGATTCCCTGGTCACTTTTTCCCCTTTTCCCTCTCCCCCCTCCCTCCTCCCTCCCCCATCCTACCCCCCCCCACAATCTCCTTACTTTCCAACTTCTTTCCCCTCCCTCCTTTCTTCCTATCCTTTCTTTCCTCCCCCCTTCCCATCCCCCCCCTCCCCTCCCCATCCCTTCTTGTTTTCCCCTTTCTCTCCCCTCCCCCCCCCTCCCATCTTTCCCTTCCCCACTTCTCTGTTTTCTTTGTCCTTGTTCCTTTTCACTGCTTCTACCCCCCTTCTCCGGTCTTCCCTTTCCCCTCCCAATCCTATCCCCCTTTCCCCCATTTTCCTTCCCCCTCTTTTCTCTTTCCCCCCTTTCTTCCTCCCCACTTTTCTCCCCCCTCCCCCTCTCCCCCCCTTTCCTTTTTCCTCTCCTCCATTTCCCCTCTCCCCCCTCCCCCTCTTTGCCCCCCCTCTTCCAAGGGTTTTTCCCTCCCCCCTACCCTTCCTTCCCCTCCCTCCTTCTTTCCCTTTCTCCTTTCTACCCCCTTCCCCCCCCCTTCCCCCCTTTTCCCCCTCCCTCCCTGTTTTTTCCCCCCTATTCTTTCCCAGTTTCTTTCCCCTCCTTTACCTTCACAATCATTCCCATTCCTCACACCAAGGTGGATTTCATCCTTTGAATCATAGAAAAATCATATATTTACAATCATACATACCGTATTTATCGGCGTATAACACGCACTTTTTTCCCCTTAAAATTAGGGGAAAATTGTGGGTGCGTGTTATACGCCGATCCCCGCTATTTTGTGATCTATCGGAGCGATCGCCGCCGACATTCACATAGCGTGTATTTTTAAATATGGCACCGCAGAGTTCAGAGGGACTCAGCGGCGCTCGTTTAGCTGAACGAGCGCCGCCGAGAACACAGTGACTGGGCGGGGCCGAGATACACATAGCCGAGGGTTCTCGGCTCTTCTCAGCGCCGTTCACAGTCCCACCCAGTCCCGCCATTGGACCTCTGTTATGTCCATCATAGGGACTGGGCGTGACTGTGAATGGTGCCGAGAAGAGCCGAGAACCCTCGGCTATGTGTATCTCGGCTCCGCCCAGTCACTGTGTTCTCAGCGGCGCTCGTTCAGCTGAACGAGCGCCGCCGAGTCCCTCCGAACTCCGCGGCTCCATATTTAAAAATACACACTAAACTTGTGTATGTCGGCGGCACTGGGGACAAGGCTGCACTGACCACTGGGGACAAGGCTGCACTGACCACTGGGAACAAGGCTGCACTGACCACTGGGGACAAGGCTGCACTGACAATTCTGCACTGGGGCAAATCTGCACTGACAATTCTGCACTGGGGCAAAGCTGCACTGATAAGGCTGCACTGGGGCAAAGCTGCACTGACAAGGCTGCACTGGGGCAAAGTTGCACTGACAAGGCTGCACTGGGGCAAAGCTGCACTGACAAGGCTGCACTGGGGCAAAGCTGCACTGACAAGGCTGCACTGGACACTGGGGCAAGGCTGCACTGACAAGGCTGCAGATGGACACGATAACGCTGCAATGATGGGCATTTAAATGTAAGTTTTTTTTCCTTAAACTTCCCTCCTAAAAGTTTTTTTCCTTAAAATTCCCTCCTTAACTTGGGGTGTGTGTTATACGCCGATAAATACGGTATATATATTTTTTCTAGTTTTGCCAAACTACCCCCCTTGCCCGCCCCTGGGGGAATGCCCGCCGAGGGCATCTCACAGTGTCGTTCTAGCCCCTTTTGGGCAGTGGTTGGTGAGTGCAAATATAAACAATTGATCAACTTTCTCCAATGTCATAAAACACCAACAGCAATAACCCAGCGCCAATGAGTAGCCACCTGGAGAACTCAATCAAGGCGTGGAGTATATAACATATATTGTTATCATACCATGTCATATAATGTTTTATGTGCATTTAGCATGACTAGACATAGAGGGAGAATAGTGCAGCTGGACCAACCGTAGCTGGTAGATACAGATCAAGATAAAACAACAAAAAATGTCCAGCGCTCTGGAATTCACATAAATAAAATAAATAAAATGAAATAAACTAAAATCTGGCAGTCCAAAACTAAAATCTGGCAGTCCAAAAATAATGATAAAGAAGGACAGTTTATTGAGTCCAATAATAATATAATAAAAATGATAATACATAAATTGTAAAAACAGGCTTTGAACAAATGAAATTGAACCCACAGTAACACAGAACTATATTGCACTGAATGAAGACATCTTAGTGTGTACTTAGGGTAAAAATATATGTGTATAAGACAGTAGGCCCTTGAGCAGCGGAAAACCCACACATGGAACCCATCCAGGTATATTGTAGCAGCAGAAGTCAAATGAAAAAAGTTGATGAAACAAAAAGAAGGGGGGGGCACCTCGCCCAAGGAATGAAGGGGACTGACAGAAACCCCGCTGGCTGTGTGATCTGAGATCGTGGAGGACAACTGGTCGGTGAGTTGTCACACTGGGGCGGTGGGGGCGTCGGCGGTACAACAGGGCTATTTTTAGCGCTGCTGTACCGTCGTTCTTGCAGCTGTATTCGGCCGCTAGCGGTGCGGTTTTAACCCCCGCTGGCGGCCGAAAAAGGGTTAAAATCCCTCGTACAGCGCGGCTATAGCCGCGGTATTGCCACGGTATAGCCGCGCTGTCCCATTGATTTCAATGGGCAGGAGCGGTGAAGGAGCGGTAAATACACCGCTCCTTCCCCGCTCCAAAAAAGCGGTTTGCAGGACTTTTTTCACCGTCCTGCCTGCGCACCGCTTCAGTGTGAAGCCCTCGGGCTTTCACACTGAACAAACAGCGGAGGCTGTTTAGGGGCGGTTTGCAGGCGGTATTTTTAGCGCAATACCGCCTGCAAACCGCCCCAGTGTGAAAGGGGTCTTACCTTTGCGGGCATTATAAACTGTTATTTTTGTCAACATTATTGTAAAACATGTTTGTACCATATTATTGTCTACTTATCTTGATGTCCACATATGGACTTTTTAAAATGTCTGTTTTTTGAATAAACTAAAAATTTTTTATTTATCTTGTTTATGTCTTGATGGTACCGGAATGGTCCATAACTATTGTTCTGGAAGAGGCAGGACCAAATTGGAGAGGTCCTGGTTGTTTCCTCTTCAAAATAAATTTGCTTTCAACACTTCCAAAGGATGATGGTACCTACTATTGATATACTAGCCCTCTCTTAACATTGTGGCATTTACCTCACTAAACTTTTTTCATTGAAACATTGTATGCCCAATTACTTGCATATAAGCCTTCAAATGGGCACTTTTGATTGTTCCAGGTAGGATCCTATAGACTTCAAAGTGGGTTTGTTATTCGGTTCCAAACCTTTCTATGTTCGAAAGTTCTGCCACAAACCGAACCATGGGTCGTTCGGCCCATGTCTACTTGCCATCCAGGGGGTGGACACAGGGGTGCATCCTCCCAATAAACAGTCTTCCTACCACGTCTCTATAGAGGTGCAGGCCAACATGAAAATGGAGATTGAGGAAATGTTGCAGCTAGGGATCATTCAGAACTCCCACTGAGCCTGAGCATTCCCAGTAGTCCTGGTTCACAAAAAGGTTGAGATGATCAGGTTGTGCGTTGAATAGGGATGAGCCGAACACCCCCCGGTTCGGTTCGCACCAGAACCTGCGAACGGACCGAAAATTTGCACGAACGTTAGAACCTCATTCACGTCTATGGGACTCGAACGTTCGAAATCAAAAGTGCTCATTTTAAAGGCTAATTTGCATGGTATTGTCCTAAAAAGGGTTTGGGGACCCGGGTCCTGCCCCAGGGGACATGTATCAATGCAAAAAAAACTTTTAAAAACGTCCGTTTTTTCAGGAGCAGTGATTTTAATGATGCTTAAAGTAAAAAAAAAAAAAGTGAAATATTCCTTTAAATATTGTACCTGGGGGGTGTCTATAGTATGCCTGTAAAGTGGTGCGTGTTTCCCATGCTTAGAACAGTCCCTGCACAAAATGTCATTTTTAAAGGAAAAAATTTAATTTAAAACTGCTTGCAGGTTTAATATAATGTCGGGTCCTGGCAATATGGATGAAAATCAGTGAGACAAACGGCATGGGTACCCCCCAGTCCATTAAAAGGCCCTTTGGGTCTTGTATGGATATTAAGGGGAACCCCGCACCCAAATTAAAAAAAAGGAAAGGTGTGGGGCCACCAGGCCCTATATACTCTGAACAGCAGTATACAGACAGTGCAAACAAGACAGGGACTTTAGGTTTGTTGTTAAGTAGAATCTGTTTGTAATTTTGAACGGGTACATTTTTAATGTGTTTAGCTCCAGCCAAAAAATCTTTAAGCTTTTTGGAAAACATAGGGAAGGGTTATCACCCCTGTGACATTTGTTTTGCTGTCTGTGCTCCTCTTCAAAAGATTTCACCTCACTTTTTGTCCCAATGACAAATGTTTTTTGAAAATTTGTTTTTTTTTTGTGAAACAAGGATTGGTGATAAAGCATCAGTGGAAAGAAGAAATGTTTTTCCCATATTAACTCTTACAGGAGAGAATTTCCCTTCCTAGGGGTAAATTTCATCTCACTTCCTGTTGTCTCCTTCCGTTTGCAAGTAGGAGTCGTTTGTAAGTTGGATGTTTGAAAGTAGGGGCCTGCCCTACATACTCAGCAGAAATTTGGGCCTTAGGTGTTGTTGTGGCCACAACACTGTAAGCCCTCACAGGGCCCTGCTGTGAAATATTAGATCAAGAATTGTAATTACATGCCCCTGTTGAACAGGGGCAGAAAAATTGGGCCTTTGGTGGTGGTGGTGCTGGTGCCACAACACTGTAAGTCCTCACTCGCTCTTGGTGGACACAGAAACGGGCCCTGCTGTGAAATATTAGATCAAGAATTGTAATTACATGCCCCTGTTGAACAGGGGCTGAAAAATTGGGCCTTAGGCACTGGTGCTGGTGCTACAACACTGCAACCCCTCACAGATACTCTAGTTGGAACGCCGGAACGAGCCCTGCTGCAAAGTATTGCATCAAAAATTGTAATTAAACGCCTCTGTTAAACAGGGGCTGAAAAATTGGGCCTTAGGCACTGGTGACGGCGCCCAGAACCAAAAATGTTCTTACAAGCTATCAGCGTGATCATTGAGGAGGAAGAGGATAATTACTCAGGATAGTCACTCAGCATCAGCATAGGCAGTCTTTGACAGCATCTAAGATTTCAAAAAAGAAAATTATTCGGTTACATCAGCATCAGGTGCTTGGTAGCTGGTGGTGATCCAAGACTGATTCATTTTTATGAAGGTCAGGCGATCGACTGAGTCGGTGGACAGACGCACCCTGTGATCGGTTACAAAGCCTCCAGCAGCACTGAATGTGCGTTCCGAAAGAACGCTGGATGCAGGACAGGCCAGTAGCTCAATTGCATACTGTGCAAGCTCTGGCCAGTGATCCATCCTCAAGACCCAGTAACCCAGAGGATTTTCGGTGGGAAAGGTGTCCAAGTCAGATCTTGCCCCTAGGTATTCCTGCACCATGTAAAACAGACGCTGGTGATGGTTGCTGGATCCGATCATACCTTGGATCTGCAGACTAAAAAATTGTCTGAATGCATCAGTCAGATGGCCACCTTCTCCACCGCTCCTTCTTTGACTGACCGAAGCCTCAGCAATATGTTGTCCAGAAACAGGAGTTTGTAACCTCCCAGTCTCTAGGAATGCGTTGCACAAACCTTTCTGCAAGGCCTCCCGAAGATGTTTCATCCTCTGCTCCCTCTGCGACGGCAAGATAAGGTCCGCAACCTTACCCTTGTAACGTGGATCAAGGAGGGTTGCCAGCCAGTATTGGTCTTTCTCCTTGATATTACAAATACGAGAATCCTTCCGCAGGCTTTGCAGGATCAGGGAGGCCATACAGCGTAGGTTTGCTGAGGCATTCGGTCTGGAGTCCTCTGGGTCACTAAGGATGACATGGTCCGCAGCCACCTCCTCCCAGCCACGTACAAGTCCATGTGTTTCTTGGGACTGATCCCTTAAAGACTGCTGCTGATGCTGAGTGCCAGGCTCCACCTCCATACTGACACAATCCTACTCCTCCTCCTCATCCTCTTCCTGTGTAATCGGCGGGCACGCAGGAACACTGTCTGGATAAAGGGGGCCTTGAGAGCTAAGGAAGTCCTCCTCTTCCTGCCTCTGTTCTGCCTCAAGTGCCCTGTCCATTATTCCACGCAGCGTGTGCTCCAACAGGTGGACAAGGGGGACAGTGTCACTGATGCATGCACTGTCACTGCTCACCATCCTAGTGGCCTCCTCAAATGGTGACAGGACAGTGCATGCATGCCTGATCATGGCCCACTGGCGTGGGGGAAAAAAACCAAGCTCCCCTGACCCTGTCCTGGTGCCATAGTCGCACAGGTACTCATTGATGGCCCTCTGCTGCGTGTGCAGCCATTGATGGCCCTCTGCTGCGTGTGCAGCCACTGCAGCATGGCCAACGTTGAGTTCAACCTGGTGGACATGTAACAGATTAGGCGGTTCTTGGCAGGTTAAACTCCTTTTGGAGGTCCGCCAGCTGAGCACTGGCATTATATGACCGGCGGAAATGCACACAGACTTTCCTGGCCTGCCTCAGGACATCCTGTAAGCCCGGGTACCTGCCCAAGAACCGCTACACCACCAAGTTAAGGACGTGAGTCAAACAGGGCACATGGGTCATTTGTCCCTGTCGGAGGGCAGAGAGGAGGTTGGTGCCATTGTCGCAAACCACCATTCCTGCTTTAAGTTGGCGTGGCATCAACCACCTCTGAAACTGCCCCTGCAGAGCTGACAGAACCTCTGCCCCAGTGTGGCTCCTGTCCCCCAAGCACACCAGCTCAAGCACCGCATGGCATCTTTTGGCCTGCGTACATGCGTAGTCTCTTGAGCGCCTACGGAGCACCGCTGGTTCCGAGGACAAAGCACAGGAAGAGGCCATGGAGGAAGAAGAAGAGGAGGGGGGGAGAGAGGTGTGTCACAATCATTAGTAGTGGCATTTTGGAGGCGTGGTGGCAGAACAACCTCCAACACTACTGCACCTTGTCCTGCATCCTTCCCAGCTGCCAGCAGATTCACCCAATGCGCAGTGAAACTTAGGTAACGTCCCTGTCCATGCCTGCTGGACCATGAGTCAGCGGTAATATGTACCTTACCGCTGACCGCCCTGTCCAGCGAGGCATGGACATTGCCTTCCACATGCCGGTAGAGAGCCGGAATCGCCTTCCAGGAGAAAAAGTGGCGTTTGGGTACCTGCCACTGAGGAACCACACATTCCACAAACTCACGGAAGGGGGCAGAGTCTACCAACTGAAAAGGCAGCAGTTCAAGTGCTAGCAAATTTGCCAAGCTAGCATTCAGCCGCTGGGCAAGGGGATGGCTGGGAGCAAACTTCTTTCAGTGGTGCAGCAGCTGGGGCAGGGAAATTTGCCTGGTACAATCTGACGTCGGTGTACCGAAAGCAGATTGCCCACAAGTACTTGGCTGTTACACACCTAATTCTACAACTTCATTCCTCTCAGTGCAGGTCTCAGAGAGGACTTAAGGTATAGTGGGGTTGGAGATCTCAGCTGATGAGGAGCAAGGAGAGGTCCTCTTTGTTCTTTGGTGTGGGTCTTTTAGATATGCTTGCCAACGAACTGCATGGCAGGTCAACATATGTCTGGTCAAGCATGTGGTACCCAAGCGGGAGATGTTTTGACCACGTGAGATACGCTTGAGACATATGTTGCAAATAGCAGCGGTGTGATCTGATGCACTCGTCTCAAAAAAGGCCCACACCAAAGAACTTTTTGAATAACGCGCAGAGACTGCAGCGCCCTGCACATGCGGAACTTTGGGGTGTGATGCAGTCAGTGTGCTGCCCTTAGACTGGCCCCTGGAGGGCATCTTGCCTCATTGGTGATGTGCCGCCTCCTCCTCCTCCTCTCACCTATCAGGCACCCACGTTGAGTCAGTGACCTCATCCTCCCCTCCCTCCTCATCACTGGAGCAAACCTGGCAGTATGCTGCAGCAGGGGTAGCATGGCTGCCAGATTGCTGTCCTTCTTGGGCACCCCCTCTGTCCGTGCTCACGTTACTGCCTTCATCTAGCTCAGTATCATCATCAGAGCCTTCCAAACGCTGGGCATCCTCCTGGAGCATGTACCCAACACTGTGGTCAAACAATTCGAGGAACTCCTCAGGGGGACATGGTGGGGCTAGGGAAGGAGTCACTGATGACATTGAGCCGAGGGAAGAGGCCGCTGCTTTGCCAGAAAAAGTACCCTGAGCATGGGTGAGAGAGGATGAGGAGGATGAGGACGGCTTGGTCATCCACTCAACCAAGTCTTCCGCATGTTGCCGCTCAACACGGCCAGCTGCCGAAAAAAAGGCCAAGTGTGTCCCACAGCCACGTGCTGATGAGGATGCACCATCTCCATGACCAGCACTAGACACAGAGCCTGTGTACTGATACTGCAGCTAGCAAAATCAACTGCCTGCCTGTAGTATGAGAACACCACCAACACTAACTTGTAGCTTTAACTGAACACTGTGCAGAGCTCGCAAAAAACTAACTTGTAGCTTATTTAGCTGCCTGCGGTAGTGATAGGATCAGGAAAACACCACTAACCTTCTACAGGTAGCTTTAGGTGAACACTGTACAGAGCTCGCAAAAAATAACTTGTAGGTTTAGCTGAACACTATGAGGAGGACGCACTACACTAACTTGTAGTTTTAGCTGAACACTGTGAGCAGGACGCACTACACTAACTTGTAGTTTTAGCTGAACACTGTGAGCAGGACGCACTACACTATCTTGTAGCTTTAGCTGAACACTGAGCAGGATGCACTACACTAACTTGTAGCTTTAGCTGAACACTGTGCAGGGGTCTCACTACACTAACTTGTAGTTTTAGCTGAACACTGTGAGCAGGACGCACTACACTAACTTGTAGCTTTAGATGAACACTGTGCAGAGGTCTCACTACACTAACTTGTAGTTTTAGCTGAACACTGTGAGCAGGACGCATTACACTAACTTATAGCTTTAGCTGAACACTGTGCAGAGGTCTCACTACACTAACTTGTAGTTTTAGCTGAACACTGTGAGCAGGACGCACTACACTATCTTGTAGCTTTAGCTGAACACTGAGCAGGACGCACTACACTAACTTGTAGCTTTAGCTGAACACTGTGCAGAGGTCTCACTACACTAACTTGTAGTTTTAGCTGAACACTGTGAGCAGGATGCACTACACTAACGTGTAGCTTTAGCTGAACACTGTGCAGAGGTCTCACTACACTAACTTGTAGTTTTAGCTGAACACTGTGAGCAGGACGCACTACACTAACTTGTAGCTTTAGATGAACACTGTGCAGAGGTCTCACTACACTAACTTGTAGTTTTAGCTGAACACTGTGAGCAGGACGCATTACACTAACTTATAGCTTTAGCTGAACACTGTGCAGAGGTCTCACTACACTAACTTGTAGTTTTAGCTGAACACTGTGAGCAGGACGCACTACACTATCTTGTAGCTTTAGCTGAACACTGAGCAGGACGCACTACACTAACTTGTAGCTTTAGCTGAACACTGTGCAGAGGTCTCACTACACTAACTTGTAGTTTTAGCTGAACACTGTGAGCAGGATGCACTACACTAACGTGTAGCTTTAGCTGAACACTGTGCAGAGGTCTCACTACACTAACTTGTAGTTTTAGCTGAACACTGAGCAGGACGCACTACACTAACTTTAAATAGTCTAGCTGCCTGACTGTGGTACTAATAGGATCAAAAGAACACCAGCAATTTTCTTCAGGTAGCTGTAAATACTGTAACAAGACAAGCCTGCCTGTCAGTAGGAAGATAACAGGAACGGATCTAGCTAAACTGAAAACAGTGTATATATATATATGCAACACCTGGGATGCATATATATACACAATACACTGTAAGTGCAGCTAACTCACTGACTGTCCTGCCTAATCTAGCTAACTCAAATAAAATGACACTGTCTCTCTGTCTATCTCTCAGCACGCCGGAACACACTACACAGGGCCGCCGTGCAGGCGGCCTTATATAGTGTGGGGCGTGTTCTAAACCCCCTGAGCCATAATTGGCCAAAGCCACCCTGGCTTTGGCCAATTACAGCTCTCTCTACCGATGGCGCTGTGATTGGCCAAGCATGTGGGTCATAGTGGGTCATAGTGCATGCTTGGCCAATCATCAGCCAGCAATGCACTGCCGCAGTGAATTATGGGCCATGATGCGCCACACGAATTTGGCGCGAACGGCCCATATCGTTCGCAATTCGGCGAACAATCGAACAGCCGATGTTCGAGTCGAACATGGGTTCGAGTCGAACATGCGTTCGACTCGAACACGAAGCTCATCCCTAGCGTTGACTACAGGAATCTGAATGCCATCACTATTGCAAATGCCTACCCCATGTTCCAGATTAAGTTGTTGGATAGGCTGGCAGCTACCCAGTATCCAATCAAAGGCCTGAGCAGGGGGTACTGGCAAATTCCTCTGACACCTGAGGCTCAGGAAAAGTCTGCCTTCATCACCCCATTCAGATTGTTCGAGTTTACAGTCATGCCATTTGGAATGAAGAACGCCCCAGCCACCTTTCAGAGAGTCATGAATGACAAATTGGAGGGGCTGGAAACCTTTGCAGTCTCTTATTTGGATAAAATTGCCATGTTCAATGCTACCTGGGAAGAACACTTGGCACACCTATCGCAGGTTCGATCTGACAACAGAAAATCTGTCCATGAAGCCAAGTAAGTGTCACATACAGCAAGGATGACTAAGGTCCAGGACTTGGGACACCGGGTAGGAGGAGGCACCCTGAGACAGGGAAGGTCAAAGCCATCCTGGCCTGGCCTATCCCTCAAACCATAAAGCAGCTTATGTCATTCAGGACAGCTAGCTACTATAGGAAGTTAGTGTGCAACTACAGTAGCCTGGCTAAACCATTGACTGACTTAACCAAAAAACTGCCTAAGGTGGTGTCTTGGACACTAGAATGTGAGAAGGCATTTTAGGCCTTGAAAGAGTTGCTGGCCAGTGCCCCGTGCTACAAGCTCCAAGCTCCAGACTCCAGACTCCAGACTGATGCCTCCAAATTGGGTGCACTCCTGAGATAGGTGGATGATTCAGGAGAGGAACATCCTATCCTCTACCTGAGCAGGAAACTGCTTCCCAGAGAAGTAGCACATGCACCAATTTAAAAAGAGTGTCCTGCGATTGTGTGGGCTCCTCAGAAGTTGCAAATGTACCTCTATGGGCGACACTTCACCGCTATCACTGACCACAACCCACTGCTGCATTAGGACTGCAATCTATAAAATCAACAAACTTATTAACCTGGAAAATTAATAATCTGATGATAGACATAAATTTTATTTTTGCAAACCCTGAAGAGGAGACAGTATGCCAAGTTCATAACAAAATATCCACAGAGTATACGAATACATTACATACACAGAATACTGAATCAATGTTATTACATAAACACGGTGCGATCTGGGGATAGGTAGCAGTTAAAAAACTCCTTGGGGTTAGCACACTTTTAGGCACAGATACCAGTCTGATGAAGTAGTAGTAAAGAGTGGTGTGTTTATTTCTGCTATTCACAAGTTTTGATAAACAGTGGTATAAAATAATCAATAAATTAGACTATAATATCACACTAAAACAGCGCTAATGTTGAGCTGAAATAAACATGCATGTGGCCAACTTCACACAAAAGTCCTTTGAGAGTGGTGAGGAGTTTAAAAGTAGTTAAGAAAGTGTTCATAGACGATCATATTAAAGAGTCTCCGTGTGCACCTTCCACTGGTCAGTCCAATTTCACCATGTGAGAACACACTCCCCTCAGGGGGTTAAACTCACCAGAACTAAGTAATAATAAGCCTCCAAGGAAAAAAACATCCAAGCCACAAGCCGCTGCCAGCATCACTCCAGGGGATTCACAGATGATCAGAGCTCAGAAATGAATCAAAAACAAAAGAAAAGCGCACATAGCGTAATCCTATTTATTGATTAAAAGCCCATCACATCACACAGAGAGCCCCCCTTCAATAAATATACGTACATCAACACTGCAATCAACAAAGCACATCAAAGGAAGCGTTTAAACGTGCACTTCACCGTAGCAGACATCAGCCGGCTCAGCTTCCCAAGGAGCGATCTCCACTTCCTGGTTGTGAATCCAGCTGTGGTGGAGCGCAAACGTCACTTTTGGCGTCGTGTAGGCCATGCCCTGACGCGTTTTGTCATATCCTGACTTCAACAGAGGGCGTGCCTACACAACAGACGGACAGGCTTAAATTATCCCGCCCCGAACTCCATGGCCAATCACGGTGCATTCCGCGTGACGACAGGTGCGCGTCGTCAGCCGAAGTAAACACTGACGGCTCCCTACAGGAGGGGGAGAGGGACAATCAGCCATACTGCACTTTTTATATATATAATATGCAGATATACACACCCACAAGCTAAACAAGGTAGTAAGCAAGTATATGAGCTAACACTGCACATTACGCTCTTCTCATAGGGGCTAGAACATCTATAAATATGCAAATTAACACATATTGAATTAATCGGTATGCAGATATGCAACACAGCAGAGTAACACATCTTAAGGTAGACCACTAAATGCCAGCGCCACATATTAACACATATTGAGCGGACTAATAAATATAAGAACCCTCATACTTTATATAGTTCCGTCATTGGTACATCAATTAATTGTAATCATAGTGTTTTTAACAAGAACATTAATTCTCATTTCAGTTCTATACTCAATAAATCGCCTATTATACCCATAATAATTTTAACAAGACAATTAGTTCTCATGACAATAGAATCAAAGCAATAACAAATATTGATAATTAAAAATTAGAATATTATGATGTGACTTGCTAATAAAAATAGATATAAATCGACTGCAAGTAAATTATTTCTAAAAAAACTAGAAGAGATAAGATAAATCTCAATGCATTAAAAAAAAAATTCAAATACGTTTAAAAAGGAGCAAAAATAGAGCAAAGATAGACATGAGGCACTTAGTCGGAAAACACAAGTAAAAAGCCAGGTATACAGTGATATACACTGTATATGGTATATAAAAAATTATTTAATAGAAAAGTGATCGATAAAAACTGCTCCAAACAGTTACTTCAAAACCTCAATAATCACTTATGAAACAGTTAATATCTACATCCACATTCAACCCTTTTGGCGATAATGTATCCGCCAAAAAAATCCATTGGGTCTCTCTCCTAGACAGGTCACGGACTAGATTTGAACCCCTCCACTTTGATTTTGAATGGTCAACGCCCCAAAATTTGAGGCCTGATGGGTCTTGATTATGCATTAATTTAAAATGGAGCGATACATTGTGGTCTTTAAAAGCTATTTTTATATTTGTTATATGCTCTGCAATTCTGACTCTTAAAAGTCTCTTAGTGCATCCTATATAAATAAGACCACAAGGACATTGCAGAGCATAGACCACAAAGGAAGTGTTACATGTAATAGATTCTTTGATGGCAAATTCTTTGTTGTTAGAGGTGGATATAAAGCTTTCCAAAGCCCTCACTGGTCTGTCCACTTCCCTAAAGGCGCGGCACCTCCTACAGCTGTAAAAAACATTTCTATCCCAGAAAGTAGGGTGCCTAGACGGAGGGTCCAACACTTTCCGCACTATTTTGTCCGCAAAACTCAGGGACCTTCTATAGATAAACTTAGGTCTACAAGGTAAAACTGAATGCAACACTCTATCCATACGCAAAACGTGCCAATGGGCAGCAAAGATATCTTCCACTTCCCTGTATTGGGAGTGAAAGCCCGAGATGAAGCTCCATTCATGACTGTCCCTATTCTGGACCAATGGAGCTTCTTCTAAAAACTAATACTTAGTTCTGGTGAGTTTAACCCCCTGAGGGGAGTGTGTTCTCACATGGTGGAATTGGACTGAACGGTGGAAGGTGCACACTGAGACTCTTTAATATGATCACCTATGAACACTTTCTGAACTACTTTTAAACTCCTCACCACTCTCAAAGGACTTTTATGTGAAGTTGGCCACATGCATGCTTATTTCAGCTCAACATTAGCGCTGTTTTAGTGTGATATTATAGTCTAATTTATTGATTATTTTATACCACTGTTTATCATGATTTATCTATGTTTTTAAACAGCTACTTTTTTACTATCTGGATTTCGTACCTTTTTGTGTGTTAGCAAATTGGTCGTTATTTTCATCTCTATCTTTATTTTTTATTTATTATTTCTGCTTCGGAACAGCATCATTTCCTGGTGCTGAGTGGTGCACTTTAGGGCCCGTAGGAACACCTTTTTTGTCTATTCACAAGTTTATTTACAAGTGCTGTACAGTGAGGTAAACCGAAAAAGATTAAAACTGACAAAAAACTAATTCCTAACCATGTCCCGGTAGTAACTATACAATCATAAACCCTGACTATCAGGCTGTCTAAGCCTAACTTGTTTGCTTTTCACCAACCTCGCAGATCGAACAGACACGACCTGTCTGTTCCCCCAGGCTCTGAGCACTGACTGCATGTTCCAGGTGAGTCCGAATTTCCATGGGGAGAGGAGTAAAACCTGAACTCGCTGAGAATCAAAGAGCCCTAAAAGTCTATAAGAGGAGCCTAGGAGATGTGTAAACCTCAAACAGGACTTTTCTAGGGTCCCTCTGAGAAACTCTGCCACATAACCCCCCTTTTCCTCTTGCTTCAGCCCCAGAGTTGGAACACCTGTGGCCCAACAGGATTGAACCTGGGGCAGGGCGTCTACATTTCCCATCTTAACACCTGGCCTTTGGTTTACTGTGAAGGAATAATCTTGTAGAGCCGAAAACCACTGGTTCACCTGTCTATTTATCTTCTTCTTTTGGGCCATCCATTTGAGGGGAGCATAATCGTTTATCAGGTCAAATGGGCGCCCTAACAAATAGTATCAAAGAGGGTCCAAGGCCCACTTTATGGCTAAACATTCCTTTTCAGTTACTGCATATTTCTTTTCATGTTCATTAAGTTTTCTGCTCAGGCACACTATATGGTGTTCTTCTCCACAGTGTACCTGTGACAACACTGCCCTAATACCAACATCAGATGCATCCGTCTGAACCACAAAATCCTTTGAGTGCAATCAATTGAGTGCAGTACTGGCTGTGCACAAAAGGCCCTCTTCAGGACCTGGAAAGACTCCACTACTTATGGAGACCATTCTACCATCACTGAGTCTTTCACTTTTGTAAGGTGAGGCGCAGAGATACCTTTGATGCCTGTATATACTGGTTAAGCCTTTGCTGACCACTCTGAATAAAGGGGTAATTTCAGACTAGTAAGCCCGCATCTTGATATGACCTTTGGTGACGGTGAATACTGCTGACACTTGCAGTATCTTCCTGGAATGAGGGAGGAGTTTATTCACTTTACACATTTAAAGGGGACTCTCTTTGATCTTGGGATCTCTTTTGGGTTTTTCTGATGGACACTATTTGCTTTCTTTATTGAGCCTTATTATTTGCACTACAATTGTATTTGAATATGTATGTCTATGAATAAATCAGTCACTTATCGATTTATGTTTTTAGCACAACACAGATAGTTTACAATTTGATATCGGAAAGGGATATCTTATTTTTGGGTTTGCAGCTTTTTACAATTTGGGCACAATTTTGGGCAGTTTTCTTACTTTTTTTCAGACAGTGGGGCTGCTACAGTTGCAAAATTTGGGACAGACATTCTATAGTAACCCACGCTAAGTCCAAAGTGGTCAGATAATGGGCCTTCCCAAGTCTGTCCATGAGCTCATCTACCTGGGCTTAGGGTAGGTGTGAAATTTTGTCACTAAATTAAGCTTTCTGTAAACTTCCAAGTACCGTCCGGTTTTGGGACTAAAACGATGGGACTAGACCAGTCACTACTGGACTCTTCAATGATGTTTAGATCCAGCATCCTCTTGACTTCGTCACTGATGACTTTTCTCCTAGCTTTAGGAATTCAGTACGGTTTACTAAATGTATTATTTATCGTATATGAATTCACAAGCTCTTTCTATACTATTTTTGCCAACTCAGTATCCCTTTTTAGATGATTATTATAATGTTTTTTTAAGATAATGAGATATGTATCACACAATTTTAGCACTTTGTTATGATCATGATAATTATTTTTTACATATATTTTTTACATTATATGCTCAAAAAAATTAAAGGAACACTTTGAAAACACATCAGATCTCAGTGGGGAAAAATATCATGCGGGATATCTATACTGATATGGACTGGGTAATGTGTTAGGAATGAAAGGATGCCACATCATTTGATGGAAATGAAAAGTGAAAAAATGATGCAGCAGGCTAGTCCATTTTGCTAAAATTTCATTGCAGCAACTCAAAATGGTACTCAGTAGTTTGTATGCCCCCCACGTGCTTGTATGCAAGCCTGACAATGCCGGGGCATGCTCCTAATCAGACGACGGATGGTGTCCTGGGGTATTTCCTTCCAGATCTGGACCAGGGCATCACTGAGCTCCTGAACAGACTAAGGAGCCACCTGGTGGCGTCAGATGGACCGAAACATAATGTCCCAGAGATGTTCTACTGGATTTAGGTCAGGCGAGCGTGGGGGCCATTCAATGGTATCAATTCCGTCATCTTCCAGGAACTGGCTGCATACTCTCACCACATGAGGCCAGGCATTGTCGTGCACCAGGAGGTAACCAAGACCCACTGCACCAGTGTAGGGTCTGACAATGGGTCCAAGGATTTCATCCCAATACCTAATGGCAGTCTGTAGAGGTCTGTGGGCCCCTCCATGCATATGCCTCCCTAGACCATCACTGACCCACCACCAAACCAGTCAAGCTGAGCGATTTTACAGGCAGCATAATGTTCTCCACGGCTTCTCCAGGCCCTTTAACGTCTGTCACATGTGCTCAGGGTGAACCTGTTCTCATCTGAGAAAAGCACAGGGCACCAGTGGTGGACCTGGCAATTCTGGTGTTCAATGGCAAATGCCAATTGAGCTCCATGGTGTCAGGCAGTGAGCCTAGGGCCCACTACAGGATGTTGGCCTCTCTCATGAAGTCTGTTTTTGATTGTTTGGTCAAAGACATGCACAGCAGTGGCCTGCTGGAGGTCATTTTGTAGGGCTCTTCCAGAGCTCATCCTGTTCCTCCGTGCATAAAGAAGATACCGGTCCTGCTGATGGGTTAAGGACCTTCTACGGCCCTGTCCAGCTCTCCTAGAGTAACTGCCTGTCTCCTGGAAACTCCTCCATGCTCTTGAGACTGGGAGACACAGCAAACCTTCTGACACGTATTGATATGCCATCCTGGAGGAGTTGGACTGCCTGTGCAACCTTTAGAGGGTCCAGGTATCACCTCATGCTACCAATAGTGACACTGACCCTAGCCAACTGCAAAACTAGTGAAAAACAGTCAGAGTATTTTCGGGGTGTCTATAAATTCAGCCCTCTGTAGGTTGATGATTTTAATTTCCATCAAACGATGAGGCATCCTTTTGTTCCCAACACATGTTCCGGTCCATATCAGTATATATATATATATATATATATATATATATATATATATATATATATATATATATATATATATATATATACATATACACATATACACATACATACACACATACCAGCATGATATTTTTCCCCATTGAGATCTGATGTGTTTTCAAAGTGTTCCTTTAATTTTTTGAGCAATATATATATATATATATATATATATATATATAATCATATTCTAATTGCATCCTGTTTCAGTTATATTGATACTGTACGATATTGTATATACAAATTTCTATTGTGTGGATTGTGTCTATCTATCTCTCAACGCCGGAACAGAGAGACAGTGTCATTTGATTTAAGTTAGAGTAGGGAGTCACTATGACTACAACCTAACCATCTACACGGAGACCGGAGACTACCTTGGGTGCCTTAAACAACTATGGTGGTGAGGAGATAGTGGAGGATATACTCATATGCTTTACGCCCCTTTTGGGGTGATTGGATTTGGTGAGTGGGGACCCTTGAGGGGGAGCACAAAAGTCACCAAGAACGTTTGAAAGCACCCCAGTCACGGTTTTGTGTTGAAGAAATTTGAACACGATTTTTGTAGAAATCTATCACTTTATGGACTATGAACACTACATAACCCTGTTTGACGTTATGTTTATATGTTTGAATTGATATGTAGAGGTGCAGTTTATGGTCTCGTTTAGTGCAAATCCACAACGTTATATGTTATTTTCTTTTTGAAAGCACATCACTTAATTATAGCGGACCAATAGAGTTTTCTAGTTTTCACTTTTTCTAATAATATAGCAACTATATGGTAACGTGCACGTTATTTTATTATGATTTCTCTTATCATATAGAGAAGCTTATATTTTGGCACAACTGAATGTTATTTGTAAACCTTCACTAGGGTATTATTTAGCTTGCAACTATCACTCAATTAGGATATAGGAGGGACACAATCACCAATTCAGTCAGCAGTTAACCCCCTCCTCCATATAGCTGCTTATCCCATATAATCCATCAGGGAGTGCCACGCCCCATTGTAGATATATTTGTAACCAGTTGGAGGATCCCTAGGGAAGCTCCTTTTAGGGGGGCTGCACACCTAATTATTGTCCTAAGCGCAGCCATCACACATATATTTATCCTTTTGTTCCTAACACATGTTCCGGTCCATATCAGTATATATATATATATATATATATATATATATATATATATATATACCAGCATGATATTTTCCCCATTGAGATCTGATGTGTTTTCAAAGTGTTCCTTTAATTTTTTGAGCAATATATATATATATATAAATATAAAATCATATTCTAATTGCATCCTGTTTCAGTTATATTGATACTGTACGATATTGTATATACAAATTTCTAATTTCAGAGCATTTGATATATTATTTTATTCACATAATAGTATACTTTTTGTTTTATTGATATAGGCTGCTTTCACACTGAGGCACTTTACAGGTGCTATAGCGCTAAAAATAGCGCCTGCAAAGAGCCTCCCCTCTTACTCCAATGTGAAAGCCTGAGTGCTTTCACACTGGAGCGGTGTGCTGGCAGGATGCCAAAAAAGTCCTGCAAGCCGCATCTTTGAGGCACTGTAGGATCTGTGTATACACTGCTCCTACAGCGCTCCTGCCCATTGAAATCAATAGGAAGCGCCGCCAAAGTGCCAGCAAAGGGCCGCTGCAGCGCGGGCGCATTTAACTCTTTTTCGGTCATTAGCAGGGGTTAAAAGTGCCCCGCTAGTGGCCGAAAAATGACGGTAAATCGCCACTAAAAATGCCCAGTGTCTGCCACTAAAATCGCCCCCAACGTCCCAGTGTGAAAGTAGCCTAAATGTTAACATTTGCTCTTGTTGAATTTTTGCAGTTTCTGTATTGCTCAGGAAGTCTCCACTTGGCTCCACATATGCATCTTATCATCCTTGTTAGTCAGCTGCACTGTGTGTCTCACTCCCCATGAGCCACATCGGAGTCCTTATGGTTTCATCCTCCAAGATATGTTTAGAGCATAGGATAGCTCAGCATAGACAGTAGGGTTGAGCCGAACACCCCCCGGTTCGGTTCCCACCAGAACTTGCAAACCGGCAAAAAAGTTATACAAACACGCAAACACTATTAAAGTCTATGGGACACGAAAATGAAAAAACAAAAGTGCTATTTTTAAAGGTTTAAATGCAAGTTATTGCCATAAAAAGTGTTTGGGGACCCGAGTCCTGCCCCAGGGAACATGTATCAATGCAAAAAAAGTTTTTTTTAAAACTGGCTGTTTTTTCGGGAGCAGTGATTTTAATAATGCTTAAAATGAAACAATAAAAATTAAATATTCCTTTAAATATCATGCCTGGGGGCTGTCCTTCTTGATGTATTGTTTTTTTAGGATACTTTTCCAGCATTTTAGTTCTGTCCATGTTATTAGCTTCTTCTATTTGTTTGCCATCATAAAACATGGCTATATAATATACCGAAAGGACAAATTGTCCGGCTTAAAAGAAATTGCACAAAAGAAAAAGACTACAAGGAACAAGCTGAATTAATTGGGTCCAGATTCAGGGAAAAAGGATACGAACCCACTTGGATACAAAAACAAATAGAAGAAGTTAATAACATGGACAGAACTAAAATGCTGGAAAAGTATCCTAAAAAAACAATACATCAAGAAGTACCGAGTCTCATCTTAGACTATAGTGCACAATACAAACAAGTATCACAAATTATTCAACGATATTGGCATATCCTTAAAAATGATAAAGATCTTAGCAAAATATTACCGGAAAAAACGAATATCATATACAAGAAAGCACCAACTATCAGAAACATGGTAGTCAAATCGGTCATTGAACCTCCACAACAAACACCATACTCCTTATTTACGGGCAAAGGTTTTTATCCTTGCAGAAATTGTTTTGCGTGCAGACACGCTAAGAAATTCCAGGGAAAAAGAATGGAATTCACATGTACTACAACACAGGAAACATATAAAATTAGGTATTTTGTAGGCTGCCATACAGAGGGGGTGGTTTATGTTCTTCAGTGCAGTTGTCAATTACAATATGTAGGGCGGACGAAGAGAACCCTTAAAGTAAGGATTAAGGAGCACATCCAAAATATTATAAAAGGTAATCCCAAACACCATGTATCAAAGCACTTTGCGATAGCACACAATCGAGACCCTTCACACCTCCAATTTTGGGGGATAGAGAAATACAAAGGTTCATGGAGAGGTAGCCATAAAATCAGAAGTATAAGTCAAAGGGAATCATATTGGATACACACTCTACGTACACTAACACCTATAGGGATGAACGTAGAGTTTGACTTAAATTGTTTTTTAAATTTTTAAATTTCTCAGAGTTTGTAATTTTTATTATTTGTAATATTTTTAATATCTGTAACATTGGAAGGAGGTAATTCTTTCAATAAGGGAGTATACATAAGCTGAATATAACCACGCCATGTTTCTACCTCAATTTAAATAAGGTGGTGGTTATCACAAGAAGAATAATTGTTTATCACAAACATTTTTTTATCACAAATTTGTATATTGCATAACATGTCCTTTTTAATATTGACAATTTGAATGTAGAGACATCTCCTTGGGGACTCAGGTCACGACTGCTGTCCCAATTAACGACTTCATTCTTATAATTTACTTTCAGAGTATATACTTAATATTTAACATCATTGCGTACAGTAATATGGCGGATGAGATCACATCTAAACAACCAAAAATGGCCGCGTGTGTGTGGCTCCACTATTATAGAGGAATACCACACGCCGTTAAACCATTAGGATCTACAAAAAAATGGCCGACATATATTCACTTTTATATATTGCCGGTACAACAATTGAGTAGTCCCAAATTCTATTCATGTTTTTTACAATAAACTTGATTGATTTATGTTTTTTAACTAATGAGAGCACCGCTGTGGATCGTACATATTAGCGTGCCTTAACTAGCCTGATCCTTCTAAATATGGCTGCCGTCCCATACAAATTGCCACCTACAAGATGGCCGCGATAATACAAAAACATTGACCATAATAAAAATGGCTGCTACGACACTTCCGGTAACACGATATAAATGACATCCCTCTCGGGCCAATCCGGTTCCCCAGAAGAAGTCACGAGCGGTGACGTAACGCGTAAGGCATGGCAGAGAGCAGACGTAACTGGAAGTCAGTAAGGAGGCACCTCAGACGTTGCACCCGAGTGTTTTATGCTGTTTTATGCTATTTTAAAGAAGTTTTAATGTAAGAGACCACTTGTACTATTAAATAAATCTAGTTCTATTTAAATACTACACTATTGGAGGCCTTTCTCTCTCCCTTCCCTGGTTCATTCCACCGGATTGGTGGAGCCCAGGTGGGCAACCCCTCTTTTGTTTAATAGGTCTTTTTACACCAAGAGGTTAATCCATCTAACAGAGATGCCCAACCTGCACAACCAACAAGCCACATCATACAGCATCTACTAAAGAAACCGTTTGATGCCTGTATCCATTTTCTTTAAGGTGAGAGTTTAGAGAGCCCAGTTTAACCGGATCCCTCCATAGTAGGATTATCATCATTATCTTTCCCCATATGATCCCAGCTGATACGTCATAGATATCATGAACTTTTTCACTGTAAGATGAGAAGATAATATTTACACTTTTGGACTATTACATCAAAGACTTTTTGTTTATACTTATTATTTCATTATTTGAAGCACAAAATCTTTTTATTGTTATAGTGCATTTAAAAACCTGGATTGGCTGAGGCAATTAAGGCTTTGCCCAATTAGGGCACAGAACACTGTCAGCGCCATGATTGGAGAAAGTAATGATGACTGTGCCCAATCATGGCTCATTGCTCATAGACCCACCCCACACTATAAAACGTTCCTTCCCAGAGCAGCCATTTGCAGTGTGATATTGGAGTGGAGATAGATAGAACAGGGCTCTGTTCATTGCTACTAGTGAGTTAGTGTGAAGTGATCTCCAAACTACGGCCCTCCAGCTGCTGCAGAACTAACATCCCATGAGGCATGGTAAAACTCTGATATTCACAGACATGACTAGGCATGATGGGAATTGTAGTTCCTGAACAACTGGAGGGCCATAGTTTGGAGACCCCTGGTTTAGAGTGTCACGGCAGATTTACCTTAGATTGTTGAAATGTGTCAGTGTAGAGTGTCAGTGCACTTTTACTGCAGTAAATTGAAGTGTGTTAGTGTACTTTTATTGCAGTATATTGAAGTACATTAGTGCACTTTTACTGCAGTATGTTGAAGTGTGTTATTACACTTTTACTGCAATATATTGAAGTGCGTCAGGGCACTTTTACTGCACTATATTGAAGTGTGTTAGTGCACTTTTACTGCAATATATTGAAGTGTGTTAGTGCACTTTCACTGCAGTATATTGAAGTGCGTTAGTGCACTTTTACCGCAGTATATTGAAGTGCGTTAGTGCACTTTTACTGCAGTATATTGAAGTGCATCAGGTCACTTTTACTGCAGTATATTGAAGTGCATCAGGGCACTTTTACAACAATATATTGAAGTGCGTTAGTACGGTTTTAGTACAGTATATTTAAGTGCATTAGTGCACTTTTACTGCAGTATATTGAAGTCCATCAGGGCACTTTTACTGCAGTATATTGAAGTCCATCAGGGCACTTTTACTGCAGTATATTGAAGTCCATCAGGGCACTTTTACTGCAGTATATTGAAGTACATTAGTGCAGCTTTACTGCAATATATTGCAGTGTGTTGGTGCACTTTTACTGCAGTATATTGAGGTGTGTTAGTACACTTTTACTGCAGTATATTGAAGTGCGTCAGTGCACTTTTAGTGCAGTATATTTAAGTGCCTCAGGGAACGTTTACTACAGTATATTGAAGTGCGTCGGAGCACTTTTACTGCAGTATATTGAAGAGCTTTAGAGCATTTTTACTGCAATATATTGAAGTGCGCTAGTACACTTTTACTGCAGTTTATTTAAGGGGGTTAGTGCACTTTTACTGCAGTATAGTGAAGTGCCTCAGGGTACTTTTGCTGCATTATATTGAAGTGTCTCAGGGCACTTTTACTGCAGTGTATTGAAGTGTGTTAGTGCACTTTTACTGCAGTAGATTGAAGTGCCTTAGAGAACTTTTACTGCAGTATATTGAAGTGCATTAGTGCACTTTTACTACAGTTTATTGAAGTGTATCAGTGCAGTTTTACTGCAGTATAGTGTAGTGTGTCAGTGAAGAGCATCCAAGTACACATTTTCCTGTCTCTATTACATTTTGGTAATAAGCTCGCCATCATGTCTGAGAGGCCAGTAAGGAGAGGCAGACATTCCCATGGCACTGTGAGGGGGCTAGTGTCTGTGTCCACAGGCAAAGGTGGACATGGTCTGTCCCCATGCAGGGCACTATTTCCTCTGTTTAGTGATGTTGCCCATGCTATCCAGCCACAGCATGCAGAGGAGGTGGTGGACTGGCTTACTAAACCATCCTCATCCTCCTTATCCACTATGATCCAAGCAGAGACTAGTGCACAGTCCACCCCAGCTGCCAGAGTGGCTTATTCTGCCTCCTTGTGCACAGTTACTCCTGCCATAGCCCCAGCATAATGCATGGAGGAGTTAGCGGAGTTATTTGAACACAGCGTCAGCTACTTGCTCCTTGATGATGCACAGGCATTATTTGATTCTGATGTCGGTTCTGAGGTTGAGGAAGGTAGTAACATGGGCCTACAGAGAGAGGAGAACACTGGTAAACAACAAATCAGTTGGCTCCAGTGAAGATAAGGATGAAGGAGATGATGACAATGAGGTCACTGGCACAACTTAGGTGCTGGATAGAGCAAAGGAGGAAAGTGAGCGTTGAGCATAACCCCAACAAGGCAGCCATCATGGAAGAGTAGAGAGCAGCCACCCTAGTCCATCATATTGTGAAGCGGTTATCTCCTGGCCCAATTCCCACAGCTCAGTTATCTGGGCCTTTTTTAGCACATGTGCAGCCGATCCCACTGATGCAATTTGCAAATTTTGCAAACAGAAAAAGTAAACCAAAGGTTTGAATAGAAGCTGGAAGTGGAACACACTGTGGTATGAGTACAAAAAAACTTTAATTGATGCAAAAAAGACACATGTAAATGTTACAGCTGGCTATTGAGCCAAAACGAACAGAACCTTCACCAAAAGTGTGAAAACAATTTGGCAACATTGTCACTATATGAATAAAAACAGCCCGGGCTAACTTGCACACAGACATTCACTTTTCACATACACAGGGGGTTGACTATATATTTGACAGTCTGGGAATAGGCATCTGGTGATACTAAGTACTGGGGAGCATGAAGGATCCCTTGAATAACTGATGAAACAAAAATGTCACAAACTCAGAGCCAGAAATGCCACTCTGGAGGAACAGCCACAGTGAACCAACAGTATGGAAAGTGCTGAGATGAACTGTCTAATAGTTATTCATGTGGATGTATGCAGAGAGATCCCAAATGGAGCTAGTGCAGACATGGAGACTGTCAGTGAAAGAGCATATAGATATGAATTATCTCGGATGAATGAGGCAGCAGCAATGTATTGATGTGAGAGTCTATATAATCAAAACACAGTGTGAAGATATAAAGCAGGACAAACTGTCCCATGGATAGGTCTCACCCGTCATGCAGCCTGCTCCAATGGTCTGTCCGTGTGCAGTTGGGCTGTATAGTAAACTTCTGTGGTACTGTGATGCCTGACCAGTTCCATGCAATACAGGGTGAAGTGGGGGAAAAGAGCAGCAAGAGAGCCAGGCTGTAGGACACTTAGATGTCAATGCATTTTGCTCAACTCTGTGAGCTTCGTCAGCGTGGATTATATGATAATATTGAATGTATAATTATATAATAGATATGTTTCTTTTATTTTATTTTTTTGTATAATTTGCAAACTTTGCCTCAAGCAGATCAAGCTTGGCAAAAACACCAGCCATTTCAGTACAGCATACTTGACAAGGCACCATCACATGGAAGGCAATGTTGGGGCATTGTTGGGTAAGGCAGTCAGCTGCAAGGTCCACATAACTGTGGACACGTGGTCCAGCAAGCATGGTCAGGGATGATATATTTCGTTCACAGCAACATTGTTGGGCAAGGCAGTCAGCTGCAAGGTCAACATAACTGCGGACACGTGGTCCAGCAAGCATGGTCAGGGATGATATATTTCGTTCACAGCACACTGGGTAACTCTACTTGCAACTCAGAAGGATGCAGGAGAAGGCTCAGTGCTGCAGCTTGTTTTGCCGCCACGTCTCCATACAGCTGGTGGTGATGATGCAAGATTTGTCAGCTCCAACCCGCACCTCTTTGACAAGGACATATGATTTCAATTTTTGACAGCAAGGCCAATTCTTGCTTTCTTTAAGAGTATCTCTATAGGGTTATGGTGTGAAAGCACTACCAACACCCAAAGCCCAGTTTTTATGCACCTGTTACTTCTATACAAAATCTGCAAAACCTACACCAGAATGTAACCTGAAAATCTCTAACCTTGTTCTGAGTGGACTAAATTGTGGCCTCATCATACAGACTGGCCCCCCAAGCTGTTGTTTATAAAATAAAGAAAACTTGCAGGAAAAATGTATTTTTTTGGCTTTATAAATTAATTTTTTAATAAAGTAATTTTTGCTGCAGCAGGTTCTATATTTGGTACAGATGCACCACTTGACAGGCCCACTAAGGGGACCCCCTGGGCACTATATTTAAAGGAATTTTTCATTTTTATTGTTTCACTTCAAGCATCAGTAACTCATTACTCATTTAAAAATGATCTTTTTTACAAACTTTTTTTCATTGATGCATGTCCCCAGGGCAGTGCCCAGACCCCCATACCCTTTGTATGCCCAATAACTTGCATATAAGCCTTCAAAATGGGCACTTTTGATTTTTCCAGTTCAGTTCCCATAAACTTCAATGGTGTTTGTTGTTCAGCCCCAAACTTTTGCGGTGTTCGAAAGTTTGGGCGCAAACCAAACGAGGGGGTGTTCTGACCATCTCTACTTAAGGGTTAAGGCCTGTGTATTGCCTCCAAAAATAGGTGTATGCTGTACCTAAAGCAGCAGAATGAGCAATAAACAAACTCCTTTTAAAAAACGCTATTCCCTAATAAGACTGTGGCGAATGGTAGCAACAGTTTAATGTTCCAAAATAGGTGACAGGTCTACAATAAATATTAAAACAGTATATACTATACTACCTCTATATACTGTATGTTTATATTACAAATATGATCTATCATTTTAGAACATGGCCTTGGAGCAGCACTGACTTTTTTGGCATCAAAACACCTTATTTTCACTGGTATCAAAGAAGTTTCAAACTACTAAATTGCCAAGTGGAACATATATATAGTACATTTCCAAGTATGTGGTTCTTTATTTTAAAGGTTTATAGAAATTACATTATTACACCTTGCATGTAAAAACATTAGTATTAGTAATAACAGGCACCTTATAGTGTCAACGTGACACATTTCCATTACCATTATTCATATTATAGTTATCTGGATCATGTCAGTTATAAACTTTAACACATTTACCTAATTTAAAATCATCCTGTTGGCCTTTATGAGCACCTCACTATTCCTGTCTGTGAGGCCACAAACAAACCTAATTAATTTATAAAATGTCAGCAAGCATAGTGAGCAAGCTATTTCAATTGCACATGCTACAAACCTGCATTCCATTCTAGTTAAAGATTTCTAAAGAGTTTTTAGAAAGTCCATTTTTAAAAGATGGCTAACTACATCAGCGATGTTTTAGGTTAATTTTATATTTACAAAAACAATTTATAACCTACCTAAAACATGTTTACATAAATCATATAGCCTAGCATTAGATCATTTAGACTTGAATTCATTTGTTTATTGCCAATTATTATATTAGCTAATATGCATATCTGTAAAAGGCAGATCCCGTGAGCTTAAAACTTTCAGTAGATATTTATCACAATATTAGGTGCAATGACTTTTGCATTTTGGGATTTGTTTTGAATAGCATAATCAAGAAAATGTCTAGCTTAACAAGCTCATTAAAGTGCTATGTCTTCATCTTAATTACTACGCTGGAGGGGGGATACAAAATCTACATAAATGTATTCTGTATCATTTGCATGTAATTAAAATTGTTGCAGTTAAATCACATGCAGTACACAACATTGTGGTTAAAGCTGCTGACAGTGCTATATAAAAAAACAATCATGGTATAAGCAGCATTTCTAATTTGTTAGTTACAATTTGTTAGTTACAATTGTCTTCTTTCTTTTGCATCCTTTTACAATCAGTAATATGTACAGTAGGTCTAAACTTTTACAATAATGTATTTACAATTTTTAAAATGTTCATTGCTGAATTGTAAAAAACTGCAACTTCTTCATTTTGATGCTTACTTGTGCCACAGCAGTGAACAAAACAAAGATAAATAACTGCAGCTACAGAAAATGTAAAATCTAGTATTACATTAGCCATGCAGCAATCTACCCTTTGTTTTGTTTAGTTAAAACAATAACTTTCTTTGCACAAGTTACATGGGGGAAAAAGAAAGATACAGTGTATCTTGAATACTGTGTAGTATATTTTGCGTAAAACAATAATGTATGAGTAGAGATGTATAAAATTTCCCAATATTTTTTTGTACCAAAGATAGTGCTCACCAAGACAAATAGAGAGTGTAAATCAATCAAGCTTGGAACACAGGAAGCATTGAAAAAAAAGGAGGTTTTAACACTTTCTATCTATATCCAAAGTTTTTTTTTTAAAGGTTTTGCTTTATTTACACTTTACCTTTATTTGTTTACAGGAAAACACAAATCCCAGCCCATGTTAAAAATAACCTAATAAAGCAAGACAGAATAACTATTTTAATTGTCTGTACACTGCAATGATACACCCATATAAAATGTAATGCATCCTATCGAGTACCAAAAATAAAAAGCCACCTAATAGGGCAAACAAGGTGCACCATATCAGTCATTTCTCAGATGAAGCAGAACAGTACATTTGCAGGAAAAGTTCAAACTTCTGCTGCTTGTTCAGATCACCTGGAGAGCACTGGAGCACTCTTTACATTCAGAGCAGGCACACCAAACAATACATATGGTATTACTGTTTTATGTCTCTACTTGACACAAATGCCAAGGACCAAAGCTATTTTTAGGTTTCCCCTGGGCCCAGAGATTCAGGAATAACTTTGTCATTATTTATAATACCAAAGTGATATGTACATTGATTTATTTTGGGGGTTAGTGGAACAATTTTTTTTGGTGCGGTTGTTTTCCAAAGATTCCAGTTCTGGGCAAACACATTCCCCTGTCCCATCCTCTCCCTTTATACCCTTTCCTTTTATTTTAAATATATTTTTTCAGCAGTTTTACTCACTACCAGGTGCCACTTCATGCTATGGTGCCCAATAATCCAACTCTGCAGTTTCTGACAACACCATTTGGTCAGCTCTTTGTAACATTATCATGCTGTGAGGTCTTCTTGAGCCTGAGAGAATCCCACCACTGGACAGTCAGTAAAAGTGTCTAAAATCACCCAGGCAGAGATGTGGACACCAAAAGAAGTACCATCCTCCTCTGCATTGATAAATATAGAAGACTGCTAAAGGTGGCAAAGGAAGTTCAAAGTAAATGCAAAAAGAGGAGTTTTTTTTCTGCAGAGAATTGCTTTCTGGATAGGATTTCAAAAATGTAAACTATAAATGTGAACTTTAACCAAACAGAGGGATCTTTTAAGATATAACACAAAATATATTTGTTTGATGAAAAGAGCAAAGCAAAACTAGTGTATAACCATTTAGTGGTATATTTTAGACTTAATAGCCTATGAAACAGAGCCGCTCAGAAGTAGCATGATTACAAGATATAAAATGGCAATGCTAGGTGGATATTTCAATCAATATGACCCACTTAAAATAGTGTTATGATTTTGCATAGTTTCTTTTTGTAGTAAAACAAACAAATGCAACTTGTCCTGGACCAATGGATTTCACTAACACTTAGATGTTTGTTTCTGTGTGACTGGCTATTAGCCAAACAGGAGTCTCACCTGAGCTGTAAAAAAGATTTATTATGGAAACCTTCTTTCCAGATAAATCAGTAAAATCCAAAATAGCATGATAATGTGCATCTACAGTATAGTCAAAATTATTGTTTGTTTTGGATAAGGTGGAGAAGATCCAGAACAGGGGTAGGCAACTCTAAAGATGTGGAGATCTACCTGAACAACATGGGAGAAATCAATAATCACCAGACAGTCTTACCCAGTGTCACCATTGATGAGGTGGCACTGATGAGGTTCCACTGAAGAGGCAGCACTGATAAGCGGCACTGATAAGGCAGTACTGATCAGCTACAATTATGTGCACTGATGAGGTTCCTCCCACCCTTTAGCGAAATGACGGCTACAGCATGGACTCACATTGCTGGGAGGGTGTCTATTGACGTCCTCATGAGAACGCGCTTCTCGGGCGCGCATTGGGAAGAATCTGTGATCACTGTGTACCTTGGACACAGCCAATCACAGATTGTGGTAAATGGACAATCACAGCAGCCTTTTACCATGTGATAGCGGTGTCCAATCACAGCAGCCTTTTACCATGTGATAGCTGTGTCCAATGACAAGCGATCATAAGTGTAAACAATTTAGCTCATCAGTCATTGACAGCTCTCATTCTCTCACACAGAGACTGAGTGTGAGGGAAGGAGAGTGATCTGTGCCAACTGAGTTTACTGCTTTATGCTTCAGTGCTTTATTAAGCCCATCAGTATCACACAGTGTCCATTCAATGTCACATAGTGCCCATTCAGTGTCACATAGTATCCATCAGTACTGCTTCATCGCTGCTGCCTCATCAGTGCACATCTGTGCTGCTTATCAGTGCTGCTTCATCAGTGGAACCTCATAAATGCGCATCAGTGCACATGATTGTAGCTGATCAGTACTGCCTCATCAGTGCTGCTTATCAGTGCTGTCTCTTCAGTGGAACCTCATCAGTGCTGCCTTATCAATGGTCATCATTGTAGCTGATCAGTGCAGCCCCATCAGTGCAGTGCATTGGTACACATTAGTGCAGCCTCATCAGCACCCATCAGTGAAATCTCATCAGTTCATATCAGCACCCATCAGTTTAGCCTGATCAGTGTCCATTAGTACAGCCTCATCAGTGAACATCAGCACCCATCTGTGCAGCCTCATCAGCACCCATCTGTGCAGCCTCATCAGCACCCATTAGTGCAGGCTCACCAGCACCCATCTGTGCAATCTCATCAATGCCCATCAGTGCAGCCTCAATAGAACACCTCAGTGCATCCACATCAGTGAAAAGAAACAAAGGAGGGTGCAAACACCTAGTGCATTACCTCCAACACCATTTTTAGTTCATTAAAAATCCAAAAGCATACTCACAAACATGTGCAGATAAAAGCATATCAAACCACAAGCTTCACAATGACAGCTTCTGCTCTGAGGAAAGGGGCTTGTCTCCCAAAAAGCGTCAGATTCCAACTACAGTGATTTGGATATCTCCTATGCTGAAGTTGTGATTTGATATGCTTTTATCTTCTCATGTTTATGAGAATGCTTTTGACTTTTTAATAAATGAAAGTGTTACTAAACCCACAACAATAAAATGAGTCTGTATATGCGGTAAAGCATGCTTGTTATCATCACTGTGGAACCTAAGGGGTTAATCCTCTTCATTATGTAAAAATGCCTCCCCTTCTTTTACTGTCCCCAACCCATCTGCTAATAGAACAGAGCCTTGGGGGCACACTGCACATGTACAAGTAAAGGTGCAGGGAACTAGAGCAATATATCCTACAGTGTTGTTAAACATAAAATTAATTCATTTATAAGCATAGTGATCTATGCAGGAGAAAATAAGATGACAAGAGTCCATGATCTTTGAATCTATTTAAAAGTTCAAGGACTATATAGGATGGTAGTAGAGGGTCCCACACTCAGGGCTTCCATCATAGAGGAACAGAAACCATGTTCTAGTACACTGAGAAAACACAAGGAGAGAGGTGCCTCTGGATGCAGATATTCTGTGCCAAAGGTAAAACCTACCAACTCAAAGAATTTTACAATTGTTCAACTGACTTTGTGGTCTATTGCCTCACTTGTCCATGTGGCCTTATCTATGTTGGCCGAACAATCCGAGCCTTACAGCAGAGGGTTGGCGAACATAGACGGTTCATTGAGGGGGGTGAGGACCCACACGGTGTCCCACGGCACTTTGCAGAGGTCTACCACAAATCCACCATTGGACTAAATGTATGGGTCATTGAACAGATCTCTAGATCCCTCTCTGAAGCTTAAAAAAAATGGTGTGCTAAAGAAACATACTGGATATATAATATTATTATTATTATTATTATTATACAGGATTTATATAGCACCAACAGTTTACGCAGCGCTTTACAACATTAGGGAGGACAGTACAAGTACAATACAATTCAATACAGGAGGAATCAGAGGGCCCTGCTCGTTAGAGCTTACAATCTAGGAGGGAGGGTCAAGTTATACAAAAGGGTAATAGCTGTGGGGGATGATCTAATGGAGAAAATAGGGCAGTTGTTTGATGGAGGCAGGATAGGCTTCTCTGAAGAGGAAAGTTTTCAGGGATCACCTAAAAGTGGATAAATTTGGAGACAGTCTGACAGATTGGGGTAGGGAATTCCATAGGATGGGCGAGGCTCGGGAGAAGTCCTGGAGGCGGATATGGGAGGAGGTGATGAGGGAGCTAGAGAGCAGGAGGTCCTGGGAGGAACGGAGAGGGCGATTAGGTTGGTATTTTGAGACTAGGCTAGTGATGTAGCTGGGGGCAGAGTTGTGGATGGCTTTGTAACTTATTGTTAGTATTTTGAATTTAATTCATTGGGCGAGTGGCAGCCAATGGTGGGATTGTCGGAGAGGGGTAGCAAACACTGAGTGGTTTGTAAGGTGGATGAGTCTGGCAGCAGCATTCATGATGGACTGAAGGGGGATAGTCTATTTAAAGGTAAGCCAATGAGGAGGGAGTTGGAGTAGTCGAGGCGAGAGATAACCAGGGAGTGAATCAGGAGCTCTGTGGTTTCATTGGTTAGAAAGGGACGTAGTTTAGAGATGTTGCGGAGGTTGAGACGGCAAGCTTTGGAAAGTGATTGGATGTGAGGCTGAAAGGAGAGTTCATAATACAGGATAACACCTAGTACCCTGACATGTGGGGACGGGTGGATGGTTGTGCCATTGCTCTTGACAGACAAGTCAGGGGAAGAGGCACGTGGGGGAGGAAATATTATAAGCTCGGTTTTGGACAAGTTGAGTTTGAGGAAGTGGTGTGACATCCATACAGATATGTTGGTTAGTAAGTTAGTGATGCGTGAGGAGACTGATGGAGTGAATTGAGGGGTGGAGAGATAGATTTGTGTGTCGTCAGCGTAGAAATGATATTGAAAGCCATGAGAGGCTATCAGCTGACCCAGGGAAGAGGTGTAGATTGAAAATAAAAGAGGTCCAAGAACAGAACCTATAGATGTTCTCTCACCAAGAGGTAATAATGAAGGGATCGAGATAGCTACCATCCTTTAATATGATTTTTAGATACATATTTTTTTTATATATAGACATAAACACATGTTATCTGTATTTGTACTTTATACCAGCTATGCCATATAGATAACTTTATATCTATATTCCTTAGGTTGGTCTTCCTTTGGGGGTGGCGGGTATTCATAAGTATGGTCACGCTCTATGTCAGACCCCATCTCTTTATTAAGTGTATTCTCCTTGACCCACTACTGGTATCTATCAATAACCTTGTACTTTATCCTCTGACGAACCTGAAAAGGTTCTATGTACAAATATAGGTAAGGTTGTGCACTTATTGCTTATTCTTTGTATATGCAGTGTGTTACATCTATTCAACATTAGGGATGAGCCAAACACCCCCCTGTCCGGTTCGCAAAATTAGCAAAAGTGCTAATTTTAAAGGGTTATATGCAAGTTATTGTCATAAAAAGTGTTTGGGGACCTGGGTCCTGCCCCAGGGGACATGGATCAATGCAAAAAAAAGTTTTAAAAACAGCTGTTTTTTCGGGAGCAGTGATTTTAATAATGCTTAAAGTGAAACAATAAAAGTGTAATATTCCTTTAAATTTCATACCTGGGGGTGTCTATAGTATGCCTGTAAAGGGGCGCATGTTTCCCGTGTTTAGAACAGTTTGACAGCAAAATGACATTTCAAAGGAAAAAAAGTAATTTAAAACTGCTTGCGGCTATTAATGAATTGCCGGTCCGACAATACACATACAAGTTCATTGATAAAAACCCAGGTCCCCAAACACTTTTTATGACAATACCATGCATATAAGCCTTTAAAATTAGAACTTTTGATTTCTCCCATAGACTTTTAAAGGGTGTTCCGCGGCTTTTGAATTTGCCGTGAACACCCCAAATTGTTTGCTGTCCAGCGAACTGGCAAACAGCCGATGTTCTAGTCGAACGTGAGTTTGACTCGAACTCGAATCTCATCCCGATTCAACATTTATGCTGTATTGGCTAATGCAGACCAGTATGAATATGATGGTTTACATTATATTTAATTCTGTAAATTCCCTTAAAATTAATGAATTCTCACTACTTTTAATTTATTTTCATTTTGATATCCCCCCAACTAACTAAACACTAATAGCTTCCCCTCCCTGCCCTCCAGCTCCTACACCCCCCCTTCTACATCCAATCGTCCAATTACACTATGACGATCACTAATATGCTTGCTATGCTGTATATATACATCGATGTGTATACATTCTGCACATACTTCTGCTATTAAAATTTAAACTATTCATCCATCTATATAAATTGATTACCTAATTTGCTGCTTGAGTATGGGGAACCAGCAATGAAAAACAAATCCCCCCTCCCCCCACCACCACTTAATAACTAATTCCACAGCAATTAATAAGTACATTTAATTGTATTCATTATAACTAAAATTTGTATTATGTTTATTATATCTTCTTGATTCTCCCATTAATTGCATTTTTTTTCTGTACAACTATGCAGTCTTATAATTAGGTTCTTATTATTCATTATTTATTCAATTAATAACTGTTTTCCATCATTATTCATGTGGGTTAGTCAATGTTGCTGTATATTATGTGTTTGTGATTGTACATTATTTGATTTTTATAATTCATAGTTTTTAAATGTTTTTATCTAGCAAGTATTAAACCCACTGCCCCCTGTTCGCTATTAATTGCCATTATATAGTGATGTCTCTTACAAAGATAAAGAATTAGCCACTATTGCCTCAGTGTGCTGCCTATGTACCTACTACACCGGCCCCTCCCCCCGTACACTTTATATTGTAGCTCCAAAGTCATCCGCAGCGCACATGTTCAAGAAACAGGTTTGTCAGGAAAGGTTCTCTCCGCTGGTAATATCGATCATTTGGCGTGCAGTACTGAGGCCCACCAGCAGGTGTCTCCTGGCAGTTTGGAGCTGTCAGAGGTGCATTTCCCTGCTGGTATTATGTCATCTTTTGACCGCAGTACCTGCGTCCACCAGCGGAGGGATCCTGGCAGTGTAGAGTAGGTATTACCTTCTGCAATCAGGCTTCACCTGACCTCGTTAGCAGCTATTGTATAAATACCTGGCAAGTGCACACACCCCTTGCCCTGGTATTGTCCTTGTGCCCTGACGCCTGTTTACCTGATCCTGAACCCTGATTCCTGATTCCTGTATCCCGCATCCTGTACCTGTTATATCTGTTCCAGTATCCCTGGATCTTTGCCCTACAGCGTGATCCCTTCCATCTTGTTCCCTGTTTGTTTACTCCTGGCCCCCAATCTACTGATCTCCTGTTTATGACCCTGGTCTGGCTTGAATATGCTTCTGGTACTCCCTTTTGCTACATATGCTTGTTGGTTTATTATCACTGTTTGGTTGTTTGGTATGTTCACTCTGTATTGGTGGTGTGTTCACATGTATATGCATTTACCTTAATGAACTTACTTTCACCTATTTATGTCTGGTTCACTCTGTCGCAGTCACACAGTTCTGGTCACATCTGGTTTATGACAGAATACCAGGGCCATCCCTGATCGGAAGTGGCTGCACAGGGGAACCATTTTGATTCAGTTTGGTTGCAAACATGAATGCCGATGAGGTTATTTATTTTTCTCTGCTGGCATCTGAAAATGGCGATTATTGCCGCCAGGCTTTAAAAGGATGGTCTAGTGCAGGGGTCTCAAAGTACCGGCCCGAGGGCCATTTGCGGCTCACAGACCGGTTAAATGGCTCGCAGGCAGGGCCGATCCAGGACTAGAGGTCAACCGATATTTGGCCATTAGGCCGATATATAGCACTGGCCGCCGTTCCTCCTCCCTTCTCCAAACTCAGCGCTTGATGCTTGTGTGAAGCTGAAACGTAACAGGAGGAGAGAGACAGAGGGATCTGTCAGATTTGAGGTTGATGTCGGGGGTGGGCGGGACCCGGCCGGGGTGGGCGGGACCCAGGGTGGGCGGGACCCAGCCAATATCAAACACCAGCCAATGGGATCTGGGCGGACTGCTACGTGTAAGCCCCTTTTCTTAAGCAGCCCAATCATTGGCTGGTGTTTGATAGCTGCTGGGTCCCGCCCACCCTCAACATCAACCTCAATTCTGACAGATCCCTCTGTCTCTCTCCTCTGTGCTACGTGTCAGCTTCACACAAGCATCAAGCGCTGAGTGTGGACAGCTCCTTGTCAGTTTCACACACGGTTACACTCCGCTCAGTGTGAAACCTGCCAGTGCCACCTGCCAGTGCCAATCAGTGCCATCTGTCAGTGCATCTATCAGTGCCAGCTGCCAGTGCCACCGCCAATCAGTGCCACCTGCCAGTGCCAACCAGTCTGCCAGTGCCACCTGCCACCTCCAACCAGTACCACCTGCCAGTGCCACCTGCCACCGCCAATCAGTGCCACCGCCAACCAGTGCCTGCCAGTGCCACCGCCAACCAGTGCCCCTGCCAATCAATGCCACCTGCCAGTGCCAACCAGTGCCACCTTCCGCCACCTGCCAGTGCCACGCCAATCAGTGCCACCTGCCAGTGCCAACCAGTGCCTGCCAGTGCCACCGCCAACCAGTGCCCCTGCCAATCAATGCCACCTGCCAGTGCCAACCAGTGCCACTTCCGCCACCTGCCAGTGCCATGCCAATTAGTGCCACCTGCCAGTGCCAACCAGTGCCTGCCAGTGCCACCTGCCACCACCTGCCAGTGCCACGCCAATCAGTGCCACCTGCCAGTGCCACGCCAATCACTGCCACCTGCCAGTGCCAATAGTGCCACCTGCCAGTTCCAAACCAGTGCACTTGCCAGTTCCAAACCAGTGCTACTTGCCAATGCCTGCCAGTGCCACCTTTTAGTGCCAACCAGTGCCACTGCCAAAAAGTGCCACCTGCCAGTGCCATTGCCAAACAGTGCCACCTGCCAGTGCCATCTGTCAGTGCCAATCAGTGCCACCTGCCAATCAGTGCCACCTGCCAATCAGTGCCACCTGCCACCTGCCAGTGACAGGCAGTGCCACCTGTCAGTGCCACCTGCCTAAGCCAACCAGTGCCACCTGCCACAGCCAACCAGTGCCATCTGTACTGAGGACATCAAGTGTGTGGTAGAGTGACAGGAGCAAGCAGGGAGGAGTGGAGTGGGTGAGGTTTTTTTTTCTTTAAATCGGCCTAAAATATCGGCCACAAAAATCGACATCATATATCGGCCATCGGCCACCCTGATTTCTAAATATCGGTATCGGCATCGGCCAGAGAAAAACCCATATCGGTCGACCTCTATCCAGGACGTTTTTTTGAACTGCACCCAGGCACCACAGAGGGGGAGGCGCCAAAGAGCTTTACATCTCCATCTCTTCTGTCCTCTCTGCTGCATGCTGCTGCAGCCCAGAGAGAGAACAGAGCAGAGGAAGGAGCGGAGGAAGGATCCGCTCATCGATCCGCCCACCTTGGCATTGACGATCGACCAGAGCCCCAAACCAGGATCTTGCTGCCACCTCAGGGCAGGAGCTTGTGTTCTCTGGGTCCCCTGTCACTAGGCCTGTATGGAAGCCAGGAGGAGAGGACTCGGGAGGCAGATGATCCTGACTGCCAGGGGAGGTGAGTGAGCCATCACACTAAGGCAAAGTCCTTAGTGGGGTGACTGGGGTAGAAATTTGTGCAGTGTGGGGGGTATTTTATGCAGTGTGGGGGTAATTGTGTAGTGTGGGGGTAATTATGGAGTGTGTGGGGTATTTTATAGAGTGTGGGGGGTATTTTATGTAGTGTGGGGGTATTTTATGTAGTGTAGGGCTATTTGTGCAGTGTTTGGCTATTTGTGCAGTGTGGGGGGGGGTAATGCTGAGGGTTAATAATGCGTTTGCTGACACCAATGCTGGGTTAATAATGCGTTTACTGACACCAGTGCTGGGTATAATGCATTTACTGACACCAGTGCTGGGGGTTAATAATGCGTTTGCTGACACTAGTGCTGGGTATAGTATAGTACATTATTGCTGGTATAGTTTATTGCTTTCGAAGTTTTAAAAGTTTGCATGCGGCCCCCATGGGATATGAAAACTTGTCATGTGGCCCTCATGCAATTTGAGTTTGAGACCCCTGGTCTAGTGACTAGTTTGCAACTATACGTTTGGCTCACTCCCTGGTCGATCAGGGTTATATATTGTTTGTGGAGGTGCAGCCTTTGATCAAGATCTGTACTGAGCTGGCCCTGCCCTGTATTCCAGAGGGCCATGATGATTTCACTTCTCCTTTTGATATAAATCAGGTTGTATTCCTAGTATGGCTTTTTGAAGATGATCCCGCCAATTTTTGTGAGCACTACTCAGCCTGTTCCCCACAGGTGATTGCTGAGTGCATTGTGCCTGCTCAGTCTTTCGTTAGACAGGGAGATTTAAAACCACAGTTTGTTCAATCTATACTTTCAGCATGGTCTGACATGGTGCAATCAGCCCCAGCCAAACAAACCACCTCTGCCATCAAACAACAGTATACCAAAATGTATGTTTCCCCATCACCCATGTCAACCACAGTTGCAGCTCAGTATACGCTGCTCCCAACCAAATACTCATATCCGGTCTCTGCTCCTTGTTCCTGACCTGCATTCAACCCACCTGCCTCTTCTCAGCTGTCTACAGACCCACAAGAACTTCCCCCAGCTACTGTTACCTCTTCTATGCCACATCCCAATCCTCCTTTCCAGTCTGCTGCACCCCTCACCTACAGAGCTTCAGTAGCTAAGCCAAAGAAAAAACGATCCTGCCATTAACCCAACCTGCCTCCACAACCACCAATCTGTCCCAGCTTGAAGTTCCAGTGCCAGTGTTCCAGCCCGCAGTGCCAGTGTTCCAGCCCACTGTGCCAGTGTTCCAGCCCGAGGAGCCAGAGCCAGCATTCCAGCCCCAAGAGCCAGAGCCAGCGCTCCAGTCCAATGTGCCTGCCTTTCAGTCTGATGTCATGGTGCCTGCCTTCCAGTCTGATGTTCTGGTGCCTGCCTTCCGGTCAGATGTGCCTGCCCTCCGGTCTGATGTCCTGGTGCCTGCCTTTCCAGTCTGATGTGCCTGCCTTTCCAGTCTGATGTACCTGCCTTTCCAGTCTGATGTGTCTGCTTTCCAGTCCGATGTGCCCGCTTTCCAGTCTGATGTCTTGTTGCCTGCCTTCCGGTCTGATGTCCTGGTGCCTGCCTTCCAGTCTGATGTGCCTGCCTTCCAGTCTGATTTGCCTGCCTTCCAGTCTGATTTGCCCGCTTTCCAGTCTGATGTCTCGGTGCCTGCCTTCCAGTCCGATGTCTTGGTGCCTGCCTTCCAGCCTGATGTCTCGGCACCTGCCTTTCAGTCTGATGTCTTGGTGCCTGCCTTTCAGCCTGATGTCTTGGTGCCTGCCTTCCAATCTGATGTGCCTGCTTTCCAGTCTGATGTCTCGTTGCCTGCCTTCCAGCCTGGTGTCTTGGTGCCTGCCTTTCAGCCCGATGTGTTCCTGTCTGCTGCCCAGCCTGATGTGTTCCTGTCTGCTGCCCAGCCTGATGTGTTCCTGTCTGCTGCCCAGCCTGATGTGTTCCTGTCTGCTGCCCAGCCTGATGTGTTCCTGTCTGCTGCCCAGCCTGATGTGTCCCTGTCTGCTACCCAGCCTGATGTGCCACTGTCTGCTACCCAGCCTGATGTGTTCCTGTCTTCTTCCCAGCCCGATGAGCCTCTGTCTGCTGCCCAGCCTGATGTTCCCATGCCCAGCTTGAAGTGGGCTGGCCGGTTTCTCACTTTAGTGAGCAAAGCACCTCTCCCTCGCAGGAATGAACTGACTGATGACCAAATCACCCCCTTGCTGAGACTTATCCATGCCTGTTTATGACTTCTCAAATGTGAATTGCCTGTATTAAGTGTCTATTAAACTTGTTCTATATCTGCACCCAGAGGCGCCTCTCTGTGCACACTGCACATGTTCAGTTTTGTGTGTATTGCAAAAGAGATGTTTAGAGGGAGGGTGCATGTGATCAGCACAGATCCACAGAAGAAAATGAAAACTCCTTCTACAAGCTTTAACTAGTGCTCGGTTGGACACTGATAGAAGCCACAGGACGCTATATACTGCTGATGAGAAAAGGTATTTAGCAATTTATATTTACTAAAATAATTGCATTTCCATGTTCTGTGTACGGAAGGAGATCAGATATCGTGAATACAGGGTCCTGGGTTAAGTAACAATTTAAAAATGGTTTTGGAGGTAATGCACTAAGCGTTTGCACCCTTCTTTGTTTCTTTTCAGTGTTTTGGAGTTTCCCCACTTTAGGAGAGCAGCATCACTTTAAACATTAGTAATGTATCATTGGATGTGAGCCGGAGTGAGCGCTGAGGCTTGATTGGTTTTGGAGCATTCTTATCAGTGAACATAGTTTCGGCCACATCATCACCAGTGTCACCACAGCCCACAGTTACCACTACATCTAAAAAAAATGAGGAGGCATACCAAATCCTAAGTGCGGCTAATGAAAGCAATTGTGAGCTTTCTGTGTCGGATTCTGCTTCTGATTCTTAATACAAGCCAGTGTTAAGAAGTGAGACACTAACAGAGTCAGAGGAGGAGGATAGTGTACTGTCATACAAAGGTGTTCTGGCGAGCAGCAGGCTACCACAAGTCAAGCAGTGGCATACACCAGTAGTGCAGAGGCATCCACCAGTAGTCACACCTCTGCCTGTTACCTGTACTGACTACTACCAGGACTAGAGATGAGCTTCGAGTTTGAGTCAAACCCATGTTTGACTTGAACATCGCCTGTTCGTCCGCTCGTTGAATTGCGAACGTTATGGGCCGTTTGTGTGGCGGCCTTGTGTAGTGTGTTGCAGCAGTGGAGAGAATTAGAGAGAGAGAGAGACAGTGTCATTTGATTTAAGTTCGATAGAGTAAGCAGGCGAGTCAGTTAGCTGCACATACAGTGTATGGTGTGTGTATATATATATATAGATGTGCCTCCTCCTCCTCCTCCTCCTCTCTCCTATCAGGCACCCACGTGGAGTTAGTGACCTCATCATCCCCTCCCTCCTCATCACTGGAGCAAAGCTGTCAGTATGCTGCAGCTGGGGGAAAATGACTGCCAGATTGCTGTCCTTCTTGGGCACCCCCTCTGTCTGGGCTCATGTTACTGCCTTGCTCTAGCTGAGTTCCACCATCAGAGCCTTAAAAACTCTGGATATCCTCCTGGAGCATGTACCCAATACTGTGGTCAAACAGTTCGGAGGACTCCTCAGGAGGACATGGTGGGGCTAGGGAAGGAGTGACTGATGCCATTGAGCCGAGGTAGGAGGCCGCGTTGGCAGCTGCTTTGCCAAAGTACCCTGAGCCTGGGTGAGAGAGGATGAGGACAGCTTGGTCATCCACTCTACCAAGTCTTCCGCATGTTGCGGCTCAACACGGCCAGCTGCTGAAAAAAAGGACAAGCGTGTCCCATGGCCACGTGCTGATGGGGATGCACCGTGTCCACGACCAGCACTGTTGCCTCTATACACAGAGCCTGCTTGCCCTCTTTTATTGGCTTGTGACTGTCTGCCTCTCCTTGTTGGCCTTCCAGACATACTAATGGCCTGCAGTGAGATGTAGCTGCACAAAACTGGGATGTATATATATATACTGATTGTACTGCAGCTAGCAGAATGCCTGCCTGTGTTATTAATAGGATCAGAAGAAGCACACCAGCACTTGTCTTCATATAGCTAGAGGTGCAACTGTGCAGGGTATACAGTACACTAACTGTAAATACTTCAAGCTGCCTGCCTGTGGTATTAATAGGATCAGAAGAAGAACAGCACTTGTCTTCAGGTAGCTATAGATGCAACTGTGCAGGGTACACAGTACACTAACTGTAAATACTTCAACCTGCCTGCCTATGGTATTAATAGGATCAGAAGAAGAACAACACTTGGGATATATATATATATATATATATATATATATATATATATATATATATATATATATATGAGGCAGGATGCCCTCCAGGGGCCAGCTTAAGGGCAGCACACCGACTGCATCACACCGTAGAGCTCCGCATGTGCAGGGCACTGCTGTCTCTGCACGTTATTCCAAAAGTTCTTTGGTGTGGGCCTTTTTTTGAGACGAGTGCATCAGATCCCACCGCTGCTATATGCAACATATGTCTCAAGCGTATCTCGCGTGGCCAAAATATCACCCACTTGGGCACCACATGCTTGACCAGACATATGTTGACCTGCCATGCAGTTCATTGGCAAGCGTACCTAAAAGACCCACACCAAAGAACCTTTTTCTCACAGGAGGCGATTCCGACTCTCTAACGGCATGTGGAAGGCAATGTCTTGGCCTCGCTGGACAGGGCGGCCAGCAGTAAGGTGCATATTACCTCTGACTCATGGTCCAGCAGGCATGGACAGGGACGTTACCTATCTTTCACGGGACATTGGGTGACTCTTCTGGCAGCTGGGATAGATGCAGGACAAGGTGCTGTAGTGTATGAGGTTGTTCTGCCACCACGCCTCCAAAATGCTACTACTGGTGATTTTGACACACCTCTCTCCTCCACCCCCTCCTCTTCTTCTTCCTCCATGGCCTCTTCCTGTGCTTTGTCCTCGGAACCAGTGCTCCGTAGGCATTCAAGGGGCTGTCCTCCGACAGGATCAACTGACCCATGTGCCCTGTTTGGCTCACGTCCTTAACTTGGCGGTGCAGCAGTTCTTGGGTAGGTACCCGGGCCTTCAGGATGTCCTGAGGCAGGCCAGGAAAGTCTGTGTGCATTTCCGCCGGTCATATAATGCCAGTGCTCGGCTGGCTGACCTCCAAAAGGAATTTAACCTGCACAAGAACCGCCTAATCTGTGACATGCCCACCAGGTGGAACTCAACGTTGGCCATGCTGCACATGCAACAGAGAGCCATCAATGAGTACCTGTGCGACTATGGCACCAGGACAGGGGGGCTTGTTTTTTTTCCCACGCCAGTAGGCCATGATCAGGGATGCATGCACTGTCCTGTCACCATTTGAGGAGGCCATGAGGATTGTGAGGAGTGACAGTGCATGCATCAGTGACACTGTCCCCCTTGTCATAGTTACATAGTAGGTGAGGTTGAAAAAAAACACAAGTCCATCAAGTCCAACCTATGTGTGATTATGTGTCAGTATTACATTGTATATCCCTGTATGTTGCGGTCATTCAGGTGCTTATCTAATAGTTTCTTGAAGCTATCGATGCTCCCCGCTGAGACCACCGCCTGTGGAAGGGAATTCCACATCCTTGCCACTCTTACAGTAAAGAACCCTCTACGTAGTTTAAGGTTAAACCTCTTTTCTTCTAATTTTAATGAGTGGCCACAAGTCTTGTTAAACTCTCTTCTGCAAAAAAGTTTTATTCCTATTGTGGGGTCACCAGTACGGTATTTGTATATTGAAATCACATACCCTCTCAAGCAGCTCTTCAACAGAGAGATCAAGTTCAGTGCTCGGAACCTTTCCTCATAACTAATATCCTCCAGACCTTTTATTAGCTTTGTTGCCCTTCTTTGTACTCGCTCCATTTCCAGTACATCCTTCCTGAGGACTGGTGCCCAGAACTGGAACGGATACTCTAGGTGCGGCCGAACCAGAGTCTTGTAGACTGGGAGAATTATCGTTTTATCTCTGGAGTTGATCCCCCTTTTAATGCATGCCAATATTCTGTTTGCTTTGTTAGCAGCAGCTTGGCATTGCATGCCATTGCTGAGCCTATCATCTACTAGGACCCCCAGGTCCTTTTCCATCCTAGATTCCCCCAGAGGTTCTCCCCCCCAGTGTATAGATTGCATTCATATTTTTGCCACCCAAATGCATTATTTTACATTTTATTACATTGAACCTCATTTTCCATGTAGTTGCCCACCCCGTTAATTTGTTCAGATCTTTTTGCAAGGTTTCCACATCCTGCAGAGAAGTTTTTGCCCTGCTTAGCTTAGTATCATCTGCAAATACAGAGATTGAACTGTTTATCCCATCCTCCAGTTCGTTTATGAACAAATTAAATAGGATTGGTCCCAGCACAGAACCCTGGGGAACCCCACTACCCACCCCTGACCATTCCGAGTACTCCCCATTTATCACCACCCTCTGAACTCGCCCTTGTAGCCAGTTTTCAATCCATGTACTCACCCTATGGTCCATGCCAACGGACCTTATTCTGTACAGTAAACGTTTATGGGGAACTGTGTCAAATGCTTTTGCAAAATCCAGATACACCATGTCTACGGGCCTTCCTTTATCTAGATGGCAACTCACCTCCTGATAGAAGGTTAGTAGATTGGTTTGGCAAGAACGATTCTTCATGAATCCATGCTGATTACTGCTAATGATACCGTTCTTATTACTAAAATCTTGTATATAGTCCCTTATCCCCTCCAAGAGTTTACATAATATTGATGTTAGGCTAACTGGTCTGTAATTCCCAGGGATGTATTTTGGGCCCTTTTTAAATATTGGTGCTACATTGGCTTTTTTCCAATCAGCTGGTACCATTCCAGTCAGTAGACTGTCTGTAAAAATTAGGAACAATGGTCTGGCAATCACTTGACTGAGTTCCCTATGTACCCTCGGATGCAAGCCATCTGTCAAGACTAATACTCACCGAGGCCAAGATGCCGAGAGCGGCTCGCCCTTACGACCACACGCACCCAGACCCCCCGAAGTTGATACAGGGAGCTGGGGGCACGCGGAGGCACAGGCTTCCGGTATGCAGTAGATCCATAGGTGGGAACTGAGGCAATGGGAGTCCATGTATCAGGCAAAAGGTCAGAACCGGGTATCAGGCAGGAGCAAGTCCGTTAAGCAGGCAAAAGGTCAGAACCAGGTATCAGGCAGGAGCAAGTCCGTTTAACAGGCAGAGGTCAAATGGGTATCAGGCAGAGACAAGTCCGTTATAGGCAGGCAGAGGTCAGATGGGTATCAGGCAATCAGGCAGAGACAAGTCCGGTATAGGCAGGCAGAGGTCAGATAGGTATTAAGCAATCAGCGGTATAGGTGTTTTAACAAGCCAGGGGTTCGGTACACAGAGCAGCAGACAGGTTTACACGGGAACACTAAGGCACAGGGAACAGGAGGAGCTGACGACAAACCAGAAACCCGACTGGGTGCTGGAGTCGTCAGAAATAGTCTCCCTCCGGTGAGCGCGTCAGTGTGACGCGCTACCGGGTACCCGCACGGGCGACGGCGCGCACACGGGGACCGCCGTGCACCCGCACGTGCCGCACCATCAGGCCGCGGACGGGTGTGCGGCAAAGCGCCAGTCCACCACGCATGCGCCCCGGAGCCCGGCGAGCGGAGACTCCTGACAGTCTCCTGACAGTGCCCCCCTCCTAAGGGTGGACACTGGATGCCCAGGCTAGCCATCAATTCCGGGTGATCTTGGTGGAAGGCTTGGATTAGCCGTGGAGCATGCAGGTTCCTAGCAGGTTCCCAAGAATTGTCTTCAGGTGGGTAACCCTTCCACTGGATTGGGTACTGTAGCTGCCTGCCCTTCTTCCTGCAGTTCAGGATGGACTCCACCTCAAACTCATTTTCGCCATCCACCCTGATTGGCGGAGGAGGAGGCTCTCCTCTTCCTGGAAAAGGGCTAGGCACAACAGGCTTCAACAATGATCAAGAGCCACAGGGATAATGATTCTCTTGACTTGGAAAGGACCGATGAACTTGGGTCCAAGTTTTCGAGATGGCAGAGGTAATTTAAGGTTAGTGGTGGATAGCCAGACCTCCTCTCCTAAGTCAAACTTTGGGTTCAACTTCCTGCCCTGATCGTACTGTTTTTTGTAATCTTCTTGCGCTTTGTGTAACATGTCTTGAATTTTCTGAAAGTTGGATTGCAACAAGGTTATCCTGTCCTGGACTGCAGGAACTGTCATTTCAGGGATGTCGTTAGAAAAGAACGTGGGATGGAACCCACAATTTGCCCAGAAGGGTGTTTGGTTGGTAGAGGCATGAACTGAATTATTATAAGCGAATTCAGCATATGGGAGAAGACTTGCTCAATCTACCTGGGAACCTGAGCAGAAGCAATGGAGGTATTGCTCCTCTCCGTTTGGCCATTGCTTTGAGGGTGATACGCTGAGGAGAGACAGACTTTGATGCCAAGGGTCTTGCAGAGTTCCCTCCAGAATTTGGACATAAATTGCACGCCCCTATCCGACACAATACTCTTTGGTACACCATGGAGCCTAACGACCTCTTTCAAAAAGTGTCTGCGGCAGAAGGAGTGCCCCTCATAGGTAAAAAATGGGCCATCTTGGAGAGACGGTCGATAACGACAAAAATGGTGGAAAAATTTTCTGAGGTTGGCAAATCAACAATAAAATCCATGGACACATCGGTCCATGGCCGTTCCGGGATGGGCAAAGGTTTGCGCAAGCCCCAGGACTTAGCGTTTTGGCCCTTGTTCCGATGGCATAGAGGGCAGGACGCCACGTACTCCTTACAGTCCCATCTCCATCCAGGCCACCAGAAGGAGCGAGAAATCAGCTCAGACATCTTCTTTATCCCGAAATGTCCTGCCATTTTATGGTCGTGACACATTTTAAGGGTTAAAGGCCGTGTTTCTTGCGGTACAAAAATTTTTCCTCGAATCCAAAAAAGATCCTCATATTTCGTCAAGGAATGCACTTCTGGTTCAGTGCACGAGCTAGATGAGGATCTGATGGATGACATTAGGTCCGCCTGAGTCAATCCAAGAAAGTTTTGTGGAGAGAGGATAGTGCTTGGTGTTGATGTTTGAAAATCTGAGGAGAACATCCGAGAGAGTGTGTCTGCCTTTCCGTTCTTTGCCCCAGGTCTGTAGGATATATGGAAGTTGAAACGGGAAAAGAAGAGAGCCCAACGGGCTTGTCGGGGTTTTAGTCATTTTGCTGTTCGGAGGTATTCTAGATTCTTGTGATCCGTAAAGATCATGACCGGGTGTACTGCACCTTCCAGCAAATACCTCCATTCCTCCAAAGCGAATTTTATGGCCAGCAGCTCCCTGTCACCCACATCATAATTGAGTTCCGGTGGACTGAGTCTCCTGGAGGCGAAGGCCACAGGATGTAGAATGGCTTTAGGTCCCTGTCTCTGGGAGAGAATTGCTCCAGTTGCGATTTCCGATGCATCTACCTCCAGCACGAATGGTTGAGTCGGGTCAAGATGACGAAGAATCGGGGCGGAACTGAACAACCTCTTCAATTTCAGAAAAGCTTCTTGAGCGGCTGGGGACCACTGAAAAGAACCGTGATGATGGGTTAGTTGGGTGATAGGTGCCACGATAGCGGAGAATCCAACAATAAATTTTCAATAGAAGTTGGCGAACCCTATAAACCGCTGTACCCCTTTTTTGTCAGATAGGGCCGGCCACTCTTGAATTGCCTGAATCTTCTGTGGGTCCATTGCGACCCCATTGGTTGAAAGGATGAACCCAAGAAATTGTATGGTCGATTTTTCGAATTCACATTTTTCAGCTTTCAGGTATAGCTTGTGTTGTCTTAGTATGGTAAGGACCTTTTTTACGTGTCCATTGTGCATTTCCAGAGTGGAGGAGAAAATAAGAATATCATCCAGGTATACAACAAGGAAGTCATCCAGGTATTCTCGGAATATATCATTCACCAGGTGTTGGAAGGTGGCCGGGGCATTACAGAGTCCGAATGGCATCACTAGGTACTCAAAATGCCCGAACCTGGACCTAAAAACCGTCTTCCACTCGTCCCCAGCCCTGATCCTGACGAGGTTGTAGGCCCCCCGGAGGTCAAGTTTAGAGAATACTTTAGCTGATCGGAACCGTTGAAATAGCTCGGGAATGAGTGGTAGTGGATACTGGTTTTTAATAGTGATGTTGTTGAGCTGCCGATAATCTGCACAAGGTCTCAAAGTACAATCCTTCTTCCCAACAAAAAAGATACCGGCTCCGGCAGGTGAGGACGAGGGACGGATGAAGCCTTTTTTGAGATTTTCATCGATATATTGTTTAAGAGCTTCTAGCTCAGTTTCCGAGAGAGGAAATATACGGCCGAATGGGATCTTGGATCCGGGCAGGAGGTCGATCGGACAATTGTAAAGCCGATGAGGTGGTAGGAGGTCAGCCATTTGTTTACTGAAGACTTCTTGAAACTCAAGGTACTCAGAGGGGACGTTGGAGGTTGCCTGACGGAGCAGCAAACTTTAGGAGCCGTGAGGAGACAACGTTGAGAGCAATACTGAGAGGAGAAGGATACCGCCTTGGTGCTCCATTTAATTTGTGGGTCATGAGCCTGTAACCAGGGCAAGCCCAGTATAACAGGGAAGATGGGCGAATGAATGAGGTCGAGCCGTAAAAACTCCCGGTGGCCGGAATCAGTGGTTACCAGAATGGGTTGGGTTTCCTGGGTGATGGGTCCTGAGCGAGGAAGAGATCCGTCGGCCAGATGTACCCGTAGACCTTGAGTTTTGGTTTGCAGAGGAATATTCAGACTGTGGGCCAATGCAGCATCTATGAAGCAACTGCATGCTCCGGAATCAATGATGGCCTGCAAGCGGGTCTCCCCTTCCGGAAGCTGTAGGGAAACAAACAACATTACCTAAGTCTTTAGGATACTGTTGTTTGGACAGTTCAACACATTTGGCTGAGGGGACTTACTAGGCCTGATGGGACAGTTGCGCAGGAAGTGTCTGGTTCCTCCGCAATAGAGACACAGGTTGGACTGCCGTCTGCGTTGCTTCTCTTCAGAGGTCAGCAGGGCCCGGACCAGGCTGAGCTGCATGGGTTCGACCTCAGGAACTGGTGTAGCAGCAGCCGTCGTTGAGGTCGGGGTCTGAGCTGAATGGGGTCTTGATAGCGCCCAGGAGGGGCGCGGGCATTGGAAGCGCTCTGAGCGTCGCTCCCGCAGTCGCCTATCCAATTTCATGGCTGCTTGGATTAATTCTTCCAAGGAAGCAGGGGTTTCCATCCTAGCTAATTCATCCTTGAGTAACTCGGACAAGCCTTGGCGATACTGATAGCGTAGGGCCGGCTCGTTCCAATTTGTATCGGCCGCCCATTTACGAAATTCCACCGTATAGTCCTCGATAGGTCTTCTTCCTTGGGACAGGTGGTGCAAGATGGCCTCAGCTGTAGCCATACGCTGCGGGTCGTCATAGAGCTGGGACATACTCTCAAAGAAGGCATCAATTGTATTTAGAACTGGACTGCTCTGTTCCATCAAGCCGTGGGCCCAGGCTTGAGGTTCCTCAGACAATAAAGAAATCTCAAATCCCACCTTAACAATTTCTGAAGAAAAGGTTCTAGGCTGGAGGGTGAAGTAGAGGGAGCATGCGTTTTTGAAAGCCCTGAACTTCTTACAGTCCCCTGAGAACCGTTCCGGTCTGGGGACCCTGGGTTACGGGAGCGCCATGACGACTGTGGGATTGGCGGAAGCCTGAGGGAGCGAGCCCCCACTGTTGGGTGCGGGAGCTGCGGCTGCAGAGGGTAGTGACCCTGTGATTTGTTGAAGGCGGTTGTCAATTCGGGTATAGCCTTCCTGTAGCTTTTGTACTGAGTCAGCGAGAGTGGATACCTGTTGACACAGGATCTCCAAAGGAGAGCACGCTCTGTCGGCCTCGGACATCTGGCTGGTTCGTACTGTCAAAACTAATACTCACCGAGGCCAAGATGCCGAGAGCGGCTCGCCCTTACGACCATGCACACTCAGACCCCCCGAAGTTGATACAGGGAGCTGGGGGCACGCGGAGGCACGGGCTTCTGGTATGCAGTAGATCCGTAGGTGGGAACTGAGGCACTGGGAGTCCGTGTATCAGGCAAAAGGTCAGAACCGGGTATCAGGCAGGAGCAAGTCCGTTAAGCAGGCAAAAGGTCAGATGGGTATCAGGCAATCAGGCAGAGACAAGTCCATTATAGGCAGGCAGAGGTCAGATGGGTATCAGGCAGAGACAAGTCCGTTATAGGCAGGCAGAGGTCAGATAGGTATTAAGCAATCAGCGGTATAGGTGTTTTAACAAGCCAGGGGTTCGGTACACAGAGCAGCAGACAGGTTTACACGGGAACACTAAGGCACAGGGAACAGGAGGAGCTGACGACGAACCAGCAACCCGACTGGGTGCTGGAGTCGTCAGAAATAGTCGCCCCCCGGCGAGCGCATCAGAGTGACGCGCTACCGGGTACCTGTACGGGCGATGGCTCGCACACGGGGACCGCCGTGCACCCGCACGCGCCGCACCATCAGGCCGCGGACGGGTGTACGGCGAAGTGCCAGTCCACCGCGCATGCGCGCCGGAGCCCGGCGAGCGGAGATGCTCTCAGTCTCCTGACACCATCTGGTGATTTAAAAATGTTAAGTTTCTCAAGTCTAATTTTAATTCTGTCCTCTGTTAACCATGGAGGTGCTTCCTGTGTTGTGTCATGAGGATAAACACTGCAGTTTTGTTTACTGAAGCCCCCCGATTCACTCATGAAGACTAAGGAGAAGAATAAATTCAATATCTTCGCCATCTCCCCATCCTTTGTAAAGAATTTCTTGGGATTTTTTTTGCTCTCCTACACTATGTGTCTTTCATGTTCTATCTTAGCCATCCTAATTGCACCCTTACATTTCTTGTTGCATTCTTTATAAAGCCTGAATGCTGAGGATGATCCCTCAACCTTATATTTTTTGAAGGCCTTCTCCTTAGCTTTTATATGCATTTTTACATTGGAGTTAAGTCACCCAGGACTTTTGTTCGCTCTTTTAAATTTATTACCCAATGGGATACATTGGCTAATGCCCTTATTTAATATGCTCTTAAAGCAAACCCATCTCTCCTCCGTATTCTTTGTTCCTAATATTTTATCCCAATTTACGCCTTTTAGCAAGGTTTGTAGTTTAGGGAAGTTGGCTGTTTTGAAATTCAGTGTCTTTATATTCCCTTTATGTTTCCTATTTGTTTGATTTATACTGAAACTAATTGACCTGTGATCGCTGTAACCTAAATTGCCCCGTATTTCCACATCCGTGATCAGGTCTGTATTGTTGGTTATCAGTAGATCCAGTAATGTTTTATTTCTAGTTGGTGCGTCTACCATCTGACCCATAAAATTGTCCTGCAAGACTTTAAGGAACTGGCGAGCCTTAAATTAATGTGCGGTTCCCTCTGCCCAGTCTATGTCTAGATAATTAAAATCCCCCATTATGATAACACTTCCCATCCTTGCTGCTAATCCAAATTGTAATAGGAGATCTGTCTCCACTTCCTCCCTCAGGTTAGGGGGCCTATAGCATATTTTTCCCTTAGCTTCATCCCTTTGGAGCTCTACCCATAAGGATTCCACCTCCTCCCTAGCTCCCTCAGTGATGTCATCTCTCACATTCACTTGTACATTATTCTTGATATATAGGCATACCCCTCCCCCTTTTTTACCCTCTCTATCCTTGCGGTAAAAGGTATACCCTTGAATGTTTGCCAGCCAATCATGAGAGCTGTTGAACCAGGTCTCTGAAATTAACACAAAATCCAAATCCTCCTCGTACAACAGTATCTCCTGTTCACCCATCTTGTCCGCCATGCTCCTGGCATTGGTGAACATGCCACATAGTTTAGACCGGTCGCATATTGTCCTCCTATTTGGTGTTTCGAGATTGAAACTAGGACTTGCTACTATACTTACCTTGGGTTTTTGTGCTTTGGTCAACCTACCACTAATGCCCCCAATACTACCCTCTGGAATATGTTCAACGCTGACTACCTCTACCTCTGAACTCTCCTCCCATCGCCTAGTTTAAAAACCTAACTTTTTGGCCATCTTTATTCCCAGCAGATCTGCACCCTCCTCATTCAGGTGCAGTCCGTCCCTTCTATAGTATCGGTTATCGACTGAGAAGTCGGCCCAGTCCTCCAGGATCCCAAACCCCTCCTTACTATACCAGCTCTTCAGCCACTTGTTTACTTCCCTAATCTCCCTCTGCCTTTCTGGTGTGGCTTGATGTACTGGTAGTATTCCTGAAAATACTACCTTAGAGGTCCTTTTCCTCAATTTAGCTCCTAAATCCCTAAAATCGTTCTTTAGGACACTCCATCTGCCTCTGACTTTGTCATTGGTGCCAACGTGCACCATGACAGCTGGGTCTTCCCCAGTCCCTCCCTGTAATCTGTCCACAAGATCCGTGATGTGCCGAACCCGAGCACCCGGTAGACAACATACTGTTAGGCGCTTCAGGGCTTGGTTACAGATTGCCCCCTCTGTCCTTCTAAGAATTGAGTTCCCTACCACCAGAATCTGTCTTTCCTTTCCCTTTGCTGCCCCCCCACTCTCACTGGAGGAGTTCTTCCCCCGGCAGCTAGGATAGTCCCTCAGCTCCAGCAGTGCTGGTTTCACCAATGTCACTCAATGGAGCGTACTTGTTGGGATGCTCCAGTCATGGATTGGCTTCCCTGGCACTTCCCCCTCTACCCTTTTTGACTGTCACCCATCTACTCTTTGCTAGTGCCTGAACCTCTTTGTCTCCACCCGCCTCTGTGCTGGTCCCTGCCGGCACCTGCCGTGTACGATCCTGGCTCTCCTTTAGTATGGGGGGACTTCTCAGTGCTGACAGTTGCTTCCCCAGATTCAGAACCTTGGCTTTCAGGGAAACAATGTGCTTAACTTTTGCACAGCTATATTTGCCCTCGATCGGATGATCAAGGAACGCATACATGCAGCAAGGTGTACAAAGTGTCGCCTCTCCACACCCACCGGGCATCGTACCTATTAAATTTAGTGAGGATTGGGGATTATACCCTGTCCAAATTACCTAACAGCTAGCTTCCTGGCACTAATACTCAAGACAATACACAGGTACACAACAAGACAATACACAGGTACTCACAGATCTACATGCACTCGCAGAACAGTCACAGACCTACGTGCACTCGCAGACCTACGTGCACTTGCAGGCCTACGTGCACTCGCAGGCCTACGTGCACTCGCAGGCCACTCGCAGACCTACGTGCACTCGCAGACCTACGTGCACACGCAGGCCACTCGCAGACCTACGTGCACACGCAGGCCTACGTGCACTCGCAGACCACTCACAGACCTACGTGGACTCGCAGGCCACTCGCAGACCTATGTGCACTCGCAGGCCACTCGCAGACCTACGTGCACTTGCAGGCCACTCACAGACCTACGTGCACTCGCTGACCTACGTGCACTCGCAGACCACTGGCAGACCTATGTGCACTCGCAGACCTATGTGCACTCTCAGGCCTATGTGCACTCGCAGGCCACCCGCAGACCTACGTGCACTCGCAGGTCACCCACAGACCTACATGTACTCGCAGACCTACGTGCACTCGCAGGCCACTAGCAGACCTACGTGCACATGCAGGCCACTTTCAGACCTACGTGCACTCGCAGGCCACTCGCAGACCTACGTGCACTTGCAGGCCACTCACAGACCTACGTGCACTCGCTGACCTACGTGCACTCGCAGACCACTGGCAGACCTATGTGCACTCGCAGACCTATGTGCACTCTCAGGCCTATGTGCACTCGCAGGCCACCCGCAGACCTACGTGCACTCGCAGGTCACCCACAGACCTACATGTACTCGCAGACCTACGTGCACTCGCAGGCCACTAGCAGACCTACGTGCACATGCAGGCCACTTTCAGACCTACGTGCACTCGCAGGCCACTCGCAGACCTACGTGCACTCGCAGGCCACTCGTAGATCTACGTACACTCACAGACCACTCGCAGGCCTACATGCACTCGCAGACCTACGTGCACTCGCAGGCCACTCGCAGACCTACGTGCACTCGCAGACCTATGTGCACTTTTCGCAGACCACACGCAGACCTACGTGCACGCGCAGGCCACTCGTAGACCTACGTGCACTCGCAGACCTACGTGCACTTGCAGACCTACGTGCACTCGCAGGCCACTCGCAGACCTACGTGCACGCACAGAACTGCATGCACTCGCAGACCACTCGCAGAGCTATGTGCACTCGCAGGCCCTCGCAGACCTACATGCACTCGCAGGCCACTCGCAGACCTACATGCACTCGCAGGCCACACGCAGACCTATGTGCACCCGCAGGCCTACGAGCACTCACAGGCCTACGTGCACTCGCAGGCCACTCGCAGACCTACGTGCACCCGCAGACCACTCGCAGACCTACGTGCACTCGCAGACCTACATGCACTCGCAATACACAAGTATACAGTACACAATACACAAGTACTAACGATCCACACACACTACTCAGACAACACTCAGGTACCCACACTACAAAGGTACTATGATCCCTGTTATAACCTCCTGTTTTAAACTCTGGTTTTAACTCACCACTTGGACCAGTTCCACTTGGACAGAGTACCAACAGCCTCACAAATGAGCAGGCTCACTATGAGTCCTACACAAGGTTATATAGGCCTCAAGCACCTGTGAGCAATTAACCACTCCTCTTAATTGGTAGTCTGAAGGAATGAAAGAAAAAAAAACTGTTTAAAAAGTGACAGAAAAAGGTGATTGAAAAGCTAAAAGGAAAAGCCCTAAAAATGCAAACCAGCAATCAAAAAGCAAGACTTGTTAACTCTTCACTCAAGGTCCCCCTCTGGTTTTAACTCACCACATAGACCAGTTCCACTTGCACAGAGTTCCAACAGCCTCACAAATGAGTAACAGCCTCACAAATGAGCAGATTGTCCACCTGTTGGAGCACACACTGCGTGGAATAATGGACAGGGCACTTCAGGCAGAACAGAGGCAGGAAGAGGAGGACTTCCTTAGCTCTCAAGGCCCCCTTTATCCAGACAGTGTTCCTGCGTGCCCGCCGATCACACAGGAAGAGGAGCAGGATTGTGTCAGCATGAGGTGGAGCCTGGCACTCAGCATCAGCAGCAGTCTTTAAGGGATCATTTACAGCCCCAAGAAACCCATGGACTTGTACGTGGCTGGGAGGAGGTGGCTTCAGATCATGTCGTCCTTAGTGACCCAGAGGACTCCGGACCGAATGTCTCAGCAAACCTACGCTGCATGGCCTCCCTGATCCTGCAAAGCCTGCGGAAGGATCCTCGTATTTGTGGTATCAAGGAGAGGGGTCAATACTAGCTGGCAACCCTCCTTGATCCACGTTACAAGGTTAAGGTTGCGGACCTTATCTTGCCATCGCAGAGGGAGCAGAGGATGAAACATCTTTGGGAGGCCTTGCAGAAAGGTCTGTGCAATGCGTTCCCAGAGACTGGGAGGTTACAAACTCCTGTTCCTGGACAACATGTTGCTGAGGCTTCGGTCAGTCAAAGAAGGAGCGGTGGAGAAGGTGGCCTTCTGACCGATGCGTTCAGACAATTTTTTAGTCCGCAGCCCCAAGGTATGATCAGTTCCAGCAACCATCGCCAGCATGTTTTACATGGTGCAGGAATACCTAGGGGCAAGATCTAACTTGGACACTTTTCCCACGGAAAATCCTCTGGGTTACTGGGTCTTGAGGATAGATCACTGGCCAGAGCTTGCACAGTATGCAATTGAGCTACTGGCCTGTCCTGCATCCAGTGTTCTTTCGGAACGCACATTCAGTGCTGCTGGAGGCTTTTTAACCAATCACAGGGTGCACCTGTCTGCCGACTCGGTCGATCGACTGACCTTCATAAAAATTAATCTTGGATCACCACCAGCTACCAAGCACCTGATGCTGATGTAACTGAATATTTTTTTTTGAAATGTCAGATCCCTTCAAGACTGCCTATGCTGATGGTGAGTAACTATCCTGTTATGCTGAGTGACTATCCTCTTCCTCCTCAATGATCATGCTGATAGCTTGTAAGAATATTTTTGGTTCTGGGCTCTGACACCAGTGGCTAAGGCCCAATTTTTCAGCCCCTGTTTAACAGGGGTGTGTAATTAAAATTTTTGATGCAATATTTTGCAAGGAGGGTTCCTTGCAGCGCTCAACTAGAGTATTTGTGAGGGGTTGCAGTGTTGTTGGACCAGCACCAGTGCCTAAGGCCCAATTTTTCAGCCTCCGTTTAACAGGGGTGTGTAATTACAATTTTTGATGCAATACTTTGCAGCAGGGCTCGTTCCTGCGCTCCAACTAGAGTATCTGTGAGGGGTTGCAGTGTTGTGGCACCAACACCAGTGCCTAAGGCCCAATTTTTCAGCCCCTGTTTAACAGAGGCATGTAATTACAATTTTTGATGCAATATTTTGCAAGGAGGGTTCGTTGCAGCGCTCAACTAGAGTATTTGTGAGGGGTTGCAGTGTTGTTGGACCAGCACCAGTGCCTAAGGCCCAATTTTTCAGCCTCCGTTTAACAGGGGCGTGTAATTACAATTATTAATGCAATACTTTGCAACAGGGCTCGTTCCTGCTCTCCAACTAGAGTATCTGTGAGGGGTTGCAGTGTTGTGGCACCAACACCAGTGCCTAAGGCCCAATTTTTCAGCCCCTGTTTAACAGAGGCATGTAATTACAATTTTTGATGCAATATTTTGCAGGAGGGCTCATTCCTGCGCTCCAACTAGAGTATCTGTGAGGGGTTGCAGTGTTGTGGCACCAGTGCCTAAGGCCCAATTTTTCTGACCCTGTTCAACAGGGGCATGTAATTACAATTCTTGATCTAATATTTCACAGCAGGGCCCATTCCTGCGCCCACCAAGAGTAACTGTGAGGGCTTACAGTGTTGTGGCACCATCACCACCAAAGACCCAATTTTTCTGACCCTGTTCAACAGGGGCATGTAATTACAATTCTTGATCTAATATTTCACAGCAGGGCCCATTCCTGTGCCCACCAAGAGTAACTGTGAGGGCTTACAGTGTTGTGGCAACACCAATACCTAAGGCCCCAATTTCTGCAGAGTATATAGGGCAGGCCTCTACTTTCAAACATCCAACTTATAAACGACTCCTACTTGCAAACGGAAGGAGACAACAGGAAGTGAGATGAAATCTACCCCTAGGAAGGGAAATTCTCTCCTGTAAGAGTTAATATGGGAAAAACATGTGTCCTCTCCACTGATGCTTTATCACCAATCCTTGTTTGACTAAAAACCCCAAATTGTCAAAAAACATTTGTCATTGGGACAGAAAGTGAGGTGAAATCTTCTGAAGAGGTTCACAGACACAGCAAAATAATTTTCACAGGGGTGATAACCCTTCCCTATGTTTTCCAAAAAGCTTAAAATAGATTTTTTGGCTGGAGCTACACTTTAAAAATGTACCAGTTCAAAATTACAAACAGATTCTACTTAACAACAAACCTACAGTCCCTGTCTTGTTTGCACCGCCTGAATACTGCTGTTCAGAGTATATAGGGCCTGGGGGCCCCATGTCTTTCCTTTTTTTAATTTAGGTGTGAGGTTCCCCTTAATATCCATACAAGACCCAAAGGGCCTGGTAATGGACTGGGGGGCTACCCATGCCGTTTGTCTCACTGATTTTTATCCATATTGCCGGGACCTGACATTACATTAAAGCCGCAAACAGTTTTAAATGACTTTTATTGCTTTTAAAAATGTCATTTTGTGCAGGGACTGTTCTAAGCACAGGAAACACGCGCCACTTTACAGGCATACTATAGACACCCCCTAGGTACGATATTTAAAGGAATATTTCACTTTTTTTTCACTTTAAGCATCATTTAAATCACTGCTCCAGAAAAAACGTCAGTTTTTAAAACTTTTCTTTGCATTGATACATGTTCCCTGGGGCAGGACCTGGGTCCCCAAACCCTTTTTAGGACAATACCATGCAAATTAGCCTTTAAAATGAGCACTTTTGATTTTTAATGTTCAACACCTATAGACTTCAATGAGGTTCTAAAGTTCACACAAATTTTGGGTCCATTCGCAGGTTCTGGTGCGAACCAAACCGGGGGGGGGGGGGTGTTCGGCTCATCCCTAACAAGGACCAATGCTTAGGCTGTGCTGACAATATCTTTGACTGCTGCCTGTAATGCTATGGACAGTATTCCTGTCTGCTGCCTGGACAATTCCTTTTGCTGTTGCTGACCATGTCCCTGCCTGCTGCCTGCACCAACACTCTCCTCTGTGGACAACTGCACTACTAAAACCACAGTTAATCTTTTGTTTACCCTTTGCTCAGCAGAATATATTTTGGGGTGTAATTCTTTGTATGTACATGCTATGTGAAGAGCTATGTGTACATGCTAAAATATTAAGGGCCTTCAAAAATGTTGTCAGGAAACAGGGCTAGACTGGGATAAAAATTGGGCCCTGGACTTCATCCAGATCGGCCCACTTTAGATTTGAATGTCCCCATCAGCACCCCCTTCACATCAGAGTGTCCCCATCAGCATCCCCTTCACATTAAAGTATCCCCATCAGCACCACCTTCATATCAGAGTGTCCCCATCTACACCCCTTTACATCAGAGTGTCCCCATCCAGCAACCCCTTACATCAGTGTCCCCATCAGCACCCCCCTTAACATCAGAGTGCCCGCAACAGCACCCCCTTACATCAGTGTCCCCATCAGCACCCCCTTACATCAGAAAGTCCCCAACAGCACCCCCTTACATCAGAGTGTCCCCATTAGCACCCCCTTACATAAGAGTGTGCCCATCAGCTCTCCCTTCACATCAGAGTGTCCCCAACAGCACCCTCTTACATCAGAGTGTCCCCTACAGCACCCCCTTACATCAGTGTCCCCATCAGCACCCCTTCACATCAGAGTGTCCCCATCAGCACCCACTTTCATCAGAGTATCCTTATTAGCACCCCTTCACATCAGAGTGTCCTCGTCTGCACCCCTTCACATCAGGGTGTCCCCATCAGCACCCCCTTACATCAGAGTGTCCCCTGTAGAACCCCCTTACATCAGTGTCCCCATCAGCACCCCTCTTCACATCAGAGTTCCCCATCAGCTCCCCCTTACATCAAAGTGTCCCCCAAAAGAACCCCTTACATCAGGTTGTCCCCTTCAGCACCCCCTTACATCAATGTCCCCATCAGCACACCCCCTTTCATCAGAGTGTCCTTATAAGCACCCCCTTTCATCTGAGTTTCCCCATCAGCACCCCCTTACATCAGAGTGTCCCCATCAGCACCCCCTTACATCAGAGTGTCTCCATCAGCACCCCCTTCACATCACATCAGCACCCCCTAACATCAGAGTGTCCCCATCCAGCAACCCTTACATCAGTGTCCCCATCAGCACCCCCTTCACATCAGAGTGTCCCCATCAGCACCCCATTACATCAGTGTGCCAATCAGAACCCCCTTTATATCAGAGTGTTCTCAACATCACCCCTTATATCAGAGTGTCCAAAACAGCACTCACTTAAATCAGAGTGTCCCCATCAGCACCCCCTTCACATCAGAGTGTCCCCATAAGCACCCCTTACATCAGAGTGTCCCCATCAGCACCCCATCACATCAAGGTGTCCCCATCAGCACCCCCTTACATCAGAGTGTCCCCATCAGCACCCCCTTACATCAGAGTCTTCCCAACATCAACCCCTTCACATCAGAGTGTCCCCAACAGCACCTCCTTACATCAGCCTGTCGCCATCAGCACCCCCTTCACATCAGAGTGTCCCCATCAGCACCCCCTTACATCAGAGTCTTCCCAACATCAACCCCTTCACATCAGAGTGTCCCCAACAGCACCTCCTTACATCAGCCTGTCGCCATCAGCACCCCCTTCACATCAGAGTGTCCCCATCAGCACCCCCTTGCATCAGTGTCCCCAAAAAAGCACCCCCATACATCAAAGTATCCCCATCAGTACCCCCCTTTACATCAGAATGGTCCCATCTACACCCCTTTACATCAGATTGTCCCCATCTGCACCCTCTTCACAGAGTGTCCCCATCACCCCCCTCTTTACATCAGACTGTCACCATCAGCACCCTCTTACATCAGAGTTTCCCCAACAGCACCCTCTTACATCGGAGTGTCCCCAACAGCACCCCCTTCACATCAGAGTGTCCCCATCAGCACCACATCACATCAGAGTGTCCCAAAAGCACCTCCTTACATCAGTGTCCCCAACAGCACCCCCTTCACATCAGAGTGTCCCCATCAGCACCCCTTCACATCAGAGTGTCCCAAAAGCACCCCCTTACATCAGTGTCCCCATCAGCACCCCCTTCACATAAGAGTGTCAACATCAGCACCCCCTTACTTCAGTGTCCCCATCAGAACCCCCTTACATCAGGGTGTCCCCATTAGCACTTGCTTACATCAGGGTGTCCCCAACAGCACCCCCTTCACAGAACCCTCAAACTCAATAGACACCTCCCACCATCTTTGGACAGACCATCTCTCCAAGCACCAAAGCCAAGAGTCTCGGAGTCATCTTTGACTCAGAAATGTCAATGGATGCACAAATAGGATCAGTAGTTAGCGGATCTCACATCTCCTCTGCCTGCTACGTAGACTTATCCCAGAAAAGGACAAAGCAGCAGTAGTTGGAACAATCATCAATTCCCGACTTGACTATGCAAACTCCCTCTACATAGGATTACCCCAATATCAGCTTGCGTGCTTAAAACTCATCCAAAACACAGCGGCAAGACTGCTAAAAGGAAAAAACCCTTGGAGTCCATTTCCCCATCCCTGAGGAGCTTACATTGGCTAACCGTAAAGAATCGGATCACATTCAAGACCCTCTGCCTCACCCACAAATGCAAACAAAGAAACGATCCTCAATACCTTCGACAGAAAATAAAACACTACACACCCAATCAGTCTTCCATCATCTAACCAAAACCTCCTCCTTATTACCAAATACCACTACAAATCAAAGCGAGAACGAAGATTCGCAGTCCAAGGACCACAGCTCTTCCGACTTACATCCGCATGGAAGAAAACCATTAGGCCTTTAGGAAAAAAACTCAAGACCTACCTCTTCTAAGAAGCTGACAACACAGAATGCATCTAGCACCTTGAGGCGATTCAGTTCGCATTTGCAGCGCTTTACAAATCATTCATTCATGCATTCAGAGTGTCCCCATCAGCACCCCTTCCCATGAAGGTGTCCCCATCAGGCAAACCCTTCACAGTAGAGTGTCCCCATCAGCACCTCTTCACATCAAGGTGTCCTCATCAGCACCCCCCTTCACATCAGAGTGCCCCCAAAAGCACCCCCTTACATCAGTATCCCCATCAGCATCCCCTTACATCAAAGTGTCCCCAACAGCATTTCCTTCACATCAGGATATCCCCATCAGCACCCCTTACATCAGAGTGTCCTCAACATCACCCCCTTACATCAGAGCATATCCATCAGCACTTCCTTGCATCAGTGTCCCCATCAGCACCCCCTTACATCAGAGTTTCCCCATCAGCACCCCCTTACATCGGACTGTCCCAAAAAGCACCCTATTACATCAGTGTATCCATCTGCACCCCCCTACATCAGAGTGTCCCATCTGCACCCCCTTACATCAGAGTGTCCCCATCAGCACCACCCTTACATCAGAGTATCCCCATCAGGATCCCCCTTACATCAGAGTGTCCCATCAGCACCCCCTTACATCAGTGTCCCCATCAGCACCCCCTTACATCAGAGTGTCCCCATCAGGACCCCCTTACATCAGAGTGTCCCCATCAGCACCCCCTTACATCAGTGTCCCCACCAGCACCCCCTTCACATTGGAGTGTCCCCAACAGCACTCCCTTACATTAGTGTCCCCATCAGCACCCCCTTACATCAGAGTGTCCCCATCAGGACCCCCTTACATCAGAGTGTCCCCATCAGCACCCCCTTACATCAGTGTCCACACCAGCACCCCCTTCACATCAGAGTGTCCCCAACAGCACCCCCTTACATCAGTGTCCCCATCAGCAACTCTTCACATCAAGGTGTCCTCCTCAGCACCCCCCTTCACATCAGAGTGCCCTCAACAGCACCCCCTTACATCGGAGTTTCCCCATCAGCACCCCCTTACATCAGACTGTCCCAAAAAGCACCCTATTACATCAGTGTCCCCATCAGCGCCCCCTTTCATATCAGAGTGTCCCTATCAGCACCCCTTACATCAGAGTGTCCCCATCAGCACTTCCTTGCATCAGTGTCCCCATCAGCACCCCCTTACATCACAGTTTCCCCATCAGCACCCCCTTACATCAGACTGTCCCAAAAAGCACCCTATTACATCAGTGTCCCCATCAGAACCCCCTTTCATATCAGAGTGTCCCTATCAGCACCCCTTACATCAGAGTGTCCCCATCAGTAATCCCCTTTACATCAGAGTGTCCCCATCAGCACCCCCTTACAGAGTGTCCCCAACAGCACCCCCTTACATCAGAGTGTCCCCATCAGCACCCCCCTTATATAAGAGTGTCCCCATCAGCACCCCCTTACATCAAAGTGTCCCCAACAGCACCCCCTTACATCAGTGTCCCCATCAGCACCCCCTTCACATCAAGGTGACCCCATCAGCACCCCCTTTCATCAAAGTATCCCCAACAGCACCCCTTTACATCAGTGTCCCCATCAGCACCCCCCTTCACATCAAGGTGACCCCATCAGCCCCCCCTTACATCAAAGTATCCCCAACAGCACCCCTTTACATCAGAGTGTCCCTATCAGCACTGACTTACATCAGAGTGTCCCCATCAGCACCCCCTTCACATAAGAGTGTCAACATCAGCACCCCCTTCTTCAGTGTCCCCATCAGAACCCCCTTACATCAGGGTGTCCCCATTAGCACTTGCTTACATCAGGGTGTCCCCAACAGCAGCCCCTTCACAAAACCCTCAAACTCAATAGACACCTCCCACCATCTTTGGACAGACCATCTCTCCAAGCACCAAAGCCAAGAGTCTCGGAGTCATCTTTGACTCAGAAATGTCAATGGATGCACAAATAGGATCAGTAGTTAGCTGATCTCACCATCTCCTCCGCCTGCTACGTAGACTCATCCCAGAAGAGGACAAAGCAGCAGTAGTTGGAACAATCATCAATTCCCGACTCGACTATGCAAACTCCCTCTACATAGGATTACTCCAATATCAGCTTGCGTGCTTACAACCCATCCAAAACACAGCGGCAAGACTGCTAACAGGAACAAAACCCTGGGAGTCCATTTCCCCATCCCTGAGGAGCTTACATTGGCTAACTGTAAAGAATCGGATCACATTCAAGACCCTCTGCCTCACCCACAAATGCAAACAAAGAAACGCTCCTCAATACCTTCGACAGAAAATAAAACACTACAAACCCAATCACAGTCTTCCATCATCTAACCAAAACCTCCTAATCATTACTAAATACCACTACAAATAAAAGGGAGAGCGAAGATTCACAGTCCAAGGACCACGGCTATAGAACGCTCTTCTGACTTACATCCGCATGGAAGAAAACCATTAGGCCTTTAGGAAAAAAACTCAAGACCTACCTCTTCTAAGAAGCTGACAACACAGAATGCATCTAGCACCTTGAGGTGATTCAGTTCGCATTTGCAGCGCTTTACAAATCATTCATTCATTCATGCATTCAGAGTGTCCCCATCAGCACCCCTTCACATGAAGGTGTCCCCATCAGGCAAACCCTTCACATTAGAGTGTCCCCATCAGCACCCACTTACATCAAAGTATCCCCATCAACCCCCCCTTTACATCAGAATGGTCCCATCTACACCCCTTTACATCAGATTGTCCCCATCAGCACCCCCTTAACATTAGAGTGCCCCCAACAGCACCCCCTTACATCAGTGTCCCCATCAGCACCCCCTTACATAAGAGTGTCCCTATCAGGACCCCCTTACATCAGAGTGTCCCCATCAGCACCCCCTTACATCAGTGTCCCCACCAGCACCCCCTTCACATCAGAGTGTCCCCAACAGCACTCTCTTACATCAGAGTGTCCCCAACAGCACCCCCTTACATCAGTGTCCCCATCAGCACCTCCCATTCACATCAGAGTGTCCCCAACAGCACCCCCTTACATAAGTGTCCCCATCAGCACCTCTTCACATCAAGGTGTCCTCATCAGCACCCCCCTTCACATCAAAGTGCCCCCAACAGCACCCCCTTACATCAGTGTCCCCATCAGCATCCCCTTACATCAAAGTGTCCCCAACAGCATTTCCTTCACATCAGAACATCCCCATCAGCACCCCTTACATCAGAGTGTCCCCAACATCAACCCCTTACATCAGAGCATCTCCATCAGCACTTCCTTGCATCAGTGTCCCCATCAGCACCCCCTTTCATCAGACTGTCCCAAAAAGCACCCTATTACATCAGTGTATCCATCTGCACCCCCCTACATCAGAGTGTCCCATCTGCACCCCCTTACATCAGAGTATCCCCATCAGCACCACCCTTACATCAGAGTATCCCCATTAGGATCCCCCTTCCATCAGAGTGTCCCCATCAGCACCCCCTTACGTCAGTGTCCCCATCAGCACCCCCTTACATCAGAGTGTCCCCAGCAGGACACCCTTACATCAGAGTGTCCCCATCAGCACCCCCTTACATCAGTGTCCCCACCAGCACCCCCTTCACATCAGAGTGTCCCCAACAGCACCCCCTTACATGAGAGTGTCCCCATCAGGACCCCCTTACATCAGAGTGTCCCCATCAGCACCCCCTTACATCAGTGTTCACACCAGCACCCCCTTCACATCAGAGTGTCCCCAACAGCACCCCCTTACATCAGTGTCCCCTTCAGCACCTCTTCACATCAAGGTGTCCTCATCAGCACCCCCCTTCAGATCAGAGTGCCCCCAACAGCACCCCCTTATATCGGAGTTTCCCCATCAGCATCCCCTTACATCAAAGTGTCCCCAACTGCATTTCCTTCACATCAGAACATCCCCATCAGCACCCCTTACATCAGAGTTTCCCCAACATCACCCCCTTATATCAGAGCATTCCCATCAGCACTTCCTTGCATCAGTGTCCCCATCAGCACTCCCTTACATCAGAGTTACCTCATCAGCACCCCCTTACATCAGACTGTCCCAAAAAGCACCCTATTACATCAGTGTCCCCATCAGCACCCCCTTTCATATCAGAGTGTCCCTATCAGCACCCCTTACATCAGAGTGTCCCCATCAGAAACCCCCTCACATCAGAGTGTCTCCATCAGCACCCCCTTACAGAGTGTCCCCAACAGCACCCCCTTACATCAGAGTGTCCCCATGAGAACCCCCTTACATCAGAGTGTCCCCATGAGAACCCCCTTATATCAGTGTCCCCATTACCACCACCTTACATCAGAGTGTAACCATCTGCACTCCCCTACATCAGAGTTTCCCATCTGCACCCCCTTACATCAGAGTGTCCCCATCAGCACCACCCTTACATCAGAGTGTCCCCATCAGGATCCCCCTTACATCAGAGTGTCCCCATCAGCACCACCTTACATCAGTGTGCCCATCAGCACCCCCTTACATCAGTGTCCGCACCAGCACCCCCTTCACATCAGAGTGTCCCCAACAGCACTCCCTTAGATTAGTGTCCCCATCAGCACCCCCTTACATCAGAGTGTCCCCATGAGAACCCCCTTACATTAGAGTGTCCCCATTAGCACCCCCTTACATCAAAGTGTCCCCAACAGCACCCCCTTACACCAGTGTCCCCATCAGCACCCCCTTCACATCAAGGTGACCCCATCAGCACCTCCTTACATCAGAGTATCCCCAACAGCACCCCTTTACATCAGAGTGTCCCTATCAGCACCCTCTTACATCAGACTTTCCACAATAGGAACCCCTTACATCAGTGTCCCCATCCACACCTCATTCACATTACAGTGTCCTTATCAGCACCCCTTCCATCAGAGATCAGAGTGTCCCTGTCAGCCCCCCTTTTCATCAGAGTGTCCCCATCAGCACCCCACCTTACATCAGAGTGTCCCCATCAGCACCCCACCTACATCAGAGTGTCCCATTAAGCATCCCCTTACATCAAAGTGTCCCCAACAGCACTCCCTTACATCAGTGTCCCCATCAACACCCCATTACATCAGAGTGTCCCTATCCAGCACCCCCCTTACATCAGTGTGCCCCCATCATCACCCCCTTACATCAGATTGTCCCCAAAAGTATCCCCTTACATCAGAGTGTCCCCATCAGCACCCCCTTACATTAGAGTGTCCCCATCAGGATCCCCCTTACATCAGAGTGTCCCCATCAGCACCCCCTTACATCAGTGTCCCCATCAGCACCCCCTTACATCAGAGTGTCCCCATCAGGACCCCCTTACATCAGAGTGTCCCCATCAGCACCCCCTTACATCAGTGTCCCCTTCAGCACCCCCTTCACATCAGAGTGACCCCATCAGCACCCCCTTACATCACAATGTCCCCATCCAGCACACCTTTACATCAGTGTCCCCATCAGCACCCCCTTTCCATCAAATTGTCCCCATCAACACCCCCTTCACATCAAGGTGTCCCCAACAGCACCCCCTTACATCAGTTTGCCCCCAACTGCACCCCCTTACATCAGTGTCCCCAACAGCACCCCCTTCACATCAGACTGTTCCCATCAACACCCCTTCACATCAGAGTGTCCCAAAAGCACCCCCTTACATCAGTGTCCCCAACAGCACCCCCTTCACGTTAGAGTGTCCCCATCAGCACCCCTTTTCATCAGAGTGTCCCCATCAGCACCCCACCTTACATCAGAGTGTCGCCATCAGCACCCCACCTACATCAGAGTGTCCCATTAAGCATCCCCTTACATCAAAGTGTCCCCAACAGCACTCCCTTACAGTGTCCCCATCAACACCCCATTACATCAGAGTGTCCCTATCCAGCACCCCCTTCATCAGATTCCCGATCCAGAACCCCCTTACATCAGTGTTCCCCCATCATCACCCCCTTACATCAGAGTGTCCCCAAAAGTATCCCCTTACATCAGTGTTACCATCAGTGCCCCCTTACATCAGTGTCCCCATCAGCACCCCCGTCACATCAGAGTGTCCCCATCAGAACCCCTTCACATCAAGGTGTCCCCATTAGCACCCCCTTACATCAGAGTGTCCCCATCAGCGCCCTCTTACTTCAGAATATCCTCATCAGCACCCCTTCACATCAAGGTGTCCCCAACAGAAACCCCTGACATTAGAGTGTCCCCCTCAGCACCCCCTTCCCATCAAGGTGTCCCCATCAGCACCCCCTTACATCAGAGTGTCCTCTTCAGCACCCCCTTTACATCGGAGTGACCTCATCAGCACCCCCTTACATCACAATGTCCCCATCCAGCACCCCTTTACATCAGTGTCCCCATCAGCACCCCCTTTCCATCAAAGTGTCCCCATCAGCACCTCCTTCACATCAAGGTGTCCCCATCAGCACCCGCTTGCATCAGTGTGTCCCCAACAGCACCCCCTTACATCAGTGTCCCCATCAGCACCCCCCTTCATATCAGAGTGCCCCCATCAGCACCCCCTTACATCAGTGTCCACCATCAACACCCCCTTACATCAGAGTGTCTCCAACAGCACCCCCTTACATCAGTTTGCCCCCAACTGCTCCCCCTTACATCAGTGTCCCCAACAGCACCCCCTTCACATCAGAGTGTCCCCATCAACACCCCTTCACATCAGAGTGTCCCAAAAGCACCCCCTTACATCAGTGTCCCCATCAGCACCCCCTTACTTCAGTGTCCCCATCAGAACACCCTTACATCAGGGTGTCCCCATTCGCACTTGCTTACATCAGGGTGTCCCCAACAGCACCCCTTCACAGAACCCTCAAACTCAATAGACACCTCCCACCATCTTTGGACAGACCAGCTCTCCAAGCACCAAAGCCAAGAGTCTCGGAGTCATCTTTGACTCAGAAATGTCAATGGATGCACAAATAGGATCAGTAGTTAGCGGATCTCACCATCTCCTCCGCCTGCTAAGTAGACTCATCCCAGAAGAGGACAAAGCAGCAGTAGTTGGAACAATCATCAATTCTCAACTAGACTACGCAAACTCCCTCTACATAGGATTACCCCAATATCAGCTTGCGTGCTTACAACTCATCCAAAACATAGTGGCAAGACTGCTAACAGGAAAAAACCCTGGGAGTCCATTTCCCCATCCCTGAGGAACTTACATTGGCTAACCGTAAAGTTTCGGATCACATTCAAGACCCTCTGCCTCACCCACAAATGCAAACAAAGAAACGCTCCTCAATATATTCGACAGAAAATAAAAAACACTACACACCCAAACACAGTCTTCCATCATCTAACCAAAACCTCCTCCTCATTACTAAATACCACTACAAATCAAAGGGAGAGCGAAGATTCGCAGTTCAAGGACCACGGCTATGGAACGCTCTTCCGACTTACATCCGCATGGAAGAAAACCATTAGGCCTTTAGGAAAAAAACTCAAGACCTACCTCTTCTAAGAAGCTGACAACACAGAATGCATCTAGCGCCTTGAGGCGATTCAGTTCGCATTTGCAGCGCTTCACAAATCATTCATTCATGCATTCAGAGTGTCCCGATCAGCACCCCTTCACATGAAGGTGTCCCCATCAGGCAAACCCTTCACAGTAGAGTGTCCCCATCAGCACCCACTTACATCAAAGTATCCCCATCAACCCCCCCCTTTACATCAGAATGGTCCCATCTACACCCCTTTACATCAGATTGTCCCCATTAGCACCCCTTCACATCAAGGTGTCCCCATTAGCACCCCCTTAACATCAGAGTGCCCCCAACAGCACCCCTTTACATCAGAGTGTCCCCATCAGCACCCCCTTACATCAGAGTGTCCCCATCAGGATCCCCCTTACATCAGAGTGTCCCCATCAGCACCCCCTTACATCAGAGTGTCCCCATCAGGACCCCCTTACGTCAGAGTGTCCCCATCAGTACCCCCTTACATCAGTGTCCCCACCAGCACCTCCCATTCACATCAGAGTGTCCCCAACAGCACCCCCTTACATCAGTGTCCCCATCAGCACCTCTTCACATCAAGGTGTCCTCATCAGCACCCCCCTTCAAATCAGAGTGCCCCAAACAGCACCCCCTTACATCAGTGTCCTCATCAGCATCCCCTTACATCAAAGTGTCCCCAACAGTATTTCCTTCACATCAGAACATCCCGATCAGCACTCCTTACATCAGAGTGTCCCCAACATCTCCCCTTACATCAGAGCATCTCCATCAGCACTTCCTTGCATCAGTGTCCCCATCAGCACCTCCTTACATCAGAGTTTCCAAATCAGCACCCCCTTACATCAGACTGTCCCAAAAAGCACCCTATTACATCAGTGTCCCCATCAGCACCCCCTTTCATATCAGAGTGTCCCTATCAGCACCCCTTACATCAGAGTGTCCCCATCAGTAATCCCCTTCACATCAGAGTGTCCTAATCAGCACCCCCTTACAGAGTGTCCCCAACAGCGCCCCCTTACATCAGAGTGTCCCCATGTGAACCCCCTTACATCAGAGTGTCCCCATGAGAACCCCCTTATATTAGTGTCCCCATCAGCACCACCCTTACATCAGAGTGTCCCCATCAGGATCCCCCTTACATCCGAGTGTCCCCATCAGCACCCCTTACATCAGTGTCCCCATCAGCACCCCCTTACATCAGAGTGTCCCCATCAGGACCCCCTTACATCAGAGTGTCCCCATCAGCACCCCCTTACATCAGTGTCCCCACCAGCACCCCTTTCACATCAGAGTGCCCCAACAGCACTCCCTTACATCAGTGTCCCCATCAGCACCCCCTTACATCAGAGTGTCCCCATCAGGACCCCCTTACATCAGAGTGTCTCCATCAGCACCCCCTTACATCAGAGTCCACAGCAGCACCACCTTCACATCAGAGTGTCCCCAACAGCACCCCCTTACATCAGTGTCCCCATCAGCACCTCTTCACATCAAGGTGTCCTCATCAGCACCCCCCTTCACATCAGAGTGCCCCCAACAGCACCCACTTACATCAGTGTCCCCATCAGCATCCCCTTACATCAAAGTGTCCCCAACAGCATTTCCTTCACATCAGAACATTCCCATCAGCACCCCTTACATCAGAGTGTCCCCAACATCACCCCCTTACATCAGAGCATCCCCATCAGCACTTCCTTGCATCAGTGTCCCCATCAGCACCCCCTTACATCAGACTGTCCCAAAAAGCACCCTATTACATCAGTGTCCCCATCAGCACCCCCTTTCATATCAGAGTGTCCCTATCAGCACCCCTTACATCAGAGTGTCCCCATCAGCACTTCCTTGCATCAGTGTCCCCATCAGCACCCCCTTACATCAGAGTTTCCCCATCAGCACCCCCTTACATCAGACTGTCCCAAAAAGCACCCTATTACATCAGTGTCCCCATCAGCACCCCCTTTCATATCAGAGTGTCCCTATCAGCACCCCTTACATCAGAGTGTCCCCATCAGTAATCCCCTTCACATCAGAATGTCCCCATCAGCGCCCCCTTACAGAGTGTCCCCAACAGCACCCCCTTACATCAGAGTGTCCCCATGAGAACCCCCTTACATCAGAGTGTCCCCATGAGAACCCCCTTATATCAGTGTCCCCATTAGCACCACCTTACATCAGAGTGTAACCATCTGCACCCCCCTACATCAGAGTGTCTCATCTGCACCCCCTTACATCAGAGTGTCCCCATCAGCACCACCCTTACATCAGAGTGTTCCCATGATCACCCCTTTACATCAAAGTGTCCCCAACAGCACCCCCTTACATCAGTGTCCCCATCAGCACCCCCTTCACATCAAGGTGTCCCCATCAGCACCCCCTTACATCAAAGTATCCCCAACAGCACCCCTTCACATCAGAGTGTCCCCATCAGCACCCCCTTACATCAGAGTGTCCCCATCAGCACCCTCTTACTTCAGAATGTCCTCATCAGCACCCTCTTCACATCAAGGTGTCCCCATCAGCACCCCCTTACATCAGAGTGTCCCCATGAGAACCCCCTTACATCAGAGTGTCCCCATTAGCACCCCCTTACATCAGAGTGTCCCCATCTGCACCCTCTTACATCAGAGTGTCCCCATCAACACCCCCTTATATAAGAGTGCCCCCATCAGCACCCCCTTACATCAAAGTGTCCCCAACAGCACCCCCTTACATCAGTGTCCCCATCAGCACCCCCTTTCACATCAAGATGACCCCATCAGCACCCCCTTACATCAGAGTATCCCCAACAGCACCCCTTTACATCAGAGTGTCCCTATCAGCACCCTCTTACATCAGTGTCCCCAACAGCACCCCCTTACATCAGTGTCCCCATCAGCACTCTATTACATCAGAGTGTCCCCATCAGCACCCTCTTACATCAGAGTGTTCCTATCAGCACCCCCTTCACATCATGGTGTACCCATCAGCACCCACTTACATCAGAGTGTCCCCATCAGCACCCCCTTCACATCAAGGTGTCCCCATCAGCACCCCCTTACATCAGAGTGTCCCCATCAGCATCCTCCTCACATAAGAGTGTCCCCATCAGCACCCCCTTACATCAGTGTCCCCATCAGCACCCCCCTTTACATCCAAGTGTCCCCAACAGCACCCCCTTACAACAAGGTGTCCCCATCAGCACCCCTTCACATCAAGGTGTCCCCATCAGCACCCCCATTTACATCAGAGTGCCACCAACAGCACCCCCTTACATCAGTGTCCCCATCAGCACTCTATTACATTAGAGTGTCCCCATCAGCACCCTCTTACATCAGAGTGTCCCCATCAGCACCCTCTTACATCAGAGTGTTCCTATCAGCACCCCTTCACATCATGGTGTACCCATCAGCACCCACTTACATCAGAGTGTCCCCATCAGCACCCCCTTCACATCAAGGTGTCCCCATCAGCACCCCCTTACATCAGAGTGTCCCCATCAGCATCCTCCTCACATAAGAGTGTCCCCATCAGCACCCCCTTACATCAGAGTGTCCTCTTCAGCACCCCCTTCACATCAGAGTGACCTCATCAGCACCCCTTTACATCACAATGTCCCCATCCAGCACCCCTTTACATCAGTGTCCCCATCAGCACCCCCTTTCCATCAAAGTGTCCCCATCAGCACCCCCTTCACATCAAGGTGTCCCCATCAGCACCCGCTTGCATCAGTGTGTCCCCAACAGCACCCCCTTACATCAGTGTCCCCATCAGCACCCCCCTTCATATCAGAGTGCCCCCATCAGCACCCCCTTACATCAGTGTCCACCATCAACACCCCCTTACATCAGAGTGTCTCCAACAGCACCCCCTTACATCAGTTTGCCCCCAACTGCTCCCCCTTACATCAGTGTCCCCAACAGCACCCCCTTCACATCAGAGTGTCCCCATCAACACCCCTTCACATCAGAGTGTCCCAAAAGCACCCCCTTTCTTCAGTGTCCCCATCAGTACCCCCTTACTTCAGTGTCCCCATCAGAACACCCTTACATCAGGGTGTCCCCATTCGCACTTGCTTACATCAGGGTGTCCCCAACAGCACCCCTTCACAGAACCCTCAAACTCAATAGACACCTCCCACCATCTTTGGACAGACCAGCTCTCCAAGCACCAAAGCCAAGAGTCTCGGAGTCATCTTTGACTCAGAAATGTCAATGGATGCACAAATAGGATCAGTAGTTAGCGGATCTCACCATCTCCTCCGCCTGCTAAGTAGACTCATCCCAGAAGAGGACAAAGCAGCAGTAGTTGGAACAATCATCAATTCTCAACTAGACTACGCAAACTCCCTCTACATAGGATTACCCCAATATCAGCTTGCGTGCTTACAACTCATCCAAAACATAGCGGCAAGACTGCTAACAGGAAAAAACCCTGGGAGTCCATTTCCTCATCCCTGAGGATCTTACATTGGCTAACCGTAAAGTTTCGGATCACATTCAAGACCCTCTGCCTCACCCACAAATGCAAACAAAGAAACGCTCCTCAATATCTTCGACAGAAAATAAAAAACACTACACACCCAAACACAGTCTTCCATCATCTAACCAAAACCTCCTCCTCATTACTAAATACCACTACAAATCAAAGGGAGAGCGAAGATTCGCAGTTCAAGGACCACGGCTATGGAATGCTCTTCCGACTTACATCCGCATGGAAGAAAACCATTAGGCCTTTAGGAAAAAAACTCAAGACCTACCTCTTCTAAGAAGCTGACAACACAGAATGCATCTAGCGCCTTGAGGCGATTCAGTTCGCATTTGCAGCGCTTCACAAATCATTCATTCATGCATTCAGAGTGTCCCGATCAGCACCCCTTCACATGAAGGTGTCCCCATCAGGCAAACCCTTCACAGTAGAGTGTCCCCATCAGCACCCACTTACATCAAAGTATCCCCATCAACCCCCCCCTTTACATCAGAATGGTCCCATCTACACCCCTTTACATCAGATTGTCCCCATTAGCACCCCTTCACATCAAGGTGTGCCCATTAGCACCCCCTTAACATCAGAGTGCCCCCAACAGCACCCCTTTACATCAGAGTGTCCCCATCAGCACCCCCTTACATCAGAGTGTCCCCATCAGGATCCCCCTTACATCAGAGTGTCCCCATCAGCACCCCCTTACATCAGAGTGCCCCCATCAGGACCCCCTTACGTCAGAGTGTCCCCATCAGTACCCCCTTACATCAGTGTCCCCACCAGCACCTCCCATTCACATCAGAGTGTCCCCAACAGCACCCCCTTACATCAGTGTCCCCATCAGCACCTCTTCACATCAAGGTGTCCTCATCAGCACCCCCCTTCACATCAGAGTGCCCCCAACAGCACCCCCTTACATCAGTGTCCTCATCAGCATCCCCTTACATCAAAGTGTCCCCAACAGTATTTCCTTCACATCAGAACATCCCGATCAGCACTCCTTACATCAGAGTGTCCCCAACATCACCCCCTTACATCAGAGCATCTCCATCAGCACTTCCTTGCATCAGTGTCCCCATCAGCACCTCCTTACATCAGAGTTTCCAAATCAGCACCCCCTTACATCAGACTGTCCCAAAAAGCACCCTATTACATCAGTGTCCCCATCAGCACCCCCTTTCATATCAGAGTGTCCCTATCAGCACCCCTTACATCAGAGTGTCCCCATCAGTAATCCCCTTCACATCAGAGTGTCCCCATCAGTACCCCCTTACAGAGTGTCCCCAACAGCGCCCCCTTACATCAGAGTGTCCCCATGTGAACCCCCTTACATCAGAGTGTCCCCATGAGAACCCCCTTATATTAGTGTCCCCATCAGCACCACCCTTACATCAGAGTGTCCCCATCAGGATCCCCCTTACATCAGAGTGTCCCTATCAGCACCCCTTACATCAGAGTGTCCCCATCAGCACTTCCTTGCATCAGTGTCCCCATCAGCACCCCCTTACATCAGAGTTTCCCCATCAGCACCCCCTTACATCAGACTGTCCCAAAAAGCACCCTATTACATCAGTGTCCCCATCAGCACCCCCTTTCATATCAGAGTGTCCCTATCAGCACCCCTTACATCAGAGTGTCCCCATCAGTAATCCCCTTCACATCAGAATGTCCCCATCAGCGCCCCCTTACAGAGTGTCCCCAACAGCACCCCCTTACATCAGAGTGTCCCCATGAGAACCCCCTTACATCAGAGTGTCCCCATGAGAACCCCCTTATATCAGTGTCCCCATTAGCACCACCTTACATCAGAGTGTAACCATCTGCACCCCCCTACATCAGAGTGTCTCATCTGCACCCCCTTACATCAGAGTGTCCCCATCAGCACCACCCTTACATCAGAGTGTTCCCATGATCACCCCTTTACATCAAAGTGTCCCCAACAGCACCCCCTTACATCAGTGTCCCCATCAGCACCCCCTTCACATCAAGGTGTCCCCATCAGCACCCCCTTACATCAAAGTATCCCCAACAGCACCCCTTCACATCAGAGTGTCCCCATCAGCACCCCCTTACATCAGAGTGTCCCCATCAGCACCCCCTTACAGACTGTCCCAAAAAGCACCCTATTACATCAGTGTCCCCATCAGCACCCCCTTTCATATCAGAGTGTCCCTATCAGCACCCCTTACATCAGAGTGTCCCCATCAGTAATCCCCTTCACATCAGAGTGTCCCCATCAGCACCCCCTTACAGAGTGTCCCCAACAGCGCCCCCTTACATCAGAGTGTCCCCATGTGAACCCCCTTACATCAGAGTGTCCCCATGAGAACCCCCTTATATTAGTGTCCCCATCAGCACCACCCTTACATCAGAGTGTCCCCATCAGGATCCCCCTTACATCAGAGTGTCCCTATCAGCACCCCTTACATCAGAGTGTCCCCATCAGCACTTCCTTGCATCAGTGTCCCCATCAGCACCCCCTTACATCAGAGTTTCCCCATCAGCACCCCCTTACATCAGACTGTCCCAAAAAGCACCCTATTACATCAGTGTCCCCATCAGCACCCCCTTTCATATCAGAGTGTCCCTATCAGCACCCCTTACATCAGAGTGTCCCCATCAGTAATCCCCTTCACATCAGAATGTCCCCATCAGCGCCCCCTTACAGAGTGTCCCCAACAGCACCCCCTTACATCAGAGTGTCCCCATGAGAACCCCCTTACATCAGAGTGTCCCCATGAGAACCCCCTTATATCAGTGTCCCCATTAGCACCACCTTACATCAGAGTGTAACCATCTGCACCCCCCTACATCAGAGTGTCTCATCTGCACCCCCTTACATCAGAGTGTCCCCATCAGCACCACCCTTACATCAGAGTGTTCCCATGATCACCCCTTTACATCAAAGTGTCCCCAACAGCACCCCCTTACATCAGTGTCCCCATCAGCACCCCCTTCACATCAAGGTGTCCCCATCAGCACCCACTTACATCAAAGTATCCCCAACAGCACCCCTTCACATCAGAGTGTCCCCATCAGCACCCCCTTACATCAGAGTGTCCCCATCAGCACCCTCTTACTTCAGAATGTCCTCATCAGCACCCTATTCACATCAAGGTGTCCCCATCAGCACCCCCTTACATCAGAGTGTCCCCATGAGAACCCCCTTACATCAGAGTGTCCCCATTAGCACCCCCTTACATCAGAGTGTCCCCATCTGCACCCTCTTACATCAGAGTGTCCCCATCAACACCCCCCTTATATAAGAGTGTCCCCATCAGCACCCCCTTACATCAAAGTGTCCCCAACAGCACCCCCTTACATCAGTGTCCCCATCAGCACCCCCTTTCACATCAAGGTGACCCCATCAGCACCCCCTTACATCAGAGTATCCCCAACAGCACCCCTTTACATCAGAGTGTCCCTATCAGCACCCTCTTACATCAGTGTCCCCAACAGCACCCCCTTACATCAGTGTCCCCATCAGCACCCTATTACATTAGAGTGTCCCCATCAGCACCCTCTTACATCAGAGTGTCCCCATCAGCACCCTCTTACATCAGAGTGTTCCTATCAGCACCCCCTTCACATCATGGTGTACCCATCAGCACCCACTTACATCAGAGTGTCCCCATCAGCACCCCCTTCACATCAAGGTGTCCCCATCAGCACCCCCTTACATCAGAGTGTCCCCATCAGCATCCTCCTTACATAAGAGTGTCCCCATCAGCACCCCCTTACATCAGTGTCCCCATCAGCACCCCCCTTTACATCCAAGTGTCCCCAACAGCACCCCCTTACAACAAGGTGTCCCCATCAGCACCCCTTCACATCAAGGTGTCCCCATCAGCACCCCCATTTACATCAGAGTGCCACCAACAGCACCCCATTACATCAGTGTCCCCATCAGCACCCTATTACATTAGAGTGTCCCCATCAGCACCCTCTTACATAAGAGTGTCCCCATCAGCACCCTCTTACATCAGAGTGTTCCTATCAGCACCCCTTCACATCATGGTGTACCCATCAGCACCCACTTACATCAGAGTGTCCCCATCAGCACCCCCTTCACATCAAGGTGTCCCCATCAGCACCCCCTTACATCAGAGTGTCCCCATCAGCATCCTCCTCACATAAGAGTGTCCCCATCAGCACCCCCTTACATCAGAGTGTCCTCTTCAGCACCCCCTTCACATCAGAGTGACCTCATCAGCACCCCTTTACATCACAATGTCCCCATCCAGCACCCCTTTACATCAATGTCCCCATCAGCCCCCCCTTTCCATCAAAGTGTCCCCATCAGCACCCCCTTCACATCAAGGTGTCCCCATCAGCACCCGCTTGCATCAGTGTGTCCCCAACAGCACCCCTTTACATCAGTGTCCCCATCAGCACCCCCCTTCATATCAGAGTGCCCCCATCAGCACCCCCTTACATCAGTGTCCACCATCAACACCCCCTTACATCAGAGTGTCTCCAACAGCACCCCCTTACATCAGTTTGCCCCCAACTGCTCCCCCTTACATCAGTGTCCCCAACAGCACCCACTTACATCAGAGTGTCCCCATCAGCACCCCCTTCACATCAAGGTGTCCCCATCAGCACCCCCTTACATCAGAGTGTCCCCATCAGCATCCTCCTCACATAAGAGTGTCCCCATCAGCACCCCCTTACATCAGTGTCCCCATCAGCACCCCCCTTTACATCCAAGTGTCCCCAACAGCACCCCCTTACAACAAGGTGTCCCCATCAGCACCCCTTCACATCAAGGTGTCCCCATCAGCACCCCCATTTACATCAGAGTGCCACCAACAGCACCCCATTACATCAGTGTCCCCATCAGCACCCTATTACATTAGAGTGTCCCCATCAGCACCCTCTTACATAAGAGTGTCCCCATCAGCACCCTCTTACATCAGAGTGTTCCTATCAGCACTCCTTCACATCATGGTGTACCCATCAGCACCCCCTTACATCAGAGTGTCTCCAACAGCACCCCCTTACATCAGTTTGCCCCCAACTGCTCCCCCTTACATCAGTGTCCCCAACAGCACCCCCTTCACATCAGAGTGTCCCCATCAACACCCCTTCACATCAGAGTGTCCCAAAAGCACCCCCTTACATCAGTGTCCCCAACAGCACCCCCTTCACTTTAGAGTGTCCCCATCAACACCCCTTCACATCAGAGTGTCCCAAAAGCACCCCCTTTCTTCAGTGTCCCCATCAGCACCCCCTTACTTCAGTGTCCCCTTCAGAACACCCTTATATCAGGGTGTCCCCATTCGCACTTGCTTACATCAGGGTGTCCCCAACAGCACCCCTTCACAGAACCCTCAAACTCAATAGACACCTCCCACCATCTTTGGACAGACCAGCTCTCCAAGCACCAAAGCCAAGAGTCTCGGAGTCATCTTTGACTCAGAAATGTCAATGGATGCACAAATAGGATCAGTAGTTAGCGGATCTCACCATCTCCTCCGCCTGCTAAGTAGACTCATCCCAGAAGAGGACAAAGCAGCAGTAGTTGGAACAATCATCAATTCTCAACTAGACTACGCAAACTCCCTCTACATAGGATTACCCCAATATCAGCTTGCGTGCTTACAACTCATCCAAAACATAGCGGCAAGACTGCTAACAGGAAAAAACCCTGGGAGTCCATTTCCCCATCCCTGAGGATCTTACATTGGCTAACCGTAAAGTTTCAGATCACATTCAAGACCCTCTGCCTCACCCACAAATGCAAACAAAGAAACGCTCCTCAATATCTTCGACAGAAAATAAAAAACACTACACACCCAAACACAGTCTTCCATCATCTAACCAAAACCTCCTCCTCATTACTAAATACCACTACAAATCAAAGGGAGAGCGAAGATTCGCAGTTCAAGGACCACGGCTATGGAATGCTCTTCCGACTTACATCCGCATGGAAGAAAACCATTAGGCCTTTAGGAAAAAAACTCAAGACCTACCTCTTCTAAGAAGCTGACAACACAGAATGCATCTAGCGCCTTGAGGCGATTCAGTTCGCATTTGCAGCGCTTCACAAATCATTCATTCATGCATTCAGAGTGTCCCGATCAGCACCCCTTCACATGAAGGTGTCCCCATCAGGCAAACCCTTCACAGTAGAGTGTCCCCATCAGCACCCACTTACATCAAAGTATCCCGATAGATATATATAGATTTACATACATTTTCCGGACACCAGGTGCCAGAGGGAGGAGCCTGGTAATGGCTCTGTGCACGGCGTGAGGATCCTGAGAGCCCTCTCCCTGCAGCTGAGAGGAATGATCGGCCTGATGAGAAGTTGTAGGTAGCTTCCCTCCCCGCCCCCCCTGCTCATCACTCACCGAGCTGTCTTGTGGTGTAAGCCAGAGGAAGTTTGTACCTGCGTCTGACTGCAACAAGCTGTAGTGAGTGTCCCTTTTTGTCCCAACTTCAACAACAACTAAAAGATAAGTACCGTTTTTTTTTTTTTTTGTTTTTTTTTTTTTTGTTTTTTTTTTTTTTTTTTGGCTTTTTTTCTATTGCAATTGTCTGGAAGTGAAAAGGCAAAGGAAAAGTAATAGAACAAAAGAAAGGGAAAGGGAATGAACATATTGAAATAAAACGAAATAAAATGGAATAAAAAGCGAAAGTAAATGAAAGTAAATGAAGGCGAAAGAGCTGAAAAAGTAGAATCAAGGGAGCTAAGAAAAACAATAAAAACAGGGGGGGAACAGGGGGGGAACAGGGGAGAGGGAGAAGGTGAATGAGAGACAAGCCAACGGAAGAGTTGTCTCCCAGCCCCCACCTGCTGCTGCTGCTGCTGCAGTATCTCCCTTTCTTGTGATCCTTTTTTTTTTTTTTTGCAAATGGTATTAACTATAGGCTCGATAGTATAAACTATAGAATAAGAAGAAATTTCAAAGTAACAAAATGTGGAACATATAAGCTCATACTGGAACTATACTGCTGAATATATAAATCATCTTGCTGAATACTTGAATTAGATTGCATTATACCGCCAAAACATTTGAATTATTTTTATGAGCATCTGGGCCCTCATGCACATGGGCTGTTGGGAGAACGTTGTGAAAACGCCAGTGTCTTTGCAGTGACTTTTTTATTTATTTATTTATTTTTTTTTAACTTTTTTCAGCGTTTTTGCAATAGCGTCTTTGAGCGTTTTTGAGCATTTTTTTTTTTTTTTCCTCCTCTTTTGGCTCTTTTCTTCTATTGCAATTGTCTTGAAGTGAACAAGCAGGGGAAAAGGCGAAAGAGCTGAAAAAGTAGAATCAAGTGAGCTAAGAAAAACAATAAAAACAGGGGGGGGGGAACAGGGGAGAAGAGAAGGAGAAGGTAAAAGAAAGACAAGCCAACGGAAGAGTTGTCTCCCAGCCCCCACCTGCCTGCTGCTGCTGCTGCTGCAGTATCTCCCTTTCTTGTGAATTTTTTTTTTTTTTTTTTTTTTTTTTTTTGCAAATGGTACTAATTATAGGCTTGATAGTACAAACTATAGAATAAGAAGAAATTTCATAGTAAAAAAATGTGGAACATATAAGCTCATACTGAAACTATACTGCTGAATATATAAATCATCTTGCTGAATACTTGAATTAGATTGCATTATATCGCTAAAATATTTGAATTATTTTGCTGAGCACCTGGGCCCCCATGCACACGGGCTGCTGGAAAAGCGCTGTGAAGACGCCGGTGTCTTTGCAGTGACTTTTTTTTTTTCTCTTTTTTTAACTTTTTCCAGCTTTTTTCAGCATTTTTGCAATAGCGTTTTTGAGCGCTTTTTTTTTTTTTTTTTTTTTTTTTCAGCTTAAATACGCTTAAACAATTGAACAGCAACAAGGAATGCTTAATGTACTTAAGGTAGTAACATAACTTCTGGAAAACGGGGACTACTCATATCTCATTAATTATTTCTATTATTGGATTGGGGGGAGGATGCCGGGTATGAGAACGAAATAAAAGAAATATTAGTAAAAATAAGTCAATTTAAAAAGGCTGGGAGATTTTTTCATCATTAAGAGACCCCAATCAAGGGGTATTCTGGAAGGCAGCTTTGAAGTTCTTATAAATCCAGCCATAGAAACAAACATGAAGGGGAAAACAACAAGAAGTGCGGGAGCAATACCAAAATCACCTAGGACCAGCCTAGGCCCAAGTCCAGGCCCTATGAACAGGTATATACATCAAGGAATCGGAGAAGGAGAGAAACAAGTAGGCTCAAAGGGCAGACAAATAGATACAAAAGAGAAGGACAACAAGGATAAAAAAGGCCAGTATAAAGTACAAACAGAAACCAGCCACCTCTCAGAACCCAGAATGGAGCCAGAAATGGGAGAGGAAGACAGAGGAAAGGAGGAAGGACAACAAGGGCCACAGTTGCCAACAAAACAGGATATGGAAAAAATGTTCACGGCACTAGAGAATTCCCTAAAAGCAGAGATGTCAATACTCCATAAAGACATGGGATATATGTTAAACAGAGTGGAAGAAGTAGAGATCAAAGTGGGCCTACATCAAAAAAACATAAAGGAACTAGAAGACGAAATAAAGAAATTAAAATGGGAACAACAGGAACAATCATATAAAATAGAGCAAGAAAATAGAGATAAAAAGAAAAACTTGAGAATACGTGGGTTACCGGAAACAGAACAAGCAGAAAATCTAATAGAAAAAATGAACAATCTCTTCAACCAAATCTTGGGAAAGGAAACAACTAACACAATAGGAATAAAAAGTGTCTTTCGAGTAAAAAAACCTCAAAGGTTCGCAAGGGAAACACCTAGAGATGTAATCGTACGCTTTGAAAAATGGGAAGAAAAAAAACAGATCTGGATAAACCTAAAGAGGAAAACACAAATAGAGTTTGCGGGAGGTAAATTACAAATATTTCAAGACCTATCTCAAGAAACGCTGAAAAGACGACGGATACTAAAGCCATTATTAGAAATCCTCCGGGAGCAAGAAATTCAATACAACTGGGGTTTTCCAGCATGTCTAATAGCAAGAAAAAACGGAATAAGTGCGAGGCTAAGACATGTAGAGGAGATTCCGGACTTTTGCAACAAACTAGAAATCCCCTCCCCAGAACTGGAAAAATATGCAAATAGTCAGGAGCGAATAACGGCAAGAGATGACCTACAGTGGCAAGTAAATTCAAGGATCAGACATCAAGATGTGGACTCTCGGGGAAATTAATATCTGAGAAAACATCACACAACGGTGCAAGGGGCCTTAGAGTGGAAAGGGGGGGGGGGGCTTGGGTTGATGGGATGGGAAAAAAGGAAAGTGAAAGGATTGGTAAAACACAACAAAAATGCAGGGAGAGGGAGACAGGGACTCACGGAGTGGACAGGGGGTCGCCCTATTAGTGCTTAGGCAGGGGGGGAATAGGGTGTCTTACAGAGCTCCGCCTCACAATAAATAGAGCAGAGGGGGCAGAGCGTGCCCCACAAAACAAAGTAAAATGCTCTCAGCTCTAGAGAATATGGGGGTAAAAAACCCATATCAGAAAAAAGGGAGGGGGAGGGTGAGAGGAGGGAGGGGAGGGGGAGGGAGGGTGGGGAGGGAGAGGTCTGAGTCACATGAGTGGTTACATAGGCACACCTATTCTGAGACAAGAGATGAGGAGACCCCGTGCGTCCGTTGGGTGTCCCCTCCATCCGGTCTCCTAGGGGGACCGCGTGGGGGGGAGGGCCGGAGGACGGGCGGGGAAGAAAAGGCACAAGAATGGAAAACGTAAACAGCATAAAAATAATCTCTTACAATGTCCGAGGACTAAATTCCCCAGGGAAGAGAAACATCATCCTCCGAGAACTTGAAAAAAGTAAAGCAGAAATAATTTTCCTACAGGAGACGCATATAACCCAAAACTCAAGTGCCAAAATTTATTCAAGAAACATACCAACATGGTATCAAGGAGACTCGCCAATAAGAAGGGCCAAAGGAGTAGCCATTGGTATAGGGAAAAATGTACGTTTTCTAATAGATCAAAGGAAAATAGACCCGGAGGGCCGATATCTTTTTATTACAGGAACTATATACGGGGTAAAATATACATTGGCCAATGTCTACTGTCCTAATAAGAACCCTAAAAAATATTTGATAGATATAATCAAAATACTAATGGAATTCAAGCAAGGAAAATTAATACTAGCTGGAGACTTCAACTTCAGCATGGATAATAAAATGGACAGTACCTCAAGAGTAAGGGACAAAGAGGTAAATCAACTAAAGAAATTAAAAAGAACATTATATGAACAGCAACTAATAGACCCTTGGAGAATTCAGCACCCCAGCACAAAGGACTACACATTCTATTCAACAGTACACAAAATTTACTCCAGATTGGATTACATCATGGTCGAACATAGAAACTTGGAAGAAATAGAAGAAACAAAAATAGGCATAATAACCGCCTCAGACCACAGCCCAGTAATCTTGAGAATGAAAATAAAAGGAGAAGTCCTTGAAAGGGGTCCATGGAGAATCAACGAAACTTTATTAGAAGACAGTGAGACCGAAAAAAGCATCATAGAAGAAATTAAAAGATATTTTGAAGAAAACGATACACCAGAGGTATCGAAAGCAACAATATGGGAGGCGCATAAATCTGTTATTAGGGGCAAGTTAATAGCTATAGGGGCAAGAAAAAAACAGGAAAGGAAAACAAACATGCAACAAATAATTAAAGAAATTTATGAATTGGAACGAAAACACAAAAATCAAGTAAACAACAAAATCTTCGGCCTACTATCTCAAAAGAGAGAGCAATTAAAAGACTGGATGGAACAAGAAGAAAGGAAGGACTACAACAGAGTAGTACAAGAAAAATATAAATGGGGTAATAAACCAGGAAAATACCTAGCAAATCTGGTAAAAAAAAAGAAGTCTTTGAATTACATTGAGAAGATCAAAAATGAAAAAGGAGAAGTGGTAAATAAAACTACAGATATAGCGATAACATTTCAAAAATACTTCAGCTCCCTTTATGCAATAAAAGGACAGGAAAGTTGGAAAGAAGCGAATACAAGAACAAAGAAGATACAAGAATATTTAAAAAAAGCAAACTTACCAAAACTAAAAATAGACCAACTAGAAGAATTGGAAAAAAATATTACGCATGAAGAGGTAAAACTGGCATTAAAGGAAACTCCCGTAGGAAAAAGCCCAGGACCAGACGGGTTTACGGTCAAATACTATAAAAAATTTGAAGAACAGCTGACTCCAAAACTATTAGAATATATGAATTCCTTAGGGGAAGATGAAGAAATAAGAAGTGAATCGTTATTAGCTCATATTACAATACTACCAAAAGAAGGGAAAGACAAAGTTAACTGCTCAAGTTACAGGCCAATAGCCCTATTGAACGCTGATACGAAGCTGTACTCCAAGATCCTGGCCACTAGGATAAAAAAACTAATCCCACTGTGGATCAACCCGGACCAAACTGGTTTTGTCCCGGGGAGAGAGGGGCGGGACAACAGCCTAAAATCATTATTGATGTTGCACAAGAAGGTGCAGAATGAGACCCCAGTTCTATTCCTGTCATTGGATGCAGAAAAAGCATTTGACAGGGTAGACTGGGGTTTCATGATGGATACATTGCGGCACTTGGGTATTGGGACAAAAATGATGAAGTGGATAACAAATTTGTATAATGGCCCGACAGCAGTCGTAAAAGTAAATGGTAGACTCTCTCCAAAAATTAAGATGCAGAATGGAACACGGCAAGGCTGTCCATTGTCTCCACTATTATATGTATTGGCCTTAGAACCACTATTAGCAACACTCCGCAATAACAAAGAGGTAGAAGGAGCGAAACTAGGAGGAAAAGAGCATAAGATCGCTGCCTACGCGGACGACATCTTGATGTACGTATCCAACCCAAGAGTGTCACTCCCAAACATACTGAAAGAAATTAAAAAATACGGAGAACTGTCAAACTTCAAAATTAATCCAATAAAAACGGAAATATTAAACATAGGTCTAGAGAAAAAGGAAGTTCAGTTTTTACAAAAAGAATTCCCATTCACTTGGGTAAAAGAACTAAATTACCTTGGAATTAAAATAACTCCTAGAGTCGAAAAAATTTATCAGGCAAATTTTATTCCACTGATCAATGAGGTCAAAGAAGAAATGAAAAAGTTAAGAATACAGCCACTTTCATGGATTGGAAGAATAAATATGTTTAAGATGACGATATTACCTAAAATAAACTACAGATTACAGATGTTACCAGTAAAAATCCCGCAGAGCTTTTTTAAAATAATTAAAACAATCCTGCTAAAATACATATGGCTTAATAAAAAACCAAGAATTAAATACACGCTGATCACAAGGAAAAAGGAGCATGGGGGTCTTGCCCTCCCAGATATAAGTAGGTACTATAAAGCCATAGTTTTAACACGAATGTTAGAGTGGACAAATGAGAAAAATGAAAAAAAATGGGTGGAAATGGAAAACACAATAAGTGGAGCCACACTACATAAGAATATTTGGATTCCACGGAAATATAGACTATTGGACACCGACACGCACGAAATAACAAAAAATGTATTTAAAATTTGGGACACCATTCACTTAAAGAATGAATGGAAATATAATTCACCACTATTAGCACTCACAGGATCGAATCTCTTCACCCCTGGGAGGGAAATATTTGAAATCCAAGGAATAGGTAACCCACGACTGAAAGATATCACTAGAAATGGCAAAATAAGAACACGAGTAGAAATAGAGGAAAGGAATGGATGGAAGATGAATGAATGGAATTATACTCAACTAAGGCACCTAGTAAGCACAATACCACACCCACTGAGAGATGAAACAAAATTAACTGCACTGGAAAAGCTATGTAGCAATGAAACACCATTAAAAAACGGAACATCAAAAATTTATAGTATACTGACAGATTTGGAAGCACAAGAAAGACCAGAATATATAAATCAATGGGAAAAAGAAATGAATTTAAAAATAGATAACCAAAAAGTGGAAAAAATGATAGAAATGGGATAAAATAAGGCTTGGGACATGAAGACCATAGAAATGAATTATAAACTAGTATCAAGATGGTATATGACCCCAGTAAGAATACACAGATTCCATCAAGATAGAACCTCCTTGTGTTGGAGAAAATGTGGCCAAATAGCAACGATCACACACATATGGTGGGAATGCCCAATAATAATGGAGTACTGGAAGGAAGTGTTAAATAACATAAAGGAAATAACTGGAGAAGAAATAGAACAAAATATTTGGACTTGCCTCTTCCATATCTACAATAAACCTAAGAAACAATATAGAAAATCAATAATACCTAACCTCCTGAATGCGGCCAAGGCCTTAATTCCCAAGAATTGGCTACAAAGTGGAAAACCAGACATTAGAGACTGGCTAAAGGAAATAGATTATCACTACAAAATGGAAGGAGGAGAGAAAGGGGATAATAGTAGATGGGAAAGTTGGAAAAACTACAAAGTCTCGGATATTTATTTAGATAGGATAAAAGAAAGAACAGGTGCAGAGCCAAGTGGATAAATAAATAACATAAAGGAACGGACCAGACACAAGGGAGGGGGAGGAGGGGGAGGGGGGGAGGGGGGGCGGGGGGAAATAAGAGGGACTGAGAGAGACTAAGATAATAATAGGGTTTATAATTATAGAAGGCGTTTTGTCGCCGGTTTTTAAAAATATCTAAGAATATCCTAGAAAGGAAAAATAATAAAGATGTGACGGAAACAATCCACAATGATGTGAAAAAGGAGAAGAGATAAAGTTTGACACAAAGTTGAAATAATGTCTCTCGGAAAACTTTCGCTGAAGTGGATAAAAAAAAAAAAAAAAAAAAACATCAAAGTATCCCCATCAACCCCCCCCTTTACATCAGAATGGTCCCATCTACACCCCTTTACATCAGATTGTCCCCATTAGCACCCCTTCACATCAAGGTGTCCCCATTAGCACCCCCTTTACATCAGAGTGCCCCCAACAGCACCCCTTTACATCAGAGTGTCCCCATCAGGATCCCCCTTACATCAGAGTGTCCCCATCAGGATCCCCCTTACATCAGAGTGTCCCCATCAGGATCCCCCTTACATCAGAGTGTCCCCATCAGCACCCCCTTACATCAGAGTGTCCCCATCAGGACCCCCTTACGTCAGAGTGTCCCCATCAGTACCCCCTTACATCAGTGTCCCCACCAGCACCTCCCATTCACATCAGAGTGTCCCCAACAGCACCCCCTTACATCAGTGTCCCCATCAGCACCTCTTCACATCAAGGTGTCCTCATCAGCACCCCCCTTCACATCAGAGTGCCCCCAACAGCACCCCCTTACATCAGTGTCCTCATCAGCATCCCCTTACATCAAAGTGTCCCCAACAGTATTTCCTTCACATCAGAGCATCCCGATCAGCACTCCTTACATCAGAGTGTCCCCAACATCACCCCCTTACATCAGAGCATCTCCATCAGCACTTCCTTGCATCAGTGTCCCCATCAGCACCTCCTTACATCAGAGTTTCCAAATCAGCACCCCCTTACATCAGACTGTCCCAAAAAGCACCCTATTACATCAGTGTCCCCATCAGCACCCCCTTTCATATCAGAGTGTCCCTATCAGCACCCCTTACATCAGAGTGTCCCCATCAGTAATCCCCTTCACATCAGAGTGTCCCCATCAGCACCCCCTTACAGAGTGTCCCCAACAGCGCCCCCTTACATCAGAGTGTCCCCATGTGAACCCCCTTACATCAGAGTGTCCCCATGAGAACCCCCTTATATTAGTGTCCCCATCAGCACCACCCTTACATCAGAGTGTCCCCATCAGGATCCCCCTTACATCAGAGTGTCCCCATCAGCACCCCTTACATCAGTGTCCCCATCAGCATCCCCTTACATCAGAGTGTCCCCATCAGGACCCCCTTACATCAGAGTGTCCCCATCAGCACCCCCTTACATCAGTGTCCCCACCAGCACCCCCTTCACATCAGAGTGTCCCCAACAGCAATCCCTTACATCAGTGTCCCCATCAGCACCCCCTTACATCAGAGTGTCCCCATCAGGACCCCCTTACATCAGAGTGTCCCCATCAGCACCCCCTTACATCAGAGTCCACAGCAGCACCACCTTCACATCAGAGTGTCCCCAACAGCACCCCCTTACATCAGTGTCCCCATCAGCACCTCTTCACATCAAGGTGTCCTCATCAGCACCCCCCTTCACATCAGAGTGCCCCCAACAGCACCCACTTACATCAGTGTCCCCATCAGCATCCCCTTACATCAAAGTGTCCCCAACAGCATTTCCTTCACATCAGAACATCCCCATCAGCACCCCTTACATCAGAGTGTCCCCAACATCACCCCCTTACATCAGAGCATCCCCATCAGCACTTCCTTGCATCAGTGTCCCCATCAGCACCCCCTTACATCAGACTGTCCCAAAAAGCACCCTAGTACATCAGTGTCCCCATCAGCACCCCCTTTCATATCAGAGTGTCCCTATCAGCACCCCTTACATCAGAGTGTCCCCATCAGCACTTCCTTGCATCAGTGTCCCCATCAGCACCCCCTTACATCAGAGTTTCCCCATCAGCACCCCCTTACATCAGACTGTCCCAAAAAGCACCCTATTACATCAGTGTCCCCATCAGCACCCCCTTTCATATCAGAGTGTCCCTATCAGCACCCCTTACATCAGAGTGTCCCCATCAGTAATCCCCTTCACATCAGAATGTCCCCATCAGCGCCCCCTTACAGAGTGTCCCCAACAGCACCCCCTTACATCAGAGTGTCCCCATGAGAACCCCCTTACATCAGAGTGTCCCCATGAGAACCCCCTTATATCAGTGTCCCCATTAGCACCACCTTACATCAGAGTGTAACCATCTGCACCCCCCTACATCAGAGTGTATCATCTGCACCCCCTTACATCAGAGTGTCCCCATCAGCACCACCCTTACATCAGAGTGTTCCCATGATCACCCCTTTACATCAAAGTGTCCCCAACAGCACCCCCTTACATCAGTGTCCCCATCAGCACCCCCTTCACATCAAGGTGTCCCCATCAGCACCCCCTTACATCAAAGTATCCCCAACAGCACCCCTTCACATCAGAGTGTCCCCATCAGCACCCCCTTACATCAGAGTGTCCCCATCAGCACCCTCTTACTTCAGAATGTCCTCATCAGCACCCCCTTACATCAGACTGTCCCCATGAGAACCCCCTTACATCAGAGTGTCCCCATTAGCACCCCCTTACATCAGAGTGTCCCCATCTGCACCCTCTTACATCAGAGTGTCCCCATCAACACCCCCCTTATATAAGAGTGTCCCCATCAGCACCCCCTTACATCAAAGTGTCCCCAACAGCACCCCCTTACATCAGTGTCCCCATCAGCACCCCCTTTCACATCAAGGTGACCCCATCAGCACCCCCTTACATCAGAGTATCCCCAACAGCACCCCTTTACATCAGAGTGTCCCTATCAGCACCCTCTTACATCAGTGTCCCCAACAGCACCCCCTTACATCAGTGTCCCCATCAGCACCCTATTACATCAGAGTGTCCCCATCAGCACCCTCTTACATCAGAGTGTCCCCATCAGCACCCTCTTACATCAGAGTGTTCCTATCAGCACCCCCTTCACATCATGGTGTACCCATCAGCACCCACTTACATCAGAGTGTCCCCATCAGCACCCCCTTCACATCAAGGTGTCCCCATCAGCACCCCCTTACATCAGAGTGTCCCCATCAGCATCCTCCTCACATAAGAGTGTCCCCATCAGCACCCCCTTACATCAGTGTCCCCATCAGCACCCCCCTTTACATCCAAGTGTCCCCAACAGCACCCCCTTACAACAAGGTGTCCCCATCAGCACCCCTTCACATCAAGGTGTCCCCATCAGCACCCCCATTTACATCAGAGTGCCACCAACAGCACCCCCTTACATCAGTGTCCCCATCAGCACCCTATTACATTAGAGTGTCCCCATCAGCACCCTCTTACATCAGAGTGTTCCTATCAGCACCCCCTTCACATCATGGTGTATCCATCAGCACCCACTTACATCAGAGTGTCCCCATCAGCACCCCCTTCACATCAAGGTGTCCCCATCAGCACCCCCTTACATCAGAGTGTCCCCATCAGCATCCTCCTCACATAAGAGTGTCCCCATCAGCACTCCCTTACATCAGTGTCCCCATCAACATCCCCTTACATCAAAGTGTCCCCAACAGCATCCCCTTCACATTAGAACATCCCCATCAGCACTTCCTTGCATCAGTGTCTCCATCAGCACCCCCTTACATCAGAGTGTCCCCATCAGTAGCCCCTTACATCAGACTGTCCCCAAAAGCACCCTCTTACGTCAGTGTCCCCATCAGCACCCCTTCACATAAAGTGTCCCTATCAGCACCCCCTTACATCAGAGTGTCCCCAAAAGCACCCCTTTACATCAGTGTCCCCATCCAGCACCCCCTTTCATCAGTGTCCCCATCCAGCATCCCCTTACATCAGTGTCCCCATCAGCACCCCCTTACATCAAAGTGTCCCCAACAGCACTCCCTTCACATCAGTGTCCCCATCAGCACTCCTTTCACATCAAGGTGTCCCCAACAGCACTCCCTTACATCAGAGTTTCCCCAATAGGAACCCCTTACATCAGTGTCCCCATCCACACCTCATTCACATTACAGTGTCCCTATAAGCACCCCTTCCATCAGAGATCAGAGTGTCCCCATCAGCACCCCACCTTACATCAGAGTGTCCCCATCAGCACCCCACCTACATCAGAGTGTCCCATTAAGCATCCCCTTACATCAAAGTGTCCCCAACAGCACTCCCTTACATCAGTGTCCCCATCAACACCCCATTACATCAGAGTGTCCCTATCCAGCACCCCCTTTCATCAGTGTCCCGTTCCAGCACCCCCCTTACATCAGTTTGCCCCCAACTGCACCCCCTTACATCAGAGTGTCTTCAACAGCACCCCCTTACATCAGAGTGTCCCTATTAGGGTGTTTCATTTTTCCAAAGATATGATTTTTATATGACTTTGCTTACGCCCCGAGTCTCAGTGATATAGAGATATATATGCCAAATTTCAAGAAGATTGGATAATATTTAGGGGTTGCACACGTTGATCAATTTTATCAAAGCAAAGTCTGTGGGCTTCACTTGATAAGAAGTCATATACAACAATGCTGATTGAAGAAAGTCCCGTTCAAGGCTTTCTAGAAGAATGATTAAAAATGGTTAACTATATCCAAAATGTCTTAAAAGACGGATGTCATCCAAGAGAAGACTACAAAGAGTTATTACAACTCTCAATCCTAAACCTAGGAGGTTTGTCCAAAAACGACTTCAGTTTCAGGATCCCAGGGGCACTGCATCAAGCAAGGTGGATGGCAAAGGCAATATATGCACTTAAAATTGTCCTCTTCACTAAACATTTGAATATTCCTCAACGACAATTGGAAGGAATGAAACGGGTTGCACATTTTGTCAGCCTCATACATGTTCACTTTTGGCATGAGGCAATTGTAAGTTGATGGGCTCCAAAGAATGATTTATATATGCTACAGCTTTTGAGCACTTACCCAGATGCAGACGTCAAAAAATGTGCTCTCACAGTTGCTAAGAGACACCTTTGGTATCTGTCAGAAACAAACGTAGGATTGGCTTTTTTGGACGAACATATTACTCAGGCTGTTAAGGAAAATATGACTAAAAATTTAGAAACCAAACCTGCAAAGAAAAAAGGAAGTGAAACGATTAGATGGTAAAAACATGGTTTTTGAAGGAAAAGACCTGAGCCATTTCGTTACTAATAAAACAAAGACATGGGGGGCATGTCCGGACGCGAAGCAGGGAAGACGTGTTTGTGCTGAGCTCCGCACAAACAGCAACAATCCACTGCCATCCTTCCTTTGCCTCATCCCGGTGAATGTCGGAACCATCAGCATACCTTTCAGGACATGAAGGAGGTTTGGGGGAATGGGGACTTTCAGGAAATCATGTCCTGGTAAGGTCAAGTATTTCCATCCCTGGGGACTTTATATGATATCATGATCTGGTAAGGTCATGCATATCCATCCCAATTTGCATCAAGAGAACAAGGCATATTTACAAGGGGAGTGGGACTTTGAATGAAGCACCGGGCAACAAGAGAGTACCTTTCAGGATGTCGTGTGCTACAACCACAACTATTTCTTTGCTGCAGACTTTGCCCGGCTGTGTATATCCCGGACCAGCTCCTCGATCTCCAGGCTCAAGGCCGCGATCTTGAGGCCTGTGGGCCCCCCCTCCCTAGCACACTGAAACCCAGGGGTTAAACGATCGCTACATCCCAGCACACCAGCAGCTCACCCCCCGGAAGACATTGGATAATTATACAGCGGGGGGAGGATTGCCTGAAATCGCTTGAGATCTCCTAAGCTCCGACATCCCGTGGCCTGACGCTACACCGCAGCCTGCAGCCTACCGGCCCGGCTCCTTCCTCCTCCCATGGACACAGTGAGTAGTAGACCATCTGCCTCTCCCTGCTGCCCTTAGCAGTGTCTGCGCGCTGACCGAGCCTAGTGGGGAATACTTGGGCTTAAACGGGGCGGAACTTGCACGGCCGGCAAAGGCTTATAGGAAAGTTCGCGGCTTCAGCCTATACATGGAAGTCGGCGGCCATGTTGGGACTCCAGATACACCCGGCCACTTTCCTCTCACTCCACCTGTAACCCAACTTCACACTAACTGAATGGTGTCCACCATTGGGAATATTACCTCCTCCCACAGCTACCTAAACAGTTATCTTTAAAACGGATAGATGTAATTAACAAATGAATGGTGGTCACCCCACCTAATATGAATTATGTCCCTTAAATGAGCTCAGAGGCCCACCTGCTCCCCGAGACCTGTTACACTATACTAGCCTTTTATAGCTCTGGAGGTAAGCCTGACCGTCTGCCACATTCCCTGACCATCTCATGGGCAAAGTTGGCCAGCAACAGCAAAATTACAAGCCTCTGTTTGGGCCACGTGAAGGTTCAAGCATGGAAGGTTATGTCACCAAGTCACAACTTACGACCTCAAACTATTCCACAGACCCTTTTGCAGCGATGGATTCATCCATGGTAGTGGAGAATGCTGTGAACATTCCCCCTACTATTACTCAAGGTCCAGGCCCCATTTCACCCTCTCCACATGAGATCCTTATTCCAGACATACTAGATGCCAAGCTGGATGCTAAACTTCAGCTCTTACTTCAACAAATCACGAACAACGTCTCAACAGAGGTGAGCAAGCTTGCTTCAGAACTGAGAGGAGAAATAGACCAAATTGGAGAACGTACTGACACTCTTGAAAACAAATTTGATGAGATGATAAACTATGTACAGGCTATTGAAGAGGAAAACCACAACTTACGTTTATCAGTCTCCCAATTGCAATTACAGCTGGAGGACATGGAGAATAGAGAAAGAAGGCAGAATTTATGCTTCAGAGGTATCCCTGAAACAGTGGGAGACCCTGACTTACGTGCTTATCTTCTGGGTCTTTTCAACACCCTGGCCCCCACGGTGGTGGACATAGACTGGCGCCTGGATAGGGCCCACCGGTCTCTGGGCCCAAAACCCCCGGCTGGAGTTAGACCCAGAGATGTTATAGTGAAGTTCCATTTTTTTGAAAGCAAGGAAGCACTCACCCTAGCCACGCGTAAGAAATCCCAACTTACGTACAAGGGTGCAAAACTCCAGATTTTCAGTGACCTTTCCCCCATTACCTTTGCTAAACGTAGGAATCTGCGCCCAATCACCTTGCACCTACAACATCACAAGATTCCGTTTTACTGGGGTTTTCCCTTCCGCCTCACTGTTTCCAAAGATGGAGTACAACACACTCTGCGTGAATTATTAGAAGGTGAGGCATTCTTAAAAAGTCTTGGCCTAGCTCCTGGAAGAGGATCTGATTCCTCCCAACAATCAGGCCCGTCCACCTCCTAACACGCCCAGCCGTATCTGAACCCACGTGAGAGACAAGTCCAGGAAACGCTTCTCTACACCCCAACATCTATTCACCTCCAAGCAACCTCCTTGATTGTCTTGCTCCTGTCTCCCTGGATCCATCCATACAGTATTGCTCAGAATATTTCCGACTCTTCACAATTTAAGAGTAATGGAAATTGCTGTTCTGGTCTAAAATAATTTTTGTATCTACCCTGTTTTTGTTTTGTTCAGGGTAGAGCTATTTTTTTTCTCATCCCATGAGGTTCTGTTATTAATGGTCTGTTTTTCCCTCCCTGGCCATTGTGCCTCAGTTGACAGATTTTCTTGTTCATCTGCTGACATTTTCTCTGTACTGTTAACTGTTCTTCTACTGACAGATCTACTCCAATTGCTACCGAGTTCATAAGGTGAGCGGCCGGTGATTCCCAGCTCTCTACCTAGAGTCTCCTGACAGAAGTCCGTATATGCCCCTACCTGGCTTTGACACTTGTTCAGGGCCTCCTGAGATACAGATGCCTCTCAGGTCTTCAAAAACTCCAGTACTTTTTTGTTTTTTTTTGTTTTTTTTCCAGTTGGTTTTTGTTTTCTACTATGTCCATGGATATTAATCCACTCCCTAGGTTGAAAATGTACTACCCATACCTTTCTAACCAAATGCAGTTTTATTACAGGATATGTCTGCTAATATTTGGGTATCAAGGGACTGCTGCTACAGTCAATGTTTATAATCATATTTGCATCTTTTTTGTCTCTTATGCTTTATTGCTCTTTAAATTCTCTGCCTTTACACAAGCCTATCAACACATGGCTTTAAAGATTATGTTGTACAATGTGAAAGGTCTGGGTTCCATCCACAAGTGCTGTGTGGCCTTGAAGGATTTTGGAGCCTCAGACATAGATGTGGTGATAATCAATAAGAGACTCACTTTAGGCCAGAGGGTTCACTTAAATTTGCCTCAAGGTATTTCCCCACCTCCTTCCTTGCCTCAGATCCCTCGGGCAGGGCGGGAGTGGCAATTCCAATTAGGAAATTGTGCCCTATTAAGGTTAAAAGCTCTCATGCTGATCCTCATGGTAGATTTCTTATATTGGATTGCGAATATATGACCACCTCTTTTACCCTCGTCAATCTCTATGCCCCTAATACAGGCCAGGTTGATTTTCTCAATAAACTTTTTACCTCCCCTCGCTACTCCTCACAACCTTTATGATCATTGGCAGGGATTTCAATCTGGTTATGTCACCCACTAGAGATAGGCAAACCCTCAATACTACAAACAGAAGTAAAAGTGAAATGCAGCGCTAAAAATGATAACCAATGGTAAAAGGCACATCAGACATGGTGACCATTACCAATATATACATAGCTGAAACACATGAAGCATAATACCAAAAAATTGAATATTAGACGGGATATAGTAAAGTCCCAATGTATGGCTATGAATCTGATACAAGAGAGTCCCAAACATAGGCTAAATATGAATGTTGGACTGATGTAGAAATCTTCTCTTGTATATCATGAGTTCTACGATCATGGGAAGTTAATAGATGGAATACGCTTACTAGCAGGAGTGGATTCGGATGCCGGTGACACCGAATCAAACAGGCTCTGAGATCCTTAATGGACGATGGTTGGACAATGGTTGGTCCTGGAAATCCCGGATCTCGAGGGGGATCTATCCTCTATGGCCCACGTCACAACTGTCCATTCAGAAGCCCGTGGGGGAATTCTCTGCCAGAAACAAGTCTCCAGAGCATGGATGGTTCCCAAATGCAGATCAAATGATGTATTTTATTGGATATAACCAATAATCAACAAACGATATAAAAACGTGATCACGTGCAAAACAATAAAATCAAGTGTAGGAAAGAGTAAGGCTCATCCGACGCCTTTATCCACATGGACTTCAACAGGGGCATCAAACTCCTCTCCTACACTATACAAATTTATATAAAAACTATGCCAATCATATGGCCAATCAAATGCCAGCAATGGAGTCATGTGACAAATCGACTCCTGATAGGCCAAAGAGGAATCAGCTGACTGCCTGGGACTGTCCAATGAGGCCACCCACTAATGGGGAAGGAACGTATCCCTTGACCAATGGGGAATTAATAAGAATAAAGATAATAACAATCAAGATGATAGGGAGAGAACCCAAATGATCATGATTTCCGCAGTGCTGTAATCATCTGTGCCCACTCAGAGAGTTCTACAATACATCAGTACATTTATCATAAAAGCATATACATAATGCCTAAATCCAGATTGTAAATGTGGGTATCCCTGGAAACATTATACAGGTTATTAATGAAAGCCCCCTGTGGGTCACATGACTGCATCATTCCTAGCATGGCCAATCGTATTGCATACTGCACGATCCTTCTTATTGGATCTGTGTAGTAAACAGGGAGAACCACAGGGAAATGATCACGTGACATGTCTGCTGACATAGTCACATGATCTCGAGAAACGAATCACGTCTCAATCACTAAAAGCCTGAGAGTCATGTGGCAACAAAGGAAGTCACATGTTCTCCTGTGGCCAATAGAACAGTCTTGTATCTCCCACTCATCCGGACTGTTAGCAGGGAAGGTAATTCCATCCACCACAGCCCAGAAGTGTGGGTCACATGACCGCATCATTCCTAGCATGGCCAATCGTATTGCATACTGCACAATCCTTCTTATTGGATCTGTGCAGTAAACAGGAAGAACCACAGGGAAATGCTGCATTTCACTTTTACTTCTGTTTACAATATTGGTCATATTTTATGTAGCTGCTTTTCACATTGGGTTAGCGCAGTGTTATTTATATTTTCTCCTTAATACTACACCTTCTAAAAAATTTATATCCCAAACTAATTCCTTTCGCAAGTGTATAAAGTCTCATCAACTATTCGACTCAATGAGGATCAGACATTCCTCCTCTAAACAGTTCACTTTTTATTCCTCAGCTCATAAAATGTATTCACGTCTTGACCATTTCTTTATATCAGCCCCACTCCTCCCCTATGTGGTCAAGGCTGACATATCACCTATTACATGGTCGGACCATGCTCCCATTACAATAAACCTTATGCTTTCCCAGGCCTACATCATTTAGGTCACTGGCACCTAAATGATCACCTCCTACAATCTGAGGTCTCACGTACTATGTTAGCAAAAAATCTAGAAGAATATTTTCAGTGTAACATAGGGTCAGTTTCCGACTTTTCCACGCTTTGGGAGGCACACAAGGCTGTTTTTCGAAGTGCTTGCATAGCTGAAAGCTCTTGGTTAAAGAAAGATAGAAATAGACTTATACAGTCCCTTACTTCCACTTTGGTCACTGCGGAGCAGAGGCTATTGTGTGGCACCACAGTGTCGAAACTACGTAAGGTCACCTCTCTCAGAGAGTAAATCAAACTAATACAACTTGGCAGGGCAGCCAGGTCTTTGTTATGGACAAAACAAAAATTTTACGAATATTCGAATAAACCGCATAGAATGCTAGTCAACAAACTGCATCCACGCCCATTGAACTCATTTCCTGATTTCCTTCAACAGGCGGATAGATCTAGAGTACATTGCCCCGTACAATGTCAAACACCATTGGCAAATTCTATCATAAATTATACAACTGTCTGACTCCGGAGAACCATTTTAATTTCACTCAGGAGAAGTTTGAAACTTTTTTTTCCAACATAAAACTTCCAAAACTATCTTCAGAGGACCTAGCCAGTTTGAATATAGACATAACGGCTGAGGAACTCCTGCCCATAGTTAAGAAACTCCCACTACATAAATCACCCGGTCCCGATGGGCTGCCCTACTTTTACTACAAATCCTTCTTTGATATCTTGTCTCCAAACATGCTGACTCTCTATGACTCCCTGCTTAAGGGTACATCTCCTCATCCACAATTTTCCCACTCATACATTTCCCTCATCCCAAAACCAGGCAAGGATCCCTCTATCCCAGATAATTACAGGCCTATAGCCCTCTTAAATTCAGATTATAAAATCTTTACCAAAATTCTTGCATCCAGACTATCTAGACTTATCCCCAAACTGATTCATAGAGATCATGTCGGCTTTGTTCCTGGCAGACATGCGGGAGACAATACCCGTCGTACGATAGATTTGATAGACCTTTTGGGCAGATCCTGCCAACAGGCATGATCTTAAGTTTAGATGCACAAAAGGCCTTTGATAGACTGAGTTGGCCTTATAAGTTTACTGTTTTAAAAGCTCTTTATTCGACAGTTACAGCTCAAGTACAGATGTCATCCTTCTTGTCGCCTTGCTCCCCCATGACAAACGGAACTCGACAGGGGTGTCCTTTATCACCATCGCTTTTTATTTTATGTCTAGAGCTCCTGGCTGGGTCCATCCAGTTGCCTTGCCCTCCTCCCAACTAAAAGCAATTCAAAGGAGTTTTCTAAAATTCATATGGAGGGACAGAGCCCATCACATAGCAAGTTCTATGGTTTTTGCCCCAAGATCCAGGGGGGGAATGGGTGCTCCAGACATTATTAAATATTACTATGCCTCACATTTAAGGCCTATTGCCTCCTGGTCTTCTCTATTCGCACCAAATCAGTGGATCGCCATTGAAAAGGGTGTGCTATATCTGGTTCACCTGAGTTCCTTGGTTTGGGGCGGCCCCCCATCCCTGGAACCCACTCTCAAACGTCAATGCACTGCTCCAATGATTTTCACTTTAACCATTTGGCGTAAATGCTTCAAGGACTATCACCTTGCCTCGCCTTGTTCTCCTCTTGTAAATGTACTCTTTAATCCACACATACCAGATAGTATGTCCCTGGGCAGGATCTTCTCATGGCTCAATAAATGCCCCTCTTTTCCAACTTCGAGATCTAGTACATCCTATCATGCAAAGATTACATACCTTCGACACTTTACGTGAGAAATTTGATATCCCCCGCAACTCTTCCACTTTTAACTGCAGGTTAGACATTTTTTTCACTCTAAATCCCCAACCTTAACCCTTGACAATGCAACTACCTTTGAGTACACATGCGCTCAAGGACCCCATCAATTACATTTAATATCCTCCATTCACCGTATCCTCCATGAGTCAACACCCCTTACTGAGCGCACACATCATTATATGGGTAGATGGTCCAAATTTAATAGGCAGACCTATTTCAGTCCAGGTATAGGATAGGATTTGGTCCTCCGCTTCCAAGTCTTCCAAATGTGTGACCCAGAGGGAGACGTCCATTAAGATTCTCATGTTTTGGTATAAAAACCCCTAACGTAATTTAAAAATACGATTCCTCAGTCTCGCCGCGCTGTTGGCATTGCGGGACTGACACAGGTTCCTTATTCCATATATTTTGGCAATGTTCAATGATCCAACCCTTTTGGCGTGAGGTGAGGCTCCTGATACAGAAAGTGATGAATAAATCCCTCCGACTCGATCCCTTGAATTATTTGTTGGGTCTCCCTTTCCCTGGCATAACCAAAAGAGCCAAAAGAAACAAAAGTGTGGCGCTATATATCACATCCACAGCCGTGTGTATTACAATAAAGACATATAAAAATGGTGAATACTACCAAAAAATGTATGACCATAAAATGGATAGTGTCAAATAATTAATCAGTGTTGATCACTTATAAGGTAAATACACAATAATACTTAATCATCAGATGTGCCAGTGATTAATAAAAACCTGTGCTGGTTCTTTAACAAGGGGACCCCCAGATCCCGGCTCTCCCCCCTGTGTGAAATGGTAAGGGTTTTGTACCCCTACCATTTCACAAAAAAAGTGTCAAAAAATGTTAAAAATGACAAGAGACAGTTTTTGACAATTCCTTTATTTAAATGCTTCTTCTTTATTCTATCTTCTATCTTCTTTCTTCTATCTTCCTTCGGTTTCTTCCTCCATCTTCTTCTTCTTCTGGTTGTTCTGGTTCTTCTGGTTCTTCCTCCGGTGTTCTCGTCTGGCATCTTCCTCCGCGGCGTCTTCTTCCCTTCTTCTCCTCGGACTGCTCCGCATCCGCCATGATGGGAGGCTCCCGCTGTGTGACACTTCTCGTCTTCTGACGGTTCTTAAAAAATGGAGGGCGGGGCCACCCGGTGACCCCGCCCTCTCTGACGCACAGGGACTTGTGGCTTTCCCCGTGATGTCAGAGGGAGGCGGGATCACCCATTACATATCAGATGACCCCGCCCCCTTCTGACGTCACAGGGAATGCCACAGGGAAGTCCCCGTCAAGTCCCCATGCGTCAGAGTGGGGCGAGGTCACCAGGTGACAGGTTCAGGATTCCCCTGTGAGGAATTCCCATGCCTTTTTATCAATGAACTTTTATGTGTATTGTCCCCATCAGCACCCCCTTACATCAAAGTGTCCCCATCCAGCACCCCTTTACATCAGTGTCCCCATCAGCACCCCATTCACATCAGAGTGCCCCCATCAGCACCCCATTCACATCAGAGTGTCCCTATTAGGGATGAGCTTTGAGTTTGAGTCGAACCCATGTTCAACTCGAATATCGCATGTTCGACCGTTCGTCGAATTTCGAATGTTATGGGCCGTTCACACCAAATTCGATTGGTGCGTCACGGCCCATAATTCACTGCTGGCTATTGATTGGCCAAGCATGCACTATGACCCGCATGCTTGGCCAGTCACAGCGCCATCTGTGCAGAGAGCCGTAATTGGCCAAAGCTAGGGTGGGTTTGGCCAATTATGGCTCAGGGGGTTTAGTACATGCCCCACACTATATAAGGCTGCCTGCATGGTAGCCTTGTGTAGTGTGTTGCGGTGGCAGCAGAGAGATAGAGAGAGAGACAGTGTCATTTGAGTTAAGTTAGATAGAGTAGGCAGGTGAGTCAGTTAGCTGCACTTACAGTGTATTGTGTGTATATATATATATATATATATATATATATATATATATATATATATATATATATATATATATATATATATATATATATATATATATATATATATATATATATATATATATATATGCATCCTAGGTGTTCTGTGTGTGTGTGTGTGTGTGTGTATATATATATATATATATATATATATATATATATATATATATATATATATATATATATATATATATATAATATATATATATATATATATATATATATATATATATATATATACTGTATTCAGTTTAGCTAGATCCGTTCCTGTTATCCTCTTACTACTGACAGGCAGACGTTTTTACAGTATTTACAGCTACCTGAAGAAAATTGCTGGTGTTCTTCTGATCCCATTAGTCCTTTTAGCTACAGTATTTACAGTTAGTGTAGTGTGTCCTCTGCACAGTGTGCACCTAAAGCTACCTGAAGAAAATTGGTCGTGTTCTTCTGATCCTATTAGTACCACAGGCAGCTGCAGTATTGACAGTTAGTGTAGTGTATCCTACGCTCAGTGTGTACCTATCAGACTTCTACGAACCTGACCGGCGAGTCCACTTGGGCAGAGGGTAGACTCCCTTACGCGTCTGACTCACGGCCTCTGGTAGAGTATACAGGAAGCACAGGAGTGCGGAGTGGTATGGGAGCCTGGTAATAGAGTCCAGATGTGGGTGGAAAGGCAGTCCTTAACAGCAAGGTGCAAGCTGGAACACAGGCTAACAGGAGCTGAGCAGAAGCAGAGCAGGGAGATTTGGGTGCAGGCTGGGTTCGGCAGCAGGCAGGCAACGAGGTACAAAGGAACAAGCAGAAGAGTAGTCAAACAGTCCAGAGGTCAGAGGCAGGCAGAGTTCAGAGGAGTCCAAGAAGCAAGCCGGGTTAGTCAGGAGATCAAAGTACAGACACAGGAAACAGGAACAAGGGCACGGAAGAACTGTTGATCAGGCAGCACCGAGCAGAGAGTGCAGCAAACCTAAATAGGCAGATTGTCGCCAAACGGCGCACGTGCACGCACAACCACGCGCGCACCCGCACACCGGCATGCACACAAGCACCCACCGGATGATGCGAACCAGCGTCCGAAGGAACGCGCGCTAACGTGCACCCACACACGCATCCGAACACCGGCGCACACACCAGGGCCAGCCGAGTCGCACACTCAGGAACGTGCGCATCAGCGCGCAGCGGTGCACCCTAACGCACGCCACGACGAGCAACACTATGTCCACCGAGGTAACCTCTCTGACAGTGCCCCCTCCTCAAGGGCAGCCTCCGGATGCCCAGTTGGGGCCAATCTGGCTGCATGGGCATTTTTGAATGTTTGTAACAGTTCCTTGGCATGAAGGTTACTGTCGGGCTCCCAGGAGTTATCCTCGGGTCCATACCCCTTCCATTTGATAAGGTATTGGGTTTGGTTGCGCCTTTTTCTACAATCCAAAATGGCTTTAATTTCAAATTCTTCCACATTGTTAATCATGACAGGTTCAGGCGGGCCGGTACTACGGCCAGAAAAGGGGTTAGAGGCAACTGGTTTCAGTAGAGACACATAGAAAACCGGGTGCACTTTAAAAGAGTCAGGCAAATCAAGTTCATATGTAACATTGTTAACCTTCCTCCTCACTGGAAAAGGATCCATGAATTTAGGCCCCAGTTTTCTAGAAGGGCAGGCCATACTCAAGTTAGCTGTGGACAACCACACTTGATTGCCAGGTTCCAAGATGAGTTCCCCACGTCTCTTTTTGTCAAACATCTTCTTGTAATAGGCCTGGGATTTGGCCATGGTTTCTTGTAGAAGTTTGTTATTAGCAGAGAAGAATTCCATAGTTTCGGAAACTGCAGGGATTGTTCATTCGGGTATTGAATTGGGTAAAAAGGATAGATGAAAACCATAGTTGGCGAAGAATGGCGTTTGATTGATGGCAGAATGCAGAGAGTTGTTATAAGAAAACTCCGCAACAGGTAACAGAGAGACCCAGTCATTCTGGGAGAAGGTGGAGAAGCAACGGAGATATTGCTCCAAAGTCTGATTGGTTCTCTCCGTTTGGCCGTTCGTCTGCGGATGGTAAGCCGAAGAGAACACCAGTTCTATTTCAAGGGAACCACACAGGGACTTCCAAAACCTGGAGGTAAACTGGACACCTCGATCGGAGAAAATTTTTGAAGGAACCCCATGTAACCTTACAATTCCCTTAATGGACATCTTCGCCATCTCCATGGCTGAGGGTGTGCCATCTTGGATAATCTGTCTATTACGACAAAGATGGTAGAAAAACCTTCTGATGGGGGGAGTTCTACGATGAAATCCATCAAGATCATTTTCCACGGTCTCTCAGGAATGGGTAAGGGTTTCAATAGGCCCCAAGCTCTTGTCCGGCTGCTCTTACTTCGGGCACAAGTGTGACAGGAATCCACATAGTTTTTACAATCATTAACCAGTTGTGGCCACCAGAAAGTACGCTGTACCAGCTCAGCCATCTTCAGGGCCCCAAAATGACCTGCCAGCTTATGGTCATGGCAAAGCTCCAGTTACGGCACCCTTAGGTCCTCAGGAACCATAATCTTGCCTCTGTGCCACAGCAAACCGTCCTTCAGGTTGGTTTCAGCAGGCTGGGGTATTCCCATAGAGGCCTGTCTTATCCTAGAGATCAGATCACCTTGAAGGAGCAAAAAATTTCCAGCAGGAAGGATAGTGTCCTGAGGTACAGTCTTCTTGGAGTCATGGAACATGCGGGAAAGTGCATCTGGCTTGATATTTTTAGAGCCGGGTCTGTAAGTAATGTGATATTGAAAGCGGGAAAAGAAGAGTGCCCATCTAGCTTTTCGTGGTCTTAGTCTTTTGGCGGATCTTAGGTACTCTAAATTCTTGTGGTCGGTGTAAATTAGAATGGGATGTGCAGCACCCTCCAGTAGATAGCGCCACTTCTCCAGAGCCGTTTTGATGGCCAGAAGTTCCTGGTCCCCTACGTCATAGTTCCTTTCGGACATAGAGAGTTTGTGTGAGAAGAAAGCTATTGGAAATATGAGAGCCTTGGCGCCTTGATGTTGGGAGAGCACTGCTCCTACTGCAATTTCTGAGGCATCGACCTCCAAAACAAATGGCAGGGCAGGGTTAGGGTGTTTCAAAATGGAGGCCGAGGTAAATAGTTCTTTAAGTTTCTCAAAGGCCGATTGCGCCCTAGGAGTCCAGCAGAATCGGGTTCCCTGCTTAGTTAACTCAGTAATAGGAGCGATGATTTTAGAAAAGTCCTTGATGAATTTCTGATAAAAGTTGGAAAACCCGATGAAGCGCTGAATCCCCTTTTTGTCTGTGGGTGCAGGCCAGTTCAGGATGGCAGACACCTTTTGAGGGTCCATCCCGATGCCCTCGACTGAAATGATGAGACCCAAAAATTGAATGCTTTAAAGTTCGAACTCGCATTTGTCGAGTTTAGCATACAGTCCATGTTGCCTGAGCCAAGCAGGGACATTCCGGACGTGCCTGTGGTGGTCAGTCAATGAAGAGGAAAAAATGAGGATATTGTCAAGGTAGACAATAACATACAGGTCCAGGTTATCACGAAAGATATCATTGACGAAGTGATGGAACGTTGTTGGTGCAATGCAGAGACCGAAGGGCATAACGAGGTACTCGAAATGCCCAAAGCGAGTACAGAAAGCGGTCTTCCATTCGTCCCCTTCTCGGATACGGATTAAATTATATGCTCCGTGGAGATCCAGTTTTGTGAAAATCGTTGCGGCTCCCAACCTTTGGAATAGTTCAGGCACCAGAGGTAGTGGATAATGGTTTTTAATCGTTATTTTATTCAGCTCCCGATAATCAATGCATGGACGAAGGGAGTGACCCTTCTTTTCCACAAAAAATATGCCAGCACCGGCCGGGGAGGTGGATGGGCAAATGAATCCTTTTTCCAGATTTTCGTCAATATCTTTCTTTAATGTGTCTAACTCCTGCTCAGTTAATGGGAAGATCCTCCCGAAGGGTACCTCTGTTCCGGGTAAAAGTTCTATTGGGCAGTCATAAGGTCTGTGCGGGGGAAGGATCTCTGCTCTCTTTTTGCTGAAAACATCCGAGAAGTCCTGGCAGGGTTCTGGGATAGATTGGCATAGTTCTGTATCTGAATCTAAGCAGAGAAGTTGAAAGGTCTTACTGATCGTTCCCCGCAGACAATGCTGTTGACAGTACTCAGAGAGGAACTCAATTTTCCCTGTAGCCCAGTTAATACAGGGATTATGGGCTTGTAAGCAAGGCATTCCCAGGATGATAGGGAAGAGAGGAGAGGAGATGGCATCTAGGAAAAGGAGTTCTTGGTGCTGAGGGCCCATGGTAGCTAGTAAAGGGAAAGTCTCCTGTATGACAGGACCGGAACTGAGGGTGGAACCATCTGCAAGGTATACAGCAAGGCCTTGGGCTTTAGGTCGAAGTGGAATGCCGTGATCGGCTGCAAAAACCAGGTCAATGAAGCAGCTGCATGAGTCAATGATGACTGATGCTGGGATAGTCCTTCCTGGAAGCTGCAATGTGATAGAGATAGCAAGGTGAGTACTGGGTTTAGGCATGACAGTTGCACACATACGAGAAGTAGAATGGCACTTACGCGTCTTGTTGGGGCAGGCGCTTGCGTAATGCCCGGATTCCCCACAGTACAGACACAAATTGTGAGCACGTCTGCGTAACTTCTCCTCAGGGGTCGGGGAAGGACGAAGCAGGCCAAGCTGCATGGGTTCTGGAGCATCTAGGACTGGAGCAGTTGATGTAGCCAAGGGCCGACTGGGGGGACTGGGAACTTGAGGGAGCATCCAGGTGGGGCTAAAAGCACTGGTAGTCCTTTCAGTGCGTTGCTCTCTCAGGCGACGGTCAGTCTGGATGGGGAGATTAATGAGCTCATCCAGGGACTGAGGCAATTCAACCCATGCTAGCTTGTCTTTAAGTGGGTCAGATAATCCCATCCGAAACTGGTGATGCAAGGCGGCATCATTCCAGTCCATGTCAGAGCTCCAGCGTCTGAACTCAACCGCGTAATCTTCAGCCGCAATGCGGCTTCAGCAGTTGCAGTCAGCTGGGGGTCCTCGTAGAGCTGAGACATCGCCAGAAAGAAAGTATCCAAACTTCCTTAAGAATCTGACTTCTGCTCCAGGAGACGGTGGGCCCAGGTTTGAGGCTCACCAGACAACAGAGAAATGACAAAGCCGACCTTGGTTGCTTCTAGTGAAAAGGTGCGGGGCTGCAAGGCAAAGTAGAGCTCACAGGCGTTTAGGATGCACGGTATTTGCTACGGACTCTGGGGAACTTTTCAGGTATGGGTACTCTGGGCTCTGAGGGAGCATAACTACGGAGGGTGTGGAAGATAATCCGGCAGACGAAGCACCCTGGGGACTGGTGGGCAAGGCAGAGCCTGAACTTGTTCGTCCAACCTTTAATAGCCTTCCTGTAGGCTTTTTACTGCTTTGGTAAGGCCCGCCAGATGTTTGCAGAGTTCATCCATGGGGAAGCCCCCTGCCCGCACTCGGTCATGGCTGCCTGGTACTATCAGACTTCTATGTACCTGACCGGCGAGTCCACTTGGGCAGAGGGTAGACTCCCTTACACGTCCGACTTGTGGCCCCTGGTAGAGTATACAGGAAGCACAGGAGTGCGGAGTGGTATGGGAGCCTGGTAATAGAGTCCAGATGTGGGTGGATAGGCAGTCCTTAACAACAAGGTGCAAGCTGGAACACAGGCAAACAGGAGCTGAGCAGGAGCAGAGCAGGGAGATCTGGGTGCAGGCTGGGTTCAGCAGCAGACAGGCAACGAGGTACAAAGGAGCAAGCAGAAGAGTAGTCAAACAGGCCAGAGGCCAGATGCAGGCAGAGTTCAGAGGAGTCCAAGAAGCAAGCCGGGTTCATCAGGAGATCAAAGTACAGACACAGGAAACAGGAACAAGGGCACGGAAGAGCTGTTGATCAGGCAGCACCGAGCAGAGAGTGCAGCAAACCTAAATAGGCAGATTGGCGGCAAACGGTGCACGTGCACGCACGTAGGCGCGCACGCCCACGCGCGCACACCAGCACCCACCGTATGATGTGAACCAGTGCCCAAAGGAACGCGTGCACTAACGCGCACCCGTGCACGCGTCCGAACACCGGCGCGCACACCAGGGCCAGCCGCCTCGCACATGCCAGTGCCTACAGGAGCGCGCACACCAGGACGAGCAGGAACGCATGCACCAGCGTGCACTGGCACACCCCGGCGAGCAACACCATGTCCACCGAGGTAACCTCTCTGACAGCACCTAAAGCTACCTGAAGAAAATTGGTGGTGTTCTTCTGATCCTATTAGTACTGCAGGCAGCTGCAGTATTTACTGTTAGTGTACTGAGTCCTCTGCACAGTGTGCACCTAAAGCTACCTGAAGACAATTGCTGTTGTTCTGATCCTATTAATACCACAGGCAGGCAGTATTTACAGTTAATGTACTGCGTTCTCTGCACAGTGTGCACCTAAAGCTACCTGAAGAAAATTGGTGATGTTCTTCTGATCCTATTAGTACCACAGGGAGGCAGCTTCAGTATTTACAGTTAGTGTGCTGCGTCCTTTGCACAGTGTGCACCTAAAACTCCCTGAAGACAATTGCTGTTGTTCTGATCCTATTAATACCACAGGCAGGCAGCTGCAGTATTTATAGTTAGTGTATTGTGTCCTCTGTACAGTGTGTACCTAAAGCTACCTGAAGACAATTGCTGGTGTTCTCATACTAATAATACTACAGGCAGGCAGTTGATTCTGCTAGCTGCAGTATCAGTATATATTTATATTATATATATATATATATATATATATATATATATATATATATATATATTATATATACACACACATATATATATATATATATATATATATATATATATATATATATATATATATATATATATATATATATATATATATATATATATATATATATACATCCCAGCTTTGTGCAGCTACATCTCACTGCAGGCCATTAGTATGTATGGAAGGCCAACAAGGAGAGGCAGACAGTCACATGCCAATAAAAGAGGGCAAGCAGGCTCTGTGTCTAGAGGCAACATTGCTGGTCGTGGAGACGGTGCATCCTCATCAGCACGTGGCCATGGGACTCGCTTGTCCTTTTTTTCGGTAGCTGGCCATCTTGAGCTGCAACATGCGGAAGACTTGGTAGAGTGGATGACCAAGCCGTCCTCATCCTCTCTCACCCAGACTCAGGGTATTTTGTCTGGCAAAACAGCTGCCAATGCGGTCTCCTACCTCGGCTCAATGGCATCAGTCACTCCTTCCCTAGCCCCACCATGTTCTCCTGAGGAGTCCCCCGAACTGTTTGACTACAGTGTTGGGTACATGCTCCAGGAGGATGCCCAGCATTTTGAAGGCTCCATTGATGGTACCCAGCTAGAGGAAGGCAGTAACGCGAGCCCAGAGAGAGGGGGTGCCCAAGAAGGACAGCAATCTGGCAGTCATGTTCCCACAGCTGCAGCATACTGCCAGCTTTGCTCCAGTAATGAGGAGGGAGGGGATGAAGAGGTCACTGACTGGAGGAGGAGGAGGAGGGGGAGGAAGAGGCTCCAGGGTCCAGCTTAACGGCAGCACACCGACTGAATTACACCGCAGAGCTCCGCATGTGCAGGGAGCTGCTGTCTCTGCGCGTTATTCCAAAAGTTCTTTGGTGTGGGCCTTTTTTGAGACAAGTGCATCAGATCCCACCACTGCTATTTGCAACATATGTCTCAAGCATATCTTGCGTGGCCAAAACATGACCCGCTTGGGCACCACATGCTTGACCAGACATATGTTGACCTGCCATGCAGTTCATTGGCAAGCGTACCTAAAAGACCCACACCAAAGAACAAAGCGGACCTCTCCTTGCTCCTCATCAGCTGGGATCTCCAACCCAACTATATCTTCAGTCCTCTCTGAAAACTGCACTGAGAGGAATGACGGTGTAGAATTAGGTGTGTCACAGCCAAGTACTTGCGAGCAATCTGCTATCGCTACACCAATGTCAGATTGTACCTGGCAAAAGTTCGCTCCCAGCCATTCACATGCCCAGCAGTTATGTGCTAACTTGGCTAAATTGCTAGCACTTCAACTGCTGCCTTTTCAGTAGGTAGACTCTGCCCCCTTCCGTGAGTTTGTGGAATGTGCGGTTCCTCAGTGGCAGGTTCCCAACTGCCACTTTTTCTCATGGGAGGCAATTACGGCTCCCTACCGGCATGTGGAAGGCAAAGTCTGTTCGGTCGTTCGCCGAATTGCAAATGATATGGGACGTTGCGCCAAATTCGAGTGGCGCATCAGGGCCCATAATTCACTGCGGCATCGCAGTGCATTGCTGGCTGATGATTGGCCAAGCATGCATTATGACCCGCATGCTTGGCCAATCACAGCACCGTCTGTACAGAGAGCTGTAATTGGCCAAAGCCAGGGTGGCTTTGGCCAATTATGGCTCAGGGGGTTTAGTACACACCCCACCCTATATAAGGCCGCTGCACGTCGGCCCTGTGTAGTGTGTTCCGGCGTTGAGAGACAGAGATAAAGATACAGTGTCATTTGATTTAAGTTAGATAGATTAGGCAGGACAGTCAGTCAGTTAGCTGCACTTACAGTGTATTGTGTATATATATGCATCCCAGGTTTTATATATATCTATATATGTATATATTGTATTCAGTTTAGCGAGATCCGTTCCTGTTATTACCTTCCTACTGGCAGGCAGGCAGGTGTTGTTACAGTATTTGAAGAAAATTGCTGGTGTTCTTCTGATCCTATTAGTCCTATTAGCTACAGTATTTACAGTTAGTGTACTGCGTCCTCTGCACAGTGTGCACCTAAAGCTACCTGTAGAAAATGGTGGTGTTTTTCTGATCCTATCACTACCGCAGGCAGCTACATTATTTTTTAGTGTAGTGCGACCTTTGCACAGTGTTCAGCTAAAGCTACAAGTTAGTGTAGTGTGACCTCTGCACAGTGTTCAGCTAAAGCTCCAAGTTAGTGTAATGCGACCTTTGCACAGTGTTCAGCTAAAGCTACAAGTTAGTGTAGTGCGACCTCTGCACAGTGTTCAGCTAAAGCTAAAAGTGAGTGTAGTGCGACCTCTGCACAGTGTTCAGCTAAAGCTACCTGTAGAAGGTTGGTGTTGTTTTCCTGATCCTATCACTACCGCAGGCAGCTACATTATTTACAAGTTAGTGGAGTGCAACCTCTGCACAGTGTTCAACTAAAGCTCCAAGTTAGTGTACTGCGACCTCTGCACAGTGTTCAGCTAAAGCTACGAGTTAGTGTAGTGCGACCTCTGCACAGTGTTCAGCTAAAGCTACAAGTGAGTGTAGTGCGACCTCTGCACAGTGTTAAGCTAAAGCTACAAGTTAGTGTAGTGCGACCTCTGCACAGTGTTCAGCTAAAGCTACAAGTTAGTGTAGTGCGACCTCTGCACAGTGTTCAGCTAAAGCTACAAGTTAGTGTAGTGCGACCGCTGCACAGTGTTCAGCTAAAGCTACGTGTAGAAGGTTGGTGTGGTTTCCTGATCCTATCACTACCGCAGGCAGCTACATTATTTACACGTTAGAGTAGTGCGACCTCTGCACAGTGTTCAGCTAAAGTTACCTGTAGAAGGTTGGTGGTGTTTTCCTGATCCTATCACTAACGCAGGCAGCTACATTATTTACACGTTAGAGTAGTGCAACCTCTGCACAGTGTTTAGCTAAAGCTACCTGTAGAAGGTTGGTGTTGTTTTCCTGATCCTATCACTACCGCAGGCAGCTATATTATTTACACGTTAGTGTAGTGCAACCTCTGCACAGTGTTCAGCTAAAGCTACAAGTTAGTGTAGTGCAACTTCTGCACAGTGTTCAGCTAAAGCTACAAGTTAGTGTAGTGCGACCTCTGCACATTGATCAGCTAATGCTACCTGTAGAAGGTTGGTGTTGTTTTCCTGATCCTATCACTACTGCAGGCAGCTATATTATTTACATGTTAGTGTAATGCGACCTCTACACAGTGTTCAGCTAAAGCTACATGTTAGTGTAGTGCGACCTCTGCACAGTGTTCAGCTAAAGCTACAAGTTAGTGTAGTGCCACCTCTGCATAGTGTTCAGCTAAAGCTACCTGTAGAAGGTTGGTGTTGTTTTCCTGATCCTATCACTACCGCAGGCAGCTACATTATTTACACGTTAGTGTAGTGCGACCTCTGCACAGTGTTCAGCTAAAGCTACCTGTAGAAGGTTGGTGTTGTTTTCCTGATCCTATCACTGCCGCAGGCAGCTACATTATTTACACATTAGAGTAGTGTGACCCCTGCACAGTGTTCATCTAAAGCTACCTGTAGAAGGTTGGTGTTGTTTTCCTGATCCTATCACTACTGCAGGCAGCTACATTATTTACATGTTAGAGTAGTGTGACCTCTGCACAGTGTTCATCTAAAGCTACCTGTGGAAGGTTGGTGTTGTTTTCCTGATCCTATCACTACCGCAGGCAGCTACATTATTTACACGTTAGTGTAGTGCGACCTCTGCACAGTGTTCAGCTAAAGCTGTGCAACATGATAGTGTATAGCTAAATACAGAAAACCAGATATAATATTATGGTGAGTCCATGATCATATCAGCGACCAATAACGTGGACATTATGGTCATATGAATGTTCAATGAAAGTAAACAGTATGAATATTGGATGAGTGAGAGGTTTCTCAACGGTGATACGTGGTTCACAGAGGTGGTGTTCCAGTACTCAGTATCCACAGCAAAAAATAAATGGAGCAAATACGCTTACCGGAACTGGTGGACACGTTTACCGTACGGCTAGGTGTCATACAGGCTTGAGGATCGATCGATCCAAATGGGTGTAGAGGCGTATACAGCAGGTTCAACTGGTTCCTTAGTGGCACTGGTAAACGGCCTGGGGACAGCGGCTGTTCAAAGTCCAGTTACAGGCACTTCTCCAACAGGTGTGTATTGGAGGAATACACCTTTCAGCTCCGGAGTCAGGGAATGTCCAAGTTCATCCTGCAGAATCTGATCTGGCAGACCCTCACCTGTAGCAGCGGCCCCCAATGGGCCAAGTCGAGCGTTAGCCGACAAGCGGTAAAGATCTCCACCGGCACAGCAGCTTCCGGTGGTAGTCACAGCTCTCTAGCTATATACTATCACGTTGCACAGTTGATAGTCACATTTGTGTGGATCAATCATCCCTAAATTTTATGTTTAGCACTGCATTGTTTTTTCTTTTTATTGTTCACATTGTCGCTACTTTGTTGATGCTGGCTGCTACATGTGTCAATTGACCCTTTTTTACAGTAGCATAACCACACTGTTATTTTTTATATTCAGCTAAAGCTACCTGTAGAAGGTTGGTGTTGTTTTCCTGATCTTATCACTACCGCAAGCAGCTACATTATTTACATGTTAGTGTAGTGCGACCTCTGCACAGTGTTCAGCTAAAGCTACAAGTTAGTGTAGTGTGACCTCTGCACAGTGTTCAGCTAAAGCTACAAGTTAGTGTAGTGCGACCTCTGCACAGTGTTCAGCTAAAGCTACCTGTAGAAGGTTGGTGTTGTTTTCCTGTTCCTATCACTACCGCAGGCAGCTACATTATTTACACGTTAGTGCATTGCGACCTCTGTACAGTGTTCAACTAAAGCTACCTGTAGAAGGTTGGTGGTATTTTCCTGATCCTATCACTACTGCAGGCAGCTATATTATTTACACGTTAGTGTAGTGCAACCTCTGCACAGTGTTCAGCTAAAGCTATAAGTTAGTGTAGTGCAACCTCTGCACAGTGTTCAGCTAAAGCTACAAGTTAGTGTAGTGCGACCTCTGCACAGTGTTCAGCTAAAGCTACAAGTTAGTGTAGTGCGACCTCTGCACAGTGTTCAGCTAAAGCTACCTGTAGAAGGTTGGTGTTGTTTTCCTGATCTTATCACTACCGCAAGCAGCTACATTATTTACATGTTAGTGTAGTGCGACCTCTGCACAGTGTTCAGCTAAAGCTACAAGTTAGTGTAGTGTGACCTCTGCACAGTGTTCAGCTAAAGCTACAAGTTAGTGTAGTGCAACCTCTGCACAGTGTTCAGCTAAAGCTACCTGTAGAAGGTTGGTGTTGTTTTCCTGTTCCTATCACTACCGCAGGGAGCTACATTATTTACACGTTAGTGCATTGCGACCTCTGTACAGTGTTCAACTAAAGCTACCCGTAGAAGGTTGGTGGTATTTTCCTGATCCTATCACTACTGCAGGCAGCTATATTATTTACACGTTATTGTAGTGCAACCTCTGCACAGTGTTCAGCTAAAGCTATAAGTTAGTGTAGTGCAACCTCTGCACAGTGTTCAGCTAAAGCTACAAGTTAGTGTAGTGCGACCTCTGCACAGTGTTCAGCTAAAGCTACAAGTTAGTGTAGTGCGACCTCTGCACAGTGTTCAGCTAAAGCTACCTGTAGAAGGTTGGTGTTGTTTTCCTGATCCTATCACTGCCGCAGACAGCTACATTATTTACACGCTTGGGTAGTGCGACCTCTGCACAGTGTTCATCTAAAGCTAAAAAAAACAAGAAAAAATACTGCGCTACCATTAAGTTAATATACCCCCCAAAAAGCAGCAGTTAAACAGTGAGATGTGCACCAAAATACCAAAAGAAAAAGAAATAACCATGCTAAATTGTATATAAGTAAGATATGTGAAATAATCTTATAATCATGTCCCAAAAACTTCTGTTGAAAAATTCATGTGTGTATGTGAAACATAGCGATAATCAGAAAAATATAAAAGTCCATGCATATAACTGTAAATCAAAAAGTGATGTCCAAATATAGTGGATGGGAATCCTTATATGTAATAATTAACCAGAATCAGTCCCAGAGAGAAACCCATGAATGGACACAACCAGACTTGGTGGTAAAGATGAGAGAGACACCACACTCAGAGATCCGCCACCACACAAATATTGCGCTTACCACAAGGCAAGCAAAAAACAGCCTGTGTTCCGTCCTGGTATGGGAAATCCAGCTGGTGTGACTTGACTGCATACATCGTGGCTAAGAGGATATAGCAAGGACCCCAAACTCTCGTCTCACAGGCATGTGGATACAAAGAAACTGACCATAGTGTAATACTGACAGGATAGTTTAATAAAAGAAGGTAGAAAACTTACATAAGTAGATTAAAAAGCAGCAAATAGCCGGCCGGCATAGCGAGCACCGGTCCACACTAGGATGGCGATGACGTCAGAGCGTCAGCCTCCCAAAAGGGAGGTTCAGCTAAAGCTACAAGTTAGTGTAGTGCGACCTCTGCACAGTGTTCAGCTAAAGCTACAGGTTAGTGTAGTGCGACCTCTGCACAGTGTTCAGCTAAAGCTCCAAGTTAGTGTAGTGCGACCTCTGCACAGTGTTCAGCTAAAGCTACCTGTAGAAGGTTGGTGGTGTTTTCCTGATCCTATCTCTACTGCAGGCAGCTACATTATTTAAACGTTAGTGTAGGGCGTTCTCTGCACAGTGTTTAGCTAAATCTACAAGTTAGTGTAGTGCGACCTCTGCACAGTGTTCAGCTAAAGCTACAAGTTAGTGTAGTGCGACCTCTGCACAGTGTTCAGCTAAAGCTACAAGTTAGTGTAGTGCATCCTCTGCACAGTGTTCAGCTAAAACTACCTGTAGAAGATTGGTGGTGTTCTCCTACTAATAATACTACAGGCAGGCAGTTGATTTTGCTAGCTGCAGCACCAATATATATATATATATATATATATATATATATATATATATATATATATATATATATATATATATATATATATATATATATATATCCCAGCTTAGTGCAGCTACATCTCACTGCAGGCCATTAGTATGTCTGGAAGGCCAACAAGGAGAGGCAGCTATTCACAAGCCAATAAAAGAGGGAAAGCCAGCTCTGTGTCTAGAGGCAACAGTGCTGGTCGTGGACACGGTGCATCCTCATCAGCACGTGGCCGTGGGACACGCTTGTCCTTTTTTTCGGCAGCTGGCCGTGTTGAGCCGCAATATGCTGAAGACTTGGTCGAGTGGATGACGTCATCATCCTCCTCATCCTCTCTCACCCATGCTCAGGGTACTTTGTCTGGCAAAGCAGCTGCCAAGGCAGCCTCTTCCCTCGGCTCAATGGCATCAGTGACTCCTTCCCTAGCCCCACCATGTCCTCCTGAGGAGTCCCTCGAACTGTTTGACCACAGTGTTGGGTACATGCTCTAGGAGGATGCCCAGCGTTTAGAAGGCTCTGATGATGATACTGAGCTAGATGAAGGCAGTAACGTAAGCACGGACAGAGGGGGTGCCCAAGAAGGACAACAATCTGGCAGTCATGTTCCTCCTGCTGCAGCATACTGCCAGGTTTGCTCCAGTGATGAGGAGGGAGGGGATGATGAGGTCACTGACTAAACATGGGTGCCTGATAGGAGGGAGGAGGCACATCACCGACGAGGCAGGATGCCCTCCAGGGGCCAGCCTATGGGCAGCACACTGACTGCATCACACCTCAGAGCTCTGCATGTGCAAGGCGCTGCTGTCTCTGTGCGTTATTCCAAAAGTTCTTTGGTGTGGGCCTTTTTTGAGACGAGTGCATCAGATCGCACCGCTGCTATTTGCAACATATGTCTCAAGCGTATCTCGCATGGCCAAAACATCTCCAGCTTTTGCACCACATGCTTGACTAGACATATGTTGACCTGCCATGCAGTTCGTTGGCAAGCATACCTAAAAGCCCCACACCAAAAAACAAAGAGGACCTCTCCTTACTCCTCATCAGCTGGGATCTCCAACCACACTATACCTTCAGTCCTCTCTGAGACCTGCACTGAGAGGAATGAAGGTGTAGAATTAGGTGTGTCACAGCCAAGTACTTGCGGGCAATCTGCTAACGGTACACCAACGTCAGATTGTACCAGGCAAATTTCCCTGCCCCAGCTGCTGCACTGAAAAAAGAAGCTCACTCCCAGCCATCCACATGCCCAGCGGTTGATTGCTAGCTTGGCAAAATTGCTAGCACTTCAACTGCAACCTTTTCAGTTGGTAGACTCTGCCCCCTTCCGTGAGTTTGTGGAATGTGCAGTTCCTCAGTGGCAGGTTCCCAAACGCCACTTTTTCTCATGGAAGGCGATTCCGGCTCTCTACCAGCATGTGGAAGGCAATGTCTTGGCCTCGCTGGACAGGGCGGTCAGCGGTAAGGTGCATATTACCGCTGACTCATGGTCCAGCAGGCACGGGCAGGGACGTTACTTAAGTTTCACGGCGCATTGGTTGACTCTTCTGGCAGCTGGGAAGGATGCAGGACAAGGGGCAGTAGTGTTGGAGGTTGTTCCGCCACCACGCCTCCAAAATGCCACTACTAGTGATTCTGACACACCTCTCTCCTCCACCCCCTCCTCTTCTTCTTCCTCCATGGCCTCTTCCTGTGCCTTGTCCCTGGAACCAGCGGTGCTCCGTAGGCGTTCAAGGGGCTACGCAAGTATGCAGGCCAAAATATGCCATGCGGTGCTTGAGCTGGTGTGCTTGGGGGACAGGAGCCACACTGGGGCAGAGGTTCTGTCAGCTCTGCAGGGGCAGGTTCAGAGGTGGTTGACCCCACGCCAACTTAAGGCAGGAATGGTGGTTTGCGACAATGGCACCAACCTCCTCTCCGCCCTCCAACAGGGACAAATGACCCATGTGCCCTGTTTGGCTCACGTCCTTAACTTGGTGGTGCAGCGGTTCTTGGGCAGGTACCGGGTTACAGGATGTCCTGAGGCAGGCCAGGAAAGTCTGTGTGCATTTCCGCCGGTCATATAATGCCAGTGCTCGGCTGGCAGACCTCCAAAAGGAATTTAACCTCCCCAAGAACTGCCTAATCTGTGACATGCCCACCAGGTGGAACTCAACGTTGGCCATGCTGCAGCGGCTGCACACGCAGAAGAGGGCCATCAATGAGTACCTGTGCGACTATGGCACCAGGACAGGGTCAGGGGAGCTTGTTTTTTTTCACCACGCCAGTGGGCCATGATCAGGGATGCATGCACTGTCCTGTCACCATTTGAGGAGGCCAAGAGGATGGTGAGCAGTGACAGTGCATGCATCAGTAACACTGTCCCCCTTGTCCAATTGTTGGAGCACATGCTGCGTGGAATAATGGACAGGGCACTTGAGGCAGAACAGAGGCAGGAAGAGGAGGACTTCCTTAGCTCTCAAGGCCCCCTTTATCCAGACAGTGTTCCTGCGTGCCCGCCGATCACACAGGAAGAGGAGGAGGATTGTGTCAGTATGGAGGCTGAGCCTGGCACTCAGCATCAGCAGCAGTCTTTAAGGGATCATTTACAGTCCCAAGAAACACATGAACTTGTACGTGGCTGGGAGGAGGTGACTGCAGATCATGTCGTCCTTAGTGACCCAGAGGACTCCGGACCGAATGCCTCCGAAAACCTACGCTGCATGGCCTCCCAGATCTTGCAAAGCCTGCGGAAGGATCCTCGTATTAGTGGTATCAAGGAGAAGGACCAATACTGGCTGGCAACCCTCCTTGATCCACGTTACAAGGGTAAGGTTGCGGACCTTATCTTGCCATCGCAGAGGGAGCAGAGGATGAAACATCTTCGGGTGGCCTTGCAGAAAGGTCCGTGCAACGCGTTCCCAGAGACTAGGAGGTTTCTGGACAACGTGTTGCTGAGGCTTCGGTCAGTCAAAGAAGGAGCGGTGGAGAAGGTGGCCGTCTGACTAATGCATTCAGACAATTTTTTAGTCCGCAGCCCCAAGGTATGATCGGTTCCAGCAACCATCCCCAGCGTTTTACATGGTGCAGGAATACCTAGGGGCAAGATCTGACTTGGACACCTTTCCCACCAAAAATCCTCTGGGTTTCTGGGTCTTGAGGATGGATCACTGGCCAGAGCTTGCACAGTATGCAATTGAGCTACTGGCCTGTCCTTCATCCAGCGTTCTTTCGGAACGCACATTCAGTGTTGCTGGAGGCTTTTAAACCAAACACAGGGTGCGTCCGTCCACCGACTCAGTCGATCGACTGACCTTCATAAAAATGAATCAATCTTGGATCACCACCTGCTACCAAGCACCTGATGCTGATGTAACCGAATAATTCTTTTTTAAATGTCAGATCCCTTCAAAGCCTATGCTGATACTGAGTGACTATCCTGTTATGCTGAGTAATTATCCTCTTCCTCCTCAATGATCATGCTGATAGCTTGTAAGAACATTTTTGGTTCTGGGCGCCGCCACCAGTGCCTAAGGCCCAATTTTTCAGCCGCGTGTAATTACAATTTTTGGTGCAATTCTTTGCAGCAGGGCTAGTTCCTGCACTCCAACTAGTGTATCTGTGAGGGGTTGCAGTGTTGTAGCACCAGCACCAGTGCCTAAGGCCCAATTTTTCAGCCCCTGTTTAACAGGGGCATGTAATTACAATTTTTGATGCAATTCTTTGCAGCAGGGCTAGTTCCTGCGCTCCAACTAGAGTATCTGTCAGGGGTTGCAGTGTTGTAGCACCAGCACCAGTGCCTAAGGCCCAATTTTTCAGCCCATGTTTAACAGGGGCGTGTAATTACAATTTTTGATGCAATTCTTTTCAGCAGGGCTAGTTTCTGCGCTCCAACTAGAGTATCTGTGAGGGGTTACAGTGTTGTGGCACCAACACCAGTGCCTAAGGCCCAATTTTTCAGCCCCTGTTCAACAGGGACATGTAATTAGAATTCTTGATGTAATATTTCACAGCAGGGCCCATTTCTGCGCCCACCAAGAGTAACTGTGAGGAATTACAGTGTTGTGGCACCAGCACCACCACCACCAAAGGCCCAATTTTTCTGCCCCTGTTCAACAGGGGCATGTAATTACAATTCTTGATCTAATATTTCACAGCAGGGCCCTGTGAGGGCTTACTGTGTTGTGGCCACAACAACACATAAGGCCCAAATTTCTGCTGAGTATATAGGACAGGCCCCTACTTTTAAACATCCAACTTACAAACGACTCCTACTTGCAAACAGAAGGAGACAACAGGAAGTGAGATGAAATCTACCCCTAGGAAGGGAATTTCTCTTTTGTAAGAGTTAATATGGGAAAAACTTTTCTCCTTTACACTGATGCTTTATCAACAATCCTTGTTTCACTAAAAACCCCAAATTTTCAAAAAACATTTGTCATTGGGACAAAAAGTGAGGTGAAATCTTCTGAAGAGGAGCACAGACAGCAAAACAAATGTCACAGGGGTAATAACCCTTCCCTATGTTTTCCAAAAAGCTTAAAATAGATTTTTTGGCTGGAGCTAAACACGTTAAAAATGTACCAGTTCAAAATTACAAATAGATTCTACTTAACAACAAACCTACAGTCCCTGTCTTGTTTGCACTGCCTGTATACTGCTGTTCAGAGTATATAGGGCCTGGGGGCCCCACACCTTTCTTTTTTTAATTTGGGTGCGGGGTTCCCCTTAATATCCGTACAAGACCCAAAGGGCCTGGTAATGGACTGGGGGGTACCCATGCCATTTGTCTCACTGATTTTCATCCATATTGCCGGGACAGGACATTACATTAAAGCCGCAAGCAGTTTTAAATGACTTTTATTCCTTTAAAAATGTCATTTTGTGCAGGGACTGTTCTAAGCATGGGAAACACGTGCCACTTTACAGGCATACTATAGACACCCTCCAGGTACGATATTTAAAGGAATATTCCACTTTTTTTTTTGTTTACTTTAAGCATCATTAAAATCACTGCTCCCGAAAAAACAAACGTTTTTAAAACTTTTTTTTGCATTGATACATGTCCCCTGGGGCAGGACCCGGGTCCCCAAACCCTTTTTAGGACAATATCATGCAAATTAGCCTTTAAAATGAGCACTTTTGATTTCGAATGTTCGATTCCCATAGACGTCAATTGGGTTCTAACGTTCGTGCGAAGTTTGGTTCCGTGCGAACGGAACCAAGGGGTGTTCAGCTCATCCCTACTCCTGGACAACCTATTGCTGAATCTTCGGTCAGTCACAGAAGGAGCGGTGGAGAAGGTGGCCGTCTGACCGATGCGTTCACACAATTTTTTAGTCCGCAGCCCCAAGGTATGATCGGTTCCAGCAACCATCACCAGCGTCTGATCCACATGGTGCAGGATTACTTAGGGGCAAGATCAGACTTGGACACCTTTCCCACTGAAAATCCTCTGGGTTACTGGGTCTTGAGGATGGATCACTGGCCAGAGCTTGCACAGTATGCAATTGAGCTACTGGCCTGTCCTGCATCCAGCGTTCTTTCGGAATGCACATTCAGTGCTGCTGGAGGCTTTGTAACCGATCACAGGGTGTGCCTGTCCACCGAATTGGTCGATCGGCTGACCTTCATAAAAATTAATCAGTCTTGGATCACCAACTACCAAGCACTTGATGCTGATGTAACCAATTGATTTTTTTTTGTAATGTGAGATCCCTTCAAGACTGCCTATGCTGATGCTGAGTGACTATCCTGTTTTGCTGAGTCACAATCCTCTTTACACACAAAGCCTGTTTTGTGTGTAAAGTTGCCACAACACCATTATTATCTTGTATTATTTAATCTCAAGGAGATTGCTTGGTGTTGGTGTCTCTTGTTCATTTCACATTGTATTTTTCAAATATACCTGCCTCCCGACAAACAACCTGACCTTTTTGAAGGAAAACACACATAGGCAATTAGAATTGAAACAAAAACTCCTTTATTAAGGGATCCGAACCAAACAAAGAGGGAGGCAACGCTGGAGAAACAGCAGAAATTGGTGCAGCCTTTGGCCCCCAGGGCACACATCAATTATTTTACTGCAAAATTGGTGGCCTGAGGAGTCCATATATAAGGGAGTGCAGTCTGGTCCAGAAGTCCAAGAGATCCTGAACAGCAGCAGATGACATCTGTGTCCCCAGGCTGTGGTCATACAAGAGACTGCATCTTTTGTCAGACCAGACTGAACCCAGGTCATCACTCTCTGGTCTTCCTTCCACACTTTCTTCCACGCTGTGGCTTTGGTGGTGGAGTTATGGCAGGAGGAGGAGGAGGAGGAGGATGGTCCAACCCACACAGGTGGGTTTTGGGTATGATTTCACCCCTTAGTTACGACTTTATAAAGAAGGTCCACACACATGAGGCGTTGGCCCTCCTGCATGCCCTGCAGTTTTGTGCCAGCCATGCAGGCAAAGGCCTCTTCAGGAGTGGGTAAGGCTCTGAGGGACACAGAAGCCTCCTTAATCAGCCTGAGCGCTGAACCCTGCACGTGACTTCCCTTCCTTGGTCTTTTGGTTGGAAGGCGGAGGGGAGGAACCTGCGTTTTGGTCAGGCTCCTACTGGGCCCGGCCTTCTCCTGGCTGCCACTTAGGCCCGCCTCCTCCTGGCTGACACTTACCCCCGCCTCCTCCTGTGTGCCACATTCCAGAGCCTCGTCCTGGCTGAGGTCTTCCTGTGTATGAAAAAGGGACATAGTTTTAGATTCTTCATCAATCACACACAATTTTCACCTCATGACTGTTGCTTATTGAAAGTGAACAAATATAACAGACTATCATTCTGAGCCCAGCATTTTTCATTCTTGTCAAAAATATTTTTGCTCACTACTGTCTATTGATATGTAAAACACTTTATGAAATCAGCAATTAGTGATCAATAATAACATCTAATAAACATCATTTATTTATTGACCCGAAATCTGTAGAAGAATGCTATATCTGGCTCCAGCTGGGCTCCTCCATTTCTTCCTGGCTGGAAGTCCCAGGTTGGACATCGGAAGCCTCAGCTGGGGTGGAAGGAAGAGTGGAAGGAAGGGTTGAGAGGGATTCCCTGACTCCAGTCTGGTCTGACAGAAAACAAAGTCTCTCATAGTACCACAGCCTGGGGACATAAACGTCCTCTGCTGCAGCTCTGGATCTCTGGGAATCTGTGACCTTCTTGCGCTCCCTAAGATACGTGCTCCTCAGGCCACCAATTTTGGCTTTTAAATAGGGGACGGTTGCTGTGGGGACCACCGGCTTCACCAACTCCAGCAGTTTCTCCAGCGTTGCCTGCCTCTTTGTTTATTGTTGTATTGGGGGTGTTTTATCTGCCATAGACAGGGCAGCTCCCTGTATTTGTCTATGAACAAGACACAACACAAGACAAACCCTAATGTCATGTGAAACTCTCCTAATCTTGTTACAATATAGGCCTCAATCTAGAAGCAGTATAGGCCCAAGTTTAGATCTTACCTTCGTTATCACGATCGGCGCCTCCGATACTCCTTCCTCCGCTCACAGATCGTATGTACTACGCACGCGTGTTACTCTTTATCTACACTGCGCATGCGTGAAACTCCGCCCGCCCCTGACATTCTTTCTAGTCTATTCCCCGCCCCTTCTCGTTCGGCGCAGTGGGGGAAAAGCACATGGCGGAGACACAACAGGTGCGTGCTAATTACAGCAACGAGGAGGAGGAGGAGGAAAGCCCAGAGCGTGAAACGTCCTGATCCCGGAAGAGACGATTTAAGGCCTCAAATATGTCCTTTGGGGAGATGTTGGAGATGGTCGACATCCTGAAGAGGGCCGACTATGACGGGAAGTATGGACCTTACCACAACCCCAATGTCAGAAAGGCCAAGATCATGGCGAAAGTAGTCAAGAGTCTGCACCGGAATTTTGGGGTACGACGATCGAAAGATCAACTGAGAAAGCGGTGGTCGGACCTCAAATTAAGGGAGCATGAGCAGTACAGAAGGATCTGGAGAATGCTGCAAAAAAGTAAGTACTTGTCCTGTGTTCCTATTCTTTATTTTCATAATGTTCGTGCTGCTCCATGTGCTTTTCTTTACTGCTGTACAGTTTAAAATGTCAACTTTCATGTTAATGGGCACATTGTTCATTCGTATGAAACATTGTTCGTTCGGCATAGAAAACCCCATTGTTTTGGCCATATGCATTCGAATACCTTTTTTCTGGCCTACTTCTCTTAAAATAATTTGGGAGTCTAGATGGGTTGTTGACCAGAATGTAATGCAAACTAGATTCTGTGTAAGGAGAGGACACTCAGCAGCTGTTTACACATCTGGACGCTGGAGCACTAGTGTGGGACACCAGAACACCCTTTTTATTAGGGGGTCCCATACAGGTGCTCCAGTGTATACTATAGGGGTGACTCCTTCTGTGAAGCTTGTACAAAACAGGTAAGTATTCAAGCTTGACAAAGGAAAACAATATTTCGTCATCTTGGAACTCTGCCAAAACAGACAATTGTACCCCACTTCCAAGCAATGTTTCATATTCCTATTTCTGCCATCAAATATCTGTGTGCTAAGTATACCTATTTTTTTTACATAGGGGAGAAAAGACTTGGAGGACACCACTTATCCGAGGAGACCACAGACCCCCCCCACCTCTGGAAGAAGGGGAAATACACCAAAGCCAAGCAGAGCAGGAGGAGGAAGGAGACGTGGTGGAAATTGTCCCCACAACAGGTGAGTGTCTGCGACCACAGGCTCAGGTAAGAGATGGATGTCGGCATATTTATAATACATGTTTTTTGTTTTTTGTTTTTTTTTTGTAGGTGATCGTGATGTTGTGGATCCAGGTCATTTCACCAGTGAGAGTGCCCAGATCCTGATTGGGGAGATCATGGGGTGTAATAGGGACTTGGAAAACATCCAGAAAAACATCAATGAGGTTAAAAACAAAATGAAGAACATCATTGATGTTTTAGGGAGAGTTTAAAAGACCTCCAAATCCCTTCCTTTTTTGTGGTATTTGTAATTGAAGAATTTGTTAAATTTGTTGACATTTTATAGAAAAGCCAAATTTTGAAGATGCACACAGTGTGTCAACATGTGCTATCTGCCATCATGGGAGAACAATGTAGGAGTTTTGATGGTGCAACACCTTCCTCAATAATAAAGTAGCTGTGAGGAAGGGGTTGCACCCCAAAACACGTCCCTTGATCCCCCGTGATGGCAGCTAGCACATGTTGACATTCTGCAATTTGTGTGCATCTTCAAAATTTGGCTTTTCCAGGGGTGACTTCACCCCATCTGAACGCAATATCAAACACAGTTTCAAAATACTCATGTCTGATATTGCCTTCAATTGCTACAAAAGTTGAACTTTGTAAGTTCCAGATTTGTGTATTTCTTGTTGGTTTGAAACATGCCTGTTTTACCTTAAATGGACATTTCTACTTTTATCAATGTGACCCAAAAAATTGTTATACAACAAACATGTTGGTTTGCATGAAATATAAAAACTAAGAAAATTGACTTTGAAGGCACACGAGTAACTTAACTATAAAAAGTAAAAATTGTTTTATTTAATTTAAATTACAAAGATAAATGGAGAAGTACTATAAGTGTTACATTGATTATATGAGAAATGCTCTGTATTCAATTTTTTTCACCCTATAAGCAATTTAAACCTCCTCTAAACATGTTGGTTTGTTTTAAAAACCTTTTATAAATGCACATGTGATTGTGCTGGTATTAAAAAGATTGCTACTCAAGAATGTGTGGATTATTGTTTCAATGCTCCTTAAATTTTGTGGTGGTAAAATTGTGGTTTTCAGTGACAATGTTGGTTATTTCCTAAGGGCAAATCCACTTTGCACTACAAGTGCAGTTTCAGTGCAGTCTCAAGTGCACTTGCAGTGCAAAGTGGGTTTTCTTTTAGTAAATAAAACCCAACAGTGATTTTTTATGTTACACAATCACGCCATTTTCAGGACTCCCCACATTTCTGTCAGGGATAGCAAAAAGAAACACAAGCAGTAAATGTCAACAAAGATTTTAGTAGTTAAAATGCTTTTTTAATTTGAAAAATGTATCATACATTGTCTGGCATATTAATGGCCCCCCTACAAAGTATTCAAGGTAGCTAAGACGGACCTCGCGGGCACTCAGGGGGGGCAAGCCAGCCTCAAGCGCCGTCAGTGTTGTTTCAGTTCCAGGAATTCTGGCCTCAGGCCCAACTGAGGCAGCATAGTTGGCAGAATTTTGCCTTAAAAAGTTGTGGAGAACAGAGCACGCCAGGATGACATGATTCAGTTTTTTACTCCGCCATGTGTATGGGTGTAAGAAATAGGCGGAACCGGCTGGCCATGATTCCAAATGTGTTCTCCACCACTCTTCTGGCTCTGGCCAGCCAGTAATTAAAAACCCTCTGGTCCGGGGTGAGGGTCCTCATAGAGAATGGCTGCATAAGATGGTCCCCCAGCGCAAACGCTTCATCCGCAACGAAGACGAATGTCCTTCCACATTGTCTTCTGGAGGTGGCAAGTCCAAGCTGCCATTCTGGAGACGCCTGTAGAACTCCATCTGGGCGATGACTCCACCATCTGACATCCGGCCATTCTTCCCCATGTCCACATACAGGAACTCGTAAGTAGCCGACACCACCGCCAACATCACAATACTATTGAACCCCTTGTAGTTGTAATAGTATGACCACGAGTTGGGTGGTGGGATGATGTGGATATGTTTCCCATCAATTAACCCTCTGCAGTTAGGAAAGTCCCACCGCTGGGCAAAGTGGGAGGCTACAGTCTGCCATTCCTGTGGCGTGGAGGGAAACTGTGGAGTCAAACAAGAAAAGGAAATTAATCATTTTGCACATAAACATGGAAAGCAGAATAGACACAAACATTCTTGGCCAACATCAGTATAAGTTATTTTACGGAGTATTTAAATACAAAAGTATAAGGTCCACCTATCAGATCCCCCCCCTCTCATGGGCCATTTGCTAAATTTTATGGGGGGGGGGATATGTTTGAGACAGGTAACCCTCTCCACTTCATTGAGAGATGAATGCCTAAATAATGTGTATTACTTTGGCCAGCCCCTCCTTACTTTACACTATTGGCAGCCCACTGGACAGGTAAGAAGTATCATAATACAAAGATAAAAATACACACTGTACAAATGGAAGCACATTTTTACATTCTGCTATTACCTATCAATATAATAATAGTATACAAAAACTTGAAACAGTACCATTTGTAAGTATTCAGGCAGGCCCTTGCACTACATTCTTTGGGGAATTCATCCATAAATATGACCACTAAAGAGGTGGGTATAGTGTGTATGGGTTTGCCAAAGTCAGCAGATAGAGGATTGGTATCAGCTGAGTTAGCAGTTGTGGGGGGGGAGGGAGGGCTCCAAAGGATTTTGGGACACAAAAAAAAAGCCTCTGGCACTCTGCCAGAATTTCAAACACGCGTCACAAATTTCTACATTTTAGGGGGTTTTTAGGGTAAAGCACTACTATGGAGCTGACAAAATACTTTGTTAAATGACTACACGAGGTGAATATAGGGCTAGGAGAGCATGCTGGGGAGGTAAGTGAAGGCAAATATGTATGAAGGACAAAAAAAACCTAAAATTCCAGCATGCATGAGGACAAAGGGGAGATTCACAGCATATTACAATCATGATAATTAGGAAATGAGGAAAGAAATACAATACATTAGCAAACATTATATACAATAAAATGTGATATTAAAGGATAAATCTTACCTTAATATAATCCTTCTGCAGGACCTGGATGATGGCAGAACAGGTCTCCGGGATAATGATCCCCAGAGCCTGGGGGGAGATGCCTGTCGAGAACTTAAGGTCCTGCAGGCTTCTCCCCATCGCCCTATACTGCAGGGTGGCGACTAGCCTCTGCTCCGGAGTGATGGCTTGCCTCATGCAGGTATCCTGCCTGCTGATATAGGGGGTCAGCAAAGCCAATAAACTGTGAAATACGGGGTCCGTCATCCTGAGAAAGTTCCTGAAATCATCAGATTATTCTCAAGGATCTCACGGAGCAAAGGCATATGACAGAACTGGTCACGCTGGAGCAACCAATTCTTGGTCCATGAACTCCTCCCCATCCTGTTCATGGACTGGACTTGTGTCAAGGTAAGGACCCCAACACCAAGCCCCCGCACAGCATGAACTCTACGAGGAATACGTATACGCAACATGGCTAGAAAACGGTCGGCTGCTCAGAACGAAGTAACAGAACACTGAAGAACAGCAAGGCCTGTGAAGAGCGACCTGAAAAACAGGTTTCTTTTCTGCAAATGTTACAGCGGTGATAACTCTTCCCTATGTTTTCCAAAAAGCTTAAAAATAGATTTTTTGGCTGGAGCTACACTTTAAAAATGTACCAGTTCAAAATACAAACAGATTCTACTTAACAACAAACCTACAGTCCCTGTCTTGTTTGCACTGCCTGTATACTGCTGTTCAGAGTATATAGGGCCTTGGGGTCCCATGTCTTTCCTTTTTTTAATTTGGGTGCGGGGTTCCCCTTAATATCCATACAAGACCCAAAGGGCCTGGTAATGGACTGGGGGGCTACCCATGCCGTTTGTCTCACTGATTTTCATCCATATTGCTGGGACCCGACATTACATTAAAGCCGCAAGCAGTTTTAAATGACTTTTATTCCTTTTAAAAATGTCATTTTGTGAAGGGACTGTTCTAAGCACGGGAAACACACGCCACTTTACAGGCATACTATAGACACCCACCAGGTACGATATATAAAGGAATATTTCACTTTTTTTCACATTAAGCATCATTAAAATCACTGCTCCCGAAAAAACGTCCGTTTTTAAAACTTTTTTTTGCATTGATACATTTCCCCTGGGGCAGGACCCGGGTCCCCAAAACATTTTTAGGACAATAACTTGCATATTAAACTTTAAAATTAGCACTTTTGATTTTGAACGTTTGAGTCCCACAGACTTTAATGGGGTTCTAAAGTTTGCGCGAACTTTCGGTCTGTTCGCAGGTTCTGGTGCGAACCGAACCGGGGGGTGTTTGGCTCATCCCTACTCTTGAGAAGAGGAGATTAAGGGAGGATATGATCAACATGTACAAATACATAAGTGATACATATAGTGAACTTGGAGTTGAGCTGTGAAAATGTGGAATAGACTTCCTCCAGAGGTGGTTCTGGCAAGCTCAGTAGATTGCTTTAAAAAAAGGCCTGGATTCTTTGCTAAATGTACATAATATAACTGGGTACTGACATTTATAGGTAAAGTTGATCCAGGGAAAATCCAATTACTTCTCAGGGGATCAGGAAGAATTTTTTGTCCCCTGCTGTATCAAATTGGATCATGCTTTGCTAGGGTTTTTTGCCTTCCTCTGGATCAACTGTGTTTGGCTTCTGTGTGCTACTTGCTGTGTGTTCTACATCTGATTCCAGTTACCAAACTTGGCTTGTTCTTGACTATCCCTATCTGCTTGTTACCCCAACCCTTGGCTATCTCCTGATTATCCTTACCTGCTTGTTGCCCTGACCTTTGACTATCTCCTGACTATCCTTTGTTGTCTCAGTCTGTTGCTTTTTCTCTACATCCCTGTAGTCTACCATGAGCGTGAGCTGGGAGGCCCTAGGAGTCGCGACCTGGAGCCAGACTGCAGCTAAATCCTTAACCACCACTAGGGGCCTCTGCTGAACACCCGCTAGCTCTTAGATTCTTTGCCCTGGGAAATCTCATGCTCTAGCTCCCAGTGTCATCCGCGTTGGTACTACAGAGTACCTGCTCTCCTGTATCACCTAGAGCTCCATGCGCAGTAGTTATCCATAGGGTCCACTTCCTTGTGGTGCACTCCAGACCCCAACGGGTACATCTGTCACCTGGACTCACGATTGGACTTGTTTTGTGTTTCTCATCACGTGTTTTTGGACTGGATGATAGAACTAATATTCATGTTTGTCCTAGGGATTTGTCACTTGTAGTTCACCAGGATCTGGCATGTTTTTGCTAATGGGGCACTAGCCCACATATATTTTTCTTGCATTATATATTTTTTTTTGCATTGTGTCATTATTCATCCTATTTGTGTTAGTATATGCATTTTTGTTTTGCTATATGCAAGCAGTCTCTGTTTCACGATTACCTTTATATATTAGGCTTTGTCTGCCCGCAACATTATAGTCATGTTGATCAGCTACGTTGCACTGCACTGCATCCCCACCATGTTCTTTTAGCATGTAGGATCCATTCATGCATTGGCCCGTTTCTGCTTTTTTAGTTCACTTTGCCACTTTAGTCATCTTTGTAGCTTCCCTCCCCCCCCCTTCGTCATGTGGGAGGTGTGATCCAGACTGATAATACATGCTTATTCTGTGATACAGCAAGGCAATGCATGTTGGGACATGATCTACAGGAAGTGATGGAAGCAAAAAGCATTTTTTTTAAAACTCATATAGACAGATGAAACTTCAAAGCTGCTATAGATGAGCTAAGTGAGATATAAGCACATTAGCTGGGGCAGAAAAAACATTAAAAGCCTTTTTTACAAAAAGTGAAATGCTGCCTGAAAAGGTGAACTTAGACTTTAACCACTTGCTTACTGGGCACTTAACCCCCCCCCCACTCCTGCCCAGACCAATTTTCAGCTTTCAGCGCTGTCACACTTTGAATGACAATTGTGCGGTCATACAACACTGTACCCAAATGAAATTTTTATCATTTTTTTCCCACAAATAGAGCTTTCTTTTGATGGTATTTAATCACAGTTGGGATTTTTATTTTTTTGCTAAACAAACAAAAAAAATGGAAAATTTTGAAAAAAAAAAAAAAAATCATGTTTCATAGTTTGTTATAAAATTTTGCAAACAGGTAATTTTTCTCTTTCATTGATATGCGCTGATGAGGCGGCACTGGTGGACACTGATAGGCTGCACTGATGGGCACAGATAGGCACAGTTAAGGCGGCACTGATAGGCACAGTTAAGGCGGCACTGATAGGCACAGTTAGGGCAGCACTGATGAGGACTGATAAGGCGGTACTGATGGGCACAGATAAGGTGGCACTGATGGCCACTGATGGGTGCAGATGGGTGGCACTGATGGGTGACACGGATGGGTGGCATGGATAGGTGGCACTGATGGGCACTGATAGGTACCACTGATGGGGGGCACTGATGGGTGGCACTGATGGGGGGCACTGATGGGTGGCACTGATAGGCAGTGATGGGCGGCACTGATGGGCACTTATGGGCACTGGTAGGTGACACTGATGGGCACTGATAGGTGGCACTTATGTGCAGCACTGTTGTTGCACTGATGTGGGTGCTGTTGGGTGGCACTGTGGGCGCTGATGGGTGGCACTGTGGGCACTGATGGGTGGCTCTGTGGGCACTGATGGATGGCACTGATGGATGGCACTGTGGGCACTGATGGGTGACGCTGGTGGGCACCAGTAGGCGGCACTGCTGCCTATTGCTGTGTCACTGGCAGGGGGCAGATGATCGCTGTGATCGGGACTGATGTCCCTCCCACGGCCGCCGGTGATCAGGTTTTTTTTCCTCCTCACGCTGTCAGCGCGAGGAGGAAAAATAGTCAATTACCGGCTCTGTTTACATCACATGATCAGCTGTCATTGGTTGACAGCTGATCATGTGGTAAGAGGTCGGGACTGACCCCTTACTCTGATCTGTGATCAGGCGAGTCTCATAGACTCGCTGATCACCGAGTGCGCCATGCGCACCCTGCAGGGGGCGCGGCCCGCTCATGCACGGGACGACGTCAATAGACGTAATGTATAGGCAATGTAGATCCACGCTGTTGCCGTCATTTGGCAATAGCGCAGATCTGAAGAGGTTAAAAGAGTTATTGTTAGTATAAATGTAATTCTAAAATGTTTTCTGTTTAAAATTACACTAAATGTATTATTTTGGTACAAAGCATTACAAGGCTATTTACAAATTGACTACAGGCCTCTTTTTCAATGTTGTGCTTTTTTATTTGACAAAAAATTAGCAAACTATATAAATACAAATTTAAAAGGTATAAATATTAAAGTACCATTAAACCTTTATCACTACATTATTCAGTACAATATTCAGTGTTGGTCCATCGTAGAAACTTTCTATACAATGCATCTTTCCTAAATACATCTTTAATGGCTTACATTTAAAAATTGTAAACATGCCTCACTCTAGAGCCCACTGCACTGCTTGTTCAAATTTAAAATTTTGGGAGCAAGCATTGTAGTCTTCACAGCATCACAGATCTTTTACTGTTCAAAACATTGTTACAGCAAAGCCATTGGAGGAGAAACAGAGGGCTTTGAGTGCAGGGCTGTGGAGTACACACAGCAGCATGGCTCTGGGGAGTCTACAGCGCAGTGGAGCCACCCACTGATAATAATAAGGGACAGAGAATCTGCAAGGACTGAACGTGATTAAATCAATGTCTACAAACAAAAATCATAACGAAAACATGAGTGTTTAATAATAATTAACCTGTTGGAAAAATAGAAATAAACAAACAAATTACCAGGAAATTAATATTTAAGAGGAGGTGAAACTTAGCTGATTAGGGCTGGTTTAGGTAAACTAAAGATGAATAATATAGTAACAAACTTTATTTAAAAACATTTTATACTTGTCAGGTTGCTTTAAGTCACATCACAGGCAGATTGCAGATTATCCTTTTGATCTGCTATGAATGAAAAGAAGAAGATACAATAGTGACAATTTTACTTGGAATCTCTCTATCTTATGTCTGCGCAGTGTTTATAAACACTGTGTTAGACACCTTTTTTATATTTGTAACTTCTTTTGACAACCAGCCAACATCTTTTTTGACAACCAGAACATACCACAGGATAGTGAAAGGGGGATAGTGGGGCAGACGGACAGGGCGTAATGAGCACACCCTGGGTACTTTGATTATTTTTTGGGGGGCATGTGTAGCATGTTTAGTGTCCACAACTGGTTAAACTTTCCTTTCTTAAAGTAGTTTGCAACCCATTTTCCCAGTACGTTATTGAATACTAGGACTAGCTAGTTCTCTCTCAAAGGGGTCATAGACTCCAAAGAGGCATACCCTTGAAACAGGGACGTATCCCTCTTTATAGTCTACACAGTTTAAACTACCTTTAAAAAGGTGAGACCCCATATGTTTTTATTAATACTATTCTTCCTTATGTTAGCTAAATCAGCCTCTATAATAGTTTTCTAGTACTATTCCTATATATATCTTTATATATACACACTTCTCCATTTATGTATATTTGCATATACTCCTTAGAAGCAGCGCTGTTTACCATCAAGCCCAGTCTCACCTTCTATTAGCCTAATTGCGCAACGCACATCTCCCAGTCATTTAGAGGCAATATCTTATCGTTTCCTCTAAGGTAGGCTAAGTTCCATATGCTTGCTTTCTATTATCTTTACCCTCTTCCCCTAACCTTCTTTCCCCCTCCCCCAAAAAACCCCCGTTTCTTTATTTTTTTCCTCTTATGCATGGAGTGATACTCTTTATTTTACCACCTTTTAAGCTTGGTATGGTTATACATAGTACTCTCATTCTATTCTTGGCAGTCGAGATTACAATCTTTTTGTCTCTCTGCTGCCTTTGTCTGCTGTGTCCTTCTACACTTCCTATGGTTTCTTTACCAGGCACGTCCCCACATGTGAACGTCTGTCACCTTGTGCATGTCGTTTGTGGAGTCCACTTGCTGGCTTCTCTATGGTACTCCCTGCTACTGATTGAGACGTACTATCAAAAGGTTTAAAAGCTAATATTAATTGTATGTATATTTTTTTGTTTGTGCATTTTTTCTCTCTCTCTTCTCCTCTACAGACTATTCAAACGAGCTCCTGAAGAAGCATACATTTGCGAAACATGTAGAGCTTTTTTAAGTTTGATGTCTTTTATTCTGATTAGAGGGATACGTCCCTGTTTCAAGCCTCTTTGGAGTCTATGACCCCTTTGAGAGAGAACTAGCTAGTCCTTTGCACTTTATTTGCTATGTTTTAACATGTTCGTGTTTTTGGTTCTGTGTACTATGTGATTAATAAAATATTTACATGTAATTTTATGATTGGTGCCTATAAAGTCAATTTTTTCCACCTCCTCTTTTGTTAACTATTCATATATCTAGGACGTGGCACTGCCCTATCCAGTAAATTTCCACAGATCCATCCTGTGTTGAAATTTGGCGTTCTCTTTTTGCTATAAATCTGTATAGTTGAAATAAGCCAGAATAGGTATACCATACATTACTGCTTGCTGCCTGTTCAACTTGTGAGAACATTTAAACTTCAGAAACAACATTTGTGAGGTAGCTTTAGTACAGTATATGACAACTATGATCTTCACCATCTACAGTATATCACAAAAGTGAGTACACCCCTCACATTTTTGTAACTATTTTATTATATCTTTTCATGTGACAACACTGAAGAAATGGCACTTTGCTACAATGTAAAATAGTGAGTGTACAGCGTGTGCAACAGTATAAATTTACTGTCCCCTCAAAATAACTCCACACAGCCATTAATGGCTAAATCGCTGACAAGAAAAGTGAGTACACCCCTAAGTGAAAATGTCCAAATTGGGCCCAAAGTGTCTATATTTTGTGTGGCCACCATTATTTTCCAGCACTGCCTTAACCCTTTTGGGCATGGAGTTCACCAGAGCTTCACAGGTTGCCACTGGAGTCCTCTTCCACTCCTCCATGACGACATCACAGAGCTGGTGGATGTTACAGACCTTGCACTCCTCCACCTTCTGTTTGAGGATGCCCCACTCAATAGGGTTTATGTCTGGAGACATGCTTGGGTAGTCCATCACCTTTATCCTCAGCTTCTTTAGCAAGGCAGTGGTCATTTTGGAGGTGTGTTTGGGGTTGTTATCATGTTGGAATACTGACCTGCAGCCCAGTCTCCAAAGGGAGTGGATCATGCTCTGCTTCAGTATGTCACAGTACATGTTGGCATTCATGGTTTCCTCAATTAACTGTAGCTCCCCAGTGCCAACAGCACTCATGCAGCCCCAGACCATGGCACTCCCACCACCATGCTTGGCTGTAGGCAAGACACACTTGTCTTTGTACTCCTCACTTGGTTGCCCCCACACACGCTTGACACCATCTGAACCAAATAAGTTTATCTTGGTCTCATCAGACCACAGGACATGGTTCCAATAATCCATCTCCTTAATCTGCTTGTCTTCAACAAACTGTTTGCCTGCTTTCTTATGCATCATCTTTAGAAGGGGCTTCCTTCTGGGACCAAAGCCATGCAGGCCAATTTGATGCAGTGTGCGGTGTATGATCTGAGCACTGACAGGCTGCCCCCCCCCCCACCCCTTCAACCTCTGCAGCAATGCCAGAAGCACTCATACATCTATTTCCCAAAGACAACCTTTGGATATGACGCTGAGCACCTGCACTCAACTCCTTTGGTCGACCATGGCGAGGCCTGTTCTGAGTGGAACCTGTCCTGTTAAACTGCTGTATGGTCTTGGTCACCATGCTGCAGCTCAGTTTCAGGGTCTTGGCAATCTTCCTATAGCCTAGGCCATCTTTATGTAGTGCAACAATTCTTTTTTTCAGATCCTCAGAGAGTTTTCCATGAGGTGCCATGTTGAACTTCCAGTGACCAGTATGAATAAGTGAGGGCAATAACACCAAATTTATTACACCTGCTCCCTATTCACACCTGAGACCTTGAAATACTAAAGAGCCACATGACACCAGAGAGGGAAAATGGCTAATGGTCCCAATTTGGACATTTTCACTTAGAGGTGTACTCACTGCCAATGGTTTAGGCATTAACGGTTGTATGTTGAGTTATTTTGAGGGGACAGCAAATTTACTCTGTTATAAAAAAGCTGTACACTCACTACTTTACATTGTAGCAAAGGGTCATTTCTTCAGTGTTGTCACAAGAAAAGATATAATAAAATATTTACAAAAATGTGAGGGGTGTACTCACTTTTGTGAGATACTGTATATTTGCTCAAACGGACACCCCACTGTCACAGCTCTAACAAATAGCTTTATTCAAAGTTAGTTTTAAAAAAGATTGTATAAATAATGTTGAACAAAAAGGGTTGGCTGCATCTCTCCACTGTATTATCTGACATTACCATTTTGTGAATACATACAAAAAATATTTAATATCTCGGCAGGAACAACAGTTAAGCAGACCAAAGGCGTAGCAAAGGCTATATTCAAACTACCATTTGCATTTTAATATCTCTTCCAGGGGCAGACTGGCCATTCGGGCACTCGGGCAATGGGACAATAGGAGACCCTATGAGCAGGGCCATTGTTTCAATAAAGATCATAGCTGTTGCAAAAGACTAGTCCTGCACTACCCTTTATCAATAATATGTGCAAAAATATATATATATTTAAAGTGCTATAGTGTCTCCAATAACTCAGTAGAAAACAATAATGTAAACAATAATAATAAATATTCCAGCGAAACTGTAAAAACAATAATAAAGTGCAGTAGTGCTCTAAATAAATTTCAATCTCTAAGTGCATATACAACTTCCATAGGTGTATCAACTAAAAAGTCCATAAATCAAAAATAAGCATGCTCCCAGTGAAAGCTGAAGTGCTTCCAGTAAAGTGCTCTGTGTGCATGCAGCTCTCTGTTTCCACTAACCCACACCATGGATGGTCCCCCACCAGGGTGCTTACTCACCAGAAGATATGGACCCCCTGAGCTTGTGCCGAGGTGGGTCTATCAGGCTTGAAAATACTGATAGTTTCTCTAATATTTCCCCTCAGGGTGTCAGTTTCATAAAAGAAATGAAATGACAGGAACCAACATAGCGTGATACCATTTATTAAAATCACATGAATAAAAGCTTCAAATATCCACTCACATGTAAAAGTGCCATATCCTGGCACTAGGAATGAACTGTCAACAATATTGATATGGCCGCCGCTGCTCCACGATTCCCTGGAGCCAGCGTGCTTTCCACTATCTTTTATTCCATGATCTACAGTATTTTCATGTAGGCTGTACCAAACTGGCTAATGTTCACAGTTCTCCTTCCCTCTCACTGTCCAAATGTTAGGACCGAATTTGCCTGCCGGTGGCACTGTGGTGCTCTGAGCAGAAAGCTGCAGTTTTTATGTCCACCAGCAGCCAGCAGGTTCCAGCGATCAGCTCCACCTGGCCACATCTGCTGGAAGGGTACTTATGTTTCACCTTTGCTACTGCTCCTTGCCTCAGTGTTTTGGCTGCTCCTACTTGTACCATGTTTGTCGTGCTACTGCCTGACCCTGTAGCCTTTTTCTCTTGATGTTGCCTTGCATCTAGTATCCTGCTCTAATAGGGGAATGGCGCTGTTCACAGACAATATAAATAAAAAAGTGAAATCTAAAAGATGAAAAATGAAAAAAAAAATATAGAAATATATAAAATGTGTGCGCCAAAGTCCACAACAAACTTGGTGAAAAAAATGCTACAGCCTATTCCAATGTATATATCATATGAGATGTGGGTGTGCAGGTCACCAACATTGGTAAAAAGTGAAAATAAACATGAAAAACATAAAAAACATGAGAAATTGATATAAGTGACACTAAAACATATCCACATTTAAAAATCCCACTGACATGCCAAGTGACATAAAAAATAATAAACCAAGTGACATAAAAATATTAAGCCACTGTAATTCCTCTGATATTGACTGTAAAAATCAGAAGATGTGAAATGCAATATATATATATATATATATATATATATATATATATAACAAATGGATGTGCAACAGTCAAAAAATTTTGATAAACTAGTTCGTGGATGTGTGCAATCAAAAAACGTGTAAAAAAAATTTTATGTGCACCAAAAAATTTGTCCAATAAAAATTGTCCAATGAGTGTAAAGGAGGTCCCTGTGCACAGATGGTATATGTATCCAGGTAATCCCCAGCAGGATTTCAGTGCTGATGTGATCCGTTTTTGTTAGGCCCCCACTTGTGCCCTCACTCAAAAGAAAGCCCAACCCCTGAAGGGGTAAAGGGCATTAGTAAGTCCTGTGGCCGGAATCCTGAACGTCCGAAATCCCTCTCTGTGGGTCCGTGATCTCCTTCCCACTTAATCCGCTGTCTCCATGTGTTCATCTCCAGCGTCTGCTGGACAATTTTTATTGGACAAATTTTTTGGTGCACATAAAAAATTTTTTACACGTTTTTTGATTGCACACATCCACAAACTAGTTTATCAAAATTTTTTGACTGTTGCACATCCATTTGTTTATATATATATATATATATATATATATATATATATATATATATATATATATATATATATATATATATATATATATATATATATTTTGCATTTCACATCTTCTGATTTTTACAGTCAATATCAGATGAATTACAGTTGCTTAGTATTTTTTATGTCACTTGGTTTATTATTTTTTATGTCACTGGGCATGTCAGTGGGATTTTTAAATATGGATATGTTTTAGTGTCACTTATATCAATTTCTCATGTTTTTTTATGTTTTTCATGTTTATTTTCACTTTTTACCAATGTTGGCGACCTGCACACCCACATCTCATATGATATATACACTGGAATAGGCTGTAGCATTTTTTTCACCAAGTTTGTTGTGGACTTTGGTGCACACATTTTATATATTTCTATATTTTTTTTTCATTTTTCATCTTTTAGATTTCACTTTTTTATTTATATTGTCTGTGAACAGCGCCATTCCCCTATTAGAACATACTTCAGTACGTGGATTTCACTTTGGTGTTTTTCTTTTGCTTGGGGGGCTGCAGTTCCTTGTTGGTATTGATCCTAAGCGCGGAATATTTGATTTTCATCTAGTATCCTGCTGCCTTGTTCCCAGTCCTGTTTTGTTTTCCTCCTTCTCATCTGCTTCCTGCTCTCCCATTCCTTGTATGTTTCTCATATATACATTTGTATGTACAGTATGTAGTTAGCTTGTTAGGTTGCTGGTTAGGCATTTTGTCATTTTGTATTGATTTTCATGTGTTCCTATGTTTATTGCTGTTGGTGTGTGGTTATTGTTCACTGTAAATAAATCTCACTTTAAGGCCGGATTCAAACATGTGTAGCCGCAGTTCACAGCATGGGGTCCGGTGCGTCCCTGTTCACAGGTTCAGGTGTGATTTTGACTGAATTCACACCTGAACTGGACCCAAAGATGCAAAGGACCCTTCTGCAATTCAGACTGCAGCCACCCTGGACCTGTGTGAACCGGCTCTATTGAGAGCTGGTCACACTTGCCTGTCATGCAAATTGGATGTGGGGTAACTGGCATCCAATTCACATATATGTGAACCCAGCCTAAAGATATACATACATGGTCTGATCCCAGTTCCTTGGTGTAGCTACATATATCTGATCTCTCAGCTGCTGACTGCTGACACCAAGGTAATTTGGGCAATAGATGAGCATGCTTTTTATTAGTGAAGCAGTGTACAGCCTTATAGTTATAATATATAATCTTGTTTTCAGATACCTTTACTGGGAATTAGTAATGATCAAATAATGGTTTCTATGTTAAGATGATGTTATGTAACTTAGTTTGTGGAGACTGAGAACCCATGCTTAAAAAAAAGAAAGCAAAATACCTTGCTTTTTGAATAATTATGTTACAAAAGAAAATGTCTGCCCTAGGCAATAATAACCAGTGAAAAAAAAAAACCTTAAGCCTAGGTTCACATTGGAGCGATTTGTTATGCGATTTGAGAGATCAAATTGCATGACAAGTCGCAGCATTGTGGCGGCAATGGCACTGTTCCAAACGGTGCGACACCGATTTTGAGGTGCCACACCGATTTGTGCTACTTTTGCCAATTTCAGGTGCGACTTTAATAGACATCTGTGTATGAAGCCACACAGATGTCTATCAAGTAGCACCTGAAATTGCACTGACCTTGCTACTTTGAAATTGCGGTACTTCAAGTGAAGTAGCGCGATTTCAAAGTAGCATCAATGTGAACCAGGGCTAAAAAATGTTCACAAGCAGCACTTAGTGATTGTCTGGATGCAAGACATCAAAACGTATTCAAACATTAAATCTGTTGTCCTTCCCCTTTAAGTATATTGGTATCAACAAAAATGTAGCAAAGAATCAAATTGTGTCAAAACTAAATACATAATTTGCAAATAAATTGATAACAATAAAGTAAACCAATAAAATACATTTGTGTATAATATCCCACATCGTCCAAACCACAAAAGGGTAAAATATTGTAAGTGAATAACTCCACAATTTAGAAAAATGTCCATCCACAGTGAAAATCACATGTGCTCACTCCTGTGCTCCAACACCAAAAACAGCTTCTTACCAAAGATATCAGACCTCTGAATGAAGGTCATAAATACATGAAGACTATCCAAGGCAATTGTAAAATGAACCTCCACAAACTGGCATCACATCTCCTCAAAGAATTATGTACGAGCCATAGAAAGACAAAGAGGACAGACTCATAGTGCAATACTGTTATACAAGTTTTAATGTGAAAAGCTCCAGTGGGTACTCACATGGGGAAAACAAAATACAATGTGTATCAGCCAAACATGATAACCATAGAGCAGGATAACCATGAGCTCAAGGGAGGACACCCAAATGATTTTATCATGAATCCCCTCTTCATTGTGGCTACCATTTCAATCGCATCTTCAAAAGTTGCCAAAATTCTGCATGCGTCCTAAATGCTGTAAAAGAAAAAAAAAAAGTTCCCAGAGCCTGCACTTATACCATCATTGCACAGATGTTCCTTGATGGCATGCTGCTGCTCATGCAGCCTCTGCAGCATGAATAGATTTAGCACCAACACATGGGGGTGTCAGTGATGAGGAAGTTGGCAGGCAAGTCATGATAGTAATGCATTTCTACTAGACAAACCATGGCTGGGTATGGCTGCCTATGGCTGTACCTTTTTGATGTCAGGGTACTCCATGATGAACCATTGTTTCACCGGGTTGAGGACCTGTGTCAGATAATGTACATTCTCTCTAGGCAAAAGTTGGAAAGCAGGTTAGTGCCATCGTCTCACAAAACCTCACATGGCTGAAGATAGTGTGGGATCAGCCACCTCTCAGCCTGGAACTGAAAAGAAGCCAGCGGCTTTGGTCTAATGTGCATCTTGTCCCCAGACATATCAGCTGCAACACACAATGGCAGCATTTAGCCTGGGACATGGGCTCTGAAGTGCTTTTGGGGTAATGCAAGTTCTGAGGATTCAGATGATGAGGCCAGTGAGAAGGGATATAGGTTAACATTGGAAAAAGACACATGATGGCACCAGTTCCAGTATGGTCCAGCAACACATACACATACACCTGCTAATGTAGAGCAGGAATGGCCTACTGGGCAAAATAATGGTGGCTGGGTCCTTGAATCTGTGGTGTAGCATAGGTCATAGACAGGGGATTATTCCACATTCTAGAAAGTGAGCAACCAGCAGATTGTTTTTTGTACTCGCTAAAAGACATCGAGCATGGGGGTGATTTATGAGCATTCCAGCAGCTGCAGAAGCAACACCTGCATTAAGAAGGATGCTGCTGGAAATGATTGGTGAGCGTAGGAGAATTGTGCAGGGTTTCAATTCTTGACCCCCAATACACCCTTGACAAGGTATATCCTAAGCCTCTGATATCCCCTGTGAGACATCCCTCCCTGTTACGCAAATCTTACTGTGGGAGAATGTTGTGCGGAGGGGAAAGAGGCAGAAAGTTGGAAACAATGAGGAGGAGAAGGGCAAGCTTTTGCTTCTATCATGTCCCACTGAGATGCTGCTCCCACCAAGTAATGTGGTGCTGTCATATATTTCCTCATTCTTCTGATTTCCAAATAGTTGGTACTTATACCTTGGCTGATGCATTGCAAGCAGAGGCTGCAGACCACAATTGTGCTCTCAGCTTCAGTTACATTAAAGTAAAACTAAAGTCTTGTTTGTTTTTTTAAATACCAAACATGTTATACTTATCTGCTCTGTGCAGTGGTTTTGCATAGATCAGCCCAAATCCTCCTTTTCTCGGGTCCCTTGACGGTGCTCCTGGCCCATCCCTCCTGCCGAGTGCCCCCACAGCAAGCAGCTTGCTATGGGGGCACCCGAGTCGCTGTTTGGTGTGTCCGTTCAGACACAGAGCCATGGCTCTGCTCTGCCCCTTTCTCTCTACATTTGCTCGCTGACTTTGATTGACAGCAGCTGGAGCCAATGGCGCCTGCTGTGTGTTTCAGCCAATCAGGAGGGAGAGTCCCGGACAGCAAAGTCTCTCGTGCAACATCACTGGATCGAGATGGGGCTCAGGTAAGTATTAGGGGGGCTGAGGGGACACACAGAAGGTTTTTTTGAGATAAAACCTTCTGCCTTAGAACCACTTTAAAAAAGAAAATATTTATAAATCTCCACTCTGTGCTCCCCAAAAAACCAAATATATATGTAATCAAAGATGTTGTATTTATGAACCCTAAAATACATGGAGAGTATATAAACTATATACCTTCAATAAACCTTCAATAAGTGAAATCCCACACACCTTTCTCAATTAGGATAGCAAGATCTAAACATAATAATTCCTCACTGTGTGAGGAAACCCTACATATGTGGGAGAACCAGGAGTGTTTTTTAGCCTAGGTTCACATTGATGCAATTTACAAATCATGCATTTTTAGTGCCATTTAGCACTCCAATTTCATTTCCAGTCATATGCAATTGTGTTGCAATTTATTTGGGATTTCTGGAGACTTCTGGGGATTTGCAGATAGTACAATTTGGACTTATTCCAATGAAAACCCAAGCTGATTTGTGACATAATTCCTTTTCCTGCTAGGGTGCCTTCCATTTCCTTTTTACTTCCTGATAGAGTTTAGGCAACTTAGCACAATGTTTGCTGGCAGTTACCTTGCAGCAGCAGTCCTTAAAGCTGCTGATGCATGCGTGGTACAAGAGGAAGAGTGTAGGCGAAGAATGCGGAGAAGGCGTCGCTATTGGACTCACCCAATAATATTACAGCGGCAAGGCAGAGGACAATTCTGGGTTATGTATGAAGATCTCCGTTCACATTCCAAATTTTTTTTTTACTTACACCCGTATGTCCCCAGCAAGGTGAGTACCCTAACCCCCAACCCTAACTGCAACCCTAACCCTCTAACCATAACCCTAACCCCCTATCCCTAACCTTAACCCCCTAACCCTCTAACCCCCCAACCCTAACCCTCTAACCCTAACCCTCACCATAACCCTAACACTCACCCTTACCCCCTACCCCTAAGTGTAACATAACACTACATAATATGCTCTATATTCCAGACTACTTGCTACTTTACTCTATGCTGCATGTTACATATTTAAGATCGCTTCACAATGTACACTGCTGTATGCAACATTGCTCCACCTTTTATTATAGGCTTTGTTGTATTTTATATTATCCAGACTGCTGCATTTTTTATTTTGTATTGTTTTTTGCATACAATGGACCTTCTCACTCTGCCCATTGTGCTGTATATTCCAGATTCGCTCCACTCTGTACACTGTGCTATACTTTACATTGTCCAGACTGTACCACCTTATGTATTGTGCTGTCACACACATGAGATAATTCAATTCTTTCAATGTGATATACATAATATAATTCAGATAACCAACTGCGGGCGGGGTCTGCGGGTGGGGGCTTATCAGAATCCGGGAGCCCCCTTTAATAAGGGGGCCCCCAGATCCTGGCCCCCCACCCTAAGTGAATGAGTATGGGATACATGGTACCCCTACCCATTCACCTAGGGAAAAAGTGTCAATAAAAAAAAAACACTGCACAGGTTTTTAAAGTAATTTATTAGACAGCTCCGGGGGGTCTTCTTCCGGCTTCGGGGGTCTTCTTCCGACTTCGGCGTCTTCTTCCGACTTCGGAGGTCTTTCTGGTTCTTCTCCACTGTCTCCGGCCTTTTATCCCATTGTTCGACCTGTTCTCCGCGCTCACCGGGTCTTCTGCCAGGCTCCCCCACTATCTTCTGCTCTTTTGCCGCTCTTTTGCTAGTGGAGGAGCCTGGTCTTTTGCCTTCTGCCTTCTTCCCTCTTCTTTTCTTCTGATGTTGACACGACGGTCTCTCTGGCTGGAATGCTCTCTGAGCGCTCCGCTCTGACTTATATAGGTGGTGACTCCGCCCCCTTATGCCGTCACAGTCCCTGGGCATGCTGGGGCTGTGACGTTTTAGGGGGTGTGGTCAACATCACCCGGTGACCAACAACAACATAACACACAAAATACAATCAGAAATTGCATGTGTTAGAAACTCAATAAGGACACCCAAATGTACTCTGTTGCCGGCCCCACACACAATCTTGGCTCTTTTCAGGGCAAAGTAAAGCTTGCTATCTGCAAGCTTTATATAACATAGGTTTGTGTGCTAATGAGGCAATTGCAAACACATGGACAGTCCATTAACCACTTAAGGACCGCCTCACGCCGATGTATGTCGGCAAGGGCAGGCAAAATCACGTACATATACGTGATTTGCCTCCCGTGGGTGGGGGGTCCGATCGGACCCCCCCCGGTGCCCGAGGCGGACCTGTTATGTCCCCCCGGCGATCGGAGGTGAGGGGGAGGCCATCCGTTTGTGGCCCCCCCTCGCTAAACAGCAGCAAAGGAAATGATGTCATCTCTCCTCGGCTCGGTATTTTCCGTTCCGGCGCCGAGGGGAGAAGACAGGTATGTGAGTGAAAACACACACACACAGTAGAACATCCCAGGCACACATAACACCCCGATCCCCCCCCGATCGCCCCCCGATCCCCCCCCAATCACCCCCCCCCCCCCCCGTCACAAACTGACACCAGCAGTTTTTTTTTTTTTTTCTGATTACTGCCTGGTGTCAGTTTGTGACAGTTACAGTGTTAGGACAGGTACTGTTACCCCCCTTTAGGTCTAGGGTACCCCCTAACCCCCCTAATAAAGTTTTAACCCCTTGATCACCCCCCGTCACCAGTGTCACTAAGCGATCATTTTTCTGATCGCTGTATTAGTGTCGCTGGTGACGCTAGTTAGGGAGGTAAATATTTAGGTTCACCGTCAGCGTTTTATAGCGTCAGGGACCCCCATATACTACCCAATAAATGTTTTAACCCCTTGATTGCCCCCTAGTTAACCCTTTCACCACTGATCACCGTATAACCATTACGGGTGACGCTGATTAGTTCGTCTATTTTTTATAGTGTCAGGGCACCCGCCGTTTATTACCGAATAAAGGTTTAGCCCCCTGATCACCTGGCGGTGATATGCGTCGCCCCAGGCAGCGTCAGATTAGCGCCAGTAGCGCTAACACCCACGCACGCAGCATACGCCTCCCTTAGTGGTATAGTATCTGTAAGGATCAATATCTGATCCAATCAGATCTATACTAGCGTCCCCAGCAGTTTAGGGTTCCCAAAAACACAGTGTTAGCGGGATCAGCCCAGATACCTGCTAGTACCTGTGTTTTGCCCCTCCGCCCAGCCCACCCAAGTGCAGTATCGATCGATCACTGTCACTTACAAGGCACTAAACGCATAACTGCAGCGTTCGCAGAGTCAGGCCTGATCCCTGCGATCGCTAACAGTTTTTTTGGTAGCATTTTGGTGAACTGGCAAGCACCAGCCCCAGGCAGCGTCAGGTTAGCGCCAGTACCGCTAACACCCACGCACGCACCGTACACCTCCCTTAGTGGTATAGTATTTGAACGGATCAATATCTGATCCGATCAGATCTATACTAGAGTCTCCAGCAGTTTAGGGTTCCCAAAAACGCAGTGTTAGCGGGATCAGCCCAGATACCTGCTAGCACCTGCGTTTTGCCCCTCCGCCCGGCCCAGCCCAGCCCACCCAAGTGCAGTATCGATCGATCACTGTCACTTACAAAACACTAAACGCATAACTGCAGCGTTCGCAGAGTCAAGCCTGATCCCTGCGATCGCTAACAGTTTTTTTGGAAGCATTTTGGTGAACTGGCAAGCACCAGCCCCAGGCAGCGCCAGGTTAGCGCCAGTACCACAACAGCCACGCACGCAGCATACGCCTCCCTTAGTGGTATAGTATCTGAACGGATCAATATCTGATCCGATCAGATCTATACTAGCGTCCCCAGCAGTTTAGGGTTCCCAAAAACGCAGTGTTAGTGGGATCAGCCCAGATACCTGCTAGCACCTGCGTTTTGCCCCTCCGCCCGGCCCAGCCCACCCAAGTGCAGTATCGATCGATCACTGTCACTTACAAAACACTAAATGCATAACTGCAGCGTTCGCAGAGTCAGGCCTGATCCCTGCGATCGCTAACAGTTTTTTTTGTAGCGTTTTGGTGAGCTGGCAAGCACCAGTGGCCTAGTACACCCCGGTCATAGTCAAACCAGCACTGCAGTAACACTTGGTGACGTGGTGAGTCCCATAAGTGCAGCTCAAGCTGGTGAGGTGGCAAGCACAAGTAGTGTCCCGCTGCCACCAAAAAGACAAACACAGGCTCGTCGTGCCCATAGTGCCCTTCCTGCTGCATTCACCAATCCTAATTGGGAACCCACCACTTCTGCAGCGCCCGTACTCCCCCCATTCACATCCCCAACCAAATGCAGTCGGCTGCATGAGAGGCATTTTTATGTCCTCCCGAGTACCCCTACCCAACGAACCCCCCCAAAAAAGATGTCGTGTCTGCAGCAAGCTCGGATATAGGCGTGACACCCACTATTATTGTCCCTCCTGTCAATCCTGGTCTTTGCATTGGTGAATGTTTTGAACGCTACCATTCACTAGTTAAGTATTAGCGTAGGGTACAGCATTGCACAGACTAGGCGCACTTTCACAGGGTCTCCCAAGATACCATCGCATTTTGAGAGACCCGAACCTGGAACCGGTTACAGTTATAAAAGTTACAGTTACAAAAAAAGTGTAAAAAAAAAAAAACACAAACAAAAATATAAAATAAAAAATAATAGTTGTTTTATTGTTCTCTCTCTCTCTATTCTCTCTATTGTTCTGCTCTTTTTTACTGTATTCTATTCTGCAATATTTTATTGTTATTATGTTTTATCATGTTTGTTTTTCAGGTATGCAATTTTTTATACTTTACCGTTTACTGTGCTTTATTGTTAACCATTTTTTTGTCTTCAGGTACGCCATTCACGACTTTGAGTGGTTATACCAGAATGATGCTTGCAGGTTTAGGTATCATCTTGGTATCATTCTTTTCAGCCAGCGGTTGGCTTTCATGTAAAAGCAATCCTAGCGACTAATTAGCCTCTAGACTGCTTTTACAAGCAGTGGGAGAGAATGCCCCCCCACCGTCTTCCGTGTTTTACTCCGGTGATTCAGCCAGCTGACCATAGAGCTGATCAGAGACCAGAGTGGCTCCAAACATCTCTATGGCCTAAGAAACCGGAAGCTACGAGCATTTTGTGACTTAGATTTCGCCAGATGTAAATAGCGCCATTGGGAAATTGGGGAAGCATTTTATCACACCGATCTTGGAGTGGTCAGATGCTTTGAGGGCAGAGGAGAAATCTAGGGTCTAATAGACCCCAATTTTTTCAAAAAAGAGTACCTGTCACTACCTATTGCTATCATAGGGGATATTTACATTCCCTGAAATAACAATAAAAATGATTAAAAAAAAAAAAAAATGAAAGGAACAGTTTAAAAATAAGATAAAAAAGAAAAAAAATAATAAAGAAAAAAAAAAAAGCACCCCTGTCCCCCCTGCTCTCGCGCTAAAGCGAACACAAGCGTCGGTCTGGCGTCAAATGTAAACAGCAATTGCACCATGCATGTGAGGTATCACCGCGATGGTCAGATCGAGGGCAGTAATTTTAGCAGTAGACCTCCTCTGTAAATCTAAAGTGGTAACCTGTAAAGGCTTTTAAAGGCTTTTAAAAATGTATTTATTTTGTTGCCACTGCACGTTTGTGTGCAATTGTAAAGCATGTCATGTTTGGTATCCATGTACTCAGCCTAAGATCATCTTTTTTATTTCATCAAACATTTGGGCAATATAGTGTGTTTTAGTGCATTAAAATGTAAAAAAGTGTGTTTTTTCCCAAAAAAATGCATTTGAAAAATTGCTGCGCAAATACTGTGTGAAAAAAAAATGAAACACCCACTATTTTAATCTGTAGGGCATTTGCTTTAAAAAAATATATAATGTTTGGGGGTTCAAAGTAATTTTCTTGCAAAAAAAAATAATTTTTTCATGTAATCAAAAAGTGTCAGAAAGGGCTTTGTCTTCAAGTGGTTAGAAGAGTGGGTGATGTGTGACATAAGCTTCTAAATGTTGTGCATAAAATGCCAGGACAGTTCAAACCCCCCCAAATGACCCCATTTTGGAAAGTAGACACCCCAAGCTATTTGCTGAGAGGCATGTCGAGTCCATGGAATATTTTATATTGTGACACAAGTTGCGGGAAAAAGACAATTTTTTTTTTTTTTTTGCACAAAGTTGTCACTAAATGATATATTGCTCAAACATGCCATGGGAATATGTGAAATTACACCCCAAAATACATTCTGTTGCTTCTCCTGAGTACGGGGATACCACATGTGTGACTTTTTGGGAGCCTAGCCGCGTACGGGACCCCGAAAACCAAGCACCGCCTTCAGGCTTTCTAAGGGCGTAAATTTTTGATTTCACTCTTCACTGCCTATCACAGTCTCGGAGGCCATGGAATGCCCAGGTGGCACAAACCCCCCCCCCCCCCAAATGACCCCATTTTGGAAAGTAGACACCCAAAGCTATTTGCTGAGTGGTATAGTGAGTATTTTGCAGACCTCACTTTTTGTCACAAAGTTTTGAAATTTAAAAAAAGAAAAAAAACATTTTATTTCTTGTCTTTCTTCATTTTCAAAAACAAATGAGAGCTGCAAAATACTCACCATACCTCTCAGCAAATAGCTTGGGGTGTCTACTTTCCAAAATGGGGTCATTTGGGGGGTGTTTGTGCCACCTGGGCCTTCCATGACCTCCGAAACTGTGATAGGCAGTGAAGAGTGAAATCAAAAATGTACACCCTTAGAAATCCTGAAGGCGGTGATTGGTTTTCGGGGCCCCGTACGCGGCTAGGCTCCTAAAAAGTCCCACACATGTGGTATCCCTGTACTCAGGAGAAGCAGCTAAATGTATTTTGGGGTGCAATTCCACATATGCCCATGGCCTGTGTGAGCAATATATCATTTAGTGACAACTTTTTGTAATTTTTTTTTTTTGTCATTATTCAATCACTTGGGACAAAAAAAATGAATATTCAATGGGCTCAACATGCCTCTCAACAATTTCCTTGGGGTGTCTACTTTCCAAAATGGGGTCATTTGTGGGGGTTTTGTACTGCCCTGCCATTTTAGCACCTCAGGAAACGACATAGGCAGTCATAAATTAAAGGCTGTGTAAATTCCAGAAAATGTACCCTAGTTTGTAGGCGCTATAACTTTTGCGCAAACCAATAAATATACACTTATTGACATTTTTTTTACCAAAGACATGTGGCCGAATACATTATGGCCTAAATGTATGACTAAAATTGAGTTTATTGGATTTTTTTTAGAACAAAAAGTAGAAAATATCATTTTTTTTCAAAATTTTCGGTCTTTTTCCATGTATAGTGCAAAAAATAAAAATGGCTGAGGTGATCAAATACCATCAAAAGAAAGCTCTATTTGTGGGAAGAAAAGGACGCAAATTTTGTTTGGGTACAGCATTGCATGACCGCGCAATTAGCAGTTAAAGCAACGCAGTGCCAAATTGTAAAAAGTGCTCTGGTCAGGAAGGGGGTAAATCCTTCCGGGGCTGAAGTGGTTAAAATCACTGCTCTCAAAAAAACGGCCGTTTTTAAAAGTTTTTTTTTGCATTGATACATGTCCCCTGGGGCAGGACCCGGGTTCCCAAACCCTTTTTAGGACAATACCATGCAAATTAGCCTTTAAAATGAGCATTTTGATTTCGAACGTTCGAGTCCCATAGACGTCAATGGGGTTCTAACGTTCGTGCGAATTTTCGGTCCGTTCGCAGGTTCTGGTGCGAACCGAACCGGGGGGTGTTCAGCTCATCCCTATTCAGCACGTTATAATTTACTCACTTATTATTTTTATTCTAATATTTATACTCAGCACGAGATTTTAGAGTATTTAAGCGCACCTTTAACCCTATATGCACAATAATCTAGAGCTGCCACTTAGAGTGATAATGAATTATAGAGGTATTTTAAATGAAAAAATAGTGGCGCTGATATCACAATGTAATAGTGAATTAAATACTAAACAGTGTACTAACATACAATAACACCATGTGAATAGTGAGAACCATAATTAAAAATAAAGATAGCAAAAAATAATAAATGAAAGAAATTTCAATAAAATTAAAGTCCATAAAATTGATTAACTCGGTAATAATTCTTCTATGATAAATATCTTACATTTTCTTCCACCACACCGTTAATTTAAATGCCTTGCACTCTCATACTCGGCATTAGCACTTTAAACCCACCAGGGTTATTAGTACTTTCGATATCCAACCGTGCACAACAGAAGAGGATTGCTCCACATGTAAATGAGAATAAGTGCTTCCAATAGTGTAATAATGTAAAACCAATTTATTGTAAAAACAAAATCTTCAACCATTAAACTCACATCAATCCAATCAAAATCAGCATAAAAAGGCAAACTCCTGTTGGCAAACTGTAGAGGCTTATTGTGGTCATGGCGGACCAACGGTGTAACCTCTAAATCTCACCCTCACTCACTCGTTCGTCAGTATCGATACATCCAGTAAATGTCATGCATCACAGATGGTTGCTGTACAGCCACCTGTACTTATGCATATTTTTCCTGTCTGACCATGCATTCATGGTTTGGGAGCATCTGTTGACCTTCTACTCTTTGATCTCATTGTTTAATCATACACAGAAATGCAGCTTCCAGCAGAACATACTCACCAATGTATGTGTGTGGATTGTGGGGTGGTGGTGGGTGTTAAAGTTTGAATATGTGCCTTTTTGTAATATTATGTTGGAATGCTTTGTAAGAATAATGACTGTTAAGTGTGTTTCTATAATCTCGCAGATAAAAATGTGATGTGGGTTGGTGGGTGAGTAGTTGTACTAGGAAATGTGTTGCCCGTTATACACTGAAAGTAAAGCCACTTAAGACAAATTTTAGATTGTAAGCTGCTATGAGCAGAGCCCTTAAGACCCAATTGCTAACTGTTTTGCTAAATGTAGCACCATATATCCTGTAGAATATTTTTTTATGCCAGTAAATGTACATAATTGTGTTTCTGCTGGCAAAATAAAAGTACATTATTGAGCTTGTTTGTTGTTGTTTCTTTCTCTTTTCTTTCTTCTTTTTAATTAGTTTGGGGGTGGTGGTTTGGGGGAAGTGCAATATCTTACGTATACCCATAGAAATTATAAGACATAATTGCGCACCAAAAAACCTAATCTCTTCAGCACACCTGGAAGTAAATGATAAAGGTGTTTAGGTGGAGTCTTTGTATATAACAGCTATGGAGAATTGCAGGTAATGAATTCAGCTGGTGGATAGGCAGTGTTGTATGTGTCAGCCCTGGTTCACATTGGTGCAATTTGGCATGCGATTTGACATGTCAAATCGCAGGCCAAATCAGCGGAAATTGCACCCTTCTAATCAGCGTGACAATTCAAATCAAAAGTAGTTTCTGTGCTACTTTTGGCGGGGGTGAGATTTCCATTGACATCTGTGCAGAAACCCGCACAGCTCAGCTGCTGAACTCGCAAAATCTCCTCCCGCTGTCAGTATGAACCAAAGCTCAAACTGGGCCTTTGTCATTCACATGCTGCAATCCCAGGGACACTTTCTTATCAAACTCCCTTAAGTTTGCCTTCAAATATTGTTATATGTAGAAATACAGATTTGCATATCTGCAAATAAATAAATATAAAAAATTAAAATTGTGGTTGCGATCAAATATTCGCAGCTGCGATCAAAAAAGCATGTTTTCACCTTCTGACCCAGAAATTAGTTATTGTAAACACCTGGAAGTTTCTGTGCTGGTCAGGATCTCCATCTAGGTGGACATGGCGAGGTCCCTCTTTAGCAAAGAGAAGGGGCTGCTCATTTTCCGGGTAGGCGTAGTATATGTACTTGTGCTTACTCAATGTGGGGGTGGATGTGGTAGTTAGATTTGGTGTGGGTGGGGTTCATTGATTTATTTATTTGGCATCATCACACATTTGCTTCTGGCCCATGTGCACACATCACTTCCTGCATTTGTTCTGCTGATGTAAATCAGTAAGGACTATGCAAATACAAATGAGAGCTCCTTTTTATTAAAATATATACATGACTTGTTTCACACTTGGGTGACTTTTCCAGCAAATTTGGACCTCCGAGTTGCATGACAAGTTGTACCCCATGATTCTCAATGATAACCATTCTTATCTGTGCTACTTCAAGCTACAACTTCAAAGTAGTTCCTGGTGTGACTTTCATGTGACTTGAGGTACATAGGGCACAATATTACACAAATACCTTTGAATTAGACCCTATTCTCACTTGTGCATCCTGAAAGTGGGTCAAATTCATCCCTGCACTACTTTGGTTTGACTTTGATGCGACTTGAGGTCCATACACCACAAGATTACACAGGCATTGGTCGCACAAGTGCACATGGGGTCCAATTCAAAGGTGTTATCAATGAGTCTCATTATGTTCCTTGGCCGACTTTTTATGCAACTTGAAGTCCATAAGGCCCCTTTCACATTTGTGTGACCTGAAAGTCCCCCGATTTTGCAGTGCTTTTTGCCGCAAATTTGATGCGATTTTAAGCAATGCTTGTGTAATCTTGAGGTCTAGTGTGAAAGGGGCCTTATAGCCGGTTCACACTGCTGTGCTGTCTGACATCAGATGTGATTTGCCCCGCACTGCAGTGCAAATCACATATGAAGTCTGTGTGATGTGAACTCAGCCATACAGGTTGTATGGCTGAATTTTCATCGTATTTGGACCAAACTCGCACAGGAGCCTTTTTATGGTCAGCAGCAGAATTGGATCGCATGGGTGTTTACACCCATGCGATCCGATTCCTGTCTGAATTTGCAGTTCGCTCTGCAATATGCAAACTGATTTGGGGGTGTCATTAGCTTTCTACTGACACTCCCAGCAGTTCGCATATGGCAGTGTGAACTGCCTACAAGTTGTATGCGATGCACTGGATTTGCAGGGTTCCCGCATCGCTCCAGTGTGAACTGGCCCTGATCCTAGGTTCACACCTATGCATTTTTTAGTGAATTTTGCAGTTTACAGAAATGCACTTCAGTCCATTTAACATGGTTTCCTATGGTACTAGTTTACATCTAGGTAAATAATAAATAAACGTGAACTGCGCTACAAACAGGTGAAAAAATATATAGATAGATCCCTGAAGGACCCACATATGTGTCGGAAATAAACACTGAAACAACCTAAGTGATTATAAAGGAAGAAATAAAACAATAAAAAGTCCCATCAGTGAAATGAAGTCCAAATGTAAAATCCCAATGATATCCAATAAGGGTGCAATAAGGCTTAACAATTCATGACACCGTGTGAAAAATCCACCACCAGGTAAATTGCACGCTTACCAAAGGCAAGCTGTAAATCAGCTTGTAAATAAACCAGGTGCCCGGTCAGTGATACCGTCCTAGTATGACTTCACCATGTGGAGAAAGGCAAAACAGGATGGCTTCGTCCGGTAGGTAAATGGGCAGTCAGCAGGGAGGACCCAAAAAAATGAAAAGACGGCTCTCCATAGTGTAAATCAGTCGGTAATAAGATTTATTAGAATAAAGGTTAGACTTACATAAAAAACGGAATTAAAAGCAAGGATGCAAGGATAAAACACAGCAGCCAGCCGGCCTGCAAACACCCGCTCTGGACGAGGTACTCAGCGATGACGTCAGCGCGTCAACCATTCAATGTACGTTTCGTCTTAGAAAGACATTGTCTAGGGAACGAGTGACGCACTGACTCATCGATATAAATAGATATAAAGAGCCACGCCTCCTTGTGAAACATGAGTGGCAGCACCAAGTCTCCTGATCAGAAATAGGAAGTACTCAGAACGTAATATATGGACTAATATACTAAGTAGAAAAATAGAAATATATCCATAAAAATAAATAATTATGAGAGCCCATATAGAGCAATACCATCAAGGGACTAAATTAGATAATATATCAAAAAGATTCCCAATTTATATATGGCGACCATGAAAAGATAACCAGATGGATATAGGTCACACTGCTCCATCTAGTGGAAAAATAAAAATTAAACATAAAAATAAGTATATACATAGATAGAAATCTCAATCCATGTATGGCAACCATAATGAGGTAAACAGATGGAAATTAATCAAACTGCGCCATTTAATGAAAAAAGGAGAAAACAGGAAAAAACAAATATATATGTAATAAAAAAATATATATAAAATAAAAATATATATAATATATATATAAGGCCAACACTAATGGGATATACAAAAATGCTAATCCCAGTGGTTGCCACAGTGACTGACATTCAAAAGAAATATATTAATATAACCTCAATCTCCAATAAACTTCAAAGAGTAGCCAGCATTGGTCAAAAATGATCCAAGGGTATCAATGCTGGCCAGAAAGTACAAAAAAATTAATGTAATGTGAGGGGGGAAAAAGCCTATATAAAAGGAAAAAATACTAAATAAAAGGTATAGCCACCAAGTACACAAAATGAGCAGAAAATAATTACGAATTATCTATAAAAGCATTAAGGTCTACCTCCACATTAAGCCCAAAAAGGTGTAGCATTTTAATTTATATATCCATGCCATCTCTAATCTTGAGATCACGTGTATTAGAGATCCACCCCTCCAATGTGGGGTGTACTTATCAATCCCTAAAAAAATTGTCTTGGCAGGATTTCGATTATGGACCTCGAGGTAATGCCTAGAGACTGGATGTTTGGGAAAACTGGTCAAAATGTTAGTCACATGCTCGTTCAACCTGACAGAGAGGGGGCGCTTGGTCCTACCAACATACTGTAGCCCACATGGGTATTGGAGAAGGTAGACAACCCATTCAGTTGAGCATGTGATGAACGGTTTGATCTTACATTCCACCAAAGTACTGGTATAAACAAATCTGTGAGTTCTTCTGTGTGTACATCCACTAAGAGAGCACACCCTACACCTTCTACATTGATAGAAGCCAGTCAGATTCTCAAAGAATCCTTTCTTAATTGGGGGAGGGTCAAGAACATTAGGGGCCACTCTACCTCTAAGGGAGGGAGCCCCCTTATAAATCACTTGTGGTTTAGCTGGAAGGACACTACCCAACATGTGATCATTTGTAAGGATATGCCAATGTCTCTTAACCACTTGAGCCCCGGACCATTATGCTGCCTAAGGACCAGAGGTCTTTTTCCAATTTGGCACTGCGTCGCTTTAACTGCTAATTGCGCGGTCATGCAATGCTGTACCCAAACGAAATTTGCGTCCTTTTCTTCCCACAAATAGAGCTTTCTTTTGATGGTATTTGATCACCTCTGCGGTTTTTATTTTTTGCGCTATAAACGGAAAAAGACCGAAAATTTTGAAAAAAAATGATATTTTCTACTTTTTGTTATAAAAAAAATCCAATAAACTAAATTTTAGTCATACATTTAGGCCAAAATGTATTCGGCCACATGTCTTTGGTAAAAAAAATGTCAATAAGCGTATATTTATTGGTTTGCGCAAAAGTTATAGCGTCTACAAACTAGGGTACATTTTCTGGAATTTACACAGCTTTTAGTTTATGACTGCCTATGTCATTTCTTGAGGTGCTAAAATGGCAGGGCAGTACAAAACCCCCCCAAATGACCCCATTTTGGAAAGTAGACACCCCAAGGAAATTGCTGGGAGGCATGTTGAACCCATTGAATATTTATTTTTTTTGTCCCAAGTGATTGAAAAATGACAAAAAAAAAAAAAAAAAAAAATATTTACAAAAAGTCGTCACTAAATGATATATTGCTCACACAGGCCATGGGCCTATGTGGAATTGCACCCCAAAATACATTTAGCTGCTTCTCCTGAGTATGGGGATACCACATGTGTGGGACTTTTTGGGAGCCTAGCCGCGTACGGGGCCCCGAAAACCAATCACCGCCTTCAGGATTTCTAAGGGTGTAAATTTTTGCTTTCACTCTTCACTGCCTATCACAGTTTCGGAGGCCATGGAATGCCCAGGTGGCACAAAACCCCCCAAAATGACCCCATTTTGGAAAGTAGACACCCCAAGCTATTTGCTGAGAGGCATATTGAGTCCATGGAATATTTTATATTTTGACACAAGTTGCGGGAAAGTGACACTTTTTTTTTTTTTTTTTTTTTTTTTTCATAAAGTTGTCACTAAATGATATATTGCTCACACAGGCCATGGGCATATGTGGAATTGCACCCCAAAATACATTTAGCTGCTTCTCCTGAGTATGGGGATACCACATGTGTGGGACTTTTTGGGAGCCTAGCCGCGTACTGGACCCCAAAAACCAATCACTGCCTTCAGGATTTCTAAGGGTGAAAATTTTTGATTTCACTCTTTACTGCCTATCACAGTTTCGGAGGCCATGGAATGCCCAGGTGGCACAAAACCCCCCCAAATGACCCCATTTTGGAAAGTAGACACCCCAAGCTATTTGCTGAGAGGCATGGTGAGTATTTTGCAGCTCTCATTTGTTTTTGAAAATGAAGAAAGACAAGAAAAAACATTTTTTTTTTTTCTTTTTTCAATTTTCAAAACTTTGTGACAAAAAGTGAGGTCTGCAAAATACTCACTATACCTCTCAGCAAATAGCTTGGGGTGTCTACTTTCCAAAATGGGGTCATTTGGGGGGGTTTTGTGCCACCTGGGCATTCCATGGCCTCCGAAACTGTGATAGGCAGTGAAGAGTGAAATCAAAAATTCACGCCCTTAGAAAGCCTGAAGGCGGTGCTTGGTTTTCGGGGTCCCGTACGCGGCTAGGCTCCCAAAAAGTCTCACACATGTGGTATCCCCGTACTCAGGAGAAGCAGCAGAATGTATTTTGGGGTGTAATTTCATATATTTCCATGGCATGTTTGAGCAATATATCATTTAGTGACAACTTTGTGCAAAAAAAAAAAAAAAAAAAAAAATTTGTCTCTTTCCCGCAACTTGTGTCGCAATATAAAATATTCCATGGACTCGACATGCCTCTCAGCAAATAGCTTGGGGTGTCTACTTTCCAAAATGGGGTCATTTGGGGGGGTTTTGAACTGTCCTGGCATTTTATGCACAACATTTAGAAGCTTATGTCACACATCACCCACTCTTCTAACCACTTGAAGACAAAGCCCTTTCTGACACTTATTGTTTACATGAAAAAGTTTTTTTTTTTTGCAAAAAAATTACTTTGAACCCCCAAACATTATATATTTTTTTAAAGCAAATGCCCTACAGATTAAAATGGTGGGTGTTTCATTTTTTTTTTTCACACAGTAATTGCGCAGCGATTTTTCAAACGCATTTTTTGGGGAAAAAACACACTTTTTTTAATTTTAATGCACTAAAACACGCTATATTGCCCAAATGTTTGATGAAATAAAAAAGATGATCTCAGGCCGAGTACATGGATACCAAACATGACATGCTTTAAAATTGCGCACAAACGTGCAGTGGCAACAAAATAAATACATGTTTAAAAGCCTTCAAAAGCCTTTACAGGTTACCACTTTAGATTTACAGAGGAGGTCTACTGGAAAAATTACTGCACTCGATCTGGCCTTCGCGGTGATACCTCACATGCATGGTGCAATTGCTGTTTACGTTTGACGACAGACCGCCGCTTGCGTTCGCCTTAGCGCGAGAGCAGGGGGCGACAGGGGTGTTTTTTTTTTTTGTTTTTTTTTTCTTTATTATTTTTTTGCTTTTTTAATCTTACTTTTAAACTGTTCCTTTCATATTTTTTTTTTTAATCATTTTTATTGTTATCTCGGGGAATGTAAATATCCCCTATGATAGCAATAGGTAGTGACAGGTACTCTTTTTTGAAAAAATTGTGGTCTATTAGACCCTAGATCTCTCCTCTGCCCTCAAAGCAAATGACCACACCAAGATCGGTGTGATAAAATGCTTCCCCAATTTCCCAATGGCGCTATTTACATCCGGCGAAATCTAAGTCATGAAATACTCGTAGCTTCCGGTTTCTTAGGCCATAGAGATGTTTGGAGCCACTCTGGTCTCTGATCAGCTCTATGGTCAGCTGGCTGAATCACCGGCTGCATTCTCAGGTTCCCTGTTGAGACAGGAGAGCCAGAGAAAAACACGGAAGACGGTGGGGGGGGGGGGGGGCATTCCCTCCCACGGCTTGTAAAAGCAGTCTAGAGGCTAATTAGCCGCTAGGATTGCTTTTACATGAAAGCCGACCGCTGGCTGAAAAGAATGATACCAAGATGATACCTAAACCTGCAGGCATCATTCTGGTATAACCACTCAAAGTCGTGAATGGCGTACCTGAAGACAAAAAAATGGTTAACAATGGTTAACAATAAAGCACAGTAAAGTGTAAATAATTACACACCTGAAAAACAAACATGATAAAACATAATAACAATAACAATAACAATCAATAACAATAACAATAACAATAACAATAACAATCAATAACAATAACAATAACAATAACAATAACAATCAATAACAATAACAATAACAATAAAACATTGCAGAATAGAATACAGTAAAAAAGAGCAGAACAATAGAGAGAGAGAATAGAGAGAGAGAGAACAATAAAACAACAACTATTTTTTTTTATTTCATATTTTTTTTTTTTTTTTACACTTTTTTTTGTAACTAACTTTTATAACGGTAACCGGTTCCAGGTTCGGGTCTCTCAAAATGCGATGGCATCTTGGGAGACCCTGTGAAAGTGTGCCTAGTCTGTGCAATGCTGTACCCTACGCTAATACTCAACTAGTGAATGGTAGCGTTCAAAACATTCACCAATGCAAAGACCAGGATTGTCAGGACAGGAGGGACAATAATAGCGGGTGTCACGCCTATATCCGCGCTTGCTGCAGACACGACATCTTTTTTGGGGGGTTCGCTGGGTAGGGGTACTCGGGAGGACATAAAAATGCCTCTCATGCAGCCGACTGCATTTGGTTGGGGATGTGAATGGGGGAAGTACGGGCGCTGCAGAAGTGGTGGGCTCCCAATTAGGATTGGCGAATGCAGCAGGAAGGGCACTATGGGCACGACGGGCCTGTGTTTGTCTTTTTGGTGGCAGCGGGACACTACTTGTGCTTGCCACCTCACCAGCTTGAACTGCACTTATGGGACTCGCCACGTCACCACGTGTTACTGTAGTGCTGGTTTGACTACGACCGGGGTGTACTAGGCCGCTGGCGCTTGCCAGTTCACCAAAACACTACCAAAAAACTGTTAGCGATCGCAGGGATCAGGCCTGACTCTGCGAACGCTGCAGTTATGCGTTTAGTGTTTTGTAAGTGACAGTGATCGATCGATACCGCACTTGGGTGGGCTGGGCTGGGCCGGGCGGAGGGGCAAAACGCAGGTGCTAGCAGGTATCTGGGCTGATCCCGCTAACACTGCGTTTTTGGGAACCCTAAACTGCTGGTGACGCTAGTATAGATCTAATCGGATCAGATATTGATGCGATCAGATACTATACCACTAAGGGAGGTGTACAGTGCGTGCGTGGGTGTTAGCGGTACTGGCGCTAATCTGACGCTGCCTGGGGCTGGTGCTTGCCAGTTCACCAAAACGCTACAAAAAAAACTGTTAGCGATCGCAGGGATCAGGCCTGACTCTGCGAACGCTGCAGTTATGCGTTTAGTGTTTTGTAAGTGACAGTGATCGATCGATACTGCACTTGGGTGGGCTGGGCTGGGCCGGGCGGAGGGGCAAAACGCAGGTGCTAGCAGGTATCTGGGCTGATTCCGCTAACACTGCGTTTTTGGGAACCCTAAACTGCTGGGGACGCTAGTATAGATCTAATCGGATCAGATATTGATGCGATCAGATACTATACCACTAAGGGAGGTGTACGGTGCGTGCGTGGGTGTTAGCGGTACTGGCGCTAACCTGACGCTGCCTGGGGCTGGTGCTTGCCAGTTCACCAAAATGCTACCAAAAAAACTGTTAGCGATCGCAGGGATCAGGCCTGACTCTGCGAACGCTGCAGTTATGCGTTTAGTGCCTTGTAAGTGACAGTGATCGATCGATACTGCACTTGGGTGGGCTGGGCGGAGGCACAAAACGCAGGTGCTAGCAGGTATCTGGGCTGATCCCGCTAACACTGCGTTTTTGGGAACCCTAAACTGCTGGGGACGCTAGTATAGATCTGATCGGATCAGATATTGATCCGTTCAGATACTATACCACTAAGGGAGGCGCATGCTGCGTGTGTGGGTGTTAGCGGTACTGGCGCTAATTTGACGCTGCCTGGGGCGACGCATATCGCCGCCGGGCGATCGGGGGGCTAAACCTTTATTCGGTAATAAACGGCGGGTTCCCTGACACTATAAAAAATAAACAAACTAACCAGCGTCACCCGTATCGGTTATACGGTGATCAGTGGTGAAAGGGTTAACTAGGGGGCAATCAAGGGGTTAAAACATTTATCAGATAGTATATGGGGGTCCCTGACGCTATAAAACGCTGACGGCGAACCTAAATATTTACCTCACTAACTAGCGTCACCAGCGACACTAATACAGCGATCAGAAAAATGATCGCTTAGCGACACTGGTGACAGGGGGTGATCAAGGGGTTAAAACTTTATTAGGGGGGGTTAGGGGGGTACCCTAGACCTAAAGGGGGGTAATATACACTGTCCCAACACTGTCACTGTCACAAACTGACACTATGCAGTAATCAGAAAAAAAAAAAAAAAAAAAAAAAAAAAAACTGCTGGTGTCAGTTTGTGACAGGGGGGGGGGGGTGATTGGGGGGGGATCGGGGGGCGATCGGGGGGGGGATCGGGGTGATTTGTGTGCCTGGCATGTTCTACTGTGTGTGTAGTGTTTGGTGCACTCACATACTTGTCGTCTCTCCTCGGGCCGGAACGGAAAATACCGACCCGAGGGGAGATGACATCACTTCCTTTGCTGCTGTTTAGCATACAGCAGCAAAGGAGTGTTTTCATTGGCCGGCGGCGATCGCGAGGGGGGGGCCACGAACGGATGGTCTCCCCCTCATCACCGATCGCCGCTGGACAAACGACGACCGCCTCGGGCACCGGGGGGGGGTCCGATCGGACCCCCCACCCGCGGAAGGCAAATCACGTACATGTACGTGATTTTGCCTGTCCGTGCCACTTTGCCGACGTACATCGGCGTGAGGCGGTCGTCAAGTGGTTAATGAGTTTTGACACATTTCTGTGCTGAATAGAATAGGTGGTTATAAAAGGGATAGAAGGTATCCTATCTTAGTTAGATGTTTTAACCTTCAATAAATCCTTCCTATCCAGCAATGATACTTCTTCAAGAGTATTTTTACGGGAAACCTCAGGATAGCCCTTCTCAAGGAAGCGTTTAATCAGAATGTTCGCCTGGAATAGAAACTATCCGTGATCAGAGCAGTTACGCCTCAGATGTATAAGTTGACTTTTTGGCACCGATCTCAACCAGGCCTCATGATGGCGGCTATCAGTTGCTATATAAGAATTACGGTCTGTACTCTTAAAAAAGGTAGCCGTGGTGAACTGGCCGACCTTAACCTCAATTTTCAAGACTAAGAAGTTAATTTTGGTTGACATAGTTGAGAAAAATGCCTCGATCATTGGCATTTAACTCACTCATAAAGGAGTCTAAATCATCTCAGCTACCATCCCACAGGAGGAGTATGTCATCAATATATCTAGCCCACAACACCACCTGGGTGCTTCCGGTGAGCATAGATGACATCCTCCTCCCATGGGGCCATAAAGAGGTTCACCAAACTGGGGGAATATTAGCCCCTTATGGCGACCCCTCTATCCTGCCTATAAAACTGGCCCCCAAACCAGAAATAATTCCGAGTGGCCTCAAAGTGGAGCAGTTGCATAATAAAACAAATTTGCTCATAGCCCCAAATTGTGCGGTATTACCGTATAGAGTGATGTAACGTCAGCTATTACTGACCACCACCCTGAGCTAGGGGTATAGTCAGTAAGTAGGTTAATCAAGTGACATGAGTCTTTGATGTGTGAAGGCATTTTAACAACCAATGGTTGTAAGTAAAAATCCATATACCTGCCCACCCGGGATGTGATGGAATCAATGCCACTTACAATAAGGCGTCCCGGGGGGCAGGTAGAATGTTTGTGAATCTTCGGTAAATAATAAATCACCGGAGTGCGTGGGGCTTTGGGTACTAAATGTAGTTTCTCCTTATTATTTAAAATGTCCTGTTCAAAACCACTCTGGATCAATACCTCTAATTCCTTCTTATACTGAGCCTTAGGATCCGACCTAAGGGGAGTATAAGTATCTCGGTCATCCAGGATCCTATGCATCTCTGCCAGGTAATCCTTTCTGTTTAAAATAATAATGCCCCCCCTTTATCAACCAGTCTAATCACCAAGTCCTTGTTTTCACACAAGGTGTTCACATCTATGCATTTTTTGGCCGGTGCATTTTTGGAAAGAGTCGACTTTTTTCCTGCGATTTTCGGGTAATAGATTTCAATGGAACCACACCAGAAACGCAACTGTTGCATTTGTGATGTGTTTTCTAATGTGTTTTGAGGTTCTTATTTAACACTGTATATAGCTGGTTGCTAAGCAGGGGGCAGGGAAGCCATGTCCTTAGCAACCAATGAATCGTCAGCTGTCAGCGTGCTTCCCCACTGAAAGTTAAAAAAAATGCCGGCAAACAAAAATCGTAAAAAAAAACGTAAAAAAAAACGGCGTGGGGTTCCCCCCAGGTCTATACGAGGCCCTTCAGGTGTAGTATGGATTCAGAGGGGACCCCCCACATCAAATTTTTTTTCTAAATGGCGTGGGATTCCCCCCCAGGTCTATACTAGGCCCTAAAGGCCAACATTTAAAAAAAATGGCGTGGGTCCCCCCAAAATCCATACCAGACACTTATCCATCCAGATCAGGAAAGGGAGGGGACGAGAGAGCGCCCCCCTCCTCCTGAACCATACCAGGCCTCATCCCCACAACCCTTTCTCGATGGTTGAGGGCGTCTGTGGAAGGGGGGCTTATCAGAAGCCCCCTTTAACAAGGGGGCCCCCAGATCCTGCCCCCCCATGTGAATGGGTATCAGGTAAATTGTACCCCTAACCATTCACCAAAAAAGCAGTGAAATGTGACAAAAGACATAAGCCAGTTTTTGACAATTCCCTTATTGTAAAATAGCTCTGAGCCGTCATTTCCCCCCGAACCATGTCTCCCGCCACCATATTCTCTTGGTGCTCTCTTGCCACCATCTTCTGTAGCCATTGTCTCCTGTGTCTCTACTGTCACTCCCGCCACCTTCATCTCCTGCCGCTGTCTCTCCTGCCACCGCCTACTTCTCCCGCTGCTGTGTTCTTCCTCGCCGCCATGTTCTTCCTTGCCACAGCCTTCCTCTGTTGTGTTGTCACCCACTGTCTGGAATCTCTTACACAGCCATGAGGTGTGACCATCCGATGATGTCACATCTACTCCCATCGTCTCCTTCCATCATCTCACGGAGAGCCCGCTCTTTTTTTGTTTTGTTTTTTAATAAAGGGGCAGGGCTCTCCATGTGACATCATTATTCATGTGTTAGAATGGCCCACTCAAAGTCCAGCCCTAAATCCATTCGAGAATCTGTGGCAAGACTTGAAAATTGCTGTTTACAGATGCTCTCCATCTGACAGCGCTTGAGCTATTCTGCAAAGAAGAATGGGCAAAAATGTCACTCTCTAGATGTGCAAAGCTGGTAGAGACATACCCTAAAAGACTTGCAGCTGTAATTGCAGCGAAAGGTGGTTCTACAAAGTATTAACTCAGGGGGGCTGAATACAAATGCACACCACACTTTTCATATATTTATTTGTAAAAAAAATATAAAAACATTTATCATTTTCCTTCCACTTCACAATTATGTGCCACTTTGTGTTGGTCTATCACATAAAATCCCAATAAAATACATTTACGTTTTTGGTTGAAAATGACAAAATGTAAAAAAATGTCAAGGACAAGTCTTATGAGCTCCTCATTGTCAATGTCAGTGTTCCATTGCCTGGGGGCCATGATCTTGGATATTTGCAGATGGGCACATGGACATCACACAGTAAACAGGAAGTGAGAAGGGGTGAAGATGAGGCGGAAAAATCTACATAAAAAAAAGAATTTGCACATATCTGAATCGATAATGCACATCTAGACTGATTTTACATTGATGTCTATGGAGAGTAAATTCGCAATGCAATGCTGTGAACTCGCACAGGACTCTTTTGCATTGTCGCATCGCATTCACATAGGTATCACAAGGCCTAGATGTGAACGACCGTCATTGAACACAATGTATTTTGGGATGACATGCAAATCTAGGCTTTTTGTAACGCATCGTTTTCACAATCAACTCGCATAAGTGTGAACTGAAACTAAAGTAAAAAACTTCTGGTATGACAGAATAAAATTACGAAAATTTGTACGAAAATTGTATGATCTGGCTTCATACGAGAAAAATTTTCATGTTTGTCCCTTTGGAAATTTTCGTACGATAGCTGTCTACTAAAGATCAGATTATCATATAATCGCTTAGAAAGTGGTATTTTTTGTATGATATTCTGATAGTGTGTACGGGGCTTAACCACTTCCCATCCCGTGTATAGTAATATGACAGTCACAAGGTGGCTCTCTCATCCTGGGCAGCCGTCATATGACTTCCTCGGCTTCCTGGCCGTCTAGGGGGTGCGCGCGCTGCTGGCGGCGCACTCACGCCCGCCGCATCAGTTAGGAGCCGATACGTATGCCCAGCGGCTGCAATGTCCACCGGGCACCCACGATTGCTTGTCACAGAGCAGGGATCCACATCCTCTCAGGGGAGAGGAGGCAGAAATGGATCAATCCTAGTCAGAGAAGATTCTCTCCATGCACCACAAGTTAAAGATATTTGAGGTCATTGACATTCAGCTCCAGATGATAGACTGTGATCCATGGCAAACATCTTATAATCATCTGCTAAATTATTCATAAAATATTCATTAATCTACAGTATATGATTTCTACCCTTTTTTCTGATCTCCATGAAAGGAAGCTGTTTTTTTCCAATTTCTGCAGTTCGTCTAGTTTGCTATGTAAGAGAGACTGTCAGGGAATTTTAGAGGAATCCCTATGGATAAGGATTTCATTAGGCTGAAAACTTTAGGCCAGAAGGATGTGATAAATGGACATGTTCACTAGATATGTAACATATTACCATTGGAGGAACAACTGCAAAGGCATTTGTCTTTGTCGCTAGGGTTCATGTTCAATATACCGTATGTGAAAGGGGACCATATACCATCTCACCATACTCTTATATATATGCTACCTTAGTGTTGGTAACATTTAATGAACAGATAACTAAAATAATCAAGGTATCATCCCAATCTTCTCATAACTTGACTTGCTGCTAGACTGTTTAACATTTGCCCAATTATGTGTGTCATAATGGGGGAGTTTATTCCTTGTCAAAAGAAGTTTATTGAGTATACAATATTATAAAGATACATAAAGTAAGTTTACAAGGATCTATAAAGTAAGCTCATTGTTTTACAGTAGGGTTTATATAGGTAAATATCATGACATTTCAAATATTAAACATTGGGTTCACGTAAACCTAAATTAAAGATATATATCATTTTCTTAGTTACTTTTGTAGGTATTTAAATGATTTATACCTACTATACATATTGTTTACAAGTAGAGTGTATATAGGTCAAATAAATTCTGATAATGAGCTTTAATCGTAAGGTGGAGAAAAGGAAAGAGAAAGAAGAAAAAGGGTTGAAAGGTAGAGGTATGGTCCACAAGGTTGTCCCGCTCGTCAGTTTATTATTCTTTTTAGTTCTCTTTGAAGCCTTAGAACGAGTGTCTCTGTAAGTCATTTAATCTGTTACCATGGCAACAGGACAGAGTCATTGAAGTTTGACAGGAACTGTTGTTTTATCCAAGGATGCCAAAGTTTTTCAAATTTTGGAATTTGATTTTGATCGATGGCTACCATCTTAGAATGGGACATTGTATTATTCATTCTGTGAATTGTTTCTGCTAGTACCAATGTAGGAGATTTCCATGCCTTGGCCACTGTTTGTTTTGCAGCCGTTATTAGTTGGATCATAAGTTTGAATTGAGAGAGTGTTAACCATTCCGGTTTTAGATTAAGTAAAGTTAAATATGGATCTGGTTGTATTATTTTTTTAAATATTTTAGATGCAATCACGAAGACTTCCTTCCAGAAGGTTTGGATTACTGGGCACGTCCACCATATGTGTAAATATGTGCCTATTTCTGGGCATCCTCGAAAACAAAGAGCTGAGGTATTAGGTGAATATTTTGCCACTCTAGCGGGTACAAGGTACCAGCGAGTTAGGACTCTATAATTTGTCTCCAGTGCTAAGATGTTGGGTGAAGATGACTTAGATGTGAGCCATATGTTAGACCAGTCCGTGTCTTCTAAAGTTCGTCCCAGGTCCTCCTCCCACCTCTGAACGTAAGAGGGTCTATTAAGATTTGCTACTCCATATAATTGATTATAAAGTGATGAAATTGTACCTTTAGCAAATGGATCTTTTGTACAGATTGATTCAAAAATGGATAATTGGGATAATGGTGTATCCCCCTTTAGGAATGGTGTATAGAAATTTTTGATTTGGAGATATCTAAATATCTCAGAGTTTGGTAGATCATATTTTTCTCTAAGCGATGGGAATGAAAGGAATGATTTAGATGCTATGAAGTCATTTAGTGTCTGAATGCCTGATGTTGTCCAAGCTTTAAAAGAATTTGGGTAGATCCATGCCGGATAAAAGGTCGGATTTCTGATAAAAGAAAGGAGAGGATTGTGTGGAAATTGTAACTGATATTTGGTTTTTAGTTTATCCCAGAGAGATAAGAAGTGTTTAGTTATGGGATTCTGAATTTTAAAGCGGTCTTTAGGATCAAGCCATAATAAATTTGATATTAATAGAGGGTCATTTTCTGAAGCCTCTATAAATATCCATAATGGGATTTCCTGTTTTGCATGGTATTTGGACAGACTGGCCAAATGTGCTGCTCTGTAGTAGTTAGTAAAATTAGGGTATCCCAGGCCTCCTTTATTTTTGGGAAGATGTAGTGTGTGTATAGGTATACGTGGTTTAGAAGAGCCCCATATAAACGAAGTTGCTCTTTTTTGTACTATTCTCAAAAAATAGGAAGGAATTGGAATAGGGAGGACTCTGAATAGATAAAGCAATTTGGGTAGAATAGTCATTTTGATTGCATTAATTTTCCCTATCCAGGATAAAGGAAGTTACGACCATTGTTTTATTAGATTTGTGATCTGTCTTAATACAGGAGGATAATTGGTTGAGAATAAGTCAGAATGAGATGCTGTTAAATGAATTCCAAGATATGGGATTGATTTTTCTGCCCATGTGAATGGGAGTGCAGCCCTGGCCGGGATCAATTCCATGTTTGTGAGTGAAATATTAAGCACTAGGCATTTCTTAGGATTAATCATAAGGCCGGATAGGGCTGCAAATCCATCAAGAGCTGGTATTAAGTTAGGACCAGAGACCTGTGGTGATGATAGAAAAAGTAATATATCGTCTGCAAATATACATAATTTGTGTGTAATACCTCTTACTTCAATGCCAGTTATAGTTTGGTTTGTTCTGATGTATTGGGCCATGGGTTCGAGTATAAGGGCAAATAATAAGGGAGATAATGGGCAACCCTGTCGGGTACCTCTTTCGATATTAAAGGCTTCAGATTTGTATCCAGCATATTTTATATAGGCTTTGGGTTTATTATATAATGCTTTGATCCATGTTAAAAAGTGGGGTCCAAAACCCCATTTTTGTAATGAATATTGCATATATTGCCAGGATACTGTGTCAAATGCCCTCTTAATATCGAGAGATAGAAAACATAAAGGGATTTTCTGTTTTTTAGCAATATGTGCCAATAACACTGCCCTGTGTATATTATCGCCTGCCTGTCTATTTGGCATGAAGCCTACTTGATCTCTATGTATTAATTTTCCTATAATGCTATTGAGGCGTTTTGCTATTATTTTTGCTAATAATTTAATATCCAGGTTTAACAGAGAGATAGGCCGATAATTCACACAGGAAGTATCATCAGAAAGGGGTTTTGGGATCATACAAACAATTGCCATTAGTGTTTCTTGCCGAAAAGAATGTCCATCTAGAAGTTTGTTAAAAGTTTCAGTGAGAATGGGAGAGAGTATTTCTGAGAATGTTTTATAGTATAAAGCCGAGTAGCCGTCTGGGCCTGGTCTTTTGTTAAGTTTTAGGTCTTTTATGGCGTTAGCAACTTCATCTATAGTTATAGGCTCATCCAAACTGCTTTTTTGATTCTGAGATAACTCAGGTAAGGTTATTTTTGAGAAGAAGGATTCAGCCTCTGTAGGATTAAATTCATTGTTTGTCTTGTATAAAGTTGCGAGATGTGAGTGAAATTTATGGACTATTTTAACTGGATTACAAGTGTAAACATTTTTTGATAATTTCAAACGTATTGGTTTGAAAGATTTGTTAGTTGAATTTAATGCCCGAGCCAAATATGTACCTGGTTTGTTTGTATTCATGTAGAAATTGTGTTTGGAGCGTTTGAGGGATTTATCAACTGACTCAGTGAGAAATAGATCGTATTCCAATCTAGATTTTTCCAGATGAGATTTTGTACTCTGAGATGGATTATCTTGAAATGATATGTAGGCTGCATTAAAATTGAGTTCTAGTTTTTTTGCTAGATTTTTGCGTTCCCGTTTAAATAGTGCCATTTGTCTTTGTATTGTACCACGCAAGACAGGCTTATGAGCTTCCCACAGTGTTATTGGGGAGATGTCTGTTGTATTATTAATTGATATGTATTCCTTTAAAGCTTGTTCAATGGCCATCTGATGTAGTGGGTGTTTGAGCATTATGTCAGGTAAGTACCACGTTGGGTCATGCGCTTTTGGTATGGCTGAGGCTATAGTAGTGTATACTGCATTATGGTCAGACCACGGAATCGGAATTATATCTGATGCAATAATTTCTGGTATCATTCCTATTGTTAGAAAAATATGATCTATTCTGGTGAAGGTTTGATGAGGGTGCGAGAAATAAGTGAATTTCTTTTTCATTGGGTTACTTTCTCTCCACGAATCTACCAGATTGTATTTGGAAAGAAGTTGAGAAAAAGGTAATCTAGAGGTTATTTTGGATGGTGTAAATGGTGATTTATCTAGAAATGGGAGGAGGACCTGGTTCGAATCCCCACACATTATCACTGTTCCTATTTTGTGTGTATTAATCACTTGTAATATATGTGAGAGGAATGGTGTAGGTTGTTTGTTAGGAGCGTAGTAGGAAATCACCGTGATTGCTGTATCCATTATATAACCCATGAGTATCAGGTATCTACCTTCTGGGTCTTTAATTTCTGATGATAAGGTGAATGGTGTGGATCAGTGAAATGCAATTAGAGTTCCCCTTTGTTTGGTACAGGCAGAAGCCGTGTAAATTTGTTGATAAAAAGGAGAAATATATTTTGGAGTAGAATCTTTGGTGAAGTGTGTTTCTTGGAGGCATACTATGTGAGCCTTCTTGTTATGAAAAGTACGGAAGGCTTTGGTCCTTTTTTGAGGGACATTTATTCCCTGAACATTCAGGGAAAGTATATTCAGTGGTGCCATGGCAACAGATCAAATAGTTTTGACTTACTTTTTGTTATGCAGAGCTGACTGCACAGATCAACCTGTGTGGACTGAAGAGATGAATAGATAGAAAAGAAACCAGTGAATTCTGGAGTAAAGAGTAAACAAAAAACATATGAGATTAGATGATACATTGTATAAATTATTTTTTGCAAGTAATCACAATTTACCCGTGAAAGAGAGTAAATATCTCTCTCAGGGGAATAAGTGTCTTCGTCACACTCCCACATAATATGGTTGGGAGAATAAGGAGGGCTAATGGGGGTACACGGATCTTCCGCTTACAGGAGAGAAGTGCTATGTCAAAAGACATCAAAATGATGTTTCATTAATTGGAGTGCAGAATATAGTTTTTGTTGAAATTATTTATTCCAGGGTGGTTGTATATGGTTAGTCTTGCCCTAGGCTAAATAATTCAGTTAGAAAGCTACTGTTAATAACGTTGGTATTGATGAAGATAGTTTGAATTATTTTGGGATTTTAACCCTTTTAGAGTAAACAATTACATATTTTATTCATATGTAACTGTTTAGATATGTTAACTCATAAAATTGAGGTTGTATTGCTTCAGATTAGAATAAACAAAAACATAATTCTAGGAACTAGTTAGGTAATAATATATTTGTTTTAAGAAAAGAAAGAAAAAGCTTCCATTACTTCTGGATTATTGAACATATTTGTCCTAAAAAGTAATAATTCTATTGTTATTACCTGATAATATATAACTGAACAAGAATTTCCTTATTTCACTTATATATTCTAAGGCTATATGAATCAGAAGTAATAAGAAATATAACTGGAATGTAACATGATCCCACACAGTGTGTGACTATCAGAATGCAGTTACATTCAGTTATAAATACAGGTTTTTTATAGAGAACCATCTCTTAGTATAATAAATGAAGAGATATCAGGAATTAGGATGTCAGTCCATTGAATCTTCTTGGTCCATGGATAATGTGGCATAACGGCCTCTTTTGTGAGAATGATGATTCCCATTTTGTTCTGAAATTTTCTGAGTGCTGCCTGAAGGTGAAGATGATGTCATTCTTCTGCGTGTGGGAGAGTTGCTGCTTGTGGGTTCTGTCAGATTTAATTTTAAAAGGGTTTGTTGTAGTTCATCTGCTGATCTGCTTCTGTAAATTGTACCTTGGTAGTTAAATCTGACTGAAAAGAGGAAGCCCCATTGATACATAATGTTATGGCGTTGCAGTTCCATTAGTTGGGGTTTCATGGATCGTCTCTTAGTAATAGTAAGTTGAGATAGGTCAGCAAAAATTTGATAATTGTGTCCTTGAAAATTAAGTTCCTTTTTTTCTCTTGCAGCAATTAGTATTTGTTCTTTCGTTCTGTAATAATGAAATTTTGTGATTATATCACGTGGGGGTCCATCTTTCTTTTTGGCTGTGAGGGCTCTGTGTATTCTGTCCAGTTCTAAACGTTCAATAGGGATATCTGGCTTTAGTTCTTGTAATAGAGCAGTAATAGTAGATTGCAGGTCTGTCACACTTTCAGGTATTCCCCTTATGCGCAAGTTTGAACGTCTGGCTCTATTTTCGTAATCTTCAAGCTTAGTTTGAAGTATTAAATTCTCTTCTTTTAATTGTTCCAATTCTGTTATATTTACTTGGGTTGTAATTTCAATTTCATCCATTTTTATTTTTAAGGCTGCGGTGCGGTTTCCCAGCTCTCTTATTTCTTTGGTTAGGCTTTTTGTTATTTGGTCTGAGGTTTGTTTTAAAGCCTTATGCAGCATCTTTTCAAATTGTAATAATATTACTGGGGATGCTGTGGAGGCTTGTAGAGAAGTTTGTGAGAGGATTTGTTCTGTATCTGACTCAAATGGCGAGTCTTGCTGTGACATTTTCTGTCTGTGAGAGTGCCCTGATGCTGTATCTTGTGAGATGACTGGAGCTGCTTCAGCTGCAGTGAGTGCCTGTGAGCTCTTTGTGAGGTGATTTTTATTTCTGCCACGGTTTCCTCCCAGTACCATATTTCCTGCCCAAACTTTCACAGTTTGTTCCCTGGGGCATAAAGGTTCAAATGGATACCTTTTGAGCCTGCAGGCTCCGCTTTGTCCTTCTCTTCTCTCCTCAGCGGTGCAGAGCTCTAACAATGCATGTCTGCTCCGCTAGGCTCCGCCCATCTCCCCTCCTGGGGGAGTTTATTCAACTGCGGATCTTATCAGTTTTGGACCAAACTGGCTATGCAGACAGACATGTTTGAAACAGGTAAGATGATAAACAATATACCTACCCCTGGAAAGGGTATAGAGTCAATGGAAATACCTTACAAAAGAAGTGAACAGCTGTGTGAGGTATTTGTTTATGCTGTCTGTATGTCTAAGGTTATGGAAATATAGTACTGCTTTCCACAAGGTACGTGGTAATTTTCAAAGGTTTCGAATGCACCTGCTTTATCTCACTCATGTATTTTTCTTTTAAAGTGTATATTATCTGGGAATAGTTTACCTAACTTATGGCGTTCACTTTTGTAAATACAGCAGAAATATTATGACCTATATTTTGCTGTCACAAGACAAGCAATCAATTACTCTCTGCAGTTTGTTTTGTGTTGTTGGACTAGTTGCTTTTGTTCTGGCCTCAGTAGGAAAACATATTGATTTCCTAGCATAATATGAATACCTGTACCACCAGGACTCAACCAATGAATCTCTGTATAAAACAGAAAGCCATCACAGACATTGCCCATAACATTGTAAGGTTGCCTGAAGACATGTGTATTCAAGACTCTAGATTTTATTGACTTGGGCTAAATAAGTAATGTTTTTTGTGTTAACGCTATCAATTGATAAGTTTTATCATCTACATTTATGAATTTGTATAAATTTCACTTTCTTTGACATTTTTATTAGTGGGGCTCTTTTAGATTACATATATCAGGATATAAAGGCAAAGGAACACATTTACTGTTTATTTATAATACCACCTGGGAGGTAACACTCATCCTTGCAGCGCCTAAACCACGTATATTGTATTTGGGTTTTGAGTGGAGGAGGTAGCATTTTTTCTTAAAATATTTTTTTCCATAACGCAAATTCATTTTTAATTTCACATTTAAACATATTGGCTCATTTTCTAAACCCAAACACAGAGATCCGATGGGAGGGATTATACTGTCTATAGTAAATAGGAGGTTAGCTGCTAAGGGGAGAAGTGAGAGGCCCGCAATCCTAATATAATGCACAAAAACAAAATAAAACTCTAAATGGGAATGTAGGGCATCCACAACTACCATGATAAGTAAAAGATATATTTTTATTTGAAACAAGTTAAAAGGTGATTACATAGACAAAGTAAAAATCAGATGCAGTTTACATGATAAATGACTATTGAAACAGTCAACATACACAAACAAACAGCATGTTGACTGTTTTAATAGTCATTTATCATGTAAACTGCATCTGATTTTGAACTTTGTGTAATCACCTTTTAACTTGTTTCAAATAAAAATATACCTTTAACTTACCATGGTAGTTGTGGATGCTCTACAGCCCACCTCTTTCAGTGCAGACCATCCTTCGGTACAGACCCCCCCTTTAATGCAAACCCCCTTCAGTACAGGCCACCCTTCAGTGAAGACCCCCCCTTCAGTGCAGACCACCCCTTCAGTACAGACCCCCCCCTCTTCAGTGCATACCACACATCATGGGAAATTCTCAGCAGTGTCCCTCCTCCTGTGAGAATGTAAACATAGTGCAGTCATGTTGATTGGTCTGCTTAAGCAAAAAGGGAAATCAAATTATAGGCTGAAACCAATGATTTGGACACTTGTGGTCCAGAGGAGGTAGATTACAAACATAGGAATTGTCTTTGCAGGGATATGTAGCTCCTCCTCTCCCTCACACAAGTATATGTGAGTCACACTTGTGTGAGGGAGAGGAGGAGCTACATATCCCTGTGGGGACAATTCCTATGTTTGTAATCTACCTCCTCTGGACCACAGGTGTCCCAATCATTGGTTTCAGCCTATAATTTGATTTCCCACTTTGTTTAAGCAGACCAAACAACATGATTGCACTATGTATATCCCTGTGATTACGATTGATCAACTTTCCTTTCAAACCTACTGTGACCACTTAGAGATAAGAAGCCTATACAAAGGCATACAAGAAAATTATAAGTGTCAGGTACTCACCAAGGCCGAGTTTCTGAGAGAGGCTCCCCTTGCAGAGTGACACAGCGGGGGTTATTGGGCACGAAGAAGCACGGGTCACCAGCAGGTAGCAGAGAAGCAGGAAGGTACTTCAGGTAGAGCGGTGATCCGTGCAGGGTGGCTCACACTGGGCTGAAACCGGCTGGGTAGAAGCTTCAAGCAGAGTCTGGAGATGAAGACTGGAGCCGGTTCAGAGAGGAGGCTGAGGGTCAAATACAGAGGCAAAGTCCACAAACAAGCCGGGGGTCAAACATGGGAAGTCAGGCAGAAGTAAACAGGCTGAAGCTCAAACACTGGAATCAAAGGCAGAGGCAAAGTCCAGGAACAGGCCGGGGTCAAACACGGGAAGTCAGGCAGGTAGAGGAGTCCAAGAGATAAGCCAAGGGTCAAGTGCTGGAGAGGTTCAGGTGAGATCAAGGTCACAACAGGCAGGCACAGGTACACAGGTTTCAGGAACAGGTTACAGAAGCTGAAAAGACAAACCAGCAATGATACCATACACAAGGCTGACTTTTATAGACCTGCCCGGGAGACTTCCGCTGTGCACACAAGGACGCGCACGTGCCTCTGCGCTTACGGCGCATCGCGCACCCGTGTGCGCCGCCCGCAGAACTGTGTAATTGGAAGCGTGAACCCGCTGGATCACGCACCCATGTGGGCCGTAGCGCAACTCTTCTGCACAGAAAGCACCGACGCTGGCAGGTCAAGCTTCTACCATTTCTCTGACAGTGCCCCCCCAAGGGGCAGCCTCCGGATGCCCAACTGGGCTCACATTCCTGGGCGTCTTCTGTAGAAGTTCTGCACTAAGCGAGGGGCATGAACGTTATTAGAGGGTTCCCAAGAATTGTCTTCTGGGGGATACCCCTTCCATTTAACTAGATATTGGACCTGCCCCCCCCCCTTTCTGCAGTCTATTATAGTTTCTAACTCAAATTCCTCTTCAACCTCAATTGGAGGGGGAGGTGGTTCTTCTCTTCCTGAAAAAGGATTTGGAGTTATTGGTTTTAGTAAAGAAGTGTGGAACATTGGGTGTATCCTATATGAACTGGGTAGAGCTAGTTCGAAAGCCACAAGATTTACTGCTCTCCTAATCTTAAAAGGGCCGATGAATTGTGGGCCTAGTTTACGTGAAGGATAGGGAAGTTTGAGATTGACAGCAGATAACCACACTTTATCTCCAATCTTGAAATTCGGGTTACTCCTCCCTCTGCTGTAGTATTTCTCATAGTTATTTTGAGCTTTTTTCATGGCTTCCTGAATCTGTAAAAAATTTGTTTGAATAAAGTTTATCCGATCCTGTACTGCAGGGGTTGATACTTCAGGCATGGCGTCTGATAGGAAAGAAGGATGGAATCCATAATTTGCCCAGAACGATGTTTGGTTGATGGCAGAGTGTATGGAATTGTTATAGGCAAATTCTGCATAGGGCAGAAGGGTAGACCAATCATCTTGGAAGTAGGAGCAAAAACACCGAAGATATTGTTCCAAAGATTGGTTGGTCCTCTCCGTCTGACCATTACTTTGTGGGTGGTACACGGACGAGAGGAAGATTTTGATTTACAGGGACTTGCACAGATCCTTCCGAAACGTAGACGTGAACTGGACTCCCCTGAACATCAGAAATGATGTTAAGAGGGACACCATGAAGTCTTATGATCTCTTTAATGAAGGTATCTGCGGTAGCTGAAGCCGAGGGAGTGCCCATCATGGGCAAAAAGTGAGCCATCTTTGAGAGACGGTCGACCACTACTAGAATGGTGGTAAATTCCTCGGAGGGGGGTAGGTCCACGATAAAGTCCATGGAGACTTCTTCCCAGGGACGTTCAGGGACAGGTAAGGATCTTAGAAGTCCCCAGGCTTTGGTGTTTGATCCCTTACTGTGTTGGCAAGTGATACCTGTTTGTACATAATTCTTGCAGTCTTGCCTCCAACTCGGCCACCAAAAAGAACGACTAATCAGTTCAGATGTCTTTTGTATTCCAAAGTGCCCTGCTAGCTTGTGGTCATGAAAAGTCTGCATAATTTGGAGTCTCACTGAGGGAGGAATACCTTGTCCTGGGCCCATAACAATCCATCCCTCCTTTCTAGAGAGGATATTTCGGATCCGGTGCATTGACTGGAGGCCTCTTTGATGGTCGATTTGAGATTGGGCTGAATGAGGCAAAGGAAGTTGTGTGGGAGACAGGATGGTTCCAGGTTCTGTTGGTTCTCGTGCTTCAGGGAAGCATCCGCCTTCTTGGTGCCCGGTCGATAAGAAATGTGGAAGTTGAACCTCGAGAAAAATAAGGCCCAACGGGCTTGTCGAGATCTAAGGCATTTGGCAGTTGGAAGTTACGGTGGTCCGTGAAAATCATGATGAGTTGGGAAGCCCCCTCCAGCAAGTATCTCCATTCCTCTAAGGTGAATTTTATAGCTAGCAGTTCTCGGTCAACGTCGTAATTTTTCTCCGGGGGGCTGAGTTTACGAGAGGCAAAGGCCACTGGGTAGCGCCTGGTAGAGAGGATAGAGAGGATAGTGCCTAACATGGACTCTGAGGCATCCACTTCCAGTACATAGGACAAAACTGGATTAGGATGTTGGAGAACAGGAGCTGATATGAAAAGTCTCTTTAATTCATCAAAAGCTTCCTGGGCTTCCGGTGACCATTGGAACTTAGCTTTCTGGCGGGTAAGCTGCGTGATGGGAGAGATGATTAAGGAGAAACCTTTAAGGAACCTGCGATATAAATTGGCAAAGCCAACGAATCGCTGAACCCCCTTTTTTGTCAGAAGGAGCTGACCACTCCTGGATTGCTTTAACTTTTTGTGGATCCATTGCGACCCCTTCTGTGGAAATGATGAACCCAAGGAACTGGATAGTATCCTTCTCAAATTTGCATTTCTCTCCTTTTAGATACAGGCCATGTTTTCTGAGGATCGACAGCACCTTCTTCACGTGAGTTTGATGTAGCTCTACTGTAGTGGAAAAAATCAAGATGTCATCAAGATACACAATCACAAAATTACCTAGATACCCACGGACTATGTAATTGACCATGTGTTAAAACGTCGCTGGGGCATTGCAAAGCCCGAACGGCATCACTAAGTACTCAAAATGTCCAAATCTGGACCTGAAAACTGTCTTCCACTCATCACCGTCACGCATCCGAACCAGATTATATGCTCCCCAAAGATCTAGCTTGGTGAATATTTGGGCGGTTTCAGAGACGTTGGAAAAGTTCAGGAATGAGAGGGAGTGGATATCTATTTTTGATGGTGATTTTATTGAGCTCTCTATAGTCCACACAAGGTCTTAGTGATCCGTCTTTCTTTTCCACGAAAAAGATTCCTGCCCTGGCTGGGGATGAAGAGGGACGGATGAATCCCTTTTCAAGGTTCTCATCGATATAGGAACAAAGAGCTTCTAATTTGGTTTCAGACAGAGGAAAAATGCGGCCAAAGGCGATTTCAGAGCTAGGGAGGAGATCAATAGGACAATCATAAGATCGATGGGGTGGCAAACTGTCAGCCTTTTTCTTGTCTAAGATGTCCAGAAATTCATAATAGGCTAAAGGGACATGCTGGAGAACTTCTGGCTTGAGCTGTATGGTTGAACAGGTGGCAGTTCTGTTGTAGCTTGGCAAAAGACAATGCTGAGAGCAAAACTTGGAAGACAAGAGAATTTCTTTTTTGCTCCATTTGATCTTAGGATCATGGGCCTGCAACCATGGGGATCCTAGGATAATTGGAAACATGGGTGAGCTAATAATGTCAAAGCGAAGAAATTCTCTGTGGCCAGAGTCAGTGGAGATAAGGATGGGCTTGGTTTCTTGGGTGACCGGCCCTGAACAGGGTAGGGACCCATCTGCCAGATGTATTTGCAGGTATTATTTCTTGATTTGGAGAGGAATATGCAGACTTTGAGCGAGTCAACTGCAAGTGCCTGAATCAATGATGGCTAGTAGCTGAACTTCCTCTTCCACCACCTGAAAAGAGACTGGGAGGACAAGGTGAGACTGGCTAGCACCAACAACCTGAAAGTTCATGGCAAACTGTGAACAGGACTTACTGGGTCTTACAGGGCAGTTGCGTAAGAAGTGGCCCGCTTCTCCACAGTACAAGCAAAGGTTGGACTGACGTCGGCAAAGTTTTTCATCGGGAGTGAGTGGAGACTGAAGTAAACCTAATTGCATGGGCTCGTTGTCAGAAGAGGCAGAGGGGACCACGTTAGGAGCAGGAACAGGAGGAACCCGAGGTAACATCCAGATTGGTTTAGACGACTGGAAACACTCAGAGTGTCGTTCGCATCTGTCAAGTTTGGTGGCAAGTTGGATCAGATCTTCCAGGAAGGCCGGAGCATCTACCCAAGCGAATTCGTCTTTTAAAATTTCTGAGAGACTCTGGTGATACTGGTATTTGAGAGCGGCCTCATTACAGTTGGTGTCTCCTGCCCATTTTCAGAATTCCACAGTATAATCTTCCACGGGTCTCTTCCCCTGGGTCAGAGTGTGCAAAAAGGATTCAGCGGTGGCAGTGCGTTGCGGGTCATCATACAACTGTCCCATTGCATCAAAGAAGGTGTCCACTGAGTTGAGAAGGGGACTCTTCTGTTCAAGGAGATTGTGAGCCCAAGATTGTGGTTCATCAGACAGCAAGGAGATGACTAATCTCACTTTCACGGATTCGGAGTGAAAAGTCCTGGGTTGGAGGGCTAGGTATAACTGGCAGGCATTTTTAAATGCCCTGAACTTCTCCTGGTTCCCAGAAAACTTTTCCGGAGTGGGAACCCTGGGTTCAGGAAATGTCATTACTACTGCGGGAGCAGGGTTAGGTTGACCTTGCTGGGAAGATGTTCCACTGGCAGATGCTGATGTGGTATCCAAGAGGCCGGGGGCTGTAGTCAGGTGCTGAAGGCGGCCTTCAATCTGAAAATAGCCATCTTGAAGTCTCTGAACAGCCTGGGTAAGGGCTGAAACTTGCTGGCAAACTGCCTCAAGGAGAGAACCAGCTCTGTCGGCCTGGCTCATGGCTGGTTTGTACTGTCAGGTACTCACCAAGGCCGAGTTGCTGAAAGAGGCTCCCCTTGCAGCTGGGTGCACAATACCCTCTGGAATTGGCACAGCGGGTATTGGGCACGAAGAAGCACAGGTCACCAGCAGGTAGCAGAGAAGCAGGAAGGTACTTCAGGTAGAGCGGTGATCCATGCAGGGTGGCTCACACTGGGCTGGAACCGGCTGGGTAGAAGCTTCAAGCAGAGTCTGGAGATGAAGACTGGAGCCGGTTCAGAGAGGAGGCTGAGGGTCAAACACAGAGGCAAAGTCCAGAAACAAGCTGGGGGTCAAACACGGGAAGTCAGGCAGAAGTAAGCAGGCTGAAGATCAAACACTGGAATCAAAGGCAGAGGCAAAGTCTAGGAACAGGCCGGGGTCAAACGCAGGAAGTCAGGCAGGTAGAGGAGTCCAAGAGATAAGCCAAGGGTCAAGCACTGGAGAGGTTCAGGCAAGGTCAAGGTCAATCCGGGTCACAACAGGCAGGCACAGGTACACAGGTTTCAGGAACAGGTTACAGGAGCTGAAAAGACAAACCAGCAATGATACCATACACAAGGCTGACTTTTATAGACCTGCCCGGGAGACTTCCGCTGTGCGCACAACGGCACGCACGTGCCCGTGCGCTTATGGTGCATCGCGCACCCGTGTGCGCCGGCCCACAGAACTGTCTGCTTGGAAGCATAAACCCGCCGGATCGAGCAGGTCAAGCTTCTACCATTTCTCTGACAATAAGGCAAAATGTTTTTCTCAAGTTGTTTTAAAGGAAATGCACTTGTGGAATAGGGACCGTATTCATATTATGAATGAAAATTTGCTTCTCCCTATACTATGCGATTGATTACAACCCTACAGCTGTCTGATTGATGGACTTCCATATAACCTATATAGACTAGATGGGTGGCCACCCACTACAATTTGAAGGACACGTGATAAATTGATATGAAACATTAATGTTGGTTTGACAGGCCTATATAGTTTCTGAGTCACATTGTGACATCAAAGAGTCAGATAATAGAAGCAGGCTGGCTGGAACATGTTTTAATGTGTCTTGTAATATATGTGAATTTATACATTTGCAATAAAGGTCGATTTTTGTATGTGAATGGGAGTACTCTCACGTCTCTATTTATCTCCATCTCTCTTTATTCCACCCAGTGGCGTAGCGTGGGTTGTCAGCACCCGGGGCAAGGCAAGTAATTTGCGCCCCCCCCCCAACCTGCGGACTTTTAGCACTCCCCGAGTCCCTTCAAATACAATAGTACTGACCTACCTGATTCCTATACTGACCACTACACTACATTGTCCACTACACTGACCACTATACTATACTGACCACTATACTATACTGTCCACTATATTACACTTACAACTACACTGACCACTACACTGACCACCATACTACACTGTCCACTATACTGTCCACTACACTAACCACTACACTACACTGTCCACTATACTACACTGACCTCCATACTACACTGACCACCATACTACACTGACCACCATACTACACTGTCCACTATACTGTCCACTACACTAACCACTACACTACACTGTCCACTATATTACACTGACCACTATACTACACTACACTGACCACCATACTACACTGTCCACTATACTACACTGACCACCATACTACACTGACCACCATACTGTACTGTCCACTACACTAACCACTACACTGTCCACTATACTACACTATACTGACCACCATACTACACTGTCCACTATACTACATTACACTGACCACCATACTACACTGACCACTATACTACACTGACCACCATACTTCACTGACCACCATACTTCACTGACCACCATACTACACTGTCCACTATACTACACTGACCACCATACTACACTGACCACCATACTGTACTGTCCACTACACTAACCACTACACTGTCCACTATACTACACTATACTGACCACCATACTACACTGTCCACTATACTACACTATACTGACCATCATACTACACTGACCACCATACTACACTGACCACCATACTACACTGACCACCATACTACACTGACCACTACAATACACTGACCTCCATACTAAACTACACTATAATGACCACTATACTACACTGTCCACTACACTACACTGACCTCCATACTAAACTACACTATACTGACCACCATACTACACTGACCACCATACTACACTGACCACTATACTGACCTCCATACTAAACTACACTATACTGACCACTATACTAACCAGTATACTATACTACACTAAACACCATACTAGACTAACCACTATACTACACTACACTGTCCACTACACTAACCACCATACTAACCACTATACTACACTACACTGACCACCATACTACACTGTCCACCATACTACGCTGACCACCATACTACCCTGACCACCATACTACACTGACCATTATACTACACTGACCACCATACTACACTGACCACTATACTACACTGTCCACTACACTACACTGACCTCCATACTAAACTACACTATACTGACCACCATACTACACTGACCACCATACTACACTGACCACTATACTGACCTCCATACTAAACTACACTATACTGACCACTATACTAACCAGTATACTATACTACACTAACCACCATACTAGACTAACCCACTATACTACACTACAGTGTCCACTACACTAACCACCATACTAACCACTATACTACACTACACTGACCACCATACTACACTGACCACCATACTACACTGACCACCATACTACACTGACCACTATACTACACTGACCACTATACTACACTGACCACCATACTACACTGACCACCATACTACACTGACCACCATACTACACTGACCACCATACTACACTGTCCACCATACTACACTGACCACCATACTACACTGACCACCATACTACACTGACCACTATACTACACTGACCACCATACTACACTGACCACTATACTACACTGACCTCCATACTAAACTACACTATACTGACCACTATACTACACTGACCACCATACTACACTGACCACCATACTACACTGACCACCATACTACACTGACCACTATACTACACTGTCCACTACACTACACTGATCTCCATACTAAACTACACTATACTGACCAATATACTACACTGACCACCATACTACACTGACCACCATACTACACTGACCACCATACTACACTGACCACTATACTACACTGACCACCATACTACACTGACCTCCATACTAACAAAAAACAAAAGATGCAAAGAATTCTTCAATGAAGAACAAGCATGATTAGCAAAAATATAAATGTTTAATATAGAAAAATAGTTAAATAAGAAGATACCACATGTACCTCAGATAGAGTCATATATAGACAATAACTAAACCAATACCAACTAATACCAATTAAAATTGACAACGTTGTCGGAAACAAAAAACACAACATGCAGATGGCCACCACAGCACATACATACACATGAAATTGGCCAGCTGGACTTTTAAAGTCTCTGGTGAATTGGGGCTGATGTAGAAAATGGAAAGCCAATTAAATGACAGTGTATGGCCTTAAATGGGAGGAAGTCCGCAATGTGCACTGCTGATAGCAAGCCCAGATATGACTACAGATGGATACACACAATTTGTTGATGGAAGCACTGACAAATAGAGATCAACTGTGGCAGAGAACATGCATAAACAGCTATGTTAGTGCTAAGCAATGGTGCAGGAGATGATAGTGCACCTATGTAGCTGTGGAAGTATAACAGCAGCGTGTAAAGGGAAGCGATCTCACCAAGCCGTGGAAATCCAGATACTGCAGGTGAGTGAAGCATCCCAGTCCTCCATGGACTTGGTCATCATCTGGTCAGGGTAAATTGGCCGATAAGTCCAGACAGGTAGACGCCCGCCGGGTAAATGGAAGTGGAGGGATAGAGTGGCGTGCCACGTGTAAGTGGAGTAGAGCCGCAAGGATATCCTGGTTACTTGCTGGTTCCGTACTGCGGGGCAATCACCGGACGTTCGACCGGGCTTGAGTGACTTCAGCAGTAGCGAATCAGATCCCAGGGGCTAGTGGGTGGATCTGCACGGGTGCTACAACAGACGTGATGGCGTCATGCTGACGCGTTTCATCCGTAAAGGATTTCTTCAGAGCATGCGCAGTGATTGCAGTAAGCGGCTTAAGTAGAGATGCCAATTAGGGACGTAAATACGTTAAGTAGCCGCTAGTTAAGCGCCTGCGCAACAAATAGACAGCCATTCAAGTGATAAAAACACACACAACAACACATAATGATAGTGATAATACTAAAGTGGGTCAGTCCATGGGTGCAGCACCACAGTCAGGAACACGGTATGGAAATGAAAAGGAGAAGAGAAAGGGAAAGAAGAAGTATGTTAAAGAAGAAGAAAGGGGGGGGAAGAAGGGGAAGGGAATATGGTAATCCAAACTTAAAAGTAATTATGAACACTATAACAGAGATACATGAAGATTTTTTCTCCAAAAATTAGGTTGTCAGGAATACTGATAAGTTGCATTCATTATTTAACCCATGTGGGGACATACTGTCAAGGGTATATATCCACATTTTTTCCTTCTGACACAGTATTCTGTCGAAGTCACCCCTCCTAAGGGGGAGGTTTAATTTATAGATACCCTTGACAGTAAGTCCCGTGGGATCCCCACCATGGTGATCAAGGAAATGTAAGGGGATGGGGCGCTCGTCATCTTTACTGAGGATGCTCTGCACGTGTTCACTGATCCTGGTCTTAAGTTTTCTTTTTGTTTTTCCCACGTATTTTTTGCCACAAGGGCAGGTAATCATGTAGACCACTCGTGTGGTATTACAGTTAATGAAATTATAAATTCCAAACTGTTTCTGACCACCAGAATCAGTGAAGACGTCAGTGCACTCCACGTACTTGCAAATACTGCATCTGCCGCATCTAAACATGCCTTTTAAGGGTGGAAGTTGAGTCAGCCAACTTTGATTATGTGACCTCAAGTATTCGGAGTGGATCAAGTGATCCCTAAGATTCCGAGAACGTCGGGCAGTAAGGAGAGGACGTTCACCTACTATTTCACCCAGGATGGGGGAACCCGAGAGGATGTGCCAGTGGTTATCAAGTATGGTCCGAATCTGTTTCCATTGAGAACCATACTTGGTAATAATCCTAGGGGGCCCATAGTCATCATCAGATGCCTTGGATCTTTTTCTTCTTTTGGTAAGAAGTTGTCGTCGATCGGTCTGGGCAGCTCTCTTCTTTGCTATTCTAATGACTCCATGGGAATAGCCCCTGTCTCGGAATCTATCATATAGGTCCCTGGCTTCAGTGTCAAAGACTTGTTGTGTGGAGCAGTTTCTGCGGATACGCAGGAACTGGCCCACAGGTATCCCTCTAATCAGCGATCTAGGATGGTCGCTTGTAGCCTGGAGGAGCGTATTAGCTGCTGTCGGTTTTCTGTATGTTTTAGTACCAATCCTCCCATTGCTGGCGGTAAGGGCGAGGTCCAAGAAGGAAAGGGTGTGCTGGTGGGCTGTATAGGTAAGCCTGATGTTTCTATCATTGAGGTTGAGTTCTTCCATAAATAGCGCCAATTCCTGTTCTGTACCCGCCCACACCATAAATACATCATCGATGTACCTCAGCCAGATGCGACTATGGCTGAGGTACATCGAGGAGTGGTAGACACATTCCTCCTCCCACATGCCCAAATGAAGGCATGCATAAGATGGAGCCCACGGTGCACCCATAGAGGTGCCTCTAATTTGTCGATAATAGGACCCCATGAACTGAAAGCAATTATGCTCCAATAGGAATCTAAGTAGGTCACAGATAAATTCATTCTGATGCCCCAGATCAGGAAATTTCTTATCAAGGAAGAAATGAGTCGCTTTCAGTCCCCAGGAGTGGGGAATTGATGTGTATAAGGATTCAACATCAATCCCAACTAACATTGATCCCTCCGGTAGGACCACGTTCTCTAAATGGGATAGTACATGCCCAGTATCCTGTACATATGAGGGCAGGTCAAATACCAATTCCTTGATTAGTGCATCAATGAATTTACCCGTTTTCTCAAGGGGACCATTCACTGCCGATACAATGGGCCTGCCGGGGGGATTTGTTAGGGATTTATGGAGCTTGGGTATAATGTAAAACGTAGGTGTATTAAACTCAGACACCCTAAGGAAGTTGAACTCCTTTTTGGTAATTAGTTTTTCTTCCATAGCCAGACTCAGCTGATAATTAAGCTCTTTGGTGATTCCGGGAAAGGGGTTTATGTCCAGTTTGTGATAAGTAAATTTATCACCCAGAAGTCTAAGTACTTCAGTTTCGTATTGATCCTCAGTTAGGAGGACTAGATTGCCCCCTTTGTCACTGCCCTTAATTACAATACCAGGGGTCTCCTCTAGTTCTCTTAGGGCCTTTCTCTCATCCCTGGTAAGGTTGTCTAAGCCCCTATATTTCCAATTGACCATGGATAGGTCTCTTTTAACCTGTGCCAGGAAGAATTCAATGGCTTTATGTTTGGATAGAGGTGGCATCTTGTTCGATTTGATAGGTAGATTGGCGGTGCGGGCATGGGCAACCTGTATTGGGGGCGTCTCAGAATCCGAGTTAGAGTTCTCATTTTCTATTAGGAGGGAAACAAGTGCATCCAGGGCTTCCCTTTCCTCTTTATTTTGAGGGTCCTGTTTGGTCTTATTATGTTTAGATAGATGCCAATATCTAAAGAGGACTTTTCTTAAATAAAGGGAGATGTCCTTGTATACTTCAAATTCATTCATCCCTGATTTAGGGGAGAATGAAAGACCCTTATTAAGTAGGGAAAGATGATGCTGGTTCAGGGGAAAATTGGTCAAGTTAACTACCTTCATATCTGTAGATGGATCTTCTACTGAATTTTGGATACCTATGTCCTGTGTGTTTTCTTCCTCACCTGTCTTTGACTTTTGCGAGTTTCCCTTGTTCTTCCCTGATGACCTGGGGGTGAGTCTGGAGGTATTTTCCCTTTTCCTATTGTTTGGTTCTTCCCTATAGTAGTTGGAGGGTGGTCGGTTGGCGATTGATCCCTCTCTAAAAAAGTCACTGAGAGGTCCCTACGTTCACTGTCACTGTCCGTGGAGGAGTATTGTTTACGGGTAGACTTGGTATTAACTGAGCTATTGCTCCTCCCCTCTATTTTTTCGCGAACGACTCCTTCCTTTATGAATTGTGGGATCAAACAAATCACCACTTTCAAGGTCAAGTAAATTTTGCTTAAATTTTTCTTGTTTATGAGACTTTAAATTTCTTTGAGTTTTCTCTACTTCCTTTTTAAGGAGTTCATTGTATTTTTCAAATGAGGAGTCTGTTTTAAAGGGTTCCAGTAAACTGGCACTATTATTTATCTCCGCTTGAATTTCCGCAAGTTGGGCCTGTTCCTCATCAACAATCAACTGCATAATTTCCAGACCACGCTTCAGACAGCTGGCCTTCCATGCCTGTATGAAACGTGGTGTGTGGAGATGTCCAGCTGGGGTCACTCTTTCTCTCAGACCTCTGGGGATAATTCCATTTTCAATATGAGATTTTAGTGACGAAATATCCCACTTCCTATTCAGGAATTTAATTGTTAGTTTTTTATGATTCCTGAATAGGGACTGGAGAGAGTCCTCACATGCATTTGAGGTTGACTGTTGGGAGGAAAAGGCCGACTGAATTTCTCGATCGATATTCTCGTCAAGAAGGTAAGCCATATCTCAGGGAAGAAGAGATGGAGGGGAACAGATGGGGATGGAAAAGAGAAAAGAAAAAAGAAAACAGGAAAAAGAGAAGAGGGAAGGGAAGAAAAAAGAGGGGGGGGGGGGGGGGAGGTAGGGTTAGGAATGCACCCAGGAGTGAACCCACTGTATAAAAAGTATGTGGTTATGGTAATATCTGGAGTGTGTGGTAGCAAAGTGAAGTTCATAAAGAAGGGAAGTCTAATCCCACCAGGCAAAAATGTAAAGTAACAAAAGAAAAAATGAAACTGACACTTTACTTTGATTACATATAACTGTAAACAGAGGGGGAATCACCCACATAAAGACTGCTTACAGGTGCTAATAACTGCTGTCATCCAAATAATTGTAAATGGATGTGTTCCTCTGAATTAGGGAAGCATAACAAAAAACAAAAGATGCAAAGAATTCTTCAATGAAGAACAAGCATGATTAGCAAAAATATAAATGTTTAATATAGAAAAATAGTTAAATAAGAAGATACCACATGTACCTCAGATAGAGTCATATATAGACAATAACTAAACCAATACCAACTAATACCAATTAAAATTGACAACGTTGTCGGAAACAAAAAACACAACATGCAGATGGCCACCACAGCACATACATACACATGAAATTGGCCAGCTGGACTTTTAAAGTCTCTGGTGAATTGGGGCTGATGTAGAAAATGGAAAGCCAATTAAATGACAGTGTATGGCCTTAAATGGGAGGAAGTCCGCAATGTGCACTGCTGATAGCAAGCCCAGATATGACTACAGATGGATACACACAATTTGTTGATGGAAGCAACCGACCACCCTCCAACTACTATAGGGAAGAACCAAACAATAGGAAAAGGGAAAATACCTCCAGACTCACCCCCAGGTCATCAGGGAAGAACAAGGGAAACTCGCAAAAGTCAAAGACAGGTGAGGAAGGAAAACACACAGGACATAGGTATCCAAAATTCAGTAGAAGATCCATCTACAGATATGAAGGTAGTTAACTTGACCAATTTTCCCCTGAACCAGCATCATCTTTCCCTACTTAATAAGGGTCTTTCATTCTCCCCTAAATCAGGGATGAATGAATTTGAAGTATACAAGGACATCTCCCTTTATTTAAGAAAAGT